>CM048748.1:152731021-154023021 GCA_026315105.1 Locusta migratoria | reverse complement strand
ATATTCTTCGTCATTTGAATTGCCGCGTAAATGTAGCCCGCCAATTATTGTTACTTTGGTACATTGTTAATGAATCGCAGTTCTTTCATTGATGTGATACCTGTGACGCCAAAGCAATTAGAATTTTAGCCCGTAGACCCTGAGATATTTAGTTGTATGCGAGTGGTTGTTCAGTTTCTATTCTGTTCATTTCCTTCCTGATAGTCGGTAAGTCAATTTATGATCATGATTGGTTAGAAGCGGAATATGCAGGGTTATAAATCCTCAGAATAACTTTATAAATATAATTTGGTACTTGTAAGTCCCTTCAGGACTACGTAACATCATTTGGTTTGGTTTTTCTTTATACGACATACTTCCCAACAACTAAAATACGACAGAAAAATTTCGAAATATCAAAGTGAAAAGACAAAAATTCAGGTCATAAAGGGTTAAATAGTGGCAACTATTATTCACAACCGATACAAAACCGTTACACGTTATCACCTGTTACTCTCCTTCAAAGTGGTCACCAGCGTTATTTAGAACCCATTGCCAGCGATGTGGAAGGCGTAGTATACCCTTCTGTTGATGGTACGAATAGAGTGGTATACTGCCTGTCGAATCTTTGGAACAATTCTGAAGTGAATGCCTCGAAGTAGTTCCTTCAACTTCTCAATCAGATCAAAGACACGCGTCCATTTCAACATTTCGTCAATTCATACGGAATCTACCGTGATGCAATTTTTCGCATATCCATGCGCTCCTTCAGGGTGCGAAGCACCGTCGTATGCGCTAATCCGGTTTCCTGGGCGATCTCACGCATCGTCTGGCGTCGATCACTCTCCACTAACGCGGAAAAAGTATGCCCTTTTTTCTTCAGAGACGCAAGGACAACCTGTCTGATGCCTGTATGCCACAGTTTGCCGACCTCCGTTGAAGGCCTTTACCCAAAGTGCCACTGTTCTGTACGTCAATGCCGATTCCCCGCGCGCCTCTTGAAGACCTTGATGACACTGTCGTGCTGTATGACCTCCGGCACATTCAGTCTTGATACAACTCCGTTGTTCCTTTTTCGGAAACATAATGTCACCTTAGGTTAGACACTTCGTTCACAAGTGACTGTTTACCTCGATTGTGCGCATGCTGGTGACGTGGGCGGGCGAGTCCATTTTGCTCGGAGGTAAGGTAGGTATGTTTACAATGTGTGCTATCACTGACAATAGTAGATGCCATTCCATAGTGTCTATACAGCACTGTTGCCACTATTTAAGTTCCAACACTCGTATTTTCCCATTTTACCATCTATGTGAGAAGTACGTAATTTTGAAAATTTGACGCTATATTGCAGAATAGCTTCAGTATTCCCGTTCTTACGATAGGCATACAATGATCAAGGAATATCCAAATCACTTGTCCACTAAAGTCTGTGATCAGGCCTGTAGCCCACAGAAAAATTGGAAGGTACTACAACAGTCTCGCATTCTAGATCAGTGCACCGCGCGCTCTGCATGCGGTTCGAATCAAATGTCTGTGCTACTAGCGGTCGTCAGTCTTACAATACAGGGTGGTAATAAATATGTATGTAAAAAAATAAATAAAAGGCAATTAGAGGCGACCGAAATAAGCTAATTTCATATAGGAATGTGTGGTCGGTAATGACATATCACAGCACTAGCGTGTACAAAAATTTGAAAGACAGATCTACGGAACACATTTGTCGCAGCCACGTAAAGCGGACTTTTACAACAGCAGAAGTACGTGACGCCAATTCGACAGTGGTATACGGTGTATGAGGATAAATAACGAGGGGAGGGGGGGGGGGGGGTAGTGGAGGAGGGAATCCCCATCAGGTACGTGTTCGATAAAAGACTCCAGAAGAAAGTCGTAGAAAGTACTGTATGATTTTTAGACATTTACTTATACTTTAACTGCTAACAGTTTCAGAACTATACCGTCATATGTGAAGTAATAGTTCTCTGGAGAACATTACGAGATATTAGGACGTACTTGTAGAACTGAATTTCCACGCCTTACGTGTGGACTGACATCAGCAACGCGGAAACATGTGCTACACTTGTCTCTATCCATCAACGTGTGTTTCTTGGAACAGACAATTAATAATAAACATGATTGCCATGACAGGGTCTAGGTGGAAGTATGCCGTCTCTCCCTTTCGCGGGACTTACACTATAATGTGTACGAGCATTTGACGGATAGAGACAAGTGTAACACATGGAAGTTCGGTTCTGGCTGGGGAGAGTACACCGGTGGCCGGGTGGTTAAGGCGATTGCTCGCGAAAAGCGGGAGACCCGTGTTCGAGTCCCGGTCCGGCACATATTTTCACGAGCTGCAGATCGATTTTCTGTCTTTAGAAGAGCAGCAGATGTCGGAAAAGTTTCGCAATTTGCGATGTAGATACATGAATCAATTCAAAATTAATAGTAGTGCACATAGCTACATCTACATCTACATCTACATACATACTCCGCAATTCACCGTAAGGTGCGTGGCGGAGGGTACACTGTACCACTACTAGGCATTTCCTTTCCTATTCCACTCCCAAATTGAACGAGGAAAAAAAGAATGCCTATATGCCTCCGTACGAGCCCTAATTTCTCTTATCTTGTCTTTGTGATCTTTACGCGAAATGTAAGTAGGCGGCAGCAAGATCGTACTACACTCAGCTTCAAATTCCGGCCCTCTAAATTTACTTAACAGAAATTCACGAAAAGAACGTCGTCTTTCTTCCAGCGATCCCCAATTGAGTTGCCGGAGCATTTCCGTGACACTGCTACAACACTAGGAGAAATGGTTATATTCAGTATTCAATGTTAAATCTAACTTTGGAACAGAAAGGGATGAATTACGCTGCCACAATAGTCTTTGGTCACTTACCAAGTAGCATCAAAAGTCTGACAGATATCGAAGTAGTATTTAAAAAAATACATTAATATAATTTCTGAATGGCAACTTCTTCTACACTCTAGATGGATTTTTAAATGAAACTTAGAAATATCGTTAAAAATTACATAAAAATCAAAACAAAAAATTTAAGATAATAAAAACTAAAAAGCATTAAAAAATAAAAATGCTTCGGGTATTGAGTGTCATGTACAAACATTTTTCAACTGTCAAGTTCGACATCATTGCAAAATGTCGTATTTATGATCTATGGAACAAGTATCATTCTAGTCTACTCACCGGACAATGGTACCTCGATAACTTGTGAAAAAAGGAGCGAAAGGAGCATTAATAATTTATTTCATGGCGAGCGGAAATTATTATTGCCCTTATTCTTTGTCATTTTCTTTAAAATTAGTGTAATGCAAACAACACTCTCACCTGTCAACTACGACATTTGCTTGTTTGATATCTATCGTTTCGATTGGAGTCAGTAACTGAGCTATGTAAAACATCTACAAAGATACCAGTTCTTCTACCAAGAAGTGACGGAAGGATCTACACATTAATATACAGAATTCAATCCAAGAACAGCTGCCAGCATGCGAAACTTAGAAGTAGATGTTCCTAGAGTAGTAAAACAACTTAAGTCACTAAACAAAAACAAATGTTCCGGGCCACATTGTATACCAACTAGATTCCTCTCAGAGTATGCTGATGCAATAGCTCCGTACTTAGCTATAATTTACAACCGATCACTCAGCGAAAGATCCGTACCCAAAGACTGGACAGTTGCCCAAGTTACTCCAATATTCAAGAAAGGCAATAGGAGTGATCCCCAAGATTGCAGGCCAATCTCATTGACGTCGATCTGCAGTAGAATTTTTGAACATAAACTCTGTTCGAACATTATGAACTAACTCGAAGAAAACGACCTATTAACCAATAGTCAAACCGGATTCAGAAAGTATCGCTCTTGCGAAACACAGCTTGCCCTTTATTCACATGAAGTGTTAAGTGCCATCGACAAGGGATCTATAATCGATTCCATATTTCTGGATTTCCGGAAGGCTTTTGACACTGTACACCACAAGCGGCTTCTAATAAAATTGCGTGCTTACAGAATATCTCCCCAATTGTGCGACTGAATTCATGTTTTCCTATCAGAAAGGACACAGTTCGTTGTAATTGTCGGTAAGTCATCCAGTAAAACAGAAGTGATATTTGGCGTTCCTCAGGACAGCGTTATAGGTCCCCTATTCTTCCTCATGTTTATAAACGATTTAGGAGACTGTTCGCGGATGATGCTGTCGTTTATCGGTTAGTGAAGTCAACAGAGGATCAAAGACAACTGCAAAGCGATTTAGATAAACTTTCTACATGTTGTGAAAATTGGCAATTAACACTAAATAAAGAAAAGTGTGAAGTAATACATATGGCCACTAAAAGAAATCCACTGAACTTCAATTACGCGATAAGTCAGTCAAACCTTAAGGTCGTAAATTCTACTAAATACCTAGGAGTTACAATTACAAACAACTTTGACTGGAGAGAACACATAGAAAATATTGTTGGGAAGGCGAACCAAAGGTTACGTTTCATTGGTAGAACGCTTCGAAGATGCACCGGCTCCACCAAGGAGACTGCCTACATTACACTTATGCGTCCTCTCCTGGAGTACTGTTGCCCATAGTAGGGCCCTCAGCAGGTGGGACTGACGGAAGATGTTGAGAAGGTTCAGAGAAGGGCTGCTCATTTTGTTTTATCACGTTACGGAGGGGAAACCGTTACGGAAATGTTGCACGAATTGGGGTGGAAATCATTAAAAGAAAGACGTTATTCATTGCGGCGTGATCTGTTTGCGAAGTTTCAATCACCGACTTTTACTTCTGAATGTGAAAATATTTTGCTAGCATCCACCTACTTAGGGGGACATGACCATCCCAATAAAATAAGAGAAATCAAATCGGAAACGGAACGATTTAGGTATTCTTTCTTCCCGCGCGCTATTAGAAAATGGAACGGTAGAGAAAAGTTATGAAAGTGGTTAATGAACCCTCTTCCAGGCACTTAAATGTGATATGCAGAGAATCTAGGGTTACCAGACGTCCTCTTTTACCCGGACATGTCCTCTTTTTTTTCGATCTTAAAAATGGTCCGGCCGGGTTTTTAACAAAATGGGAAAATTTCCTCTTTTTTGCGTTGTGCAACTGCTTCAACTTGAAAGTGCGTAAATATAACCCTCTGAACAGTGACAATCACTAACTCTAGAAAATTCAACCTTTTTTGAAACAATGTGATTTTTTCCTCGTTTCTATGCCATGCTGCTCCGAGGTCAAAGTACTTCGTAACAATTGAAATTATTGTCGTGGCAACTGTCGCGGAATACAAGCTTCGAGGCGGCCAATTACAAACGTACCTTTGCAACAATGCTAGACAGACACTGTAATACAAATACACATAGTATAATATGAAGCTCTTCCCTCCTTTCTTTGGTCGCAGTGTTGTGTGATTCCCAAAAGTAAGACGGTCAGTCTGTCGTGCTGGAACTCGGCAGTTCTGAGTGTGTATGTTAACCACACTTATGACTTTAAGACCAAAAGCTAGTCCAATGTTCGTTAAACATAAGTTAAAACCTTGTTCAAAACTTCATATAAATAAAGTCACACACCACAGTCACCATTTCTGTTTGGCCATTCGTCTGTTTAGGACCAAAGTGATGTAACTACATAAATAGTGTTTTGAAAAAATCGATTTAAAGACTTCGTCCAAAAAACTGAGTAGTTTTTAATGATTAATTGCGAGCCTTTGTACAGGAAATAAACTTTTTATCTCATTCATTGCTTTTTTCACCTAGGCCTTACATATTCAATTTACTCACTAGAACCTAGATGCTGATCATGTATATAGTCACGTCGGTCTGATCCGAAATTGGGAACCCTTAGATAATTTTTACAGTTACTTTATTCGTGATGATTTTACAGTCAACAGTACTGTGGTTTCCGGAAATGATGCATCGTAAAAACTTTCAGGTATGGAAAAAAATATACTACACAAGTGGTGAAGAAATGAAATATCAGGGTTTCACCGCTATGTAGTCCTGTAATTCGTACTACGGGTCTCAACATTTCATGCTTCTTAATTTGTAAGAAGATGAACAAGTTTCGTAAGATGCGTAAGATCTATTACAAATAAAACTCTGCCGGCCGCGGTGGCCGAGGAGACTGAGGTGCTTCAGTCACGGTCTGCACGGCCGCTACGGTCGGAGGTTCGAATCCCCCCTCGGGCATGGATATTTGTGCCGTCCTAGTTAGTAAGTAGTTCATAAGTAGTTTATAAGTTTAGGGACTGATGACCCCGTAGTTAAGTCCCATAAGCTTTACAAACATTTGAATTTGAAATAAGACTCTGATAATACAGTAAAGACAACACTAGTACTTAGTTGTTAATACCAGAGAGAGAGAGAGAGAGAGAGAGAGAGAGAGAGAGAGAGAGAGAGAGAGGTTCATTTATGACTCTAGAAATGTCCTCTTTTCTGCAGACGGGCAGCTGGTAACCCTAGATGTAGGTGATATGCGTCGGCAACCGTGGCAGCTTAGGAGTAAATGTCACCAGGTTAGTACAAAGTAAATCTAAGCGAGTAGCAGTGGTCACACCGGTCTGAACGTTCGCGAGAGCGGACTCAAATTAATCTAAAGCGCCTCCGCATCGTAAAACAACTGGTTTGCGACCTGGGAACCTCGGAAGGAAGAACAATGGCGGCGGGTGGGAGGAGCGGCTTTAATAACGGCCAGCGGCGAGCCTCGGCTCGCGCATTCTTGCGCCGCACTCGCGGGTCGCGCCGACAATGCGCCCATTGTGCTGGCCGGACACGCGCGTCGGAATAATAAAATTACCACCACCTGCCTTTGAGCGCGGCCCCGCGCTCGCTACACGACTACACACTACACACTACACTGCCGCGCCGCTCCGCGTTCACGCCGCTGCACACTCGCCGCCGGCCGTGGCAGTCCGACCTCTACAGCGGTGTGGCCTGTCCGCCCGTAAACATTCCCACACCCACCTGCGCGCGTCCTCGGCACACACTGTACCGAGTTCCTCCCCAGTGGAACACACACAGTGGCGACACTCTACAGGATAGTCTACACGACGACACTAGGTTCCGACACTCGTTGCATGAAATGAATTGCGCGCAACTAGTTTCGTGTATCCAGAATGAAACTAAATGTTCAAATGTTTGTAAAGTCTATGAGACTTAACTACGTGGTCATCAGTCCCTAAACTACTTATGAACTAACTAAGACTAAGGACGGCACAAATATCCATGCCCGAGGGGGGATTCGAACCTCCGATCGTAGTGGCTGTGCAGATCGTGACTGGAGCGCCTCAGTCTCCAGAATGAAACTTCACTCTGCAGCGGAGTGTGCGCTGATATGAAACTTCCTGGCAGATTAAAATTGCGTGCCGGAACCGGGACTCGAACCTGGGACCTTTGCCTTTCGCGGGCAAGCCTTTCTTCCAGGAGTGCTAGTCTTGCATGGTTCGCAGGAGAGCTTCTGTGAAGTTTGGAAAATAGGATGCGAGGTACTGGCGGAAGTAAAGTTGTGAGGCGGCATCGTGATTCGTTTCGGGATAGCACCGTCGGTAGTGCGCTTGCCCGCGAAAGGCAAAGGTCCCAGGTTCGAGTCCCTGTTCCGGCACACAATTTTAATCTGCCAGGAAGTTTCATAGTTTTGTGTATGTCTGAAGACACGGCGCCAATACTGTAAACTTCAGTTTCGTTGTTTTGTGAGTGCCGTAGTCGCCGCAGAATAAAGTTTTGGTAGCTGTAAGATTTGTGGCGTAGCTATTGCTTCTCTGTGTGAAGTCGCTGCATAGGACTAAATATAAAAAGAATAAGAAACGAGTTTGAGTTCGTGACTGGATTAAAAAAGGACGTCATCTCGGTTGCTCAGCGACCTTGCTGAAAGGAATTGTTATTGAAGACCCAAGAAGCTATTTTAATCAACTTAGAATGTCACCAGAGCAGTTCACGTTCCTTTTAAACAGAGTTAGTAATGCAATAAAGAAACAAGATACTGTTATGTTTCTTTGTTAAGCTTAAGGGACGTAACTACGGGGTCATCAGTCCCTAAACTTACAAACTACCTATGAACAACTTACAACTAAGGACGGCACAAATATCCATGCCCGAGGGGGATTCGAACCTTCGACCGTAGTGGCCATGCAGACCGTGACTGAAGCGCCTCAGTATCCTCGGCCACCGCGGCCGGCTACTGTTATGCGCAAAGCATTTTTACCAGAACTGAAATTACAAACTGCATTACGTTTCTTGTCAAGTAGATACTCGTCTCTACAGTACCTGTAGCGTGTACCCAAATCCACAATTGCCATAGTTCGTTGGTATAGGTATTTGGAATTGAATGTACTTTTGTCTGCAATTCACTAATCGTCTACCCATCAATATTTAATTCACGAATTATTGCTTCAAGAGCACTAACACGCCGCTGCTAATTCCTGAAATTTTCATCGTTAAACACTTATGCATCGCATATATGTTCAAAAACCGAATTATTTCTTCCTTTCCCCCTTTATGTTGTGTTTTGTTCTGTATTGGTTATCACCGAATCTAAAAACACGCGCAATCAGTTTCGCCAAAGTTGGAAGGTGCCGAAACTGTTTCAGCATCGCCAGCGAGTTGCGCGAACGACTTCCGCGCATGCGCACTGGCCAGTTTCGCAGTTTCATGAAACCTAGTGTCGTCGTATAAACTAGCCTTATAGCAGGGCTGTTGTGGCCCGCGGCGCAGTGAAATCCGGGCCACCATAGCCTGACGAAGTTGTGAGATTTTTGGCCCAGTTTAGGTTACGGTAGTAACACCAAAACTGGGCCTTTGCGATCGACTTTTGACAGCACAAAATTTAAATGAAAATAACGGCTTAACTAGTCATCTGATACGAAAATTGAATAACCTAATTAGTAGAGGAGAAAATTCTCTATAACTTAGCTCCCTTATGGTTTTTTTTTTCATATTTCGTATCGTTTGAGACATATTTGCAAACTGTTCGCGGGCCGTTTATTGAAGGTATTTAACTATACATTACTTGCCTTAATAAATTCAGTCAGTCAACATACTAGTTCCGAAGGCTAGTCGCGCGTGTGGTAGAGTGTGGGTGGCTGTATGTGTGGGCAAGTGAATATTACGATGGGTCCAATTTATTTATTTTATTTTTCCGGATGGTTTTAGTACGGAACATTTGTCTGTTGCCATTATAAGAATGACTTAGGACAAAGAAGCCCTTAACCAGAGCGGGCGGCGTGGAAACAGACACTCCTGACATGATCCCAGGTTCGAGTCCCGGTTCCGGCACACAATTTTAATCTGCCAGGAAGCTTCATATCAGCGCACACTCCGCTGCAGAGTGAAAGTTTCATTCTGGAAACATCCCTTAGGCTGTGGCTAAGCCACGCCTCCACCATATCCTTTCTTCCAGGAGTGCTAGTCTTGCATGGTTCGCAGGAGAGCTTCTGTGAAGACATTGTTATTTTCAATACACGATTTGCTTTCGTGGTAACAATCGAAAAGTTACAGGTACAATCTCAATAAAATGTAGTGGACATCCTACATGATTTTCTAGTCTGCGAATAACACCATTCTTCCATCCAATGTTACTTGTAGTGCCATCTCATGTGTGGGGGAAGGGGGGATTCAATTTACTTCAAACAAGCTCACACCAGTTCAATCAATTTCAAGTAGGTTTGGGTCTTTTGTTCTACTAAAACGGGCGAAGACTTGCACAAATGTTCAAATGTCTGTAAATCTATCGGACCAAACTGCGTGGTCACCAGTCCGTAGCTTACAAACTACTTAAACCTAGGTAAACTAACCTACGGACAAACACACACACACCCATGCCCCAGGGAGGACTCGAACCTCCACGGCGAGCAACCGCGCGCTCCGCAGTGAGGCGCTTTAGACCGCTCGGCTACTCCACCGCGGCGAAGACTGTAATGTGTATCTACTTATAGTGGGGTCGTACACAGGCTGAACTGCTGGTCTTATGTTACCAATATTTCCGGGTTTGCTCGGAAGTTGATTGAACACTATAATCTTGTTAACTGACGTCAAATTATACTTAAATTTGTTCTCCTCTGATGCTCGTAGGGTTAGGAAAGAAGACAATTTTATTATAATTAAAGCTTTTTACATATCGAATTTCGCCTCTCCACTACTAATTTATCAACATTTCATTGTGGTTTTGATCGACAAACGAGACTTACGAGAATATAAATGAAAAATGTAAAATCGAAAACGAAATCTTCGATAACAGATGGTCATCTGAGTGGAATTCTCAGAATTTCTACATCGGACATATCACCAATCACCAAATATCGAGTAGCTACACAAGACAAAAAAATAATAATAATAAATTGCCACATTAGTTTTCCTTTTTCAGTTATAAATACATCCTAACCACCTATGTAGAAAAACAGTGTTTGAGTTCCACTGGTTTAGTAATTGATTCTTTTTCAATTTTCTTTTCAAACATGTTCAAATGTTTGTATAGCTTATGGGACTTAACTGCGGGGTCATCAGTCCCTAAACTAAACTTACAAACTACTTATGAACTACTTACGAACTAGGACGGCACAAATATCATTGCCCGAGGGGTATTCGAACCCCCGACCTTAGTGGCCGTGCAGACCGAGCTTGGAGCGCATTAGTCCCCTCGGCCACCGCGGCCGGCGATTCGAACCTCCGACCGTAGTGGCCGTGCAGACCGTGACTAGAGCGCCTCAGTCACCTCGGCCACCACGGCCGGCGAAACACATCAAATGTGAAGTAATTGTCGTAATTGCATTCAGCACAATACGGAATACCTCTTATAGTTAATTTTAACATAATTTACTCGTCTTAGGTAGCGATCGTATTTTATAAATGGAAGAATAGATGCCAATATCGCAATTTTTTATTTTATTTACTCAAGACGACAGGTTTCGACACTCTATGGCGTCATCATCTGGTCTCATTGGCCAGATTTTATGTGGAGCATTGTTATAAGCAGACTTTTGTCAATGAGACCAGATTATGACACCATAGTGTGTCGAAACCTGTCGTCTTGAGTAAATAAAATAAAAAATTGTGATCTTGGCATCTATCGTTCCATTTAATTTTAAGAGCGTCTACGGAAGGTGGCCACACCACCAAACGAATTACTTATGTAGTAATTGTCTCTTTGCCTAATCGCCTAATTATCTTATACTATATTCCATTACAAATGTTTTACTCGCGTTAATGTTCATTTTAAGCTTTTCCTTTCAAGACACGGTCTATTACGTTCAGCTGATCTTCCAGGTAATTTTTTTTCATAAATAGGCCTGCAGCAGCGAGTATATCGTAATATGACATTATATTTATTAAAATCACCTTTACTGCTGCTTATTAGCTTTATTTAATTGTCCGCTAGAGCTGTTTCGCCGTATTTAGCATTATCAAGTGGTTGTCTATTTTTTGCCAATATACACACAGCATCTGTATCTCTATATGATTTTAATAGGTACTTTCTTAGAAACTCGTTTTTTAATGATTTTTAAAATAATGACTTCTTGTTTGACAGCTATTTTGATGCTATTTTGATGCATCAAAATAGCTGTCAAACAAGAAAGTCATTATTTTAAAAATCATTAAAAAACGACTTTCTGAGAAAGTACCTCTTAAAATCATATAAAGATACAGATGCAGTGTGTATATTGGCAACAAATAGACAACCACTTGATAATGCTAAATACGGCAAACAGCTGTAGTGGACAATTAAATAAAGCTAATAAGCAGCAGTAAAGGTGATTATATTTATTAAAATGTCATATTCCAGGTAACTGTTGTCTCTAAAAGAATTAAAATGTCATCGGAAAATCGGATACTATTTATTTCCTATCCATGAACTGTATTTTCATCTCCAAATTTCTCCTGACTTTTCTTCGAATTTTTCTCATTGCACAGATCGAGCACTTTCAACAGCCGCACAAAATAGATGTTCTTACTGCCTCCAAGTCGGAAGTTTTAACGCAACTCTTCTCCGCTGTCAGGAATTTCGCCACGGGGCCAGAAAAACGCGCAGAGACGCGAGTGTCCGCTGGCAGCGGTGGCGCGCCAGTTTAGCGGTGGCGCCGCGCTCAGGTGGACGGGCGAGCCTCATTCCGCAAATGGAAAGAGGTGGGGGCCAGCGAAAGAGTGTTCTGCGCCGCTGGCTACGCCGGCGCCTGCGGCCGCGTCAGGCGGCTGCCCGCGGTGGCGGGGCGCGTGAAGGGATGCCTGCACGCCAGGGGCTCCGAATAGCCCGGCCTCTCCCCGGCAATTAACGCGAGGAATTTGAAGCGCAGGCGAGCCGGGGAGCCGCGGCACTCTGCGCACGTGCTGAGGTGTGCCGCCTCACGGCCAGAGCGCGGCCGCCGCATTCCGCAACACTCGAAATGAAGAACTCGCTTCTGTCGATCGTTTCTGAAAATGGGGTTTTCGCAGGTAAACGGTCGAAACAATTTGCCTTTACCTTCTTTTCCTTGTCGTAAGCTCAAACGTTTTAGGCCCCAAAAATAGTTATAAATAAATTAAAAACTCTCCACATCGCTAATTTGTTTGTAATTCAGGAGTTGCTCCAGAGTACAAAGCAAGCCGCACAAAGGTAAAACAGGGGTGATATCGGACGTTCCACAGGATACTGTTATTGGTCCTCTGCTGTTCCTTATTTACATAAACAATTTAGGGGAAAATCTAAGTAGCTCTCTTAGGTTGTTTGCAGATGACGCCGTCAGTTACCGTCTAGTAAAATCATCTGAAGATCAAAACCAACTGCAGAACGATCTGAATAAGATATCAGCATGGTGTAAAAATTGGCAATTGACTCTAAATAATGAGAATTGTGAAGTCGTCCACATCAGTACGAAAAGAAATCAGTTAAACTTTGTTTACAACATAAATCAATCAAATGTGAAGGCCGTAAACTCCACAAAATACCTATGAATTACTATTACTTCAGACTTAAATTGGAAAGAACACGAGATAATATCGCGGGAAAGGCGAACCAGAGACTGCGTTTTATTGGCAGAACCCTTAAAACATGCAACAGGACTACAAAGGAAACTGCATACACTACGCTTGTCCGTCCATTTTTTGGAGTATTGCAGCCCAGTGTGGGATCCTTATCAGGTGGGTTTGACGGAGGACATCGAAAGAGTCCAAAGAATGGCAGCTCGTTTCGTATCGTCACGATACAGGGGAGACAGCGTTACGGAAATGATACAGGATCTGGGATGGGAATCATTGCAAAAAGGGCGCTTATCGCTACGGCGCGGGCTACTTGCGAAACTCCAATCGCCAACATTCTCCTCCGAATGCGAAAATATATTGTTGACTCCCACTTACATAGGTAGAAATGATGATCAGAATAAAATACGAGAAATCAGAGCTCTAACAGAGAGATTCAGGTGTTCTTTCCTTCCCGCGCGCTATTCGAGAATGGAATGGGAGATAAATAGTATAATTGTGGTACGATGAACCCTCTGCCAGGCACTTAAATGTCATTTGCAGAGTATCCCATGTAGATGTAGGTGTTTGTACGGTCTGCTGTGTCTACCGCCAAGACCTGCTATCCTGGTGGTATTAATCTGAAGATGGTCTTTATACACCGAAACTGGTCACTAAATGAAAACAACAATTTCCCGTTCTGGACTCGTTTCAGTTTTTGAATTGAGGAGCAGTCTACGTTGCGAATGATAATATTTATTTCTTCTAATGCGTTGCGCTCTTATGGCACATCGTCAGAAAACAGTGACAGGGGAAATATATAAAATATGTCAGTCTAATGCCGCAGACATATCCACTACAATAACAACAGCAAACATTGAATTGGGGGCGTGAACATGCCTCATAAACAGATGGATGGCATTAGTATTAAAACATACGATGATCAATACAGGAATGGTTATTTTTTTAAAATAACGCCGCATATTTTCAAGAAACAATTGAAAAAACATCGTGCCACATGAGCTGTTTTATTGAGGATCGTTTATTTCTATTCACTAATGTATTACCGGTTTCACGTCTTTATAGGAGCATCCTCGGGTGGGTACTTTTACTTCATTGCACGTTAGAAATTATTACAAATCCCCATAATCGCAGTTGCTTTTGTGCATATAAATTAATAAAACAACTTCAAAAACTGTTATTCTGTGCACAAACTAACAAAAAATTGTGGTCGTCGTCCAAACACTAAATTCATATGTCATTAAAATATGGCTATATACGTGCGCAAGATTTCTATCGCCCCTCCTTTCCACCCGGTTTCCTTAGCTTAAGGAACCGGTAAAAATGTGCAATCTGTTGAGACGGTTGCTTGAACTATAGCATACAGGAAGGGGGGAGGACCTTTCGCCACGTACGTAACCCTATTTTAACTACCTTGGTATTATGATAATTGGATGACGGCCATAATTTTATTCAGGTTTTGGCCCACAATAACAGCTTTTCCAAATACTTATTTCATCAGTTGACATCGACAGAAACAATGTCAACGTTGGGAATTTGTAATATTTTCTAACAGGAAATGAAGTAAAACTAGCCAATTGAGGATGCGTCTATAACGGTATCGAACGGGTAATCAAACTAAATAACGTATCTCAATAAGAGGCCGAAGGGGGCATGAAGGACTTCTTTATTTGCTTCTTGAAAGGATATTTTCAAGGACATTCTTTTTATAAAGTAAATAAATAGATACAGACTTTTACCATCATTTTCGCAAATTTTGGAAAGTTATTAAAAGAAATATACTACTTAACTGTGTTTTTCTAATTACCAAGTTGTTTGTAATTCTGTAGCAAATCCGTACGTTTGAGTGGTCGCATTGTCCTGCTGGAATTGACTAAGTCTGTCGGAATGTGCACCGGACATGAATGGATGCAGGTGATCAGCCACGATGCGTACGCACGTGTTACCTGTCAAAGTCGTATATAGGCGTATTAGGGTTCCCATATCACTCCAATTGCAGATGCAGCACAGCATTACAGATCCTCACCAGCTTGAACAGTTCCCTTTTGACGTGCAGGGTCCTTGTATTCATGAGGTTGCTGCATATCCGTACACGTCCAGCTGTTACACAACTGGAAACGAGACTCGTTAGACCAGGAAACATGTTTCCAGTCATCAACAGTCCAATGTCGGTATGGACGGACCCAAGCGAGGCCTAAAGCTTCGAGTCACACAGTCAGCAAGGGTACACGCGTGACGCTTTGACTCAGAAAGCCCAATTCAACGATATTTCGTTGAATGGTTCTCACTGTGATACTTGTTGAAAGACCAACGCAATTTACGCTATGGCTGCATTTCTATCACGCTGAACGATTCTCTTTAGTCATCATTGCTACAATTCTTGCAGGATCTTCTTCAGCCATCACCAATATCAGAGTTTTATGTTTTACCGGTTTCCAAATATTTACGGTGCATTACTAAATTATCGTACGAAAATTCCCACTTCGTCCCTACCTCGGAGATGACGTATCCTTTTATCGATAGCCGACTATTATACCACGTTCAGACTCACTTAAATCGTGATTCCCTGCATGTATAGCAGCAGTAACCGATGTACCGCCTGCGCCAGATACCTTGTTGTCTTATATAGGAGTTGCTGACTTCAGCACCGCCTTCTGAGTGTTTTCAGATCCCACTGTTTGCACATGCAAGTCTATACGAGCTTCTTCGGTATACATGTACATTGTCTACATATTTAGTCTGGGAATCACATATCAGTGCCTGGCACTCAACATTTTTGCCTAAAGCTAGTTGTCCGTCATTACAATGTTTATGATCACGTGTCATGAATTATGCAGTTATTTTCAATGTCAAATGTAGACAAAATGGAAAAGTTTCTTCTTAGCATGGAACTAATAAATTTAATCATTTATGAGAAAATGTTAGTTTTGCACATACATAATGATAAATGTGAAGTCATCTCTATAAGCACTAAAAGAAGTCCGTTAAACGTCATTTATACCATAAATCAATGATATCTATAGGCCGTAAATTCAATTAAATACATAGAAATAACAATTACGAACAACTTAAATTTCAAAGAACACATACTAAATATTGCAGGAAAGGCGAACCAAAGGCTACGTTTCCTTGTCAGAACATTTAGAAGATGCAACAGCTGTACTAAAGGAACTTCCTACACTACACTTGTTATTTGTCATGCTTAACGGCATAGTCATCCGCGCGCGCGGCTCTCTGTCAATAAATGGTCTCATTCCCAATTACTAGGTCACTAATATGCGAGTATTTCCGCTCCACCAAACTCGCTGATTCAAAAACACATAATTATTGACTGTAATACTTGTCTGATTTCATTATAGTTTTAACAAAATAGCAGAATATGAAAAAGTACGAAGAAGGGCAGTGCGTTTTGTATTATCGCGATACAGTGGCGAGTTCTAGAGTCGAAAGGTAAAGAAATAAAGTAAATAAATGAACCCTCTGTAGGCACTTCCGTGTCATTATGTAACTTGTAAATGATGCGATCTTGTATTATTTTATATCTACATCTACATACATACTCCGCAATCCACCGTAAGGTGCGTGGCGGAGGGTACACTGTACCACTACTAGGCATTTCCTTTCCTATTCTCCCCCCAAATACAACGAGGGAAACAATAATGCTTATATGCCTTTTAGGAGCCCTAATTTCTCTTATCTTGTCCTTGTGATCATTATGCAAAATGTAAGTAGGCGGCAGGTAGATCGTACGACATTAAAGCTTCAAATTCAAGCCCTCTAAATTTCCTCAACACAAATTCACGAAAAGAACGTCGTCCTTCCTCCAGCGATCCCCAATTGAATTCCTGGAGCATTTCTGTGACACTCGCGCATTGGTCGAACCTACCAGTAACAAACCTAGAGAATCTGTTTATGAACTATTCATAAACAGTAACAGTGAACACTAAACTTCTCCTATTCTGCTTCTCAACTCCGCCGATGAAGTCACCAAGAAATATGACAAACTGTAACCAATGACCTACAAGAATGATGTAGGAAAACCAACCAATCCAACATGTAAAACAAGCAATAAAATGGACCCACTGAAGATGCTACAACTGTACTGAAACATGCATGGGCATACAAAACAAAAACAAACAAAAACAGGTTTTGCTCAAGTTAGATCTTTGTCCAAAAGCAACTAACTTCAATATCTAAAAGCAAACTGTGGAACTGCACAGGAGTCCGTCTGCCGTGTCTTTAAGTAACCTGGAGAGCAGCTCTCCAGTCCATTCGGTTGCAGTTTATAGTGGTGTCAACATCGCGAGAAAGGCGTGCTGCAGTTTCCATCATCGAGTACCACGTTCATTCCATTTCCGCGGTAGCAGACGGTCTTAGCCAGCCGCGACAGACTCGAGATGTATTGGTCATCGACGTACTCCGCTACTGCGACGGTTGTGATAGCATCGCTGCATTCACACCTCCAGATTCGGGTACTCCAAAAAGGTATGTAGCGTCATAGTTACCTTGGCCGATCCCTGTATCTGCGATTCTTCACGTAACCTCATGGCTAGTACTGTTTATCTGTGAACTCTCTCACAGGATCTGTAAATCATTTTATTACAACCCAGTGGCCGTATTCAGTGAGCAATTGTTCTGTTTATGGCAGGGATGTCCAACTAAATTTCGACGCAGGTCACATTACCAACTTTTTCCACTGTGGCGGGCAGACAGAAGAAAATTTCAAAATAATCAATTACGAAACCAGTGGAAATAAAAGACTGTTTTTCGTGGTAGGCAGTTAGGATGTATTTATAACAGAATATGATAAATTTCAAAGAAAAATTATATTAATTAAAAACATATATATGAAAAAGGAAAACTAGTGAGGCAAATAACTTTTCATTCTTTTATTTATTTATTTAATTTGTTGTTTTTTAATTTGGTTTATTTATTTATTTATTTATTTTCGCCTGCAGAGTTCGTCGAGATTTGGTGATATGGTCGATGGATAAATTCGGATAATTCCGCTCAGATAGCCATCTGTAAGCGAAGATCTCGTTTTAGATTCAACATTTTTCATTCGTGAAGAAAGCTTCTTACGTATACACCGATATGTGCTTCCGCACAAGAACACCTGTTAAAGTGACAACTTGTATAGGTTGGGACACTGATCGGGTTTGATATATTTTTATAAAACTCCGTCAGTCTATTTTGCAGGCAGCTACGGTAGGCTGTTTTAAGACTTTCATTGGTTCGAAGTTCAGTCAACTCCATCCGCAGGTGTAACATGGCGTCTTCAGTCTTAACTTCTTAATTTTATCTTAATTCCGAGCAAACCCGGAAATATTGGTAACATAAGCCCAGCAATTCAGCCTTTGTATGATCCCACTGTAAGTAGATACACATTACAGAGGGTCGAAACAGAAATTTAACCGTATGTAACATTTTTTCTGTGCACCCCTTCGCCTGTTTTCGTAGAACTAAAGATCGAAACCTATTTCAAATTGATTGTGAGATGGCCTCAATCGGGCATGGATGTATGTGTTGTTCTTAGTTTAATTTAGTTTAAGTAGCTTGTCAGTCCCATAGAATTACAAACATTATAAGATCTGTGCCGGCCCGTTCCAAGACGGCCGCGTTCTGCTAGGCCTCGGCGGCCATGGAAGAGCGAAATGAGCCGCTCTAGTGGAGGACTGCGAGGCAGGAACAGTTGTAGAAGAGGGCGGCTAGCAGGTTAGCTGGCAGCAACCACCCTCTCGCCCCGCATGCGTGTTTAGTTACGCTCGAGTGCAACGACGAAGCAGGTTAATTTCAAATCATTGTCCTCAGATACCACTACTTGGGCTGAAGAAAAATTTAAAAAAATTAATAATAATAATAATAATAATTTAGTGTGACACATTGGCCTGGTGCAAGTCTTTGACGCCACTTCGGCGACTTGCGTGTCCCTAAGCCTACCCTAGTTATCCAACCGAGGACAGGGGACCTACAGCTTAACGCGGAATCCGAACCACGTGTCGTGTCTGGCGACTCCTCACGTCGTTGAGAGGTGAAGGATGGGTTAAAGTGCACACTGAAAAAATCCAAGCTCCGACCGGGTTTTGAACCTACGACCCTTTGGTTTCCAGTCGAGCACTTTACCCCAAGACCACCGGGCCCGACAAAAAATTAAATTAAAAAAAAAAAACCTCACAACTTTGTCAGGCTATTGGAGGGCCGTATGTAGGACAGTCCCGGTTTATGGATATCTTGTGACAGGGCTACCTCTATGTGACTTATTCTGTATAAATTTTTCAACCGACACTCCCGACTTTCATTGTTTTTAGCTTCCCTTACTGTGTCATTCTTTAAATTAATCACCTACTGGGCAACGAAACACCTGATGTAAAAACGTAGTCCAATCGCCTGGTCCAGAAAAACTGCAAGTGAGCACCTGTTAGGGTACAATGATAACAGGTGCGTCTTGAAAAGTTAATTATTCAATCTTTCATTAATTTAGACGCGTAAAGCGAGAAATCGCAGCCACAGTTACTTCCATCAGCATCCACAGACTACAGACTCTCGGGTTTCCAGCTCGGTGTTCTGCACGCTCCCTATGCTTTCGCGTAGGAGGCAGGCGTCGGGCCCGCGTCCGCCCGCCGTCCATATCTGTGACGGCGACAGCTGCTCGCGGCGCTCAGCACACACAGATTATCTCTGTTTGCCCACGTCTTGCCTCGCGACACGCGAGCGCAGCTGCCGCGGCGCGGCGGCGCGACCCAACGTAGCGCAGGGAGAGCGCCGGCCTGACGGGCGTTGTTCACGGCGGGGTCGAAGCACGCGGCCGGCAGCCGACCGATGACACACGCTGAACCCCACATAATTACGGTCTAGAGGGACGTCCTTTCACAGCAGGTGGGTCACTGCAAGTAGACCGGTTGTAACTATGGAACTGTTGGTAGCAGTCCAGATCAGCCGAAATAGTTCACTTGCAACCATCGGACTGTTGGTGGCAGTGCAGATCAGCCCAAATAATTCAGTTGTAACCATCAGACTGTTGGTAGAACTCCAGATCAGCAGAAATAGTTCCCTTGTAATCATCGGACTGTTGGTAGGATTCCAGATCAGCCAAAATAGTTCCCTTGTAACCATCGGACTGTTGGTATCAGTCCAGATCAGCCTAAACAATTCAGTTGTAACCATCAGACTGTTAGTAGAAGCCCATATCAGCAGAAATAGTTCCCTTGTAATCATCGGACTGTTGGTAGCACTCCATATCAGCCGAAATAGTTTCCTTGTAACCATCGGAATGTTGGTAGCAGTCCAGATCAGCCTAAATAATTCAGTTGTAATCATTGAACTGTTAGTAGAAGTCCAGATCAGCCGAAATGATTCAATTGTAACCATTGAATTGTTGGTGGCCGTGCAGATCAGCCAAAATAATTCAATTGTAACCATCAGACTGTTGGTAACAGTGCAGATCAGCAGAAGTATTTCAGTTGTAACCATCAGACTGTTGACAGAAGTCCAAATCAGCCGAAATAATTCGGGTGTACCCATTGTACTGTTAGTAGAAGTCCATATCAGCCGAAGATGAGTTTTGTTATTTGGGTAGCAAGATAACTTCTGATGGTCGAAGTAAAGAAGATATAAATGTTCGAATACAGCATTATTAATGTGCTGCTTGGCAGAGTCGCGTCAGTTAAGTATCTAGGCCTAACGCTGTACACCGGTATGAAGTGGAAGAAGCACATAACGACAGTCGTGGAGAAGGCTGATGGTCGACTTCTGCTTATTGCGAGAATTTTAGGAAAGTGTGATTTGTGTGTAAAGGAGACCGCATACAGAATGCTTGTACGACCCCGTCTTGAGTATTGCTCAAATGTTTGGGATCTCCTCCAGATCGATTTAAAGTAAGATATAAAATCAATTCAGAAGCCGGGCGCTAGGTTATTTACTGGTACATTCGATCAATGCTAGAGTGTTACTGAAATCCTTTGGAACTCAAATGGGCGTCGCTGGACGGAAGTCGACGTCCTTTCTGAGAAACACCGTTGAAGAAATTTAGAGGGGCAGAATTCAAAGCGGACAGCAGGGAGACTTTACTGCCGCGAACCTAAATTTGGTGTAAAGACCACAAAGATCAGAAAGATCAGAGTTCGTACAGATGCATGCAAAAATTCCCTTTTCCCTCATTCTTTGTAGGAGTGAAACAGGAAAGGAAGTAACTAACATAGGTACCAGTTACCCTCCACTACGCACTTTTGAGTAGATTGCGGAGTATGTATGTAGATGTAATGTGTGGATATTACCGAAAATACGTGACATTGAGCAAGCAGTAAAGGAATTCAAGGAGAAATATTAAGAGGGAATTAAAGTTCGGGGAGAAGAAATAAAAACTTCGCGGTTTGCCGATGATATAGTAATTTTGTCAGAGACTGCAAAAGATCTGAAGAGCAAGTGAATGGAATGGACAGTGTCTTGAAAGGAAGATATACGATGAACATTAACAATAGTAAAAAGAAGGTAATGAAATGTAATGTCAGAAAATCAGGTGATAATGAAGGAATTACATTAGGTAATGAGACAATGAAAGTAGTAGCTTGTAACGTCGCACTGTTGGTAGCAATCCAGATCACCCGAAACAATTCGGAACACATGTCAAGGTGAGTCAAAAGTCGCAGTCGCGCTTCAATATTTCTGCAGGGATTGGGAAATGTGGATATTCCAATAACGTAAGGGTGAGGTGGTCTGTCTTTTACGGTATGTACGGAACTTGGGAGCCATTCTCAAATCGACTATCTAGACTGCTCCGTAGTGTGGTGCTGCCCCATCGTGTTGAAAATAAGAAAGCTGTCACCTACTTTCAGATCTAAGAAAAACACCACTCCTTAGAATACTTTCAGATATCTTTGAGCATTTGGGTTATGTTACGCAAAAATAGGCCAAACCACACACGTACCTCATATTCATAGCACACCATAAACTTTACGTCCTGTACTGCTTTTGAAGGTTCCATCGAGTGTGGATTCTGGTCTGTGGTAGTCTCGGTTGACTTAAACAGCAACAATAATGAAACTTCCTGGCAGATTAAAATTGTGTGCCGGAACCGGGACTCGAACCTGGGACCTTTGCCTTTCACGGGCAAGCGCACTACCGCCTGTGCTATCCCGACACGACTCACGATGCCGCCTCACAACTTTACTTCCGCCAGTACCTCGCCTCCTACTTTCCAAACTTCACAGAAGCTCTCCTGCAAACACGCAAGACTAGCACTCCTGGAAGAAAGGATATGGTGGAGACATGGCTTAGCCACAGCCTAAGTGGTGTTTCCAGAATGAAACATCAGTCTGCAGCGGAGTGTGCGCTGATATGAAACTTCCTGGCAGATTAAAATTGTGTGCCGGAACCGGGACTCGAACCTGGGACCTTTGCCTTTCGCGGGCAAGCGCACTACCGACTGTGCTATCCCGACACGACTCACGATGCCGCCTCACAACTTTACTTCCGCCAGTACCTCACAACAACAACAACAGGCTAATGTCAGAATTACCAGGCCGCTGAACACGAATCGACAAGAGGTTCGCAATCTTACACCACATACTGCTTGGATCGCCAGTTTCTGACCCATAGTCGCCGAGCGGTCTAAAGCGCCTCGCTGCGGAGCGCGCGGTTGCTCGCCGTGGGAGGTTCGAGTTCTCCCTGGGGCATGGGTGTGTGTGTTGTCCTTAGGTTAGTTTACCTAGGTTTAAGTAGTTTGTAAGCTACGGACTGATGACCACGCAGTTTGGGCCGATAGATTTACAAACATTTGATTTTTTTTTTTTTTTTTCTTTACCAATAAATATCCATTTTGATTCAGAAACAGTTACCCCGAACGGGAAGCGGGAAGAATATTCTTGAAGAACCCGATAAAAGTGAGTCAAAAGAAACTGGTTGCCTAAATTAAGAATTTTGCTCGGCAGCTGACGGCTGAAAGTGAAATTTTTCAGTTGTTTTGACTGTGGTTTCCGACTCGCGACCGATCGGACCTCCTCCACAAGGAAGCGATTGCAGAGATGAACGGACTAGCGCGATGCCACCGCGACCTCCGGCTGCTACCCGCAGCTGCCTGCGCCCGCATCCAGCTCCCCGCGCAGTCGGCTGGTGCCAGTATCCCGTGCAACCGCAGGCGGCCGGTTCAGCGCCAGGCGCGCAGTTTACGCGAGCGCGGTGCGCAGTTGGCACCCAGCTGTTAGTGTAGGCGGCCGCACAGTGGTCCCACATCACAAAAAGCTGTCCCAAAAGTAGGATAAAAATTGTTACTCTAGGGAGTTTTAATGGTTGGAATACTTGTAGATGTACACCTACTGTCCATTTCATAATGACTGACCCCTGTCTTTGAGCTCATATTCTGGTCACATCGCACGACGAACATCGATGTCTTATACCTCGCCGGAATCGTCGAAATATCTACTTTTATATGGTATTAGCGGAAAACCCGGATTTGTCCGGGTTCTTACTTATTTATTTCTGCAATTTTTCAGATATATATTCATTTGTATAAGGGCTGTTTGTCTGTATCATCTCTTGTGAATATAGTTATTGGTGCGTGATGGGATGATTTTCCATGAAAGTTTCTGTTTATGTGCTCATACCTCATTAATTACGTGTCGTACTGTGATAGAATTTAGAAGGTAGATTCAACTATGTGTGTATACTGTCGGTAAAATTTCCTGGGGCTACGATTTTGCCGTCCGCGGTGGCCGAGGGGACTAAGGCGCTCCTGTCACGGTCTGCACGGCCACTACGGTCCTAGTTCGTAAGTAGTTTGTAAGTTTAGGGACTGATGACCCCGTAGTTAAGTCCCATAGACTATACAAACATTTGAACATTTTGGCTACGATTTCAAGTGTAGAAATTATAAATTGTAACGTCATACTGAATGCCGTAGTTTTAGTCCATCAACAGCGTAACGTTACTGTTTGTGCTCTCATCTCATGAACTGCCTGTCGTACTCTGATACAATTCAGAAGCTACATTCAACTATATTTGTGGATACTGTCTGTAAAATTTCCTGTCGCTAAAATTTGTAGTGTTCAAATTATAATTTGTAACGGGCCGTAGTTTTACTTCATAAACATCGGAAAAGTAGTAAGCGATAAACTTTTTTCCTTTCATCATTTTACTATGGTTGCCAGCGAGAAAAAGTTTAATGAAGGTTTGAAATTATATTTAAAGTTTGTTACAAGTCGCTAAGTGCTGTCATTCTCATACAGTGTATTTCGAAAGTCTCGCCTCATTATATGGCATTTTTTGCGATTTCTATTGTTTGTGGCGTAATATATTTTGAACCATGTGTCGTATATGATTCTTAACCCTGCAGCAATTGTACCTCACGGCAAGGAATGTGCGTACCAAATTTGTTTGAAATCGGTCCAGTGGTTTAGGAGAAAATGAGCAGTATTGTCACTAAATGCAGCAGTTTTCCGCGCATCTCATTGTTTATGACGTCATATCTTGTGAACTATGTATCGTACGTGATTCTTACACTTACGGCGACCGTTCTCGTGGATTGAAGCTTACGTGTGGAAAATTTCATAAAGATTGCAACAAAATTGTAGATTTCCATGCAACACGTACAAATATACAGACACTCTGCTTTATATATTAGATATGAATATTACATTTTATTTAAAAAGCGGACGACATACGCGGTAACATTTGAGAGAAAGTGTGCTTATTCTGGATTTTTCGGCGAATGTCAATTTAAGGATGCACAGAAATCAGACCGTAATTACGATAAAGTTTTCCTTTGAACAGTTTAAAGATTCAACCTTGTTCTATTTACAGACGGAGTGTCGTTATTTTATGATTAGTCGTTTTGTCCTAATAATGGTAGACGTAGACTGCTGTAGTTCGCCTAATGATGATACGTATTAACAAGATGAAAAGTGTAAATGCAAGCTTTACCCTTGCCTTTCACAGCTGTTATATTTTTATGCTTATAAATGTACACCAGGCGCTAATATGACATGATTAATTTATTGGTTTTTTCGATCCTATGCGCTACGGGTGTGCTGTGTTGCCGTTCTTCGCAATTGAATAAGCAGTTCTGCCGCATTGAAACAGTGGCGGTGCGTTAGTGTGACAACTAAGCTCCGCCATAGCGTCGCATATACTGCAGCCACTAAAGCAGTTGCTTTACAAACTCTTAAGTGACAAAGACGAAGAAAATATATTAGTAATAACATCTGATGTCATCAACAAAAGTTCAAGCTTAACAGCAATGCCCTCTCCTTCTCAATAGCTGCAACGGTAAGCTTAAACGCAGCTTCTTGCGTTTTAAGTTATAGAGACAAAACGACTTATCAGAAAATAACGAAACTCCGTCTGTAAATAGAAGAAGGTCGGATCTTTAAACTGTGCAAAGGAAAACTTTCTCGTAATTACAGTCTCATTTCTGTAGATCTTTAAATTTGACATTCGCTGAAATAAGCCAGAAAAAGCACGCTTTCACTCAAATATTACCGCGTATGTCGTCCCCTTTTCAAATAAAATGTAATATTCATGCACCACGTTGCCCCAGACTACAAATGGATTACCGGGAGAACACGAGTGCACTCACGACAATCAAGGATCGGAATGCCCTAGATACTCTCGTAAACTCGTAGAGATCAGCTCGACTAACAGTGGACAAGCATCCTAAAGGAACCGCACCCGTGAGCACGGTATCCTCTGCGTCGGGAGGGGGGGGGGGGAGGGGGGGCTCATGGGCTGGCGACAGGAAGGCCATCTGGCCAACCCGTAAATATTAACACGCCAAATCCGACATAACCAAAGCCGACCTTACATGTGCGGGAACATGGCTCAAGAGAAAGAAGACACAAGGACAACACACATACACACAACCACATGCTCGATGGAGGACTCGATCCTCCGACGGGAACGGCCGCCAGACCACGCTACCATTCCGCACGGCAATGGACTACATCTTCATCTACATCTACATGGGATACTCTGCAAATCACATTTAAGTGCCTGGCAGAGGGTTCATCGAACCACCGTTATACTGTTTTATCTCCCATTCCATTCTCGAATAGCGCGCGGGAATAATGAACACCTGAATCTCTCCGTTCGGGCTGTGATTTCTCGTATTTTATTCTGATGATCATTTCTACCTATGTAAGTGGGAGTCAACAATATATTTCCGCATTCGGAGGAGAATGTTGGCAATTGTAGTTTCGTAATTAGCCCACACCGCAGCGATAAGCGCCGTTGTTGTAATGATTCCCATCCCAGATCCTGATCATTTCCGTAACGCTGTCTCCCCTGTATCGTGACAATACGAAACGAGCTGACCTTCTTTGGGCTCTTTCGATGTCCTCCGTCAAACCCACTTGATAAGGATCACACACCGGGCAGCAATATTCCATAATAGGACGGACAAGCGTAGTGTACACAGTTTCTTTAGTAGTTCTGTTGCATCTTTTAAGGGTTCTGCCAATAAAACGCAGTCTCTGGTTCACCTTTCCCACGACATCATCTACGTATTCTTTCCAATTTAAGTCTGAAGTAATAGTAATTCCTATGTATTTTGTGGAGTTTACGGCCTTCACTTTTGATTGATTTATCATGTAAACAAAGTTTAACGGATTTCTTTTCGTACTCATGTGGACGACTTCACATTTCTCATTATTTAGAGTCAACTGCCAATTCTTACGCCATACAGATATCTTATTCAAATCGTTCTGCAGTTGTTTTTGATCTTCAGATGATTTTACTAGATGGTAAATTACGGCATCATCTGCAAACAACCTAAGAGAGCTACTTAGATTTTCCCCTAAATCGTTTATGTAAATAAGGAACAGCAGAGAACCAATAACACTACCCTGTGGAACGCCCGATATCACCTCTGTTTCAGTCGATGCCTTACCATCGATTACTACCAACTGTGTCCTCTCTGAGAGGAAATCCCCTATCCAGTCGCAAATTTGGGGCGATATACCGTAAACCACGCAATTTGGTTAAAAGCCGTTTCTGAGGTACGGTGTGAAAACCCTTCTGGAAATCAAGGAATACGGAATCAATTTGCAAACCCTTCTCGATAGCACCCATCACTTCGCGTGGATAAAGAGCTGGTAATGAGATGACGTACTTTTTCGTGAAAAGGGAGAAAAGTTTACCAAGATTTCAAAGTGTTGAGCATGGCAGCGAACTGGGAAGACGACGTGACTGTTCTCGCACGGTACCATTTATGGGCAAATCGAGATAGGATGGACCGCTACTTCCGAGCTCTCCAGAGGAAGCCGCGATTTGGACAGTGGTGAGGCCTCCGGACGAGAGGGCGGCGTGGGGCAGCGGCCGGCGGGCACTGGGGGCGGCAATCGATAGCGCGCCTCACCGGAGATTCTTATCGACGCCGCCGCCCCCGCCGCGACTAATTCCGCTGAGAGCGCTGGCCGCCGCCGCCGCCCCCGGCGGTCATTTGCACGGAGCCGGCGCTCCGCCTCGCCGCCCTCGGGGCGCCTCCACTTGGCGCACAAATCGAGGCTGCTGCTTACACCCGAGCCACCGCCGGTCCCAGAGGGCCGACCCGCGCGGGAGCGACTGTACGCAACTGCAGGACACGGTCCGCAGCAACTGATGGGGCCGGCCGCGGTGGCCGAGGGGCCTGTTCTTACCTTTTTTTTTTTTTTTTTTTTTTTTTGTGGCTTATCATTATTAACATTTTCTTTTATAGTTCAAATGTCCAAGGAGAGGACTTTCACTTAACAGAAGGAAAGGGATTTTTTTTTCAAGTGTTAAATGAACAGGATAGCCAGAGTAGAGCAGTACTTGCAACCGCTACCATCTGTCCTCAAGAAATTGCATTTTTATACTCTTCAGAGAAAACCGTTTTTTTTTTTTCACTACTACGCCAATGGAGACGAAAAGCGAACAAACCAAAAAGAAAAAAAAAATCCAAAATACAGGATCCAGCCGAAGAAGGCCTTTATTCGATCTGATTTATTACAAAAATGGAATCAGTGAAGAAAGAGTACAGCAAAAGAAGCTCGCCGAGGAAGGCAAGTCATGGAGAGCGAAAGGATGGGCTGCCGGCCGCGGTGGCCGAGGGGACTGAGGCGCTCCAGTCACGGTCTGCACGTCCTTAAAATAAGGTAGTTGATAAGTAGTTTGTAAGTTTAGGGACTGATGACCCCGTAGTTAAGTCCCCTAAGCTTAACAAACATTTGAACATTTTTGAAAAAAACAGTAGAAGCAAAGGAGTTCTTGGAAAGATTTATGTAAGATATTCCCAAGCTGTAATCATCATTTTTTGTGCAATATTGTTTAAGTTTATGTTCTCCTTTTATGAAAAAAATGCACATAAAGTGCTTTAGTTTAAACTTCAACCTCAGGTCTGTTTCGTGTTAGTCATTCATCCCTAGATCTAATTAACTATTTGTTTTAAATACTACAGATATGGACAAAATTAGTATTTGTGTAGTTTGTAGGTTCGCAATGTACTCCTGCGAATTCTGTAGTTAGTTTTTGACCCAGCAGCAGCAGCATTTTTTGCAGTAATTCAGAGAGCAGTTGCACATGCTTTCTTGCGCACAGGTAGGCCATAATATTAGTGTAAATCCTTGAGTGAGATAATTCAGGATTGGCAATCAGTCAGTTCTGGAGAAAGCTGGTGTCCTATTGTCCAAAAAATTGCAATATTTAATGAAACAGATTATATTCTACCGGAGGTAAAATTGCCCATTCCATTAATAAAGTTACAGGGTAAGAATTGGTTTTTATTACATATTTGGGTTTTGTTCAAGTCATGCTTAACTAATTGGATAAAGTGCTCAGTCAGACTAGGAAGTTTGAGTTATAGTGCAGATTCATTTTACAGCTACCCATACACACACAGCTACACACGACACAATTGTTTGAGAAGTCATAAAAGTACAGTAAAGAAATTTGTATTGACAACCTGCGAGTATAATACTAAATATCACTTTAATTACAACACCAATAATTATAGATTTGACTAGTAACAAGCGTTACATTATATTTTTATTATTAACAACTTTCAAATAATAAGAAGAAAACTTTTCTAATGGAGAAAATAAATGACGCATGGTTAGTCCACTAGATGGTGCTGCCATAGGCCAAATTCATATAAACTGCTTTTTTGCCTGTATTAGTTTACGATAGTAGCACTGAGAAGTGGACTGATCAAAAGTTAAATGAAAATAACGAGAAAATAACACGAAAATTGAAAAAAAACAACTTATTTTTAGAGATGAACATTCTCAACAACTTTCCTCTCTTGTCTTATTTCCACAACTCGCACCATTTCAGAGATATTTGCAAAAATAAAGGCGATTTGACATTATCACTTGATTTTACGTATAACACTCCTAAACACAGCTTATATGTTCAAATGTTTGTGAAGCTTAAGGGACTTAACTGCGGGGTCATCAGTCCCTAAACTTACATACTGCTTATGAACTAGCTTATATTAAAGACGGCACAAACGTCCATGCCCGAGGGGGGGATTCGAACCCCAGATGGAGAGCGGCCTCGCGCATCGTAGCATAGCGCCTCATTGCGCTCGGCCGCTCCGACGCGGCTCAGCATGTCCTGTTCATCGACTTCAAACAAGACTTTGACAGTGTAAACTGGCAAAAACTATACAGAATACTGGAAGAAGTTGGCATGTGCCAAACTAATAAGACTAATTTAAAGGACAAGGCAGAGACAAGAGTAAAGGTCCTCAGGAGAACAAATAAAAGCAAGGGGGGCAGTCTCTCCACTGTCCTACTTAATATAGCCTTATACAGGGTAGTCAATAAAATCAACAAAACATGTACCATATTTATGAAAAGCAGCCAGAAATGTGCGTACGCTGATGACATTGCAATAGCAGGAAGAAAATTCAATAGACACGAAGAAAACATACCGGGCAATGGAAACGGAAGCATTAAAAATCGGCCTCATACTAAATGAAAGCAAAACAAAATATATGGAAATGTCACAATCTGAGACAGGAGAACCCCTAAAGACCTATACATCAATGGGAAATGCTTTAAAGGGGTGTCGTCTTTTAACTACTTAGCAACCGTGATAGCAAGTGATAACAGTATTGGAAAGGCTATAAGAAAGAATATAAGCGGGAAATAGGGTTTACTTTGCAGATATACTACTTTTCAGAAATAGCCTTATTAGAATGAAAACAAACTGTTAATATATGACTCCCTACTCCGCCCCGTTATTAAATATGGGTCAGAGGCATGGACAATGACAGAACGTGACAAAAATTGCGCAAAATCTATGGGAGGAAGAAGACTGGAAAATACGGTACAACACTGAATTACGAGTATTAATACAGGGTAGGGACACAATAACATTTGTAAAATCACAGCGAATACTTCGGCTAGGACACGTGGAGAGAATGGCAGAAGATAGAATCCCAAAGAAAATGATGAAGAATGAAATTCATTCGACTAGGTGAAGAGGGAGACTGAGAAGAATACGGATTGATGATGTAATAGAGGATCTCACCAGTATGGTAGTCCGGTGGTGGAAAAGAGCCGCAAAAAAAGAAGAAATGTGGAGGAAAATCGTTGAAGAAGCCAAAGGGCACCAAGGGCTAGAATTAGAAGACTTTATTTTACATAAGCCAGTAAGCCAGTATAGACAAAGAAGATAAACTTGAAAATGAGGGTAAATACCACGGCAAGATAGGTGATAATATTTAAACGGAAAAAGATAATTAAAATATGAGAGAGATGTTAAAATAAGAATTTAAAAAAGTTAAAAAAATAGTATGTTTGTCAAAGCTGAACTCGTACAAAATATTACGTGTTGTATGCATAGATATGACCACAATAGTAGAGTCGTAATCGGATCGCCCATATTTTTTTATTATGTTTTTATTATATTTGTCCGAAATGTTTGCAAAAAGTCATAGAACTACAGGGAAACCTTAAATCAATCGTAAAACACAGCAGTGCGATTTTTTTACTTCCGGCAGATTATTTGTTTCGAATGTTCTTCTCGAAGAAAGGACAGACGTGCATGCATTTTCTATCGCAGGTTTATTTTCGCCAGCAAACGTGGTAGTAACAGAGGTCAAATAGTTACTTTTGTCGGCAACTCGGCACAGACGTTGGGAGTAGGTGTGCAAAATGGTAGGGGCGGGGTTCATGCTTCATTTTGTTTCCACGCCCCAGGTCTCCGTGCCGTTCAGTGCTCCACTGCCTGTCACCTTTTTCCATTCTTCTTAAAATAACCAAGTTCTGTTTATATTTCAACCTCCAATTATTAGTTATTTTAGAAGGTTTGTTATTTTTAAAGTTTGCAGGTAAAATCAAAGAAAAACAAAAGTAAAAAAATGAGATGCAAAATAACACTTGTGATATGTACAAACTGATGAGGAATAAAGGTAACAGGTCGAAAATATGCAATGAAATGTCATGAAAGCGGTGGAAGTCGGGCGATCACCGCAGATGAGTATGCGCGGTCATTATGCAGCCGATCGCATCAGCTGAACTTACAGACTGAGGACGGAAATCGGCAAAATTCCCATACAATAATAGGATAGTAATCCACCAAAGAGGTTATTAGCTTGTGACCTCAATTTCCATATTTCGTGCATTCCAACACCATTTATGGTTCTGTACCGGGTAGTGGAAGAAAGTTCACGATTCGGCGTTATCAGGAGGTTTATCGGACAAAATTCAGCAACGTCGCATTGAAAATAGTGTAACAAAATTATTAGCGCGATAATCAAATAATATGGGAAATGAACAGTGATTCCTGTGTAAGCGTCATGCAGCTGTCAGCAGTACAGGCTGTTTAACAGGATAAACTGTCGCCGCTGCGGACACGCTAACTTCATTTTCGTGAATCACACCGCTATCGGTCAATTAGCACATCATTTGACAAGACATCGCGTTTCCATTATTGTAAAATAGCATACCTGTGCTCTCGCTAACTCAATTTACTGAGAATGGGTATCAGTGTCAGGACGCAATGAAGTTCTGTTCACACATTTTCCGTGTACTAATTTGGTCAGACCTATTTTACTTTATAGGAATCCAGCAAAGCATAAAAGGCTAATTTATAGTAATAATAGCGCTCTGCCAATGACTTTTCATCATATTACTGCTAACCAACGCTATTCATTAACTGTGCGTTCCGTTTCTATCGTTGCTTTGAAGTTCGCCTAATGTCATCTGTCAGTGTTGAGAAGAAAATTCCTGAACATTCATTAAGGAAGTTCATATTAAAAAAATTCACCTTTCAATCATAAAGTTTTGAATTTTGTAACAGTACACCAGGTTAAGGAAGAAGTGTTCTACACGACGCAAAAGTATGCACCCCTCTGCTCATCATGTTACTGAAAATCATTGTGACACCAGACGGCTGAACATAAATGTACGTAGTTAACTGAAATGTATATGCAGATTTCAATAAGAGCCACAGTTTTCCTCTTTTACTTATATAAAACTAGCTGATAACCTGATGTTGCCTAGGTATTTATTTATTTAATCCAGCCTTGAATTGCTACTTTCCTATCCCTTTCCCCCCCCCCTCTAAAAACATGTTATATGAAAGGTGGGCATCAAGATATAAATGAAATGTAAGATTCCTACATTGATTTAATTCAAATCTTGATTACAAACAATACTTGCCCAGGACCTAATATGAATAAATTCTTTGGTGAGCCCAAACTTGAGCAAGTGATATAAAATTGTCCGTGTGATGAATATGGAGAGATGAAATCCACTTCGCAGTATTTAATAGATTGCCTTGAGATTTATTAATCGTAATAGAAAATGTCTCATTGAAAACTGCAGTCTCTTAAAACGTAGATCTATCGGAAATAATGTGTATTCGTTGGATGTACACTGATTCATTCTCTTCCGCCTGCAGCCGTGTCCGCTTCACATTTCAAAGTCGTCAACATGACTATCAGCTTTGAGAAATTACCTTAAACTGTCTGCAATACAGGAGTGTTTCAGTAGGAAATAAGACATGAATTAAAACGTGGTGACAGGTTATCATGTATGATATCAAGTTTATTGAATTATATGTCGTGACAGTTGTGTAATTTAGATAAGTGCTGAGAGTCTAAAAATCTGTTGTGAATACAGTTAGTAGTAAAGAAGTGATAGGCTAAAACCTGTGAGTGATGGGACCGTTTTCCATGAATGTTTACGTCCTGATATCTCATGAACTACGAGTCGTACTGTGGTACAATTTAGAAGGTACATCAGCTACAAGTGTGTATACGGTTTGTATGCTAACACCAATGACAAGCAAAGTACGCCATAGAAAAATCAATCTAGAACGCACTTTTGCACCAATAGCGTCAATTAATCCAAAGACCAATAAAGAAATGCCCAATATCCCCCTTCCTCTTCCCCAACAGATTTATTTATTGTGAGACTCCATGGTCATGGAACAACTCAATACAGTTGTGTAATTTAGATAAGTGCTGAGAGTCTAAAAATCTGTTGTGAATACAGTTAGTAGTAAAGAATACTACTGTATTACTCAATACAGTAGGAAATAAGACATGAATTAAAACGTGGTGACAGGTTATCATGTATGATATCAAGTTTATTGAATTATATGTCGTGACAGTTGTGTAATTTAGATAAGTGCTGAGAGTCTAAAAATCTGTTGTGAATACAGTTAGTAGTAAAGAAGTGATAGGCTAAAACCTGTGAGTGATGGGACCGTTTTCCATGAATGTTTACGTCCTGATATCTCATGAACTACGAGTCGTACTGTGGTACAATTTAGAAGGTACATCAGCTACAAGTGTGTATACGGTTTGTATGCTAACACCAATGACAAGCAAAGTACGCCATAGAAAAATCAATCTAGAACGCACTTTTGCACCAATAGCGTCGATTAATCCAAAGACCAATAAAGAAATGCCCAATATCCCCCTTCCTCTTCCCCAACAGATTTATTTATTGTGAGACTCCATGGTCATGGAACAACTCAATACATTAATTGTTACACAAGAATAGTAATAGAAAATTTTTAAGTAATCCTTTGCACACGACAATCTTAAGACAAAGTGAAAAGAATCAATAAAGAAAAAAAATGAATTAGCTTAATTGTTAAACTTTTCTAGGAGTTCCTCGACAGAATAAAAGGAGTGAGCCATGAGGTAACTCTTCAATTTAGATTTGAAAGCGTGTGGATTAGTGCTAAGATGCCTTAGTTCTTGTGGCAGCTTATTGAAAATGGATGCCGCAGAATACTGCACCCCTTTCTGCACAAGTGTTAAGGTGGTGTGATGCAAATGTAGATTCGACTTCTGTCTAGTATTCACCGAGTGATAGCTACTGACTCGTGGGAATAAGCTGATATTATTAACAACAAACGACATTAAAGAAAAAAACGTATTGTGACGCCAGAGTCAAAATTCCCAGACTACTGAAAAGGGGTCGACATGACGTTCGCGAACTTACACCAGATATTGCTCGAACCGCCCGTTTTTGAGCCAGAAATGTCCTTTTTGCATCAGGCGAGTTACCCCCGAAAAACAATGCCGTACGTCAAAAGTGAGTGATATTCCGCGTTATTATATATCACGCAAGCTCTCTCACAATCAGCAGTCAGGTGAATATCCTGAAGAAAGCGACTTGCAATAGTGGCTGAAACGTTGGTTGCTTTTACGATGTGGTCTAATACCCTAAAGAACTCTTCTGAAAGTCATATGGAAACATTTACACATATACATCGCAAATCACCCGTTGGGATTTTTTGTGATCTATCAAAGGCCTTTGATTGTGTTAACCATGGAATTCTTCTAGATAAGCTTAAGTATTGTGGTATGAGTGGGAAAGTGCACAAATGGTTTAAATCATATCTAACTGGAAGAGCTCAGAAAGTTGATATACGTAATTCCCATATTATACAAAAAACAGCTGAGTCCTCAAACTGGGCAACTATCAAGCATGGGGTGCCACAGGGTTCGGTACTGGGACCTTTGCTGTTCTTAACATATATTAATGCTTTGCCTTTCTATATTCATAAAGATGCCAAGCTAGTTCTCTTTGCTGATGATACAAGTATCGCTATCACACCCGAATCACAGGAATTAACTGATGAAATTGTCAATGAAGTATTTCAGAGAATTATTAGGTGGTTTTCTGTAAATGGACTCTCTTTAAATTTTGAAAAACACAGATATTCAGTTTCACACAATAAATGGCATCACATTAATTAATATTGACTTCAACCAGAAATCTATAGCTAAGGTAGAATATTCAAAATTTTTAGGTTTATGCATTGATGAGGGGTTGAATTGGAAGAAACACATTGAAGACCTGCTGAAACGTTTGAGCTCAGCTACTTATGCTATTAGGGTGATTGCAAACTTTGGTGATGTACAACTCAGTAAACTAGCATACTATGCCTATTATCATTCTCTGCTTTCTTATGGCATCACATTCTGGGGTAATTCATCATTTAGTAAGAAAGTATTCATTGCCCAAAAGCGGGTCATCAGAATAATTGCTGGAGCCCACCCAAGATCATCCTGCAGACATTTATTTAAGGATCTAGGAATCTTCACAGTAGCTTCACAATATATATATTCACTTATGAAATTTGTTATTAACAATCCAACTGAATTCAAATGTAACAGCAGTGTGCATAGCTACAACACTAGGAGAAAGGGTGACATACACTATTCAAGGTTAAATTTAGCTCTGTCACAGAAAGGGGTTAATTATTCTGCCACAAAAGTCTTTGTTCACTTACCAACTAGTATCAAAATTCTGACAGATAGCCAATTAGCATTTAAAAATAAATTAAGAGAATTTCTGAATGGCAATTCCTTCTACACATTAGATGAATTTCTAGATAAAAGTTAGTACGTTAGGAAAAAAATAAAAAGAATAAAAAATAAAAAAAATTAAAAAATTAAAAAAAATATATAAAATAAAATAAAATATTCAAAAATTGAGTGTCATGTAATATTATGTATTGACACATTTCATTTAACTGACACGTTCCACATCATTACGAAGTGTCGTATTCATGATCTATGGAACAAGTATTAATCTCATCTAATCTAAATTGAGAAATTTGCTTACGTTTGCTGCTCTACTAAAGATGGACAATCGATCTGAAACACTTGAAAATTTGTGCCGAACCCGGGTCTCCCGCTTTTCGCGATCGGTCGCCTTGAACATTCGGCCACCCGTGCACGCTCCCCAGCCAGACACATACTTCCATCTGTTACAATTGTCTCCATTCCTAAAATGCTCGTACACATTATAGTAAGTCCCACGAGAGGGAGAGAGACAATGTTACCACCGTAAGCCTGTCATGGCATTGATGTTTACTATTAATTGCCTTATCCTTATCAATCATTTGGAAACATTTCAACAGAACAGTGAACTTGTAGTTGTCATTTTTCAAACCCGGCCTAAAACTGTGGCTACGTCACAGTACAGCCAGAAACCGTCGCCAGCGTGAAGCAGACCTCATCGACGGCACCAATTTCGGCTCCACCTGCCCGCGCTGCGCGAAAAAGCGGAATGTTACAATTGCCGACACGAGAGGAACTATCAATTACAAATTTTCTGGCGAAGTGGGCCCGCGTTCCCCACCTAATGAACTAATTGATAGGGGCGTGCGATTGCGTTACGCGCCGCTTGCCTCCAATGAAATGTGTAATTAATAGTCCGTCAAACAGCCGGCCGCGTAATGTATGTCTGAAATAAGGCAAAACGAAAATAGCGCGCTAGGTGCGACGATAATGGGGAAACAATGTAGGAAAAAAATTCCGAAGAGACTCGTAGCTTGCGGCTCACTAGCTGGCAGTGTTTGTTTATCCGAACATTATATTTCAGGAATACGTATAATATTTGTCTTAGTTCTCTTTTATCATCGTGATTCAGGTTTTTGATGAATTGTCCAAATCTGTCTAATTTAAGGCAAACTCTCGGACGCTTTCTTCATTAATCTTTTCAGACCAAAGGTTGTAGGTGATGTGACATTAATATGGAGAGACTCGTATATATATATATATATATATATATATATATATATATATATATATATATATATATATATATATATAATTACCAAAAAAGAAAAAACTTGATTTTCAAAAAAATTTGTACCCACACAGTTGTTCAAATGTCTGTAAATCTATCGGACCAAACTGCGTGGTCATCAGTCCGTAGCTTACAAACTACTTAAACCTAGGTAAACTAACCTACGGACGAACACACACACATACACACGCGCCAGGGAGGACTCGAACCTCCGCAGCGAGGTGCTTTAGACCGCTCGGCTACTCCACCGCGGCCACACAGTTGTCTGTTTTCGGCCTTCACTATAAATTTTTATGATCTGCACCATCTTACAGTGACATGCTTTCCAAAGAAATTACATAATAACATCACAGGATCATATAAAATCAACTGGCTGTCATATATGACAGATTCATATGTCAAAACAACACCTTGTTAACAAGTCTTTCTTGCCGCCCTTGTAAGTGTACTGGAAGTTTGCTGACTGCTGGTACCACACACTGTAGAAACATGGAACTAAAACACTTTTGCGCACGTTACCACAGTCCATCCACGACTGTGTGATGCAGGGCCGAACTTCCTAGTGTGAATCTCAAAGAAACAAAGCGAGCAAAACCAGAAACCCACAATTGTGCATGCAGGGCCTGAAAGGGTTCTCCACCTTACAGCGTACTAACCAATCAAGCTGTAACCTTTTTCCCAGAAGTTTGAAAAGCTCAACAGATAAACATAACGAAGACGTCAGTCATCGATAGTGTATCTCATTAACTATTTAGAACTCTGGGTCAATTTTTTCAGTATGCAACTACATAAATAATGTGGTTTTTAAAACGACGTACTCATCTAGCTATGTTTTGAGCGCATCTCCGTACAGAAAGAAATTCCTTGAAGATTTTTTAAAAATATTTTTGCGGTATTTGATTCATTATTCTGTATTCCACAGCCACAGACCATTTTCAAATGCTGTACTTGAATGAAAAATAAAAATCATCAGACTTGTGTACAATGATTCTTTTTTAATTCCAGTGTAGCGCTTGAAAATTATCTAAAGCTGAAATCTGATTGCGCAGCAAGGAACGATTAATCAGTAAAATGGCGAAAAATAAGAAAAACTGATCGTGTACCCTCAGAAAGTAAACATTATTCTTTGAGGGTTGTTCCACAGAAAGCAGGAAAATGAAAATCCCAGGACGCAAGATCAAGCAATCCATGCTCTTGTACTATGATTTTCGTTAGCTTGACAGAATGGGGGCGGGCGTTTAAGTGAAATAGCATCTATTCGCCTTTTAATTATGTAATACTATTTTCCACGTTGGTATGCTTTTATTTCAGGAACGTTCATGTAAATGGCATAAATGTCAAACTTGGTCTATTGCCCAGTAAATAAAGAGTATTACAAACTACTACGAACCATACTTCATAGCACTGTACCCTGGCGGATGCTTCTTTCCCCTTTTTCTCACCCACATTGTTAGAAGTACTTTGCAACCGTGTGCTGCCTCATTATACGCCATTCCTCGAACTGTGTATTAGCGTTATATGCTAGAGAAGTTCAGATTCACAACGTATTAAACTTCTCTACCATGTACTTAAGAATATTCAGGTTTATTTATTTATTTACATGTAAGTATCTCGTAATGTGTTGTTTGCTACATTACGAGCTGAATAGAAACATGCATATTACCAAACCTTAAATCCTAACAAAATATCTGAAGAAAATCAAACTTATCAGTAATTACTCCAGAATGTTTATGCTGTTGAAAGAAACATCATTCCCGAAAGTCAGATACTCGTCAAACTCTCATCCACGGCGCTATACACTTGCTGCCTTGTCGTTTGTGCTTCGGCCTCTAGCATTCTCATTTTTCACCGGACGATATTATATGTGACATTAACAAAAGCGGGCTTTGTCCTGTCTCCGCTCTATCTCGTTTTGATGTTTTGGCTTCACTCGCAAAAAGACAAAAGCACCGTTTGTCCGCCTTTCTGTTTGCAGTGGACGTTGAGATAACATGTTAAAACGTTTACATTCCTTTGTACAACAAAAATAAATTTTCTTGCAAATGCAGTAAAAAGTTGTTGCCTCTAGCTGAAAGTGTGGGTTTGCAGTACGGTGAGTACATTTCTGGCCTAGTAACTTCCTCTCTTTCTTTCTGTAGTTCTCTCTTTTGTGCTACGTTTAACTAAAGCTTTATTTTCTTGGAATTCCCTAATTATCAGCACAAACTATGTTATTCACATCTCGGTTCTACATAGACTGAATTATGCGTTGCCAACGATGTCGACATGACAGCGATCAAGCGTTTTGGATATCTTTAGTTACGAGTACTATTGCATTAATTTGGTCACAAAGTCAATTAATGTTGCTGAATATTTTTCGGCGAATGAACAAAGTAATTCGACATCTGTCTCTACATACATTCTACGGAAACCACCATACGGTGCGTGGCGGAGATTGCCATGTACCTCAGCTAGACATTTCGTTTCCATCGCCAGACAGAGCGAAAGAAAAGCGATTGTCTATAAGCTTCCGTACGAGCCCTAATTTCCCTTATTTTTCGGTTACCAGTGCGTCATATAACTTGGCTGAAGTGTAATCGTTCTGCCGTCAGCTTAATATTCCTACTCTCTAAATTTCCTCAGTAGTGTTCCTCTAACAAAGTGGTCCCCATTGTTTTTTGTAGTGGGACCCATCATCATTCTGGATAAGTTTTAGAAACCCTATATATGTATGTGGTCGCGAAAATTTTATGGAGGATGTGATCATCAGGAAAGACTACACTGGCATTCTACGGATCGCAGCGTGGAATGTTAGATCCCTTAATCGGGAAGGGAGGTTAGAAAATCTAAAAAGAGAATTGGATATGTTAAAGTTAGATATAGTGGGGATTAGTGAAGTTTGGTGGACAGAGAAACAGGATTTCTGGTCAGGTGAGTACAGCAGGGGATATAACAGGAATTGGTCTGATAATGAATAAGAAAATAAGAACGCTGGTAAACTATTATGAGCAGTACAGTGATCGCATTATCGTTGTGAGGATAGATACGAAGCCAACACCGACCACAATAGTACAGTTTTATATGCCAACTAGCTCTGCCGATGATGAGGAGATCGAAGAAATGTATGAAGAGGTAAAGGAAATTATTCAGACAAATAAGGTAGACGAAATCTTAATTGTGATGGGAGACTGGAATTATGTAGTAGGAAAAGGAAGGGAAGCAAAAATAGTAGGTGAATATGGTTTGGGAAAAAGGAATAAAAGAGGAAGCCGCCTTATAGAATTTTGCACGAAATATAATTTAATCATAACACCTGGTTTAAGAATCATGAAAGAAGGTAGTATACGTGGAAGAGACCACGAGACACCGGAAGATACCAGATAGATTTTATGATGGTAAGACATAGATTTCGGAACCAGATTTAAACTGTGACATACCCAAGGGCATATATAGACTCTGTCCATATCTTCTTGGTCATGAAGTGTAGACTGAAACTGAAAAAACTGCAGAATAATAGGCAAATAAGGAGATGGGACATGGATAAATTGAAGGAACCTGAAGTTCTTGAGAATTTCAGGGGCAGTTTTAGGGAACAATTGACAGAAACTGGGGGGAAATACATCAGTAGACGAGGAATGAGTAGCATTTAGAGATGAAATAGTCAAGGCACTAGATGACTAAATACGTAGAAAGGCAAGTCCTACAAAAACTCATTAGATATCACAGGAAATACTAAATTTAATCAATGAAAGGAGAAAATATAAAGATGCAGTAAATGAAACATGCAAAATATAGTACAAGCGATTAAGAATTGAGATAGACAGGAAGTGCAAAATAGCTAAGTAAGAGTGGCTAATAGACAAGTGAAGTCAGTAGAAGAATGTTTAAAAAGGGGGAAAATAAGAGAGACATTTGGAGACAAGAAAAGAGCTGTGTGATTATAAAGAACTCATATGGTAAACCAGTTCTCCGCAAAGAAGGGAAAACTGAAAGGCGGAAAGAATATTCAAAGTGGCTCTACAAAGGGAATGAACTTAGAGAAAATATTGTAGGAAAGGAAGAGGAAGTAGATGAAAATGAAATAGGAGATACTATACTGAGAGAAGAATTTGACAGAGCACTTAAAGACCTAAGAAGAAACAAGGCCCCTAGAGTGGACGATATTCCCTCAGAACTACTGAAGTCTTTGGGAGAGCCAACCATGACAAAACTATTTCACCTTGTGCGTAAGATGTATGAGACAGGGGAAATACCCTCAGACTTTGAGAAAAATGTAATAATCCCCATTCCAAAGAGAGCTGGCGCAGACAGATGTGAAAATTACAGAACCCTTAGTTTAATAAGTCATGGCTATAAAACAGGAATTATTTACACAAGGATGGAAAAGAGCGTTGAAGCAGACCTCGGGGAAGATCAGTTTGAGTTCAGGAGAAATGTGGGAACACGGGCGGCAATCCTCACATTACGGCTCATCTTAGAAGATAGATTAAGGAAAGGCAAACCTACATTTCTAGCTTTTGTAGATTTGGAAAACGGTGTTGACAACGTTGATTGGAATAGACTCTTCCGAATTCTGAAATCATCAGGAGTAAAATATAGGGAACAGAAGGTTACTTACAACTTGTACAAAAACCAGACAACAGTTATCAGAGTTGAAGTGTATGAAAAGGATGCAGAGGTTGGAAAGGGAGTAAGACAAGGTTGTAGCCTTTCTCCAATGTTATTCAATATATTTTTTTTTCATTAAGAGAGCTATAAAGAAGAGCAATGAGAAATTTAGAGAAGGAATTAAAGTTCAGGGCGAAGAAATAAAAACATTGCGTTCTGCCGATGACATTGTAATTTTGTCTGAGTCAGCAAAGGACCTGGAAGAGTTGAACGGGATGGTTAGTGTGTTGAAAGGAGCATACAAGATGAATATTTACACGAACAAAAGAAGGGTAATTGAGTACAATCTAATAAAATCAGGCGATGGTGAAGGAATTAGATTAGGTAACGAAACAATCAAGATTGTGGATGAGATTTGTTACTTGGGCAGTGAAATAACACATGATGGTCGCAGTACACAGGATATAAAATGCAAAATGGCATTGGGAAGAAATGCGTTTTTGAAAAAGAAAAATTTGTTAATGTCGAATGTTAATTTAAGCGTAAGGAAGTCGTTTCTTAAGGCATTTGTGTGGAGTGTTGCCTTTTATGGAACTGAAACATGGACGATAAACAGTGTAGACAAGAAGAGGATAGAGGCTTTAAACATGTGGTTTTACAGAAGAATGCTGAAGATTAGGTGGGTGGATCGCGTAACTAATAAGAAAGTACTCAAAAGAATTGGGAAGAAAAGGAATTTCTGGCATACCTTGACTAAAAGAAGGGATCGTGTGGAAGGACACATTGTTAGACATCAATGAATCGGGTAAAAATCGCGGAGGGAGACCAAGAGATGAATACAGTAAACAGAGTCAAATGGATGCAAATGGATATGGGTTGCCGTTCTTATAAGGAGATGAAGAGGCTTGCTCAGGATAGAGTAGGGTGGAGAGGTGTAACAAACCACTCTCTGGACTGATGACAACAACAACAGGTAACTGAAGTTATTACCGTGTGAAATTGTTTTGCTGGGTTAGGCTTTTGATGCTAGAGTGTAAAAGAAACAATATTTCCACAAGTAAAGTGTTTATGTTTTTACAAATTGAATGAAGAACTCATTGGGATTTGACTTGGTGTTAATGATATCTTCTACATCTGGACTAAATAGTTTTTTTTTTCTTTATCTTTCGAAAAAGAGTGGGATGACATAACCAAGTAATTGTGTACCTCTCAGTCAGAAAAAGAATGTATCATTAGAAAGTCAAACAACACAGCGCTGTGACATCACAATTAGACACATTATTTTCTTCTTTGGAACGGATTTTCTACCTAACTTCTCTTTAAAGAAAGTTTAAGTCATTAGAAAATAAGCTAACTGTAATTAAATTTTATTATGAATAAAAAAACGGACGAGACTACTCCGCACAAATTTTAAAATTTGTTTCACAAGATGACCATTTTCGATCCTTTATGAGATCATCATCGGATGTTTGTCTGGAATACAGAAGACAATTTTCCTTAGAGGAATTATTAGACGAGAAATTTGATTTTAGGGAGAAACATTTTTACTATATGATTGACGACTTGATATAGAACATATCTGCTCTTTTGCCTTCTTCTTTTTATTCCCTATTGTTATTTATTTTATGATTGACTAGTCTCCTGTGGCGTACCTGAATATGTTATGGTGATTGTTCAACACCGCACATACATTTTAATATTCTAACAAAATGATTGCTTTTATTACAAACAATTTGGTATTTTAAATATTATTCTTACCCGCTTACATACTGTACCGGCGACTTCTAGGCATCTTCCTCTTGTACCTTCAAGCACCAGTCAGCGCTGCAATCGTCCTCTTTTCCATGGTGGTCGACGGCGTCCCCTGGCTATTACACCTCTAACAAGTCGTCTGCTTCGCCACTGACACGATGTGTCGAGAGTCTACACGCCGCCGTATCCACGGCAACCGTTGGCGTCACTACAGGTCCGAATTCTGTCTTCGTATTTTACCGTTATTTGCTACCTATAGACGGCAGGTACTACGTATACAACCAGTTTCTTTCGTTACTCATAAATACTTGTAATTTATTTTTACAAATGAAATACGTAATAAGAGCAGCTATGTTTTAAAGATTAAAATGCCATTTTAGTTCATCTTTCTATATTTTAAATCCACGGCGGTCAGTTATATTTCTACGTACGTAACTAGAATAGGACAAGCCTCGTTGGTCCCGATGTGTTGATGCTGCAGGCGATGGGCGGGGCTTATCCTTTATAACTGGCAGCACTCTCTCGCTGTCACCAAACGTGTCCCCACGCACATGTAGACCCATCATCGTCTCGCCAGTCTATCCCACTATCAGCTAGTCTGATAACTGGCTGAATAATAGAACCGCGACTCTTTATGGGCCGGATCTCAAACAGCCCGCTCCACTCCTCAGAGTGGAGAATGAAAAAAAAGTTTTTTTTTTTTTTTTTTTTTTTTTTTTTTTTTTTTTTTTTTTTCTCGCCACCAACATGAGGTATCCTTCCCCGGTCAAGATATTGTAATTCGTTACTGTAAATTGAAGAGGCTAGAATATCTGATGAAGCTCTTCTCGAAAATGAAAATTGTCTTTTATATCCATACAAACGGTCTAATGATAATCTAATCAAAATACGAAACCGGTCACCTTACTAAATAAATTTTAAAATTTTTGCGAAGTAGACTGATTTATATGCCGACCGGAGTGGCCGAGCGGTCTGCGGCACGCCACCCACAGTCTTCATGGCAGCTACGGTCGGCGGTTCGAATCCCCACTCGGGCATGGATATTAGTGCTGTCTTTAGTGTAAGGTAGTTCATAAGTAGTTTGTAAGTTTACGGACTGATGACCCCGCAGTTAAGTCCCTTAAGCTTAAAAAAACATTTGAACATGTTTATATTTATAGTAAAATCAGTAGAACGTTTTTTCTCGAAACTGCGACTGTGAGATCAATGGATGTGTTTAGAAATGAAACTACTGCCATCGGAAACGTTTTTATTTATTTAGCACGACACATTCCGCAAAATAATTTTGATTTTCGAGTGTGCTTTTCTGTGCTGTGTCATTGTATTTGTGAAAACAGCACATAAAAACGCAGTTAAAATTGAGATTTATTTCCCGAAATGCTTCGTGCTAAATAAATAAAAAATAGTGAGTGGTAGCAGTATTTTGCCGGCCGCGGTAGCCGAGCGTTCTGCGGCGCGTCAGTCACAGTCTGCACGGCCACTACGTTCGGGGGTTCGAATCCTCCCTCGGGCATGGATATTTGTGCCGTCTTTAGTATTAGCTAGTTCCTAAGTAGTTTGTAAGTTTAGGGACTGATGACCCCATAGTTAAGTCCCATAACTTCTACAAAAGTTTGAACATTTGGTAGCAGTAGTTTAACTTATAAACAAATCCATTAGACCAAGCAAGATTAAAAAAAATCAAGACACGGATTATATGATTTGTTGACCTAGAACAAGTGTTCGACAATGCAAATTGGTACAATTTGTTCAAAATTCTTAGAAATATATAGGGGAAGACGGATAACACACAGTATTCACAAGAACCGTGAGGGAATAATAAGATTTAACCACCAAGAACGAAGGGCTCTGTTTTGAAAGTATGTAAAGCAGGAGTGCAGTTTTTCACCCCTACCGTTCAATATGTACATCGAAGATACAAGGGTAAAAATTAAAAAAAAAAAAATAACAAACTTTCGAGAGTGGGGTAAAATTTCAGGTGAAAGAATATATACGGTATGACTCTGTTGGTTTTCCTATTCTCAGTGAAATTGAACAAGGATTACTGGTTCTGTTGAATGAAATAAATAGTTCTAATTAGTGCAGAATATAGTATTATAAGACAAAAGTAATAAGAAGTAGCAAATTGAAAATAGCAAGATGTTGTCAAAATTGGTGTTCTAGAAGTTAAGGAATTCGTGTACGTTGCACGCAAAGAACACGCGATAGACGAAACAAGTACAAAGAAAGTAGAGAGGACGTTCACGTTGCTGCCTGTACCTTTATTCTGTGTTACGCGTCAGCGTGAATTTTTAATTACCTAACCGTTACATTGTGCAGTTGACGCAATGTGTTTCGTGAGTACGACGTCCCCTGCGGATTCGTGTTAATTAGTTTAAATTATATTGTCGGAGAGCTATTTACTTTCGCTGTAGTCCGTATCCGTGTTGTGCAGAAACAAAAGTTAAATAACCGGAACCTTTAGTTTAATATTTCTGTCAAATATGTTTTCAGAAACATAACTGGTATTATCTTATACACTGCTAATGTGCTATCACTAATTAGCATCACCGTTTTCAGTACACTATTCCTGTAATATGTATGTGATACTGGTAAAAGTCCTTCACGTGCATGAGCTTCTTTATTCTGTGACTAATAAGTAGCACTGCTATAAAATTGTACTCAAGGTCTGGAAGACGAATCCCCTACCTCTGAATTACCAAACGTATCCTACATAGGTCAATCAAAGCGCTGGAACTCCATCTTTTATGGACTACTTGAGAGTCATATTTAATGACATATTCGACATGTAGGTCTTAACTGGATGTTTATAGTAAGTGAGAAAAGGCTGCAATGTGAATGCATTGTTAAACAATATAAAAAACTAACTGCTTTTTGAAGCAATAGTTATTCGTTTATATATTTACTTTTTTGTTTAGTTCATTTTGTCTACCTTATCTGAATTAAGTAAATTTAAATCATCCAAAATATAACATGAAGAGATTGAGGAAGTATATTAGGATATTGAATGACTAACTCAAGGAAGTAGAAAAACATAATCACGCCGGCTTTAAACGCTGTTATAGGCGAAGGAGCAAAAAACAAATCTAGATAAAATGGGCTTGGCTGTAGGAATGCGAAAGACGAAGGAAAACTGATTAAGGAAACTGCGTACGCTGAAGAGGAGAATATTTTACTAGGAAATGATCCAGAGACACGGGGAGATTCCAGTTAGGTTTTCCAGAATTCCTAAATCAGATATTCAAAAGGCATACCCAGGAACAGCTATAGACTCAGATCACAATCCCGCAATGATGAAGAGTAGACAAAGGTTCAAGAGAATCGTTCGGAAGAGCTGCGACACTGAAGTACTGGAGGATATGATTAAGAACATGCCAAGATCGCAATATATATATACATATAATGAAAGAAATCATCTTCTGCTCTCTGCTAAATAAATGTCAAGTGTAGCAGAGTTTCTAAACAGGTAGCCTTGCCTAAATAATAGATAAATAAATATATCGGATGATCAAAAAGTCAGTATAAATTTGAAAACTTAATAAATCACGGAATAATGTAGATAGGTAAAAATTGACACACATGCTTGGAATGACATGGGGTATTACTAGAAAAAAAAGTTGAAAAATGTCCTACAGATGGCGCTTCAACTGATCAGAAAAGCAATAATTAGCATAACAAATTAAGACAAAGAAAAGATGATTTTCTTTACAGGAAATGCTCAAAAGTTATTATTCAGCGTGATGGCTTTCCCCTCAAGGTTTGTCTCACAAGGAGACCACATTGCTGTCGGATTGTACGTGAAGTTCAGAACTTAAAAACGATCATCCAAAGTCATTAGACGCAACTCAAAAAATCACGAGAAAATCTACTTTAAAATTTTTGCAAGTAAGCGTAAGTACCAATTAACAAATAAGTTGCAGCATCTGTCGATATAGCTTCTGGCTCAGCGCGTCCGGTCAGCAGGCTGAACGCCCTCTGTAATAAAAAAGCTGCGCCAAGAACACATCGATCAAACACGATCAGCGACCGCAACGAATTGAACTACCCATGCAGAAAAATAATAACAATAAAAATAATAATAAAGAAATGTAGCTCAGTTGGTACCGGCAGAATCTGCAACTGGTTTAAATAATGTACTAACGTGTACTTTGCAATACTTCATTTTCTCGAGAATTTTTGAGAATCGGTCGAATGGCTTTGGCTGACTGTTATTTAAGATCTGAACTTCACGTACCATAAATATAAAGAAATTCCTACCTGTGATTATTTACAGATGTACGCAGGTTGAGTGATATCTGAGTAAAGGACTATATAAGTAAATATGTTCTCGATGTAATTTACACATCCAATGTCAGTACCTTGGAACCATGGTAATCCAACACTTTTCTATGTATATGCTCATATGTTTCGTTTAACAGCATTAAAACAAAAATAATAAGGAAATTCGCAAGTGTCAGAAATTATAGTGTTCACGTGCGCTTGTGCTCTCGAACGGCAGCTCTCTTCGTCGTAGGTGCGATGCAGAAGCGCCCTCTAAAACCGAGAGGCGGCGGCCGGTGGCGCCGTTGGCAGCCCTGCTCGTTACGGCAGGGTTGCCACGCTCAGCCGCGGCCCTCATTAGCAAATGGCCGGCTCGCCGCTCGCGCTTTCATAAATGTTTATGGGGATTTGTCGTTAATTCAGTTCCGGTGTCAGCTGGATATTCCTAGCCGCTGCATAAACATCCCGCGGCTTTGCCCAGAGCCCAAGTGCCAGCCAGTCTTGCGTCCACCACCGCACTGGGGCTGTATCGGCGCTCCAACATATTCACTGTGCTGCACAAGCAAGCGCTCTTTCCATTCTGTCACAACACCTTACTGTCCTCTGATTTGGTCAAGTAGTTCAGACGAATGACGGACTCTATTTTTTTTTCTTTTTTTAGGTTTTTCTGTTCAATCGACAAACGGGAACCCTAATGTCCTGCTGGTCACAAAAAATCAACAGCCTGAAGGTGGCATCGAAATCAAGTGTAATTTCCACCAGGCGTCTTCGGCTACAACAGCGGCTACTTTTCAGCATCATTTAACCGCTGGCGCACATCACGGGCTGCAAGCACTAATCAGAAATACCAAGGCTTGGTAATATGAGAAAACACTTCAGTTGTAAGATACCTGCTATGGGAAGGTATACATTTCATATTCAAATGTACTGCGAATTTGAAGACCAGTGTCAAGCTATTCAGGCATGGGTCGTTAATCTTTGTTTGCAGGCCTATTTTTCGATGGCTGTACTATCGATATTGGAGACGAACAGATGCCGTAATGAGTAACATAGAAGTAGATATCATCGGAGTAGTGCAGCAACTAAAATCACTTAACAAGAACAAGTCTTCTGGTCCGGATTGTATACCCATTAGATTTCTGTCTGATTATGCTGAAGCGATAGCTCCTTACTTAACAGTCACATACAACCGCTCTCTCATAGAAGGATCTGTACCAAAAAATTGGAAAGTTGCACAGGTCACACCTATATTCAAGAAAGGCAGTAGGAGTAACCCACTAAACTACAGGCCTATTTCATTGACGTCAATTTGCAGCAGGGTTTTGGAACATATCCTGTATTCAAATATTATGAATTATCTCGAACAGAACGATCTATTGACCCAAGGTCAACACGGATTTAGAAAATATCGTTCATGCGAAACACAACTAGCTCTTTATTCACACGAAGTGATGGGTGCTATCGACAAACGTTCGCAAATCGATACCGTATTTCTTGATTTCCAGAAAGCTTTTGACACCGTATCTCACAAACGGCTTTTAATCAAATTGCGTGGTTATGGTATATCGCCCCATATTTGCGATTGGATAGGGGATTTCCTCTCAGAGAGGACACAGTTCGTAGTAATCGATGGTAAGGCATCGACTAAAACAGAGGTGATATCGGGCGTTCCACAGGGTAGTGTTATTGGTCCTCTGCTGTTCCTTTTTTACATAAACGATTTAGGGGAAAATCTAAGTAACTATTTTAGGTTGTTTGCAGATGACGCCGTCATTTACCGTCAAGTAAAATCATCTGAAGATCAAAACCAACTGCAGAACGATCTGAATAAGATATCAGTATGGTGTAAAAATTGGCAATTGACTCTAAATAATGAGAAGTGTGAAGTCGTCCACATGAGTACGAAAAGAAATCCGTTAAACTTTGTTTACAACATAAATCAATCAAATGTGAAGGCCGTAAACTCCACAAAATACCTAGGAATTACTATTACTTCAGACCTAAACTGGAAAGAACACGTAGATAATATCGTGGGAAAGGCGAACCAGAGACTTCGTTTTATTGGCAGAACCCTTAAAAGATGCAACAGAACTACTAAAGAAACTGCATACACTTCGCTTGTCCGTCCATTTTTGGAGTATTGCAGCCCAGTGTGGGATCCTTATCAGGTGGGTTTGACGGAGGACATCGAAAGAGTCCAAAGAAGGGCAGCTCGTTTCGTATTGTCACGATACAGGGGAGACAGCGTTACGGAAATGATACAGGATCTGGGATGGGAATCATTACAACAACGGCGCTTATCGCTGCGGCGTGGGCTACTTGCGAAACTCCAATCGCCAACATTCTCCTCCGAATGCGAAAATATATTGTTGACTCCCACTTACATGGGTAGAAATGATCATCAGAATAAAATAAGAGAAATCAGAGCTCGAACAGAGAGATTCAGGTGTTCTTTCTCCCCGCGCGCTATTCGAGAATGGAATGGGATATAAATAGTATAATTGTGGTTCGATGAACCCTCTGCCAGGGACTTAAATGTGATTTGCAGAGTATTTCGTGTAGATGTAGATGTAGACGGTGATAGTATTGTTTCCGGGAAGTAGGGTTGTGATTGTTGAGAGAGCAGATTTTGCTAGGCGCGCGGATAAGTTCGCAGAAGCGTGGGGACCGTGGTTGTGTGCTGTTGTCTCAAAATCTCATCTCCTCGATAGCCGAGCAGATGAGATTTTGAGACTGGAATGCTGAGCCAAGCTGTTTAAGTTAGGCCTATGGAGACGAAAGGAGTAGATGTTGGAGAAACGATCTTTTGAAGTTTTTATAAGGTAAAGTTTTTCATGAAATAATTGGCATGTTTCTATGGCACAACTTCACATTGTTAGGCTGAACTGATGGTAACAGTAACGGTCGGGAAAGATCTTGCTGTTAGCTTGTGGTCTCACGATTAATGTTAGGGACCCCTTTCTGTGTTAGGAAAAGTATTTATTGTAATATTTTAGTTTTGAGATTGCGTTTTTTATGAAACAGGAATTTCACGGGTAGTGCTCTTGATATATGGTATTGCTGTAAAATTGCTTGTGTAAATCGAGTTAAATTTATTAACAGTAAGGAAATGTTTATCTTTGTTTAAAAATAATTTTGTAAAGAGATTAAATATCTGAGTTATATTTTTCTCTGAAAGATTTTAAAATCCAAAAAATGACATTGTTAGTAATTTTCATGAAGTTACATCAGTTAGAAAATAAACCAGATATTGAATTTTTAATAATTAGTTCGAGTTTCTTAAACAGATTACCAGTTTATCTCTCCTCACATTTTTATTAAAAGTGCCACAGATGTTTTCTGTAGTTAGTTTTCCAGTAGTGAGTACAGCAGGAAGTAGTTTGGTGTTGCGCAGATTTATGCACTGTCGCTAAAATAAAAAAAATAAAAAAAATCCAGGTTAGTAAGTGAAAGTAATCGAAAATGCAAGTGAGAAAGAATCAGTTTTTGCCAAGCTTACAGTTCAGTATGATTTACAGATTTTAGGGTAGGACAATTCATACAGTGTTCAGGTTAACAATTGTTTGCAGTGAGTCAGATTGCGTTAATAAATATTGTGTTCGTTTCATTCCGTTAAAGATTGTTAGTTCACTCAGAAACAAGTTTGTAGGGCCAGAACTATTAATACAGTGATTTTTAGTATCAGTTATGTTCAGACAGTTAACCTTGTTACGACATTTTCATACATAAACAATTAGCAGTTTGTGTCTCATTTTAATAAACATTACGCAGTCAGATAGATTTTTCAATACCTTTACATTCACGTAGAATACAGTTAAAAATAAGAAGTCAGAGTAACTTAACGTTGTGCAAAGGCATACAGGTAGAACATGCTCAAACACATTCAGTTACATTTCATTCAAGTAGCGTCAGTCAGTTACATTTCTTAGATCATAAGGTAAAACACGTAACTTTCGCAGCAGACGTAAATTTTGTAAGAGAGAAGGACAAGCAAGAAACTTTCACAGTTCGTAAGAGTTTATGGTAAAGTTCGTATGTGGCGCAGATCCCAGGAAGCCACGGATCCAAATCGTCAACAAGGCATTGTTGAAGCTGGTAGTGGTTCCATAATGGTGTATGTATGCTGTTTTTACATTAAATGGAATAGATTCTCTGGACCAGCTGAACTACCCACTAACTGGTAATGGCTATGCTGAAGACCGTTTTCGGCCGTTAATTTATTTCATTCGCCCAAACTGCAGTGGATTTTTAGGGTTGACAGTGCGCCATGTAACACGGCCACATTTGATCCAAATTGGTTTGAAGAGCATTATAGACAATTTAAGCGAATGGTTTGGTCGCCCAGATTGACTGGCAGGAATGCCCTGGAACCATAATGGGACATAATCTAGAGATCAGTAAGTGCACAAAATCCTGTAAACACTTTCGTAGTTATGGACAAATATAGAGGGATCATAGTTCAGAATTTCTGCAGGGTTTCCACTGAATTGTTGAGTACATACAACGTTTATGTGCTGAGCTTCACCAGACAAAACGAGGTATACAAAATGTTAAAATGTTTGTCAAACCTATTGACGAAACTGCTACGATCGTCAGTCCCTAGACTTACAAATTTACACCAATGACAACACATACGCCCATGCCATACGGAAACTCGAATCTCCAGCGGGAGCGGCCGTCCAGTCCGTAGCATGATGCCTACTCTCACGCGGCCTTCAATTTTAAAAGAACAATATCAAATATTTGCCAAAATTGCGAAAAAAATACAATGTGAAATAAAAATATCTGAACTCGATATTGACATTTTATATAGATGAATGAATGAATAACAAATAACAATTTGTTCAGCAGCAAAACAACTTCTGATAGCCGAAGTAGAAAAGATATAAAATGCAGAATGGCTATGGGAATAAAAGCATTTCTAAAGAAGCGAAACTTGTTAAGATACAATATAAATTTAAATGTTAGGAAATCCTTTGTGAAGGCATTTGTCTGGAGTGTAGCATTGTATGGGAGTGAAACATGGGCGATAAGGAGTTGAGACAAAAAGATGATAGGAGCTTTTGAAATGTGGTGCTACAGGTGAATGATGAAAATTATATGGGTAGATCATGTAACTAATGAGGTGCTTAAATGAATTGGGAGAAAAGGAATTTCTGGCATATCCTCACTAAGAGAAGGATAGATTGGTGGACCACATTCTGAGACATCAAGGAATTGTCAAGTTAGCATTAGAGGGAAATGTGTGAGTTAAAATCGAGGAGGAAGACAGAGGGACGAAAACAGTAAGCAGATTGTAGTGCCAAACTTATTCCCAGATGAAGAAGCCTGCACAGGACAGGGTAGCATGGAGAGCTGCATCAAACCAGTCTGTGGACTGAAGACAACAACAACAACTAATCAATAAATCATATTCACAGAATATATGAGTTCAACTGCGAATGGGCAAAGCTGAAAATGTGTACCCAGCCGGGATTCGAACCCGGGCCTCCGGGTTTCTAGGCAGTTGTGCTGACCCCTACACCACTGGGGACACAGTGATCACCGCACCTGCAAGGACTACCTGAGTACGCCTCCCGCCAGACACAAATTCCCAGCTTCTCCCTACCCACAGTACTCAAACTCGTAGTTGTGAAATTAATTCTCGTAAGAGTAAGGGCCACAAACTTGCCCACCTCTCCCCACTATCGAAAGGATCATTGTCTGTCACCGGCATGTTATATATATGGCGTCTATTCCGAAAGAACAGACGTCACTTCTGATCCTGCAATTGTTATTTGTGGCCCTTACTCTTACGGGAATTAGTATATAGTGACTACAAGTTTGAGTACTGTGGCCAGGGTGAAGCTGGGAATTTTTGTCTGGCGGGAGGCGTACTTAGGTAGTCCTTGCAGGTGCGGTGATCACTGTGTCCCCAGTGGTGTAGAGGTCAGCGCAACTGCCTATAAAGCAGAAGATCCGGGTTGGAATCCCGGCTGGGTACACATTTGCAGCTTAGCCCATTCGCATTCGCAGTTGGTCATAATTCTGTAAATATGAAACAATATCAACGGCAGGATAAGAAGTGACGTCTGTTCTTTCGGAACAGACGCCACATGTATATATAAATAAATAAATGTTAGAAAAAGTATAACTGATATATATATATATATATATATATATATATATATATATATATATATATATATATATATATATATATATATATAGTTGGTTTACGTTTTAGGAGGCGATCCACTTATAATATTGTAAAAAGATATAAAATAGCCAAGATCGCTTATCATCAATTTTTATTAACGACGACCGGTTTCGCTGAACTATGTCAGCAGCATCAGGTCAAATAAAATATTTTACAATTCCAAATTCTTGTAATGTCAAACAGTTGTTATATAACAATTTACAGTGCATGGGTGCACTACGTCATTATAATAAAACATAATTATCACAGTGAGTGACAAAAGCAAACTGATACATGATACATTGTATCATATCATTGTATCATACATTGTATCATATCATTGTATCAGTGAGTGACAAAACCAAACAGATACATGGGTGCACTATGTCATTATAATAAAACATAATTATTACAGTGAGTGACAAAAGCAAACTGATACATGATACAATGTATCATGTATCAGTTTGCTTTTGTCACTCACTGATACAATGATATGATACATTGTATCATATCAATTGTATCATACAATGTATGATATATGGCTATGGCTATGGCTATTTTATATCTTTTTACAATATTATAAGTGGATCGCCTCCTAAAACGTAAACCAACTCAATAAATAAATAAATATCATTGTATCATACAATGTATCATATCATTGTATCAGTGAGTGACAAAAGCAAACTGATACATAATACATTGTATCATGTATCAGTTTGCTTTTGTCACTCACTGTGATAATTATGTTTTATTATAATGACATAGTGCACCTATGCACTGTAAATTGTTATATAACAACTGTTTGACATTACAAGAATATGGCCTTGTAAAACTTTTATTTGACCTGATGATGCTGACATAGTTCAGCGAAACCGGTCGTCGTTAATAAAAATTGAAGATAAGCGATCTTGGCTATATATATATATATATATATATATATATATATATATATATATATATATATATATATATATATTGAAAATATATAGATGTATAGATATTCTTTCAACAGCCGTAACACATGCGCAAATAGATTCTTTTAGATGCAGATAACAAGCATTTTGCGTATCGAGGAGACGTATATTTCGCAGCTAGAAGCGATATTCATTTCGTGCCGAGCAGAAAGAATGTGCGCGAGAGTGAGAGTGATGGGAGGGTGCAAGTGAGAGAGAGAGAGAGAGGAATTGGACAGTAGAGTGGGGCAGGCGAGGCGTGTGCGGACGCGTCGGAGCAGGCAGGCGGCTGCGGCTGCGGCAGCGGCGTCGCCAAAGGCAGGCGCCGGCAATATTCAAAGCGGCCGGCGGAATGCTGCGGATGCCTGTGTAGCGGTGCGAGTCAAGGCGCTCTTTATTACCGCCACCCTCCCACCCCGCCATATATATGCTGATGGTATCGCCGCCGCCGCCTCTGCCCGGGATTAGCGGCCGTCCACGGCTGCGACGTGCGGCCGGCGCCGCCTCAAACACAGCCGTCACCTCGTCCGCCACTTCACAGCCGCTCGCCGCTACCAGAATTAATTTACCGTCCGCGCGCGCAGGTGCTGCGCCCGTAATATTAATTTCACCTTTGAAACGGACCCGTCTCGTCGTGGGAGGATTTTGCAGTGAGAAGTCATTAACGAGGAGCCGTATCCGGCGAGAGGGAAGACTTTTCGGAACAGTGTCGGCGGTGGTGTAGGTTAGGGTGCCGTCTATCACACCCTGTAGCCATTCACGCTAGCGGACCGTCACTTGTGGATTACTCTACATCTACATCTACATGGAATACTCTGCAAATCACGTTTAAGTGCATGGTAGAGGGTCCATCGAACCACCTTTATATATTCTTTATCTCCCATTACATTCTCAAATAGCGCGCGGGAAGAAAGAACACATGAATCTCTCCGTTTTAGCTCTGATTTCTCGAATTTTATTATGATGATCTTTTCTACCTATGTAAGAGGGGGTCAAGAATTCATTTTCGCATTCGGAGGAGAATGTTGGCGGTTGGAGTTTCGTAAGTAGCCCACGCCGCAGCGATAAGCGCCATTGTGCTAATGATTCCCATCCCAGATCCTGTATCACTTCCCTAACGCTGTCTCCCCTGTATCGTGACAATTCGAAACGAGCTGCCCTTCTTTGAACTCTTTCGATGCCCTTCGTCAAAACCCACCTGATAATGATCCCACACTTGGCAGCAATACTGCAGAAAAGGACGAATTTTTTTTGTATGATGATCTTTACTACCTATGTGAGAGAAGGTCAACAATACATTTTCTCATTCGGAGGAGAATGTTGACGATTGGAGTTTCGTAAGTAGCCCATGCCGCAGCGATAAGCGCCGTTGTTGTAATGATTCCCATCTCAGATCCTGTATCACTTCCGTAACGCTATCTCCCCTGTATCGTTACAATTCGAAACGATCTGCCCTTGTTTGGACTCTTTCGATGCCCTTCGTCAAAACCCACCTGATAAGGATCCCACACTGGGCACCAATACTCCAAAAAAGGACGGACAAGCGTAGTGTATACAGTTTCTTTAGTAGCTCTGTTGCATCTTTTAAGGGTTCTACCAAAAAAACGCAGTTTCTAGTTCGCCTTTCCCACGACATTATCTACGTGTTCTTTCCAGTTTAAGTCTGAAGTAATAGTAATTCCTAGGTATTTTGTGGAGTTTACGGCCTTCACATTTGATTGATTTATGTTGTAAACAAAGTTTAACGGATTTCTTTTCGTACTCATGTGGACGACTTTACACTTCTCATTATTTAGAGTCAATTGCCTATTTTTACACCATAGTGATATCTTATTCAGATCGTTCTGCAGTTGGTTTTGATCTTCAGATGATTTTACTAGACGGTAAATGACGCCGTCATCTGCAAACAACCTAAGAGAGCTACTTAGATTTTCTCCCAAATCGTTTATGTAAATAAGGAACAGCAGAGGACCAATAACACTACCCTGTGGAACGCCCGACATCACCTCTGTTTTAGTCGATGCTTTACCATCGATTGCTACAAACTGTGTCCTATTTGACAGGAAATCCTCTATCCAGTCGCAAATTTGGGGCGATAAACGACAACCACACAATTTGATTAATAGCCGTTTGTGAGGTACGATGTCTAGAGCAGGGCTTATCCGTCGGCGGCTCACGACTCGCTGGTCGCGAATGATGTACCATGTTCTTTGTACTTTATGTTCATTGTCAGGTAATTATATGAAAGCTGTTCAATCAAGAATGATCATAATTTTTTGAGTTCAACTGAAGTGATATCTGTCGTTTCTCAGGGAACTGTTATAGGATCCTTACTGTTTCTTATTTTTATAGTCGATATACGAGACAATCTGAGCAGCTTCGTTAGACTCTTCGTAAATGATGCTGTCACTTATTGGTTATTAAAGTCACCAGAACATCAAAAGCAACTGTATTTGCTGTCGATGCTGCGCCAAACTAATTTTTCTTCGTTCTCGCCGTCATTGCCCATATTTAATTCCTTCAAGCACAAGACGACGAGGGTAGCTTTGAGCTGTGAGCCTGTGTCCAAGTTAATAGCCGAAGGGTTCCGGTGGCAGAGGACTCTTGAGTTTCCCAGTTTCCCAGAACCTCCTTTGTGCAGCGGCAAGCGACCCTCTCCCACACTCGCCATTTCTTACGCGGCATCTCAGGTGAAACGAAGCCGTGACTGCAGAATGTCTACGTGACCGCACCTTGGAAGATAACAAGTGCTACATCACTGTACTACCCTTTGATGGAACTCCGGATGTAGCATATGGTGCACTACTGCGCTAAATGCATAGACAATGTAAAACAACCTTACAGTTTGTCAAAACATATGTCCATAAAGGTTATCATTCTTGTTCTTCTTAGTCTCTTTACCCCGTGTCGGGCCTCTTTAACGCCACTCGGAAATTACGTGCGTAATTTCACGGTACAGTGTTCTAGTTTCCAGTGTCCTCCTTTCTCTTGTGATTCTTGAATGTTTCGATGTACGGAGTATTCTATGAAGTTGAGATATTGCAGTCAATGGCGTAATGGCGTATCAACCGGTCGAGGGGGGGGGGGTGCAAGAGGGGCTGTCGCCCCCTTCCACTTCAAGTTTTAGAGGAGCAAGATGCGGTTTCTCCCCCCCTCCCCCCCCCCCCATTCACGTGGTTTTCTTTGATTTTAAGGCAGAGCCAGTGAAGAAACTATGCTGCAGGCAGTAATAATGGAACAATACTTTTGATGGCAGCTATTTGGCCTTTGACTGAAACATCTTGAACAACAATTACATTCTGTCCTCTTCTCTTGTAAGATTCTTCAGTCTGTGACTGATAATAGTGGCAAACATACGTAGGCATATGTAACAATTTATGCACAGCACTTTGGAATAAGGGTTGTTGAGAATTATTGGGTGCTCAAGATCATTGTTATATATAAATGAGACGGAAGCTTAACTTGTCGAGTCAAATAGATTTTCTTGCCCCCCTCCCTCTCCCACCGCCTTTAAAGAAATGCCTGGTAAGCCACTGATTGTAGTCTTGTCACGTAATTTCGGCTGACAGTCGTTCAGCCATCTTCAGATGATTTGTTCTTTTTCCCGTTCATATTCAGCTGTTCTTCTCATTGTTATTCTTCCTCTTCTCCTTCTTCTTTATGGCAAATTTATTCCCAAGTTGGTCCTATTTAACGCCATTCAGAAATAACTTGCGTAATTACAGTGAGACAGCTTTCAGCGTTCGTGATTTCTGTCGTCGTCCGGAAAGTCTTTTCAGTTACTTTATGTTAACTACTATTGTTGTCAAACGTTACGGTTCATGACGCATGACATTCCTTTATCGGTGTAAACCATCTCATGGAAGTTTAAGCTGCGTTTAACTTGTTTAACTTGTTTGTTATCACTCCTTGCAATTGGTCACTCCTCCAGTGTAACATTCTGGTCTCTTCAACATGGATCTTCCGTTCGCCTGATATGTGTAATGCCTAACATTCTGAACCGCTCGTTTCTACAAGGAACTTTTAACAGATAATGCACATATTTTGTCCCCCAATTTCTGGTAACATATTTAGAATTTATTTGTCCTTTTTTACATATTAGCGTTTTATCTTGTATAGTTTCGTATACACTCATGCTCATAAATTAAGGATAATTGCAGATTGTGGTGCCACACAACGTGGCACTACACAAAATCGAAGGACAACACACACGCACATGGGATACTCTGCAAACTACATTTATGAGCCTGACAGAGGATTCATCGAACCACCTATTTTGTGTCCCAACTTCATCGCCGCTTTTGTGTCCCAGCCTCGTCGTAGGTGTCGGTGGCCGAGTGGAATGAGACCGACACGCTGGTGCAGGTACGGAGGGGAGCAGCCGGAAACTATAAACACTCGAGTAAATTAGAAAGAGATATATATTGCACAGAATGTAACAATACTTAACTTTTACATAGTACTGCAGAATGTTGATACATAGTTGTTAGATGCCTGCCTAGTGCCTGTACAATAGCAAAGTCTTCACTGGTGCCTATCTGATTACGAAGGTCCTAACTGGTTGCTATCTCCGTCCGAAGTGCCCGATCCTTCAGTGGTGGCCACGAGCGGAGTTGTCGCAGAGGGCGCTCGTGGCTGTCGTCGTGAGAACGCCGCGCCGTGCGTGCCTGGCGGCGCGCGGCGAAAGTAGGTGGCGCGCACTTTGTACTTGTGCGACACCACACCCTATATACCATTTATCTCCCATTCCATTCTCAAATAGCGCGCTGGAAGAAAGAACACATTAATCTCTCCGTTCGAGCTCTGATTTCTCGTATTTTATTCTGATGATCATTTCTACCTATGTAAGTGGGAGTCAACAATATATTTTCGCTTTCAGAGGAGAATGTTGGCGATTGGAGTTTCGGAAGTAGTCCACGACGCAGCGATAAGCGCCGCTGCAATGATGCCCATCCCAGATCCTGTATCATTTCCGTAACGCTGTCTCCCCTGTATCGTGACAATACAAAACGAGTTGCCCTTCTTTGGACCCTTTCGATGTCCTTCGTCAAACCCACCTGATAAGAATCCCACAGTGGGCAGCAATACTCGAAAAAAGGACGGACAAGCGTAGTGTATGCGGTCTCTTTAGTCGTTCTGTTGCATCTTTTAAGCGTTTTGCCACGCCTGCAAAATCAGACTCTGGGCATGAGTCTGATGCCTCCGTGCAGGCGTTCAGCCCCTAGTGGCTAGCTCTTTCTGAAAAATTCTTTTTAAATTTTGTGACGTAAGCTTTACCGCTGATTCTGTAACCTTTATTATGTGACTTGTATTAATTTATATGTTCTGATGAAGCTATTGCCGAAACCTGGTCAAATAATCTTCGCGCCCGTGGGCTGCACTTTTATCTTTTGAAACTTCCGGTGCGCCTTGTCCTTTAATTTTTAATTGAGATATTTCTCATGGCTAACATTATGGAGTTCTGTCGTTCTAATGCACCACGTGCCTCCGAGAGACCAGCGGATGCACTTGTTTTGGACCAATTGGAGGGAATTCAAGTTTGTATAGTTTGTGATTCCGCAGGAAGTACTTCCGTACAAAAGCCAACATTCCGCCGTTGCTTTGAATAGACGCAATTTGGTTTCGACGTTGAGGACCCTGCTGCGGTAGAAGGGTGTCAGGGCGTGGATCATCTTCATTGATGACGTTTTCTTCTCCTTCTCATAGTGGGCGCAGAAGAGATTTTTACCCAGCTGCATGCCCAGGTACTTGACCATATCTGACCATGGCAGCGGCTAGTTATTCAGATTATGTTGGGTGTGAGGGATGCTTTGACTCGGAGTGAAGAGTACCGCTACCGTCTTTGTGAGATTGATCGTGATCCTGTTTGCAATGGCCCAGTGTTCCACTGTGTCTAGTTGACAGGCACTCCACAGCCGTCTGCGCTCACTTAGTACAGGGGTCACCAAGGGTAAACGAGACTGGGAATGTTGGGCTCTTGCTTTTACCGCGTAAATCAGGGAGTAAAGCCGTCGCCGTTCATTATGTACTCGCCTCACATAACAGGTGTCGTTGTTGCTCGCTGCCTCACATGTGCAGCACTTCCGCACCTCTGCCCTGCCCTAAGCGATGGGTCAGGTAACACAGGCCGCCCCGAGTAGACTGAGACCTCATCAGAATGGCATTTCAGGACCGATCTGTGTCCTACTCAGTGACCACATTATCCTCTATCATGGGTTACTTGCGCATTACCCACGCCTCCGTCTAGTTAAGTGCAGAATAATGCTAGATGGCATAGTGAATCCAACGCCGTAATAAGGGACAAGAATGGCCGTAAGATACTGGTTGTGTTTGTTTGAAAACGATGATCGCATTTTGGTGCGTCATAGGTAGGGGGCAGCGACCACAGTGACTTCATTCGCAAAAGACATACAACTTAAGTGCTTCTGTTGTCGGCTGCTACAAGGTACTAAGAAAGAAACACACAATTGTGCGTGTCTCGGGTTCTGTGACTTGTTTCACCTAGAGCATGACATCCTGCGACCAGCGGCAGTATCCTCTCTGCACGTCACCACAGACAGCATTTTTCAGCAAAACAATCCAGACAGGGTATCAGAGATAAAGTTAATGAAATGCTTATTGATACTGATTCTGACATTATTGGAATTTCAGAGCACTTTTTAAGTGGTGTGACAATTAAGAGACTTCCTTTGCCAGGATACAGGTTAGCTGCCTTCTACTCTAGGAGTTCTTTGCAGTGTGGGGGAGTGGCCATGTATGTAAAAAACGATTTTTCATCGGAGTCAATCGATTTTTCTAAACACTGCACAGAACAGATATTTGAATGTTGTGCAGGAGTTGTTAATGTTAATGGAACTAAACTAGTAATAGTTGTTATTTATAGATCCCCTGACTCAGATTTTAAAATGTTTCTGCCCAAGCTGGAATTGGTTCTGGGTTCACTGTATAGGAAGTATAAAAATTTAATTGTGTGTGGAGATTTCAACATTAATTGTGTAGGTGATAGCTCAAGGAAAAGTCAGCTATTAGATCTATTTAATTCCTATAACATGATGCAAACAGTATTTTTTCCAACGAGAGTGCAAGGAAATAGCAGTTCTACCATTGACAATATTTTTGTTCATTCTTCATTATTAGAGGGGCACTCTGTCAGCAGAATAGTAAATGGCCTATCAGACCACGATGCCCAACTTTTAATTCTAGAAAGTATTTGTTCTCAAACAAATGTTAAACATAAATATCAACTACTCAGAAAAGTTAATCCAGTTGCAATTGAGACCTTTTTAAGCCTAATTAAGGAACAAGAATGGCAGGATGTTTATAGTGCTGATAATGCAGATGATAAATATAATGCTTTTCTGAACACATTTATTATGCTGTTTGAAAGTTGCTTTCCGCTAGAACGCTCAAAACAGGGTACTTTCAGTAACAGACAGCCAGGGTGGATGACAAAGGGGATAAGAGTATCATGTAGAACTAAGCGGGAGTTGTATCAAAATGTTAGAAGCAGTCAGAATGAAGATGCAGTAGCTCATTACAAACAGTACTGTAAGGTTCTGAAAAATGTCATTAAGAATGCAAAAAGTATGTGGTACGCAAAAAGAATAGCAAACTCTCGGGATAAAATTAAAACTATCTGGTCAGTCGTGAAGGAAGTATCTGGTCAGGAGCAGCAGGTAGAAGATATAACGTCAGTGCGTAGTAGGAATGTTTCTGTTACTGACAAGTTAGATATATGTGCAATATTCAATAATCACTTTCTGAATATAGTAGAGGAACTAAACAAAACTCTAGTTTCTACAGGTAATCATATAACGTTTTTAGAAAATGCGTTTCCGAGGCTGTTGCCTGAAATGATCCTTCATGATACTTCCATAGGTGAGATTGAGTCAATAATTAAATCACTAAAGACTAAGGACTCTTGTGGATATGATGGGGTATCTAGCAGAATTCTAAAGTACTGTTCTCCATATGTTAGCCCAGTACTAAGCCATATTTGTAATTTTTCCTTTCAGAATGGTCAGTTTCCTAACAGATTAAAGTACTCAGTAGTGAAACCGCTTTATAAAAAAGGAGAAAGGGATAATGTAGACAACTATAGACCTATTTCTATGCCATCGGTTTTTTCCAAAGTTATTGAAAAGGCTGTATATTCAAGATTAATTGATCATTTCAGTTCACATAATTTCCTGTCAAACGTACAGTTTGGTTTTAGAAGTGGTTTAACGACCGAAAACGCTATATTTTCGTTTCTCTGTGAGGCACTTGATGGGTTAAATAAGAGGCTACGGACATTAGGCGTCTTCTTTGATTTAACAAAAGCTTTTGATTGTGTTGATCACAAAATATTGTTGCAGAAGTTGGAACATTATGGAATACGGGGAGTAGCCCACAACTGGTTCACCTCTTACTTTAATAATAGACAACAGAAGGTAATTCTCCGCAGTGTAGAAAATGGCTATGACGTGCAATCCCAATGGGGTACAATTAAGTATGGGGTGCCCCAGGGGTCTGTTTTGGGACCATTGCTGTTTCTTATTTATATAAATGATATGCCTTCGAGTATAACAGGTGATTGTAAAATATTTTTGTTTGCTGATGATACCAGCTTGGTAGTGAAGGATGTTGCTCGTAATATTGACACAGTATCAAATAATGCAGTTCAGGAGATAAGTTCATGGCTAATAGAAAACAAGTTGATGTTAAATCACAGTAAAACTCAGTTTTTACAATTTCTAACACATAATTTGACGAAATCTGACATTATGATTACACATAATGGGCATGTGATAAGTGAGACTGAACAGTTCAAATTTCTAGGTGTTCATATAGACAGTAAGCTGTCATGGAAAGCCCATGTTCAGGATCTTGTTCCAAAACTAAATTCTGCTATATTTACCATTAGAACAATATCTGAGATAAGTGATTTTTCAACACGAAAAGTAGTCTACTTCGCTTACTTTCACTCACATATGACGTACGGCATTGTTTTTTGGGGTAACTCGCCTGATGCAAAAAGGATATTTCTGGCTCAAAAACGGGCGGTTCGAGCAATATCTGGTGTAAGTTCGCGAACGTCATGTCGACCCCTTTTCAGTAGTCTGGGAATTTTGACTCTGGCGTCACAATACGTTTTTTCTTTAATGTCGTTTGTTGTTAATAATATCAGCTTATTCCCACGAGTTAGTAGCTTTCACTCGGTGAATACTAGACAGATGTCTAATCTACATTTGCACCACACCACCTTAACACTTGTGCAGAAAGGGGTGCAGTATTCTGCGGCATCCATTTTCAATAAGCTGCCAAAAGAACTTAAAAATCTTAGCACTAATCCACATGCTTTCAAATCTAAATTGAAGAGTTACCTCGTGGCTCACTCCTTTTATTCTGTCGAGGAACTCCTAGAAAAGTTAAAGAATTAAGCTAATTTATTTTTTCTTTATTGATTCTTTTCACTTTGTCTTAAGATTGTCGTGTGCAAAGGACTACTTAAAATTTTTCTATTACCATTATTGTGTAACAATTAATGTATTGACTTGTTCCATGACCATGGAGTCTTACTCCTGAAGTGGGTCCTATGGAACAGAAAAAAACAAACAAACAAACAAACAAACAAAAGCATTTTGCTGCACGAGTATTTTGCCTTTTTGGTGTTACAGGACTCAAGCGTTTTTCGTCCTGGCTCTCCAAATCACCTGATTGTCGTCAATCGAAACTGTGTGTGCTTTGGCTAAACGACAGTTGCAGCGCAGTGCTCCAGTGATAAGAACCGCAGGTGAACTTTGAAACCAGACGAATGCAGCATGGATGGCTGTACCACAGGACAGCGTTTGCGCCTGACACGCGTCGCTGCCCTAACACCGGAAACAAATTACCAGGGCCCATGGCGGATCCTGTGTCTACTAGGAAACAAGGACTAATGCTGAACGGAGGTGACAGATGCTAATCATTTCTTCACAATATCCTAACATGACATGTGAATGTGAAATTCCGATCCCTAAAAATTCACGTTGTTCTGTTTCTTTATCTGAAAATCATATTTCGCTTAAGAACCCGAAAATTTGCGTGGAAAGCCCTGGAGAATAGAGAGGTAGCGAAACAGATATTTTGGAGGATAAGGGAACTGTACCATGGATGTGTCAGCTGTGTGAAAGTCGGGGGAGAGATATCAGCTTGGGTTAAACAGAAGAATGGCTTGAGACAGGGAAGTGCACTTTCACCATTAGTCTTTAACGTAGTGATGTATGATATAATGAGTACAGTAGCACATCAGATGAAAGCTATGGTATTTGCAGATGATTTGGGGAAATAAGGAGGAGGAAGTGCAACAGAAGTTGGACGTATGAAAACAAACAGTACAATAATATGGGGTGAAATTTAGTATACGTAAGAGTGAGATGATTATCACAACATAAAAAGGATAGAGGAAAAACTGGAGTAACAAACGGTGGGGGAACAATTGAGAGTGGAGAGTTTCAAATACCTAGGAAGCCTGATACAGCAACGACAGAGAAATAAACGAGCAGGGGAGAAAAGCAGAAGCATTTCGGAAGAGTGTCAGAAGCCTGACATGGAGCAGGGATGTACCCCAAACCAGTAAAAAATTTATGTACCAGTCATACTATGTCCCGATCCTGACATATTCATCCGAAACCTGTCGAGAAGAAAAGCAAATTACAAGCTAGTGAGATGATATTCTAGAGGAAAGTACTGCAGTGACAAATATAGGTTAAGAAATGAGAGGATCAGAGTTAATGAAGGTGGAACCATTACAAGACGCGATATAGAAATCAAGGCTGAGATGGTTTGGGCATGTTAAACGAATGGAGGAGAAGAGGATACTCAGGAATATACAAGCAAAATTGGAGGCAAAGAGACCAAGAGGAAGACGAGAGAAAGATCGCTGAAAGGAAAAGACTGGACCAAGATGAAGACGGAGAGATGGCGCCAAGACAGAAGACGATAGAGGCTTATGATCGAAGCAGACACTGCCGGAGACTAGAAACTGTCCAAGATGATGATGTCGGAGATGCATGGACAGTTTTTTGCTCCGTGCTTTATTTGCAAATGTATTCCGAAACGGACAATCCCACCGTACGGTAGATATCAACCTGGGACTGTAGATAATGAAGAAAGCAGTTACTGAATTAAGACAAAATGAATTTTATCTCCAACAGAAGCAGACCACCCGGAACGAAACTATTTCCTGTAATATTAAAAACAGTACTGTTCAATTCTAGGGATGCTGTGACTGCTAATATTGACTCAAGTTTAATGAAAACAGAGAAAAATCCAATTCTGTAACGCGGGATGAATGTATAATACGGACGCGGACGGAGATACTGCGGGTTGCCGCTCTGGAGGGACAGAGGCCACTGGGTCATAATATTTGTTGGCGAAATTATTTTCCCTTGTTTGCTTATTTGCCTGTGTATTCGCAGATCCATTCGCCGCCCTCTTTGTGTGTTGTGTTGTCCTCCGAATGTGCAGCCAATCAGCAGACGAAAAATGCGCCGCCGTGTTTAACCTTGCATGCGCGAGCACTGCCGCGCAGAATAAAGCAGAAATTACGGCCAACGTAATTGAATATTCAGCCACCAGGCTGAGTTCGAAGCCAGACGGTATGTAAAGTGAACTGCTATTACCCCCATCCTGACTGACTTGCGTAATTAGTGGGGTTGGAGAGGGAGGGGGTGATTACAAAAACGTTCTGGCAACTGAAAGATTTCTTCAGAAATCACTAATTCTACATCTTCGGAATGAAACAGCAAAGGTTCATTAATGCAAACATTGCTGTCGAATATTTTTTATTGGTTTTATTCCGTAATTTCTTAGTACGACAAAAGTCTCGTATTCGAGCATTGTTAGTAGCGCAGATTATGCAGGTATTTACAAACATTACATTTACACAACAATAAAATACAAACTATGACAGCTGTCCTACTTTTGACGATTTTGGATCTGGTTTCTTTGTGCCTCCCACATCCATCTCGATCCACAGATATTTAGCCAAATTCGTTTTATTTGAAGCACTCATAGAAGTACAGGGTGTCTCACGAAAGACGCCTGCCAGGCGTCCGCGGAACGCACGGTACAGTTCCCGGCCGCTGCCACCGCATCTGCGGGCCACGGCAGCGCCCGATCCTCGGACTCCATTGTGCCACGGGTGCATACACTGAGTTAGTCTAAAAAACATTGCCATCTGAGTAACCTAAGCTTACCTTTCTTTACAGTAAATGGTCAAAATTATGTCCCTCTATAGAAAGAGCGACCTGACATCACTTGAGCACATTTGGGAACACTCGTCGAATTTCGGCTTCCGAAATCTGGGAAATGACTACTCAAGTGTTTCTTGTGTTGAACTATGCAAAAACAGAATCGTATGTGGAATGTTGGCTAGAATTCATACGGAAATTTCCCGGTGTGTATGTTCCCAATGAATCCACAATACGCAGATTAGTGACGAAATTTCAAAAGACTAGATCTATGTTAGACGAACGAAGGCCTAGAGGAGGTATTTTTCTAACCGAAAATAAATTACACGAGATAGGGAAGGCCTTGGAAAAAAGGCCCGAGAAAATCTTTTCACCGTTTGGCACTTCAGACTGGTGTGTCACGAGCATCTGCTCACATAGCAGTACACAAACTGAATTTGAAGCCGTACAAAATGACGGTAATGCATCAACTCACGAACTCAGATACTGTTGCTCGACGTCGTTACTGTAACTGTCTGTTACAGTCTGTGCACGTTGATCCTGAGATGTTTTATTTTTCTGATGAAGCATGGCTGCATTTGTCAGGCTACGTAAAATCGCAGAACAAACGACGTTGGAGCTCAGGAAATCCACATGAGTTACATCAGCAACCTCTTCATGACGTGAAAACTGGAGTGTGGTGTGCAATTAGTGCGAGGCGAATAATTGGGCCAATCTTTTTTCACGAAACAATACATTCTGACAGTTATGTGAACAATATCCTGCATCCATTTTTTTTTCAAGAACTTTCACCCAACCAAAATCTGTACGGTTATTTCATGCAGGACACTGCAAGACCACGCATTGCCAATGCTTCTATGGCAGCAATACGAAGTGTTTCTGACGATAGGATAGTTGACTGGCCTCCTCGTCCTCCAGATCTAAATCCCTGTGACTTCTATCTTTGGGGAATGTTAAAAGACAAGGTTTATGCACGCAATCCTCATACACTCGAAGAGTTGGAAAACAGGATTTGATTAGTCATTTCCCAGATTTCGGCAACCGAAATTCGTCGAGTGTTCGCAAATGTGTTCAAGAGATGTCAGGCCGCTCTTTTCATAGAGGGACATCATTTTGAACATCTACTGTAAATAAAAGTAAGTGTAGGTTACGCAGATGGCAATGTTTTTTAGACTTTAACTCAGTGTATGCGCCCGTGGCACAATAGAGTCCGAGAATCGGGCGCTGCCGTGGCCCGCAGATGAGGTGGCGGCGGCCGGGAGCCGTATCGCGCGATCCGCGGACGTCCGGCAGGCGTCTTTCGTGAGGCAACCTGTATTACTGACGCGGTAGAATAGTCGTGCACACTAAGCCGCCCTTTCGCTTTCTGGGGTTCGAGTCCCGCCTAGAGTGTGGGTGTTTGTATTGTGCTTAACACAAGTTACTTTAAGTTAGTGTGAGCAGTTTGTAAGCCTAGGGACTGATAACAACGTAGTTAAGTCCCTTAGATTTACAGTCATATGAACATATATGAAGTATTGTTTGGCACGTAGTTCTACATTGACGAATACGTATTGCATATGGTGCGCGAGTGGTTCTCCAAACATCTACATATATGGTACTTTTCCTGTGGAGAGTATTGTGTCCAAAAGTGCTGTTACTTCCCCCTCATCTGTAGAATAAATAAAACATTCGATAAACATCATTTAAAATTTCCGAGCTCATAAGCCGTGGTCGATTTTTAAAAACTTTCCCCAACGTTTCATCTTCGGCTGCGGAAGACATCTTCAGAGGTAGAGTGGCGAACCATTCTACCTCTGAAGATGTCTTCCGCAGCCGAAGATGAAACGTTGGGGGAACGTTTTTAAAAATCGACCACGGCTTATGAGCCCGGAAGTTTTAAATGAAGTTGACGCCGCCCGTGAAAGCTTAGATTGTATGATTCGATAAACAATTTTTTTGGATTCCATTTGTTCAGCCGTCTTTGGGAACCAGACAGAACGTCAGTTCACCTCTGAGTTTGCGGCATTGACAAGGTTTGGTCAAGGATATACAGACATTCTTGCATATGATCAGATCTTGATAGACTAGCAGCTTATTCTTAACATTATCAGGCGTAATGTCGTGCATGTAAATTGACGAAAAGCAGTATCGTTTGTCAAGACGATTATGTATCAGTCTCTAGAATTATCTATAAATACCTATTGGGAACTTTTGTGAAATTGTATCGTGTTAACACAAATCTACCTATAAGAAAGGCTCAAACCTGACAGATTTATGACGAAAGGAAATATAATTCTTTTTCAAAGGACGCCGCATACGAGACCTTCCTTCTACAATTCGTCAATCTGGTTTGGTGGTCTTTGACTTTGCGAGTTCTATTAATGGTAAAGGTTATGGGATATCCAAATAAGAGTTTTGTATTAGACAAATTTCATAGAGAGAAACAATGAGCAATTAGGGAGAGGGATATCTGATAATAGGGCTTACGCATTTGAAGAGGAGGAAACGACACAGTTCCGTAATGATCACGATAATGAAGTTATAGTGGTACAGACAAGTTTTTTTCAGCGTAATCTATCTCGAAAGGATCGGCTGTGGGGAAATTGTTACGATATGGTATATACACTTAATCACACGATTAAGAATAAAAATTTCACTGATGAAGTGTAGGCCGTAGAAATGCTAGTGCGGCTACTACTTCTGGTTGAAAAAAAAAAATTCCTCCGCAATTATTACACAGTTTCTCAGCGAGTAATTGGAGTATTATTGGCTTTTATTCGCTAATTTTCCTACCCTCACTTCAAAGAAAGAATATGGTGATTACCTGGCAAATGTCAAATGTAGAAGGCGATCTCAGAATATGAACTTCATTCGCTTCTTACCTAGACCGCCGTGAAATATAAATTGCTGACTAGTTTCCGCGACTTTCAGTCAACATCTGATCACACGTCGGGCAACCTTTTTTTACGATTTAGGTTGTTTCTCCCTTAAAACACGTAAAACGTTGTTTTCTGTTTCTCTTCATGTTTCTGACTTATAGAGGTATCAGAATAGTTTTTTGAACACCGTGGACACTTCGCCAGAGCAGTACTCACCATGTCAGGAGTAGGAGCGATCGGCATCTTATTTTTATGAAAATAATCAATCGGCATTGGAAATGACGTTTTATTTCACTAGTGAAATGATCGAAAACACTGTATTTAATTATACACAGCAGTACTCAAAACTTGTGAGAGTAATGAAATAGAACAATTTTCCGTCACCACAGCAATACAATAAACCATCTTGTACGATCATGAGTGATTTTTATGAACATCGATGTTCTGTTTATATTCTCTGAAAAAGAATGTGCTGTGTACAACATTATTTTGTAGACAACGCATCATTTATTTTATCACTGAATTCTGTTTAGTGAACGACTGCAAAAATCCTCTTTATTGTAATAAAGCTCTGTTATGCTTTCTAGTCAACATATTTATTCAATAATCTTAGAAGCTCAAATATAAAGTTATAATTTGTCGCATCTACAGGAATTGGTTCTTGAATACTAGCACAATGAAATAATAAGGCCTCTTTCCTGCAATGAGAACTTAGCAACGGGCTGCACGAAAATTCCCGCAACGGCTTCATATGTAGAGCAGATTTTAGTCGGATATCGAGATAAAATTTGCTTATGATCGTTGACCTTCGTAGTTTGGTACCTTCAAATTAAGAACAAATCAAAATTTCTATATAACTGTTAAATTTAATTGTTTCATACAGTATGTTGGGGAGACTCCAACATTTGGAGTATGAATCCCGGGTTCCCAATGAAGATTACACAACTATACACACGCACCCATGTTCTTGTATTCCCCTGATTGTTTTGTCCTATGAATACGGTTACTCTTCTTTATTTGTCCTCAACGAATCATATAAATACAACCGACAGTGGATTCATGCAGATATGAGGGACTTCATTTGTTAGCAAGATGTTGTAATCCAGTTCTGTAGTAACCCCCAAAAATTGTATTTACCGTTGTATCTGTGATTTATCTTTAGAAAAATTGTCATTTACAAACTTATTTAATGATTAACGTCGAGATCCTTCTGATTTCATCTATATACAAAAATTGCAGAAAATGAATTTTTCATAGAATAAGGTATCACGATAGTTCTCAGAGCGACTGACAGTTTCTTAATTGACTTCAATTTCGAATGAAACAATTCTTAGTGTTGGGCCGCGTGATCATACAACAGTAAACCAAACTAACGGGTGACACTTTGACCACTTTGCAGCCGTCTTATTCAGAACGGCAAATCAGTCGAAATGTCGGCAGTTCGTTTACCTTACTGTTTTACGATGACGGGGTCCAACTGTAAAATTATTTCCTTCAAAATAACTCTGGACTACAAAACCGACGAACGTAATTTTACTTTTCCTGTTACACTAGTGACCAAGCATTATTGAAGGAATAGGGAACCGAGACATCGTTCAATAACCGATATAAAGTGAAACTTAACATAAAACAGGAAATAAAACTGGCTGAAAATAGGTTTTAAATACCTGAAAGAAAATGCACTGCGTTCAGTAGTCAACAGGAACACACATACGTAATACTGCCAACATACAACAGAAAAGTTAAAATCAAAATAGTGAGCACTAGTTTAGAATCCCGTCAAACGTTATACACTGATAGATGGTTTTTGTTAATCAGGCAGTAAAATAACATATACTGCTCGCAGTACGGAGGATATAAAATTCATAATGGCAGTGGGAGGAAAAAGCGTTTTTAAAAAGAGAATTTTTACTAACATTGCATATTAATTCAAGTGTCAGGATTTTCGTGAAGGCATTTGTGTAGTGTTTCGCCTTGTGCGAGAGTGAAACATAAACGATAAATAGTTCAGACAGGAAGAGGATTGAGGCTTTTAAAATGTGGTGCTACCGAAGAATGCTGATGATTAGGTGGGTAGATCGCATAGCTAATGAGGAGGAACTGAACACAATTTAGGAGAAGAGGAATTTTTTGCATACTTTGACTGATAGAAGCGATTGGTGGGACACATTCTTAGACACCAAGAAAACTTAAATTTAGCATTGGAGGAAAGTGCGTGGGGTAAAAATCGCATAGGGAGACCAAGAGACTAATATAGAAAGCAAGTGGATGCGGGTCACCTTTCTTATGAGGAGATGAAGAGGCTTGCTCAGGACAGGGTGGAGAGCTGCATCAAACCAGTCTCCGGACAGAAGACCGAAACAACATGATTTGTGTATGAATTTACAATAAAAGGAAATTTATCAGAACTTTTTAATATATAATACACGTTCGCAAAGTCCATATCTCTCATGAGACAGTTAATATGCTTTCATATCCACCAATTGAAAAACTATTTTCAGTTTTATTTACTCTTCTTTCATTGTTGAATGCACTGCAGAATCCGATACTCAGTCTGTCATCCCACACGAAAGCCCCCCCCCCTTCCCCTCTTCCAAAGCGACTTTATTGCATGGACAGTCCACTTATGCCTCTAGGAGGTTCAGATTGAATTCCTTGTGGTTGCCTTACTAGAAGACTTTATCTACTCGTTCCTAATACTATGCACTGACAACTCAAATTACTGAAAGTAACTATTGCATGACAGAGAATTTTAATCTCCTTTTACAATTGGATAATATTTGTCCAGAAATGTGTCAAGTATTATTAAATAAATGATGTAATATTTCACTCGGCATTTAGCAACGTAAAACACTCGTGCAAAATAGACTCGTACAGAAACGGTATTTTTATAGGAACAGTTTAATTCACGGAGTTAGCTCTCTGCAATATTTGTCTGCAGCACTGTAGTCTTTGGGGATGATATTATAAAGCATAGCTACGAACGTTTGAATAAATACTCAAAGTGCCAAGATGTTAGCCTTTTTAACGCATGTGATGTCTTCAGGCAAAGCAGTTACTGATACATTTTATGTATTTCGTAGGTGTTCCACGTCTTCGTACAATTCTTTCATTTAGTCTTTTTAATTCTGTTTATTTTAATCACTACCAGGTTATGATTGGGGCTTATGTCCGTACTGGTTCTAAATCATTGTGCACACTGCAAAACTCTCCATCCTAAGGTGTCTGTACTTCCTCTTGTAGAATGTGTGTACTAGAACCAGGTGGCTCCATCGTCTCCTTTTAATCTAGTAATCAATTTTCTCTAACAATTTTGCATTTCATTATATCTACTAATGTTCAAATATTTGTATAGCTTATGGGACCTAACTACGGGGTCATCAGTCCCTAAACTTACAAACTACTTATGAACTAGCTAACACTAAAGACGGCACAAATATCCATGCCCGAGGGGGGATTCCAACCCCCGACCGTAGTGGCCGTGCAGACCGTGACTGGCGCGCCGCAGTCCTCTCGGCCACCGCGGTCGGCTATGTACTAATATAGCATAAATACGACGTGTATTCCGATATTAAATTTCCATCAGCTAGTATTACGTCTACAAACTAATTAGTGACTAGATTTTTTTAAAATATTTACTTTATGCATAGTTGTGGCAAATAACATAACATAAAATCAACACTGAAACGTACAACGTAATCCACGGTACAGTAATTTTAATTTGCCTCATTCCTAAGCTTCTGATTGGCGTTTTGTGTCAAACCACTATTTCATACAGGTTAAAGTTACTGCAGTATGTTGTAAACCAAGACAACCTGAAAGAATAATTTGGAGTAAAAAAAAAAAAAAAAAAAAAAGTTTCCAGAAAATAATGTGACATTTAATTTGCTCTTCATTTAGATATCATGAAATAGAACGCATAAATGTGAGTATTCGGTTTCATAAACTGAAGGGAGTAGTACAACATGTCATTTTTCTAGGAGGTTACGAGGGAAATGAAATTTAACATGACGTCAGGATGGACATAATTTAATACAATTCTCGCGTGAGGATGCATTTGTGAATCACCTAGCACTTGCACCGGAAATACTGCGGGGACGGAAAGTGCGATTGATGTGCGGTTTTCACAGAATGGATTGGTAGCCAACTACCCGCGTTGTTAGCCAATAAACAGATTGTAAAAATACGTAGAAAGTGTATTTTTAATGCAAACATACAATTTTTCTAGTGGAACAATGCTTGTTTCTCTCATGCACTGGAAGTTTTGACACCAGCTGTGTACAAAGAATTTTGAATTACATTTTATCACGTTTAGTTTGGCAGCTACAACCATTCAAAGTTTTGGGGGCGGAGGCTACGACAGCGTAGCTGACTGGCTGGTGGTTATGAGACAGTGGGCCGTGTCCCAGGGGCTCGCCACTCGGCCAGTTAGCTACGCTATCGCAGCCTTCGCCCCCGGAACTTTGAATGGTTGTATCTGCCAAACTGAACGTGATAAAAAGTATTTCAAAATTATTTGTACACAGCTGGTGTCAAAAATTCCAGTTCATGATAGAACTACCATTGTTACATTTAAAAAACTTTGTTTGCATAAAAAATATACTTTCTAAGTTTGTTGGCTGAAAGTACGAACCCCTGACTACCAATTAATTCTGTGGAAACCGCACATGAATCGCACTTTCCGTTTCCGTAATATTTGCAGTGCAAACGTGCCAGTGTTAGGTGATTCAATATATATACCTCACGTAATATGTGATGTAGATATAAACTAATTCTGATTAAGCTGATTTTAAGCTGTAACTTTTATTCTGCAGCGGAGTATGTGTTGCGTGGAACAACGTAATAACACCGCATATACCGCGGAAGAGTAAAACCGCAATGACTTTGTATTTTGCCAGAGATTCTAGACCAATAAAGTGTACATGAGAGCTTTATGAATCTACTAAGGTAGAAGGAGAGATACTGACAGTAGGGTAGATAGGCTAGGACAATGGGATCTATGTCGACCCCAGACTTGTTTTCAACAATAAAATTTCTTCCAGGAATATTATATTTCTCGATACTCAACCAACAGCGATACCTTGAAAGTTTGAAGTTTGAAGAGTATTTCTGCTCATTGTGGTATCCTTGCCAGGTGGGACTGACGGAGGACGTGGAAAAGGTTCAGAGAAGGACAGCTCTTTTTGCAGAATGAATATTTCACTCTGCAGCGAAGTGTGCGGTGATATGAAACTTCATGGCAGATTAAAATTGTGTGCCGGAACCGGGACTCGAACCTGGGACCTATGCCTTTCGCGGGCAGGCCCTCTACCACTGAGCTATCCTGACACGACTCAAGGTGCCGCCTCACAACTTCAATTCTTCCAGTACCTTGCCTCCTACTTTCCAAACTTCACGGATGTGGAAAAGTTGGAAAGTAGGAGGCGAGGTACTGGCAGAATTGAAGTCGTGGGGCGGCAACGTCAGTCGAGTCGGGATAGCTCATTGGCAGAGCGCTTGCCCAGGAAAGGCAAAGGTCCCAGGTTCGAGTCCCAGTTCTGGCACACAATTTTAATCTGCCAGGAAGTTTCAGCTCTTTTTGTATTATCGCGATACAGGGGAGATAGTGCCACGAAAACTATGGAGGAGTTGCGGGGTAATTCATTAAAAGAGAAGTGTTTTTCGATGTAGTGAGATATATTTACGTATTTATTACAGCATTTTCTCCTCCGAATGTGAACATACTTTGTTAGTGCCCAAGTACGTAGGTGGGCAGGTGATGACCACAATAAAATAAGAGGAATCAGATGTGAAACAGAAATATTTGGTAATCTCATGTGCAATAGAGAATGGAATGGTTGAGGAATATAATGAAAGCGATTGAATGATCCCGCTCACATACAAATGTGATTTGTAGAGAAAAAAATCGCACTGACGTGTTTTACGGCCCATTTTAGATTTGTAGTTTTATAAGTTTTTGTAAACATTTTGGACCAAAATAATAATCTAAATAATAAAAAATTAATTAATAAGAGTGTCCGAAACCCTTTTAGGAAAAAAATTAGGTAGTGACGGGTTCCAAACCCCCGACCTTTGGCATCATAGTCTAACGCCTTGCCCACTACGCTACGGCTATCAATCAGAAGATGATCCTATAATCTCTTACTATTGATGGCCGTTGTTAACTGGTGCTGACATGGCATCAGAACGATGTGTTTTTGTTAATTCTTCAGTGAGTCATTGCTTTGAAATGACAACGTGTAAGTTACAATAAGAAAATCATCAAATACGCGCAAGATGGCGTATGCCACAGAGAGATCTGCGCGAGGACTGTCATGTGTTATCTCCGAACGGCTGGTTTTCGTTAATTCAATGAAGGGTGTCAAATCTCCGTTATTTTTGCAAATATGTCTCAAACGATACGAGATATGAAAAAACCATAAGGGAAGAAAATTGTAGAGAATTGTCTCCTCTGCAAATTAGGTTATTAAATTTTCGTGTCATATGAATAGTTAAGCCGTTATTTTCATTTAAATTTCGAGCTGTCAAAAGACGATCGCAAAGGCCCACTTTTAGCGTTACTACCGTAACCTAAAGTGGGCCAAAAAGTAGCTGAAAATGTAGAATGCAAGAACAGTAAGACTGTGTATCGGCGAGATTTGACGGTTCTTAACATGCATATGCATCTTTTTCCGTCAAGAATAAAAATTGTATGTTAGTTTCCTTCAGTACATGATGACTCTTATCGACTGATATTCGTTTCACGAAAAACACCAATAAGACAACTACTATGAAAATAAGTTTGATTGTATTTCATGGATTTCGGAATCAGAGCCTCCAAACTATATGAAACAGCCATCTGAAACATTCTTTTCTCTGTGAAGCTACGGTTGAACAAGACTAAGCAACAATTTTTTTTCGGAGAGTTACGTGCGCCCTCGGGGGCTTACGTGAGATACTTGGGGGAATTTAAAACGCACAGTGAGGGGCGAGCGGGCTGCCTATCCACTGTGGCGTTATTCGTGTGCTGCTGGGGGAGTTTACCCTCTAAAACTTAAGCGACATAGTCACGACCAACGACTGCCCAACTTCCTGTTTGCAGCAGAACATGCTGCGACGCATTCCACTTTCTGAGGAAAACGTCTGTTGACAGGGAACTTCAATCTCGACAGCTGAAAAATTACTAACGTTTCTGTAGGTGTCACGTGAATTATTTCCTTGGTATCTATAAAAGTTCTACAAATGAAGTCTAGTACTTCATTATTCAGTACTGCTAGCGCAATAAGATGTATGTGGCTACTAAATGAACAGCATTAGACACTTAAGACTTTAGGTACTATATTGAAGTACTACTGCATTATAGCTACTTCATCCCCATTCTCCGATCGCGTAACATAGCGAATTACGTCAAAAACGGAAGAGCGTGGTTATGTGACGTTAATGAATGGCACGTCTGCTGTCGTTAGATGAGAAACAATTTCTCGACTTACACTTTTCAGTCGCACAAAAACTCACTTATGAAAAGCAATACGATACTGCACATTAACAGAAATTGTGGATTAACACTGTTCGTTAACTTCCCAACAGTATAAATTAATGAAATACAGCAACCAGTTGCTTGTGCCTATTTATTTTCAACTTTAACGACCGATTTCAGGCGCTTGAGTGCCCTTCTTCTGGTCTATTTTGTACTGTTGCTTAATGAATGTACATGCTAGTAGGAGAATCAACGCTAACTTAGCGTTCATTCTCCTACTAGCATGTACATTATTTAAGCAACAGTACAAAATAGACCAGAAGAAGGGCACTCAAGCGCCCGAAACCGGTCGTTAAAGTTGAAAATAAATAACCACAAGCAACTGGTTGCAGTATTTCATTAATTTATAATCTGAACAGTTGTTGAAATGGATAAAACACTTCTTCCCAACAGTGTTGAACTGCGGAATATCTGGCAATAGAAAAACTGCACAAAACTGAAGCTACGTCGTTGTATGTCTTGACTATTTTCTTGTTTTTACAAATAGAGAACAACTTTGATAATAACTAATAATTCGAAATGCATTATCTACAGACGTCTATCACCGATAGAAGTATAGAGAATACCTTGAGTTTAAAGTGGATATGCAAAGGTGGTAGCCACATTGTAGCGCTTCCTGTTTATTGCTAAACTGAGCGCATTGTGCGTTTCATTCCCGAAAATGAACGTCACCTTCCACCTGAGAAATGAATAAAGCTGAAGACGTGCCTGTTTAGGGGCGCCTGCATGAAATGGAGACCTACAGTCTTTCTTCTGAGCAGGATTTGCGGTACATATGTAGAAGAATTGGCAAAATTTGAAACATCAGTGTTTGGTGTGAAACAGATGTAAGAACTACAGCAGTTGACATAAGGAATAGTTGCAGTAAGATTACGTAAGAAACAACTGCATTTAAACAAATGCGTTAGAGCAAATCGACCTGTACCTAAAACAGCGAACGTACTTTACAGAACTTCTCGTCTACTTTCATCACCAAGTATTTCGTACTTAAAAAGTATGTTTACGTGAAGCGTCTTGTGGAGTAATGAATTTAAGCACCAAGCACGAAAGCGACTCTGGGATATTTTTCTGCGGATCACACACGTAATTTCTCTCGAAATCAATTCCAGACAATTTGTGGAAGATTTGATTAAAATGTGATGAAAGAGCGATCACGCTACAACAGGTACAACATGGTGTGTCGGTGACGGCATACCATGCGTCCCAAGTGGCGGAATATCAACCGAGAACATAGACTTGAGGCTTCGAAATTGGTGGCCTGTGCACGCACTGAGAAACAGTGTCATTAAACAATATTTTCAAGCGACTCATTGGAACCCTGAATGTCCGAAGCAAATCGGAATTCCTCTCATTTCATTTATATAAGGAGAGAAACTCGAGATACGAGGCAAATCCAAATTATTACTTTCTGAAGAATTAATATTAATCTACCAAGCCGATGTTGCGAACACAATAATATGAGTGAAGAAATTTAGAATATTATGATCTCCATTTCATCTAAATGTAGAGAAGAAACTCAAAGTTACCTTCTCCGCGAAATAAATTTAAGTTTGGGAATTACACTAAACATTTTGTTGTAACAGAATTAGGTTATAAATGTGCTACACCTTGCCATGAACTGTCATAAAATTGAACCTTTCTTATCTCAGCACTATGATATCATTAGGAATTAGCGCCCTGCTGAAATTATTCATGTGTTCTCATTATCGTCAGCGTAATAAGTCTTGAAAAAATCGATTGAAGTATAAGAACATATGACTGTGAGTGTACACAGAACGCTTTTCTCTTTATTACGATCCCATTGTAAAATGAAATGAATTTGAGGATCCTGTGTACACAAAATAACGATGTTTCGAAGTATTGTGATACTGTGTTAATGGACTCCCACTACCAAAAAAATGCCCTAAAAAGTTACGTTTGTGTCAAGTAAAAAACAATTTATGAAAATTCATCGTACGGATGGTTTAGGAACCGCAGCTGTAAGAACTTTTTGTGAAATTATTTATTTTTTATTTTCTCGGCGCAGTTGCACAATTTTTGAGTTCTGTGACTAGTTTCTGACGAGACCGAGAATTTTCAAACCATTAGGCTACAAAAAGAGAGTTACAGACATTACGTTACATTGTCCATGTTAACAAATCTTAAAAACAATAGCTGGTGTTAATATGTGAAAACTAAGGTAAACCTACAAATGTAACTTTTTACATATTAACACCAACTGTTGTTTTTATGTTTTGTTAACATGGACAGTGCAACTTAATGCCTGTAACACTCTTTTAGTAGGCTAATGGTTTGAAATCTGACGGTATCGTCCGAATCTAGTGACAGAACTCAAAATTGTGCAACTGCGACGAGAAAATAACAAAGAAATAATTTAACAAACAACAATTTACGTATTGGATGGCGAAGGATCATCGTTCTGAAACGCCGTGATAATATTTTTTGGAACCGAGGAAAGGTTCATGATATTATACTGCATTATCACAATGCCGTATTGTTGAGTCATACATCGCAACTGGAATACAGGACTGGAGTTTATTTGAGGTTGTACAGCGATACACATGCCTGGATGCTTATGCAATAAGTTATATCCCGTACGGATTTCATGTTATGAAAAATGGCTAAAAGGTAAACGTAATGCATGTACTAAAATTACATGCTGGAGCAGAGAAGACATATCTAGGAACAATTGCCACTGGTTTGCATAAATTTAAGAAAAAAAAGGTCGCGTATTTAAGTTGTGAACTGCATGCCGCCTAGAGCGCACCCCCAAAGCACATTGGAGTAGTGAGTGTTACTAAAATTGAAGAGAAGCACAGAAATATGAGACGGATGCCCCAAAATTATTTGTAGCAATAGAAGTGAACTAGAGGATCCGTGCGAATACTTTGCACCGTTAGTGGAATGACAAAAAAGGTTCGGAAGAAGTGGAAGTAAAGTTCACGCATAGCTTTCTTCAGAATCAAGCAAGAGTTTAAAAGCGCAAATGAAAGAGCTTGATCCGCTGACTGTTGTTAGGACGAAGAGAAAGGCGTACCTTAATTAGAACCGAAGATATCGTAAAACAAACCGAATGAAATATTCAATGCAAGGACAGAAGGATACCACGTTTGTATAAAAATAAAGGATGGAGAGACTCAAGTCTGATATTTGATGATAAATCTGCGAATGAATGTCTTTCGATAAAAACAAAAATGAAGTAAATCGGTAGGGTAGAACGCCTGACCGACTGACTAGTTTACAGCAAGGACACCCCCATTAGAAATATACAGAAGGAAACCGTATCTGAGTATAGAAAAAGGAAGGCGAGAGTTACGTAAATTCTGATACTTTGACAAATCTGTGGATGAATACCGTTCGTTTAAAATAAAAATGAAAGAAATCGGACGGGTGGTTTAGTCTGGCCGATTGACTTTAGTTTTCTTAGATTGTTTAAATATATAAGTCTGATGCAGAAGTTTGTCGATGAGCTTCAACTACATATATCATCATCGTAGCGAATTTCTAAATATATATCTGACTTTAGTTTACAACAAGGACATCCCCATAAGAAATATACAGAAGGAAATCGCATTTGAGTATAGATAAAAGAAGGCGAGAGCTACGTAAATTCTGATACTTTGACAAATCTGTGGATGAACACCTTTCGTTTAAAATAAAAATGAAAGAAATCGGCCGGGTAGTTTAGTCTGGCCGACTAACTTTAGTTTTCGTAGATTGTTTAAATACGAGGCGCGTCCAGGAAGTAAGTTCCGTTTGGTTATATAAAACGAACGGGTACAGATACAGAAAAAAATATTGATTGTACAAAAATCTACAACAGTTAAACTACTTTTCTACATAGCTTCCGAAGTTTTGTAGGCAATTGTCATAGCATGGCACAAGGTTTTGTGTGCCTTTTTCATAGAATGTTGCCGCCTGTGTATTCAACCATGTGGTAACATGTTCTTTCAGCTCGTCATCATCGTTGAAGTGTTGTCCACCAAGGGCAAATTTTAGGTGTAAGAATAGGATTACTGTCAAAGATTTTTTTTTCTTTCACGACAATACCTGTTCCCATACACCGAATGTGACCAAACAATTCTTACGGAAATTTCAAAGGGACCTGTCTGATCATCCTCCATACATCTCGGACCTCCTAGCGACTTTCAACTCTTCTTACACCTAAACTCTGTCCATGGTGGTCAACATTTCAACGATGATAAAGAGCTGTTACCACATGGTTGAATTCACAGGCGGCAACCTTCTGTGAATTATGCATGCAAAAACTTGTGGCACGCTATGACAAATGTCTAAAAAATTTCGGCAGTTATTTGGAAAAGTAGTTTAACCCTCTCATGCACGAATTATCAATCCGACAATGAACAAAATTTCTGATACATTATTTGGTAACTTAGTACCTATCTTTTGCAGAATTCATCAAAATTTATCTAAAAAAATAGTTTCATAGACCAATTGGGAGGTGTCCTCTAAGGATGACAGTGAGTACGAAAACTGCTACATTTTATATGGAATGAAGAGTGTACATCGTTTCGTATATTTGGTACAATGAAATTGTTTCAAGCAGTCAGGGCACACAGAAAGTTTGCAGTTTTCTCAAATGTAACGTGTTTTCCGTCGACAGTCCGATTAAGACACCTCTTGGTATTGGGATCCCCTGACTTGCCTGGACAGTGTTATACCCCATCGATGCGTAATTCGGTGGGTACCGAATGACTGGCTTTCTTTTATATATACATATAGACAACAATGTACTTTTACTGAAGGCCTGCCTCTAATCTTTCTTGTAATTTGTATTTTCCATTTCTTTGTTAGCCCAACGACTAACACTGCCGTCTAAGAGACATCCTATTATTCATTATTAGTCCTCATATGAAGTACCTGTGCTTTTACGCGGTGGCCGAGGGGACTGAGGCGCTTCAGTCACGGTCCGCACGGCCACTACGGTCGGGGGTTGGAATCCCCCCCCCCCCGGGCATGGATATTTGTGCCGTTCTTAGTTGTAGGTAGTTCATAAGTAGCTTGTAAGTTTAAGGACTGATGATCCCGTAATTAAGTCCCTTAAGCTTAACAAACATTTGAACATTTTTGTGCTTCTACGGTCACCTCAGATGTAAAAAATGACAGAAATGAGACAAATTTTAAGTTTCCTCGTATGAGGACGCGACGCATAAGAGGGTTAAGAGTTGTAGAATTTTGTGCAATAAAAATTTCTTCTGTATCTGTGTACAATTTCATAAACAAACGGAGCTTACATTCTGGACGCGCCTCGTATATAAGTCTGATGCAGAAGTTTGTCGATGAGCTTCAACTATGTATATAATAATCGTAGTGAATTTCTAAATGTATATCTGACTTTAATTTACAATAAGGACATCGCCATAGGAAATATACAGAAGGAAATCGCATTTGAGTATAGATAAAGGAAGGCGAGAGTTACGTAAATTCTGATACTTTATGACAAATCTGTGGATGAATACCTTTCAGTTAAAACACAAATGAAAGAAATCGGCCGGGTAGTTTGGTCTCATCGACTGAATTTAGTTTTCTTAGTTTGTTTAAATACGTAAGTCTGATGCAGAAGTTTGTCGATGAGCTTCAACTACATACATAATCATCGTAGTGAATTTTTGAATATATATCTGACTTTACAACAAGGACATCCCCATAAGAAATATACAGAAAGAAATCGCATTTGAGTATAGATAAAGGAAGGCGAGAGTTGCTTAAATTCTGATAGTCTATGACAAATCTGTGGATGAATACCTTTCGTTTAAAACACAAATGAAAGAAATCGGCCGGGTAGTTTGGTCTGGCCGACTGACTTTAGTTTTCTTAGTTTGTTTAAATACGTAAGTCTGATGCAGAAGTTTGTCGATGAGCTTCAACGACATATGTAATTATCGTAGTGAATTTCTAAATATATATCTTACTTGACAAAAAAGCTTGCAGACTCTATTAGTCTGTGCACCGTCCGCATGTGCTTTAGAGACTAGAGAGAGTGCGCGAGGTGTTGAGCTACTGGCTGAGGGAAGCACGTGCCTCGGGTTGCCTACGCGGCAGGAAGCGCGGCTGACTCACCGTCGTGGCGGCGGCTGCGGCGGCGGCGCCGGCCGGCGGGGGCGGCGTCGGCGGCGGCGTCCGCTGGCGTCGCGGCCGCCGGACCGACTGAGGCGGCGTCGGCGGCGTCTGTGGCGGGGCCGCCGCGCGCCGCCGCCCGCCGCACTGCCACGCCCCTGGCGGCGTGCGCGCGCAACCCCGCGCCTGCGCCGCCCCCGTCGCCGCCTCCCCCGCCCCCGGCGCCGGCGCTGCCGCCCCCCGCCCGCCTCCCCCGCCTCGGCAGAGCTAATTGGTCGCAGCTTTATGCAAGTCTTCCGCTCTTGTCTCCCACTATCGTCTACCGCCACCACTGCACCACCTGTTTTGCTCTCGTTTAGCTTCCTCGAGACGCGCCGTATCATACGACGTCTTACATCTACATGGGATACTCTGCAAATCACATTTAAGTGCCTGGCAGAGGGTTCATCGAAACACAATTATACTGAAACTTCCTGGCAGGTTAAAATTGTGTGCCGGAACCGGAACTCGAACCTGGGACCTTTGCCTTTCGCGGGCACCCGCACTACCGACTGTGCTATCCCGACACGACTCACGATGCCGCCTCACAACTCTACTTCCGTCAGTACCTCGCCTCCTACTTTCCAAACTTCACAGAAGCTCTCCTGCGAACCATGCAAGACTAGCTTGTGGCAGAGTCTCATAAACCGATCCTTGAGTATGACGTTCTGAATGTCCTCCAAGTTATCGGAACATTTTATCTTTCGCTTGGCGTCTATTAATTTCTCCTGCGCTGTTTGGCGGTCTGCTACCGATGTGCGCCTGTCAGCATTTCTCTCTGGAGTCCTCGCCCGCCAGGAGCGGCTGCAATGTTATTTTCAGGCCGCTGGTGTTTAAATAATAATTGTCGTCCGGGACTCGGCAGAGCGCCGTCATATGCAGGTCCATCGTTATGCTTGTGTCCCGTGGGGTCTTCATGTTGCTTTCGCTCCAAGATCTGGGTTCTAGGCAGAACTCAGCTGGCGTCCTGTGTCACGGTTTCATAATTTCAACAGATTCATTAATGACGCTATACTAGTTTGTATTATCATCTTGGTGTCATCATATTTCATTGAAAGACCTAGTTCGAAACAGTGCAGGGCAATATCTGACCTTTTTTTTTTTTTTTTTTTTTTTTTTTTTTTTTTTTTTTTTTTTTTTTAATTGATCCTTACCAGCTCCTTTTTTTGTTCCTGTATGTGATTTCCTCAGTGTCAGATTTGTGACTACACTATTGCGAAATTGTTTTCCGCTTTCGCAACGAGTGGCGCTGGTATTCCGATTGCTGATAGCACTTGATCTCTTATGTTTACGTCGAGTGGAGTCAACTCCACCTAGAAAGAAGGTCGCGGCGCTGTCGTGTGACGTCATACAGTGTAGGCATCGTCCACGTAGCTGACTGGGTGGCCGTTGGGTCACGTCCAATTAAACCGTATCGTGAAGCCAGTCATCTAAGCGAACGATGCCTACATTGCCTGACGTCACACGAGGGCACCGCGGCGTTCTCTCTAGGTGGTGTTGGTGGAGTCAGGTGGATTTGGACGGGCATATGATTGAGACCATGATAGACGAGGGAAGGGGGCTTGTCTGGTGCCAACACGTGCTGTCTATAAGCGAATGTCCAAATGTTCAAATGTTTGTGAATCTATCAAACCAAACTGCGTGGTCATCAGACCGTACCTTACAAACAAGCTGAGGTAAACTAACCTAAGGACAACACACACATACATGCCCCAGGGACGACTCGAATCTCCGACTGCGAGCAACCGCGAGCTTCGTAGCGAGGCGCCTTAGTCCGCTCGGCTACTCCACAGCGGATCGTAACGGCACGATCGGACAGTTATTAGCTTTCGAAACTTGTGTGTCGTTAAATGGAATAATCATTCTCAGTGCAACATGCACAATCGAATTGAAACATTTCAGGTTTTACACTTCCAACCGCAAGGCATAGCTACAAGATGTTTCACAAGGTGTTTTCCAGAGTCGTGATTCATTACTCTGGAAACACCGTTGTGAAACATCTTGTAGCTAAGCCTTGCGGTTGCGAATGTAAAACCTGTAATATTTCAAAAATGTTCAAATGTTTGTAAAGCCTATGGGACTTAACTACGGGGTCATCAGTCCCTAAACTTACAAACTACTTATGAACTAGGACGGCACAAATATCCATGCCCGAGGGGGGATTCGAACCCCCGACCTTAGTGGCCGTGCTGACCGTGACTGGAGCGCCTCAGTCACCTCGGCCACCGCGACCGGCCTGTAATATTTCAATTCGATTGTGCATGTTGCACTGAGGATGACTATTCCATAGTAGAAATCTATTTGCAATAACAAATAAACGTTAATTTTCTACCAATGCTGAAATTTCTTTTGATAGTCATCATTCCATGGTCGTGGCACACACCGCTCCTAATGGAGTCCTCGTTTCATAATAATGAAACTTGTCTCAAGATCAACTGCGGTCAGCGCCTCGACACAAAATTCTTTCTACAGGTCACGGAGAATCGGCAGCGGCCGCTGTTTAATTTAAAGATAATACACAAGCTGCTCTTAAACTCTCAAGGACCACGTTGATGTAGATTTTGTCACTGCACATTTATGACGATGATTACATTAGAAATATTACTGATTTACATCATTGCTTTTGGAAACTTCAATATTACCAATTTATTTTTAATTAAGGCATCTGACATTTATTTTTAAGATTATTAACGCATCTGACTAACTTGAAATTAAACTCATTCAGAAAATAAAAATTATAATTTTTTTTCAACACTTTGACTGTTGACAATAATTTCCTGCTTTCTCGCAAATCAAATTCTAATATGCTTTCTGCACACTGGAAAATCCACTTCTTGCTGTGCAACCTTGAAAGACATGTAGTTACATTGATTTTACACTTGTAAATCATAGTGGTGTAAAATGATACTTTCTAACTACAATAATAAAGCTGTAGGTTTTTTACTACTTCATTTAGTGCTGAGAAATTAAAACATTGTTATACAAAATTCCACATAAATGCAAATCCTTATCAAAATTACTTACTTTTTCAATTCAAAATTACTTACACAAAATATCTCACAACAATACATACCCAGCAAGTGATCCTTTCACTACCCAAAATCGCTACAAAATTTCTTTACCTTTACAGCTTAAACAGATAATATCAGTGTCTGCCGTCCCCATGGATCAGCCCATTTCACTATTCACAACTTCAAAATAGGAATATGTCTACCGCCACTGCGAATCTGACAACCTTTTTGTAAGACGCCAGAAACAATCACCACTGCGAGACGATCCAATAATATTATTACACCTCTGTATATCTTTGGCGCCTAGTGGCAATCTACTACCAACTTAATTACTTTGTGCCAAAGACAAACAGACGTGCTTCACTTTGACGATTGGAACAAAAGACGGCCACGTTGCGATAGATGGCTGTGGGGCCAGCGAGCCGCGAGAGGAAGGAGGGAAGCCGGCAGTGTGCGATAACGCCACTACCAACTTCACAAGTTAAGTTCTCGCATCCTCCTTGCGGAAGTCGTGAACCCGCGGGTTGTCTCTTCACGGGGTACTCTTTGTTTGCGGACCTGCAGTACCTTGTATGTCATCCTGGCTTTTTGTAGCTATGTTCAGAGTGGTTTTCTGATCAAGGTGTTCCTACAGAATTTTTTTCTACAGTCGGCTTCCCATTTAGTCGAATGTTTGTGGTGCTAACGCGGCAGGGTGTGTGGGAGTAGCCGAGCAGTCGGAGGTTCGAATCTTCCCTTGGGCATGGTTGTTTGTGTTGCCTTCAGTATAAGTTAGTTCATAAGTAGTTTGTAAGTTTAGGGACTGTTGACCCTGGAGTTAAGTCCCATAAGCTTAACAAATATTTGAACATTTTGTTAAGCACATGTGCTGCTGCCTAGAACAGCCCTGGCGTCTGTATTTCGCTGACGAGGGGACGCTTTCCTGGATAGTGTCGGCTGAATGTGGCCGCCAACCGTCGCACCGTGTACCCACACCTGGGCACGCGATCTACACCTACATATACGTGGATACTCTGCAAGTCACACTAAAGTGCATGGCGGAGGGTTCATCGAAACCATTTTTATTGTCTTTTTCTAGAGTTGCATTCTCTAATAGCTCGCGAAAAAAATCTTTCTGTTTTCTACCTGATTTCTTTTATTATGATGATCATGTCTCTCTATGTGGGTTGTTGCTCACAATATATGTTCTCGTTCGGAAGTGAAAGTTGGTGAAAGAAATTTCGCTAATGGATCTCGCCGCAACAAATAACGCTTTTCTTTTAATGATTTCCATCTCAACTCGTTGATTCATTTCCGTGGCACTCTCTCCCCTAAATCGCGATAATACAAAAGGAGCTGCTCTTCTCTGAATTTTATCTAAATCCTCCGTCAGTCCTATCTGATGTGGATCCCAGGATGCGCAGAAATACGCCAAAACAGAGCGCGTAAGTGTAGTGTAGGCAGTTTCTTCAGTAGAACTGTTGCATCTTCTGAGTGTTCCGCCAATAAAACGTAGTCTTTGGTTCGCCTTCCCTGCAATATTTTCTGTGTATTCTTTTCAATTTAAGTTGTCTGCAATTGTCACTCCTAGGTATTTAGTAGAATTGACTGCCTGTAGATCTGACTGATTTATCGTGTAACTGAAGTTTAACGAATTTCTTTTACCAGTCATATGGATGACCTCACATTTGTCATTGTTAAGGATCAGTTGCCAACTTTTGCCTGTCATCATTTGCGTGTTCTTTTTTGAATCGAGAGTGCAACAGCCTTTGCTTTCTCAGCAGCTTTCTAAAATTATTATTATACCACGGTGGATCTTTTCCATCCTTAATCGTCTTTACTGGTACATGTTTCTCTAACCCTTTATTAACAATGCACTTAAATTTAGTCCACAATTCCTCTACATACATAGTCCCAGAATTAAACGATGCCCATTCATTTTCTAAGTGCGATCGTAACATTTGCTTGTCGTCTTTTTCCAACAAAAACACGCTGCTAGTCTTCTTGACTGGTTTATGAACTTTGGTCACCATCGACGCTATGACGATATCATGATCACTAATTCCTGTCTCTACACAGACATCGTTAATAAGGTCAGGCCTGTTTGTGGCTATAAGGTCTAGAATATTTCCAGTGCGCGTGGGTTGCGTAAGGACAACACACACACACACACACACACACATGCCCTAGGGAGGACTCTTAACCTGCACGGCGAGCAACCGCGCGCTCCGCAGCGAGGCGCTTTAGATCGCGGCGGCAGATATATTATGTAAATTATTTGGTAACACATTGGATTCGCATTCCGGGGATAATGGTTCAAATTCACCTCCGGCCATCTTCATTCTGGTTTTCCGTGATCTCCCTAAATCACACAACAGGCAAATGCGGAGATGATTCCTTTCAATGGGCATGGCAAATTTCCTTACCATTTGAGCGATTATTTGATGATAAATATAGTTCTGGGTGACATAGGAGAGTGTATTCCTACGGACCTGATTTTAATTTAACGTTATTTGTAATGATTTTTGCCTTGTGAAAGACTAATATTGCATCCCAAACTCCATATGTAATGGATGATTAGAGGTCAAACCTCAAATCTCGAACAATACTGGCGATCTGTGTTAACAAGTAAACTAGCGACCCACCGTGGCTTCACAAAGTCTCAATTTATTAATTAATAAAATTAACGGTGCGCTAAACGAAAAAAATATGTACATTATTTAATAAAATGTCAGATCTTCAGTAGTTTAGGTTGTGCGTTATCTGTCATTAACTCAGTAAATTCATCAAGAAGAGAGTCATCCAACCTAATCTTAGATAAAATTTGAGTTGAAAGAAAAACATTTCGGTGCGGTCATGAATTTATTGAAATCGGATTTAAAAGTAATGAGCAGTCTCTTTTGCAAGAAAAAGATTCATTACCAATCGTTGACTGTAATCAGAACTCACTCCTTTGCCTGTCATTTGTTAGTGTTTTAATGCAACTATCGCCACGTTTCGTAGGAAATGACTTTTTTTGTCTTGCCATTCAAATGTTTTTTTATTTAAGCTTTTTTTTCGCCGCAGTGGAGTGGCCGAGCACTCTAAGATGCCTTGCTGCGGAGCGCGCGGTTGCTCGCCATCGGAGTTTCGAGTCCTCCCTCGGGCATGGGTGTATGTGTATTTGTATTGTCCTTAGGATTAAGCTAGTGTGCCGACCGCAATAGCCGAGGGGTCTGAGGCGCTTCAGTCACGGTCTGCACGGCCACTACGGTCGGGGGTTCGAATCCCCTCACGGGCATGGATATTTGTGCCGCCCTTAGGATTAGCTAGTTCATAAGTAGTTTGTAAGTTTAGGGACTGATGACCCCGTACTTCAGTCCCATAAGCTGTACAAACATTTGAACATTTTTAAGCTAGTGTAAGTAGTTTGTAAGTCTAGGGACTAAAAACCTAAGACGTTAAGTGCCACATATTTACAAACATTTCGGTTTCTCCTTAACATTCCGTAAATTGCATATTATTCCATGTTTCCTTCAGTGTAAAACATCCTTACCCTTCTCGCTGTTACACAGACCTCCCCTTATCGATCTGTTTCCTCTTCCCCCTCTCTCTTTTCATCTCCTCCTCCAATCAATCACCTTCTCACTCTGTAAGTCCCCTATTACACCCTTTTCCCGTCTTCCACTGTCATCTCAACACAACCTCTGCCTCAATCTCCTCCTCTTCCTCTTCCTCTCCCTCCTTCTCCTCATCCTCCTCCTCTGTACATTTCAGCTTCTCCTTATTTATGAGAAATTACAAATATCAGCCGACTTTCAAGGCGATCGGCACTGCCATTCGCCTTACGGTGCATGTTTTATCCATGAAATATATGTATGTGTCAAATATCATCGTGATTTTCCATGTCATTACTATCATCAGTTACGATCGAACGTGCATTCAAAACACGATTTTTGTAGTTTGTCTGACTTTTCTCTCTTTCACTCGTAACTGTCCGATTTTTTCCCCTGAAAACTGCTCCAGGTTCCCAATAAACTAAACAGAAAATAATCTTTCATATCCGCCGTTTGAATCGTATAATATGACCTTGAGTTTATACAAAAATCACATAGACAAATTTTCCAGGAATTTTCCAGTTTTCTGAGAAAGTTTTCCAAATTTTTCTTCCTTAAAAATCTTGTGGCAATGACGAATATAACAGAATATACCCAGAAAATTATATAAAACCGTTCTGAAAGTAATGGCCTTTCATACATGCAGGCACTAATTTTTATTTTTATAAATGTAGGACATATAGGTTGCAGCTTACAATAAAGGTGTGTTGAGCCGCAGAAAAGAACATAGAAAAGACAAGCACACTCGCACTACTTAACGTTTAGCCACAGCCTTTATAAGTCACGTGTCTCAGGTCGGAGCAAGGCTGCCCGAGTCGATAGTTATGAGGCAGCCTGAATCAATAGTATTGAGTGTGTGTGTTGTACCGGTATGAAAGTAAGTGAATCATTTCTGAAGTCAATTATATCGGGAGAAAGCGACATTCTTTTTGTGATTTCTCGAGTTATTAATTGCGAAAGAAATAAAGAGGGGTGTCCATACATGGCCACTAAAGTAGTTTTCCCATATCTATTGTAGTTCTAGAGATACTTTCGGTGAAAATGTTGAGTGGGACACACTATTCATACCGCATGAACCACAGACATTGCCGAGATGGGGTGGCTTGCGTGTCTCAACGAGTAGGTGCAACCGTAGCGAGGGGGTATCTGTGGAGAGGTCAGACCAACTAGTGGTTCCTTTTCAATAGTTGCAGGGGCAACAGTCTGGATGACTGACATACATTTGCCATACATTGCCATACATTTACTGTAAACGGATGAAAGCGAGGGGAAACTACAGCCGTTACTTTTCTCGAGGACATGCATCTCTACTCTAGGAATGTATGCTTCCTCTCGAGTAAAATATTTCGGACGTAAAACAGTCCCCCATTCTGATCTCCGAGCTGGGACTACACAGGAGGATGTCGTCATCATGAAAGGCAATACTGGGATTCTACGGATCGGAGCGTCGAATGTTACTTTCCTTAATCGGGTACAGGAGTTAGAAAACTTAAAAAGGGAACTGGATAGGTTGAAGTTAGATACAGTGGGGATTAGTGAAGTTCGATGGAAAGAAAAACAGGATTTCTGGTCCGGAGAGTATAGGATTATGAATAAAAAATCTGTTGGAGGTGTTACAGGGGTAGGTCTAATAATGAATAAGAAAATAATGAATAAGAAAATAATGCGGGTAAACTACTATAAGCATCGTAGTGATCGCATTATTATAGTCAAAATAGATACGAAACCAACACCGGCTCAGTAGTACAACTTTATATGCCAACTAGCTCTACCGATGATGAGAAGATCGAAGAAATGTATGACAATATAAAGGAAATTATTCTCACAGTTAAGGGAGAGAAAACTTCATTGTGACGGGGGACTGAAATTCGGTGATAGGAAAAGGCAGGGAAGGAAAAATATTAGGTGAACACGGACTGGAGAAAAGGAATGATAGAGGAAGCCGCCTGGTAGAATTTTGCATGGATAATGATAAACACTTGGTTTAAGAAACATGACATAAGGTTAGATACGTGGACGAGACAAGGAGACACCGGAAAGATATCAGATAGATTTATAATGGTAAGACATGGTTTTAAACTGTGAGACATATCCTGGGGCAGATATACACTCTGACCATATCTTATTGGCTATGAACTGTAGACTGAAACTGAAAAAATGCAAAAAGGTAGGAAAATGCAGATGGGACCTGGATAAATTGAAGCAAGATGAAGTTCTTGAAAATTTCAGAGGAAGCATTAAGAAACAATTGACAGAAACTTGGGAAAAGCAATAGAATAGGAATGGGCAGCTTTGTGGGATGAAACAGTGAAGGCAGCAGAGGACCAAATAGATAGGAAGGCAAGACTACAAAAAATTCCTTGATATCATAGGAAATACTGAATTTAATTGATGAAGGTAGAAGATTTAAAAATGCAATAAAGACGACTAAAAGATGAGATTAACAGGAAGTGCAAAATGGCTAATCAGGAGTGGCTAGAAGGCAAATGCCAGTTTGTAGAAGAATGTGTAACGAAGAGAAAAGTAGACATCGCCTGCAGAAAAATAAAAAATATTTAGCGGCAAGAAAAACAACTGTATGAATATCAAGTACTCAGATGGAAAACCAGTTCTCAGCAAAGAAGGGAAAGCTGAAAGGTGGAAAGAGTATATTCAGGGACTCTACAAAGCAAATCATCTTAGAGACAATATTGAAGGAAGAGAAGAGGAAGATGAAATAGGAGATACTGTACTGACAGAAAAATTTAACAGAGCAGTGAAAGCCATAAGTCGGAACAAGGCCCCTGACATCCCCTCAGAGCTACTGATGCCATCCGTGACAACTATTTCTCCTGGAGCATAAGACTGGCGAAGTACCCTCAGTTTTTAAGAAAAATGTAACACTCCTCTTTCCAAAGAAAACTGAGGCAGAAAGGTGTGAAAATTACAGAACCATTAGTTTAATAAATAATCCTGCAAAATTTTAACGCGAATTAGTTACAGAAGTTTCGAAAAGCTGATAGAAGCTGACCTCAGAGAAGATCAGTTTGGCTTTAGAAGAAATGTAGGTACACAGGAGGCAATACTCACTTTTCGACTTAACTTAGAAGATAGATTAAGAAAATACAAAACTATATTTTTAGCTTTTATAGAATTAGAGAAAGCTTTTGACAGTGTTGATTAGAATACACTTTTTTTTTTTTTTCAAATTGTAAAGTCAGCAGGTGTAAAATGTAGCGAACGGAAGGTAATTTACAACTTGTACGAAAACCAGACAGCAGTTATAAGAGTCGAAGGGCATGAAATAATTGTAATGGTTGTGAAGGGAGTAAGGGTTGCAGCCTTTCTCCATTGCTATTCAATTTGTACATTGAGAAAGCTGTGAAGAAAAGCAAAGAGAAACTGGAGAAGAAATTAAAGTACAGGTCGAAGAAATAAAAACATTGCATTTTGATGATAACATTGTAATTTTGTCAGAGACGGCAAAGAACCTGGAAGAGCAATTGAACGGAACAGACAATGTTCATCTTATCGCTTCTTTCAACACACTAACAAGAGCAAAACAAGGATAATGGAATGCAGTTTTAGATAATCAGGCGATTGTGAAGCAGTTAAATTAGAAAACGAAATAATAATGGTAGTAGATGAGTTTTGTTACTTGGGCAGTAAACCAACATATGATGGTAGCAGAACAGAGGATATAAAATGCAGAATGGCAATGGAAAGAAAAGCGTTTTAGGAAAAAGAGATATTTACAAACATAGAATATTAATTTAAACGAAAGGAAGTTTTTTCTGAACGTTTTTGTGGTGTGTTGCCTTGTACGGGTGTGAAACTTGGACGATAAATAGTTTATACAGGTAGAGGATAGAGGCTTTTGAAATGTGGTACTACAGAAGAATGCTGAAGATTAGGTGGATGGATCGCGTAACTAATGACGAGGTACTTAACAGAATTGGGGAGAAAAGAAATTTCTGGCATACCTTGACAAAAAGAAGGGATCGATTGGTAGGAGACATTTTTAGACATCAAGGAATCGTGAATTTAGCGTTGGAGGGAAGTGTTTGGAGTAAAAACCGCAGAGGGAGACCAAGAGACGAATACAGTAAAATGGATGTACTGTGTCATTCTCATAAGGAGATGAAGAGGCTTGCTCAGGATAGACTAGGGTTGAGAGCTGCATCATATGAATTTGGGGACTGAAGACCACAATATATAAGGTAAGATAAAGCAGTCAACAATCCGAAGATTGGTTTGAACACACAGTGCTTTACTAGGCATGGTCCTGTTTGGAGGTGGTATGCCGTTGCCTTCCTCCGACCTTCGAAATGACTTACCCAGCCAGTTATAGGGGGACCTACAGTTTAACGTAGGTTCCGAACCACGGTGCTTCTCGGTATTTTTCACATGAGCAATACTATCAGAGGGGAACGAAGTGGAAAGTGACAAAAATCCTAGGACCCGGCGGGGATCGAACCTGCGACCTTCGGATTCATAATCTGCCACTCTACCACTGTGCAACCGTGCTGTGTGTGTGTGTGTGTGTGTAAAATTGTCTTTACTGTCTAATCCCCAAATAATAGGTTTACAATACCTGTCACTGTCTTGGATGCTCTCAAATTAAATATCATATAATTGATAAAATTCATTACAGTGACAGGTATTGTAGATCTATATTTGAAGATTAGACAGTAAAGAGAATAAATTTTTGAAGTGTCTGCATTACACCATGTCTGAAGCTTCATGGATTTATGATTACTCATAAGTAAGTAACTTTCGTAAACCAAATGAAAAGTGGTCAGAAATGTTAGTATATAACGAAATTACTTCCTAGAGAAAAAAAATTATAACGAAATTTATTTTGAGCAATGTAATAGCGCGCAACGATTGTCCCTACATATAACCTACCTTTAAAACAAAGTGCAAACAATTGACTCGTTTAACTTGGAGTGTTTTGTATAACGAAGCCACGAAAACATGGCACCTATCCGCCAAACACAATGTGTACTGTACCGTCAGTGCTACGGCTGCTGCGATGCCATTATCAGTAGCGGCAACTGACTAGCGCTGAACTACTGAACTGTGAGCTCAGTGCGCCGCAACGATCAGCCTGATTCCATTAAAGAGCGTTGTGCACCTGTTCGAATGTGGTGGCTGTTTCATTTTGAAATACGCGCTGGAATAACACGGCGCCACATATTTCGGTAACAGTTGTCCTCGTCGTCGCGCCTGAACTGTTGTTCGTTTCGCGACCCCTCCACTATACAGCCCGCTCCGGCCCACTCCTGTGTTGTCTAACATTCCAACGAAATCTGTCCATCGTGTGGAACTGGCAGTATTAAAGCGGCACTGATATCTCGTTGACGATACACTTTTGTACTAAGTCATCAAACGAAGAAGAACAAATCAGTATCGCAATTAGGCAGGTAAAATCTTACAATTGATATCGTGCCCAAATTATTTGGCCATTTGCCAGTAATGGCCTCTACATCTAATACATAAAGCAGAGTGTCCGTATGTGTGTACGTGTTGCAAATCTACAGTTTTGTTCCAATCTTTATGAAATTTTGACACGTGAGCTTCAGTCCATGAGGACGGTTGCCGTAAGAGTAAGAATCATTCACAACAAAGAGTTCACGAGATATGAGGTCGTGAACAATGAGATGCGCTAAAAACAGCTGCATTTAGAGACAATGCTACTCATTTTCTCCTAAACCACTGAGCCGATTTCAACCAAATTTGGTCCACACATTCCTTAACAATTGCTGGAGGGTTAGAATCACATGGTTCAAAAGAGATGATATCACAAACAATAGTAATCGCAAAAAACTGCCACATAATCAGGCGAGACTCTATAAATATGCTATACGAGTATGAGAGTACTTAGCGACTTGCAACAAACTTTAAACAAAATTTCAAACCTTTATTAAACTTTTTCTCGCTGACAACCACAGCAAAATGATGAAAGGAGAAAAGTTTCTCGCTTACTACTTTTCCTCTGTTTATGGAATAAAATTACGGCATTCGGTATGACCTTACAATTTATATTTTGTACACTACAAATTGTACCCACAGGGAATTTTCCAGGCAGTATACACATATATAATTGAGTTTACCTTCTAAATTGTATCACAGTACGACACATAGTTCATGAAGTACAAACAAACAGTAACGTTTCACTGTTCATGGACTAGTACTACAGCATTCCGTATGACGATAAAATTTATAATTTTTACACTACAAATTGTAGCCACATAACATTTTATAGACAGTATACACGCATATCGTTGAGTTTAGCCTCTAAATTGTATCACAGTATGACATGTAGTTCATGAGACATGAGCACATAAACAGTAATGTTCATGGAAAACCGCTCCATCACGCACCAAGTCTTAATCTATTACTTCTTTACGAATAACTGTATTCCAAAGAGATTGTACAGACATGCCGCCCTTATACAAATGAATATATACGTGAAAAATGGCAGGAATAAATGAATAAATGCCCGGACAACGCCGGGTTTGCAGCTAGTCTACATATATACGCCGCGGTCCACTGTAAAGTGCGTGGCGGAGAGTACACTGTGTGACTACTAGGCATTTCCTTTCCTATTCCAAATAGAACGAGGGAAGAAGTAAGGTCTATGTGCTTGTGTACGAGCCCTAGTTTCTCTTGTCTTTTTTATCATTACTCGAAATGTAAGTAGCCGGCAGGAAGAACGTTCTACACTCAGCTTCCAAATTCCGGCCCTCTAAATTCCCTCAATAGGATTTCTCTAAAACAACGTTGTCTTTGCTCCAGCGATCCCCAATTGAGTTGCCGGAGCATTTCCGTGACACTCGCGCATTGGTCGAACCTACCGGTAACAAACCTAGCTACTCGTCTCGCGTCCATGTCTTGCTTTAAAATGGTCTGCTGCGGGTCCCGAACACTCAAGACCTCGTCATACAAGCGTTTTATACGCGGTCTCCTTTACAGATGAACTACATCTCCCCAAAATTCACCCAATAAACCGAAGTCGGCTGTCCGCCTTATTCACAACTGTCCTCACATGTTCGTTCCATTTCATATCGCTCCCCAATGTTACGCCTAGATATTTGAACGACGCGACTACATCAAGAAGCTAACTACTAGAGCTGTATTCGAACATTATGGAACTGTTTTTGCTACTCATGCTTATCACCTTATATTTTTCTACATTTAGAGCTAGTTGCCATTCTTCACACGACCTAGAAATTTTGTCTAAGTCATCATGTATCCTACTAAAATCAATTAAAGACGACACCTTCCCAAACACCACAGTATCATCAGCAAACAGGCGAGAATTAGAAGTTACTCTGTCCATCAGATCATTTATATAGGTAGAATACAACAGCGGTACTATTACACTCCCCTGTGGCACTGCCGGCCGCGGTGGCCGAGGGGACTGAGGCGCTCCAGTCACGGTCTGCACGGCCACTACGGTCGGGGGTTCGAATCCCCCCTCGGGCATGGATATTTGTGCCGTCCTTAGTCTTAGCTAGTTCATAATTACTTTGTAGGCTTAGGGACTGATGACCCCGTAGTTAAGTCCCATATGTTCTGCGAACATTTGAACATTTTGAACCCTGTGGCACGTCTGACAATACACTCGTCTCTGATGAACACTCGCCGTCGAGAACAACGTACTGCGTTCTATTACTTAGGAAGTCTTACAGCCAGTCACAATTCTGTGAACCTGTTACATAAGCTCGTATCTTCGTCAGCAGTGTGGCACCGCGTCGAATGCCTTTTGGAAATCGAGAAAAAAAAACTATCCGCCTTTTGCCCTTCATCCATGGCTCGCAAGATGTCATGGGACAGAAAGGCAAGTTGAGTTTCAGACGAACGATGTTTCCTAAACCCGTGCTGATTCATAGGGAGAAGCTTATCTGTCTCAAGGAAATTTACTATATTCCAGCTGAGGGTATAATCCAAATTTCTACAGGAAACTGATGTCAACGATATTGGCCTGTAATTATATGGGTCAGTTCTTTTACCTTTCTTTTAAACGGAAGTCACCTGCGCTTTTTCCTAATCACTAGGAACTTTGCGCTGAATTAAAGATTCGCGAAAAATGCAATCTAAGTAAGGGGCAAACGCCGCAGAATACTCTTTGTAAAACCGAACTGGTACTCCATCCAGACCAGCAGACTTTTTTGTATTCAGCTCTCTCAGCTGCTGCTCTACATCAGAAATATCTATTACTATGTGTCATGCCACTGCGTGCCGACGTACCTCTGATCGCTGGGCTTTTGTTGTTGTTGTAGTGGTCTTCAGTCCGGAGACTGGTTTGATGCAGCTCTCCACAATACCATATCCTGAGCAAGCCTCTTCATCTCCACATAAGAACGGCAACCTACATCTGTCTGAATCTGTTTACTGTATCCATCTCTTGGTCTTCCTCTGCGATTTTTACCCCACACACTTCCCTCTAATGCTAAATTCACAATTCCTCGATGTCTAAGATTGTGTCCCACCAATCTATCCCTTCTTTTAGTCAAGGTATGCCAGAAATTTCTTTTCTCCCCAATTCTGTTCAGTACCTCCTCATTAGTTACGCGATCCACCCACCTAATCTTCAGCATTCTTCTGTAGCACCGCATTTCAAAAGCCTCAATCCTCTTCCTGTCCGCACTGTTTATCGTCCATGTCTCACTCCCATACAAGGCAACACTCCATACAAATGCCCTCAGAAAGGACTTCCTTAGGCTTAAATCAATATTCGATGTTAACAAATTTCTCTTTTTCAAAAACGCTTTTCTACCCATTGCCATGCTGCATTTTATATCCTCTGTACTGCGACCATCATTTGTTATTTTACTTCCCAAGTAACAAAACTCATCTACCTCCTTTATTGCTTCGTTTCCCAATCTAATTCCTTCAGAATCGCCTTACACTGCACTCCATTACCCTAGTTTTGCTCTTGTTACTGTTCATCTTATATGCACCTTTCAGCACACTGTCCATTACGTTCAATTGCTCTTCCAGGTCCTTTGCTGTATCTGACAGAATTACTATGTCGTCGGCAAAACGCAATGTTTTTAATTCTTCACCCTGAACTTTTATTCCATCACCAAATTTCTCCTTGCTTTCCTTTATAGCTTGTTCAATGTACAAATTGAATAACATTGAAGAAAGGCTACAACCCTGTCTCACTCCCTTCCCAACCACTGCATCCCTTTCATGCCCTTCAACTCTGACAACCGCTGTCTGGTTTTTGTACAAGTTGTAAATAACCTTACGCTCCCTATATTTTACTCCTGCTTGCTTCAGAACTTTAAAGAGTTTATTCCAATCAACATTGTCAAAAGCCTTCTCCAAATCTAGAAAAGCTAGAAATGTAGGTTTGCCTTTTCTTAATCCATCTTCTAGGATAAGCCGTAAAGTGAGTATTGCCTCCCGAGTTCCTACATTTCTCTTGAACCCAAACTGATCTTCCCCGAGGTCGGCTTCTACCAGTTTTTCCATCATTCTGTACATAATTCGTGTTAATATTTTGCAACAATGACTTATTAAACTGATGGTTCTGTAGTTTTCCCACCTGACTGCACCTGCTTTCTTTGGAATGGGGATTATAACATTTTTCTTAAAGTCTGAGGGTACTTCGCCTGTCTCATACATCTTACACACCAGGTGAAACAGGTTTGTCATGGCTGGTTCTCCCAGAGACTTCAGTAGCTCTGAGGGAATATCATCTACTCCAGGGGCCTTGTTTTGAGTTAGGTCTTTCAGGGCTCTGTCAAATTCTTCTCTGAGTACAGTATCTCCTATTTCATCTTCATCTACATCCTCTTCCCTTCCTACAATATTGTCTCGAAGTTCATTTCCTTTGTAGAGCCCCTCTATATACTCTTTCCACTTTTCAGCTTTCCCTTCTTTGCTGAGAACTGGTTTTCCATCCATGTCCTTGATATTCATAGAGCTGTTTTTCTTATCCCCAAATGTTTCTTTTACTTTTCCTGTAGGCTGTACCTATTTTCCCCCTATTTATACATTCTTCTACATCCTTGCATTTGCCTTCTAGCCACTCCTGCTTAGCCATTTTGCACTTCCTGTCAATCTCATTTCTTAGTCATCTGTACTCCATTTTACCTGTTTCATATACTGCATTTTTATATTTTCTCCTTTCATCGATTAAATTTAGTATCTCCTGTGATATCCAAGGATTTTTTGTAGGTCTTGCCTTCCTACCTATTTTGTCCTCTGCTACTTTCACTATTTCATCTCTCAATTTTACCCATTCCTCCTCTACTGTTTTATTTTCCCCTGTTTCTGTCAACTGTTGCCTAAAGCTCCCTCTGAAATTCTTAAGAACCTCAGGTTCCTTCAATTTATCCAGGTCCCATCTCCTTATTTTCCTACCTTTTTGTAGTTTCTTCAGTTTCAGCCTACAGTTCATAACCAACAAGTTATGGTCAGAGTCTATATCTGCCCCTGGGTATGTCTTACAGTTTAAAACCTGGTTCCGAAATCTTACCATTATAAAATCTATCTGGTATCACCCGGTGTCTCCTGGTCTCTTCCACGTATACAACCTTCTTTTGTGATTCTTGAACCAGGTATTTGTTATAACTAAATTATGTTCCGTGCAAAATTCTACCAGGCGGCTTCCTCTTTCATTCCTTTTGCCCAGACCATATTCACCTACTATCTTCCCTTCCCTTCCTTGTCCTAATACCGAATTCCAGTCTCCCATAACAATTAAGTTTTCCTCTTCCTTAATTGTCTGAATAATTTCCTTTAGCTCCTCGTATATTTCTTCGATTTCCTCATCATCGGCAGAGCTAGTTGGCATATAAACCTGTACTACTGTTGTCGGTGTTGGCTTTGTATCTATCTTGACAATGATAATACGATCACTGTGCTGGTCATAGTAGTTTACCCGCATTCCTATTTTATTATTCATTATCAATCCTACTCCTGTGATATCCCCAACTGATTTTGTATTTATAATCCTGTACTCACCTGACCAGAAATCCTGTTCTTCCTGCCACCGAACTTCACTAATCTCCACTATATCTAACTTCAACCTATCCATTTCCCTTTTTAAATTTTCTAATTTTCCTACTCTATTAAGGGATATAACATTCCACGCTCCGACCCGTAGAATGCCAGTATTGTCTTTCCTGATGATCACATCCTCCTGAGTAGTCCCCTCCCGGAGATCCGAATGGGGGACTATTTTACCTCCGGAATATTTTTCCCGAGAGGATGCCATCATCATATGTTTATACAGTAGAGCTGCATGTCCTCGGAAAAGGTAACGGCTGTAGTTTCCCCTTGCTTTCAGCCGTTCGCAGTAGCTGTGTGGCAAAGCCACATTAGCTGATGTTACAAGGCCAGCTCAGTCAATCATCCAGACTGTTGCCCCCGTAACTACTGAAAAGGCTGCTGCCCCTCTTCAGGAACCACACGTTTGTCTGGCCTCTCTACAGATACCCCTCCGCTGTGGTTGCACCTACGGTACGGCTATCTGTATCGTTGAGGCACGCAAGCCACCCCACCTCGGCAATGTCTGTGGTTCATGGGAGTGGAACCGGTGGGCATACGGTATTAATTTCTCGGGAAACTGCAGTATATTTCATGACAACGAGATTAAGATAACATGCAGAAAATATCTATGGAACAGAAATTACAAGAAACGCTGAAAGATCATACAGCAGATACGAAAGGACTACAACAGGCTAACAAGCAGCCAACATATGAGCGTACTGGTCTATCGGCGAGAACCGAATGTAAACTAAAAGTTGTCTGTACGGATTAGACGATTTGTGATAATAGGTTTTCAGTATGTATGTGTGGTCGTGCATAGAAATGATGCTACTGATAACAATGCTGCTAAAGCAGAATTGCTTAACACAGCTTTCCGAAATTACAGAATTCGTATCAAGCTTCCAGCATGAAAATTTAGAAGTAGATACCACTGGACTATTAAAACAACTGAAATCACTAAGAAAAGTAAGTCTCTCGGTCCCGACTATAAACCAATTAGGTTCCTTTCAGTGTATGTTGATGCAACAGACCCATACCTAAGTATCATTTACAACCGCTCGCTCAGCGAACGTTTCGTACCCAAAGACTGGAAGGTTGCACAGGTCATTCTAATATTCAAGAAAGGCAATAGCAGTGATCCACAAAATTACAGCCCTCTATCATTGACGTATGTTTGCAGCAGGATTTTAGAACATATACTTTCCTCAAACATTATGAACTACTCCCATAGTCTACAAGAATACAGAAAGTATCGTTATTGTGAAATACAACTGGCTCTTTACTCACATGATGTGTTGAGTGCTGTCGACAAAGGATGTCAAATAGATTCCGTATTTCTAGAATTCCGGAAGGCTTTTGACACTATACCTCACAAGCGTCTTCTAAAAAAACTGCATGGTTATGTAATATCGCCACAATTGTGCAACTGGATTCGTGATTTCCTGTCAGAAAGAACACGGTACGTTGTAATTGACGGTATGTCATCGAGTGGAACAGAAGTGATATTTGGCGTTCCACAGGAAGTGATGTAGGACTGTTCATTATTTTTGTTAACTACTTAGGAGACACTCTGATTAGCCTTTGCTTTCTCAGCAAAGGCTGTTGCACTCTCGGTTCAAAAAGTAACATGCAAATCAAGACAGGCAAAAGTTATTAAAGGTTCGTGCGTCTATATAAAAAAAAGATAGATTCGCGAAGCTTACAACAATTACCACAGCCATACCTAAGCAAAAGATTTTTCTGGAAACCCGAAAACAATCTGGTCCTATGTAATACCTATAAACGGGTCAAAGGCCACAAACCATTAGCTCTTTGATCATTCCGGTGCAGTAGTACTCACTGAGAAACGCCGTGCTACAGCAAGATCATTGTGTTGTAGCTCATGTTTACCGCTGCCGTCTGTCGATAGCACACTGCTTGAGATAACGTTCCTAACAAAGCTGTATTTTGCATATACTGACTTAGAGAGTTCTCTAACTCGTAACACAAGCAGCTATTGGCGCTACAGAGTCAAGGGTTCTCGTACTTCACATCTTTACGCACCTTGCAGAGAAGCGTGGTTGAACAACAGTAAATCAAATGCAACGCTGTTTACTGTCAAAGGAATTGAATTTCTCGCTGTAGTGTTTGCTTTATACACTACAGGAGCTTTCGTTATCGGAATAGTATTATCTTGTCTCACTACTACTTTCAATGGGGCAAGTTCATTTTTTCATGCTGCTGTGATTTTTGTTTTCGGTACTTCTTTGATGTAGCTATCCAAGCTAACCTATATTCGTTCTACGGTGATTTTTCTTCCTTTTTTAGAGTAAAAGTGGATACAAAGATATGTAAAATGTATATACGTATTTATTTCTAAGGAAAAAATTATAATCTACAACAAAACGAAAATCATTAATGATAAATCTGAAGCATTAAATTAAAATTAGTGATGCGACCGAGAATCGAACCGGGACCTCCTTGCTTACTAGGCAGACCTCTTAACGCTAGACTACCGCATTACTAGCGATTAATGCCTTTGAATATTCTAAGCACGATTTCCTTCACATCAGGGATTGTATATTTGTATTTATATTGATATTTATATCACCTTTTACAGGTATGTTCCAATTTGTTCATTGCGTAGTGTTATTCCGCTGCATGGAGAGCCTTGGCAGTAGTGGCAATGTTCTGTGGAACAAAGAAGCTGAATTAAAGTTTGTGACGTAAATGAAATCGTGATTAGACTATTCCGAGGCGCCTTGATCGCTAGTGATGTGGTCTAGCGGTAAGACTCTGAGACTAAGGTGCGGGTTCGATTCCCGGTTCCATCACGAATTTTAATTCAATGCTTCAGATTTTTCATTAATGTCTTTGACATATTCGAGACAAAAATCCGTCTCACGGATTGTATATTTGTATTTACATTGACATTAAAAACGAAAATCATAACTCATTTCATAAAATTACTTATGTTCCATATCAATGATACATGCATGAACTGTTACTCAATGCAAAGTGATGCAAAAATACCTGTACAGTTCGAGATCAATTGGAAAAGTAAATAATTTAATCCATTTGTCCAGATAGCAAAAAGAAGTAACAATGTGTTTTCAGAAATGAAATAAGTAAATCCACTGAGAAAACACAAGAAGAGCTGACACGTGTCTTTGTGGAAACAAAACTACGGAATGGTGTAGATTGTTGTTGTGGTCTTCAGTCCGGAGACTGGTTTGATGCAGCTCTCCACAATACCCTTTCTTGAGCAAGCCTCTTCATCTCCACATAAGAACGGCAAAGATTAGATTAGATGAAATATTGACCCACTGATCAAGAGTAGAACATTTCGTAATTATGTGAATCCTGACACTTTAACATTTTTAATAATTTTATTTTTCATTTGTAATTTATTTCTTGTAAGATTTCTAAGCTGCATCTCAAAATTCATCTACTTAGTAGAACGAGTTGTAATTCAGAAATTCTTTTAATTTTTTCAAAACCTTATTGGCTATCTAGCAGCTTTCTGATGCTATTTGGTATCTGACCATACACTTTTGTGGCAGCATAATTCACCCCTCTCTGGATCAAAGATAGATTTAACGTTGAATAGTGAAGATCATCCTCTCCTGTAGTGTTGTAGCTCTGCACTCTGCTATTATGAAATGGGTTGGGTTATTAAAAACCAATACCAATAGTGCAATATAGATATTTCAAAAGTGATTATATATATTCAAAAGTAATAGCAGTGTGCACAGCTACAACACTAGGATGAAGGTTGAACCCACTGCGAAGATATCTGGGTCCTTTAATTCAGACATTTCAGCTATTATTCCGATTACATACTGATGAGCGATGAATAAACTTTTCGTCAATAATGAATTGTTCCAAAATATAATACCATGCCAAGGCAATGAATGAAAATAGGCATAGTGAGCTAATTTTCTGGGACGTTTATCGCTAAAATTTGAAGAACCCAAATAGCATGAGTAGTTTAACTGAAATGTTTCAGCAGATCTTCGATGTATTTGTTCCACTGCAATCCCTTATCACTGCACACACCTAATACACTATCTTAGCTGCAGACTTCTCTTCAAAGCCTCTGTACTGAGGTGTATACACTGTTTTTGGTTTGTTTTTTTATCAAAATTTAACGACAATCCATTTCCAAAGAACCACTGAATAAATTCCACAAAGACATTTTTCACAAATTCATAATTCTTGTTTTTCGATGTATTACAGTTATATCGTCAGAAAAAAATCAGCTTTGCAACTTCGTGAATATAGAATGGTAACTCATTAATATATAATGTTAACAGCAAAGGACCCATCACCGAACATTGCAACAACCCATTCTTATTGGCTCCACAGCTTGAGGAAGCTGTTGATTTTTAGACGTTATGTGATCCGCTTATTCAACTTCCTGTACTCTTTTAGTTAAGTATTAATTAATCTTTTATTTGCCAATTGAGCATGCTTTTCTGCAACATGTTTCAAGTTTCGTTCTTGGATGGGCAATAGTGCTTAAAACCCACATTTAAGCTCTCTAATCGTCATCTTTTGCGATACACTTCGCAGAAATCTGACCTTTATCAGACACTGCTAGCATACGTTAGCGGGGTATTTGTAATATTTTTTTCGGATACATTACTTATAAAGGGAAAGAGGAAGCACTGAAGGTGATTTATTGTGCAAAATTATTGACGAAATATTATCTGGAACAATGAAAATGGAGTGATAATTATCGGGAAGAGAAGGCCTTGTAGACCACTACTAACTGGACAAGTAGTACATAAGAAAAAGAAGAAAAAAGTATCTCCTGCACCAGTGAATGATGTGCGACATCACAGATCTGACTATTATTGTCACATGCTAGAGTAAGGGCCAAAATGATAATGCAACTTTTGTCTTATGGGTACTTTGAAATCTGGAAATTGTAGAATTGTTGTTGACTTTGTATCAAAAACGCTTGTTTTCAGACATTTCACATTAAATAGTCCGAAAAACAGCATTGTAGTACTTATATTGTAGCTCGCGTGCGCTTCTTTTTGGTAATGGTACTTACAGGCAACACACATGTGAAAAAATTTTACGACATTGTTCAAATGACCCTATATGTTTAATTTAAGCAACTTAGTACTGTTCCAAAGTGTAATTTGTGCATGTGCACATATGCTGAATATGATGTAACTGAAAAAAATATTCCTGGTGTAGTTTGCGATAAAATTTATATTCATAAATAAAATTTCTCAAACTTCATTACAAATTGATCCTTACTTTTAAAATGACCCAAAGAGATACCATGAAAATTCCTAAGGAACAGACAGATCCATAAACTGAAAAATAAAACAGGTTGACTCAGATCATTTCAATTCTTCATTCTGACTGGTTCTAGGCTGCCATTATCAGATATTGCACATTACTAAACGTGCTTGAAAGGCCAGTACATACACTAGTCAAAAAATTAGGGGATCAGTTGAGATAGAGGATTCTGATGTATTGTCATCGTTAGAATGGACTAAAATAATGGATCGACAGCCTTCTGTTGGTTCTACGGAGTGGGGATGACAACATCATGGACAATGAAGTAGTGGTAATAACAGAAAGTTGCTACAGAGGAGGTTGGTGTTGACTTGTGTTTATTCTACGAAATGAATTAAACAAGCAGTTCGGTTCAGATAGTGTAGTGAGCAGGTAGTGCAGTGCAACAAAAACGTGACTTACCCGAAAGGTATGGCATGAAGGCCTTGATTATGAAGGTTGAAAGCGGGAAAAACATAGAGGGAGGTGGTAGCAGCTATTGGAGTGCTTGAAGTATCTCCGGTTAATAGCCTGTCGACACAGGATGCTGAATGCAACTCAGCTGCAACGCACCTTCCAGGCAGCAACAGGACTCTCAATTACAACACAAACAGTCCCAATCGCCTTCGGGAATTTAGCGTCTCACCCGTATGTCTATGGCAGCAACAGGACTCTCAATTACAACACAAACAGTCCCAATCGCCTTCAGGAATTTAGCGTCTCACCCGTATGTCTATGGTGTGTGTCCCATTAAAACCAAGACACCGTTTAGCCCGCAGAAACTGGACGGAGGAACGTCAGGCTTGGAGTCGTTAACGAATGGCTTTCGGTTCTGTTCACAGATGAGTCAGGATTTTGTGTTCAGCCAGACATTCATCATTCTGTCGTCTGTAGAGGATTTGGAACAATCCTGCTTATGAGCAAAAAAAAATCACCATATCATGTTGGTTCATGAATGGTGTGGTGAGGAGAATGGCGCTTTGACTGCTCACAGCTATAGAGACGAGTTCCTTCGTCCTTTTGTTGTGCCCTACGCTGGTGCTATAACAGATGAGTTACTTCTGGTTGGCGATAACGCTCTTCCTCACAGAGCTGGACTGGTGGACAACATGCTTGAAACTAAACGAATTGAACGAATTTAGTGGCTATCTTGTTCATTAGACTTAAACTCGACTGAGCGTGTCTGGGGTGCACCTGGCAGAAGCACTGCACCCAGACCAGCTCCTCCGACACCGGTTGCACAGCTGGATATTGCACTCAAAGTAGAGGGAAAAATATCCCTCGCCGTCCGAGGTCATCAGACACCATATTAGAGGGCAACGAGAATGACTTTTTCACATTTAAAAATGTTCAAATGTTTGTAGAACGTATGGGACTTAACTACGGGGTCATCAGTCCCTAAGCTTACAAACTACTTATGAACTAGCTAACACTAAGGACGGCACAAATATCCATGCCCGAGGGGGGATTCGAACCCCCGACCGTAGTAGCCGTGCAGACCGTGACTGGAGCGCCTGTCCCCTCGGTCACAATTAAGGTAGCCCCAAGTTGCCTTCCTATAAGTAAACAACATGTAAACCTCAAGTAAAGAGTTGAGACAACAAAATGTTGTACTGTATCACATCCACCTAGTATGCAAGATGTAGGAGACAGGGGAAATACCCTTAGACTTCAAGAAGAACATAGTGATTCCAATACCTAAGAAAGCAAGTACAGACAAATTTGAAAATTACAAATTGGTTTAATAAGTCATGGCTGCAAAATACTAACATGAATTATTTTCAGACGAATGGAAAAACTGGTGGAATGCCACCTTGGAGAAGATCAATTTGGATTTAGGAGAAATGAAGGAACACGAGAAGCAATGCTCACATTACGACTTATCCTAGAAGATAGATTAAGGCAGGGGAAACTTACATTTTTAGTCGAACCATTTACACATATTGCTGGGTGCGATCTGTTTTTATGTAAATGTTACTGCCCAAGATCGCGTATTCAGACCTTTTCTTGGTTTTACCGCTTTCGGTGGATCTTGCCGCCATCATCAGGACTAAAACAATCACAAAGAAGACGATCAATAAATGCACCTGCGTCGCTAACGTACAGCAACATGTGCGCCCTCTAGTGATCAGTTAGATAAGCGTCTGCGCGTAAACACATCGCGTGCACGCGAAGTTGAATATGATAAGGCCTGACAATAAAACGCCAGGAAGACGCCTGTCTATAGTGAGAGATGTTGTCGGGGCAATACTATGTATTTTTTACCATCTGACAAACAATTTTTTACCTAATTGACAAACCCGCAAAACGACCTACAGAAAGAAGTATGCAGAATAGTTGGGCAACCACTTTTCGACAGTTATGTAAGTATTTTAGAATTTTTTCACATTAAGATTTTTAACGGTTGCTGTACGTTAGCGACTCAGGTGCATTTATTGATCCTTATCTTTGAGACTGTTTCAGTTCTGATGATGACGGCAAGATCCGCCGAAACCGGTAAAACCAAGTAAAGGTCTGAATACGTGATCTTACGCAGTAACATAAATTTTACGTTTTTAGTATTTGCGGACCTGGAGAAAGTTTGACAATGTTGACTGTAATACACTTTCTCAGATTCTGAAGGTAACAGGGGTAAAATATAGTGAGCGAAGAGTTATCTTCAACTTGTAATAAAACCAGAGCAATTATTAGAGTCGAAGGGCATGAAAGGGTCGCGTTGGATGGGAAGGGAGTAAGACAGGGTTGTAGAGTTTCCCTTGTGTTGTTCCATCTGTACATTGAGCAGGTAGTGAAGCAATGCAAGAAGAAAATTGGAGAGGAAATTAAATTACAGGGAGAGGGAAAGAAAACCTTGCGGTTTGCTGATGACATAGTAATTCTGTCAGAGATAGCAAAGGACCTGGAAGAGCAATTGGATGGATTGGAACGTGTCTTGAAAGGAAGATATAAATTAAACATTAACAAGAGTAAAACAAGGGTAATGGAATGTAGGATCAGAAAATCCGTCGATGCTGAAGGAATTAGATTAGGTAATGAGACAATAAAAATAGTAGATGAGTTTTGTTATTTGGCTAGAAAAATAACTTCTGATGGCTGAAGTAAAAAAGATATAAAATGCAGAATGGTTATGGGAAGAAAAGCGTTTCTGAAGAATCGAAATTTGTTGACATTTAATACTAGTTTAAATGGTAGGAAGTCCTTTGTGAAGGCATTTGTCTGGAATGTAGAATTGTATGGGAATGAAAAGTGGACGATAAGGAGTTCAGGCAAAAAGATGATAGAAGTATTCAAAATGTGGTGCTACAGACTAATGATGAAGATTAGATGGGTGGATCGCGTAAGTAAAGAGGAGGTGCTCAACAGAATTGGGAAGAAAAGGAGTTTCTGTCATAACCTGGCTAAGAGAAGGGATAGGATGGCGGGATACATTCTGAGATTTCAAGGAATCGTCAATTTAGCATTAGAATGAAGTGAGTGTGGTAAAAATCGTTGTGCGAGAAAGAGAGACGAATACAGAAAGCAGATTCAAGAGGATGTAGGTTGTCGTTCGTGTGCAGGTGAAGAGGCTTGAACAGGACAGGGTAGCGTGGAGAGCTGCATCGAACCAGTCTGTGGACAGAATACTACAACAACAAGAACATCACAGAAAACTTATAATTGTTACCGTATAGTGTGTAACATATCTCACCCGATCCCCTCAATGTTTTGATCAGTGCAGCAATCTCGCGATCTGATAATGGCCGAAACCGCCCAGAAAAAATTTTTTGATTGTTCTGAGACAAACCTTTTCGTCGAAAAATATCAGACAACTTTACCCCGAAAGAAGAAAATTGTGCATCTGGAAATACATCCTTGATTTTACAATCGGTAACTGGTTACTGAAATGAATCTACATATACTTACATACTCCGCAATCCATCGTAAGGTGCGTGGCGGAGGGTACATGTACCACTACTAGGCATTTCCTTTCCTATTTCACTCCCAGATAGAACGAGGACAAAAATGCCTATATGCCTCCGTACGAGCCCTAATTTCTTTTATCTTGTCTTTGTGATCACTACGCGAAATATAAGTAGGCGGCAGCAAGATCGTACTACTCAGTTTCAAATTCCGGCCCTCTAAATTTCCTAAACAGAAATTCACGAAAATAACGTCGTCTTTCCTCCAGCGATCCCCTATTGAGTTGCCGGAGCACTTCCGTGACACTCGCGCATTGGTGGAACCTACCAGTAACAAACCTAGCTCCTCGCCTCTGAACTGCCTCTATGTCTTCCTTTAAACTGATCTGCTGCGGGTCCCAAACACTTGAGCAATACTCAAGACGTGGTCGTACAAGCTTTTTATACGCGGTCTCCTTTACAGATGAAGTACATCTTCCCAAAATTCTCCCAATAAACCGAAGTCGGCTGTCCGCCTTACTCACAACTGCTCTTACATGTTCGTTCCATTTCATATCGCTTGTGATATTCCTGGCCTATGGCCACTTCATATTTCTGGTCGCTGGCCGTTTCTTTGCTAACATCGTACGTCTCTTAAACGCGGAAGAAAGACAGAAGTGCAACATATGTTGAAATGTGGGGTGGGGAGCTGTAGCATATGGCGCAGTAGGTGCTGGTTCCCGTGGGAAAGCCCGCCTATGTTACTGGTGTTCTCCTCGCATTGGCTGCTGCATTTCACGTCACGTGATTTCTTTTGAAATTAGTTTTGTTTATTATATACTAAATATTAATTATTCAGAGCTGAGAAGTTGTAATAAATATCTCTCAAGGACAGGCTAGGTTTTGAGAATTTAAAAAAGTTTAAGGTGCCTTCTCTTATTGTAACAAGAGAAGAGCGATTTTGCAGAAGGCGCGCGACGGCCCTGTTTTGGCGCGAAATAGAGCGTCAGGTGCCCTCTCGCAATGCGCCGCAGTTTCAGTCTCGAGCTGACCGCTATACGCGCCGGACCGCGACGCTCATAAGTAAAGATTTGTGTAAATGTGATAACAGTCGAGGTCTCAACATGAGCTATGGGCAGCATAGGCCGTATCGTATTAACAAAAGTTGTTCATATTTAATTATTTATCTAATAAATGGCATCCCTGACAATTAAAAATCTCGCGAGTCGCTTCTTATGCTTCCATTCTACAGAACTTATTTTAGCCTCACTTGTATGCTGTACAAAAACCAACGACCTGTGTGCTGTCTTCTGCGCTGGGGACACAACTATAGAAGGCAACAGGTTAGTCAGAACTCTATGCTGTCCATAAAGACTTGGACAGCAACTGCGGTACCTGGTGCGTACTGTAGGGCGGTGCAAACGCACACTGCTACGCAATAGCATCCGCAAGGATGCGGAGGTTTAAGGGAACTTGTGGGAGGAAGCAGTACTAACTTCTCCGTCCGCAAATAAAACCCTAGGGAGCTTGTACGCTCTGCAATGTTACGCCTAGATATTTGAACGACGCGACAGCATCAAGAAGCTCACTACTAATGCTGTATTCGAACATTATGGGATTGTTTTTCCTACTCATGCGCATCACCTTATATTTTTCTACATTGAGAGCTAGCTGCCATTCTTCGCACCAACTAGAAATTTTGTCTAAGTTATCCTGTATGCTATTACAGCCAGTTAAAGACGACACCGTACCATAAACCACACCACGCTGCATAGCGTGCGACCGCGTAACGTGGGATGCTCGACGCCAGCTGTCTGCGCCGACCTTGGGGAGCGGCAGCTGCCTGCAGTGCCGTCATACGACAGCTGCGGCTGCGGCTGCGGCAGCTGCTGGCCGCGGCGCTAGGCAGCACGCGCTCAGGTGCCACGTACTGCGCATGCGCCGCTGTCGCGCTGTCTTCTCCACTTGCGGCTTTAACCCTTTCGCTACGGTGAACTTCTGCAGAAGTCGGGAGCGAAAGTGCTCCACAGCCGGTGGACTGCTGCAGCAGTCGAGTGCTGCCTGTGCCGCACAGCCGGTGGACTGATGTAACAGTTCCGCCTCGCGTCATACATCTTAATGTAATGATACTGAAATGTAACGTAAAGCAATTGTAAATAAATGTTATTTAACAAGCGCAATATGCGTTTATAATAACAACGTCCACATCTAACCAGAGATGAATCCAAAACTTGGATCTTTTAGAATTTACGCAAAAATTACGCGATTTATCTAAAAGAAGGAAGAAAACTGTTTCTGTTCCAAATGAATTTTCCTTAATAAATGTATAGTATAAAGTCCAATAACTGCGATAACACTGAGAGTGTGAAAGCAGGACAGAGTAGCGCCGTGGGGAGTGCGGAAAATGCGCCGTACAGCGGGCACGGCCGGGCGCGACTGGCGCTCGTCCACAGCGCACGGGAACAATAACGGCGCCGGAGTGAAAGGGTTAATGGCTGTGGTCACAGTGACTCCGATAACGGTGGGTTTTACCGACAACAGACATCGGCGGAAAACGGCCGATCGTTTCAAATCAGTGCTCCACTATTGGCATCATCACGGAGAAACCGACCTCATCGCCCGAAATTAGAGACTCGGTCGACAGTCGGTGAAATTCAAATCACCGACTCGTACCTGGGACCTTTGCCTTTCGCGGGCAAGCGCTCTACCGACTGAGCTATCCCGACACGACTCACGATGCCGCATTACAATTTCACTTCGGCCAGGAAGTTTCATATTAGCGCACACTCCGCTGCAGAGTGAAAGTTTCATTCTGGAAATATCCTTTAGGATGTGGCTAAGCCTTGTCTCAAACATATCCATTCTTCCAGGAGTGTTAGGAGTGTTAGTCTTGTAAAGTTTCGCAGGAGAGATTCTGTGAAGTTTGGAAAATAGGAGGCGAGGTACTGGCGGATGTGAAATTGTGAGACGGCATCGTGAGTCGTGTTGGGATAGCTCAGTCGGAGTCGGGCGCCGTGGCTCAGCGCGCCCGGTCAGGGGCTGAACGCCGTCAGTAATAAAATAGCTGAGCCAAAACCACGAACAAACATGATCAGCGACCGCAACGAATGGATCAAACCATGGGGAAAAAATGGGGTCGTTAGAGCGCTTGCCCGCGAAAGGCAAAGGTGAGAAATGGATATGCTTAGTGAAAGAAAGAAAGAGATTATGCCACTTAGAAGACCATAAATATCACAATCGGGATAAAATTCGGAATCTATGGCCTGATATTACAGTTCATTGGAATCCCCAAGTTCGTTAAATCCCTTATCAGAAATTTTAGGCGTAAATAATAACCTCAAACAATGTGTTCAATCCGGGATCGTGGCGTATCTTAATGTCATTGTAGTGGCTCTCTTAAGTTGTTTTGCACTGTGATAATCGGGTATTAGCTATCCACAAATTATTTTTATCGGTTCTGGCGTTCTTTATCGAGGTGATAAGTCTGTTCTGTAAAGTGACCTGCCATTGTGGTGCAGGCCTACGTGTGCTTCCGCTTTTCAGTGGTGTCTGTGTTCAAAATTATTCTTAATTTCATACTTGTACTTCACAAATATACTGAATGACAGTCATAGAAGTTCAATGTGCCGTAACTTCATTTCGTTCATCATAATCGGAAGTTTCTGGGTGGCCTATACATGTGTTCTTCATGGATTTAATACTGAAAAACTGCATCAATTATGAACTTTTATGCTTAGCACAACGCATTTCGAGAATTTTTCTCGCTTTTATTGCATTTGTTTATATAAATACATCCTGACGTTTCCATGCGTGATTTTATGCAGCGCTTGCGCAGATGTAGTATTTTTGAGGCTACTGTAATAAGGGAAATCATAGCATAAATAATAAAATCTTGCAGCAGGGTTTTGGAACATATCCTGTATTCAAATATTATGAATTATCTCGAGCAGAATGCTCTATTTACCCGAGGTTAACACGGATTTAGAAAATATCTTTCATGTGAAACATAAATAGCGCTTTACTTACAGGAAGTGATGAATGCTATCAACAAGTGTTCGCAAATCGATTCCGTATTTCTTGATACCCAGAAGGCTTTTGACCCGGTACCTCACAAAAAATGTTCAAATGTTTGTAGAGCTTATGGGACTTAACTATGGGGTCATCAGTCCCCTTATGAATTAGCTAATACTAAGGACGGCACAAATATCCATGCCCGAGGGGGTATTCGAACCCCTGATCGTGGCCGTACAGTGTACCTCACAAATTGCGTAGTTATGGTATATCGCCCCAAATTAGCGACTGGATAGGGGATTTCATGTCAGAAAGGACACAGTTCGTAGTAATCGATGGGAAGGCATCGACTACAGCAGATGTGATATCGGGCGTTCCACAGGGTAGTGCTATTGGTCCTCTGCTGTTCCTTATTTACATAAACAATTTAGGGGAAAATCTAAGTAGCTCTCTTAGGTTCTTTGCAGATGACGCCGTCATTTGCAGTCTAGTAAAATTATCTGAAGATCAAAAACAACTGCATAACGGTCTGAATAAGATATCACTATGGTGTAAAACTTGGCAATTGACTCTAAATAATGAGAAGTGTGAAGTCGTCCACATGAATACGAAAAGAAATCCGTTAAACTTTGTTTGCAAGATAAATCAATTAAATGTGAAGGCCGTAAACTCCACAAAATACCTAGGAATTACTATTTCTTCAGACAAACTGGACTGAACATGTAGATAATGTCGTGGGAAAGGCGAACCAGGGACTGCGTTTTATTAGCAAAATCCTTAAAAGATGCAATAGAACTACAAAAGAAACTGCATACACTACGCTTGTCCGTCCTTTTTTGGAGTATTGCTGCCCAGTGTGTGATCCTGCAGGTGGGTTTGACGGAGGACATCGAAAGAGTCCAAAGAAGGACAGCTCGTTTCGTATTGTCACGCTACAGGGAGACAGCGTTACAGAAATGATACAGGATCTGGGATGGGAATCTGTACAACAACGGCGCTTATCGCTGCGGCGTGGACTACTTACGAAACTCCAATCGCCAACATTCTCCTACGAATGCGAAAATATATTGTTGACTGTCACATAGGTAGATATGGTCATCAGAATAATATCCGAGAAATCAGAGCTCGAACGGAGAGGCTCAGGTGTTCTTTCTTCGCTATTCGAGAATGGAATGGGAGATAAATAGTTCAACGGAGTATCCCATGTAGATGTAGATGAGAACCATCCTACAACCCTAATACAGCAACAGGTACTGTGCAATTGAGGCCTGCACGATACGTGCTAGTTTTCATGACTCGAAGTATATGTGGTTTTCTTTTCTTCTTCCGTGTCCGAATACACTGACAGTATCCTTTTCCAGCAATTAGCAACGTAGGTTGCTTTGTTATTAACGATAAGAATATCGTCCATAGTACATGTTATTGACATGTTTGAACAAGTCAGTAAATAATTAAAAGCATGTGCTTCTCCCCATTCACACCTGTCACTATCGCTATAGCCGTGTTTCAACTAATTTGTTGTTTCATTGTTTGTTAAGCTCATGGGAGTTAACTGGCGGTCATCAGCCCCTAAACTTACAAACTACTTATGAACTAACTTACACTAAAGACAACACAAACATCCTTGTTCGAGGGAGGATTCGATCCCCCGAGGGCCGGCCGCGGTGGCCGAGGTGACTGAGGCGCTCCAGTCACGGTCAGCACGGCCACTACGGTCGGGGGTTCGAATCCCCCCTCGGGCATGGATATTTGTGCTGTCCTAGTTCGTAAGTAGTTCATAAGTAGTTTGTAAGTTTAGTGACTGATGACCCCGTAGTTAAGTCCCATAAGCTTAACAAACATTTGATTTTTGAACCCCCGAGGGGGAACGAGATCACGCATCGGAGCATTGTTTTTCAGTCGTTAATGACATTTTGGAGCTTCTTGATAGTGAACAGGTGACCTAGGAATCGGGTTTCTTTTCATTTTGCACATCCTGATCTGTTTGGTTTTTCCATTCATGGTCAGTTGGTGGGCTATCTGATTAGGCGTAACTGTACTAGGGTAAGGTCGTACAATTGGGATCATTTCGGACGAATGTTATTGTAACTGGAAATATATTGAGAAAAGAAATAATTTTAACTATATCGCTTGTTTTTGGATGTTTAATGAATATTAACACAATTATTAGTAGAAACACAAAAAAGGTTAAGGAATTGAGAAAAATCGATCGAAAATGAACCACACTAGGTACAATTGTGATCACTTCCTGGTACAAATTTGATGACTGGCCCCTTCGACATGAAAAGCACTTTTTCCCTCGGGCACCACCGCATACTCGTGATACCAAACGTTGCAAATCCAGTCACCCTTAACTAGAAAATTTATAAGAGTGCGTTATACTAAGTACTTTCACTTACCTCTTATCAGAAAAAAGTGGTACATTCTTGGAAACGACAGGAGGAGCTCTAGAAACCTGCTACACTACAAAGCTACACAAAGGTAAGTGGTACCTAACACTACGAAACTGACAAATGTCGCGAAACGTTATGCTGATCGGAACTGTACCTATTTCGAGTTTGTACCACCTTACCCTATAATTCCGGTATGGTCCTCCTGGACCGTTGCTGAGGCGTTTGACCATTTTTCATGCCTTTTTGCTGCTGTGCTTCATATCTCTTGTAGGAGGTTACACCACTTTTCTTTTCTTTTCTTGCTTCAGCATTATCACACATCAGTACCTCGCGTGCCTGGATAGTTTCCTCTTCGAATGGGTACGTATTTTATAGTTCTTCTGCGCTTCCTTGGTGCTATCGTTGAGCCCAGCGACAATTATTGATCTGTGTTGTGATCTTGGTGCAACAAAAGTATATGTGGTAAATGGTAGCAACCAATTAGCTGCACCAGATCTGAAAGCTATTGATGATGATATAGTTGAAAGAAAACACGATATTAACTTTAGAATTTATCACTGGCAAGACTATTAATTCTTTGTAATTATGTAGTACAGTGATAACTGATTCAATAATTTATGCAGTGTTATTTTTGTGTTAAATGAAATTTGACAGTTATTGAGTCATTTCCTTTTTACGTTTTCCTGGTTATAAAAGTGAGATGACTTCACAGTAGATCGTGTGCCCTAGGATGCGTTTTTACTTTCTTTTTTTCTTCCAGAGTGTCTTTTTTCTGATATTAAGGCATCATCTCATAAACGACATGTATGATATTTTGTTAGTGTGGAGCTAATTAGTTGTAACTCCTACTGTTGGTGTTTACAAATAAGCTACATACTGTGTGTTAATACTCTCATTCATCTGTTAAAACGTGAAACAAATCAAGCCAAAGACCAAACTTCTCGTATTATCTTCAGCCAATATTATTGTTATAGTCTATGAAATCGGTTATATATGATATACGTGGCATCATTTAACTTATGGGAGAACAGACGTTCATCAATTTTTTGGATATCGTGATAGAAAACACCACACAGTTCCGCACGAGAATGTGCACAAACTGCCACGAATTTAATTCTTGCCGACTTCTTATCGAAATAAGTAGCAAACAAAAAGCTGGTTTTCATGCATTAATTCTATTAAAAGTTTTTAATTCGATGGTAATTACCAGTGTGCAAGGACACAGAACGAAACGGAGTAAACCAATTCGAAATGCCTCTTCCCTGCGTATCAGTCTTAATTTAGTAATGTCAGATTAGATCCGTTTATTAAAAATATGCACTTCGAGCCGTAGTAGTAAGTGACTACCGTTTCGCATTTACTCGGTTGCAATATGGCGTCGGGCACAACGCTTGGCTGTATATAGATCAAAGAAGGAAGGAAGGAAGGAACATCGGGGTTTAACGTCCCATCAATAGCGTGGTCACTAGAGACGTAGCTCACGCTCAAATGTTGGGGTAAAGATGAGGAATGAAATCCGCTGTGTCCTTTCAAAGGAACCATCCCGGCATTTGGAGTGGTTTAGGGAAAAGCACAAAAAACTTAAATCTGGATGGCCAGAGGTGGACTTAAACCACCGTCCTCCCGAATGCGAGTCCAGTGTGTTACCACTGTGCCACCTCGCTCGGTACAGATGAAAGACGTCGCCTTCTGCTTTCTCTTTCGTTTCCTCTGTATTCTGTGACTGAAGTGACAATACTCATCGAATTCTTCTTCATACTGGACCGCCTTCTTGTAGAAAAGAAATAAGCAGCTCAACGTGGTATGAGCTCCACTTATGATTGGATGTCCCCATATAATCTGGGTGGCCAAATCATTCACTGGAAATGCTCAGATTTTTCTTAAAACGAATCGCGAACCATTGTGGCCCAGTGAGACAGCCCATTGTTATAGCCATAGAAATTCCATCCTTGTTTTTAAACAAGAAATCATCGAATTGCTCGAAATGGCCTTCAAACAGCCGAACGTAACAATTTCCAGCCAATGACTCAGTTAGGCCAGAAGAATCAGTCAATTTGCGGAAAAAAACGGCCCACTGATATTAGGTGCATATACATCATATACGAGGTGGAATTAGTGAAACTGATTTTTCTTTGCAAGATGTGGCTACCCTACAGGCTTGCGTAGGCACAAAATATTTGACCTTGTTCTATAACCTGCTTCTAGCCCAAGTGGCACATCGATGCAACTGCTCAGTCGTGAGTTGTCGTGGAACTGCATAATATTGCGCAATGATATACCATTTCTTTTTGCGTTAAATTAGGTGTTATCACTGGTGATGATTTTTTTTCTTTTTTCTTTCAGTAAAATCCAGAGAAAACACGGTTTCAAAGAGATAACTCAGACCAAAAAAAGGTCGCATCTCGAAGTTAAAATTGAAATGCATGCATGTGTGTTTCTTTGATTCCAAGGGAATTGTTCACAAAGAGTGTGTTTCTTTGAGTAGGTGCCTTCTGGACAAACACCTTAGCCAATATTACCACAAAGAAATTTCAGAAAGACTTCGTAAAAGAGTTCTTCGTGTCCGTGCCAACATGGCTGATAATTGCATTCTGCATCACGATAATGCGCCATCCCATAGCGCTCTCAGTACAGCAGTTTGGTTTTTTTTTTACCTCAAAACAAATTTCAGTACTACGACGGCCACCTTATTTATCAGGTATCGCTCCATGCAACTTTTTTTCTATTTCCAAGACTCAATTAGTCAATCCTTAAGGTCGTAAATTCTACCAAACACCTAGGAGTTACAATTACGAATAGAATTGAAAAAAAAGTATCCTAATATGACCCATTTAGTTATAGGTGATGGGTTCATTGAATTAATAAAGAATAAAGAAAATTTAAAAAGATCGAACATGGTGGCTACTTCTGGACACAAGACCATCGCGGACGTGACCTCCTAAGAAATGGACGCAACCGAGAAGCACCTGCAAGCGGCCACATCGCTCACGTCAGTTTTGTTAACGCAAGTTTCACACTGCTGATTCTTCCTCCGGCAAAACTTGTATCGCGCTACCAACCTGACACGTAGTACTGTTAGAGTTCGTTCTGGTCAGCAAGTTCCGGTTTCACGGATTCTATTGTGGCGGCCTGCCGTGGTGGAACAGAAGTGTCCTTTCGCGAAGAGCTCTCCATATTTGAATTTAACGGCTCCGGTGGCCTTTGTGGCTGACAGCCAACTTGCCAATTTAATAATTACTTATTCATTTTGACTGATTCTTTCGTCGTTTCTTGGTAGAACATAATCTAATAAATTAAATTTAAAAAAACACATACACACACAATTTTGTGTGTTCTACAGGTTTATTTTTGTCTACTTAAACGGTTTTCGGCTTATTAGGCCATCTTCAGAGTGTCGATTTAATTATTTATTCCAGGAACCGTAAAATTATTTCGCGCCCACGAGACAAGCAGACAGTGATGCTTGATTTCCGTGGAACATTAATTTTATATAATTTAATTGGCGATTAATTTTATCAAATTGCTGGGTATTAATCGGACCGTGCTTTTTAAGACAATAAGAATTTAATCCATCGTCAGAAAAGTGAGAATTAGTTTATTTACACCTACTCTGTTTCTCACAAAGGTTGACAATGTGATTCGTGAAACCTTTGCACTGGTCTGAGAGAAGTCTTAGGTCTACAAGGCCGCGGAGGAGTAGCCGAGCGGTCTAAAGCGTCTCGCTGCGGAGCGCGCGATTGCTCGCCGTGGAGGTTCGAGTTCTCCCTGGGGCATGGGTGTTTGTTGTCCTTAGGTTAGTTTACCTAGGTTTAAGTAGTTTGTAAGCTACGAACTGATGACCAAGCAGTTTGGTCCGATAGATTTACAAACATTTGAACACTTTTTAGGTCTACAAGACCATCCACCAATATCGTATTCCTCCCCACGGCCAAAGAAATACCGGTGCGTCTTATCAGACAGAGCGTGTCTCACGTCACATATTCGTTTCCTTGTAAGGCTCGGGAGTTGCTAACAGGTTGCATCACTGCAGCGAAATGCGCACACCACGCAGTTTCTCATTTCCTAATTACGAACCGGCACGCCGCCGCGTCGGAGGCGGCATTTCACGCTCGGCTACGCAGAAACCTCCCCCGCCTTTTCGGCTCTCGCAAGCGGCGGTGTCTCGAGGAGCCACGCGTAACGCGTGAGACAGAACCGCAAGCCGGGAGAAGACTGCTCGCTCGGTGCGACGATTTAGCCGCTCGAGGCTGCAAATTTGTTTACAGTGACAAAATCGTTAGCGGCGCCGGCTAACGAGAGGCGCGCCCGCCCCCGCACGCTCCGACGCCTCCCCCCCTCCCCCCTTCCCGCCAGCGAGATCAGACGGCCGCCTCGGCGCCGCTTGTCAGGCAGAGGCGATCTTCCGGTCCCCGGCGCACCGCCCACACACAGCTACTTGTTAGCGGTCCCTAGGAGCGACGCAACTTCCCGCAACACTTCCCGACAACGAGAAGCGGGCGGGCATCGCCGCGGAACTTGCCAGCAACGAAGCGGCGCGCCGAAGGTGTCGTTTGCGGCAGGACTTGCCACGTGTGTGTGCTATTGTGGCCACCTTCCCAATATCGACTTCGACTGTCGAGACGTTTCACAAAGAACTCTTAGAGCGTTCCAATTCACTCAAAATTTATTGGAAAGAGGAGTTGTGGAGTACATGTGCAAATGTTTGTATTGTCTATGGGACTAACTACGGGATCATCAGTTCTTAAACTTACAAACTACTTATGAACTACTTACGAACTAGGATGGCACAAATATCCATGCCCGAAGGGTGATTCGAACCCCCGACCATAGTGGCCGTGCAGACCGTGACTGGAGCGCCTTAGTCTCCTCGGCCACCGCGGCCGTCGTGGAGTACATGAAATGATTATATTTACTCATTAGTCATAATTGGATGAGTGCACGGTCTCGCGGCATATGAATTAATAAAATCTTCTCGAGGCTCCAGCCGCGTCAAGTGGTTGTTAACCCACGAGCTTTCGGCCAAGTTCTCCTTGGCCATTGTCAAGTGCTAAAATGACTGCTGTATCGCCGTCGCCTTGCCGTTATATAGCCGCGCTGCTGGCTGTGACGTCACTGGAGTCTTCTGCCTCGTCATATAAGGCAATGTTTACATGCTGAGTCGGCTGCGTCCGCTTTTGGCTGCTGACTGTGACGTCATTGGAGCCTTCTGCCTCGTCATATAAGGCAATGTTTACATACTGAGTCGGCTGTGTCCGCTTTTGGCTGCTGGCTGTGACGTCACTGGAGCCTTCTGCCTCATCATATAAGGCAATGTTTACATGCTGAGTCGGCTGCGTCCGCTTTTGGCTGCTGGCTGTGACGTCACTGGAGCCTTCTGCCTCGTCATATAAGGCAATGTTTACATGCTGAGTCGGTTGCGTCCGCTTTTGGCTGCTGGCTGTGACGTCACTGGAGCCTTCTGCCTCATCATATAAGGCAATGTTTACATGCTGAGTCGGCTGCGTCCGCTTTTGGCTGCTGGCTGTGACGTCACTGGAGCCTTCTGCCTCGTCATATAAGGCAATGTTTTCATCCTGAGTCGGCTGCGTCCACTTTTGGCTGTTTGCTGTGACGTCACTGGGGCTCGCTTCTTCGTCCCGTATCCACCTCGTCTGCTTCATCCTCGCTGTGACCGGGTCCCACGCGGCGCTGAGTTGCAAACCGACGTCCTTATTAACGATGTTCTCAGATATTTTGATTTCAATAGCTTTCTTTACAACGCTATCCCAGTATCCTTTCGTTTTACCAATGACAGATTTTTCGTTGAACAGAATTCGGTGTCGATTTTCTAAAGAATGTTCCGCCACGGCTGATTTTTCCGGTTAGCGAAGACGTAAGCACCTCTCGTGTTCTGTCCGGCGTTGCTCCACAGTGCGTACAGTTTGTCCAATATAATAGCAGCCACACTCACATGGTATTTTATAAACTCCTGGTGTTTTGAGACCCAGGTCGTCTTTTACGGGCCTCATCATCTGTCGAATTTTTGCTGGGTGCCGGAACACAGAAGCGACGTTAAATCTCTTCAGGATCTGGCTAATCTTCCCCGACACAGTTCTGTGTTCAGGCTCCCAGGAAAAATTCGACAGATGATGAGTCCAGTAAAGTACGACAAGGCTTTAAATAGATTTCACGCATATCTACATGCCACGAGTTGCAAGGTTACCATAACACATATTTAATGAAAGTTTCTGTAGAAGCATCAAGAAAGGTAAGACACACTCAACAAAACTTTAAAAGACTTAAAATGAGGCATGATAACATATCACAATAAGTAAAGTTTCTTCCCTTTTAAAATATCCACAGTTGAACAACGGTCGTGTCGGGACCAACATGACTGAGGGCAAACTATACTGAACACTAATTCTTCAAAAGAAATTACAATTCAGTTCAGGCCGCAGGCGACACTAAATTGTCGTTCTTCACTAACGGTACTTATAAATACTGAATAATAAATGGCAGAGTTATATTTCTTCTCGAGCGTAGCCCTGGAACGGATAATCCGTAAGGGGACGTTGTGTACTTAAGAGCGAATGACACAAGTGAGACAGCCATACATAACTAGATGGAAGTGATTAAGGAGGCGGATGGTAGCCAGGTCCTATATGACAGACGTCAAACTATCAAAATGCTCGTGTTTAAGTGTGACAACATAAATACAGTCGTTACCATAGCCATCGTCTGAAACTATTGAAGGTAACAACCCATGGATGCACCGGTAAACAAAGAAACGTCAACCAATCTAACGTACTTCCACAAACAAGGCACCGGATGTTGACCGAAGCCCAAACTTTCCACACAAATGACTTCCGTGGAGACACTTAACTTGGCAGACGTCCCATGAATGGTGCGAAAGAGTTGGATAAGAAATCCGTTCTTATATGTCCGAAGGCAGGCGTGGCGTGGTTGCCTCAGACGCCACAGCAGTACGGCCCGACCCCGACGACGGCCCAAAACACAAAAACCCGCGTCGCTCTGCCGGAAGAGACGCGGAACACATAACCAGAGATCTACATGCGCGCCGCTCGGTACGCCCTCTCGGAGAAGCAGAGGAACAACTAATTAAACTGGCGCCAGAGCGCAGGCGAATTAGACGACACGGCTCAACCTCCTCGCCTCAAATGGAAACGATGTCCGCCAATTAACCGTAAATGGATCACAGCAACGAGCAGACACGGCTTTATCTGTAATGTCACAACCTCTAGCCTATCTTCAACTCCCGCCACAGCATCGACATGCATGGCTCGATTGGTATCGTTAGAGTATCACCTGGAATGGCGTGCTTTGGTCTTCAGTGATGTAAGCAGCCTGCCTGCCCGCAAGTGACGATCGCTTAGGCGTACGACACAAACTTGGCGAGATCTGTCTCGTAGAGTGCACTCGTTCAAAATCCACTGGTCCCTCCTGTGATGGTCCAGATCTGAATATTCAACTTAGGGGCTGTTTATCCCTTGATTCATTGCTGTCCATAAACATAAATATTTTCGAATGGAAAGTAGGAGGCGAGGTACTGGCGGAAGTAAAGTTGTGAGGCAGCAGCATTGTGAGTCGTGTCGGGATAGCTCATTCGGTACAGCGCTTGCCCGCAAAAGGCAAAGGTCCCAGGTTCGAGTCCCGGTTCCGGCAAACAATTTTAATCTGCACAGGAAGTTTCATATCAGCGCACACTTCGCTGCAGAGTGAAAAGTTTTATTCTGGAAACATCCCTTAGGCTGTGGCTAAGCCATGTCTCCACCACATCCTTTCTTCAAGGAGTGCTAGTCTTGTTTGTTTCGCAAGAGAGCTTCTGTGAAGTTTGGAAAGTAGAAGGCGAGGTACTGGCGAAAGTAAAGTTGTGAGGCAGCAGCATCGTCAGTCGTGTCGGGATAGCTCAGTCGATAGAGCGCTTGCCCGCGAAAGCGTTCCAGGTTCGAGTGCCGGTTCCGGCACACAATATTAATCTGCCAGGAAGTTTCACCTAAATATTTATTTGTAAAACTAACCTTTCGATTCCAAAGTCAGTGAATTTTTAAGTGCCGCGGCATCTACAAAATCATTGACTATAACATGAGGTTTGCGTTTTGCTAAAAATATAGTTATATGAACATTTAATCATTTGGGTAATGCCCCTAAAATGATTGCTATTAAAAATCATTGTTCTATTTTTTTTTAAGTGATGAAAAATTGATGAGTTCCTACAACTGTTTCAAAACTCAAAATTCCACATACGTCCGAAAATATTTCAGAGTCCTGCGCAGCGGATTCTGCGGCTATGTTCAACATACATTGTCTCACTGGATTCCAGTACACTCCCAATCCACGTCTGCCATCAAGATTCAACTACCATCGACTGTCTCTCGGCCGCTTCCGTCTGCCGCTTATATACAACATGTGACGACATTGCAGTAATACGTCACTTAAAAAGCTTTAGTGATTCACGCAGTATTGTACAAAACTTTTAAAATAATAATTCAAATGTTGATATGATGGCATCCTTAGATGCGCGCTAAATTTTTAATGCAAATACATACTTAACTACCGCGGCGGAGTGGCCAAGCGCATTGAGGCGCTATGCTCCAATGCGCGAAGCCGTTTCCCGACGGGGGTTTGAATCCTCCCTCGGAAATCGTGGTGCCGGCTGCGGTGGCCGAGGGGACTGAGGCGCTCCAGTCACGGTCTGCACGGCCACTACGGTCGGGGGTTCGAATCCTCCTCTTAGCTAGTTCATAAGTACTTTGTAAGTTTAGGGACTGATGACCCGTAGTTAAGTCCCATAAGCTCTACAAACATTTGAACATTTTTGAAATGGATGGTTGTGTCGTCTTTAGTATAAGGTAGTTCATAAGTAGTTTGTAAGTTTAAGGACTGATATCCCCACAGTTAAGTCCCTTAAGCTTCACAAACATTTGAACATTTTTTTTAACATACTTTAATTTTGTAATTTCTAACATTAATAATACCCCCAAAATCTTAAGCTTACACAAATGAGTATTTTCAGCATGACCGATTGATAAGTCTTTCGGCCGTCGCACAATGAATTTTTAAGCAATCGTGTTTTTTTGGTCGATTTTCGAACCCTCTTTCCAATGCACTGTTCAGAATTACTGTGCTCATAAACTTAAACAAATTACGGTGGATAAAAAAATTAATGTAGTTTACACAAAGTCTACATATTAAAATAAACAAAAATATTATAATTTAAATAGATCATGTTGTTTGTTTACACCTGAAACTTATCACTTCTTCACTTTCTGTTTATTTGTCTTGTATTAATTGTTATTAACATATCATTATTGTTTTTCCTTAAAATTTCATTATTATGTACAATCTAAATGTTGCAGATAATATGGTTATACGAAACTTTGTGTCTCGATTAGACCATTCATTTGAGCCCTCGCTCGTTACTGTATTTCAATTAGTTTAGCCTCTGTATTTTTCCAAATGACTCAATATAAATTTTGTCCATAACTTTTGGTATAAAATTAATATAAAAGATGTCATCATCTGAACCGCGTTGTTCTTCTCTTCGCTGTGCTAATCTGTAACTCTAATAATTTCAGCGTAATATTTAAAAATAAAGACAATTCCGTAATTTTGGCGGGAAAAATGGCCATTGAACATGACGTCACGTCCGCCAGCGTGTTCTCCGCGTGCTCTTCACCCGCCTATGCGAAGTTGGGCGAGTCTTACCTCCTCACAACGGGTGATTGACTGTTCAGTCGTCGCAACTTTCAACGCTGTCCGCTGTCAAACTAGTGCGCTTTACGCTCCAAATGGCTCGCCCCCACATTTCGCGTGAAAGTCAACATACTCTGGAAGATAAACAGCAACGTCCCTGGTCAGCACAATATCCCGACTTGTCCCCAAACGAACACGTTTGGCGAGACAACTGACAAGTCGACTCTTCAATCCACGAATCTAGTAGTACAACGTGAACAATTGGAGCAGCCGAGGAATAATGCATCCCAAGAGAGTATTCTCCATCTGCAGGACTGAATGGATGTCAAAATCAGCGCCTCCACTCGTGAAGGCTACTCCACGTACTAATATGGCCATTTCAACATGGATCGAGTCAGTACTTGTTACGCTATGAACTGCAAATGTAATCTTAACGACATTATTCGCAATTGCGATTTTTTAACAGCTGCACTGTATTAGGCGTACATGTTTCGCTAAATGGCGATATATGAAAATTCGTGCTGAGCCGGGACTCGAACCCCAGTTTCCCGCTTTTCGCGAGCGGTCGCCTTAACCACTAGGCTACCCGAACACGACTCCAGGACCGACCCAAACTTCCATAAGCCACAGTGACTACGCATATGAGAGTCAATTACATTCATCCCTTAGCACTCGCGGCCTGCACTTTATTCCCTCACCAGGGATAGTGAAAACAACGAGGCATTACCTTACGTGGTTGGTCTCAATGCATCGCTTTGGCATTTCTAATATTCCATTCACGGTGACAAATTACAGTGGTCTAATAATTTTGACGAAACTGAATACAGTACAGGCAGCGTGTGCTAAGGAATGAATGTAATTGACTCTCATATATGTAGTCACTGTGGCTTATGGAAGCTTGGGTCGGTCCTGGTGTCGTGTTCGGGTTGCCTAGTGGAATTGTAGGACCTAATTGGTGTAATTGAAAACTGACTAAAATGTCAGGAACTAGTAGTCAATAATCAAAACGCCTTAAATCTGTGCAACTTCAACTGTCAATAACAGAATTTGATCATTTGATCTAAAAGTTTTTGACGCTGTCAGAGAAGTTTCTGACTCCCCTTTATTGTGCTATGATAGGAGCACATTTCATCTCGGAGCCGTGGATTTATTTTACCATAATTGATTAGCAGTCATAGTTGACCTGGATTGTGATTTGTATGGACTTCAAACTTTCTCAAAAATAGTACTTAATCAAAAGCTTATTGCGACTAACATACAAAAAAGGAACGGTTGTTAACTGGTAAGATACAAGTTTTAAGTCCATCCTTTGCTAGATATCGAACGACTCTCAGCTTATGCTAAATACAGCTCTTCTTTAAACCATCATATCTAGTAAAGAGATAATAATTATCGGCTAAAAACTTCTTGCTGAGTTTATCCACTTAACTACCAACTGCAATGTTAGGATTTGTACTTTTTTTTTTATCTGTTGAAGTGTCGCACTCAAATACCTCCCACAAAACTTTTATTTTGCAACTAAAATAAAATGTGAAAGGTAATAATTGAAATGATTAAATTAACTGAGTATAAATTTCGTCACTGTGGACATCTTCAGGAAAAGGAAGTAATCGATTCTGAGCAACAACGTCTTTCGACAACGACGTGCTAAACTTAGCTAGACTGTAAGCATCTGATATCTCGACAACGATACTAATTTTTCGATTAAAAATTGTTTTAATGGAACATATGGTTTTTTAGGCGATCTGTAATAAGATTATAATGCTTTGTCGGCCAAGATCGCTATTTATTTAGATTGATGACCGGTTTCGATGCGTCTAGGCAACACCTTATGAACTAAAAAGAACCCAAACTACACCGGACTGCATAAGCCACAACATAAGGTATTTACCAATGTATCACAATTTTAAAAATAAGTACATACCTCCACTATTATCTTCAATAATTTTCCGACAGTATCTCCAATAAAGAATAGCAGTACATTCGTCTTATGAACATAACAAAAAAAAGTAAACATGCTTAGCACCAAATAACATAATAGCAGTAGTCTCCATAGGTATGTTGAAATAACCACATAATTTTATTCATAATAGTTCACATCAGTTGTACATATGCATCAGCTGTAAAGTAAAAACTGTTAAGTAACAGCTTGTTGACAAAAATGTCAAAGATTGTGCACATGGTAAGTTGAAGACAAGGAAGTTAGAAAAAGGGAGGTGGCGTTACCTATGCTGAGAACAGACAATAGTTGAAGTCAGGGGACCATGCTTTTGTGCCCAAAACAAGGACTTTTTCGCTTAAAATCCTGAGGGAATATTGCGCTCTTTAAGTGAAGCCACTAAATTGGTAATCGCATCGAAGTATTTACTTAGATATGACATACATTTCAACGTCTAGAACTACTTTACTACACAGCACGACCAAACAAATGCCGGAATCCGCATTTTACTGGCTTTACTTTTTCAGTGCTAGGGTATCTCCAGAGATTCTAACCTCCTTGGTTGGAGACAAGATAAAGTGTCACAGTGAAGTCATATAATACTGCGTTCTTATATAGCTATGATGCACTTTTAAAGTGCAACAATAGTTTTTTCTATCGTGCATTGGAATCTTTGAAACCAGCTGTGTCCAAATCAATTTAAACTACATTCCTATCACTGTTAGTTTGGGAGCTACAACCCTTCAAAGTTTCAGGGGCAGTTAACACACGCTGTACATAATACATGGCTGTGTGGTGGGTGATGGATGTTATGGCGGTGGGAAGTTGATTTACATGAGATGTTCAAATGTGTGTCCATGTTCCTCAATGCAAAATGCAATGCGCCGTCGAAAGGATCCTACGGACGAGATGTAACATCGCCGGTGTGACGGAGTGACATGCGTCCTCGATGCGCCGTTTTAGACCATCTGGGGATGTGGGCTCATTGACATAACCACGATACTTTAGATATCCCCACAAAAAGAAATCTACTGGTGTTAAATAGGGCGACCTTGCGGACCATGAATGAGGACCATGGTGCCCCAACTCCACCACACAGCCATGTATTATGTACAGCCAGTGGTATCTGCCCCTGAAACTTTGAAGGGTTGTAGCTCCCAAACTAACAGTGATAGGAATGTAGTTTAAATTGATTTGGACGCAGCTGTTTTCAACGAATCTAATGCACGATAGAAAAAATTATTGTTCCATTAAAAAATTATATCTTTGTGCTATAATTCTTTGGAAAATGATACAATAAACTATATCCATAGCTCCGCAGAAAGTGTAACATTTCTTGTGTTGACCTACTGGATTAAAATTTCCAGTCACCTATTATTTTATAAGTTACAGGGGCAAACACACTTAGTGAAACACCCTGTATAATGTTTCAATAATTTTGGATGCATTACAGTATCCACCTATAAGGTCTACAATAAAGGGCAAACTGTTATGTGCCTCACGTTAAAAACATATATACAACTGTATTCCATTTTTCACTTCACACAAAGCATAAAAAGGTATTAATTTGAATCTATATACATTAATGATATTGGAGATCTCTTTCGTCAGGAGTAGAAGTTGTTGTTGTTGTTATGGTCTTCAGTCCGGAGACTGGTTTGAAGCAGCTCTCCACCCTACCCTATCCTGAGCAAGCCTTTTCATCTCCTCATAAGAACGGCAACCCACATCCACTTGAATCTGCTTACTATACGCGTCTCTTGGTCTCCCTCTGCAATTTTTACCCCACACACTTCCCTCCAATGCTAAATTTACGATTCCCCGATGTCTAAGAATGTGTCCTACCAAGCGATCCCTTCTTTTAGTCAGGGTATGCCAAAAATTCCTTTTCTCACCAATTCTGTTCAGTACCTCTTCATTAGTTATGCGATCTACCCACCTAATCTTCAGCATTCTTCTGTAGCACCACATTTCAAAAGCCTCTATTCTCTTCCTGTCCGCACTGCTTATCGTCCATGTTTCACTCCCGTACAAGGCAACGCTCCACACAAATGCCTTCAGAAAAGACTCCCTTACCCTTAAATTAATATTCGATGTTAGCAAATTTCTCTTTTTCAAAAATGCTTTTCTTCCCATTGCCATTCTGCATTTTATATCCTCTGTATTGCGACCATCGCATGTTATTTTACTACCCAAGCAACAAAACTCATCCACCACCTTCATTGTTTCGTTACCTAATCTGATTCCTTCAGCATCGCCTGATTTTCTAAGACCGCATTCCATTATTTTTGTTTTGCTCTTATTTATGTTCATTTTATACGCTCTCTTCAACACACTGTCCATTCCATTTAACTGCTCTTCAAGATCCTGTTCTGTCTCTGATAGAATTACAATGTCATCAGCAAAACGCAATGTTTTTATTTCTTCCCCCTGAACTTTAATCCCTATTCCAAATTTTTCCTTCACCGCCTGCTCGATGTACAAATTGAATAACATCGGAGAAAGGCTACAACCCTGTTTTACTCCCTTCCCAACTGATGCTTCCCTTTCATGCCCTTCGAGTCTAATAACTGCGGTCTGGCTTTTTTAAACTAGCTACACTCCTGGAAAATGAAGAAAGAACACCATGAATTAGTTGAACCGGCAGAGGGAACTTTTATTGCCAGATTCTTGAGGATGTATACAACAGACGATCACACAGACAGAACCACACGCATGTGAGTACAATCACCGGAGCGTTCACAATGTTGACGCTAATAATGTGTATACCATCCTTTTGCAGCAATTCTTCCATGGAGACGATCTTAGAGGTGCCGAATGTAGTCTTGCGGAATGGCTGCCATGCAGTCTCCGCCTGATGCCTCAGTTGGGCCAGATTTCGTGCAGGTCGTGTAGACCGCACAGGATGACGTTTCATCCGGCCCCTAACACGCTAAATGGGGGACAGATCTGGAATCATGCTGGCCAGGGTATTTGACGTCCACCTTGAAGAAGTTTGGTGTTACGGAATACATGTGAACGTACATTGTCCTGTTGGAAAAGTATATCGCTTTGTTTGTGCATCAACGGTAGCAAGACGTGTTGAATGATGGTTTCAATCTACCGTGTACTGTCCAATGTTCCTTCAACGATCGCCAGCGCAGAACGGTCAGTGTAGGACAAATGGAGACGTGTCGTCTTCGGTTACGAGAGTTGATTCTGCCACGGTGCCAATGATGATGGTAAGTGTGTGTGTCGTCGTGCAAGGGAGGATGAAAATCTGGAGTGTTTACGATAGAGGCACATGAGATCGACACCTGGCATCATGGTGTGGGAAGCCATATCTTACACTGGCCGTTCTCCTCTGGCGATCGTCGAGGGAACATGAAACAGTGCACGGTACACTGAAACCATCATCGTCTTACTACCATTCGGGCGCCAATAAGGCGATATGCTCTTCCAACAGGACAATGCACGTCCATATGATCTCGTACCATCCAAGGTACTCTTCAAGGTATACGTCAACCACCCTGGTCAGCACGATCTGTCCAGATCTGTCCCCTATTGACCGTCTTTGGGACTGGGTGAAGCGACATCTTGTGCGCTCTCAAGAGCGGGACGAAATCTGCCCCAACTGAGGTACCAGATGGAAATGCGTGGCAGACCAGTCAGCAAGACTGCATTCGGCACCTCTACCATCGTCTCCATTTGAGAACTGCAGCTTGCATTACTGCAAAAGGAGGGCATAAACAGTACTAGCGTCGACATTGCGAACGCTCTGGTGACTATACTGACGTGCGTATGGCTGTGTTTGTATGATGACCGTGTGTTGCATAGATCCTCAAAAATGTAGAAATAAAATTTCCCTCTGCTGTGTTGACGAATTCATAGTGTTCTGTCTTTTTTTTCCATTTTCTAGGATTGTATATTATTGGTAATGGTGATTGTTGCACCATGAACCTGTTAAGTGAAGATACAGTGATGCAGCTCAAAACTCAATTATGTGAGACCAAATGGCTGGTCTATGATTTGGGTTAAGTTACAATATTCATACTAACGGTATAACAGAGAAAACATAGAATACTGAATATTTCTTTTAACTGGATAAACTTAGCAAGTACGTTTGTATACAAGTTTAACGTTTGATGCGTGAAATAGGTAGATTGGGATAATATCATTTTTTTATAAACAATGATACAAAACCATTCGGTCCTGGGTCCTATCATTATTAAAAATTTTATAATTTCTAAAACTTTTATATGCATGCAGAAGGTTCAAGGTAATTCCACTTTATTAATTTACAGAAAATAAAAAACTGGGCTACTTTGTCATAAAATATTATGCGAGGGTTCCTATAACATAATTTAACAAAGAAAACAGGCATATCATTGTTGTAATACTGTTACATTTACCTGTACCAAACCTAGTGGATTATTAGGGCGAGTTAAAACAGCAGATGCTTCAATTTACAAAAACTTTCTGGGATCTTGAGGTGCGGTTTTAGTTGTCAGACAAAACTGGAAATGAAAATAAACAAAGAACAATAAAAATTAAGAAAACGTACTTTCAAGATGGAGACAAGTAGCTATAATCATCCAGTTACATTATAAAATCTGTATAAAATATCAAAGGGTTATTAACAATCTTCGCATATAAATTTAAGTTCGTCACTATTTTGCACGCACGTCTCATGGAACCATCTGTTACACTGGGCAACACATTTGACCTACTTATCTCCAGTAGTCATTATAACAGTCACTGTATTCACCACAGTAGTTATGTCCTTAAGATTCGCAGATGAGAAAGCTACACTCTTCCCCGAACGCCTCTTTGTTAGTTCTGTGGATGTTGCCTCCCGAATTTGTCTTCGGTAAATTTCGGAAGTGATTTCAACATTGTTCTGGCATTTGTAAAAAAGAAAAAAATCTAAGTTCTTTACCGAGTTTCCTAGAGCAAGCATAAGTCTCTGAGCTTTTCTCACAATTCAATTTGGATATTTTTCTATGAATGACTAAAACCAATCATATCCTTCCAATTGTTTCTAACGATTAAATTTACGGCTGATTTCTGCGTATTTGAAAGCGAATTCTCGAACATCTTTCACTGCTAACCCAAACCCTTTGATATCCAGCAACAACAGATGCCTTAAGTGTTGGTCATCTACAGCAGCAGCTATGGTGACCCCTTTTCCCATTTTGTCGATTAGACGCGTTGCCATTTAGACCTCTTGAATGTTGTGCCTTCTCGGTACGGAGAACGTTTGGCGTCAGTTGCAAGCGACATATGTATCAATCTCACTTCTTGTATGACGGCTGTCATATGCTCCAACCTCTAATGATAAAGCTTTTCTTTCTGTTTGTAATAGTGAGGCATCATAGACGCATTAAAACTAAATAAATATGTTTACACGTTACTTCAATGCAGGAAAACCGACCTTTTTTTGGATAAGTCAACATGTTGGGATCTCCTCATGCGAGAGTGTCGAAATATGACCGAGTTACATAACTGAGTGTAAGAGTTTGGCAGCTAATGTTTCACATAGATTTCTCAGCGCAAGAGACCTTGCCTAACAGAATGCTTTCAACACAACAGTTAAATCCTTCATTACCACAAATATTTACACAATACACTGCAATATTCATTGCCAATATTATAAATGGAGTGTGGTTGCTGATGATTGACTCACCAGATTATATTCTGCGGCTCTGTTTCGTTGTTTAATCTCCTGATGAAATACAATGCGCACGTTAGAGCCAGGTGTCTAGCTACTCAGAAATGTACTTACAGTTTCCTCCCATGGAGTGCACCACATTCCAGATCACAGTGTTGCTGAAAGTGTCGAGATGACCCAAGTGTCGAGATAGCCCAAAATTACCCTGCTGCGACGTAGCAACAGCATAAGTTCTAATCGCTGCTCCGGGCTAAACCAGTAACTTCATAATCCTAGCTCAAATATGAATAGAGGACTAATAACACCCAAAATCGTGATTCTGTTCAAACAGACGTCTCAGAAAACCGCCACCCTATAAGAAGGCTTAATTGCACTTATCCAGATGTTTTCGAGGAATACTTACAGCAGGGACGGATCACCTCCGTAGTTTTGTCCCCCTAAAGCATCCAAACAAACTTACAGCAATTCCGCTGCTGAAAAGTCTTGCAAACTCAAAGGTTCCAAACCAAAGGAGGGCTGAATTGCAGCCAGGCAAAATCAAGGTATTCCCTACCGTAGTTCAAGCAAATAATGGAAGAACAACAGTGGCACAGCAGATTGATAGCACAGTAGGATTTTGGAACATATACTTTGTTCGAATATTATGAACTACCTCGAAGATAACGACCTATTAACCAGTAGTCAACACGGTTTCAGAAAGTATCGCTCTTGCGAAACACAGCTTGCCCTTTATTCACATAAAGTGTTAAGTGCCATCGACAAGGGATCTAAAATCGATTCCATATTTATGGATTTCAGGAAGGCTTTTGACACTGTACCCTACAAGCGGCTTCTTAAGAAATTACGTGCTTATGAAATATCTCCCAAATTAGGCGGTTGGATTCACGATTTCCTTTTAGAAAGAACACAGTTCGTTGTAATTGACGGTAAGTCATCGAGTAAAATAGAAGTGATATCTGGCGTTCCACAGGGAAGCGTTGTAGGTCCCCTACTCTTCCTCGTGTTTATAAACGATTTAGCAGACAATCTGAATAGCTCCCTTAGATTGTTCGCGGATGATGCTGCCGTTTATCGGTTAGTGAAGTCAACAGAGGATCAAAAGCAAATGCAAAGCGATTTAGACAAAATTTCTGCATGGTGCGAAAATTGGCAATTGACACTAAATAAAGGAAAGTGTGAAGTAATACACATGACCGCTAAAAGAAATCCGCTGAACTTCAATTACACGATAAATCAGTCAAACCTTAAGGTCGTAGATTCTACCAAATACCTAGGAGTTACAATTACGAACAACTTTGACTGGAGAGAACACATAGAAAGTATTGTGGGGAAGGCGAACCAAAGGCAGAACGCTTCGAAGATGCACCAGCTCCACCAAAGAGACTGGCTACATCACACTTGTGCGTCCTCTCCTGGAGTACTGTTGCCCCTTGTGCGACCCTCACCAGGTGGGACTGACGGAAGACATCGAGAAGGTTTAGAAAAGGGCAGCTCGTTTTGTTCTATCACGTTACGGGGGGGGGGGGAGCGTCACGGAAATGTTTCACGAATTGGGGTGGAAATCATTAAAAGAAAGACGTTATTAATTGCGGCGTGATCTGTTTGCGAAGTTTCAATCACTGACTTTTAGTTCTGAATGTGAAAATATTTTGCTAGCACCCACCTAACTAGGGAGAGATGATCATCCCAATAAAATAAATCAGATGGAAAACGGAACGATTTAGGTGTTCTTTCTTCCCACGCGCTATTAGAGAATGGAACGGTAGAGAAAAATTATGAAAGTGGTTAACGAACCCTCTGCCAGGCACTTAAATGTGATTTGCAGAGTATCGATGTAGATGTAGACGAATTATGTTCAAGCGAAGTTAACGCCTCGGCGCCACGTTATTGTAGTTGACTCGCCCACCGCCAGCAGAGCTCCCCTGCATTAGCAGAAGCAATTGATTGGCCATTAGCTCAGGCAGGCTGCTTGTACACGTCGTTAGCGGCGGAACACGTCCACGTGTCGGTGTGTCGCCCCGCTTGTACCTCCCCCTCACATCGGCTTCCTTCTCAGACGGGCAACGCGGGTTGACGGTCCCTGTTGAAGACCTACTGTCCATCAGTAAGCGTTGTCTAGTCTCCCTAGACGATCAAAGTAAATCATTTAATAGTATTCGAAATGAAATGCCAACATCGCACATTAATAATTTATTCAATGACAACCGGTTTCGGTGAACTGTGTCACCATAATCTGGCCACATATATATTTTACAAGCTGGTCATCTTGTTAAAAAATGAGTATAAAATAATAAGTGCAATAGCTTATTATTTTATACCAATTTTTTAACAAGATGACCAGCTAGTAAAATATATACGTGACCAGATGATGGTGGCACAGTTCAGTCGTCATTGAATATATTATTAATGTGCGATCTTGCAATTTCATTTTGAATACTATAAAACGATCAGATCGCCTCGAAACCCAACTGTGTCAGGTAATCTTTAAATCATTTAAGATAAAAAAGGAAAAAAAATGTTCAAATGTTTGTAGAACTTATGCGACTTAACTATGGGGTCATCAGTGCCTAAGCTTACAAACGACTTATGAACTAGCTAAGACTAAGGACGGCACAAATATCCATGCCCGAGGGGAGATTCGAACCCCCGACCGTAGTGGCCGTGCAGACCGTGACTGGAGCGCCTCAGTCCCCTCGGCCGACGATAAAAAAGGTCACAGACAAATATATACAGACAGCAAACCTCCGTAAGGGCCCGGTCCTACGCTCAGGGGTGCGGGGAGGGAGGGTTTCCAGCAGTTCCGTAAGATGTCCCATGATGGCGCTGCGGTCAGAAGCAGCTCTTTAAACTGGCCAGAGCAGGCGGCAGGTAGCGGCTATCCCCATCACCACCTCCCCTCAAACGTCAGCAAGCTGGACACAGCTGTGGCCTCGTGGCAGGCGGCACAAGCTCTCCCCTCAGCCTCCCCTCCAAGCTACCCTCTGACGTGCGAGAGGCACCCTAAGCCAGCGATCCGCCTGACACCTGCTACCATCTTACTGAACTACGAGGGGAGCGTAGGACAGTGGTTTAGGGGGAGGGGGAGCTTCTCCTCTGTAAATGTTACTCTGTGGCCATGTTGTAGATCGCACAGCCTCCTGCGTCGACGTTCGAATCCTCCCTCAAGCATGGATGTTTGTGTTTTTTTTAATATAAGTTAGTTTATAAGCAGTTTGTAAGTTCAGGGACTGATGACCCCGCAGTTAAGTCCCATAGGCTTGACAAACATTTGAACTTTTGATTTGCATGGAGTAATTTACGGAAAATTTTAATTTGCTTTGCATGGCTGGAAGTGGATCTGAAGCACCGTCTCAAGAGTGCGAATCCAGCGTGCTGATCACTGCACCACTTCGTTTGTTGAGAGTATTCCAAATGTCCTCCTAAACTATAGGATCGATTTCATTCATACATCACCGTTAGGCAACAATCACTGTGTATGAGTTTCTGAGATATGACGTCATAAATATCGAGATGTTCTAAAAACAAACAAATACATACACAAATAAAAATAAAATACTGCTGTATCAAACGACGCCTGAATAATGAGCTTTTAATCCTACTGTATTTGGAAATTAAGGCACTTTATATCTTGCATCAAATTTACACATGATTTCAATTCGTTACACAACATTTTCACGTTGACAACCCCAGCAAAATGATGAAAATAAAAAAAATAGTTTTTTGCATACTATTTTTTCGCTATTTATGTTGTGAAACTACAGCATTCGACATGATGTTACACGAATGGTCATGCGCCACTGAAAGTACCTTCAAATTATTTCACAGTGCCAACACATTTCTGGCAATATTTTAGACAATGAAGTGCACGTTACATGGCCTATCACGCGTCAGCTTGAAATCTATAACGTCTATACTACTAATTGAATTCAATATGCAACACAATTCTCATACAGATTCCTATATTCCGCTGTACTTGAAATAGTATTCTAGGGCACCTTTGACAGTACTTATTACGTCATAGGGATTGAGGTACCTTAAAATGAATCTATAAGCCCAAAATCCTTGCAGATACTGCTGAAATGGGCCGAAACTTGGGTAACAGGCGATGGACAGCGGGAGAGAGAGATTGGTCTAACTTAAGAATGAAATAAACAGATTTCGTAGAAGCGCCGGGTACTAGGGCTGGTAAAGACAATGGAACAAAATTGATTATTTCTTTGCTGACGTTTTTTCGTAAGCTTTTTTTCACTTGATTCACGCGTAAGTCTTCTATAACAAACTTTAGACAAATGGGAGGTTATGAATTAGATTGCAGGATACAGAGGTAGAATGAAATGTTCACTCTGCAGCGGAGTGTGCGCTGATATGAAACTTCCTGGCAGATTAAAAATTGTATGCCGGAACCGGGACTCGAACCTGGGACCTTTGCCTTTCGCGGGCAAGCGCTCTACCATTGAGCTGTCCCGACACGACACAAGGTCAGTCCTCACAACTTTACCTCTTCCAGTACGTCACCTCCTACTTTCTAAACTTAACACAGAGGTGTTTAAATATGCTTATTCACGCAAATATCCCGATTCTTCGACTATATTGACAATCGCATTACAAATGTGGAGATTCCGGAGACCTCTAAATTAGCAACAACTTATTTACAAGAAAGACGACAAAATAAATTGCGAAAACTATAACGATTTATCTCAGCTAATCTCGAGGAAACTAATAGTAAGCGACGCCGTATTGAATTCTAATCAAACACTCAAGTACAGTGATGTCAGAGATAAAGTGTTACCAAGGACGTCAATGAACTATTTTTACAACAAAGAAATTTTAATATTGTCGTGGTTGTTGTCGCAGCTCTTTGTTCGAGTACTATTTAAACTATATTACAATGTGTAATCCTGCTTGTCTTGTTTCCTGTACGTGTCATGTCGTGATTTGAAAGGAGGATATTATCATAATTTTGCGAGATTCGCTGTTGAATTCTTTTTTCTCAACAATAGTAAACAAGGTCTGTTAAATGATTGTAAAATGGCAGATATGATCTTCAGCAGAAATGTTAATCGTGTTCTTCGTAGTATCGTGTTCTTCATAGTAACAGCACCCATATAAAGATTTTAAGCATTTTCAGGATTTCGGCTCCAGTTGCAGCATCTCCATCATCGGTCGCTGAACTGCAGTCACCGGCCGCAGTTTCATAGTTAATTCCAGTACATAATTATTAAATTATTCTGGTACAGATGTTAATGTAAAATAGGACTTTTAAGAATTATTTTCATCTTGGTCGACGGTTCTGGACGAAGGTGGAATAAATTGCAATGATTCAGATCTTAGTGAAATTTACATAAGTAGATCTAGGGACCAAACTGAAGGGATCCGTAGAAGTGTTTTTTCTCTGAGTTTTCTCTTGAGTTAACAACAATTATAATACTGATAGGCAATTCTCATGCTAAACATTATTATAGACAAACTAGCCAGTGATTAGTGAAACCTTTCATTTTACTGTTTCATCGACTTTTTACGTAATACTTAAGAAAACATAAAGCCTTAAATATTTAATTAAAATCTGTTCTTTGGCTAATGCAATCTATTAGCAATAAAAAGGATATCATAATTCAGTAAGTAATAGTTAAGCAAATTTCTGTTCAAGTATTTTTTGTATAGGTTATGGGACCGTCTTTTGCAACTTTAAATTAGTCTACTTTAGACCAGACGCGTTTCGTTTTGTTTTAAAGCATCTTCAGTGGTCAGGAATTTTTTTATGTTTTTGTCTTCCTGTGTGGTTTGTAGCACATTGTCACTAGAGTGTAAAATAGTGTAAATATAAGCAGTGACAGCAAGTGACAACGTGCTACAAACCACACATGGAGACAAAAACATAAAAAAATTCCTGACCACTGAAGATGCTTTAAAATAATGCGAAACGCGTCTGGTCTGAAGTAGACTAATTTACAGTTGCAAAAGACGGTCCCATAACCTATACAAATTGTATAACTGCAGCTGCGGAAGACGAGGCCAAAAAACGAAGAAACATGTATTATTTTTTATTTGCTAGGACGCCGCAATGGGAACACACGAATTCGTAGCGAATGTTGATATCGTTGTGGTATAACAGCTGTCTTATACGAACTGTCATTAGTATACCGCGGATTTTTAGGTCGTAAAAAGATGATTTTAGGCGCCTAAAATACACAATTTCATTACCCAATTTAGTCCAAATAAAATCTAAAACAAGCCTCCAAAAATTATTCATCAGACGACATTTTTATTTGTTTACAATAAGATAAATGAGAACGTGGACAGTGCAACAACATCTGCAAACATCTCAAAACAATAATATTCAAACTGGCACCAAAGCTTTATAGTTTTTAGAAGATACAAACATAATGCAGATCATAAGCCATATGTTGAAATACATATAAAATTTAACAAACGCTGAATTAACCAGTAGTTTCAAACATTCAGATCATAGCTAACTTTACAGAAAATGACTTAAAATCTCTTGCAGGTCTTTCGCAGAAAAGCCGTGTCGCTGGCTGATCGTATTGATTTACGTGTCGAGAATGGACGTTCGTACATCAACGGACATGACAGGAGCGTCTGTCACTTTCGACACATGTTAACAGGAACGCTGCATTCGTGGAACTGGATTTTCCGCTAAGCATGGACGCTGCCACACAGTTGCTGTTGGGGCTGATGTTCTGGGAATCCTGCGCATTTTTCTCCTACTTTTTCTCCCACCCCACCTGTCGCTTCATTAATTTTCTTTTTCATTCTCTCCAGCATTTCAATGTTCTCGTTGGTAGGTTTAATTTTTAATTTTAATTTTAGCACTGCGTTTTTTTTTTTTTTTTTTTTTTTTTTTTTTTTTAAGAAAATCGAAAGTGACATACCGTTGCCTTTAATTCATCAAAGCAAGTCAAATATTTTGAAAATGAAATACATGCCTTTTGGGATTTTGAATCTGAAATAGGCAACAATAGGGGTTAACTCGAAATAGGTCATTTAAGGATGTATAAAATTAGAGGTTTCTAATTCGCCATGAAACGCATAAGTAGAAGTTTATTTTCAACTAGGAACCCAGGAAAAGAATAGGTTTTAAACTAAAGATCCGCGATCTAGTAATTAGTAAAGGTAGATCGTGCCCAGAAATGCTGTTCGCTATTACAGAAACACAGAACGTTCTGTTCAGAGCCACTTCTACTTTTCGTCCACCGTGTGAAAATTTTCGATGAAGTAAATGGATAAAAGCCGTGGACGATTCTGAACAAAAGAGGAATGCCTCTGCACATAATGCATAAAGGTATTACTAAGCATTGTAGTTTTTGTGCCCTTACCTCTAGTGCTCTCGCTGCACTCGTGACCCAAATCTCGGACAAATCTGATTGGAAACTGCAGCTACACATCTACACAAACTGAGAGATGGCAGTCCATCTCACATCTTTATTGATTAATTCTACGTAAGAATAATCATGTAATTAGTTCATTAGGCGTAATTTGCTGATGCTGTTGATGGAATATTGGAGCAGTGCGATTTTATGTGAGAACAGAGAATTGTCTGTTACGGTGAATGAGGAAAGCCCGTCGGGTGGAATTTCAGAGAGAGGCTAACTTCGGCGTACGTTACCTGTTGGCTCTTTACCCCAGGGTTCCGACGGTTGCATATGCGCCACGATACAGCCGCGGCTTTGGCCCGAGGGCTTGTAAAATTGCCGCCGAGCTTTCCAAATTGTGGAGTGCAGAAGGCGAGTATTGTGTGAGCTGCTAAAGAGCCGACCTCGCTCCACCACGACGGGACGTTCCCTCTGCTCTCTCGAGGGATGAGCGTCCGAATCGTCTTTCCTGAAATCGACAGCTCTAGGAAGCAGGTCGCGATGCGAGGTGAAGGAGGCTTTTGCTAACGGAGAAATTCCTACGCAGCCCGGGCTGAGAACGGGTCCTATGGATAGTTACGGAAAGCATGAGAGTCGCGCCAAGAAGAGTTAAGGGAAAGGGTAGCCGTCTCTGATTAAAACGTACAAATATCCCCAAGGAAAAAAGTAAGATTTTAGGGGTTAACAGTCAATTTTCAGGAAAGTAATATACAATGAGTAAACGCGTTCAAATTCTTAGGAAATACTGTCTCATTTCAGACATAGTAGACATACAAAAGAAACAAAAAATTAATCACATCGTGCACGATAATGCACTGTATTAATATGTTGGAAAATTCCACAAGAAAAATCATATTTTTTCAAAGACCCATCTTTTTATTTCAAAGTGTATTGTAGAAATGTACTAATACAATGTTCATGTCTCTATACGAAGCTTGTGTGTTTATTAACTAAAGGAGCTACTTAACCATCCTGAAGAGGTCCACTGCGCAGTGTTCAAAACGTCCGCAATTCCAATGATATATTTTTAATGACGCGGCCTAATACCCAGAATTCTTTTATTAAAAATGGCATCTACAATGGAAGCCTTCGAATATATATAAAGGTAATACTGTTTTTAACTCTATAGATATGAAAGCTATACAAATCAACTTCAATTACTGGGAGGCTCTGAGGGATATCGTTCGTATTCCTATGTCTGCGTCTTGACGATAAGTCAAGCGCCATAATACTAAACTATTATTTGCCGTTTTAAGAAATAAATCGCAATTTGCGATCAATTATGGCCTCACTGTACTAGGTTCAGATGGAATACCCAAGTGCGGCGAATGAAAATTTGTGCCCGGCCGGGTACAGTGAAGCCATAACTGATCGCAATATATATATATATATATATATATATATATATATATATATATATATATATATATATATATACAGGGTGTTTCACTAAGTGAGTTTGCCTCTGTAACATACAAAATAATAGGTGACGGGAAATTTTAATGCGGTAGGTCGACACAAGAAATGTTACACTTTCTGCGGAGCTTTAAACATAGTTTATTGTATCATTTTCCAAAGAGTTACATCACAAAGATATAATGTTTTCAATGGAACAATTTTTTTCTATCGTGTATTGGATCCGTTTAACCATCTGCATCCAAATCAATTTAAACTACATTCCTACCACTGTTAGTTTGGGAGCTACAACCCTTCAAAGTTCCAGGGGCGAAGGCTGCGATAACGAAGTTGACTGGCCGAGCGGCTACCCCCTGGGGCACCGCCCACTATCGCATGACCACCAGCTGCATCCAAATCAATTTAAACCACATTTCTATCACTGTTAGTTTGGGAGCTACAACCCTTCAAAGTTCCGGGGGCGGAAGCTGCGATAACGTAGCTGACTGGCCGAGTGGCTACCCCCTGGGGCACCGCCCACTGTCTCATGACCACCAACTGCATCCAAATCAATTTAAACTACATTCCTATCACTGTTAGATTGGGAGCTACAACCGTTCAAAGTTCCGGGGGCGGAGGCTGCGATAACGTAGCTGACTGGCCGAGTGGCTATACCCTGGGGCACCGGCCACTGTCTCATGACCACCAGCCAGTTAGGTACGCTGTTGTAGCCTCCGCCCCCTAAACTTTGAAGGGTTGTAGCTCCCAAACTAACAGTGATAGGAATGTAGTTTAAATTGATTTGGACGCAGCTGGTTTCAACGAATCCAATGCACGATAGAAAAAACAATTGTTCCATTTAAAACATTATAACTTGGTGCTGTAACTCTTTGGAAAATAGGCAACTCAAAATTATACTGAATTTATATATATATATATATATATATATATATATATATATATATATATTTAATCCATTCGTTTTTATTACTTTATGAGTAGTATAAAATATAAACGCCAATAGTCGTATCTTATTTGATGCACCGGTTAATGCTAACTCAGTGAAGTTAAGTTCTGTCGGGCTCGGCTTGCACTTGGATAGGTCACCGTCCAGGTCTGCCCAGCACCGCCTAGAAGGCAAGGCCTCAGAACTGGCCGCGCCACGTCACACCGAGAGGCCGCCAGCACTTCCTTACTGGCCGGTTGCTACGAGGCGGTGGGATGTACCTGTTGTGGGTCCTTGTTTTCTAGGTGGCGTTGCCCTGTCGAGCGCTGTTGGCAAGCGGCAGCCACTCGGCGCTTGTAAGACCATATAGGCCGTCTGTTTCTCACTCGTCGTAGGCGCGACTCGTGTCTCGTCCGTCGCGCGCGTCTTGTGCGAAACTCGCGATGCAAGCGACCGGCCGGCCGCGGTGGCCGAGGAGACGCGCTCCAGTCACAGTCTGCACGGCCACTACGAATCCCCCCTCGGGCATGGATATTTGTGCCGTCCTAGTTCGTAAGTAGTTCATAAGTAGTTTGTAAGTTTAGGGACTGATGACGCCGTAGTTAAATCCCCATCCGCACACGGGTCGATTGGCACTCGTCGCTGGCGCTATTTTCCTTCACTCAGCCCGCGACTTCCAACAGGGAGCTACAAAACTGTGTTATTTCCTCCAATAATTACCCGTATGATGGACAGTTCTAGTGATGAGGGGGACACAGTGATGTTTTACTGGTACCGGCGCAAGAAAAGGAAGACACGAAGTGTGTTATGAGTGCATCCGTTGAAAGACGACCGTCTGTCGTCTTCCATATATTTTTTTATAAAATTGTAATTTATTTGATGTCGCTAGATTAGCATTTTGTTAAAATTAGAACCCCACTCATTTCAAGGCATGAGGAATAGCATTTTTATTTCATGTTTTAAAATATTTGTTTCTGAAATGTTAGTTAATAGTGCTAGGATTTTGTTATTTTAATAATTTATTACTGTCCCTGTGATAATGTGTACCTGTTTTACCTTCAAGTGGATGTGCGATGATCTAATGGCTGTCTGAATGTGGGTGGTAATAGCACGCTTTGCATGGTTCTCTCTGGCTCAGAGTCGATAGTTAGTCGTTAACAACCCCTGCTGCTGATGCGAGCAAAGAGGTTTCTACACCCTTTGGTTACAAGCTAGTCGATGAGCCTTCTCCAGGGCGAGTCACACGAAGTTCTCTCCCCACCACCACTGTACTCGAGGTTTTCCCAGTTTCCGGTAGCTTTCCCGCGGCTCCTGGGTGCTAGGTCTTCACTTGGTGCTGGTATCGTGGTAAGGTAAGGTTGGGTCTTCTCTTGTGCCTGCGGAGATGGAAGCGATTCGTTATGTAGCATGTTTAACTTAGACTCTTGAAATTATATTCATGTTTTTTAATATTCCTTTGGATCGTGCGCGGAAATGTGTCCTAGTTTTTCAGTCCAGTGATTTCCAACAGATAAACGTGGTGTATGTGTTACTAGTTACAGTTTGATAACGGGCTGGTATATTAAAACCTTTTGTGATTATGTGGCAGTGTAGAAACTCTGTGTAAATCTTTCTAGCTTTGTGGGGCCCGATTTCTGACAGACGATATGTTCAATTTTGTACAGTGCGTGTAAAACATTCTTATCGTTTCCTTCTGTGAGTGATATGTGTGTTCCACGTTGTTGGTTCTTAGAACAAAGCCTTCAGCTTCCACTATTGTTTATTCCATGTTGTTCCATGCCCATCAGGAAAGTAACTATCCGTGTACCGTTCTGATTTCCATGAACATTTCGCGATCTTCTCTCCCCGCCTATTTTAATTTTGTTTTTTCTTTTCTTTACTTGTAGTATGCACTCAGTCTTTGTCAGGAATTCTCTCCGAGTCTTGTACAACTTCCTTCAATAGCTTGCTTATTAAATTCTGGACATTTCTATGGGTTGCATGCCGTCGTTTTTATTTTTCCGACTTGGTAATTATTTCACTTTTCCCGGTTTTGAGACTGGATTTCTTCCGTCTCTGTGAACGCTCCCAATCGCATGTTGCTGCATTTCAGTAGCTTCCTTATGAAATTCTGCGCAGTTCTAGGGGCTGCATGCCGTAGTTAATTTTCTTTATTTTTCGAAAATTGAATTTATATATTTTACTCCGACTTTCGGAGTTTCCAGCTAGTCTCCTGAATTCACGCCACTTCTCATAAAACCAGTGCCTAGATAGTTTACTCTCAGATTGCAACTTCAGAGTCCGCCGTGATTTTGTGTAATGAATCCGATTTTTAACCACTTCACCTTCAGTGGAATGCGATCATGTAACGTATCCGTGTGTCGCCGTTAGCGTGTTTGCTCGCGGTCTAATCTAAATGCAACTTAACTTTGCTATACTCACGCACCATCTCAAATCAGGCACGACAGACCACAGCCATCTTCGCAGTGTTATTCTATAATGTGTTGTGTGGTACTTCCGGGTTTGCTGAATTTCGCCTACGATAGCGGTGCCTGTTTCTGCCTCGTTTCAGCACGCTGATTTCGGTGAGTTTCGCTGTTGCATTGCGTGTGTGTGAGCGAGTGAGTGTTGTTTGTAAATCTTCCCCCCAGTAGCGTTACGTTCTGTGTAATTTATGTTAAATTTAATGCTGGGCATGTAAGGAGATGCACTTTTATTGTATTAACAAAATTGGTTCCCCATTTTGCTTGCGTTCGACCTGAATAAATAAGTTAAATTCAGTATAATTTTGAGTTGCCTATAAATTGTAGTTTTCGAGCACCTTCTCCCTTTTTCTTATTTGATATTGTTTTTCACCAGTGCTGAGAACAAGCTCAGATGCAATTTGTATGTTTAAGTTCCGTTGCGCCATAAATGTTTTTCTTTAGCCACCTTTATGAAATAACTTTAATTGTTGTGGCTTGTTTATTAATGCCTGTTTAAAATTTCGTGTGAGCTGCTACGTATATTGGCCACTGTATCGTTAACTTCCTGTTATTAGAGTAATTTGAACCAAGTTAGTTCTCAATTTGGGCCAGGGAACAAGTTTTTTGCAGCAGGGAGTAGCCTGCAGTTCACGCGGATCTTTTGCTAATTTTACTGCTAAAATTAAGCTTTTTGTAATAGTAAATTCTTATCCGGATACCTCTTCCCAGAATTAAGCTTTTATTACGTACAGTGGTCTACTTTTACGGTACATAGAGCGGAATTTTCGTCATCGGCTATTCGTTGGCGCTAGAGAACTGCAAGAGACTAATACAAAATTTTTAGCATTCTACAGAATATAATTAACGTGACTTGAGAAAATGGGATATGCCCGAAACTAGTCGCGAATAAAAAAGTAAATAAACATCAGCAGCTCTGGTTATGAAAAAGCCGTCCCGGTGGCCGAGGGGACTGCACGGCCACTACTGTCGGGGGTTCGAATCGCCCTTCGGGCATGGATATTTGTGCCGTCCTTAGTAGTAGCTAGTTCATAAATAGTTTGTAAGTTTAGGGACTGATCACCCCGTAGTCCTATAAGGTCTACAAACATGTGAACATTTTGGTTATGAAAAAAAAGTCTTTTCTTGAATATTTGCGAGCTGCAAGACACAAAATACTGAAAATATTTATGTACTTATTTATTAAAAGTTCATTACAGTGTTGCTTGTAGATCTCATGGGTTCTCAAGTGTTTTATGCACTGGAAATACAGTAAAATATACGTGGTAAATTGCCTCCATGACGTACGATCTATTCGTCGCGCTCGAACTTCCCCGTGCATTGCAGGTTGCAAGAGACGAGGCTCGCTCGCAACAACTTCGAGACGATTACGAGACGCGTGCACATCGCCACGTTTGCGGCCTCCCATTTACTTACGCGGGCAGTCGGGTGGGGACGGAATCGCGTCGAGGACGAGTCGCAGCCACGACGAGTGCGAATCGACCCGTGAGCGGACGGCCTTACAGAGCTCCTTGATTGAAAAGTAGCGGCACCATTCATCAAAACCGACACAAGGGCTGCGAGTGAGCATAATGTAAACGTTAACATACTCGTCATCTTCATTTTTATATCTGATCCTTCAGTGACTTGAATTTTCATACGCATAACGTTCCATAACGGTTTCGTAATGCGCGATATTTTAAAGTTACTAGATATACAGCTTGTATAGGGTGACTGACCGCCTGTTGTAACTGTAAAAATGTTCAAATGTTTTTAATTCTATGGGTCCAAAATTAAACTAAGTTAACCCTTAACTGCCCTGGCGGGGTCATATTTGATACCAAGAGTTTTTATTTTAATATTTATTCGCTAGGTGACATGGTGGGGAGCTTTTACGAAAGCTGCCAAGTCTAAAAAAGGTAACCAACATGTTTTTTGTACATATTTGAAACATTAGAAAAATATAAATCAATATTCAGCGTAGGAATTTAAACAAATATGGTTTGCAAATCATCATATGGCAAGAACCATGCCTCCAGAAGTGCAAAATACGGAAAATAACGCCTTTCTAATGAAAACAAATTTTTATGTGAATTAAAATACGTCATATTAATTCAAATCGTTTAGAATAATTTCTTTATGGCTACTTCTATGTTTAAATAAATTTTTTTACCTTGACAATTTGATATTAACTAGAAAATAAATGCTTTACACTCAAAAAGTTATTTACAATTACATTTACCCCAATAATTTGGGGTCAAAAATACCCCACCAGGAAATGAAAGTTATCTACATTCGCCAGGGCAGTTAAGGGTTAAACTAACTGAAGGACAAGACGCAAATCCATACCCGAGGGAGGATTCGAAATTCTGACGCGGGAGGCCTCGCCGTCCGTAACGTAGCGCTCCAGACCGCTCGGCTACTCCCGCGCGGCTTTTGTATCTGTAAAAATAAGTCTATTTAATATCAGATGCGTTACGCTTTTTTTTAAAGTAGGGGAGACCGGGGCACATTTTCCATAGGGGCAAGTTTTCCAAATCCGTTTATTTTCGAAACAAACAGCTAGATGTTATCACCGGCGATACTGTAGGAAGTAGCAACAAAGCACGCTTCATTTACGAAAGTTTCAGTGTTGTACCAGCAGTCACTACGTCGGCAGGGCTGTTTTTGTTATTTTTGCAAATGTGAGTAAACTTTCACGTTTTTATTGAAACTTAAACATTCTAGCGTTAAACTTATTATTTTGATATTGCACACACTAAAAGTGGGTTTCTTTCTTCACGTAACTGTGCATTTGTTTTGTAAATAGCTTACACTGTTAATCATGGACGTAGTGTTATAGTTCCGAATATGGCGACGGGGCACGTTTTCTGAGTGTATATGGCGCACATATTCCTTATTGCTCTGAGTCTTACGCCAAGTCTAAAGCAAATGAAAAGTGGGTACAGTGCACGAAATGCAAGAAATGGGCGCATGGAAACTGTACGAAAGGGAATGTTGCATCTTTTGTTTGCTTACATTGTGATTCAGACTGTGGTGTCGCACAAGTCCAAAGTGCGCGCCGCCTACTTTCGCCGCGCGCCACCATGCACGCACGGCGAGGCGTTCTTCCGACGTCAGCCACGAGCGCCCTCTGCTACAACTCCGCTCGTGGCCACCACTGAACGACATCGTTCACTTGGGACTGAGATAGGAACCAGTCAACACTTCGGAATCTGATAGGCACCAGTGAAGACTTAGCTATCGAATAGGCACTAGGCAGGCCTCTAGCTCAACTATGTATCTGCAGTACTGAGCAATGTAAAAGTTAAGTATTGTATAAATTCTGTGCAATATATATATCGTTCTAATTTACTCTAGTGTTTCTAGTTTCTGGCTGCTCCCCTCCGTACCTGCACCAGCGTGCTATCTTTATTCCTGTGTCGGTCTCATTCCACTCGGCCACCGACACCTACGACGGAAACGAGACACGAAAGCGGCGACGAGGCTGGGACACAAAACAGACAATCAGTAAGTATTGTTAAAAATGTCTGTATTTGTAAAATATTTAAATCACATATTTTGTAAACCCATTAAATAGCATTTGTTTTTATTTAATGTGGCTATTTTTACTATCCTATTTTGTAATGTATTTTAAATTCGTGATAAAAATACGTATTCAGTGAAATCAAGATAATTATCTCTGTTTTAACATTGAAAGTATAATTGGAATATTTGCCCCTGTACGTTTTAAGTAAGCTGGAAAACTTGCCCCGCATACGGGGCAAATTTTCCAACGCAACATGGTCAGACTAAATCGTTTGCTACCAAGAATGATATTTAATATTTTCAAAAACATATGTACAAGGCTGTAAATAAAGGTGCAGGAAATATAATGATCCGCTGTTTACCGCAAAATTGATAAAAATAATAAGTACAAAATAAAAATGTAAAATGTTGGAAAACGTGCCCCGGTCTCCCCTATCTTTAATGGTCAGGATTCTATGATGTCCTGTTCTTACGTTTTTCAGCTGTACTCTGACTAACAACTCGAGATACTGGTGGTTTTTGCAAAGAATGTTTATACACAATGGAGTGACAGTGCCGGTGTGAATACAACAGTCAAACGTATGAAGAGGGCAACATAGAAGCTTGACCATGGAAATTCTATAAAATAAAGCGAAAGGCTTCTGGTCTTAATTAGACTAATTTTTATGGTTGCCTTAAAGACGATCAATTGCCCTATACTAACTGTATAACTGAAACTGTGGACCAAGAGGCTAGAAAAATTAAGAAGAATCATGTAACTAACAATGCTTGTTACAAAACGCTTGACATTATTTAGCCGGCCGCGGTGGCCGAGGAGACTAAGGAGCTCCAGTCACGGTCTGCACGGCCACTACGGTCGGGGGTTCGAAACCCCCCTCGGGCATGGATATTTGTGCCGTCCTAGTTCGTAAGCAGTTCATAAGTAGTTTGTAAGTTTAGGGACTGATGACCCCGTAGTTAAGTCCCATAGACTATACAAACATTTGAACATTTTTTTTGACATTATTTAAGTAAATGAGTGTTCTTTTATTCAGAAATTTACCTGATTTCATCCCTACTAAAATCAGAGCCTCTGTGTAAGAACTTGCTCTAGAGACGGATTAAAATTCCATCGTGTTGACTGCTTATATCTGTATTTGTTTCATTAATTGACACAAAACTGTGTTTCCATTTATATTTTTCTTAGTATGCTATTATTTGCTCTATCACTCCCGTGGTAAAATGATTACAACTGCTCTTAACGTAGCGGGTCCTTGACACACTTTTGGAGTACGCCAGCTGCGTGGCCCGAATATGGTTGCCGCCGCTGAGGGGAGACACTCTCTTTATAAACGGCTTTAGTTACGTGCACTTCGTCCATTTCTTCGCTTACCTTTGGCTAACGCATTTATGATGCGAACAAAGAGCGTGACTTCACAATTACTGCATGCGCACAAGACTTATAGCGGTACCTCGAGTCCTTCAAATTAGAGTTGGCGAATGTCCACGTTTAAGGGTACTCCAGGTTTTCTAATTCCGCATGGAGGTTTTCATCATCGGGAATCACGGTTGCACGTGATATACAGGGTGTTTCACTAAGTGTGTTTGCCTCTATAACTTATAAAATAATAGGTGACGGGAAATTTTAATGCGGTAGGTCAACACAAGAAATGTTACACTTTCTGCGGAGCTATGAACATAGTTTATTGTGTCATTTTCCAAAGAGTTGCAGCACAAAGATATAATTTTTAAATGGAACAATAGTTTTTCTATCGTGCATTGGATTCGTTGAAACCAGCTGCGTTCAAATCAATTTAAACTACATTCCTATCACTGTTAGTTTGGGAGCTACAACCCTTCAAAGTTTAGGGGGCGGAGGCTACGACAGCGTAGCTGACTGCTGGCGGTCATGAGACAGTGGGCCGTGCACCAGGGGATAGCCACTCGGCCAGTCAGCTACGCTATCGCAGCCACCGCCCCCGGAACTTTGAAGGGTTGTAGCTCCCAAACTAACAGTGATAGAAATGTATTTTAAAATGATTTGGACGCAGCTGGTTTCAAAGAATCCAATGCACGATAGAAAAAACTATTGTTTCATTTAAAAAATTATATCTTTGTGCTGTAACTCTTTGGAAAATGATACAATAAACTATGTACATAGCTCCGCAGAAAGTGTAACAATTCTTGTGTTGACCTACCGCATTAAAATTTCCCGTCACCTATTATTTTATAAGTTACAGAGGCAAACACACTTAGTGAAACACCCTGTATATGGCTCCACATCATTCAGCTATACACATGTGAGTGGTGTAATATGAAGTTTAACACGCTCGTGACGGCTCACGCCACTGGGCCGTGAGGGCCGCCTTGCCTCCCGGACGGCGCACGCCTGTGTGACATCACCGAACCCTCACGTGACCAACGCTCATAGGCTCGGTCTGGCTTGCAGATTAAAAGGAACACTCTGGCCAGGCCCTCAGTAGACAGTTTGCTGTCAATGAGGCTGGTTCGTCAAGTGTCAACTCATTTTATCCACCTCTTTCAATATTCATCTTCATTACTCCACTATTTGGATATTTTTCGTTCTAAAAGGTAAGTTACCTTATAAGACGATTTTCCCAGGGACATATCGAAGATTTTTTTCAGGGTACCTTGCGTCTGGCCTTGGGCTTTCTGACCAAATTGGGGAGGGGTCGAAACACCTCTGGCTACGTCCTGGCCTGTTCGAGGTATGTACAACACATAGTGTTAGTTCATGTCCGTCTATTCATTTCATGGATGTTTCCTAACGTCGAATCAACGAGTTCTTCGAACATAGTCTGCGATCGACGTAAAAAGTAAATAAAACGTATTTCTTCCATTAGCCGACAAACGGTCACTAATGGGATTACTTTTCCATAACTAAATAATAACCATAAACTAGTATTTCTATAAATAATGTCTCTCGGAGGCGCCATTTTGTCTATCTCTTTGCTTTAAGGAGTACCATAATTACTAGTTGCTTTTCATTACTTTTATTACACACGTGTGGAGTTATTTTGTTTATAATTCAAAGTTTAGGGTAATTGTTTGTCCTATAGTATACTTCTGTTTCTTTGTTCTTGTATATTTAGATAAATCATGTATATATTGTCAATACGTTTTCATTATTGTTTATGGAGTTTTGAAATGTAGGGTTGTTTTGAATACAGATGTATCGACATAAGTGAAAGTGATTTTCCTCTACAACAAACAGATTCTTTTCGTCGATTATTACTTGTCCCCACGTTTCTGAAACTCTAGTGTGTAAATTAGAATGAGTATCCCACGAAAAGTAAAAATAAAAATCAGTAGTATTACAAAATATAGCGTAATATGAAATACACAGTTCAAAACATGAATTCAAACAGGAAAACAGCAATTTGCAATATAGATAGAGGTTCGTTGCTGGTTGTTTGTTATGCGGGTTTGCCTACTGTACTAGCGACCTGCCCACGCCACTGTGGCGTCAAAATTATACTGATATCGTGGTATAAAATCATTTTTGTTGGTATATATCGTATTATTGGCCACATTAGGTTTAATTTATGTCACAAAACAAGTAAGGCCCAAGTGAAAACAAATCACCAGGCAATTGTCCCGAACGTGTTAAGAGAAGCCTGAAGGACTTATTAGTAGCCAACTCCATCTAATCCATTGACAAAATTTTTAATAGAACCAAATAATGTATTGTATATATTCATATACTTTTATGTATGAAATAAATTACACTGACACGTTCACATCGACAAGGGTCACATCCATATGGATCTTTGTTACGAACAGCCAATCTAATCTAAACCTGTTTCATCTAAGTCAATGACATCCTTCGACTTGGAGTCATAACTTTTCTGCAGGACGCTCCAGACACCATTTTGCACGAAGACAATGCACGACCAAATGTTGCTGCACGAACATGCGCTTTATTGGTGTCACAAAAGTCAGCTTTTATACCCTGGCCTTACAGGTCACCAGAATTTTCGCCAATCGAAAATGCGCGGAATATAATGAAACGACAGGGTAAACGCTGTAACCCAATGCCAACCACCACAAATGAACTTCGCAGCCAACAGAATGCAGCATAGTTGGCTACACCACAGGACGCCATTCGCGTCTTATAACGCAGGGGCCATGGCGGACCCTGTACCTACTAGGGAACAGGACAAATGGCTGAACCGAGGAGACTGCCTCTCAAGGCGTTCTGATTTTTTCCTGAACATCGTATTTCCGCACACAGTAACCTTGTCGAGGAACACCGTTCTCTCAATAGAGACCATTTTGTTGACACCATAATTGTAGAATGTTTAACTTCATTGATGTAGCTTGCCTCACTCCCTCAGCATCGAAGTAAAGTCCTTTAAAGTGTATTTTAAGTTTTGGAAACGGTTGACCATCGTGTGTGTTCAAATGTTTGTGAATCTATCGGACCAAACTGCGTGGTCATCTGTCCGTAGCATACAAACTACTTAAACTTAGGTAAACTAACCTAAGGACAAACACACACACCCATTCCCCAGGGAGGACTCGAACGACGCTTTAGATCGCTCGGCTACTCCACCGCGGCACCATCTTGTGGGTACTGCACGGTGAATGAAGGGTGATATTGCACGAAAAGCAGCCCTCGTGTGTGGTCTTTCATGTCATGCTGAAGGAGAGGGTGCGCCATGTGAGTGCTTTCCGTTTTCTGAGGGTGTTGCAGCACCTTGCAGATTTGAAACTTGGTGAACTGGCTGATGGTAAGGTCTTGAAATTTTTTGGCGTCCATAATACTTGATGCTCTCTTATTTTCCGAGTTGAAATCACGAGTCAAGCATTCGTTACCTATCACGGCGTATTCGATGAACCCGTCATCCTTGCTCAAAACGCGAAAGAATTACTATATCAAGTGTCCATATTTGTCGATGTATTAATTATGCTATATCCTTCAGATATTACATTATTCATAAGTCGATAATTGCATACACTTCAAATCGTATTAAAAGTCTAACAAGGCAGCGACATCACCAATTAAAAATCTCTGCCTAATCGAACGTGGGAGATAATATGTGACATATAGAAGTTGGGGACGGTCCGGGGAAGGTACATGCATAGCCCAGTTCGTATTCCGGACCAGTACAAGTTGTCATAACCCACTAATCAATTTTGTAGATATTGAGAACAATTACTTCGTTTCAAATGAAGGGGTCTTATAATCAATGCAAACAACTCCTATCTTTTTTTTTTAATTTTATTATATATTTCCTTTATTTTCTTAGTGGGTCACAATGCAACATGTATTCCAGTTTGAAACTTAACAACGGCTTGATGGGGCAGCTCCTAGTTGTACTTAGGAGAACTGAGACCTGATTCCGTAAGAAGAAAAAAATATCAACTCTCCTGATGTCAGAAGTGAGACGTGTGTGTGTGTGTGTGTGTGTGTGAGAGTGTTTGTTTTATTTTGGAACAGACCGCGTGAAGATTGTCGCTCGGTCTCAGACGCCATGTCACGGATTCCGCGGCCACTCCCGAGGTTCGAGTCGGGCATGGGTTTGTGTGCTGTATGTAGATTCTGATTCATTTTATTTTCGATCTGATTTCTCACATTTTATTACGACGATCATGTCTCCCTATGTAGGTGCGTGCCAAAAAAATATGTTCGCATTCGTAAGAAAAATTTGGTGAAAGAAATTCGCAGATAAATCTCTCCTCAATGATTACGCCTTCGTCTTAATGATTTCCACCCTAACTCATGCATCATTTCCGTGACACTGTTTCCTCTACATCACCATAATACAAAATGAGCTGCCCTTCTCTCAACTTTCTTTTAAGCGTCCGTCAGTCCCACTTGGTGAGGATCGCTCAGTGCGCAGCAAAACTCCGAAAATCGACGTACAAGTGTAGTGTAGGCAGTTTCTTTAGTAAAACTGTTGCATCTTCTAAGTGTTCTGCTAATGAAACGTAGCTTTTGTTTCGCCTTCCCTACAATATTTTTTATCCATTCTTTCCAATTTAAATTGTTGGTTATTGTAATTCCTACGTATTTAATTGAATTTACGGCCTGTAGATATGAATGGTTTATCGTAATATCCTATAGATCCAAATCACATGATGGCGTCTGTTTGGTATCAAGTCTTTAAGGAATGAAACAAAAGAAACAAAATATTAAAAATAATATAGTTGAGACCGCAACCGCTAAAACTACATTACCCATCTTAACAGAATTATGTGTACATAGCACCTTAAGCGCATTTGATTCATGTCGATTCACACGAAGATGAATGCATTAAGTATTAAGCCCAATATATCTATTAAGCCCATAAACTTGTTGTCGTGGTTGTTCTATCCTGACGCTTATGTGGAACTGATTAGCTGGCACATACCTGATGTTAAACTGATGGAAAATATACAACACTAGACTCTGCGATGTTATTGCTATTTTAGCGCACACCTTGAATAATATCACAATTCAGGGGCTTCCATTTACAAGTTAGCTGCCTGTTTTCCCCAGAGTTCTTTGGAGTTTGGGGGAGTGGTCATGTACGTGGTAAACAGAATTACAGTTGAATCCATCAATGTTTCTAACCACTGCACAGAAAAGACATTTAATTTTCTCCAATTGTGACTGAATGTAGTGAAACTTTCAGTTGTTGTTATTTATAGGTGACTCTGAGTTTAAAACATTTCTACTCAAGCTGGACAGGGTTCAATGTTCACTTTTGTATGTGGGGTGTTTTATCATTCATTGTGTAAGTGATTCGTGCAAGAAAAAGGATGCTTTTAAATCTCTTTGATTCTTTTCATCTGTTCCAAACAGCATTCCTTCCAATCAGATTGCTGGGGAATAGCAGCACAACCATAAGCGACATTTTTTAAATATTATTTATTATTAAAAGGGCATTCTATTATCAGTATAGTGAATGGCCTTTCAGTTCTAAAAAAACGGTAAATACAGTTAAAAATACTTAGAAAAGCTAATGCAGTTGCAATAGAGGCATTTTAAAACCTTATTAAGATGCAAGATTGGCAGGATGTTGACAGTGCTGACAATATAGACAATAAATATCATTCCTTAAATCATTTTATATGGTCTTTGAAAGCTGCTTTCCGTTAGAACGCTCAAAAAAAGCACTACCACCATGAAGCAGCCAGGCTGGCTGACATGAGGAATGACAATATCGTGTAGAACAAAACCGTAATTATGTAAAAATGTTAGAAGCAGTCAGAATCAAGCTGCGGTAGCCTTTTACAAACAGTATTGTAAGACTGAAATAATTCATTAAGGAAGTATAAATTACGTGGTATGCAAAAAGAATCGCGAATTTCAGATTTAAATTAAGAACATATATTTAGTCGTGACGGAAGTCAGTAGCACAACGTTGAGAATATAAAGTCAGTGCGTAATGGAAATTTTTCTGTTATTGATGAGTCAGACATACGTACAGTATTTAATAATTACTTTATGAATATAGTAGGTGAATTAAACGGAACATTAGCTCCTACAGATTAATCATGTAACTGAAGTAGTCTTCTGTGGCAAGGGACAATTGAGTGAATAATTAAACCACTATAAAGGACTCTTATGGATATGATGAGACAGCTATCTGTATTGTTATTGTTCAAACTCTGTAAGCCCAGAGTAATTTTTCATTTCAGAATGGTCAGTTTCCTGAAAGACTGAAGTACCCAGTAGTATAATCACTTCATAAAAAGGGAGAAAGTGATAACGCAGACAACTTTGCACCTATTTTTTTAATCTGTTTTGTTAAAATTATTGAAAAGGCTGTATATTCAAGTTTAATTCCATGATTTGGTGTCAAATGCACAGTTTGGTTTTAGAAGCGGTTTAAAAACCGATCACGCTATATATATCTTTTTCTCTCAGAGGCATTGCTGGATTAAGTAAAAAACTACGAACGCTAGGCTTATTCTTTGACAAAAGCGTTTGATTGTGTTGATCTCAAGATATTGTTACAGAAGTGATAACATCATGGTGTAAGGGGAGTAGCTCACAAATTGTTCACTTCTTACTTTAATAACAGACAGCAGAAGGTGATCCTCGGCAGAGTTGAAAATAGCTGTGATATGCACTCACTATGGGGCACATTTAAGACGCGGGTGCCCCAGCGTTCTCTTCGAGAGCCACTGTTGTTTCTCATTCATACAGATGATATGCCTTCTAGTATAACAGGTAGTTCTAAGATATTTCTGTGGTAGTAAGGATGTTGTTAGCAATATTGATGAAGTATCAAATAATGCAGTTAAAGCATTTAGTTCATGGTTTGTAGAATATAAACTGATGTTAAATCGCCGTAAGATCAGTTTTTACAGTTTATAACACAAAATTCATCAAAAACTGTTATTTCAATTAAACAGAATGGAAACATGACAACTGAAACTGAACAGATTAAATTTCTAGGCGGTCAAATTTATAGTAAACTGCCATGGAAAGCCCATTTTTAGGATCTTGTTCAAACACTAAATACTGCGTTTTTAACAACTAGAACAGTTTCTGAAATCAGTGGTAGTTCTACATAAAAAGTGGTCTATTTTGCTTATTTGGTTCTTCTTTGGTTATTAGTCCCTAGGGTTACAAACTACTTAAACTAAGTTAAACTAACCTCAGGACGTCACACACACCCGTGCCTGAGGGAGCACTCGAACCTCCGATGGCGAGCAACCCCGAGCTCCGCAGCAAGGTGCCTTAGACCGCTCGGCCACCTCGATTCTGACATTGACCTATCAGTAAATATTTTCTTTAATGTTGTTTACTGTTAATAAGATTTTGGATATTTCCAAAAGTTGGCAACTTTTACTCGGTTAAAACCAGCCAAAAATCGATTTTGCGTTTGGATCACACCTCCTTAACTCTCGTGCAGAGAGGTATGTTCTCTGCTGCATCCATTTTTAAAAAGTGCCACAATACTTCAAAAGCTCAGTAGTAATTATCACACTTTCAAGACGAAACTGAAATGATTCCTCGGAGCTCACTCTTTATATCCCGACGAGGAATTCCTGGAAAAATTATTAAAATTAAGCTAATTTATGTGTTACGTTGTTATTTCTTTTACTTATTCTTGAACCTATAGTGACGATTCACTTCATCAATTACTACTTCTTTGTTACAATCAGATGTACTGACTCGTTTCATGACCATGGAGGCTTACTCCTTAATTCGGTCATGTGGATAACGATGAATACAAATACATAAATCTAAGTGAAAAACTAAGGTCTTCTACACTCCCTTTTGGCGATCAGAGACAAGATGAAACAATAGCGAGGTGAGTAATCACATACATAAATACACTTACTAATCAAATAATAATGAACCTTATTTATTTAAAAAAATATTTATATGTTTGGCTTTATTTAGGTTTATCTAAATATGAATTAAATATAATTTATGAATTAAATAGTCTTACTATATCCAAATATGACAAAGTGAGTGTATTGAGCTTTGAAATGTCCCAGAATTCGATTGAGTACGATGTAAACATCGAAGCGTTGTTCTCTCTGCATTTTCTTTCTAAAAACGCACTCGAATTGTGTAATTTTTTTTCCTCGGTGTAGAAATTTCTGCTGTTTAATGTTTAAAAGCAAACTTTTGTTGTTTGATCAACAATTCATCGGTTTCTGTGTGATAAAAGCTTGAAAATAAAAGCCACGTACGCACAACTTCATTCGGTGCTCCCATTTCTTTTCTACAGTCACATTGAAGCGTTTAAATAACAAAGCTTTTTTATTTTCCAAACAGTCGTCATACATTCGAGTGATACAATACCGAACACAAATTTACTGTTAAATTATTTATTATACAAAGCGAAGAAAATAACACATTCAGAAATGAAACAAAAGTACACCAATATCGCTCACAACGGGTTACCTTTAAACACTCACCTCCAGGAAAGTCCATTTAAGAACGTTAAACGTCCTGTTGAAAGGCATTTTACTGGATACAAAAGCATACGCGGATAAGAGCAAGCAAGTATAGTGTAATGTATAATGTCAGTGTTGGACGGATCGTGTAACTTCCGTATTCCAAATTTGAAAATCAGATTTTTCTCGGTACACTGTCTAGCTTTGTTTCATTTATTTATTTCTTCATTATTTTTTAATATATAAAAAACCGTTCCCAAGATGTGTGAGTTAACGATTTCCTATCACATAAGAGGCGTACGTTTGTGTGTTTGTGTGTGTGTGTGTGTGTGTGTGAGAGAGAGAGAGAGAGAGAGAGTATGCGTATGTCAAGTATAATTACTACACCTGCCGAATGTTAAAACCGGTACTGACTAACAGCAGTCCCAAATCAATTACAAAAGGGATTAAGGGAGACTATTTCTGTAACTTCAATTCCTCGAACCGCCTTCCAAACAATGAATGTGTGTAATTGGGAGAAACAAAGGCTTTAACTAGCACACAAAAGCGTAAAACAGTTTCGGATATCATGTAATCAAATATTCCATCAGAATTTCGTGTGTGCGGCACACATTTGTTAAAGGCAATACCAAACTCGTGAGTTCTGCCCAACAAAAAGTAGTTCAAAAGAACACGTCTTTTAATTTTGACGCGTCTGACAAACCGTAGAAGTCGCAATTTGTGATTTTTCGACCTCTCTGAAACAAAACTCCTGCTCACAGAATCCACTACGATGATATAAAAGTTGGTGGTGTACTGTCTTCGTATTTACTGGTAAAAGTCGTCTCCTAAGCAAAATCTAATTGTTGCCTAGTACCTAGAATCGTTTAATTGTCTAGTTACGTCGTAAATATGTTGAAAGTCTTTGTCTCCCTATCTGTAGTCAACGTCGATGGAAACCACACTACTGCACACTGCCAACAAGTGAAATACGCGCCAGACTTAGTCTTGAACCAAATTAAACAAAACAGTCTTAAAAGATTCATGTCAAAACCATTGTAAACCTATGGTGGCATCGGAGGTGTTTTGCTGTTTGATGTTCATTGTCATTTTCTATGTACATCGCTTCTAAAGTTTCTTAATTTTTTCTTTTAACTTCACCATGTAAAGGTTGTTTCAGATCCGTCCAGACCCTCTGAAATCGGGAAAGTCTTAAGAAATATAAAATGCCCTACCTGCTAGTGGAAAGTATACTATGGCAGATCGATTGATGGCATCTGCAACTTTCAATTTGAAACACTCTCGCTGTGATTGTTTGTTATTATAAGCAACCAATATTTTTTTTACCTTGACCGTAGCTATAGATAAGGCTGCTTGCATACCGTTGGTTAGCGTCAAACGGGGTGATTTCGGACAGTTTTGAGACTATTTTCATTATAACTTTCAAAGGTTTTGTCAGATTTCATTGGTTTTTACGAAAGTGGTGGGGTATATGTAGAGCCAATAACATATCGTAGAAACAGAACCGTCTATGTGCACCTACTTTAGTCTGAGACAGACAAATAAAGTATCCGAAGTGATTTCGGACACATGTGTATTTTAAATCTCTGTTCAGTGTTTCGAAGTGTATCGGGTGATTTCGGATACAATTTCATTTTTATTTTTATTACTTTGTTATTTATTTATTTAATTCTACTTTCTTTCTGTTTGATTTTACTGACTTTTAATATATTTTAAGGACTCCATCATTAATATAAGGGATATGGACTGATAAGGAATGCTTTTTTCAGCTGTAAATTACAATCTTATTAAGATCAGAAGCATTTACTTTGTTTAAAACATCTTCAATTGTCTTTTTTTCTATTTCGTTTTCCTCATTCTTCGTATTTTCCTGTTGATCTATCACTGGCACTTACATAGACACTAAATATTTAAATTATTCTTCGTATCCAAACCGCCAGCAACTCACCATTTCGTGTGTTTCGATGACCAAACAGAATAAACGAAATTTGGGTTTAACATCCCGACGACATGGTACACACAGATTGGTTAGTTGTTAGAGGTTTGTATACGAAGAATAATGTATAAGTGGCATGATAAGTTCCAGTTTAAACAGAAAACACGAATAATAAGAAGAAAGGCATAGAAAAGACGACTACCGAAGATGCTTTTAAATACATTGAGGGGAATCTGGTCTAATTAGACCATTATTTACAATTGTAAAAGACGCCTGGTAGATCTATACAAACTTCTAAGCATATTTACAAGTGCCATACTGACTTTTTGATCCGTGTAGTCAAGCCACATTATTAATATGTCACATACGTAAATAACAGCTATATGGCCATGCTTCGCAACGAATTTCACCGAAATCACAAAGCAAACAGCATCGACTGTCCTTGCAAAAAATTCTTATTTAAATGAAAACTGCGGATAGAAGCGAAGGAGTGTCGTTATGTTTTAAAGAAGGAAAGAAATATTAAGTTTGTATTACTTGAATTTATCTTAGTCTGTAAAAATGTTATTAGTCAGCTACTACCCGATTAGTTTAAGTTCAAAAACATAAATGCTTATTCTGTTGAAAATGGTCTTTGTAACCATGGTGCAGGGATATAATAGTACATGACGTAGACCCATATAGCAAGTTAAAAAATACAATGTAGTGGTTTCAATTAATGATTTAACAATTGCCAAGTTTACGGAAAGCTTACAGCAATTAGACTGGGATGAGGTGTACAAGGAAAAAGATGCTTTCACTGAACAAATATTAAATGCTTTGAACAACCGCACAGCACCTGTTGGTATTTTTTGAGAGCTCCCAAAGGATTTTGATAGTGTAAAGTATGAAATTATTCTAGATCAGCTTAAGCATTGTGGTATTAGTGGCACAGTGCACAATGGTTTAATTCCTACTTAACTGGAAGAGTTCAGAAATTTGAAATAAGTGGTTCAGATAAACTGCAAAAATCCGCTGATTCGTCAAACTGGGGAGTTATCAAGAATGAAGTCCCACAGGGACCGGTCTTGGGTCCTTTGCTGTTCTTGATATATACGAGGTTCGTCCACAAAGTAAGTTCCGTTTCTATTTCTATCCGCAGTAGCATTACGATCGTAGTTCTGAGCATGCGCGGCAGTTACCTTGACTCAAGGAGAAGACATGTTCGCCATTTATAGATGGTGCTGCCGACGTGTGCTTTGTAGTAGTACTTCTTTATAATGTCAGTCGTAATTGAAAATGCCGCCGCGTGTGAACTAAGATCTGTGATTCCTTTTCTAAATGCAAAGAAAGTTAGACCAAAGGAAATTCATCGGCAAATCTGCGATGTTTACCGACCAAATGCTATGAATGATTCAATGGTTAGAAGAAGGGTCAGAGTGTTCAATGAAGGACATGATTAAGTGCGCGATGAAGAACGAAGTGGACGCCCGTCTGTGGTTATTGATGAAGTGGTTCACACAATTGAAGAGATGATTAAGCACAACCGTAAGTTTACACTTAGTGCCCTTGCTATGGAAGTTCCGCAAATATAACGATCACTAATTCATGAAATTGTTACTGAAAAATTGAAATTTCGAAAACTTTGCTCACATTGGGTACCCAAAATTCTTACTGAACAACACAAAAAACAACGGATGGGCAGCGAAAGATCCGTACCCTAAGACTGGAAAGTTGCATAGGTCACGCCAATACAATAAGAAAGTCATGAGATTACAGGCCTATAACACTGAAGTAGGTCTGAAGCAGAATTTTAGAACGTATACTTTCCTTAGACATTGTGTACTGCCTCGAAGAGAACAATCTATTGATCCATAGTCAACACGGATTCATAAAGTATCGTTCTTGTGAAACAAAGTTAGCTCTTTATTCACATGAAGTGATGAATGCTATCGACAAGATATCTCAAATCGATTCCATATTTTTAGACCTCTGGAAGGTTTTTGACTCTGTACCTCAAAAGTGTATTCTAATCCAATTTCTTATGAAATATCGCCACAGTTGTGCGATTGGATTCGTAATTTTCCTGTCAGGAAGGACGGAGTACGTTGTGATTGATGGACAGTCATCGAGTAAAACAGAAGTGATAAATGGCGTTCCCAGGGAAATGTTATAGGGTCCATCCAGTTCAAAAAGATGTTCAAATGTTTGTAGAGCTTAAGAGACTAAACTACGGGGTCATCAGTCCCTACACTTACAAACTACTTATGAACTAGCTTATACTAAAGACGCCACAAACACCCATTCACGAGGGGGGGGGATTCGAACCCCCGACCGCAGCGGTCGTGCAGACCGTGACTGGCACGCGGCAGACCGCTCGGCCACTGCGGGCGGCTCCATACTGTTCCTTACCTTTATAAACAGGGGGCAATGTCAGCAGCTCTCTTACTTGTTAGACTGTTCGCGGATGATGCCTTCATTTTCCGGTTAGTAAAGTCACCAGAAGATCATCACCAACTGCATAATGATTTTGATATAATACCCACATGTTGCAAAAATTGGCAGTTGACCCTAAATAATGAAAAGTGTGAAGTCATCCATATGATCACTGAAAGAAATCCGTTAAACTCCATTTACATGATAAACCAATCAAATCTATAGGCCGTAAATCCAATTAAATACCTAGGAATTACAATTACGAACAATGTAAATTGCAAAGAACACGCAGAAAATTATCTAGAGAAGACGAAGCAATCGCTTCGTTTCATTGGCAGAAGGTTCTACTGAAGAAACAGCCTACTCTAGTGCGTCCAATTTAGGAATCCCCATCAAATAGGACCGACGGAGGATAAAGAGTTCAGAGAAAGGCAGTTAGTATTGTATTATCCAGACACAGAGGGGAGAGTGAAATGATTGACGAGTAGGGGTGGAAATCATTAAAAGATAGGCGAGATTTATTTGCGAAATTTTTCCACCAACTTTCTCTTCCAAATGCGAACATATTTTGTTGGCACCTAGGCTACATAGGGATATTAGATCATCGTAATTTTTAAAAGCCGCGGCCGAGCGCACTGAGGCGCTATGCTACGATGCGGGAAGGCCGTTCCCCGTCGGGGGTTTGAATCCCCACCCCCACACCCCCTCCTGCGGCATGGATGCTTGTGCCGTCTTTAGTATAATTTAGTTCATAAGTAGTTTGTAAGTTTAGAGACTGATGACCCCGTAGTTAAGTCCCATAACCTATACAAACATTTGAACATTAAAACAGAAAGGTTTAGGTGTTCCTTTTTAGCGCACACTATTAGTAGAGAAATATCATAAAATCGATTCAACGTACGCTCTGCCATGAACTTCAGTGTGAGTTGCATAGTATTTATATAGATGCAGATGTAAGTACTATAGCCAATACTGCGATTTACTTGAGTAAATTTTAATTTGCCACAATTTTAATATCTCACTATACAACCGAACGTGGTTCTGAAATGCACTGTCAAATTTTTAGCTTCTAAGAGGCACTGCAAGTATTTTTTTTTTTTTTTTAATAGCTGAAAATTGCCAAGTTCGTTGCGCGCCAGGTGACGGTAGTAATGTACACCCTTACTGGCGCTGTAGCAACAGCGCTTGCGCAACTAGGTGTTCACCAGAGCAAACAAACTAACAAGGATGAGCAAAAGAAAATTCTGTCTGGTGTACCCGGTAGGCCTCTTGCAGGTCTTGCAACTGGACGCCACTGCAGCTGTTTAGGTGTCCCTAACTTTTCACAGTTATCTGATCGGAAAATAGAGACCTGCAGTTTAACGTGTAATCCGAACTACATTTCTTTCGTAGCCACTCCACCATCTTTGAGCAGTGAACGTTCGGTTACAAATCGTAGTGAAAAATTTGTGGTCTGAAGGGGATTTGATACCGCGCTCTCTGGTTCACAGAGTGCGGACTTTGACACCCCCCCCCCCCCCCATTTTTTTCAGGTGGATCTATGGTCTGCGGTCGTTATCATTGTTAGTACTTGTTCGCTCGTTGATCGTTTGGCTCAGCTTTTTTGTTACAGAGGACGTTCAGCCCTCTGACCGGGCGCGCTGAGCCACGGCGCCCGGCTCCACTAGACCAGTAGACCTGATACTCCTAGTGATAGCGCCAGAGTTGTCACCTCCTTAGATGACGCTAGACGTCGGTAATTAGTGTTCTCTTTATAAAAATCTGATCAATGCTAATGAGAAGCCAGAGAAAAATTGCAGCCGACATACAAGGAAAATTTTGGACCAGTGCTAAGGGGAGATGGAGATGAATTCCGTGTAAAGTGCACGATCTCAATGCGTGTCTCGCTTCCATACAAATTGAGACACATAAATTCTTCTTTCCCTTCGCCATTTTGCATACTCCGTCAAAAATAGCGCGCTCGCCATGCACAATAATCCTCACTGAATAGCAAAGTTTCGCGCTGTGGCTCTAACAGGGTATAGTTGTATGCTGTATACCGAATATTACCTTCAAAAACTAAAAACCAATAACACACCGATCGCAGGCAATGTTTGCTACCTCGTGTTCTCTTTCGTTTCCTCTAGATAAACGATTCAACCCATATACAAGCGAATGGTAGTGAATTGTCTGCAAATGCTCGTTCGTTCGTGTTCGCTTCCATTCACTACATTGTAAACCAGACTTTAGGTGCTTAATATTGCTGACTGTGAACTCTGCAGAATTCCGCTACGTGGTGAGTGATCCGCTGAGTGATCCGCTCAGTTGCGCGCTAAGCGGACAGGCAGAGACGGATCTAGGCCCTTTGGCGCCCGGGGCAAGATTGTGATTTGGCGACCCCCTCCCCCCCCCTCCAACTTCATCGTCCCAATGACGAAGCATGAGATTTAATAAAAATAATAAAATCTGGGTTTAGATTGAGCTGTTTTATTCACAAACAGGAGACAATGTTTCAATGAAGTCATAAATGAACACAGATAAAAATGTAAATAAAAAAATAAATTTAGAAAAATAGAAGCCAAGGCCAACTTAAGGAACAATTTTACCAATAAACGTTCACAAACAAAGAAAAATATGAAGTATTGAATATAAAATAAATTTAGATTAAAAAAGTCAAATTTTTCAAGTATAATACGTGGTAGAATAAAATGTTGATATATATTTACTGAAAAAATTAATGAGTATGAACAAGAACTGCAACCTGTGATTTTTATTCCACTTTATAATGGTTGACTGGAAAGGTAACAATGAATAAACAATTTAAATTGTGAGCAGTCTCAAGTTTTTAATTGATTAATATGTCCAAATACGCGTTTCGCCCAGTTAGCGTATGATCAGATTGGTTAAATGTTGCAGATATTGTCTATATGACTTCGGATGCCAAGTCTAGCAGTGGTGGGTTTTAGCATTTTATAAAAGTTATCGTTCAGGTACCCATATCAGATAGACTTGGACATAACAATCTATTACAAATTTACATTAGAGACTGCTATTTGAGTAATTTAACCTAAAACTTAATCTTACGAGCTTTCCTTTCGGCAAAAGTATTAATAATAGCATCAAATGAGATATTAGACGCTAATTGGTGTTCAAGGCTGATTATACTCAAGTCTGTGAGGCGCTGTTGTGCTGTTCTGTTTCTTAAATATGTTTTTATTTGTTTTAGTTTACAGAAACTTCTTTCTTTTGTTGAAACTGAAACAGGCATCGTAACAAAAATCCTAAGTGCCGTTGTCACATTTGGATATGCATTCTGTAATCCATTTTGGTAAATTAAGCTAAAAAGTTTTGCAAGAGTTGCTGTTTTCATGGTTGGTATTAAATTGAGTGCATGATATTTAAATCTCTGCAGTTCTGTTATCAATTCATCCTGATTAAGGTCATTATTATATATATCAGCTAAGTGCAATGCGTGGTTTTTCATATCATCATCCTTTAATGTCAGCAGCTGAGTTCCGTGTATAAATCCAAACAAATTGTTTATATTTTGCAATGCACGAAACCTGTTCCTCAGTTGATGAATAATATGATCACTGTAACTAAAAATACTTTTGTAATCTAAATAGCACGGGTGCAGGGACAGCTAAGACTATTTATTTAATAGTAACAAACAGCCAGGAATGCAAATAAAACTACTTATTGCTAATGCAACGAAATTCATACTATAGCTTACAGTGAATTTGATTTAATTCTCGTAATTCTTTCATAAAAAACCATAATTAGTAAAGCTCTTGCCCATTTTGGCGCCCCCTGAACACTGCGCCCGGGGCAGCTTGACTCCCTTGCCCCCCCCCCCCCCCCTAGATCCGTCACTGCGGACAGGTCTGTACAAACCGCTGTTATAAGCTGTTCTTCGCGCGGCAAAAATGCGTAACTTCAATTAAAAAAAGAAATACTTGCAGTGCCTCTTATCAGATAAAATTTTGGGAGTGCATTTCTTTCTTTGTCTTCTTTCTGTGCAAAAAGTTTCAATTAAAAAAAAAGGAAAAAAAAAGAAATACTTGCAGCGCCTCTTATCAGATAAAATTTTGGGAGTGCAGTTCTTTCTTTGTCTTCTTTCTGTGCAAAAAGTTTCAGGGTATGTTTCGACATGTCTTATTGGACCGTTCCATTGTCAGATCTTCAATTAATATATAGGAGTAAGTAGCACATTGGGGTTCACGGCAAATTAACTAAGCCATTCGGAAATAACGGAAGGCCACCCCCAAATAGATATTGTTGGCTACAATCAGCGAAGAAGCTCCCGGCGCTCAGCACATCTGTCTTTCCCTGTCGATAGGAGGTAACTTGGCTCCCTCATCACTTATCAGATAATTTAGCAGGAGATGATTTGTCAAAAAGTTAGCGAACTCGGCAGCCGGCCGGCGCTGGAATGGCGGCGCTGCTGGCGCTGAGAGGTTATTAGTACAGGCAGTGACATCTAGCGACGGGCGCCGTAATTACCGCGCACCCGGCCGGATCGCTTACACCTTGTCGCTTATCCGTTCCCGAACTTCGTTTGCTACCAATTAAGCTGCTCCTGACACAGCTGTCAGAATTTCCTTGGCGAACTCGCCTGCGTGGGAAAGATGCGAATCAATATCCAGCATTTGCCTCTCCGAAGAAAGCCGTTTTTTTCGGAAGCGGAGCTCTTCGCCTTCCCCTTACAATGCTAAGCTCATTATGTATACGACTTATTATGCTCGCTTTCTCAGCACGATAAATCAGACAATTTCGTTTACGATCTCGTCGACAGAATTTTCATGAAAGGGAACGTACTCGTTGCTCGCATTTCGTTGGATATTCCTTCCAAATGAAAATAATTACAAAAAGCTAAATATTTATTCCTGAAAAACATTTTATTATTTTCCGTTTTATAATGTCATTACAATGTCTGGTGACCCAAGGTTATATACATTTAATTCACATTTACACTTACATCTATCTGTTCATAATTCTTCGTCAATATTTCTTCTTCTAACTGTCTGAATTCCTGGTATCGAAAAGGTCGGTGGAGCGGCCGTGCTCATTTTAGGCGCTATGCTACGATGCGCGAGGTCGCTCAGCGTCGGGGGTTCGAATCCCCCCTCGGGCATGGATGTTTGTGCCGTCTTTAGTATAAGATAGTTGATAAGTAGTTTGTAAGTTTAGGGACTGATGACCCCGCAGTTAAGTCCCTTAAGCTTCACAAACATTTGGACATTCGGACTCTTCCTCTTTCCTTGTGGTTTCCTTTCTATAAATTGCCGTAGAAATCTCCTATGTCATGTATTTTGCATGGAGATAACATAAGAGTTGTTTTTCTTCTATGAAATTGGTGATCGACCTTGTGACATCCCCCACCCCCCGATGACTTCATATATTCCAATAAAATAAATTAATTGGAATTATTATCTGAATCTCCGTGAGTGTATAAGTGTACTTGGGTGTGTTTAAATAAGTACTCTGTAGGTGATCAATCTGGTTGACAATCACACATACAGACACGACCCTTTGAGACGCTAATTAGTTTTTTTCTTTATTTATTATTATTATTATTATTATTATTATTATTATTATTATTATTATTTTACAATTTTGTATATCAGCCAACCGGTTGAGTTATTTTTAGGTTCTTGAGCTAGGTTTCATTGCCCATTGCCACTAACGACAACTCCATCAGAAGAATAAAAACAGTTACCTAAAAATGATAACAACAGAATAAATATCTTACATAAGGAAAAAAAAATTACACAGGCGAAACAGTAAAAACGCCAATACTTACATGAAACACATGACGTCAAAAATATTACAAGCAGAATTGCACAGGTCGATTACAATAAAAATTATCATTCTGGCCATACAAATAACACCAGTATGGTATGAAGGGCATGAAGGACCTGCCTACGAGTTATCAAACACGTAGCAAAGTAAACGTGCACTAGCGCCCGCCACATGCGGGCCATACGTCACGTGGGCAGAACTAACATAATTACGGACATAATTAATATCTTACATTTGTGAAAGGTTAGACCAATTTTTTTTTTACAATATTGTATTCCAAGGTTAAATGAAAGCTTCATGTAGGAGAAAATATGACAAAAATCGTCAGAAGTATGCAGAAGCATACTTACAGGGTGTCCAGAAAAGAACTCCCTGATTTCAAAATTAAATATCTCAAAAACAAAGATCGATAGAGGAATGCAGTAAACGGTATGTTTATTGTGAAAGCTGTAAGAAGTTTATACAGCAGTTTGAAATAATAGTTACAAAAACTGCTAACAGATGTCGCTGTAATCGCCATACGTAATGCCTAGTGTAAATAGTGTTCCGAAGCCCAGAGCGATCAGTTTTGCGTGCTATTGTATTCATGTATATAAAGGCTATATCGTGTGTTTCGTGGCTGATTTGTCGATATTTCGGATTTTTCCAAAGTAATCAGCCGCAGACAGGAGTGAAAATTATAGAACCATCAGTTTAGTAAGTCGCGGTTGTAAAATTTTAACACGAATTATCTACATCTACACATCTACATGGGATACTCTGCAAATCACATTAAAGTGCTTGGCAGAGGGTTCATCGAACCACCAATATACTATTTATCTCGCATTCCATTCTCGAATAGCGCGCGGGAAGAAAGAACACCTGAATCTCTCCGTTCGAGCTCTGATTTCTCGTATTTCATTGTGATGATCATTTCTACCTTTGTAAGTGGGAGTCAACAATTTATTTTCGCATTCGGAGGAGAATGTTGGCGGTTGGAGTTTCGTAAGTAGCCCACGCCGCAGTGATAAGCGCCGTTGTTGTAATGATTCCCATCCCAGATCCTGTATAATTTCCGTGACGCTGTCTCCCCTGTATCGTGACAGCAGAAAACGAGCTTCCCTTCTTTGGACTCTTTCGATGTCCTCCGTCAAACCACCTGATAAGGATCCCACACTGGGCAGCAATACTCCAAAAGAGGACGGACAAGCGTAGCGTATGCAGTTTCATTAGCAGTTATGTTGCACCTTTTCAAGGTTCTGACGATAAAACGCAGTGTTCTTTCCAGTTAAGTCTGAAGTAATACTAATTCCTAGGTATGTAGTGGAGTTTACGGCCTTCACTTTTGATTTTGTAAACAAAGTTTAACGGATTTCTTTTCGTACTCATGTGGACGACTTCATACTTCTCATTATTTAGAGTCAATTGCCAATTTTTACACCACTATGATATCTTATTTAGATCGTTTTGCAGTTGGTTTTGATATTCAGATGATTTTACTAGACGGTAAATGACGGCGTCATCTGCAAACAACCTAAGAGAGCTACTTAGATTTTCCCCTAAATCGTTTATGTAAATAAGTAACAGCAGAGGACCAATACCACTACCCTGTGGAATGCCCCGTATCATCTCTGTTTTAGTCGATGCCTTACCTTCGATTACTGCAAACTATGTCCTCTCTTACAGGAAATCCCCTATCCAATGGCAAATTTGGGGCAATATACCATAACCACACAATTTGATTAAATGCCGTTTGTGAGGTACGGTGTCAAAAGTCTTCTGGAAATCAAGAAATACGGAATCGATTTCCGAACCCTTGTCGATAGCACTCATCACTTCGTGTGAGTAAAGAGCTAGTTGTGTTTCGCATGAACGATATTTTTTGAATTCGCGTTGACCTTGGGTCAATAGAGCATTCTGTTCGAGATAATTCATAATATTTGAATACAGGACATGTTCCAAAACCCTGTTGCAAATTGACGTCAATGAAATAGGCCTGTAGTTTAGTGGGTTACTCCCGCTGCCTTTCTTGAATATAGGTGTGACCTGTGCAACTTTCCAATCTTTTGGTACAGATCCTTCTTTGAGAGAGCGGTTGAATATGGCTGTTAAGTAAGGAGCTATCGCTTCAGCATAATCAGATAGAAATCTAATGGGTATGCACTCGGGACCAGAAGACTTGTTCTTGTAAAGTGGTTTAAGTTGCTTCACTACTCCGATGATATCTACTCGTTATGGCCTCTGTTCGTAATTCTAATTCTGGAATATTGGTTTCGTCTTCTTTGATAAATGAGTTTCTAAAAGCTATCTTTAGTAACTCTGCTTTAGATGCGCTATCATAGGTAGGATCGCCATTACTATCACGTAGTGAGGATATTGTTTGTGTTTTGCCCCGAGTGTATTTCACATATGACCAAAATATCCTTGGACTTTCAGTCACATTTCGAGAAAGTGTTTCGTTGTGAAAAGTATTGTAGGCATCTCGCATTGAAGTCCTCGCTAAATTTCGAGGTTCTGTGTAGGATCGCTATTCCTGGGGATTTTGTGTTCGTTTAAATGTAGCATCCCTTTTCCGTTGCTTTTGCAACAGTGACCTGACCGGTTTTGTGTACCAATGGGAATCACCTCCTCCTTTTATTAAGTTAATACACCGGTCTATGTGAGTTACACGGCACACTGGCTGTTCTGTTCCTATGTGAGAGACGCCTCCATGAAAGTCGTTCACATATCGGAAACGACAGCACAGTGGCGTTTAGGGATCACCGGTGTTCTACGCGCCATGTATCTGCAAGAAATATCGAGGCATTGGAGCGAGCAAGTTGTTTGAGACAAGTCTACAACGCACACAAAGCGATTCTTGTTGATACGGAGTCTCTCTAAATCCTTTCAGAGGCGCTCGAGTTCTGCAGGCATAGAGGGATAATCTTTTCACCGACAACGGACAATCGAATACGGATTTTCGTTTTATCAATAGGAGGAATGTTTTCTTTCCAATGGAGGGAGTTGTAGTCAGTCGCTTCCAGCGGTGATAATTCAGCAGCCACCATCAATGCTGCATGCAGAAATGGAGAACTGAGCATACTTCCAAAAGTAAAAATAAAATTGATTATAAGAGGTAATCTGTCTTATGCTGACTGCAATTAAGAGATTTATTTTACACCAGACGCGTTTCGCTTTTTTATTTTAAAAGCATCTTCTGTGGTCTGTAAATGATACAAAGGTTTGTACAATTTGTTTTCGATAAATAGATTAAAAACAGTTTTAAAAACATTATGCATGTTAGGCCTAAGTGTTTTTAATTTAATATTCGGTCTACTCACGGTGTTGATGTCTCTTCTTTACATGTTACTACTGTTCTCTGTCTTGTTGGCTGGAGTTCTTTTTTTCCTGGCGTGTGTTTCTGAGCTGTGTACAGCACTTTTCGTGTGTCTTTGTTTCGTTTTTTCCTTTTCATCTCAGCACATCACATCACTTCACTTTTTGAAATGTATACTGATTACATATCGCCTGTTATATGTGGAATGCCTGTCTGTTCATTTGTCATTTCACTACAGTGTGGCTATGTTTTCGTGTGTTCATTTGTTTTTCGTTTGGTCTGTGAGTGTTGCCAACGTTATAAATTTATAATATAAATACGACTTCATTCTACATGAGTGGGTGTGTATGTGTGTGTGTGAATGAGGGAGAGAGAGAGAGAGAGAGAGAGAGAGAGAATTTTTTATTTATTATTATTATTATTATTATTTGCCGTGAACAGGGTGCTAAGATGTTTATTCAGATGAGTAAATGCAGGTTTTATTGGAACATGAGTGTGTGTGTGTGTGTGTGAGAGAGAGAGAGAGAGAGAGAGAGAGAGAGAAATATTTGATTTCGTGAGTAGGGTGTTAAGATGTTTTTTTTTTTTTTTCAGATGAGTAAATGCAGGTTTTATTGGGTTGTAATGGTGGGGGGGGAGGAGGTGAGGGTATCGTGATTTGCGTTTTTATGAAAGGGGGTTGACTCTCATAATGTTTGTATTTATGTTAGGTGGTCAATAAGCTTGAAAAGTGTGTTGTTTGCTAGATTGGTTTGGTCGTTATGAGATGTTTCTTTTCTGTTATTGTTTTTTGGATATGATAGCTTTCTTGAAGGGTGAGCAGGTGTTTTTTTGTTGTCGTTTATTCTTAATATTCCCATGTCTGTGTCTCTGGTGGTGATTTTGTGTTGGTTTTGGTGTAAGTGTTCTGCAAATGTTGAGTGACTTGTTTTATACTTCCAGGCTCGTACATGCTCTTTATATCTGGTGTCAAATGTTATTTTAGTCTGACCAATGTATCTTCCATCACATGTGTTGCATTTCAGTTGGTATATTCCTGATTTTCTGTATGGATCTGTATTTTCTATTGATTTTGGAAAATATTTTTGAAGTGAGTTGTTAGTTTCGTGGGCTATTTTGATGCCTTGTTTTTTGAAAATATTGGATATTCTGTGTGTGTATTTGTGATTGTATGTCATTGTATAACATCTGTTGTTTCCTTCATTTTTCTGACTTTGTGTTGTTCTTGTGTGTGTGTTTTGTGTGTTTGTTTGTGTGGTATTATGGCTTTGTGGTGGTGGTATTGGTGTGTTTATTTTTTTTTTTTTTTATAATTTTATTGTTCAGCTTTGTTACTAGGTTTTCTTTGTTTCCATTGTTTGTGGCTATTTGTACTATGGTGTTCATTTCCTTCTGGTAGTTATCTGTGTCTAATGGGATGGTTTTTAGTCTGTGGAGCATGTATCTAAGTGCTGCATGTTCTGTGTATCTGGGTGATTAGATGTGTGGTGTATAATTGAGTCTGTTGTTGTTGGTTTCCTGAATATGTCAAATGTATGCTGGTTGTTTTGTATCTTTGTGGTGACATCTAGGAAATTTATCTGTCTATTTTGCTCTTTCTCTACTGTGAATTGTATTTTATCATGAACAGAATTTATGTCAGTATACAACTGGTCTATTTTTGAGCTTGGATCATCTACGAGGCATAAGATGTCATCCATATATCTAATCCAGTATAAGATCTTGTACCTGTTTGGGACTATTTTGTTAAATATGACCTGTTCACATAGAACACAATCTGACTTATTACTGAATATAACGAAGCATCGTGACACTAGAATAAATTAAGGCATCCTAGTCTTTTCGTTAGACTACACCTCTCAGAAATGTTGGTGTAAGTTTCGTCGATAAAATTAACAATACCCTAATTACGAACCCCTATTAGACATCAATGACAGCTGTACACTCGTCGCCTTTATGACAAATAAAATGTTTAGTGGCCTTTGAATGAGGTTCATGATTCTCTGTCATGGATTGGCGGCTAATTTGTCCCAATAACAGAAACCAGATAGGTAGTTTGGACGCTGAGGTCTGCAATGAATTACTTGCATTCTGGCTCACCCTCAAAGTTAGCATTCTAAGTCGAACTAACTGTAAGCAGAGCTGTTCTTCTGTCTCTGAAGTAGGCGAACACACAACCACAGTTATCTAAGGGTTTATTTTGAGCCTTCGACTATTCATTCTCAAAGTTTCACTCCAATAAATAATATCACATCCTTTTGGCAAAGTCAATGAAATATGAACCTTTTCTTTGGATACTGGTTCATTTGGAATAATCTACATAGACACAAATTATGCATAATTTTCTTGTTTATTGTCCCAAAAGTATTACGTTAGTTGGTAGATAAATAATTTCTGCCGGCCGCGGTGGCCGAGGGGACTGAGGCGCTCCAGTCACGGTCTGCACGGCCACTACGGTCGGGGGTTCGAATCCCCCCTCGGCCATGGATATTTGTGCCGTACTTAGTGTTAGCTAGTTCATAAGTAGTTTGTAAGTTTAGGGACTGATGACCCCGTAGTTAAGTCCCATAAGCTGTACAAACATTGGAACATTTTTTAAATAATTTCTTACTTTAGTGCAAGAACTAATAAATTTCACCCAAGACTACAGGCAAGCAGCTAGGACTGTAAGAATGAATCACTTCCAAGCATGCTCCATGCTTCCTATTGAATAACTGGAATACTTCACCTTATGTATAATCTAGAAATACTGAATAATTTATTTTAATAACGTTCAGCACATCGTTATATCACAAATATCCTAGTTTGCTACAAACATTTCTATTCACGAATTATATTCAATTTCACAAACACGTTTTCTTAGGAAAACCAGCGACTCAGACATTATCGAAACCAGAGACTCCGACTAAAGACCCTGTTGCTTTGTTCGCATTATGAGATTTCAATAATTCATGACGTAATGATATTTTGTACATTGTAAACCTAAACTCGAACTGCATCGGCTTTTCAATTTCAGATGTAAGACTCAGTTCTTAAGAAAATATCTTTGATGTTTCAAGGTATCTTATTATTTATTTATTTTTTTCAACTTGCGTCTAACGAATAAATTTGATTAATTAATGTTAATGATGCAGAATATAATTTTTTTATGTCACTGTGGGGAATTACTTTGTGATTCTCCTATAGTTTCATGTGAATTCCACATTTTGTTTGAATTTTATGCATCATTACCAAAATCTGTGAACGACGTTAAGAAAGTTATTATTTATTTCTATGTGCTCCTTGAGGAGTAAGTACAACTTCTGACAGTAAAGTTCGGCGAACAGCCCTGTAACATTAATGTATATGAATAATGAACTACAGTTATCCTTCAAATTAGTAACCTCCTTTAATTATGCACCGCTGAGCTTTGCGATACACATCCTGGAATCTAAGAAGTCGGACATGTCCGAAAGAACAGACACCACAACAAGCTTATGTATTTATTTGGGAGACAACAAGCAACTCTCTCTCTCTCTCTCTCTCTCTCTCTCTCTCTCTCTCTCTCTCTCTGCAGTTTGCTATAGTGTTACGTCCGCCATACTCTACCTTATGTTGCCGCCTGCCTCTTTCTACCAGTCTCTCCATGGGGGTAACCATGCAGATGTTTTGGACATGTTTTATGTTCCTTATTCTAAATGGAGTTAAAGGTGCCTTCTGAAGCCTTACTATTAAAATTAGTTTGCTACTATTGCTGACTCTTTAGGGATGCTTTTAGAAAAACGTATTGTGTAAATTATCTGGGTTGTGTGTGTGTGTGTGTGTGTGTGTGTGTGTGTGTGTGTGTGGTCTTCCGTTAGTGTCACCAACGATCTGTCAGGTACAATACCAGTCCCTGACGATTCGCTTGACGCATGCTTTCTTACGTCTGGTACAGAAGGCGGCTAAGATTTATTGCTGGACCTTCCCTCTAGTCCAGTGCTTTTCAACCGTCTTGTGTTGGTGACCCACCTTCCAACTAAAAATACTCTGGCGACCGCACTCCCACCCCGCCGTCGCCGTATTGTAACACAACAATGTGTGTGAATTCAAAAACACCGAATTTCGGATTTTCTTCCGTTGATAAAACATTCTTGTAAAATAAAGGGTACATTATTCTACATTATAGGGTGAATTTTTAAGTCTACTTTCCGGTTTGGAACACATTATCCTATTTTTACATTAATTTCGACAAAAAAATTTGTTGCTTAACGAATGTTTCACGTTGCAGGTAAGATTCGCAAACAAATTATGTTCGTTAAGTCCCACTCTATTTCCAAATTTCTCTAAATTACTTATTGCGTCTCGTTAATTTTGGTTCCTGAAAATAGTTTTCAGGGTTTTGTTTATGCATCGTTAACAAGGCGTATTTATTGTTACAAAGTCCTATTCGTTGCAGAATTGATGATAATAAGGAATTATGTAATTTGAGTATAAAATGAATTTCACATTTTTTAGGCAGTTTTGGTATTTTCAAAGCAAAGTACCCAAACGTGCACTGGTCTGTGTTGTTTTATGGCGCAAATACTTTCAAATTCGACCGCGACCCCCCGAACAAGACTTTGCGACCCCCAAGTTGAAAAACACTGCTCTAGCCTGTCGGACTGCATTTCTGCGGAAAATAGTTCGCGAGATAATGCTGTTCCCTACATTATAGCTTGGAAGTAAGTCTGTCGCCTCGTATCCACAGACGGAATTTGGCGTCGGTCTATCTCAACCTGCTTCATTGGCTCCAAAAAGAAACATGTCATAAGTTACTAATTGTGCAGATTAAATCATTTTCTTTCTAAGTACATCGTGTGACATTATTCGAATCAACATGACATGGAGAATCACCTTTGTAAGGTTAAAAATTGTTTTGCCGCGTCTGTGTTCGTAATGATCAGGTTACGTTTTTGTGAAGGAAAACTTGTAGAATATAGTGATTTGGGATTTTTGTATCAGCTCAATGGCATAATGCAGGATTCAAAATGATTGATAACCACAATTCTTTATTTTATTTTATCCATTGTAGTCCTACTAAAGTTTTCATGGGGGAAAAAATTCGGGGCAATTATAAATGTACATCGGCAAATTCGGACAAACTTCAATAATCATACGTTTCTCACTCTCGATCATCAACGAGTATAGGAATTATATATTTGAGAAACCACCATAATATTTGGTACATGGAAGCAATTTTTCGTGTATAACTTTTATTTACTACACAAGACACCGTGTGGAGAAGGTGTGTATACACCATTTTCTGCATGATAGACGATACCTCGCCGTACACTTAAAACACCCATCACCATGAAAGCTGGAAGCTGTTTCAAATTTCTTACACGTAAGGAGGAGATAAACTGAGAAGAGGTGAGAATGAAATGTTCGTATGACATTGGCTGGGAGACACCATCTGCAGTTGTATTTTATTTTATGCTAAGTCCGCGACTAGAGTGCCGATGATGATGATGACAACACGCAACACCCAGTCCTCTACCAGGAAAGGAGTAAATGGGCAGAAGATTGAGAGGAGGTGACGGATGGAAGAGGAGGAGCAAAAAATTGATACGTAAGGTTTGGAGAAGTGATATACCTAAAGAGAGAGAGAGAGAGTGTGTGGGGGATTGACGGAACGAGGGAGGAGGAGAAGATTTGGAGAAAGAGGAGAGGAGGTGACAGGTCAGAGGAAGAGATGAAATGACAGAAATGGATGAGGAGATGGAGAGAAACAGGAGCATAAACAGACTGACTGGGGAAGGGGGGAGTAGGTGAGCATAGTGAGGGGGAAGGAGTAGAGGCACTAATGGAAGATTGGAAAAATACATGGCGTGGCATTCTGTTTATTTATTTAATCGTATGGTAATTTTATAAATATACAATGACACATAACGGGGTAAAATCAAACTTTAAAGGTCGTTCTTGTCAACCATTCAATTAAACCGGGTGTGAGAGCGAACAAATCCTCATGAATGCTACGGTATGAATGAAGAGGACAGTGCTAGACTAGATATTACATCGTCTTTTCTTCCAGGTTACACATCGGTGAACTGATCCAGCCCGTGTCTGAAGTAATTGCAGCAACCAGTCCAGTCCTGTTGATGCGACACCAGAATTCTCTCGGTAGGTCAAGATGGTTGGCACTTGTTCCAAATGTTTTTGTTGAGCACTCAAGCCTCCAGCTTTAATTTAGGTCAAATCCATCAGCAATGAGTTGCCCCGCAGTGACACTGGTCTTCTTGGTTGCAGTCGCTGCTGTGATGGATGCCAGAATTCTCGGTGCAAACGCAGAGAGCGTGATGCTTAGTAAAGCTTCCCTTAGTAAAGCTTGCTTCCTCCATAAGTGAGGTGGAGGGATGAGACTCGGCATAGATAACCAGTGACATGGAGTTGATTTGATGGTACCAGTAATGCAACACATAGCATCATTCAATTTCATGTCTACCTTCTTCACATGTGCGCTTTCCAACCATACGGTTGCACAGTGCTCAGCAGCCGAGTAGAGGAGACTGAGCCGCGGTGGAGTGGCCGAGCGGTCTAAGGCGTCTCGCTGAGGAGCGCGCGGTTGCTTGCCGTCGGAGGTTAGAGTCCTCCCTGGGGCATGGGTGTATGTGTTTGTCCGTAGGTTAGTTTACCTAGGTTTAAGTAGTTTGTAAGCTACGGTCTGATAACCAAGCAGTTTGCTCCGACAGATTTACAGACATTTGAACATTTGAAGAGAAGACTGATGGCACATAAGAGTAAACATTCAGCAGAGGCTGCACAGGATGTACCACTGAGCTTATACAATATGTATTTTCTTGAGGCGACTTTGTGGGAAAGCTTAGATATGTGCTCTTTGTTCAAATGTTTGTAAATCTATCGGTCCAAACTGCGTGGTCATGAGTCCTTTGCTTACAAACTACTTAAACTAAGGTACACTAACCTAAGGACAACGCACACACACACACACACACACACACACACACACACACATGCCCCAGGTAGGACTCGAACCTCCGACGGCGTGCAACCGCGCGCTCCTCAGCGAGACGCCTTAGACCGCTCGGCTACTCCACCGCGGCGTGCTCTTTGTAGCTCAGAGCTCCAACTAAAGTGATTCCAAGGCATTTTGGAAAATATTTGTACCTCAGCTATTGCCCATTGAAAAGTACTCTCGGTTTGTAGTTTTCAGCACGATTCTCTAGATGGAAACAAGAGTCTTAAGTTGTTGTAGTGCTGCGGATCAATCTCCAGGTCTTAAAGGTCTTCTTGAGATACTCTGTAATTGTTACTGTGAACTACACGTACTATCGTTTATGCCATGAGGAGGGGAGAGAGAGACAAGAGGAGAGGAGATGTACTTGTTAGTTACTGTGGTACCCGTAATTTCCCGTACTTCGTTATCAAAGAGCAAACATCATGATACGACGCATTATCGCGATGTGACGACAGTATACTGCTCCTCCCCGTAGCGCACGAAGTCAGCCGTTTTATTGCCTGCCAGGATAGGAAAGCTGCTGCCCGTATGAGTCGGCCCAGCTCCGCCATTTGTCTCCATTTCGCTCTGTTTACGGAGCGGCTTATTCGGTGGCGATGCTGCACTCGAGATAAAGCCGTGCAGGCCGAAATTTGTATCGGCTCTTAACAGACTCGCTGGCGGAGGTGATGAATTGCGGCATTAACGGCGAGAGCTCTGGTGCTCCCGCGGAAGGGAAACACTTTGGCGCAACAGCCGCCTTCTGCGTGCCGCGTGAGAGATCGGCCGGCGCCCGGACAAAATATGAGGCCATTCTTCGCGGGCCATCGGCCGATAAGGTCGGCTCTCGGCTAAAACGCTTTATCGCTCGCAGACCGCGGACTCGTTTGTTCAGGAAGCGAATGTAACGCGACAGGCAGGAAAGGCACTGCCACCACTTCCGGCCTCCTACGGCCATTAGGACGCACGTCTTCACAAACAAGATGCTCGAGCACATACAACGACTTTTATCGCTGATAGATACGTTCCGAGACGTCACTAACCCTTTTTAAGAAAAGTTCTTCCAAGAATGCCTTCCATTTCTACACTTTGAATTCGTTACGACAAACTCTACCAGAGTTCCCTCAACGACGAAGAGAATGCTATAGACAGGTTATTCCACAGAACATAAACTACACTCCTGACTATTAAATTGCTACACCACGATGATGACGTGATACGGACGCGCCGCGATGGAGTAGTCGAGCGGTCTAAAGCGTCTCGCTGCAGAGCGCGCGGTTGCTCGCAGTGGAGGTTCGAGTCCTCCCTGGGGCATGGGTCTGTGTGTTGTCCTTAGGTTAGTTTACCTAGGTTTCAGTAGTTTGTAAGCTACGGACTGATGACCACGCAGTTTGGTTCGATAGATTTACAAACATTTAAAAACTAATTCTTCTCCTTCTCCACTCCGAGGAGTGGCCCATAAAGAGTCGCGGTTCTATTCAGCCAATTATCAGACTTGGTGACAGTGGGGCAAAGGGGGAATACCAACTGGGAATTAGTGGGAGGGGCTTACCAGTTCCGGCATACGCCTTACAACCAAGGAAAACTTCCAGAAGACCTTGGTCGGAACCGTGGGATTGGCACTTATCTGATTTGTTTCGGGGACTTTGACCTAGACTAAAAACGGAATATCGGAAGCACGAGTGCACTCACGACACTCAAGGATCGGACGCCCGAGTTACTCTCGTAATCTTGAACAGGTCAGCTGAATTTGAACATTTGAACATTTTATACGGACGCAAAATTTAAACGACTGGGAGAAGATGCTGTGATACGCAAATGATTAGCTTTTCAGAGCATTCACACAAGGTTGGCGCCGGTGACGACACCTACAACGTGCTGACATGGCGAAAGTTTCCGACCGATTTCTCATACACAAACATCAGTGTACCAGCGTTTCCAGGTGAAACGTTGTTGTGATGCCTCGTGTAAGGAGGATAAATGCGTACCATCGCGTTTCCGACTTTGATAATGGTCTGATTGTAGCCTATAGCGATTTCGGTTTATCGTATCGCGACATTGCTGCTCGCGTTGCTCGTGATCCAATGACTGTTAGCAGAATATTGAATCGGTGGGTTCAGGAGGCCAATACGGAACGCCGTGATGGATCCCAACTGTCTCGTATCACTAGCAGTCAAGATGACAGACATCTTATACGCATGGCTGTAAAGGTCTCTCGGTCCCTCAGTCAACAGGTGGGGACGTTTAAAATATAACAACCATCTGCACGAACAATTTGACGAAGTTTGCAGCAGCATGGACAATCAGCTCGGTTACCCTTGACGCTGCATCACAGACAACAGCGCCTGTGATGCTGTACGCAACGACGAACCTGGGTGCACGAATTGCAAAACTTCATTTTTTCGGATGAATCCAGGTACTGTTTACAGCATCATGATGGTCGCATACGTGTTTGGCGACTTCGCGGTGAACGCACATTGTAAGCGTGTATTCGTCATCTCCTTAATGGCGTATCACCCGGCGTGATGGTATATGGTGCCATTGGTTACACGTCTCGGTCACCTCATGTTCGCATCGACGGCACTTTGAACAGTGGTCGTTGCATTTCAGATGCGTTACGAGCCGTGGCTCTACCCTTCATTCGATCCCTGCGAAACCCTACATTTCAGCAGGATAATGCACGACCGCATGTTGCACGTCCTCTACGTGCCTTTCTGGATACGGAAAATGTTCGAGCGCTGCCCTGGCCAAAACATTCTCCAGATCTCTCACCAACTGACAACGTCTGGTCAATGATGGCCGATCAACTGCCTCGTCACACTACGCCATACTCTTGATGAATTATGGTATCGTGTTGAAGCTGCATGGGCATCTGTACCTGTACACGCCATCCAAGTTCTGTTTGACTCAATGCCCAGGCGTATCAAGGCCGTTATTTCGGACAGAGGTGGTTGTTCTGGGTACTGATTTCTCAAGATCTATGCACCCAAATTACGTGAAAATGTAATCCCATGTCAGTTCTAGTATAATATAATTGTCCAATGAATATACGTTTATTATCTGCATTTCTTCTTAGTGTAGCAATTTTAACGGCCAGTAATGTACAAGCTGTAAACTCGGCTTAGCCTGCCAATTTTCTATTCCATATCATCATCTCCCCTCCGATCTCTACCCTCTCTATCTCTCTGTCCACTACCTTCAATCTGCCTTTCTCGGCCCATTTTTTCCGCCACCCCCCTCCCCCACCCTCTCTGTTTATATCACCCCTTCACTTGATCTTCTCCATCCCGTATCTATGAAAAATCACATACATTTGTCAACTTTCAAGGTGATCAGCGAAACACTGTCAAAGTTTGAAACGTCTTGACAGATTAAAATTGTGTGCCGGAATCGGGATTCGAATCTGGGACCTTTGCCTTTCACGGGCATGCGCTCTACCGTCTGAGCTATTCGGACACGCTTCAACGTTCGTCCTCACATTATTTTTGCTAGTACCTCGCCTCCTACTTTCCAAACTTCACAGAAGCTCTCCTGCAAAACTTGCAGAACTAGCACTCCTGGAAGAAAGACATGGTGGAGACATGGCTTAGTCACAGCCTTAGACATGTTTCCAGAATGAAACTTTCACTGTGCAGCCGAGTGTGTGCTGATGTGAAACTTCCTAGCTAAAAATTGTATGCCGGAACAGGGATTCGAACTTGGGACCTTTGCCTTTCGAGAGCAAACGCTCTACCATAGGAGACGAGGTACCGGCAGAAGTAAAGTTGTGTGGACGGATCGTGAAGCGTGCTGAGATAGCTCAGACGATAGAGCAATTGGTCGCGAAAGCCAAAGTCCCAGGTTCAATTCCCGGTTCCGGCATACAATGTTAATCTGCCAGAAAGTTTCATATCAGCACACACAACTCTACACAGTGAAAGTTTCATTACCGTCAAAGTTTATTAATAAAATAACCATTGACATGCTCTATAGACTGACTTGCGGACTATAAAATCCGTCTCCATGTGAAAATTCATCCAAGAGTGGCGTTTCTTAGATTAGATTATTTATTTGTTCCGTAGATCCATATTGAGGGGATCCTCGTGGATGTGGAACATGTCAAGAAACAAAATTTACAAGTTGAATAACAAATAATACTAATAATATAAATACATACACTTATAATAGAAATACAGATACATAATTTTTTAAGGTTTTTTTTTTTTTTTTTTTTTTTTTTTTGCTGATAATATAATAATACTAATATAGTATGAGTGCATGCATCATTTGGTACAATTTAGAAATTCACTAATGGAGTAGAAGGAGTTGGCCACTAGAAAGTCTTTTAGGTTCCTCTTAAACTGATCTTTATTTGTAGCTAAATTTTTTATACTTGATGGTAAATTATTGAAAATGTGTGTTCCTGAGTAGTGGACCCCTTTTTGAACTAAAGTAAGTGCTTTTAAATCCTTGTGTAGATCATTTTTATTTTTAGTATTGTATGTATGAACTGAGCTGTTTGTTGGGAAAAGGGATATATTATTTATGACAAATTTCATTAAGGAATAAATATACTGAGAGGCAGTAGTTAATATACCCAGTTCTTTGAAGAGTTCTGTTAATTAGTAAACCGGTCTGTTGCAAGGTAGCCTCTCAATTTGATGGTCATGTGTGCAAAATGTCTTTTATGATAGGACTTTTACTGTAGGTATGCGCTGTATGTAAATAAAGTACCCTCCGCAAAGTAGCATATCAATTTTAAGTATCAAAAGATGAAAGCATCAAATTCCGGTGTTAAAATGAGAATGCATAACATGATACCATCCAAAGAATTGGAAAAGATATATGTAGATCTATATAGGCCCCTACACATCTCACGAGGAGGGTACAAATACTCATTTGTGGTAATTGACGGGTTGTTAAACCATTTAAAGCTGTATGAACTAAGATCAGCTGTAGGTCTCCAGGCAAGTCAGAAAAAAACTGGAAGCACTGCGTTATATAGATAGCAAACCATACAGAATAATTACTGATAATGGAATACATTTCACATCATAACGATGGAAACAAATGTTTGATATAGTCACGTACCACCACATGAATGAATAAGATCTGAGGGAAATAAATAGATTGTTTATAATATACTACTCAGAAAATTATTGAACTTAATAATCTACTAATGTCTTGGAACAGTAGTGTGTAAAGGTAGGAAGAAGCAGACAGCCTGGTGGAGTGACACAGTCAAGGCAGCCTGTAAAAAGAAAAAGAAGGCATTTCAAAAATGGCTCCATACTAGAAATCAGGCAGACAGAGAAAGTTACGTTGAAGAAAGAAACAAAGCCAAACGGATAATTGCAGGCTCCAAGCAAAAATCATGGGAAGATTTTGGAAATAAGCTAGAAACTCTGGGTCAAGCGGCGGGAAAACCATTTTGGAGCGTAATTAGCAATCTTCGAAAGGGAGGGAAGAAAGAATTAACAAATGTTTTGGACAGGTCAGGAAAGCTGCTAGTCAATCCTGTGGATGCCTTGAGCAGATGGAGGGAATATTTTGAAGAATTGCTCAATGTAGGTGAAACGTTCAATGATGTGTCAGATTTTCAGGTAGAATGGGATAGGAACGACGATGGAAACAGGATCTCTTTTGAGGAAGTGGAGAAAATGGTCAGTAGATTACAGTGCAATAAGACGGCTGGAGTGGATGAAATTAAGCCGGAACTCGTCAAATACAGTGGAATATCAGTCCTCAAATGGTTGCACAGGATAATTGATAAGGCGTGGGAATCGGGACAGGTTCCGTCTGGCTGGACGAAAGCGGTAATCACGCCAATTTTCAAACATGGAAACAGAAAAGATTGTAACAACCTTCGAGGTATCTCTTTAATTAGCGTTGTAGGCAAAATATTCTCGGGTATTGTTGAGAGGAGAGTGCAGAAATTAGTTGAGGACAAGTTAGATGAAAATCAATGTGGGTTTAGGCCTCTTAGAGGCTGTCAGGACCAGATCTTTAGCTTACGGCAGTTAATGGAAAAGTGCTATGAGTGGAACAGGTAATTGTACCTATGTTTCCTAGATCTAGAAAAGGCTTATGACCGTGTTCCTAGGAGGAAGCTACTGTCAGTTCTACAAGATTATGGTATAGGAGGCAAACTTCAGCAGGCATTGAAGGGCTTTATGTAGACTGTCAGGCAGCAGTTAGAGTAGATGGCAAATTAAGCTCACGGTTCAAGGTAGTTTCAGGGGTAAGACAAGGCTGTAACCTGTCACCACTGTTGTTCATGCTATTCATGGATCATATGTTGACAACAGTAGACTGGCAGGGTGGGATTAAAATAGGTGAAAACAAAATAAGCAGTCTCGCATATGCGGATGACTTAGTCGTAATGGCCGATTCGATTGAAAGGTTGCAAACTAATATTACAGAGCTCGATCAGAGGTGCAAGGATTATGATATGAAGATCAGCATCTCCAAAACAAAAGTAATGTCTGTGGGAAAGAGATTTAAAAAGATTGAGTGCCAAATAGGAGGAACAAAGTTAGAACAGGTAGAAAGTTTCAAGCACCTGGGATGTATTTTCTCACAGGATGGCAACATAGTGAAAGGACTCGAATCGAAGTGCAGCAAAGCTAATGCAGTGAGTGCTCAGCTAAGATCTATTCTCTTCTGCAAGAAGGAAGTAAGTACCAAGACTAAGTTAGCAGTGCACCGCTCTATCTTTCGACCAACTTTGTTGTATGGGAGTGAAAGTTGGCTTGATACAGGTTACCTTATTCATAAGGTAGAGGTTACAGATATGAAAGTAGCAAGAATGATTGCAGGTACTAATAGATGGGAACGATGGCAGGAGAGTGTCCATAATGAAGAAGTCAAAGAAAAACTGGGAATGAACACCGTAGATGAAGCAGTTAGAGCAAACAGACTGAGATGGTGGGGTCATGTTACACGCATGGGAGAAGCAAGGTTACCTAAGAGACTCATGAGCTCGGCAGCGGAGGGTAAGAGGAGTCGAGGTAGACCAAGAAGAAAGTACTTAGATTCGGTGCAGAATGATTTTGAAGTAAAAGGGATAACATCAGACGAGGCATCAATGTTAGCATTGAATAGGGGATCATGGAAGAATTTTATTAGGGGTACTATGCTCCAGACTGAACGCTGAAAGGCATAATCAGTCTCTAATGATGATGATGATGAATAATCTACTCATGTGGAAGAATTTGAGAGAGTAAAATTAAAGAAGTGTCTCTTTCTACCGCGGAAATATCAACACAGGAGCTGTTAACAAGAAAGAGGATACATTTTATTATTGAACAACAAAAGGCAATTGACAATAAAGCGACTTAGCTTAAAGAAGCATGAAATAAAAACCACATCAGAGAAAAATATGATCAGCAGATTAAGAGAATAATATATCAAGTTGATGAGCTGGTACTGAAAATTCTATGGAATACCTGATGGGCCATACAAAATAATTAGATTAGCTCATCTCAATGCAGAGAAGGTTGATAATACCAAAACAGGGCAAAAAAGGACTACACAACATTGCGGGCAAAAATTATTACTACAGAGGAAGAAACTCAGGGATCAATAGTGCTCCGTGTATTGGCAGATATATGATGACTATCAGGTGCCTGAGCATACTTCGTATCACTTTTCACGCTGTTGATTCTTCCGTTTCCGTCATTCAGAGTTGGTAGAAAAAGAGACGGTTGGTGTACAGTAAGGGGATCAAACTTACTGATTACGATAGGCATTGTTTGCGGTACCGAGCCGAACCTCTTTTTCCCAGAGCAGTTAAGTTATGGTTTTAAAAGAAAAAAACATCAAAAGAATTAATGTGTCGCAGAAGTAGCACGAAAAGTGATGGCAAGTCGCTAGATAGACTAAGAACAGCCTCTTTGCTCATTTATGTAAATAGTATTAACAGTTAATAAGCAAAAAACGGCATACAGATCAACAATACATCCGCAAATGTTACTTATAGCATTTTAAATAAAGTTACCAACGAGTGTGAACATTTCGAAGCTACAGAAAGTTAACAGACGTACACACATCACAGAATGGCCAAGACAAATCGTGCTGACATTACTGTATATTTGTCCCAATATTACACGACAATTCCAGCTTAACAATGGGAACATAAATCCTGTTCTGCTCATCCAGAGATATTTATGTTCCTACTCTAAGTATCAAAAAGGATAGAGCAGACTTACACGGTTGAGAGTACACGATAACAGAAGTAAAATGATTTTAGCCAATAGTTTTGTGCTCTATAGCTCAATCTCAATTACGTCATTTATCCTGAACAATGTTTCACAGAATAATTCAGTTTTCCAGGGGCGTATGTGGATTATTGGTAAAGTGCAAGCCAGTTCTTTTGCGAGTAGAGTTAGTAGTGAATACATTCCAAATAAAAATCTTCCTCATCAGTGGTCGGTTCGTCCTGCATCTAATTGTTTATGTCACCATGTTTCCTGAAGTATGTGTCCTAGGTTTACAGCAATTATAACTGCAAAACGACATATTGACCATAGCTGTTTTTTTTTTTTTTCGATGCCACCGGTTTTGGTCAGTTTACCATTATCAAGCGTTAGCAGAGATTAGCTAATAGCTTAACATGTCGTAACACAAAAATTCAAAATTGTAAAATAAATATTTCTAAGCAATTGTAACCTCAGGATAAAGAATGTGTGTACCAAATTTGATTAAAATCGATCCAATGGTTTAGGAGAAGAAGTGCAACATTGTCGCCTGATGCAGCAATTTTGCGCACATTTCATTCTTAACGATAGTTTTCATGGCTATAGAAAAAATCAAAAACCTTAAATTCGCCCGACGTACATTACTATCGAAGATGAAGTTAATAACTGTAGCCGGCCGCGGTGGCCGAGGGGACTGAGGCGCTCCAGTCACGGTCTGCACGGCCACTACGGTTGGGGGTTCGAATCCCCCCTCGGGCATGGATATTTGTGCCGTCCTTGTTCGTAGGTAGTTCATAAGTAGTTTGTAAGTTTAGGGACTGATGACCCCGTAGTTAAGTCCCATAGACTGTACAAACATTTGAACATTTAATAACTGTAAATCAGTAGTTGTATACGATAAATTTACTGTAGGAGAAAAATTCTGGGACATCAGGCATGGATTACAATACACATGTAGTGTGCTTTCTACGTTACACAAGCTACAAACACAATAAATATCAATATGATGTAAATAAGTGGATACACATCACATGAACCTTGAAAATGTTGTAACGCATACCGCGTGTTTATCACAATTTAAATAAATATTTATGTTAATAGGTAGTGCCTACTTCAAATCAGTTTTAATAATTTTAGTCAAAATGAATACTCAGTGTTAACAACTTTGTGAATGTTTCTCAGCAACTGCGTCCTAATTAATGCCACTCTTTTTTTTTAATTATTTCAAGCAGATTCATAATACGGTTTTTATTTGTAACCATAATTACAAAACCTTCTTCAAAACATTACCCACTGTGAGTAGTTATAACGAGAAGGAGCTTTAGTTCAGATATCTATGTTACATCTAACGTAAGTCATATTAAATGTAGTTTGTAAGAATCAACGTTAAAATCTTAGACAGTGTATATGAACATAACCATATCACTGAACTTATATTTATTAATGAAAAATCTTGTGTAATCGTCTAGACACAGGAAGATCCTGAATGATGGCAGAGACTGCGACTAAATGATATTTTCCAAAATTACACTACCTCATGTTCATGATAGTTGCTTCAAACATTTTGTTGTCGAAACAGAATTCGTATTTAACTGATGTGGTAACTAAACCTACAAATCAAGTAATGAAAAACACCAACTGAAAGCAGGCATGCTCCTCAGAAATATGTTATTAAAATAGAAAAAGTCACAACAGTGACTACATACGATGTTCAAGTGCCTCCTCAAAAAATTTGTATGTTCGAAGAATTTTGACCTCTAAAGTAGAGATCGAAAAACACGTAAAACCGAGCTTCAATATAAGTGCAGAAGATGTAGATACCTACTACCAGTTACGTAAAGGAACTAAGAATAATGATTTAATCACATCAGAAGAAAGTGTTACAAAAAAAATAATCTTACAATTAACTTAAAAGTATATTTCGAATTTGTGGCGTTCCTGAAAAAGTTAATCTTACTATTGTAAGGGGATCTAGTAGAATATCCGTTAAATAAAGCATACGGACTCTACAAACCAGCGTTGGTGTATATGTATTCTAATTAAAAAATACTACTGAGTAACAGCTTGTACAAAACATTTTTTTACGAATGAGATATCCAAGGAATATTATGGGACACTGTAATTTAAGTTCACCTGAAAATGAGGATTTTGTATCACTGGTCGTACAGACTCTAATTTCAGCATACCTTATGAAAGAATTTAATGAAAGACGAACAATGTTTACGGCTATGTTCTACTAAATTTTTATTAACAGACTCCAGCTGTGTTTCTCGTTATGAGCTCATTTCACGTGGGTTTTATGGAACTTAAATGAACCCAGAAAGATTTTCCTTTATTTCTTGGTCCACGAGGCGGAAAGGTACTACTTACAGATGCGAACCAGAATTTAGTGATGCAACATGCAGCGTTTAAGCTTATTTGGGCTAACAGCACCAATGAATGCAAAGTATGAACTTCTGAAAAATTTTCGCGACACTTATGTAGGATGCATTTATCACCATTTTTCAGGCAATCAGGGAGTAGCACAAAATTACGATCACTGGATATTATCTCGTAGTTCTGCCATTACGATCAACCAAACTTATCTCAACGAAGCTGGAAACTAAAACAGCATACAGCCTGAAGTTATAGTACACGCAATGTAATGTCAGAGAGACCGAAAATCCCTAGTTTGTAGTACAGTAAAAGTGAATTTAATTTACCGTCACAAGATACAGAAGATGCTACATTTACACAGATGGTCAAAATGTAATCTCCAAGTATGTCAATGCAGACATCTGCCATACCATATTTAATATTCGTGGTATCGTTTGAACTGTGGCATATATAGCGAGATTTCTTCGGATGTGATCTGAGTTTCGACAGGCGCCTTGTACAAAAGAATTTTTAACATGGGCTCACAAGACGAAATCTGGTTAGAATGCTAATCGAGAAACAGGACTTCTGCTTTCTGTCCTCTTTTCAAAGAATGACTGATTCAGCTGTTCGTGTTCCTCAGCCCTAAGTGTAGCGGGGCTGCATGGGAATCAAATCCGCTGACGAATAACCAGCGAGATATTACACAAAACAACAGCAAAGACCGCAAATTCCGTTTTGTTTTGCATATTGTATGTCTCTTAGTTATTTTTCAGTGCTGTATTAAATAGTACGTTGTGTGGCACAATATGCGGATTTCAAGATGGCAGACTTAAAGGAGCAACGCGTCTGCATTAAATTTTTCGTGAAATTCAATATGTGGCGGCAGGGCAGTGCCCCCGCCAAGTCGAGAGCATGGCCGTAACATTCTTTTCTCGAAGCAGCTAAAATACTTTGGAACCCCCTGTATCTCCGTTGTGGATAAATCTAGCAGCCTGAATTTTCGGTTACCAAGAGTATCTACTAACTAGCTACATTTTCAAATTCTACTATTCTACACCTTACAGTTTACGAAATATTAGCAGTCGAATATTGCTATTTCTGTCACTCACTGACTCGCCGATCATAAAAATTCTGAGGTACTTCTAGCAGACACTTAAAAGTCAAATTTCGTATTTAAGATAATGTTCAGCCTGTAATGAAAGGAAACATTCAAACATCGGTAAATATTAATTCCGTTTTCGAACACATTTTCGCTTTACGGGAGTGTATCTGCAATATTGGCGTTACAAGAATTGTCTTGGTAATAATCTTGTGGTAGAGCGATTGGTTGTCTTCCTTCTTTTCTTTCATTTTAACGTAGCCGTCACTTTGCTACTAATGACCGAGTGCACCAACCTCGGTCGAAAAGCACGATAATCAAGGGTTCAGAGAACACGGTCAAAAGTTAACCGCGGTTAAAACGTCTCTGCGGTGCACCGGCGTTCATCACCGGTCGGCAAACCGTCGTCAGCCAATCGTACATTTGATCGTGATCAAGTCCGTGTAGCGCAATGGAAGGCACCCAAGTGATGCAAAGGTGTTAGTTGAGCTTACCTACATGTGTATTCTCGACTATCTTTGGTGAATGACGACAGTACCACGTGATTTGTATGTACTAGATTGTAAATACGGTAAAATTGTACGACGCTTCTCGCCGGGCTGCAGTGGTTATGTTGGCATCAATGGTAATGACGGCAATTAAGATGACCAATAAATATTTTTTTGTGACAACTTCAATTAAAACAAAAATTATTTTCTTCTGAACGGACAAGGGTACATACAAGAACCTTTCAACCATAGAGCAGGTACAGTATTAATTTTGCTGCTCGTTTCACTCGCAGCAATAACATTTACTCTGTAGCATGTGAAAAATATTAACGCAATTCTTCACTTCATTGTTCATCTGTTGCCAACATAAGCACTGGAGCCCAGCGAGAAGCGTCGTAAAATTTTACCGAATCCAGTCATATTGCAAAGAGAAATGATTATTAAAAAAACACCCTAAGAGAGATTTATATAATTACTTAAATTATGATTTATTGTTACGAAAAAATCAACTCAAATGTCATTGTTGTTCACAGCGTACTTTCCCATGTACCGCATGTTCACCTGGTAACAGAAATATACAGATAACATGTTTTAATAACACGAAAGCTTAACGATTATAGTTACGGAACATATCGTAATTTTTTATTCAAAATTTTTTCTGAATTTGATAGTTACCTTACTGGAAATATTCATTAATTATGGCGCGGCGCACTGCTCTTCCTGGCAATGTGTCGTCGCGATATATGTTACTGTTGTCACCAATAAGTATGTTAAATGCACCAGTTGCATATGCTCTTAACGTAATCAATAGTCTGTTCATAGGCGAAATAGGGTTATTTCTATCGGTAGGAAATTCTAACCTGTCACTGATTTGGTTTAACACTTTCTTTGGACAAACAAAATCTTCCTTCGAACTTTTTCTCACTGTAATCTTCAAAAGAGTCCCCCTATCCACAATCACGACGTTCCGGTATTGATCCCGATTTAATGATTGAGGTAAAATAAATCTTTGTCAATTCCGTCTAAAACAGCAAAACGCGCCGCCATCTTGATACTGCACACTCCTATAACCATGATCATCTCGACAAAACCGGGCGTCAGCCGCGATCAAATTTAACCGCGATCAACTCCCTCGTTTAACTTTGATCGGTGTCGGTGCACCAGAAACTTGAGTTGACCACGGTTAAATGCCGACTTGACCGCGATTAACTTTTGACCGGCCGTAAGAGTCGTCAGAAATGACATGGGGCACCTGATTAGAGAATGATGAATAACTGGTAAGATATAGCTTAAATTGCTGTAAAAGGAAACAGTACCAATGACACCTACATTCTAGCTTGATTTCAGGTATAAATAAAAAATAAACTGTTCGCAGGAGAGCTTCTGTGAAGTTTGGAAAGTAGGAGGCGAGGTACTGGCGGCAATGAAGTTGTAAGGCGGGATTGTGAGTCGTGTCGGGATAGCTCAGTCGGTAGAGCCCTTGACCGCGAAAGGAAAAGATCCCGGGTTCGAGTCCCGGTTCCGGCACACAATTTTAATCTGCCAGGAAGTTAAAAAAACTGTTACTTGTAACGTCGAAAATTTGGTCACTTGACACGCGGCAAAAACGTTGGACGGGGAACAAAAACTTTAGATGTTGATTTAAAACCAGAACACTGAAGAGATAAGGACACGCCACTGATCTGGTAGATGCGCAGTTCATGTTATCTGTGGTCTGTGCCATAGAGTAGAAACTCTCCGGAATGATTATTGCGTTCTGTCTACTCTGGGAGGTGCTGGTTCTGCTCATGTTATCAACATTAAGCTGGGATTGTCACGTCGTTATATATATAAGCGAACTTGAAAATTAAAGTACCAATATTCTACGATAATTTTATCAGGAGGCCAATGAAATGATCTCCTGTAGATTTTCAGTGGCCTCCGGCGTCGGAGATTCGAATCCTCCCTCGGACATAGATGTATGTGTTCTCCTTAGGCTAGTTTAATTTAGTTTAAGTAGTTTTTTAGTCTAGGGATTTATGATCAAAGTAGTTTGGTCCCATAGAATTACAAACATTTGAACATTTGAAGATGTACACAATACAATAATCATGAGTGTACTATAAGAATGGTAAAACGAAGTAGATGTTTTCAAATCCACAGCTCTGATCACGATTTAAATTCTCCGACCCTAATAAAAAGTGAACGTCAAAATTGAAGTGCTACCAGCCATTGCCCTAGGATTTTACAAAAACATGGGTGGTAACATCAAAGTTCACATCAATTCACAGAAATCGCTGTACGATGAACATCGAAAGGAAAACATCAACGCCGAGAATACCAATGGTTTAGCTGCCAAATCAAATAATTCTCGGCAGAACCACTGACACACATTACTAGACTGTCACTACCGAAAACAGTATTATGGGTATCCTTGAAACTTTAAACAACGTATCAACAATTATTCGTGTACGGATATAACAGTAGTACGAAATAGGGATAAAGTGATACAATTTCGCCACATTTAGAGTTTTCACGTAAAGGCTAAATTTTACTTACGGCTGTGGCGTAGTATGCAAATGTTGGTAACGAAATGTTCGCTTTATGAGGGGTACATACAAGAGCCTGTCAACTATAGAGCAGAAACAGAATTAATTATTTACTTCATGATCAACACGAAAGGCTATGGCTCTTATTCTATGTGACTCGTTTTCCGAAGTGCCTCATTCGTCGTCGCTGCCAACATCAGCACTCTACGTCACCACTGACGTAAGTAAAATTTCATCGTGTACTAGGCAAATATATAGTATACAAAATAGAACATATATTTATATTAACCTATCTAGTTTGTGGCTTTACATCTTAGGCTATACTGTCGACAAAAAGAAATGATATCCCATCAGAAACATAAAATGTACAAAAATGTAAGTTTCGCGACGAATTCCTTCCACCATAAAAAGTCGTGAGATTTCATTGGAAACCAAGTCGGTTATTTTAATTAGTGTTCATGGAACCACTTATTCAACAACCTGTCATAATGCTTTATGGTGGAAGAAATTCGTCCCGAGAGTTGCATTTTTTGTACATTTTATGTTTTTGTTGGGATAACCTTTACAAAGAAACACGAAGTAATATAGGACGCCTACAGAGACGACTGCTTCAACGGCTCATGATTTAAGACCAGTGAAAGTTTTTAATAAAATTGAAAGCTGTCAATTAAATATTGTTATAAAAAAATTGCTTCAACTGTACCTGAGTGGCTTCTTAAGGAATCGTGTCGTATGTTGCGTGTATTATGGGTGATTGTTGATGAATCTGTGCTTTAACTAAAACACCTCTAATCTCACTGAAAACTTTATCAAAATGATTCAATGTGTCTTTGAACAAAAACCAAATATATAATAAAAATCAAATTCTAACCCTGTGGCTTTTTTTATTGATTGTAAGCTATTTCAACGTTGGTAGAAAACAGGCTGACTCATTAATGACTGAAATGGTAAACTTTTATCATATATTAATGTCACTTCCGAGCAATGTAGGACACAAAATCGCCTTGAAAACGATTCGTTTATTGAAGTTCTTTAATGCGATGTTGCATCTGGAGTGGTATTTTTCGTAATAGTGAAGTACAATTACGAAACGTGAAATACGGTGCGACAGCCTAGCGAAGTGTGAAAGTGAAGTCACGCTTTGCGATGTTCTTTTGTCAACTAATGAAGACGAATCTACAGAGTCTGTTTAACCAATCGGAATGCAGAGTTCTGATGCAGCATATAAGCTTTCACGCGTGTGTTTAAATGTTATGTAATTCTTCGTGTTTCAGTTTATTTAAAGAAAAAAAACTCACGGTATGCAGGCAGATCTATCTTTTACTGCAAACACAGTATTTCCCAGATTAATGTGCGGGCATAGCATTTGAAGACATAACTTTGTTTCTTACTATACAGTATGCATATTTCAACTTAAACGATAATCCTTCGTATTTGGATGTTGCCGCGGCGGGAAAGCGTAGTGTTGAATGACTACTATTTGCTGATTAATGCTATTACAGTGTGCTGTGCTCAGTTAGGGTAACAAAGGAACATCGCGTTGCGTAACCTTCAATTCAAGGTACTGTACCGTATTTCACGGATTCCGTATTTAATCTTACTTACAATGAAAACTTGTAGGGAAAATGAAATACCACATTAAAGATATTTCCAAAACAAGCATTTTAAGACAAATTATTTTGAGGAAAAGTAATTAGAAGTGACATTTACATATAATAAAATTTGTCCCTGAAACTATCTGAACAATACGCATTCAATTTTCAATGTAAGATAATGATTGCAATTTATGTTTCAATTCAAAAATTATTATTGTCGTATATCACTTGTCGGTAAACTATAATCTACAGCCTACCTGTGCGCAAGGAAACAGCATATCTGGCACTGCTCTCAAAATTACTGTGAAGCTGCTGCAAAGTCAAAGCTAACTACAGAATTCATACAAAGACGAACCTTATCCCTTTATGCTGAAGTCTGGAAGAGATGGACAAGGAGTAGCGGAGCGCCTAATAATGAAAATGATCAGTCTCCTTACCTTGACTTTTCATAATATCAAATCACTTTCAATCATCGTTAAATTTTCCAAACTTGGTTTACCTCATCATCCACAGCAAAAAAAAAAAATGTTTTTCTTTATTATTGCACATAAAAAGCTCACACTGCAATTTTGAAACTCAACTCCATGACTGCCTACACCACACAACTAGCTCAATAGTCGGTGACGGGGCAACAAATCCAACTAGCTCAAAAGCAGAGCAGCACACAACAAAGTGTGTCCTCGAGAAGCCAAAGATACGAGTTGCAGACATTCGACATGGCAGACCTCAGATGTGACTAACTTCAACCACACTGTGTTTCATCAGAAAGACCATCTTCTCTCAATTTGGAATGAACATTTGGAGCCTCCTAATTCTCCGTGTTCCGCATACCTACCCTCTGCGGACTTTTATTTATTTATTTTTATTTGAAAACCTCGTTGAATGGACGAAGATTTGCAATGATAGACGAAATAAAATAAAATACGCAAAACGGCGATTTGCGCGATCCAGTAACAAGCGTACGAAGACGGCTTCCAGAAGTGGAAAAGGTGTTGGGAACGCTGTATAAGATGTATAGGAGACTCTTTCGAATGTACCATGCATGATAAGTAAAAGGAAAGCGTAGAAAATTTTTCTGAATAGATTTCGTGTCTTCCAGGAAAATGAGTGACACGTCCCTGATAAATACGGTACGGCCACTGTCAAAACAATCGAAACGATTTTAGGTTGTAACTTTCGAGTCATTCGGATTCAAACCAGGACATTTTGCCTGAAATTGATAAATTAACCTTTATCTGTCATCCCTGAAAATTATCACGCAATGACGCTGTATGGCCAAAAATTTGTTGCCGCTTTATCTTCCATCGGAAAGCATCTGATCTCTTCAGTAACCGCCAAGAAACTCTCCGGGGGACACCACCTTGACGAAGCACTGTCCGTGCGGGTAGAGAGGCTTGCGTATCCGCGTGAAGCAGAGGGCTATACCAAAGGTAGAGAACCTACTGCCGGAAAGGCCTCAGCTGATGGATCAGACCAAGCGTGTCCCACAACGTCCCGTCTTCCTTATCCTCTCCCAGTCCTTTCCCAATTCCTTTCCCAACCCAAGGTATGATGCGATCCGTGCCGAGGGGTGCGTGGCACATGGGTGGATGTGTCTCGAACGGAGCCTCAGGGATACCGGGCGACCTCCCTGAGTAAGTAGCCTTGCACCGCGCGGGGTTATCGTGGTGTGGACCATATAAATCCCCAAATCTCGTAGGACTAAGATGAACACGCAGAAAAAAATATTTTAAAAGAATCCGAGGGGCAATCTGAGACCTCATATACTCAGACATTGGGATCAGGACCGATGGAGTGCACTCGTACTTCTCAGTCAGGGTCTAGACCTGAGCAGGAAGTGGGAACTGTAACAGAGATGTTGGACCAGATTATGATTAAGGCCTTGTCTGGGGCTCAGAGTAGGAAACTTCTCAAGGAACAGAAGCAAAAGGAAGGAAAAGAATGGCTTCCTAAACATAAGTGGAGGGAATCAAAAAGCCTTGAGCCCAAGATCCCCAAAAAGAAACTGCCTCAGGTCGCAGGGGATACACAGACCCTCTCGACTTCAAAGACAGGTGACAAGAAGGTTAGGGAGGAATCCAAGACTCCCTCCTCTCTGGACACGCGTCATCTTAAAAGGCTGAGGCAGGAAATAGGGAAACAGACGTATAGTACTGAAGTCTCGGTCTTTAGAATGGTGGTTGTCCATGAAGGATACCCGCTGGTAAGCATCACCTCGCAGCAGGAGGAGCTCGTGCAGATGGCCCTCTTTGAAGAGATTGGGGGGGGGGACGCTGGTTCAGGACCCAAATTCTGGAGGGTCTATCTAGATCGCAGTGCCCTCATTTTTGTCTGCGAGGTGGAGCACTCAGCAGTATGGCGTAAGTACAGGTGCCCATGATATCCCCTTGGGAGTCTATTTCGCTGTAGTCTATTTCGCTTACTTTCACTCACTTATGACGTACGGCATTGTTTTTTGGGGTAACTCGCCTGATGCAAAAAGGATATTTCTGGCTCAAAAACGGGCGGTTCGAGCAATATCTGGTGTAAGTTCGCGAACGTCATGTCGACCCCTTTTCAGTAGTCTGGGAATTTTGACTCTGGCGTCACAATACGTTTTTTCTTTAATGTCGTTTGTTGTTAATAATATCAGCTTATTCCCACGAGTTAGTAGCTTTCACTCGGTGAATACTAGAAAGATGTCTAATCTACATTTGCACCACACCACCTTAACACTTGTGCAGAAAGGGGTGCAGTATTCTGCGGCATCCATTTTCAATAAGCTGCCACAAGAACTTAAGAATCTTAGCACTAATCCACATGCTTTCAAATCTAAATTGAAGAGTTACCTCGTGGCTCACTCCTTTTATTCTGTCGAGGAACTCCTAGAAAAGTTAAACAATTAAGCTAATTTATTTTTTCTTTATTGATTCTTTTCACTTTGTCTTAAGATTGTCGTGTGCAAAGGACTACTTAAAATTTTTCTATTACCATTATTGTGTAACAATTAATGTATTGACTTGTTCCATGACCATGGAGTCTTACTCCTGAAGTGGGTCCTATGGAACGGAAAAAGCAAATAAATAAAAAAAAAGGATGCGAAGCTGCTGGTCAAGACAGCCGCCAAACTCCTGAAGACCGCAAAGGTATCAATATGGGTACCAAAGATCCTTAAGGATGTCACTCCAAAGACTCTGTTCGAGAAAATAAGGGTCCAGAACCCAAAAGTCTCGACAGAGGATTAGAGCGTAATTAACCAAAAGGTCATTCCGGAAGGACGAACCCTGGTAGTGGAGGTCGGAGAGAAGTCCCAGAAGGCATTGCGAGAGCATTGTTTTTAGGGTTCTCACAGGTCGCCGTCAGGGTAATCAAAGACCTTAAAGGCAATAATGGAAGCAAGATGGGGACTGGAAGTGCTGCAGATAAACCTGCAGCACAGTAAAGGGGCCACTGCTGCCCTGAGCCGTCGCCTGGGGAGACATGAGGTGGACATGGTACTGGAGGTAAGCTGATTTATGCCAGAAATCTAAAAAACTCCAGAACATGCATTTATGTTAGAAATGGAATACCTTTCATACCAATGATGGAGTTTTGTTCCAGGGACCTGGTGACCATCAGGATGCAGCAACGTGAGGAAGGTATCACGAGGGAAATTGTTTTGGCCTCAGCATACCTTCCTTATGAAGACAGCTCTCCTCCTTCTTTGGAAGTGAGGAGACTGACAGAAGCCTGCCATCGGTAAGGTGATGAACTGGTGGTGGGATGTGATGCCAATGCCCACAATCTATCGTGGGGCAGCAAGGACACCAACAGTAGAGGTGAGCACCTTCTTGAATTTCTCCTATCTAACAACTTGGAGATCCTGAATAGGGGTGATGAACCCACATTCAGGACTAGTAGAAGGGAAGAAGTAATTGACATAACTTTTGGTTCCATGATGATGGGAAGTTACGTCAAATAGTGGCATGTGGTCCTGGAGCTCCTCATCAGATCACATGTATATTAAATTCAAGGTTGAAATGGGAACCAGACAGACCATGGCCTATAGGAACCCCAGGAAAACGGACTGGGAGACATATAGGAAAGACCTTGACTTCAGCCTATCGGAAATTAAAACTTCGATAAGGAATCCAGCAGAGTTTGAGGAAGTAGCAGAGGCTGTAACCTGTATAGTGACCTCATACTAGGACAACTGCTCAATCACCAAGAAGTGCACAAATAGGAGTGTGCCTTGGTGGAATAATAACCTGGAAATGCAAAGGAAGCAGGTACGAAGACTGTTTAACCTTGCGAGGCGCAAGGGACAATGGGCAAAGTATCTTGAGGCCCCTTGTCAATTACAACCTTGCCATCAGACGGGCAAAGGAGGCATCCTGGAAGGTAATTTGTGAGGAAGTGGAGGGCATGGCTGCTCAAGCGAGACTTCATAAAATCCTCACTAGGGTACCAACTAATCCAGGAGGAACATTGAGGGAGGAGGATGGGGAGAATTCAAAGACAGCACATGAAATACTGGAACTGCTCCTCAAGACTCACTTTCCTCAATATACTCTGGGGGATAACTCAGACCAGAATGCGATTCCTGAGAGACAAAGGTTCTCAGGTATTCGCAAAGAGGACTGGGATTTGGCCAAGGAGTGTGTCGATCTCAGTAAGGTGGGAACATTTCAACCGTTCAAGTCACCTGGCCCCGATGGAATCTACCCAGCTCTCCTGCAACAAGCGGGAGAAAATCTTATTAAATTCCTATGCAGGTTATTCAGGGTTAGCCTAGCAGCAGGAATCATTCCCAATGCCTGGAGGGCAGTGAAGGTTGTCTTCATTCCTAAACCAGGGAGAATTGATCATACCAAGGCCAAGGATATGAGACCAATCAGCCTGTCCTCCTTCATTCTTAAGACATTGGAAAAGCTGGTTATTGTGCATGTTGGAGAAAGGAGGTTAAGCAGGGCTCCTCTACATTCAAACCAACATGCATATCAGCCAGGTAAATCATGTGAGGCAGCTCTCCACCAACTCATTGGGAAGGTGGAGAAAGCACTACACTTTCAGGAAATAGGACTCTGTATCTTCCTGGACATCGAGGAGGCTTTTAGCAACACTACCTTCGATTCCATGGTTAGGGCAGCAGAGGTGCATGACCTAGGGACCACTATATGTAGGTGGACTAGACCCATACTCAGTGGAAGAAAGGCAGAAGCTACCATGATGAATGAAAAAATGGTAATCAACACCACTAGAGGTTGCCGCAAGGAGGAGTTCTTTCCCCTTTATTGTGGAATCTAGTGGTGAATGATCTCATTGGAGAATTAAACTCTAGGCAGTACTTTTGCCAAGGATACACAGATGATCTTGTCATAGTAATACTTGGCAAATTTGCTGACACATTAAAGAATATGGCACAAGGTGCTTTGGACATTGTGCAAGAATTGTGCAGAAAACAGGATCTGGGGGTTAGTCCTAAGAAGACCATTGTTGTACCATTCACAAAGAAGCATATACAACATTCAAGTTGGAATCTAAAGCTTTTCAATGAAGCTCTACCTGTGATGGGGACAGTGAAATATCTGGGGGTTACCCTAGATGAGAAACTGACATGGACCCCTCGCATCAGGAATATTTGCTCCAAGGCAAAAGGTACTCTTGTGAGTACCAGGAGAGCTTGTGGCAAAAATTGGGGCCTGAGCCCCAAGGGTATGCACTGGATATACACCACAGTGATTAGACCCATGATCACCTATGGGGCGGTCGTGTGGTGGAAGAAGGTAGAACAGCAGGTTGCTGCTAAGGAGCTTGGTAAGGTACAGAGATTAGCTTGCTTAGCCATAATAGGCGGAATTAGCAGCACACCAACTACTGGGATGGAAACCATGCTGGATATGCCCCCATTACACCTTTGGGTCAAGATGGAGGCAGCGGCTGGTGCATACAGACTCAAATCTGGCAACAACTGGAACTCTTTGGGATATCCAGAATCACACACTAAAATAGTGAGTGAGGTAAATATAGGAAAGGTTGGGGAAAAGCCAGCCGACTATATTATAACCCCATACTGCTTCAACAAGCCTTTCAATATAACAATTGGAAGTAGAGAGCAATGGGAGAAAATAGTTCGACACCGTACGGGGGATATTGTCTGGTTCATTGACGGGTCCAAATCAGACCAAGGCGTTGGGGCCGTGGTATACGGGGTGCAGCCAAGACTGGAGGGCGTCATCTCTCTAGGGAAACTGGCATCAGTATTCCAGGCCGAAATCACTGCCATCAGGCCATGTGTGGAGGAGAATTTGCGTAGGTGCTACAAAGACCGTAGCATCTATATCTATTCAGACAGCCAGGCAGCCCTGAGATCACTGGCAGCTCCTGCAACAAGGTCTAAAATTGTTGCAGAATGTCACAGGGTTCTGGTGGAGCTAGGGGAAAGCAATAGGGTAAACCTATTGTGGGTCCCTGGCCACTCGGGGATCAGTGGCAACGAACATGCCGACAGATTAGCCAGGATGGGGGCAGAGACTCCATTTATAGGACCGGAACCAAGGCAATCACCAAGGCAATGATCAAATTGGAGCTACGTAACTGGCTCAGAAGACAGCACGTAGAATATTGGACCAAAGTCTACCAACAAAAACATGGCAAGGTAATGATGCCAAAGCCATGTTTTAAAAGAAGCTCTGCAATCCTGGGCCTGAACAGGAGAGAGATTAGACTCATGGTTGGATTGCTGACAGGCCATGGGAATTTCAAAAAACACCTACAAACAATGGGAATAACAGAAGAGTACCCTAAATGTAGGATCTGTGATGAAACTGCATCACATCTAATCTTCGAATTGCATTGGAGAGTAAAAGGCACAGAACATTTGGGACAACTAGACCCAAAGAAATTGTGTCTAATAAAGAACTGGTAAAGGGACTCCTTGCACTGTTCAAGGGCATTGGTTGGCTTTACAACAAACACATGATCCAAATGACTTCAAGATGCCAACACAAATAATTGATATTGATTGATTTTTCCGATAACTTACACAAACACATAGAGAAGTATACATAGTAGTGAAAAAGAGCTTAGATGTAAATCCACAAGCCTTTCAAACAAATTTAAACCAACTAGAAATCAACAGGGACATATTCGTAGTATCAGGGATATATAAACTTGAATCTCAAAATAGTGATTCAGTAGAAAAATTTCAAAACAAGATAGAAACAACGCATTATCTGCTGGATATATGACTCAATTTATTGCACATTTGTAAAATACCTGAAACATCACAACCATGAGCCAACCAACAAGGGAAAGGACATTACAATCGTCAAGACCAACAACAAAAACAAAATAAGAAATAGCAACAATAAAAGAGTACAGTAATATCCGCTCACCTTTAAGCTGACATATTGCCTTAAAACAGGTGTCCCAGAAATTCCAAACGCTGGAAGTTTTATCGACAGATTAGCCAGGATGGGGGCAGAGACTCCATTTATAGGACCGGAACCAAGGCAATCACCAAGGCAATGATCAAATTGGAGCTACGTAACTGGCTCAGAAGACAGCACGTAGAATATTGGACCAAAGTCTACCAACAAAAACATGGCAAGGTAATGATGCCAAAGCCATGTTTTAAAAGAAGCTCTGCAATCCTGGGCCTGAACAGGAGAGAGATTAGACTCATGGTTGGATTGCTGACAGGCCATGGGAATTTCAAAAAACACCTACAAACAATGGGAATAACAGAAGAGTACCCTAAATGTAGGATCTGTGATGAAACTGCATCACATCTAATCTTCGAATTGCATTGGAGAGTAAAAGGCACAGAACATTTGGGACAACTAGACCCAAAGAAATTGTGTCTAATAAAGAACTGGTAAAGGGACTCCTTGCACTGTTCAAGGGCATTGGTTGGCTTTACAACAAACACATGATCCAAATGACTTCAAGATGCCAACACAAATAATTGATATTGATTGATTTTTCCGATAACTTACACAAACACATAGAGAAGTATACATAGTAGTGAAAAAGAGCTTAGATGTAAATCCACAAGCCTTTCAAACAAATTTAAACCAACTAGAAATCAACAGGGACATATTCGTAGTATCAGGGATATATAAACTTGAATCTCAAAATAGTGATTCAGTAGAAAAATTTCAAAACAAGATAGAAACAACGCATTATCTGCTGGATATATGACTCAATTTATTGCACATTTGTAAAATACCTGAAACATCACAACCATGAGCCAACCAACAAGGGAAAGGACATTACAATCGTCAAGACCAACAACAAAAACAAAATAAGAAATAGCAACAATAAAAGAGTACAGTAATATCCGCTCACCTTTAAGCTGACATATTGCCTTAAAACAGGTGTCCCAGAAATTCCAAACGCTGGAAGTTTTATCGTAACCTCTTTGTACTCTGTCCGGATCAACAACGCCGTCCTCCTCGCTGTGTCGTCATCTGACTAGAGCTGTAGGAAACCGCGTGTATTCAAGCGCATATTGCGATTTAGATGGTTATTTTTGTTATTAGACATTTTAGATTTCACTTCGTGACTCGTGTTTGCAGGTTAATCTTCGACGTCCACTTGTAATGCAAACACACTTTTTATTGTATTTTTTACTTGTAAAGGTTTCGATATAATGGTTAGTATTTAGTATTGATCTAGTAAGAAAGTTTTGTAAAAGTGTAGGAAAGTTATCATTTACACCACTAATGTATTTTCATTCATTGTCTTAGCTGCGGTTGAGTTGCCGTGTGTTCTAAGGCACTTTGCTGTGATATCGTGGTTGCTCGCCGTCGGAGGTTCGAGTCCTCCCTCGATCACGCGTGTGTGTGTGTGTGTGTGTTGTCCTTAGCATACGCTAGTTTAAGTAGTTGTGAGACTAGGGACTGATAATCGTAGCAGCTGCATCTCGTAGATTTACAAACATTTGAACATGTGATATTGTCTTAATTTTCAGTGTCACAGAATATAGTACAGCTGTCCGGCTGCTATAACTCTGATCGGTCCCACTGGTATTCGGCACGAAATATTCCGAATGGTTCTGAAACTACGGGGCAAGCCTCCAAGTAGAGAGCTAAAACAGTACTTAAAATGGAGATCGCGGGATGGGTCCCTTGTGGGACAAGTAGTAGAAGTCTTTCAAATTATTAAAATATCTCACCTGAGAAAAAAAGGAAAAGGTTCACAAAATACTTTCTTTTACAGTATTAGCTAGTTTGAGTGACAGTTTGTTCAAGGTTGGCATGGGGTAGTGGGTGAGCGAACAGGTTTCCAACTTTGCAGTCCTGTGTAGTTTTCCGCTACTCACTAATTTCTGTATTTAATTTTATTCTTTGAAATATTACATTTTTAACTATAAAATTTAGAAATACATTTCAGTGCTCCCTACATTCCGATCACAACAGCGAGAGGGTTCTTAAAATACACTTTATGTGCCGGCGGCTGCTGTTACAGCAGTATTAGAGATAGTGGTTAAAATTTCTTCGCAGTCTTTCAATCGCTACAGAGAAGCAACAGCAGAAAGCATGCACCACGCTTTGTTATGGTTCGCGAGAGATTCCAGCCAGTGTATTGGCCGTATTTCGAGGTGGCACCGGTAACGAGAGTAACGAGTAGCGATACGTTTGTAACGAGTACTTTTAGTAACGAATACATACGGAAACCCTTGTGAAATGTCAACTTTCACGACCGGAAATGTAAATATTGCTAAACTTTTCCGGGCTAGTATACCTTGGTCTTGTGGATTTGCTAATAAAGCCCAACGTTTCGTCCTCATCTGCGGAGGACATTCTCATGGTGGATCGTGGTTCTTTCGAACGTCCGATACCCATCCTGGCAGCCGAATTCCATTTACGCGTGCTCGCGCGCTAACGTGGCAGGCGAGAAAGACAGGTCTCAGCGCACACAGCATGCTACGTCAGCAAGGTAGTTCCGAGCCGGCGCGATCGCTAGCCGATTGGCCGGCCGCTGGGGCACTGCCCACTGCGTCATAGCGGCCAGCCACTGAGCTAGCGATCGCGCCGGCTCGGAACTAGCTTACGTGGCATGACGTCTGCGTTGGGGTCTGTATTTCCAGTTGGCCGCGGTGCGCAAAGGTGTGAGTCAGATGTTTAGGATAGGCGCGCGCAATTAACCGTTGCCGATTGCCACTGTCGTTGATAGTATCGGTCCCTGGTGGAAGACTGTTACATTTCTTCTTCAATACCTGAATCCAGATTTCATTCAGTTTCACGCCCTCCTCCGTCCTATTGAAACTTTTGAGTGTTTTACAATTTCTGTAGCCTCTCTGTACAGTCTTTCGTGATATCCGTTTCTGCCTACCAAAACCTGAGTCTTATCAAACTAAAAAGGTAATCACCTGGTTGAATTACATGTTCAGCCACAGCTGATCTGTCAGTCTCTCCCCTTGTACAGTTACCCATGTGTTCTTTTAGTCGTTTGTTGACTATTCTTTTTGTGGTACCCACGTATACGTCTCCACAGCTGCAAGGAATTCTATAAATTCCTGACTTTCCAGGGCTTTGCGAGCATTCTCTGACGATTTCAGGTGCTCCTGTATCTACCGAGTAGGTTTGTACATGACGGCGACATTCCGTTATGCCAAAATTTTATCATTGCTGTTGGTGACGTCCTTAATAAAAGGCAGGGAGCTTTAGATTTTACCTTTTCATTGTTCTGAATGCAGGGTGGGCGGTCTCGACGCTCTCCTTATCTCTGTGGACGAATAGCCATTCCTGAATAAAGCATTAATGAGATTTTTTTAATTACGTGTCGAGTAGTTTTGGTTCGCAGATGTTCCTTGTTCTGTTCACCAACGTCTTTGTTCAAATGTTTGTAAATCTATCGGACCAAACTGCGTGGTCATCAGTCCGTAGCTTACAAACTACTTAAACCTAGGTAAACTAACCTGCGGACAAACACACACCCATGCCCCAGGGAGGACTCGAGCCTCCACAGCGAGCAACCGCGCGCTCCGTAGCCAGGTGCTTTAGACCGCTCGGCTACTCCGGCGCGGCACCAACGTCTTTATTGTGCCCCTTTTTTTTATCTTTTGGGAATCTACTACAGGGTCATCAGTCCCTAAACTTACAAACTACTTATCAACTAGCTAACACTAAGGACGGCACAAATATCCATGCCCAAGGGGGGATTCGAACCCCTGACCGTAGTGGCCGTGCAGACCGTGACTGAAGCGCTTCAGTCCCCTCGACCACCGCGGCCGGCCTTTTCTTGTCTGTGGTTGTTTGAATGCAGGTGCAGATAACGGTCTGTGTATGGGGGCTTCCGATAAACTGTATGGCCCAATGTCCTTAGCCAAACCATCTGACATCACACCTCTGCGCGCCCAGGGCAACGAGAAAGACAGGTTTTTATGTTACTGTAGATGTCTTTCAGTTCTTCAAATTTTTTGGACTAAATGTCTTTTTATATTTTTTGTGATAAATATTAGATTTTTTGGATAATACGACCTTTTTGTCGTTCCGACCATGGTTCCGTTCCCGAAGGTGACGGATTAGAGGGGTTCTACTGTACAGTCGATTTACGTTTACGCGTGCTCGTGAGCAGACGACGCCGACGAGAAAGACAGGTCGCGGCGCGCACGTCATGTCACGTGATGAACGTAGGCTTGAGCCGGCGCGATCGCTACCTGACCAACACCACCTAGAGAAAAGGCCGCGGCGCTCTCACGTGACGTCAGGCTTAGTAGGCTGCACGCACATAGCTGACTGGGTAGCCGCTGGGGCACGGCCAAAGAGGTATATAAACAACATAGAGAGGCTATAGGCAAGCTACAGCGCTGTGGGTGGCAGCACTAAGCAACATTGGACGCCATATTTGAGAACTTCAGTTTGAAGCAACAGAGTGAGCAGACGCTTCTGTTTGTAATCTAAACTAACGTGTAAACGCTATTCTTGGTTGTAACACATGCCCAGTGTATGTTCAGCATACAGCTGCAGCAACCACAGTCATAAAACAGCAAGAATATCATTCATAAAGAAAGAGATATGTAATTATATAGGTCGTTATGTATCAACGTGTATTTCTCTATAAACATTCATTTTACTTAACTTTCGCATTTACCAAGTTTCAAAATTATGTTTACTTCAGGACCATCAAAAAGCTAGGCAGAGAACGGATGTATTTGGTGTGTTTTAATAAAATGACAGTTGTTTGTATAGTGTACGAAAGCGTATTAATCATTGGGTAAGTGCCTAGGTATATGAACTGTAATTAAACTATTCTTTATACAGATTTCTTTTGAAAAACACGGAGTTGCTAACCCAATGGGTAACCAGTATGAGACGTGATAAGTGGCAGTTTACAAAGTATAGTTCCATATGCTCTTGCCATTTTGAAAAAAAGTTATGGATGCTACCACCGATCGAAAGCGGCTATTGGCAAATGCCATTCAACAATAGTGTCGTTTCCTGAGCACATACAGAAACCAAAAGCTGTAAGGAGAGTACCAAGGAAACGTCAAATTGTGGGGAGCTTGATAAATACGTAATGTACTTCAAAGCATGAAATATCATTTGAACCACAGGCAGAATAAAGATAAGTAAATATTTTAAAGAAATTCGCCTGTGTTTATAGGGAAATGCAAACAATTATTGACATTATAGTAACATCAAATAATGCAGCAGTTGGACGACTGTAAACATTACACTTAGGATGCAGTAGTAAGCGATAAATGCTATTCGTAGTGGGAACTACTTTCCGAAATGCACCGTGCAGAAATTAAGGAAAAATCGACACTGGCAATGATTAATATGAAACCTATGATTCAGTTGTTAGCAGACGCCCTGAATCACGTGGCGTGACACTGACGTTTTCAAAGATGGCGGCAGCCTTTCCAATTGGCTTCAACTATGGCGGCGCTGTGGCCAGTCTATGTTGTTTATATACGTCTTTGGGCACGGCCCACTATACCTAGCAGCGAGCCAGTCAACATGCGCGCGCATATCTGCCTGACGTCACACGAGAGCGCCGCGGCCTTCTTTGTAGGTGGAGGTGACCTGACTGGCACAGCCCATTGTCTGGCGGTCGCGCGGGCTCAAGCCTACCTTCATCACGTGACATGGCGTGCGCGCCGCGACCTGTCTTTCCCTTCGGCGTCGTCTGCTCGCGAGCACGCGTAAACGTAAATCGACTGTACAGTAGAACCCCTCTAATCCGTCACCTTCGAGACCGGAACCATGGTCGGAACGACAAAAAGGTCGGATTATCTGAAAAATCTAATATTTATTGCAAAAAAATATAAAAAAAGACATTTAGAACAAAAAATTTGAAGAACTAACAGACATCTACAGTAACATAAAAAGATTTTTTTTACACAGTGTCAAACGATATATCAACTAAAAATCATCTACACACATTATAATATGTATTGGTTTTAAAAGGAAAAACGACAAACTTACAGTACTGTACTTACTGTACAAACAAATCAGACACTATGACTAGATTTCCAACGATCAATCCATTTTTCACTGGCAGGAAATTTAATTTCGGCTTCCAGCTTTTTGGGCAAAACTATCGCTTTTTCTTAGAGAATTGGCCCAGATATTGGAGGTCTTTTCCTTCTTCCTTGACAAAACCACATCCACAGTGCGTTACCAAGCAGTTCAAGTTTAGGCTTTTTTAATGTTTGGCGATTCTTCAGAGTGTTTTCACCATCAATAGTAGCTGTATAGGAGTCAATGTCTTTCCGATTCTTCCTCCAATCCTCAATAAACACCTACATTCAGTTCCTTTCCAGTTTTTTCAGAGAGATTCTCCTTTGTCCAGTCTTTTTAGCACTGCTAATTATTCATTTAGTGAAAGAGTTACGTGTTTAAGTTTGAATCCAGACATGTTGAAAAAGAGACAACTGTACACACAATGAATGTAATAAGTACTGTAGGGAACACGGAATAAAGCAAACAACGATGTTTTTTAATCCCAACAAAGGATAAAAATGCACAATAACGTAAAGTATAACAATATGCACAGCGATACACACCGCAACAATGGCCCGACAGGCGTCCAATCAGTGACAAGTCCTCACAGGCTCGCGAACCTGAGGAGGGTCGGACTAACCAGAGTGACGCACCGTCCAAGGTCGGATTAGAGGGGTTCTACTGTAGTCAGTAACAAGCCAGGGTTTCTATCGTATGTTCAAAAGAGCCACGATCCCCTTTGAGAATATCCTCCACAGATGAGGACGAAACGTTGGATTTTATTAGCAAGTCCACAAAACCACGGCACAGTAGCCCGGAAATTTTCAGCAATATTATTCACTTCTTTTCGCTACTCTCACAGCTCTGCGTCAGACGCCCTATAGACGTGTTTAACAAACTCTCCACGAGAGTGCAACACCTACCATCAGCTCAGTTGTGGTGTTACATATTAGCGAAGTATCGCATGACATGCACCATCCTCTGCCGGCGGAGGTAGGGACTCGCCCGTTCGGTCATGAGTTTACAGACAGATATAAATGTCTGCAGGGCACGTCGTGACCAGTGGACAGTGGGCGGTCAGCTACGTGGAAGTCCGCCTGCTACCCAGCGTGTAGCTTGGGCAGGAGTAGTGTGCAGCGGAGGGTCGAGCGACGGCTGCTGTGGGCTCGTCGCTGTGGCCTGCGGCGCCGCCCTGCTGCCGCTATCTGCGGGCCGGCATCGCTGCGAGGGCGAGGGCGGCGGCACACACAGAGGTGAATGCCGCGCCGATAGCCAGGTGGGCCTTCCCACGCGATACGCGCCGCCACGTGAGCGCACTCCCACGCCGCTATCTGGGCGGCATCGGCACCGCGGGCCGTCGCAGGGCCTCATTCACACCAGCCCACGAGTGGACCACCACTGCACCACCATAACGAATAGAAGTGTCATCACTTGTTCAGTACAGTGGCGCAGCAAGGATTTGGTTCGGAGGGTGGGAGGGGGGGACAAAAAAAATCGCACTGACGTGTTTTACGGCCCACTTTAGATTTGTAGTTTTATAAGATTTTGCAAACATTTTGGACCAAAATAATAATCTAAATAATAAAAAATTAATTAATAACAGTATCTGAAGCCCTTCTAGGGAAAAAATTCAGGTAGTGGGGGGGTTTCGAACCACCGATCTTTCGTGGCACAGTCCAACACCTAGCCCACTACGCTACGGCTATAAATCAAAACATGAGTTGTTTAATCTCGTACTATTGATGGCCGTAGTTAACTGAAGTTAATATGGCATTTGTAGATATTAGATTATCATTTATCGTACGAAGAGCGATGTATTTTTGTTAATTCCTCTGTATGCCGTTGCTTTGAAAAGACAACGTCTAAATTACAATACGAAAATCATCAAATACGCGAGGAATGTCACGTGACATTTCCGAACTGCCGGTTTTCGTTAATTCAATGGAGGGTGTCAAATCTCTGTTATTTTTGCAAATATGTCTCAAACGATACGAGATATGAAAAAAAAACATAAGGGATATAAGTTGTACAGAATTTTCTCCTCTACCAAGTAGGTTATTCAAGTTTCGTGTCAGGTGAACGGTTCGTTTGCAATTACAATTATATTACAAACGGATTTTTTTAGTATTACTACCGCATTTTTTATCCACAAAATTTGAGAAATGGACGTTCTGGTCTCTGGCGGCCTACAGTCATGTCTGTAAAAATGGTGCTGATCGGTTTAACAGTTCGTCTTAAAAACAGTGAACACGTTACGGACAGACAGACAGACATACATCCCAAAATCGCCGTTATTTTTACAAATATCTTTGAAACGCTACGAGATATGAAAAAAACATAAGAGAGCAAAGTTGTAGAGAATTTTCTCCTCTACAACTTCGGTTATTCAATTTTCGTGTCCGATGAATATTTATTTTCATTGAAATTTCGAGCTGTCAAAAGACGATCGCAAAGGCCCACTTTTAGTGTTACTACCGTAACCTAAAGTGGGCGAAAAATAAAGCAATGGCGTATCAACCGGAAACGGTGGGGCGGAGACTAAGACACGGTGTCGCCCCCCACCACAGTTTTTTTTTTTTTTTTTTTTTTTTTTTTTTTTCCTTTGGCAGTCATTTTTGTCTTTGACTGAAGAATCTTGTAACAACTAAAACTGTTTTATTATATATTGAGAAAGGAAACTGGAACACCTCGGCTAAATTAAAGTTCTATGACCTAGCCCCTTCCCTCTAGACCAAAGTCCTCGAATCGCCAAGACGAAGTCAGTAAAAAGGTTTTCTTCCGTGCCCCCCCCCCCTCTAAAGAAATAGTTAGTACGCCACTTTCAAATAACTTAGTTTTACACTTTTTATAATTTAACCAATTATACTATGAAAACAGTTGCACTAGAAATAAAATAAGTAGCCTCGCATTAACACTGGAATGGTCGCGTCACTAGGACGAACATCGGTGCTCACGTTGTATCTGTGAGATACAGAGTCGCCGCGGCGGAGCGGCCGAGCGCATTGAGGCGCTATGCTACGATGCGCGAGGCCGTTCCCCGTCGGGGTTTCGAATCCCCCCCCTCGAGCATGGATGTTTGTGCTGTCTTTAGTGTAAGTTAATTTATAAGTAGTTTGTTAGTTTAGGGACTGATGACAACGCAGTTGAGTCCCATAAGCTTCACATACATTTGAATATTTGATAAAGGATCAACATAATACCGTTAGCTTTAATTAACTTCGATATGTTGCAGTGAATAAGTAAACAAAACGAGGGCGAAAACAAGTAGATATTACAATAGTAGCAGCTGAACAATTATTTTATGAAAATTAACAATAGAATCTTTATTTCTGCTGACGCGCAGGTTGCCTATTCCGGAAATGTGTATCTGTGTGATCCTATGCGACCATTCTAGAGTTAATTTAAAAGTGGAAGAGGTGCAACGCGGTGGAAATAGATTGTATATAATCAGCTCGTATAATAATACAGCTTCTATGTTATTAGCGAAAGATAAAGGTCTTTACAGTTTATTTAACATGAGACAATATGTGTAAAAATTGAACTAAAATAACTCTATGGTTGTTCATAAGATTCCACTCGGTGGCGCCGCTGACCTGCTAAGCAGCGGGTCGCCGCATATGAACACTCGGAACATAGCAGTAACAATAGCGGCAGCATTAAAACCGCTCACACACTTTCTCAGTGGCGTCTTAACGTTGGCGACCCATTGTCACGTTCACTTGTGCATGACAGATTATAGTTGCGTTGTGATTTATTACAATTTCCGGTGCCGATTTATTAAAAAATAATAATAATAATAATAATAAAATAAAAATAAAAAAACAACAATAAAATTAAAAAATCTTTTGGGGGTGTCTTAGAGGGAGTGAGCCTTCTGCCCCATAAACCCCCCCCCCTCCCCCCAATGTGATTGCGCCGCTGGTTGAGTACATCCGTTTCGCAGATTGGCGGCGTTATCTCAGATTTACGCGCTATTCTCCCATGCAGTGAAGTTACACTTTCGAATTCTTATCTCTGTTTTGCATGTTATGAAGTCGTGATTCTCATATAGGCCCTTATGTTGTGGGAAAATGTGTAATTTATTTAAGCGCAATCTCAATACTGATAAATGCTTTTTCTTTAAATTGTTCTGGGATGGAAAAAGGAGAACCCGGCAGTGAATAATTGCATGGCTTCACACACAGTAATCAATTTTTGGACTGTCAATATATTATAATAGTAAGACAAGGAAAAAGAGCAATCATTAAATGTTATTTGGCAACAGTAATATTTATCCTTACCGTGTCCTGCAGTAGACAAACTAGATAAGGAGCGTGGAAATCTACTACGATGTATAACACTTTCAGAACTCACCTTTAGTAATTCTGTGAATAAACTAGAATAAAAAGTTTTTATTTCTATAACACATATGCAAAATAGTGTCGATCCTTAATCCTCTCCTACAATTGTATTATCAACCATTACTTTCCATCAGTTGAGTCTGGCTTTAGAGTTTCTTAGCGGTTAGTAAAGCAAGAATGTATCGACACCTGTGTATCAAAAGGCACAATAATTCTGCTCGCCCTGAAGTGACTGTAAAGCAATGCGCCTACAGCAGCACAATTACTCAGGCCTACTCTGACTTGAGTTTATTGGCATCGTCACTTCAGTTCAGGAGACTGCAATTCTACTACACGTTTCAATCGAAATACTTGCTTCCAATTTAAGTCTTTCGATTTAATTAAATATCGAACACCACTAACAATCTGTACGAGTGCACAATTCTTTATGTTGTTGTATGGTCTTCAGTCCGGAGACTGGTTTGATGCAGCTCTCCACCCTACTCTACCCTGAGAAGCCTCTTCATCTCCTCGTAAGAACGGCAACCTACATCCATTTGAATTTGCTTATTGTATTCATCTCTTGGCCTTCCTCTGCGATTTATACCCCACCACTTCCCTCCAATGCTAAATACACGATTCTTTGATGTCTTAGAATGAGTCATACCAATCAATCTCTTCTTTTAGTCAGGGTATGCCAAAAATTCCTTTTCTCTCCAATTCTGTTCAGTACATCCTCATTAGTTACGCGATCCATCCACCTAATCTTTAGCATTCTTCTGGAGCACCACATTTCCAAAGCCTCTATCCTCTTCCTGTCCGCACTGTTTATCGTCCAAGTTTCACTCCCGTACAAAGCAACACTCCAAACAAATGCCTTCAGAAAGGACATCACTACACTTAATATTCGAGGTTAGCAAATTTCTCTTTTTCAAAAACGCATTTCTACCCATTGCCATTATGCATTTTATATCCTCTGTACTGCGACCATCATAAGTTATTTTGACTGCCCAAGTAACAAAACTCATTTAGTACCTAAATTGTTTTGTTACCTAATCTAATATGTTCAGCACCGCCTGATTTTCTTAGACTGCACTCCATTTCCCTTGTTTTGCTCTTGTTAATGTTCATCTTATACGCACCTTTTAACACACTGTCCATTCCGTTCAACTGCTCCTCTAAGACCTTTGCTGTCTCTGACACAATTACTATGTCATCAGCAAAACGCAATGTCTTTTATTTATTCACCTTGAACTTTAATCCCTATTCCGAGTTTTTCCTTACTTTCCTTCACAGCTTGCTCGATGGACAAATTGAATAACATTGGAGAAGGGCTACAACACTTAGTCCGTTCTCAATCAATGCTTCCCTTTCATGCCCTTAAACTCTAATAACTGCCGTCTGACTTTTGTTCAAGTTGTAAATCATCCTCCTTTCCCTATATTTTTCTCATTCTGAACTCAGAATTTGAAAGAGTGTATTCTAATCAACATTGTCAAAAGCTTTCTCCAAATCTACAAAAGCTAGAAATGTAGGCTTGCCTTTTCTTAATCTATCTTCTAAGTCGTAAAGTGAGCATTGCCTCCCGTGTTCCTACGTTCCTCCTGAATCCAAACGGATCTTCTCCGAGGTCTTCTTCTACCAGCTTTTCCATTCTCCTGTAAATAATTCGTGTTAAAATTTTGCAAACATGACTTACCAAACTGATGGTTCTGTAATTTTCACACCTGTCTGATACTGATTACTTGGGAAAAAAACCGAAATATCGACAAATCAGCCACGAAGCACACGATATAGCGTTTATAAACATGAATACAACAGCGCGCAAAAACGACCGCATCGCTGCGCAGTGGGAGATTCCAGCACTTGCCCTATTCGGCCACGTTGTCGGAGATGAGTGACCACACTTTCTACCTCTATGCGTTATGCTGCCCCGGGCAGGTCAGCCACACGCGTCTCAACATACTCGAGAAGCGCTCTTGTACAGCTTACTTTTACATCTACATACATATTCCGCACACCACACAAAGGTTCGTGACGGAAGGTACTCAGTACGCTACTAGTTACTTGCTTTCCTGTTCCACTCCCATTTAGAGTGAGGGAAAAACGAATACTTGTAAGCATACGTACGAGCCCTAATATCTCTCATCTCATCCTTGTGGTCTTTACGCGGAACGTACACTCCTGGCCATTAAAATTGCTACACCACGAAGATGACGTACTATAGACGCGAAATTTAACCGACAGGAAGAAAATGCTGTGATATGCAAATGATTCTCAAATGTTCAAATGTTTGTTAAGCTTAAGGGACTTAACTGCCGGTCATCAGTCCCTAAACTTACAAACTACTTATGAACTACTTACGAACTAGGACGGCACAAATATCCATGCCCGAGGGGGGATTCGAACCCCCGACCGTAGTGGCCGTGCAGACCGTGACTGGAGTGCCTCAGTCTCCTCGGCCACCGCGGCCGGCGCAAATGATTCTCTTTTCAGAGCATCCATACAAGGTTTGCGCCGGTGGCGACACCTACAACGTGCTGACATGAGGAAAGTTTCCAACCGATTTCTCATACACAAACAGCTGTTGACCGGCGTTGCCTGGTGAAACGTTGTTGTGATGCCTCGTGTACCATCACGTTTCCGACTTTGATAAAGGTCGGATTGTAGCCTATCGCGATTGCGGTTTATCGATCGCGACACACTGCTGCTCGCGTTGGTCGCGATCCAATGACTGTTAGCAGAATATGTACACAGTGGGTTCAGGAGAGCTATACGGAACGCCGTGCTGGATCCCAACGGCCACGTATCACTAGCAGTCGAGATGACAGTCATCTTATCCGCATGGCTGTAACGGATCGTGCAGCCATGTCTCGATCCCTGAGTACACAGATGGTGACGTTTGCAAGACAACAACCATCTGCACGAACACTTCGACGACGTTTGCAGCAGCATGGCCTATCAGCTCGGAGACCATGACTGCGGTTACCCTTGACGCTGCATCACAGACAGGAGCGCATTCGCTGGCGTACGCAATGACGTACCAGGGGACACGAATGTGCAAAAGTCATTATTTCGGATGAATCCTGGTTCTATTTACAGGATCATGATTGTCACATCCGTGTTTGGCGACATCGCGGTGAAAGCACATTGGAAGCGTGTATTCGGCATCGCCATACTGGCGTATCACCCGGCGTGATGGTATGGAGTTGCATTGGTTATACGTCTCGGTCACCTCTTGTTCGCATCGACGGCACTTTGAACAGTGGCCGTTCCATTTCAGATGAGTTACGACCCGTGGCTCCATGCTTCATTCAATCCCTGCGAAACCCTACATTTCAGCAGGATAATGCACTACCGCATGTTGCAGGTGCTGTACGAGCCTTTCTGGATACGGAAAATGTTCGACTGATGCACTGGCCAGCACATGCTCCAGATCTCTCACCAGTTTAAAACGTCTGGTCAATGGTGACCAACTAGCTCGTCGCAATGACAGTCACTACTCTTGATGAACTGTGGTATCGTGTTGAAGCTGCTTGGGCATCTGTACCTGTACACGCCATTCAAGCTCTGTTTGACTCAATGTCCAGGCGTATCAAGGCCGTTATTACAGCCAGAAGTGGTTGTTCTGGGTACTGATTTCTCAGGATCTATGCACCCAGATTGCGTGAAAATGTAATCACATGTCAGATCTAGTATAATATATTTGTCCAATGAATATCCGTTTATCATCTGTATTTCTTCTTTGTGTGGCAGTTTTAATGGCCAGTAGTGTAGGTTGGCGGCAGTAGAATCGTCCTGCACTCCGCCTCAAATTCGGGGCCTCTAAATTTCTTCAACAGTGCTTCTCGGAAAGAACGTCGCCTTTCCTCCAGCGACTCCCATTTGAGTTCTCGAAGCATTTCAGTAACACTCGCGCCATGACCTAATCTACCAAATAAAAACCTCTGCCTCTACACAACAGTCTTCCCCTTCTTTGGTGCACTCTCCCCACTCTTCGTTCGTTGTTTGGGCTGTCGTTTGGTCTCTGAAGTGTAATGGTCAATCCAAGTTTGATCCACAGTTTTGGATCTGCACAAAAAGACCTGTGGATTGCGACTGAACAGTGTGAGTTTTTGAGTACAAATGTTCTTTCGTTTCCGGTTGAGAGGGTGTGGCACCCATCGCGCACAGAGCTTCTCCCAATCAAGCGAAGTCAACCATTCGCCTTACCCACGAGTGTCCCTGCATGCTCGTTACATTTAATATCGCTGTGCAGAGTTACGCCCAGGTATTTAAGTGACACGTCTCTGTCAAGCAGCACACTACTAATGTCATATTCGAACATCACGAGATTGTTTGTCCTACTCATCTGCATCATCTTAATTTTTCGATATTTATCGCTAGTTTCCATTCCTCACATCGCCTAGCAATGTGGTGCAAGTCATCCTGCGTGCCGGCCGCGGTGGCCGAGGGGACTGAGGCGCTTCAGTCACGGTCTGCACGGCCACTACGGTCGGCGCTTCGAATCCCCCTCCGAGCTTGGATATTTGTGCCGTCCTAGTTCGTAAGTAGTTCATAAGTAGTTTGTAAGTTTAGGAACTGATGACCCCGTAGTTAAGTCCCATAAGATTTACAAACATTTCATTTCATCCTACGTCCTACAACAGTCATTCAATGACGTGTTTGTATAGCTCATGGGACTTAACTACGGGCTCATCAGTCCCTAAGCTTACAAACTACTTATGAACTATCTAAGCCTAAGGACGGCACAAATATCCATGCCCGTGGGGGGATTCGAACCCCCGATCGTAGTGGCCGTGCAGACCGTGTCTGTAGCGCCTCGGTCCCCTCGGCCACCGAGGCCGGCTCACTCAATGACGACACCCTCTTATACACCACAGTATCATCAGCAAACAGCCGCAGATTGCAACTCACTCTGTCCGTCAGGTCATTTATATAGATAGAAAATACAAGCGGTCCTATCTCTGGGGCATCCCTGACGATACCGTAGTCTCTGATTAACACTCGCCATCGAGGACAATATACTGGGTTCTATTACTCAAGTAATTTTCAAGCCACTCACATATTTGGGTGCCTGTTCCGTAAGTTCGTAACTTCGTTAGCAGTCTGTAGTGCGGTGGCGTCACAAATGCCTTTCTAAGATCGAGAAATGTGCAGTCTGCCTGTCCCCTTCATCCACAGCTCGCAAGATGTCACGAGAGGAAAGGGCACGCTAGGTTTCGCACGATCCATACTTGCTGAAGCTGGTGCATGCTTGGGCGTGTGTAGAAATAAAAGTTGTCCCCGTCAAAAATCGTGTTTTATCACTTTAATCCACGTCGAACAGCCCAAGTACAAATAAATACGGTGTTTTTTTTTGGGGGGGGGGGGGGGGAGAGGCCTATACCAGAGAATATCTGTAAAAATCAACAGAACAATAGAAACACGTCTGTAGATATACACCATGTGCTCAAAAGTATACAGACACCCCCCAAAAACTTACTTTCTGCTTTTAGGTGCATATGCTGGCACCTACTGCCAGGTTCTCCGTACCGGCGACCTCAGTAATCACTAGACATCGTGAGAGAGTAGAATGGGACGCTACGTAGAACTCACGAACTTCTAACGTGTCAGGTGATTGGGTGTCACTTGTGTAAGAAGCCTATATGCGAGATTTCCACTCCCCTAAAAACTCCTAGGTCCACTCTTTCTAGTATGATGGTGAAGTGGAAACATTAAGGGACACGTACAGCACGAAAGAGTATAGGCCGACCTTGTCTGTTGACTGACAGAGACAGCCGGCAGTTGAAGAGAGTCGTATCGTGTGATAGGCAGGCATCATAAAGGAATTCGAACTGCATCAGGATCCACTTCAAGTACTATGACTATTAGGTAGGAGGAGAGAAAACTTGGATTTCATGGTCGAGAGGCTGCCCATAATCCACCCATCACGCAGGTCAATGACAAACGATGCCTCGCTTGGTGTAAGGAGCGTAAAAATTGGACGAACTGAGCAGTGGCAAAACGTTTTGTGGAGTGAGGACTCGCGGTACACAATGTGGCAATCCGATGGCAGGGTGCGGGTATGGCGAATGCCCGGTGAACGTCATCTGCCAGCATGTGTAGTGCCAACAGTAAAATTCGGAGGTGGTGGTGTCCTAGTGTGGTCGTGTTTTTTCATGGAGGGAACTTGTATCCCTTGTTTTTTTTGCGAGGCACTATTACATCACAGGCCTACACTGATATTTTAAGCACCTTTCTGCTTCCCACTGTTGAAAATCAATTCCGGGTTGGCTGCTGCATCTTTCAACACCATCGAAAACCTGTTCATAATGCACGGCCTATGGACGATTGTATATACGATAGTAACATCCTGTAAGGGACTGACCTGCAGGAAGTTCTGATCTGAATCCTATAGAATACATTTTGGATGGTTTGGAACGCAGACTTCATACCAAGTTTCATCGACTTACATTTAATGCAGCACTCGGTGAAAAATGGGATGCCTTTCCACAAGAAACCTTCCAGCACAAATTTTTATTTTTGCAATTTTATTTATTTCAGTGCCCTGAAACGGTCAAAATTTTTAAATATTTCGATTTCGTACCTGAGTTATCACTCGTACTTTCCCCAGTACAGTACGAATCCTCTCCGTCCATATCTTCAATTTGTGACCATGTATACCCATTCAAAATATCTAACATCTCCGACACCGTCAGCTTGCTACGCGCCATTTCTGTCTCAGAAAACACCCCACGATTGAACTACAAAGTGACGGTTCCAGTACTTCCCTCAATCGCCACTAGGTTGAGATGGCCGCAAGTGCTACTATCTACCAAACAAAGAATGAGCCACCTCCATATTGCACTGTTACGCCGCAAACATTGTGACAGGGAAATGTGTTAAGATCTTGGTTTGCTCACTTTAGCAAGACGGAATGTCAGCAGCCGCCTTGCGTTATGACGGCAGCCGCTGCATCGGCAAGTTGGAAAGCTTACCGTCAGAGAACTTTGTGTGAGTGAAATGGCTGTCAGACAGAGATGCAGCTAGTAAACATTTCATAACTACCCGTAACTGTGTCACAAGAGTGAATAAGACCGCGGATACGTCAGCGGTAAAGACACATCGGGCGAACACTGCATTTTCAAATGGAACACATTCAAACCGTTTCATACGTCACAGTTTCAGCCAATTTTATGTATAAATAGTCCCACATTTAGAATGTAGATAATGTCGTGGGGCCGGCCGCGGTGGCCGAGGTGACTGAGGCGCTCCAGTCACAGTCAGCACGGCCACTACGGCCGGGGGTTCGAATCCCCCCTCGGGCATGGATATTTGTGACGTCTTTAGTCTAAGCTAGTTAATAAGTAGCTTGTAAGCTTAGGGACTGATGACCCCGTAGTTAAGTCCCATAAGTTTAAAAAAAACAATGTCGTGGGAAAGGCGAACCATAGAATGCGTTTTATTGGCAGAACCCTTAAAAAAATGTTCAAATGTTCGTAGAGTCTATGGGACTTAACTACGGGGTCATCAGTCCCTAAACTTACAAACTACTTACAACTAAGGACGGCACAAATATCCATGCCCGAGGGGGGATTCGAACCACCGACCGCAGTGGCCATGCATACCGTGACTGGAGCTTTTTTTTTTTTTTGTGGTTTTAGGGCCCACGACTTCTATGGTCATTAGCGCCCAGACAAGAACATAGAGTCTCTATGATCTCAAAAAAATAAAAATTGGTGACTGTCAGAACATCAACAAGAGGCTAAAAACGAAAGATAAAGGACAATTAAAAGGGTTAAATATCCTTCGATAAGTTAGCCAAGTTGATAAAACGCAAAACTCGAGCAGCTGCTCGTGTGTTATCAGCTAAAATTTCCTCCAGAGTAGACGGAAAGTGAAGGGCTACACGGAGATGATTAAAATTAACACAAGTCAGTAAAACATGTCGTACTGTCAGCAGTTCACCGCAGGAGCACAGCGGTGCAGGGTCGGCGGAGAGCAAGTGACGGTGGCTGAAACGGCAGTGACCGATCCGCAACCGGGCCAGGATGACCTCCTCTCGCCGAGAAGGGCGTGAGGAGGTCCTCCAAGCGGTCGGGATCGGTTTTACAGTTCTCAATTTATTGTTGTTCATTGAAAACCACGCACTGTGGCATTGCGACACGATACTCCGGCGAAGAGCCCGTTGAACATCGTCCGATGGGACGCAAAAGGTAGCCATGCGAGGCAAAATAGCAGCGGCCTTGGCCGCTATGTCGGCGGTCTCATTCCCGGGCACACCCACGTGGCCAGGTACCCACAGGAAGGAAACGTGACAGCTGTCATCTGCTAACAACTGGAGCGTTGGATCCGATACACGAGAGGATGGTTCGATAAAGGGTCCTTTAGACTCTGCAGGGCACTAAGGGAGTCCGAACATATGGCATAGAAAGGTTGGCGGTGGCGGCAGGTGTACAAAACGGCCTGGTGGAGGGCAAAAAGCTCAGCCGTGAAATTCGAGCACCGGTCAGGGAGCTTGTATTGGAACCGGTTGTCCCCGACGACGAAGGCAGATCCGACACCGGCAGTGCTCTTGGAACCATCAGTGTAAATAAATATGGCATTGTCGAACCGCGAACGGAGTTCGACAAGCCTCGAGCGGTATACCAAATCCGGAGTGCTCTCCTTGGGGAGCGAACTAAGTTCAAGGTGAGTGTGAACCTGGGCCTGATGCCACGGTGGCAATGGGCTTTCGCTCAACCGAAAGGTGGAAGGAAGGGTAAAATCGAGCCGCTGTAGTAGGCGCCGAAACCGAATTCCAGGTGGAAGCAATGCAATCGCAGACAACTGATATTGGCGATCGAGTGAGTCGTCAAAAAATAATCGGTAAGATGGATGGTTGGGCATCGACCGCAGGCGGCATGCGTACCGACACAAGAGTATGTCACGCCGAGTGGTCAACGGTAATACAGCAGCCTCGGCATACAGACTTTCAACAGGGCTGGTATAAAATGCACCAGTCGCAAGACGTAATCCCCGATGGTGGATAGAGTTGAGACGGCGGAGAATCGACGGCCGTGCAGAAGAGTATACAAGGCTTCCGTAGTCAAGCTTCGACTGAACAATGGCCTGGTAAAGGTGAAGCAGGATGGTACGATCCGCTCCCCATGACGTGCCACTGAGGACACGAAGAACATTAAGGGATCGGCCACAACGGGCAGCCAGGTAGGACACGTGTGTGGACCAGCAAAGTTTACGATCAAAAATGAGTCCCAAGAATTTCGTAGTCTCCACGAAAGGTAGAGCAACAAGGCCGAGATGTAGAGAAGGTGGAAGAAATTCCTTGTATCTCCAGAAGTTTATATACACAGTTTTCTCAGTGAAGAATCGGAAGCCGTTTGCGATGCTCCAGGAATATAGACGGTCAAGACAGCGTTGAAGAGAACGCTCCAAGAGACACGTCCGCTGGCCGCTGCAATAAATTGCGAAATCGTCAACAAAAAGAGATCCGGAGACGTCGGCTGGAAGGCAATCTACGATCGGATTGATTGCAATGGCAAAGAGCGCCACACTCAAGACGGAGCCCTGTGGTACCCCATTCTCCTGGAAAAAGGTATCTGACAAAACAGAGCCCACCCGTACCCGGAACTTGCGATCCGCCAAAACGCTTGAATGAAAAGAGGAAGGCGGCCCCGAAGGCCCCATGTGTGCAATGTGCGGAGAATGTCCGATCTCCAACAGGTATCGTATGCCTTCTCCAAGTCGAAGAACACTGCTACTGTTTGACGCTTCTTTAGAAAGTTGTTCATAATGAAGGTCGACAAAGTAACGAGGTGATCAGCAGCAGAGCGGTGTCGACGAAAACCGCATTGGATATTAGTCAGGAGGCGGCGAGATTCGAGGAGCCAGACCAACCGAGCGTTAACCATGCGTTCCATCACCTTACAGACGCAGCTCGTCAGAGAAATGGGGCGATAACTGGAAGGAAGGTGTTTGTCCTTCCCTGGTTTGGGGATGGGGACAACAATGGCTTCACGCCAACTTGTGGGAACATGACCTTCAGTCCATATGCGATTGTAGGTACTAAGAAGAAAGCACTTGCCCGCAGGAGAGAGGTTCTTCAGCATCTCAATATGAATGGAATCGGGCCCGGGAGCAGAAGATCGGGACAGGGCGAGAGCACGGTCTAGCTCCTGCATGATGAAGGCGACGTTATAATTTTCACGATTAAAAGAGTGGAAAGAAGGCGGCCGTGCCTCCTCTACCTGTTTGCGAGGAAGAAAGGCAGGGTGATAATGGGCAGAGCTCGAAACCTCCGCAAAGAAACGGCCCAATGCGTTGGAAACATCAGCGGGGTCCACGAGGACTGCGTTCTCCACGGTCAGGCCAGGAATCGGGGAGTGGACCTTGATGCCGGATAAACGGCGTAGGCCACCCCAAACAACCGTGGAGGGAGTAAAACGGTTAAAAGAACTAGTAAAATCAGTCCATCAAGCTTTCTTGCTGTCGTTTATGATACGACGACATTGCGCTCTCATACGTTTATAATGTATGCAATTCTCCAAAGTTGGGTGGTGGCGGAAGGTGCGTAAAGCACGGCGCCGGGCTCTAAGCGCGTCGCGGCAGGCTGCAGTCCACCAAGGGACCTGGACACGACGTGGAGAAGAGGATGTACGAGGTATGGAATGTTCAGCAGCGATGAGAATAACCTCTGTGAGGTAGTCGACCTGACTGTCACTGTTGGGAAAATTCTGATCGTGAAAAACAGCCATGGAAGAATAAAGCCCCCAGTTGGCTTTAGAAATGTTCCAACTGGTGGGACGAGGAGATAGGGAATGATGCAGGAAGTGGATGATACAAGGGAAATGGCCACTCGAGTACGTGTCAGAAAGTGCACACCACTCAAACCGACCGGCAAGCTGAGGAGTGCATATCGCAAGGTCTATGTGGGAGTAAGTATGGGTTGTGTCTGAAAGGAAGGTCGGTGCACCGGTGTTGAGGCAGACAAGATCGAGGTGTTGGAGAAGGTCCACCAAAAGGGGGCCTCTCGGACAAGGTGCCGGAGAGCCCCATAGGGGGTGGTGGGCATTAAAATCGCCTACCAACACGAAAGGTGAAGGGAGCTGGTCAACAAGGTGTAGCACATCTGCCCTAGTAAGGGCAGATGACGATGGCGAATAGATATTACAGAGGGAAAAGGTGAATGTGGATAAAGTGATGCGGACGGCAACTGCCTGTAGGTGAGTAGGCAATGAAATGGGATGGAAATAGACGTCGTCTCGAAGGAGCATCAGAACCCCTCCATGGGTGGCAGGTCGAACCACACCGAGGTGTAGTGTGGAAAGTCTGCACGGTCACTTGGACGCAGCTTAGTTTCTTGGAGACCGACTAGAAGCGGGCAGTGCAACCGAAGGAGTAGTTTTAACTCCTCCCGATTGGAACGAATGCCGCGAATATTCCATTGAAGGAGCGCCATGATAAAAAATGAGAAGAAATGAGGTTAAAAACGAACAAGCAAGTGGGGTCACCTCGACGGCCGCTGAGGACCGGATTGCGAGGGAGCACTGCTATCGCTGTCTAGGGGCAAAGGGTCGTGGTCCATAGGTTCGACCGACGCGCCTGCCACCTCCCTGAGTTGATCAGGAGGGGCAGTTTCCACCGCCGGTAAAGGGCCGGGTGCCCGGCAGACGGAGCGTCCCGGTGAAACAGAAGACGGCCGAGGCCGGCAACTGTTGGACGGCGTGACGCATGGGTCACGCCTCGGCGGGGAAGGAGAGGAACTCTTTTTCTTGTTGGCTCTTCTCGAAGAGTGACGGTGAGAAGAGGCAGTCGACGGTTGGGAAGCCCGAGAACGCAGAAACTCCTCACGGACGGGGTCCTTTTTCAAAGTCTGGGCATCTTGTTTAGGTGCCTGAGGTTTACTAGAGGTTGACGAAGACTGTACTTTAGGAGCAGCAGGAGGAAGCGGGGACGTGGAACGGGCAATCTTCGGGCTGGCGGATCGCACAACTGTGTCAGCGAAAGTGAAATCACAAGTCTGGGTACTGGAATCCTTAGTAGGTCGAGTTGAGGTGAGGACCTTACTGTACGTGCCCGCTGGGAGGACAGTGGGCTTTCGACTCGCCAACAACTTTCGAGCGGCAGACGTTGATACCTTCTCCGTAACCCGAATTTGCTGGATGATTTTTTCATCCTTATATACAGGGCAGTCTCGAGAGGAAGCCGCATGGTCGCCGTTGCAGTTAAGGCAGTGAGAGGACGGGAGGTGGGAAATCCCCCTAATGGGCGTCCTTACCACAAGTGACACATTTTGCTGCATTTGGGCAAGATTCATGGGTATGGTTGTACCTGTGGCATTGGTAACAGCGCGTTGGGTTTGGAATATAAGGGCGGACAGAGATAACTTCGTACCCTGCTTTGACCTTCGACGGGAGTTCAACTCTGTCGAATGTCAAAAACACAGTACGAGTCGGTGTCAGCTGGTTATCTACCTTTTTCATCACCCTGTGGACGGCTGTCACACCCTGATCGGACATATACGATTGGATGTCTTCATCAGACAACCCGTCAAGGGATCTCGTAAAAACTACCCCCCGTGACGAGTTGAGTGTGCGGTGCGCTTCTACCTTGACTGGAAACGTGTGTAATAACGTAGTCCGGATTAGTTTCTGGGCTTGGAAAGCACTGCCCACTTCCAGCAACAATGTGCCATTGCGCTGACGCGAACAGGTTTTAACAGGGCCAGCAATTGCATCTACACCTTTCTGGATGACGAAAGGATTTACAGACGTGAAATCTTTTGCATCGGTGCGAGAGACAACAAGAAATCTCGGTAGATTAGGCAGAGTCTTCTTTGGCTGAAGCGAATCTATCTTACGTTTCTGGGTCAACGTCACAGAAGAAGAGAAGGAAGTCATCGCGGAAGTGTCCCCCGTGATTACCGGCGTCTCCGATGGCGCGCTCCTTCCTAGTGGGGGCCCTCTCCGAGGGCTTACCCGCCTTAGGTGATTGTTCACACCTCAGGTCACACCTCCCGAGAACTGACGGAGGGACCAATCGGCATGTTCGGAAGGTACCAGCTCGGGTAATCACCCCTCCCTGGGCCTGGCCTTTACCAGGGGGTACGTACGTGCCCTACTTGTCTACCCGGGGCGGGGAATTACGCGTTACCCAGTCACCTGCTACGCATGATAATGCGTGGGTCGGCCTTCAGACACGCACAGGGAGGAAAGAAGAAGGATAGAGAAAGTGAAGAGGAAGGAAAGAAGTGTCTCAAACGCCGAGGCGGAGACTAATGAGGAGAAGAAGGCTAGGAGAGTACAAGGAGAGAAAGACAGAAAACAAGGGGTAAGAAAGTAAGGAACGAAGGAATAAGAGAAACGACAACAAGAACCACCGTAACTTACGAAATTCGCCCGTCTCCGGGCGAAGGCATAAACCGGGAGGGAAAGTGAAGCAGCCTGGGGCAGAAGAAAGGCTGCTCCGGCTCGGGGCCCCGTGCGCGCCACACACGTACCCACAAAAGAACTGTGGGCCCCCTGGGGGGGGGATGACTGGAGCGCCGCAGTCACCTCGACCACCAACCCTTAAGAGATGCAACAAAACTACTAAAGAAACTGCATACACTACGCTTGTCCGTCCTTTTATGGAGTATTGTTGCCCAGTGTGGAATCCTTATCAGGTGGGTTTGACGAAGGACATCGAAAGAGTCCAAAGAAGGGCAGCTCGTTTCGTATTGTCACGATACAGGGGAGACAGCGTTACGGAAATGATACAGGATGGGAATCATTACAACAACGGCGCTTATCGCTACGGCGTGGGCTACTTACGAAACTCCAATCGCCAACATTCCTCTCCGAATGCAAAAATATATTGTTGACTCCCACTTACATAGGTAGAAATGATCATCAGAATAAAATACGAGAAATCAGAGCTGGAACGGAAAGATTCATGTGTTCTTTCTTCCCGCGCGCTATTCGATTATGGAATGGGAGATAAATAGTATAATAGTGGTTCGATTATCCGTCTGCCAGGCACTTAAATGTGATTTGCAGAGTATCCCATGTAGATGAAGACATAGAAGTAGCAGTCACTTGGTCTTCTGAATCGACGATGGCCAGGAGGTAGTCGTCAATTCACTGGCCTAATCGTTGTGCTCAGTCTTTGACACAGATAGCAGTACATAAGAGATGGAGACTGGTCGAGGCCATACTTCGCACTAAACATCGTCTGGGAAGATGGTGATCCGCTGTGCTGACGACTTCACACCTCTATGGTGGCTGCCTGACGCCGGCGCAGTCTAAAGGCCAATGTTCGAGTTAACACACTGGTACTAATCCGGCCAGCCGGTGTCCCGAGTCGGGAACCAGCACGACATCCGACTTCAGAGGGGTCCCTGCGTGGATCCACTGACCGCTGCATAGCCTGGTGAAGAGATAGAGCACTTCACAATAACAGTCTTTGCCTCGGTTCCCGGCATCGCGGTGCGGCGCGGGCACTACCATCATACGAAACACCAAGGTTGCAGCTCGAAGGCGACGTCACCTTCTGCTCTAGCTCCTGTCGAGCTAGCGCCTTCATCGAACTTATGTATCAGTAAACACTTCCGGGCTGAGTTGCCGTGGTCGATCTATAAAACTTCCTCTCCCTGACGTTTCGTTCTCGACTACGGAGAACATCTTCCGAGGTTGAGTCGACTCGGAAGATGTTCTCCGTAGTCGAGAACGAAACGTCAGGGAGAGGAAGCTTTATAGATCGACCACGGCAACTCAGCCCGGAAGTGTTTACTGATGAAGACGCCGGCCGTGAAAGCCTTCATGGGATTAACTTATGTATGTTACGTAATAAAATGTGTCAACTATAATTCTAGCGCCCCTTGGCGGTCCACCAGGTTCCACGCCTCGTCCTGACCTAAAGCTGGGAACACACCGCTCGGCCCCAGTAGCGCGATGGAACGGCCAACGCGGCGCGCTAAATGTTATTCAGGCGGTCGGTAGACGCCCGGGATGCGGGCATACGGGCGCCGCGTGGTCGGCAACGGGAGGGAGAGCCCGTATTACGTACAGCCGTGCGTCGTGCTCAATATAAGTCGCAGCCGACTCGAGGCACGCACGAAACGTGACGGCGCATCTGCGGGCGGCAACTGCGGAGGGAGACGAGGGGACGGGAATCTTGCGAGGACTCAGTTCTTTCTTGTTTCGAGAGTAACCATTGTTGTGGTATTTCTTCTCTCTGCATTGTTACCAACTCTCCAAAGCAAAATTGAGCTAAATCTGTCTACAAGAAGAAACAAGAAAAAATCTGAAATAAAACAAGCTGAATTACTATGAACTTCAATTTCTGCGTTAATTGTACTGTGTAACTGACCGACACATTTATTTTATTAATCTCTGCTTGGCACTACAGTAATACAAACAATTTTATAACTATATAATCACAGTCTAACATACACAATCGCGACACTCACTACTGTGAAAGTTGTTACCAACTGACAGTTGCAACGACACTAGCGCTCCTAGTGGTGGGCAAGGTGCCGTAAGAATAATGTTTGTTTGTAATACTTTTTTATTATCTGTAATTTTTGCATTCCAAGCATTTTTCTATAATATCGAAACACATAAATAATCGTGAAAAAATGTAAAAAAAATCCGATTTCCCTGTTTCAGTGATATAAACAACAACTTATCCTCGAGGAAATACTTGCGAATGTGTGTATATTTTGCAGCCTACTCCCCTAAAAGAAAGAGAATGTAAACAAACGAGAATCATTAATTCCTGGTGTTGACTGTTCTTATATGACAGTCACTTTCATTGACGTCTAAACATTCGATGTGCAATCTAATGATTCGAAATTTTTCCAATTCATTCGTCTTTCTTATAAACGTATATACTTTTGAATGCAATTACTATTGCTTATAAAACGAAAGTCTCGAAGATTCTTGCCGTTTGTAGTTCAGATGTAGCAACAATTATGAAATCTACTGGGAATTTATTATTATTATTATTATTATTGCTTTCGGTGTTTTATTGTCACGTTTGTGAGAATTTTCATTCAGCTACAGCGGTAATGGCTCATCTGGTACATTAAATTATGTAGGTATTATATTCTGCATAAGTTTCTTATTTTCAACACTTACTGATTTCACAAAAATGTAATGAAGACACATTGTCGTTTTTGAGTTGAAAACCGACGTGTTTCTGCAGAAGGTTGGGTTTCTGTTGTTTATTGGCCATTTTTGTTCTTAATAGAAAATTAAATTATTGATGAAAAAGTCATAGACTTCAAGATTTAAATAAACTGTTCTGCAAAGTGCCGTTTCATACCTTCCAATGCTTCTTAGGAAATCTAATAGAGACAAATGTGGGGTTATTTTATAGTTATTGAAATTTTCATGGCACTGCGTGCCTTCGCTGTCGTAAAAGGTATGTTAAAATCAGTTTAAACGATATTAAACACACTCGTCGCCGCGGCGGATTATTGCCGTACGCACTGGGGCGCTTTGCTGCAATGCGCGCGGCCTTCCGCGTCGGAGGTTGAAACCTCTCTCGAGCATGGATGTTTGTGCTGTCTTTGGTACAAGTTAGGTCATAAGTAGTTTGCAAGTTTAGAGACTGATGACCCGCAGTTAAGTCCTATAAGCTTTACAAACGTTTGAACACTTTTTGAAATGTACCTTGCCAGCCGCTTAGAGAGCTGCTGTCGTGGCATATAAGAAAAATCTGTTCAAGTGTCGTGACTGTGTACGTCAGACTGTGGTATAACATTATTGGAATCATAGATATTCAATAAGAGGATAACATCTACATTTTCAGAAGTTCGAAGTTGGAAGCTTTGCTCAATATGATTACGTTTACATGTAAGACATCATTTGGAAGACGAATATCGAAATACATGAACCGTTTTCCGTTGTCATGTTTACATTTTACAGCCTGAAGCGATTTTCCTCACCCCTTCAAATATGGCGTCTGAAAAACAACTGTTTCCTTTCCTGAGACACTCAACACAGTCGCTGTTTACCTTCACTTAAAGTAGACAAATTTAGTGCAGCATTTATACTTTCTTTTCACTTCAGAAAAGGTCACTCTGTCCATATTAACCGAAAGTTCTTAACTATAAGACATAATCTAACAACCGATGCACGTTTCAAAAACGGTTGCCTTTACGTTGGCACGAAAATCGATTGCGGAAGTGGAAAACCGATCTATATAAGCGAATCTCCAGAATCTATTGTGCAGTGTTTACATTATCGACCAGTAGAGGACTTGGAAAATGGGTTTTCGTGATCCGGTTTTGGAAGCCCATGTAGTAAACGGAGTGTATATTGGGTGATCTATCAAAACCAGATATATCTCATATAGTTTCTGTAATTTGTATAGCTTCGATTGAAGGATTACTTTATAAAAGTAGCTCAGTTGTGTTGATATCATTGAAATGAAGTCCTTATTAGTTTGTCCAAGTGTATATTTTCATACTGAAATTCACTTTTTCATTTCTCACGTCTGTACTGAGAAGACTGATGCTGAAAAGACAGCAATCTTTTGTTCGTATTCACGCTTCTGTTAGGCCTAATATTTTTATAGCTCGGCTTGCAAACATTATAGAGGAATTCCAATACCCCACAGAGTAAGACACTTGATAAATTTTGCTTCCTTTCCACTCCATCGTAAATAAGCACATAACGAAACTGATAGATAACACGCAACACTACAGACAAAGCAAATGTAGAAACAAACCGAAGCACGGAAAAGCGGTCTGCATACAATGTTCTTTGACCTATAACGAAATTCCGACATAGCCATGGATATGGAGCACTGGTTTTGTCAATAGGCTGCGAATGTCAGTAATCCATCACTAGTCAAGAGCTATGTTGCAGAGTGTGTTTTGGTACACTGTAAACGCGCTTTCATAAATTTCCATGGAATCATAAAGAGTGTTTTGGCATATTATTTCAGTTTAAAAGATTTTCCTTCAATCAACATGTTCTCATACAGTCAATAAAAAAAAAAAAGAAGAAAAAAAAGCTGGAGAAAAATTCCAAGAAGTGGCAAAAACCCATACTTCTGGACTCCAGAAATCACTAAATCACTATTCAGCTAAATTATATTCAAAACAAGCCAGGGTATATCTAAAAGAGACGATTTGGTAACGTTGGTCCGCTGAGTATGAAAGCTATTTTAGTCAATTGTGGTCTCCATTTTAGGTAGTCAAGACTGATCAGAAGCAATTTTATAGTTCTCTCTACACGTGCAAAAATATACGCGTCACAATTTGTTGTAAATTGCTACTGTATAATTTACATTTATGTAATAAGTAAAAGTATTTCTTCCATTATTACCAAATGTCAGATGCAGATTGCTTCCCAATTTAAAATATACAAGCTGATTGAAAAAGTCACTTAAAAACTTAGGGAAGTTGTGGAGAGGAGACATTTACAAATATTTCTTGCTGTCTCCAAGAGACATTTGTGAGACGTGCTGGTAATTTAGATGCACTTCAATAACTTTACTGTCTTGACCACAAATTGCAATTCATTAAGGCCTTACGCGTTTCGACATGTCGTCATTATCAAAGGCTACAACACACAATGGTATTAATATTCATCCAACATTTTGATAAAACATAACAAATGAGTAACACTATCTTTACAGTCACCATATTTGTAAAAAATTATTAAAAAATAAAATTAAAACTTTCTCTTTAACACTATTACCGTCATAGACATATGTAAACATAAAAGAAGTTTTAAATTCCTCAGAACATCCCTGTAGGTTGGTCAAGTGCATATTGAGGTCTGCTTAACAGTCAGTTACTAAGTGGAAAATCCACCAGGTGGCGATAACACAGTTTTAAATATGTTAGTGCTGTACAAAATTTGTTTCCTTTTAACTTATACAATTGTAAACTATAAAACTTTTAAAATCATTAAGTATTATACAAAAATGTTTTGTCTTAGAGTATACAATTTTAAATGAGTGCTACACAAAATATTTTTTCTGCCGCACAATAGTTTGACATCTTCAGGCCAGATGGTGTTAAGTGACACATTGCTGACAAACACCGAAATCATAGTATTTTTACAGTACCCAGGTGAGGGAAATTGTTGGGGAGGGGGGGGGGACAGGTGGAAGGGAGAAGCCTACATAAAAGTGCTGCTAAGGAAGAGCAACCTCCAAGTACCGTCTACGAAAACCACTTGGTGGTTTCTATAACCTACAAGATTGCATTTGCTTTTCATTTATTACTAAATGATTAACTTACAATGTTGGCCTACAACTGGCAGTACAATGTGTTAAAGTAGTTTCACAGTTATACAAACTTGATTACTATTTGTAACAGGAGCTGGGTCAAAGACACTAACTGTTCTTGAGACACCTCGATTCTTTCCGATGACTCTTGCTGTTAATCATTACTAGACTCGACATTACACTGTTTAAGTTCTTCCTGCCGCACTTCCATAGACTCAGTAATAGATTGTTTAACCTCTAATCTCTAGCTTCCTTTTCACGTCTCAGCTTCTGGTCCCTAGCTTCGTTATCAAGTCTCAGCTTCTCGTCCCTAGCCTCATTCTCCTGTTTTAAAATTGTTCCAAACAATCCCATTACAGACCTAGTCTGCCTGCGTTCTACATCTGTTACAGATTCCGACATTGTTACGTTTAGCACAGAACACAATCACAAACATTAAAACAGTACCTAAGACACAAACAAGGTTATGACATCTATAATAACACAGTACACACATTCACCAGTCTGCCGTTAGGTTAACCTTTGAGCCCCTTTTACACGAACCACTTTCTTGCGAAAATCAACTACACAAAGTGTGGACGCCTTTTCTGCCGTCGTGTAAATCAGGAGCCAACAGTGGCGCGAGTGCTATTATGACGTCAATAACACAGGTCGACATGGATTCTGGGGTTTGGAAAGTAAGTGGTGTTTTTTACTAAATTTGCACCCCTGAATATGAAAATCATATCAGTTTCTTTCCATCACCCTCAGTTTTTTCTGCACAGCTACCCCCTCCAAACCTACCATTGGCTGTGAAATCTGTGTTATGCACAACTACAGAAATGTGGCAACGCTGCATTCTTTGTGTGAAGGTGAGGCAGAGGGGGCTAATGAGCTTGGAGCTGACGTCCCATTATCTCCACAGAAATCAGTGAGTGAGTGCTACAGCTACAAGAAGGTGCTTTCGCGCTTTGTTGTGAGTGCGGTATTTCACTGAAGGTGTGTTAAAAATGTCAGGAAGGCAGTGCGTGAATAGCCCAGATACATTTTGTTTTATCTGTGGAAATTATGTGATACGTGCAAGACGTCGATAAATAACAAAATTTGTGCAGAAGTCATATTTTGCATATTTCGGCATGAAGCTCAGCGATCAGGACAAGTCATTTGCTCTACATATTGTGTGCCATACATGTGTGGAGCAGTTAAGGAAATGGAGTGAAGATAAAATCAAGTGCTTGAATTTCGCAATTCCTATGGCTATGGTATGGCGTGAACAGAAGAATCATGTTACTTCTGTATGACGAATGTAACGGGATACAACAGAAGAAACATGAAAAACATATCGTATCCAAACTTAGATTTGGCAATTAGACCTGTTCCTCATGGCCCAGGGCTACCAATCCCCTCTCCACCAACATCAGTGGATTCTCTTGAATTCTCTGAACCAGATGTAAGTCAAGAAAGCAGTGAATCCGACTATTCTGAGTGTGGTACCGATAGTAGTCCAAAACCTCTTACTCAAACAGAACTTGCCAATTTGGTGAAAGGCTTGGGACTCTCAAAAGATGCATCACAACTACTGGGATCACGTCTCAGTGAAAATAACTTACTTGCACACGGTACATCATATTCATTGTACAGAAATCGTGATAAAGATTTCAGGGAATTTTTTGTTGAAGATGGTTTAATGGTGTTCTGCAAAGACGTCGCCGGATTAGTGATGAAAATGGGAGCTCAGAAGTATGAGAGTAAGGAATGGAGATTGTTTATAGATTCTTCAAAGCGAAGTTTGAAAGTAATGTTGCTACATATTGGAAATGACCTAGGATCCAATTGCGTATTCAGTACATTTACAAGAGACATACAATACCATGAAAATACTTATACAAAATGTGACGTACGAAGAACACCAGTGGTTTGTGTGTGGTGATTTTAAAGTGAGTGGCATTCTTCTTGGTCAGCAAGCAGGGTACACTAAGATGCCTTGCTATATGTGTGACTGGGACAGTAGAGCTTATCATGAGCATTGAAGTAGGAGAGAGTGGCCTAAGAGGCAAAATCTGACAGTGGGATGAAAGGACATAGTGAATGAACATTTATAATTCATATGCCTTGCTTCCAATTCTTTTTTAACCACTTTACTGTTCCATTTCGTTTCCATTGTCCCGTAATTGCTTTCCAATTTCCAATTTCATTGGGCGCAGAGTTAGACAATGGTGAATATGATGATGATGATGATGATGATGATGGTGCAAAAAATTGACGTGCTACAGTGAAACAGGCTGCAGATTTGTGATCAGCAGGGTCAATTTAGTCAGAAATTCATATTTTCATGCAAACCCCAGACAAAAAGTCAAAATTTGTCGACCTATGTAATCTTTCGATTGTGCAGAGTGTGGAGTTCTAAATTTTCGAGTGCGGTGAACACTGCGCATGCGCAGAAGCAGCGACAGTATTGCCCAGCAGAAGACGCGAGGTACTGTTTTGTACACAACGAAGGTACGAGCAAGTAGTATAGTACGGAATAAGTACTTAGTGAGACATCACTGGCATTTTTACTTCACTTTTTCCATCGAAATAATACAAAGCATGTTTATTGTGGATTACTTTTTATTTTTTGTAAAAATGGAATGAACCAAAGAAAGCGTTAAGGGTATTATTTCGGCTTATGAAGAGAAGAGTGCCCTCGTAAATACAGAACATAATTTATATCATAATAAGGTAATTTTAACCGCCTCTAATATTATTTGTGATCTTTGTGTGTTACAGTGACTGCAGATACGCATTGAAAACATCATATATTTTCTAGAATGCACGGAAAGAAATGCTCGAAGTACTGGCAAACAAATATCAACATTTTGCCCGAAAGTTACAGCTGAAGATTGTATAACTAAAGCCGGCCGCGGTGCCCGAGCGGTCTGCGGCGCGCGCGTCGTTCTGCACGATCACTACGGTCGGGGGTTTCGAATCCGCCTTCGGGCATGGATATTTGTGCCGTCCTTAGTATTAGCAGGTTCATAAGTAGTGTGTAAGTTTAGGGACTGATGACCTCGTAGTTAAGTCCCATAACTCTACAAACATTTTGTAAAACTAAATTTGGCACTCTGCGGTCACATTACGGAGCGGAGTTTAAAAAAAAAATATCGCCAGAGTGAAAAGAGTGGGTGTTCTGCAGCAGATGTGTATCATTGTACCCAAACCCTTCTCTTCCTGCCTCTGCGCTCTTCCTTTTTGCCTTCATGCAAAGCGGCGGTGATTACTATCGTTGATGCAGCCAATACCACAAGATTTTCATCCATTTCGCTGTGTTGGATAAAAGGTTGTGATTAAAATGCAAATCAGTACACGAAGTATTACGACGACAACCACAGCGCAATGACCGCACAGCAGACAGCACACAAACAAACACACAAATTTCGAAGGTATCGTATAAACGCAAACGATGACGCAATACAAATGACACACAGAACCTCCAGGGGCGCTGCAGTCGACACACTCGGTTCGAGTAGTATGACGATCCCTCTTTGAATAAGGTGATCGCCACATTTAATAATTAATAAAATTTGAACTTGACGATAAATATTAATTGTGAAGGGGTGTTTTTCAAAAAGAACAAATACTTCTTCGAAATCCATTTCGATTTATTGCTACAGGCAAGATACAAGTGGCTTGACCTTAACTCTAATTCTGAAGTACAGCAACTGACTGACTGACTGACTGACTACTAATTCCCGCGCATTATATGTATTTATTACATTATTAACAATTTACGTGATGCATAATAATTACAATGATAATTTATGAATTGGTTCTTTTATAAACAACAAATTCATATAATTTATATTTATTATACAATGTCAATGTATTAGTATAACAAATAACTGATGAAATAGTTTTAATATTTTATAAATGAAGTGAATCCTATTGTTTGGTTGAAGTTAAATAATCTGTTTTACAATGAACTACAATGTCTGACAATTAGCCATAATGACAATTAGATGTAACAACAACTTTAAATTACAATTTGTACTGGAATTTGGTCAAGCCAAAAATATTATGAAAATTAATCTAATCTTAATGAAGGAAATGAAAGGAAATAAATGCTGCAAAATAAATACTACGAAATTATTTGGGGTTAATAATGGGAACAATGGTAATGGAGCATTACGAAATTAATGAGGTTTGATAATGGGATAATATGGTAATGGTAATTACGAAGTTATAGAAATTTAGTAATGGACATAAAAGCTATAATTACTATGAAATTAATGGATTTTATTAATGGGAATAAAATGAGGTAAATAAAAATGTTCAAATGTTTGTTAAGCTTATGGGACTTAACTACGGGGTCATCAGTCCCTAAACTTACAGAATACTTACGAACTACCTTATACTAAGGACGGCACAAATATCCATGCCCGATGGGGGATTCAAACCCCCGCCCGTAGTGGCCGTGCAGACCGTGACTGGAGCGCCTCAGTCCCCGCGGCCACCGTGGCCGGCTGAGCTAAATACTTAGTGACATAAACAATGTAGTTGTTATAATGCAGAAATGAATACGGGTGGCATCACAAACTTTACTACAGGATAGAAAGGTTTAAAGGTGGTATAATAAACTTTACTACAGGAAAGAAAGGCATCCGGAGCTTCAGTATATAGTGAATGGTATGCTAAACTACACTATAAGGAAAGAAGGGTATCCTTTGTTTCATTAAAGAGTGGTATCGTATAGTACATTAGATGGAGGCTCATGATGTTACATTGCAGTAGTCAGCCGAGATAAGAAAGTCGCTCGTGTAAAAGGGGCTTTAATATGTTGGCCAGTACTCAAAGGTCCGCTGCTGCAACGACGGCTGGCATGGCGAAGTCGTAGCGCAAGTGGGAGTAGGCTCAGCACACGATCGGATGGCGACTGCACTACTGACATCGACTGGGTCGGCAGCGTCGCCTCGTCGACAGCACAGCGGGCTGCAAACGCCGCGACGGGTGGAACGCACGACCTGTTAATACAAAACAAGTGGGCGGGGTGCAAGTGGGCAAGATGCTGCCCCGCACTCGCCGCGCTGGCTACATGAAAACTGCGGAACAGCTCGCTAAAGGCTAGTTTACACGTCGACACTACGTTTCATGAAACTGCGCTACTGGCCAATGCGCATGCGCGGCAGGCGTTCGCGCAACTCAAAATGTTTCAAATGTTTGTATAGTCTATGGGACTTAACTACGGGGTCACCGCGGCCGGCTCGCGCACCTCGTTGACGAAACTAAATAATTTCGGCACGTTCCAACTTTGGCGAAACTGATTGCGCGTGATTTTAGGTTAGGATATAACCAATACAGTTCAAAGCACAACATAAACGGGGGAACGGGAGAAATAATTCGGTTTTTGAACATATATGCGTTCTGTAGGTGTTTGTGCGATTTTAACGGCGTGTTAGTGCTCTTCTGGCAATAATTTGTGAAATTAAATATTGATGGGTTGACGATTAGTGACTTGCAGACTAAAATAAATTCAATTCGAAATGCCTATACAAACGAAGTATGGCAATTGTCGATTAAAAAAAAATGTTCAAATGTTTGTTAAGCTTATGGGACTTAACTACGGGGTCACCGGTCCCTAAACTACTTATGAACTAACTAACAATAAGGACGGCACAAATATCCATGCCCGAGGGGGGATTCGAACCTCCGACCGTAGTGGCCGTGCAGACCGTGACTGGAGCGCCTCAGTCCCCTCGGCCACCGCGGCCGGCTTGTCGATTTCGGAACACGGTACAAGTACTGCAGAAAGGAATATCTACTTGACAAGAAACGTAATGCAATTTGTATTTTCAGTTCTGGTAACAATGCTGCACACACAACAGTAACTTGTTTATTTATTGAATTACTACCTCTGTTTAAAAGGAACGTTAACTGCTTTGGTGACATTCTAAGTTGATTAAAATAACTTCTAGGGTCTTACAGTATTTCGAAAAAATGGGTAATCAGAGTGGCAGATTCAGCGGGCTCTCCGCCCAACCACTACATCACAACCTGTGGAAACGGATGAAAACACGAGGGAGGATGTAGGCACTGCGTTCCTTCCATATACCGGCGCACTCTCGGGGAAGGTCGCCCGCATTTTGAAAAAACACCAGGTTGGAACTGTTTTTTGTCCGCCGAATAAAATTCGTGCACTGGTGGGTAGCGCCAAAGATGATCTCGATTTGAGGAAGGCCGGCGTGTACCAGATTCCGTGTCAGTGTGGAAAGTCATATATTGGACAGACAATGCGTACCGTCGAGGATCGATGCGTTGAACACCAGAGGCACACACGATTGATGTATCCGAGCAAGTCGGCGGTCGCTGAACATTGTTTGTCGGAGAATCATACGATGGAGTATGAACGCACTAGGATTCTGGTACAGACGTCGAGATACTGGGACTGCGTCGTTAGAGAGGCCATTGAAATTCGCAAAAGTGACGACCTCATAAACCGTGACTGTGGCTATAATCTTAGCAAAGCTTGGGAACCAGCGATTGGGTTAATTAAGAGTATATCTAGCAAACGTAACGAAGTGACGACCACGCCGGACAGAGCCCTCACACCGCCGTCATCTCAGACTCCGCCGCAATCGGTTCCACTGCGCGGCCGCGGCGCGGGGCGCGGACCGCGGAGGGGTCGCTCCGCGAGCCGAGGGTATTTAAATGGCCCGCTACCGGGCTAGAACCCAGTTCCCTTCGAGCAGCCGTAGCGTGCGGATCTCCGTGCCGGCGCGTTTCCAGGAGCTCAGTCCGTCATTTCACCTGATGATGGCGACATGTTTGATCGCCGAAATATTGTGCCCGTTGGACACTATAGACCGGCAGTACACCCGTGGATATTTTGATTACCAAATACGCTGGGAGAAACTGAAGAATCACAGTATAATGGTGGTTCGATGAACCCTCTGCCAGGCACTTAAATGTGATTTGCAGAGTATCCCGTGTAGATGCTCGGCCGTAGTGCTCTGCACAGCGCCGATCTCTCTCTCTCTCTCTCTCTCTCTCTCTCTCTCTCTCTCTCTCTCTCTCTCTCTCTCTCTCTCTCTCTCCACTGGGTATTCGTGTGCTGGACAAACTCACAACCACACGAGTCCTGACTAACCGGTCGCCACGTTTATGCGATGGGACGGTGTAATACAGGAAAAATTCTCATTAGATCCTTCAAAAATCATAATAACTCTCATATTCCCTTCAAAAGTCTATCTCGAATCATTCCACAGTTAGTTGCTCTGTGGTAGTTACTAGGTTGCTAGACAAGTTCATCAACGAACCTGGACCGTGCCGTCGAACTCGTTTCCAAAGCTCCCAACTGAAAGTTAAACCCCAAGCTTCCTTCCTCTCCCCTTCCTTCCTTCCAAATACACATTCAATACACGATCGTTTCGCTGTATTTTTTTATATGACCAAAAATTCAAATTGTTCAAATGTTTGTAGAGTTTATGGGACTTAACTACGGGGTCATCAGTCCCTAAACTTACAAACTACTTATCAACTACTTACAACTAAGGACGGCACAAATATCCATGCCCGAGGGGGGATTCGAACCCCCGACCGTAGTGGCCGTGCGGATCGTGACTGGAGCGCCTCAATCCCCTCGGCCACCGCGGCCGGCTATATGACCAAACCGCTTTGCGGCAGTGCAGTTACGAAGTTCCAGAAATTACCCGGAGTATCGTGAATCCTAATGGTAGACGTTGATGTAACACCAAACAACCTTCCTTCTTCTTCATCCCTAACCACGCTAATTTTCTGTAGTCTACCAGAACTATCACTACCCGACCAACTTCCTGCCTGCGTTCGTCTGCCGTCTGCACAGCGAACACGCGAAAACAAAAATAGTTCGACAAACAGGCACCAGAACACGGAGGCGCTACAATTGCTGCGTGCAGTTGGTCGGAACGTGTGTAGGCTGCTACGAATTTGGTTGGTTTGTTGGTCAGTTGGTGGGTCGGACGATAAATCGGAGCGTGTGTAGGGGCCTTAACCAAACACAAAACGACCGTAAACTGAAACTCCTGCGGCTAAATCAACGAGCTTAAATTTCATAGAGTGGCTAACATACGAGTTACAGCGCTCTTTGCGGCAACTTGTGTAAACTCGGCCGCCATATTTTTGGTGGTCAGTACACTTGGCAGGAGTCTGTCTATCGTATGTTGTTGTTCAGCTTGAAGCGTTGTATTTAGTGTGTATTGTCTGTACAATATTTGCTGCTGAAATATGTCTAAAGTGTGTTCAACATTTAAATGCACACATTTAAGTGATAAAACGACAAGTATGTCATACAAGAACACTACATGTTTTGCCTTGTTTGAGGTCAGTCTGTGTATACTCAGACAAAATTCTTGACTAATGGCACTTAGCTGCCCCAAGCGTGTAGTTTCAGATGACCTATCCTGCAATTCCCTTGAAGTACACACCATTAAAAAATGCTCAGTTTTCTACCTAGTGTTGTTGTGCTTTTGATATATTTCTTCTTCTGTTACTTCTGTGGTTGATGAAAACACACTTTTGACTGTCTACACCTTCTTTAAAAATATTTTTATTTGTTGTTGACAATAACTGATCGATCATGATTGACATGTAACCAGTGCAAAGTGTGGAAGCAAAAGTAGCAGTCAGAATTTTTTCACTTGTATATGTCTGTGTTCTTTGCCCCAAATATGTACTTATTTCATCGTGGTAACAACGAAAGTTATTTCTGATACGTTATTTCGGTGTGCAATGCTTTTGTGACAGCTGACCCGGGCGCATTTTTATTGCAGTATTCTGTTGTCACTTTCGTCTTTGTAGTCAAGTTTCACGCATCAAACGTTACTTGTTTCAGCATGACAACAAGGAAAGTTGTTAACAACACCATATTTTGACGTGGAATGCTTTTGTGGCAAATGAGGTAGACGAATTTTTAACTGCAGTATTTGTTGCCACTTTCGTTTTTGAACTCAAATTCTGTCCACCAAAGTTCACAACCAAACCGTTGACAGCATAATTTACACGTTTGTAGACTTAATTCGTTTCGTAAACTCAAGATATATGTATACTAGACTTTATGGAAGCAGTTGTTACATACATTAACAACAGATGCAAATCCGTGTCATGATTGTTCGTCGTCGTGTCATGATCGTTCGTCGAAACAATTACTGTTCACTGTATGTTTCGCGGCTCGTTTAGACCATGTACTTGCATTAAAATCTTCACACATATTTTCACAATGGCACTTTCGTTGATATTGCTAATCTCAGCTAACTGTTATACTTCGGATTGGAACTGTAATACTGACAGCTTGGTGATATTTCATTATCACATTTTTAGGTAATATACTACCAGGTTCGTCGATTCGCTGCTTCGATAAAGTCTGACGGAACTTGATGCACATCATTATTCAATAATCAAACTTTATTTAAAACGTGGAACTGTAAATAGGTACAATTAACTCATCTACATCAATCTACATCTACATAGATACTTTGCAAATCACATTTAAGTGCCTCCAGAGGGTTCATTAACCAGTTTCATTACCTTTCTGTGCCGTTCCATTCTCGAAGGTCGTGCGGAAAGAAAGAACACCTAAATCGTCCCGTTTTCGATCTCATTTCTCTTATTTTACTGCTACAGCCCTGCCAGACTGACCAAGGGCTGTAGCTATTAGATTATCAGAACATGAGAGAAGCTGGAGGTTAAAAAAGACAGATTCAACCTTTGCTGAGCATCTGCTCAGAGAAGGCCATGATTATGATGTAAACTGTGAGATTCTACATCCCCTGAAGAAAAGCAGAAAGATGGCACTACTGGAAATATTGGAAATCAATAAACATTTGGCTCAGGATGCTAGTTTAGTATTAAACGATCAGATCCAGTTCCCCTCTACACCTCTACTGAAATAAGTTTTATTTTCAACCTTCCTTTTCAACAAAAATACTCCTATTAGTTTTGATTCTTTACACATATTTATTATATTTTTATATAAATGTTAATAAGTCTCATAAATAAGTTTTTGCGATGAACTTTCCTGTGAAGTATCGATTGTCTGTGATAACATCTTTGTAAATCTTGACATCTTTGAAAACATGTGTACTACATTCAGTTGTCACCTGATGATGGCCTAAGAAGCCGAAAGCCGGTTTGTGACCAATAAAAAAGTTTTGCAGAACATCAGGAAGTTGTTCCTTTTTGATATTATTATCATGTTCTGCCAAGTACCGACGGAAAAATCAATTAATTTTAATAACGTATTTCTTTTAAAGATTTCCACCTCAAATCGTGCAACATTTCCGTGACGCTTTCCCCTCTGTAACGTGATAAAACAAAACAAGCTGCCCTTCTCTGAAACTTCTCAATGTCTTCCGTCAGTCCCACCTGCTGAGGGTCCCACAAGGGGCAACAGTACTGGCGGCCGCGGTGGCCGAGGGGACTGAAGCGCTTCAGTCACGGTCTGCACGGCCACTACGGTCGGGGGTTCGAATCCCCCCTCGGGCATGGATATTTGTGCCGTCTTTAGTTGTAGGTAGTTCATAAGTAGTTTGTAAGTTGAGGGACTGATGACCCCGAAGTTAAGTCCCTTAAGCTTAACAAACATTTGAACATTTTTGCAACAGTACTCCAGGAGAGGACGCACAAGTGTGATGTACGCAGTCTCTTTGGTGGAACTGTTGTATCTTAGTAGAGTTCTTTCAATGAAACGTAACCTTTCTTTCGCCTTCCCCACAATATCTTCGGTGTGTTCTCTCCTGTCTAAGTTGTTCGCAATTGTAACTCCTAGGTAATTGCTAGATTTATGGCATTAAGGTTTGACTGATTTATCTTGTAATTGAAGTTCAGCGGATTTCTTTTAGTGGTCATGTGTATTACTTCACACTTTTCTGTACTTAAAGTCAATTGCCAATTTATCGCACCATGTGGAAAGTTTATCTAAATCGCTTTGCAGTTGCTTTTGATCCTCTGTTGAATTCACCAACCGATAAACGACAGCATCATCCGCGAACAGTGTAGGTTTCAGATTGTCTCCTAATTCGTTTATAAACACAAGGAAGAGTAGGCGACCTATAACGCTTCCTTGGGGAACGCCAGATATCACTTCTGTTTTACTCTATGATTTACCGTCAATTACTACGAACTGAGTCCTTTCTAAATATAAATTACGAAACTCTGAGACGGTATTTCGTCTCAAATATGTCCATGACATTGAAGATGAAGGCGAAGCAATGAATTAAAATTTGTGATGTGGCCGGGAATCGGACCCGGACCTCCATGCTTACTAGCACCACCAACAATTAAAGCGCCTCGGAATCGTCTAAGTCCGACTTCCGACATATTTGAGACGAAAAACCGTCTCAGGGTTTCTTAATTTATATTTAAATTGACATTTATATCATCTTAGCAGGAATGTTCCACTATGTCCTTTGCCGTGCTATTCCGCTGCATGGAGAGCCTTGGCAGTAGTGGCCATTATCTATGGAACAAGAAAGCTGAATTAAAGTTTGTGACATGGAGGGAAGTCGTACTTAGACTATTCCGAGGCGCCTTAATCGTTAGTGGTGCGATGGTGTAACGGTAAGACGTCTGCCGGGTTCGATTCCCGGTCGCATCACAAATTTCAATTCACTGCTTCGCCTTTATCTTCAATGTGTCCTTTCTGATAGAAAATCGTGAATCCATTCGCACAATTGGGGCGGTATTCCATAAGCAAACAATTTTATTGGAAGCCGTTTGTGAGGTACAGTGTCAAAAGCCTTCCGGAAATCCAGAAATATGGAATCGAATTGACATCCCCTGTCGATGGCACTTAACACTTCATGTGAATAAAGGGCACGCTGTGTTTCGCAAGACCGGTACTTTATGAACCCGTGTTGACTACTGGTTAATAGGTCGTTCTCTTCGAGGTAGTTCATCATGTTCGAAGAAAGAATATGTTCCAAAATCCTACTGCAAAATGACATCAATGAGATTGGACTGTAATTTTTGGAATCACTCCTATTGCTTTTCTTGAATATTGGAGTGACTTTGGCAACTTTCCACTCTTTGGGTACGGATCTTCCGCTGAGTGATCGCTTATATCTTATAGGTAAGTATGGAGCTATTACATCAGCATAGCCTGAGAGGAATCTAGTTGGTATACAATCTGGCCCAGAAGAGTGGATGTGGACTGTCAGCTGTCAGCCGATACCCCAAATAACATGGCGGACGCCAGTTCAATTTGCCTCAAATATGGCGGACCTATCGCCACTATATGAAATTGTAGCTCGTTGGACGAAATTGGGCGAACGCCTGTATTTTGTCCACCTCCAGTCACGCGCCACAGCTTGATTACAGTCAGTGTCTCGTTTCGGTGAACGGAGAGTAGACGGTGGTGCGTCCTTCCCAACGAGCTTAAATTTCATAGAGTAGCTAACACATGAGTTACAGCGCTCTTTGCGGCAACTTCTGTAAACTCGGCCGCCATATTTTTGGTGGTCAGTACACTTGATAGGAGTATGTCTATCGTATGTGTTCTTCAGCTTGAAGTGTTGTATTTAGTTTATATTGTATTTAATGTGTATTGCTACCTATACAATTTTCCTGTTGTTCAGCATTTAAATGCACAAATCGAAGTGATAAAACGACAAGTACTTCGTCCAAGAACACAAAATGTTTTGTCTTGTTTGATCTCGGTCTTTCTATACTCAAACAAAATTCCTGACTAATGACACTTGGCTGCCCCAAGAGTGAAGCTTCAGATGATCTATCCTTCAATTCCCTTGAAGTACACGCCATAAAAAATGCTCAGTTTTCAACATAGTGTGTTTTGAGATATTTCTTCTTCTGTCGCTTCTGTGGTTGATGAAACCACACTTCAGAGTGTCTACACCTTGTTTAAAAATAATTCCGTTTGTTGTTGACAATACTTGGTCTAGCATGATTGACACGCAAGCAGTGCAAAGTGTGGAAGCAGCAGTGATAGCCATAATTTCTTCACTTGTATATGTCTGTCTTCTTCGCGACAAATATGTACTGATTTCAGCGTGGCAACAACGAAAGTTGTTAATGATACATTATTTCGGTGTGGAATGCTTTTGTGGCAGCTGAACCAGGCATATTTTTATTGCAATATTCTATTGTCACTTTCGTCTTTGTACGCAAATTACACGCACCAACGTTACTTATTTCAGCGTGGCAACAAGGTAACTTATTAACGACACCTTATTTCTACGTAGAATGCTTTTGTGACAGATGACGTAGGCGCATTTTTAACTTTAGTATTTTGTTGTCACTTTCGTCTTTGTACGCAAATGCCGCCACCAAACATCACAACTAAACCCATTTACAGCCATTTTACAAGTTTTTAGACTTAATAGGTTTAGTAAACACCAGAGAAATGTGTACTAGACTTTATAAAAGCAATTGTTACTACATATTAATAACAGATGCAAATCCATGCTCACGATTGTTCTTCATAACAAGTACTACTGACTGTATATCAGCTAGTTTAGACCATATACTTGCATTCAAATCAACACAAATATTTTCACAGCGGCACTTTCATTGTTATTTCAAATCTCATCTAACTGTTATACTTCCAACTGTAACTTTAATACTGACAGGTTCGTGATATTTCATTACCGCATTTTTAGGAAATGTACTACCAGGCTCGTCAATTTGGAGCTTCGAAAGAATCTGACGGAACTTGATGCACAGCCATATTCATTAGTCAATCTTTATTTAATACTAGCTGAAAACCCGGCGTTGCCCGGGTATTTATTTATTTATTCCTGCCATTTTTCAGGTATATATTCATTTGTATAAGGGCTTATGTCTGTAAAATCTCTTGGGAATACAATTAGTAGTAAAGAAGTAATAGTTTAAAACTTTGTGTGTGTTGGGGCGGTTTTCCTTGAACGTTACTGTTTATTTGCTCATATCTCATCAACTACGTGTCGTATTGTGATACCATTTAGAAGGTACACTCAACTATATGCGTGTAAACTGTTTGTAAAATTTCTTGCGGCTAGAATTTGTAGTGTAAAAATTATAAATTGTAATGTCATACCGAAAGCCGTAGTTGTTAGTCCATGAAAAGCGGAAGTTACTGTTTATGTGCTCATATCTCATGAACTACGTGTCAGAATGTGATACAATTTAGAAGCTACATTCAACTATATATGTGTATATTGTCTGTAAAATTTCCTGTCGCTACAATTTGTAGTCTTCAAATTATAAATTGTAACGTCATACCGAGAGCCGTAGTTTTTCTCCATAAAACAGCGGAAAAGTAGTAAGCGAGAAACTTTTTTCCTTTTATCATTTTACTATGGTTGCCAGCGAGAAAAAGTTTAATAAAGGTTTGAAATTATGTTTAAAGTTTGTTGCAAGTCTCTAAGTACTGTCATCCTCATACAGTGTATTTCGAAAGTCTCAGCGCATTATATGGCATTTTTTGCGATTTCTATTGGCTATGAGGTAATATCTTTTGAACCATGTGCCGTATGTGATTCTCAACCATGCAGAAATTGTTACCTCACGGTAAGGAATGTGTGTACCAAATTTGGTTGAAATCGGTCCAATGGTTTAGGAGAAAATGAGCAGCATTGTCGCTAAATGCAGCAGTTTTTCGCGCATCTCATTGTTTATGACGCCATATCTCGTGAACTATGTATCGTACGTAATTCTCATACTTACGGCGACCGTCCTCAAAGATTGTATAACGTCACAGCTGCGTCCACCTCGATGGGCGAAGGTGCCGTTATATTGTATTTGCTGTTTAATTTATCCTTAATCATTGTTCCAATGATTTGACGGTATAGGATGCGGACACTTACTGGGATGATCCATAACAATAATCTTTGTTAACTTTCTTTATTAAGGAACGACAAATGTTAATAGCTCTTTCTTTAAATACATTGATTAAATAACCGCGTGCCACAACGATAAACGTCTACAAGTCCACACTGAAACAATTCAATACGCACTGCAACCGAAACTTATATGCCATACGACTGATGGGCAAAACTTTAGTCACCGCTAAACACGGGTTACGGACGCACTGTCAATGTGCTACTGCCTCGCTATGCGGTCGGCGGGAGACTGCCGCACACCGACCAACATACAAAAAACGTTCCAACCTAAGCATTGTCGCCCAGCAGCTATCGCTGCACGCCAACGATAACTATCGTTCGACCAAAACGTACCAAAGAGGTTACTAAGCTAAAACCCTGTATCCTCAGAATTGGAACAAAACTGTCAACATGCTACTGCCTCGCTATGCGGTCGGTGGGAGACTGCCGCACACCGGCCAAAAAACGAAAAACGTTCCAACCTAAGTATTATCGCCCAGCAGCTATCGCTGCACGCCAACGATAACTATCGTTCGACCAAAACGTACCAAAGAGGTTGCTAAGCTAAAACCCTGTATCCTCAGAATTGGAACAAAACTGTAGATTTGTATGCAACACGTACAAGCATACTGACACTCTGCTTTATATATTAGACTTGCAACTGTAAAGAGGCAATTCTCGAATGGGTGTGGTCGACACCCCAAATAACACGGCTGGCGCCAGTTCAATTGGCCCTCAAACATGGCGAACCTAGTGGCGTAACTAGCACTTGGCTGGGGGAGGGGGGGGGGAGGCGAGGGATAGACCTGCTTGACGATCAAAATTTTAGTGAGTTTTCAGACAGACTACCATCTACCACTCCCGTTGAAGAAACTAGTTCATTCCGATCCAGTGAAAGCTTATGGTAAAACACCCCAAGTTTCCAATCTTTACCTTTACCAGGCTGCTGTTATAAGATTTTTTTCTTTCTTTCCCCCCCCCCCTTTTTTTCTTTTTTCTTTTTCTTTTCGGGTTCTGAGGGGGGGTTTCTATCCCCCTCACCCCCCACCCCCCCCATAGTTACGCCACTGATAGGCACCGTATGAAATTGAAGCTGGTCGGTCCTGGCTGCGCCGTGTACAGCTGGGAAGCTGCGTCGCTGTCCGCGCCGCCCGCTCCTGGACTCCCGCAGAGGCGGCGGCGGCCCCGCCCCTCCAGCGCTCCAGCGCTCCAGCGCCGCGGGCCGCCTGGGCCTCCAGCTCCAGCTCCAGCGGATTAGGCCATTAGGGCGGCGGCGACACGGGAACGCTCTCGGCGCCCGCTGCGAGGCTAGCCGGCCGGCCGGCGGTGCGGGGTGGCCCGCCGCCCACGTGCTGCCGCCCACCGCCGACCACACCGGTCGCCGCCGCCCCGCGCCGGAAAGTCGGCCGCCGCGCTCTCGAGGCCGCCGCCCTCAACGCGTCGCTTGCCGGGCCGTCGCCGAGCCGACACAGTTCACCCTTTCGTGGTTGTTGGGACATAAACGTCCCACTAACTTCGGACCTCATTTGTTTGTACCACAAGGTGGCGAATTGCGTAATTCTGCATAGTGCTGCCATCTGTTGGTGGCCCTTCAGAACGCGGAAAAAAAATCGAGGCACTGAAATTCTTACAGTGTAGAAGGCTGTGACTGTTTATATGGGCTGCCGCGTGAATATTCGCGCCGTACCATTGATTATTGTGCCTTGAATGGGTTTTCGTCGTTTTCTCGCTACCTAAAATGTCCGAAGTAAGTATATTTGCTATTTTATGTTTCTTAGAAGTTTACAAACAACAACTACGCCTTATAAAACTCATTTTACTTCAAAAGTTTTTTCAGTGAATTTACAATTAGTGGGACGCATGTGTCCCATTCATCATTGTGTAGCCCTATAATTCCTTTATGTTGCGACATTATAGTACCCATATTTCAAAGAAAAACAGTTTCTCTGTAAATTTTTGCGCTAATAAAACACGGTATGTGGTTTACTATTATCTGCATTTTCTATTACAGAAGCTGCGAGACAGCTCTCTCTCGTTTTTTTTTTTTTTTTTTATTATTATTATTTTTTTTTTTTTTTTAATATGGTGTGCATTACAAATTTTTGAATCATGTACTTGTTTATACCCTATGACAGTTAGGATAACTTAAGAAATTATTTTAAAAAGTCTTAGGTAAATCGGTACCAGAAATGATCAGTGGGACGTATGTGTCCCACCTTTTTTTTTGGGAAAAATGGAATGTGCTAAAATTTTTTGAGTGTCATATTTGTAATCCTGACCCAAATCAGACTCTGTAACAGCTGAGATAACTTAAGATATTCTAAAAAATGAGTAAAAACCACGAAAGGGTTAAGGCACAGTCTAGTTAAGGCTAGTTTACACGACGACCCTAGGTTTCATGAAACTGCGCACTGGCCAGTGCGCATGCGCGGCAGACGTTTGCGCAGCCCGTTGGCGAAACTAAACAGTTTCGGCACATTCCAACTTTGGCGAAACTGATTGCGCATGTTCTTAGGTTAGGGTATAACCAATACAGAACGAAACACAACATAAAAGGGGGAACGGAAGAAATAATTCTGTTTTTGAACATATAAGCGATGCATAGGTGTTTGTGCCATTTTAAACGATGACAATTTCAGGAATAAGCAATTATTGGTGAATTAAATATTGATGGGTTGACGATTAGTGAATTGCAAACTAAAATACATGAAATTCCAAATACCTATACAAATGAACTATGGCAATTGTGGATTTGGGAACACGGTACAGGTACTGTAGAGACGAATACCTACTTGACAGGAAACGCAATGCAATTTTTAACGTCAGTTCTGGTAACAAATTGTTTCATTGTTTTCGAATTCAATTATATCAAATTTTTCGGATCTCTAATTCCACGCATTGTGTTAGTTTTTTATGTGTTTGTAGACGAGCTAAACACCTTGTCGACACGTAGAACGATGGTTGAGTAGGTTAGCTGCTTGGAAAGCCATTACTAGCTATGGAGATGACTTTCCAAAAACAGTGTCGTAACTCTTTACAAAGTGAACAATCAAAGACAACTGTCGGCAAATAATTGCAAAGCCAATACAGAAATAAAAAAATAAAAAATAAAAATAAAACTTATGTTTTTTTATTGAAATCATCATTATTAACAATCTTTTATAAAACATAGAAAATTACGAATAAACAATAATACATGCATTTTTCCTAAAAATTACTATTAGATATTAAAATTGTATAAGTATTCGAACAAAACGAAAAAAAACTCCCATGGCAGGATTTGAACCACAGACCCTGCAGTTGTAGGCCAGAACGCTATCACCTGCGCTACACTGACAGATTCTACAAATCATTTAATTATTGGTACATACGTGTACTTCCAAAACTTCAACGTCGATTTTCTCAAGAATTTTGGGATCTGCGCCGAATAGCTTTGGCTGAACTTCAAGTACCATGAATATAAAAAATTCTAAAATCCGATGTCCAGGTCGTCTCATCGTGAGATGTATCTAGCACCACTCCTGCTGCATACAACCAGCACCATCCAAGAGAGAAGGCCGCGGCGCTCTCGTGTGACGTCAGGCGGAGTAGGTTGCGCGCGCATAGCTGACTGGGTAGCCGCTGGGGCACGGCCCACTATGCCGAAGCAGCGAGCCAGTCAGCTATGCGTGCGCAACCTACTCTGCCTGACTTTACACGAGAGCGCCGCGGCCTTCTCTCTAGGTGGTGTTGATACAACCCCCACCACCATTACAGAACCTCCACCATCTTGAACAATCCGCTGGTGACGGCGTGTCCATGGATTCCTGAGGTTGTCTCCATACCTGTACACGCTCGTTCGCTCGATACCGTTAAAAATGAGACTCGTTAGATTAGTCAACATGATTCCAGTCATCAAAGTCCGAGGTTGGAGTCAAGAGACCCAGGGAAGGAATAAAGCTTCGTCAATTTTTTGGTAAGGTGAGAGTTAACACCCATTTATATATTACATAAAATGCATCTTGAACCATCAGCTGTTTATTAAATCCATAGACTATCATCATAGATAACAATGTATTAAAAGAGATTAGTCAAATGAATTACGTAAAATAAATCTGGTTGATAATAGCATGAGTCAATTTCAATAAAATTGTAAAGCTTAGTGACCTGCAGTCTGTAAAGGTCGTACACTAGTTGAATGTTCACGTCATTCACTTGTTGACACTCTGTAATTGCTCAGAATTGAATTCCACAGGAGTTTGCGGAAGCGTTATACTTCTGTCACGCTGGATGATTCGGTTCAATCGCCATTGGTCCCATACTTTCAGCATCCTTTTCTGCTTACAGTGCTGTAGGCGATTTGAAGTTTTAACAGATTCGACGGATTCACGATGCACTCGTGAAATGATTGTAAGAGAAAATCCCCACCTCATCCCTACCTCAGAGATGCTGTGTCCCACCGCATGGAAACACCCGTGCACACTAAGGTGCCTTATCGTGAAGTAGGTTTTGAGTCCTCCCTCTGGCATGGGTGTGTGTGTTGTCCTCAGCATAAGTTAGTTTAGGAAGTTGATAAGTCTAGGGAGTGACAACCACTGCAGCTTTAGCTTTACAAACATTGTTTTTTAGCACTCAGTCCTACTTGTTCAAAATGTTCAAATGTTTGTAGAGTCTATGGGACTTAACTACGGGGTCATCAGTCCCTAAACTTACAAACTACTTATGAACTAGCTACAACTAAGGACGGCACAAATATCCATGCCCGAGGGGGGATTCGAACCCCCGACCGTAGTGACCGTGCAGACCGTGACTGAAGCGCCTCAGTTCCCTCGGCCACCGCGGCCGGCAGTCCTACTCGTCTAAGGGCAAATTTGAGAATACATTCACTCTTTTCATCATGTAGAGCCAATTTTCGCACTTTTCAGATATACTGCCTAAATCATGGTGCAGTTGCTTTTGGTAGTTTGGTGACTTTACTAACCGATAAACAACAGAATCATCCATCCTCTGCCAGGAACTTATGTGAATTGCAGATTACATGTGTAGATTTAGAACATTCTAATAAGTTACACTACCCAAGTGCTGCTCACCGACTCTGATACACTTTGAATTAAGTTGTAGTCTTAGTCAGAATAGGAGACACGTATTTTATTCAGCGTTCCCATATTCCAGTTGAAGTAGTGAAACATGGTTGTTACATTTTTCAGCACATATTGTCGAAACAGTACGAGACCTATATGAAAACATTGTAGAGCTGAGACTTTTCAGAGCCGAACACAAAGGTGCCAGTATGACACGATGGCCAGTCGCTCTCTGAAAAAGGAGTGTGAATTAATAAAATAGTTAATAACTTTCTGACTATGAAGAATTACGACACAATTGATACTTCACATGGTACGGCAGTTGGCTGCACCCCCTACCCGGTATTCACACGGAGTGCACGTTGGCCTTCTTTCCCTCCTTGTCAGCCATGTCTCTAGAGGGCTCCATTAAACCATTCTCGTCCTCATTTGCTTGCTAATCTTGAAAAGTACTGGTCGACGAAATAATCTTGTTCGTAAGTTGCCGTCAGTGTAGTAGATCTTGGTGCTTGAGGAGCAGAAGTACGTCAGATTTATTAATTCTAGCAACTTCGTACCTTGACGAGTACCGAAAGTTGCAGCAGCCATGATCTTCACCGTCTCAAAGCGTACGTGTTCGCGACCACCCGTGAGTTCATAGAAACGCCACGGTTTGCATGTAGAAATGTAGGTGCGGTCAATTTTAACATGCTCTCGCTGTAGCCTCTGCCTGGGCTCAGTTGTTAATTCTGTTGGCTAAAACGTAACTTCAATATTCACTCAGAATGCCCTCTCTCTCAATAAGGGCTGGATGAGTTAATAGAACCACCATTCACTTAAATATGTGTTTTCACTTTTATCTTGTCCTGCAGTAAGACTTTCTCAGTGTCAGGTTGTGTTTTTATATCTTGTTGTTTGACTGCATATCAAGTGTGACAGGCTACCTCATATCTGAATAGCTTGTCCTGAAAGCAGCAGCCGCCGGCCGCGGTGGCCGAGGTGACTGAGGCGCTACAGTCACGGTCAGCACGGCCACTACGGTCGGGGGTTCGAATCCGCCCTCGGGCATGGATATTTGTGCCGTCCTAGTTCGTAAGTAGTTTATTAGTAGTTTGTAAGTTTAGGGACTGATGACCCCGTAGTTGAGTCCCATAAGCTTTACAAACATTTGAATTTTTTTCGAAGTTAAGTCCCATAAGCTATACAAACATTTGAACATTTTTTAAAGCAGCAGCCGTCACAGTTATTTACCGTACTGAAAGTGCAGACAAGCAACCCAAAAAGTTGTATAAATGAAATACATTGTACCAGATTTCGACACCAGCTAAGGGTGTCTTCATCAGATGTAGTGATAAAATTATAATATGTATAAAATTAGAGGATACTTTGCCCAAGTCGCATAAAAATTGGATGCTATGCAAATACTAGCGGGTTTATAAAAGTTAATAACCAATGTGGCTAGCCGCTATATGTTAATGTAATGCTTGCTGCTATGATGCTCCAACAGCAAGCACTACGGAGGCCCAAAGCGGATATCCACATAAACTTTTATAAACACGTTAGTATCTGCATTGAATGCAATGTTTAGTGTCAAATCTGATGTTATTTTATTCTAATGCAGCACAGTATCTCTAATTTTATCCTTTTCGTGATAAAATTGTGTCAGTACTTCTGATGATGACACCCATAGCTGGTATCAAAATCCAGGTAAAGTGTATTTAACTTTCGCAACTTCTTCGGTTGCTTATTTGCGCTTAGAGTAAACATTTATTTTATCTGAACTCTCCGATTCCTGGTCTGTGGTTATCCCCTGTTGCTATTATTTTTATCCATTACATAACAAAGAGAAACCCCTGCTGTAAGATAGGAGGTTCGATGCTGGCAACGATCACAGCAGCAGAAGATTCTCAGGTGAGACCATCTGTTAATTGGGGAGCAGAAGTGAGGCAAGTTTATTAATTCTAACAACTTCGTACCTTGACAAATACTGAAAGTTGCAGGAGCTATAAAATGTTTAAAGATAATTGCCATCTTGCTACTGTGCTTTAGAACTGTGGAATCACAAATTTAAACATTTTGAGATACTTCGAAATTCTCCCCTTACCTCACAGTTTTGAAATTGTAAAAATTTTACATGTAGTAAATCTAATAGTTTATTGAACAACAAATTTGACATATATGATGAAGTTACATCCCGAAGTCGCAGCACTCCGATATAAGTTGAAAGCAGCATTATACTGCGCTATACACAAGCTCGGTCCGCTTGTCATCTATGACGATTGTGTTTTTTTTTAAACAAACTTTCCAGATAAGGGGAGGCCCTTGGGTAGTGTTTCACGTAATTTATCTGCTCAGATTGCTGCCTATATCGTTTATAAGGAAAACTAGGAACCCTGTAAGACTTACCTGAGGAACGCCAGATATAAATTTAGTTTTACTCGATGACTTTCAGTCAGTTACCATGAACTGTGTCCTTTCTGTCAAGAAGTTACGAAACCGTTCGCACAACTGATACGATATTCCGTAAGACGCAATTTGCTTAAAAGCGCTGTCAAAAGCCTTCACAAAGTCTAAAAATATACAATGGATTTGAGTTTCCTTGCCGATGGCACTTATCACTTAACGTGAATAGTTAGCTGTGTTTCACAAGAACGATCTTCCTGATTCCGACAATGGGTCAATAGATCATTATCTTCTAGGTAGTTTATAATGTTGAAACGAAGAATATGTTCTAAAATCATGTGACAAATTGACGTCGTCGATATAGGCCTATAATTTTCTGAATTACTCCTATTGACTTTCTTGAATATGGCTATTGTATGTTGGGATTTTTTTCCCCCGACGATACGGCCGATTTCCTTTCCCTTCCTTAACAAAACAATCAGAGGTTGTGCTACAATGGCCACGATATCAACTGAACGTTAAACAATCTTTCTTACTTTTCTCTTTTCTTCACCCTAAATAAAAGAGTTAAAATTACAGTTCTTACTACACTGCTCAAAACAATTAGGGGAACAGATGAGATATTTTCGGTGTATGAAGGAACTTCGAGGGGGATAATGTTACATTTTCAGTCGTCTATCAATGTGCACATAGAACATTTTCACGCTTAGGCTTGTGGGACTTGTATTTTATAGCGCCGCAATTTGTACATTAACATTTATCGGGAATGCTTTTCAGAGTATATTGTGACTGAAGATAGACACTACTGATTTCAACCCTGCCCTAGAACTGGGGACCGCGGTGGAGTGACCGAGAGTTCCACGGCGCCTAGCTGCGGAGCGCGCCGCTACTCGCCGTCGGAGGTTCGAGTCCTCCCTCAGACATGGGTATATTTGTTATTCTTAGCATAGTTAGTTTAAGTAGTTTGTAAGCCTAGGGACTGATGAACAATGTAGTTAAGTCCCATAGATTAACAAACATTTGAACATTTTTTAGAACTGGGATATGAATAAAGTTTTAAAAATGTAAACAAATGTAAGTAGATACTTCATTTGGTAATAGAAGATCGATCTTGTAATTATTTGAACCACTTTATTAAAAAATCGTTTTTTACATGCCATAGGTGTGTTTGGCTCCCTCAGACGTTATGTAGCCAACATACTGAAGTCCATCCACTCACTAGGGAGGTCCATTAAACAATTACCGGGGTGTGCCTAACAAACGACTTATCAATATGAATAAAAAGTTTTGGATGCATCTGTCATCGTCACATCTAGAAACCTTTCAACCTGTGAAGCAAACTTCAGTTCAAATCAAATTCAAATGTTTGTAAGTCTTATGGGACTTAACTAAGGGGTCACCAGTCCCTAAACTTACAAACTACTTATGAACTACTTACTAACTAGGACGGCACAAATATCCATGTCCGAGGGGGGATACGAACCCCTGACCGTAGTGGCCGTGCAGACCGTGACTGAAGCGCCTCAGTCCCCTCGGCCACCGCGGCCGGCGCAAACTTCAGTGTCAATAATAAAATCTTTACCCTACAGGGGCATCAACTAAATGTAGCAGAAGATGAAACTATGTAGTAAATGTAACAAAATTAAGTATACCGGTCTTGATTGTATACCAGTTAGTTTCCTTTCAGAGTATGCTGATGCAATAGCCCCGAACCAGTTATCATATACAACCTCTCGCTCATCGAACGTTCCGTGCCCAAAGACTCGAATGTTGCACAGGTGACACCATTATTCAGGAAAGGTATTAGAAGTCAGCCGTAAAATTACAAGCCTGTATCATTGACGTCGGTTTGGAGCAGAATTTTAATTTCCTCAAATATTATGAACTACCTCGAAGAGAACGACCTATTGACCCATAGTCAACACGGATTCAGAATTCCGCGGCGGATCGGCCGAGCGCATTGAGGCGCCATGCTAAGATGCGCGATGCCGTTCCCCGTTGGGTGTTCGAATCCTCCCTCGGGCATGGATGTTTGTGCCGTCTTTAGTATAAGGTAGTTCATAAGTAGTTTGTAAATTTAGGGACTGATGACCCGCAATTAAGTCCCTTAAGCTCTACAAACATTTGAATTTTAATTTGGATTCAGAAAGTATCATTCTTGTGAAACACACAAGATGTAATGAATGCTATAGACAAGGGATGTCAAATAGATTCCGTATTTCTAGATTTCCGGAAGGCTTTATACACTGTACCTCACAAGCATCTTCTAATCAAACTGCGTGCTTATGGAATATCGCCACAATTGTGCAATTGGATTCCTGATTTCCTGTCAGAAAGGATACAGTATGCTGTAATTGACGGAAAGTCATCGAGTATACTAAAGTGACATCTGGTATTCCCCAGGGAAGTGCTATAGGGCTCCTACCGTTCCTTATTTTTATAAACGATTTAGCTCTCTTAGGTTGTTCGAAGATGATGCTGTCACTTATCGGATAGTAAAGTCACCAAAAGATCAGAAGCAACTACAAAATGATTTAGATAAAATATCTGCACGGTGAAAAATATGGCAATTGACCCTTATTAATAAGAAGTGTGAAATCATTCATATGACCACTAAAATAATACTGTTAAACTTCATTTACACTATAAATCAGTCAAAACTACAGGCCGTAAATTCAACTAAATACCTAGGAGTAACATTCACGAATAACTTAAATTGGAAAGAACATATAGAAAATATTGTAGGGAAAACGAACCAAAGACTACGTTTCGTTGGCAGAACACTTAGAAGATGCAACAGTTCTACGAAAGAAACTGCCCACATCACACTTGTGCGTTCTATTTTCGAGTATTGTTGCGTGTTGTCGGATCCACACCAGTTGGGACTGATTGGCGGTTTAGAGAAAGTTCAGAGAAGGGCAGCTCGTTTTGTATTATCGCGATACAGGGGATAGAGTGTCACGGGAATGATGTACGAGTTGGGCGTGAAAATCATTAAAATAAAGGCGTTACTCGTTGCGATGAGACTTATTTGCGAAATTTCTTTCACCAGCTTTCTCTTTCCAGTGAGAACATATATTGTTAGCACCCACCTACATAGGAAGACATGATCATCAAAATAAAATAAGAGAAATCAGATTGAAAACGGAAACATTTAGGTGTTCCTTCTTCCCGCGAGTTATTAAGAATGGAACTGTAGAGAAACATCATTAAAGCGGTTCGATGTACCCTCTGCCATGCACTTCAATGTGACTTGCAGAGTATTTATATAGACTAGTATTGCCTGTGGTCGAAAATCGACCAATTGTGTTTACAGTGGTCACTGGGGGTAAAATTTTACGTATCATGTCGGCGGCCTCGTGTGGCTAGTGTATCGTACAGACCATGAAGTAAACAAATAATGCTGTTCCTGCTTTATGGTTGACAGGTTCTTGTATGTCGACTCAGTAAAAATAATTGTGGCTAAAAGGAAGACTCACAGGATTCTCACTATTCAGCATCTGTTGCCAACATTATCATAGGAGGCCGCTGGGATATTTGGTAAAATTTAAGCGGCACTGGGAGGTATGAAACGGTATCTTTTACGTGTTAAGGAAAATGCCTGACACAATAACAACAAATAAAAACGGAAGTATATACTCCTCATGCCATTTTCGAATTATGTAACTTTCATTAGCCTAATATTTGAAATGGAACTACAATTTCGGTGTTCGTATATTTATACAACGCCAAGAAATAATGTTATTTCGATACTGCGATATTCAGAATTCCAGAGCTGACAACATGTCGACTTCGTAGTTCCACCCGTGCACCGCTACATGCCTCTCCCGGCACATCATCATTTATATCGGCGTTCTCGACTTCGTAGTTCCACCTAAGCACCGCCTCTCACGTCGCATCATCCTTTATATCGGTATTCATATGAAAAGATCCATTTCCTTTAACCACCCTTAATCACTGCGAAAATGAAGCATTTGAACGGCACAAGAAAGTGAGTTGGGAGCACTCAATGTTTCGATATTCACTTATTTTAATACGTTATTTTAATACTGCAGATGCGCTGCATTACAGCGTCTTTGGTCAAGGCGAATAGCCAATCAGTGAGCTGATTGTTGGAGAATGTAGAACTTGATCCAAGCTGTAGATATGAAAATTTTTACTTCCTTTTACCACTTTTAGTGGCTAAATGCACACATAATATTTATATTCGTGAAATCTACGACAAACAATCTTTCGAATTATGTACGTTTCATTGGCCTTCTTGTTTGAATAAATTAGTAATCTGTACCACAATTTTCGTGTTAGCGTATTTGTATAATGATTTTTCAGCTCTCTGGCGCACTAAGGTCTCGAGGGAATGGGAATGGAGGATGGTACACCTTATCTATAAAAATGAAATCTTCAGATTAGTCTAGTGGGTGATCACGATATAAAATTTACTATTAGGCACACGGTCTATAACGAATTCTCAGGTACATGTTTCCTTGCGATTAGGATGCCCGCTCTAGACATAGTAGCTTAACTTTAGTACGATAATCCACATTAATCGGAGAGGGGTAAATCTTACAGTTGTGCTGTGATAGAAAGATTTTACATTCTGGTTGAAATATAAACCGATCCTGGTGTCACGGAGGTGCTCGATTAGACCTCGTACAATTTTTTTTTTCTTAACTGATATGCTGACAATGATTTCAATTTCTTATCTATTCTAAATGGTCCTCATCTATATTTTGTTATTTGCAGAATTGTCCTTTTCATTTACATTTGTGCAATCTATATTAATAAAAACTAGCATTGCCTGTGGTCGAAATTCGAGCAGTTGTGTTTGCAAAGTCATGAAAATGTAATTGGAATTTGTTGAGCACTGAAAATTTATAGCTTTTATGTGAATGCTATGAGAACAGGTGAAAGATAGGACAAAGATGAGAGAATGAAAGACACAAATGAGGGAATAAATTTCACAATTTAGCATTACATAACTTCATTAAAAAGAACATTTTTCGTGAAAATCCTTTCATCATTCGCTAAACGTCCTTGTTCTCTGTGTTAACAAATATAAAATTTCAAACCATCAAAGGATCGAACTCTACTTGCTGCAACATTTAGCTAACCAAGTGTGAAAACTGGTTTTCTTCATAGAATCTCAACTTTTTCAAATGTTTGTCCTTGAGACTTATTAACCCTTAACTACTATCTGCGGTCTCTCAGACCGCTACCACGTTTTGAGTCAAGACATTTCACACACCCCTGCCAAACTAAAAGGACTGTTGTTGTTGTTGTTGTTGTTGTTTTAAGGGGACTAAACACTAAAAGGACTCTTCCGTGTACCTTCCTGGTGGCCGACAAGATCGAAGTACCAGCATTCTTGGATTGTTGCCGCTCTTTGTTCCGTATTTATGAGCCTTGCGCGGCCTCAGTGTTAGCGTGCCGCTGGCGCAGGCTCTGCCTCGTAGCGCCTGGCCAGTCGGCTTCGTGAGCGCGGCCTGCTAAGCGACAGCGCTGTGGCTGTGGCCTCTCTCTCGCCGTTGTTGTTCCGTGTCGTGTTTCTCCATGGCAGGAAAAGCTTAACGTTCTATGCAACGCATTTTACGTGAAAGAACGATTCGGATGATCAAGAACGTTTCGGCGAATCCTCCGATGATTTTGACGACAGCGATACGGCCGCTGATTTTGAGGTATTTAGTGAACATGACACTAATTCAGAGCAGGAACCTGAAAGTGCTGAAGATGTGACACCTGATGATGACGAAGCAGCTTACTTCTTCGGTAAGAACAGATGTTTTCGATGGCGAAAAAAGCAGACAGCGGCCAATGTCAGAACGAGGCAACACAACATCTCTTATAGCATCCTGGACTACGACAGACGGCTCAAAGGATATCTTTAGTTTGTACTTTTTGTTTTATAAGGAAAATGTGGCAACTTTTCTGGGATCATCGTAAACGGCAAGGAGATTTCGCATACAATTTACTATAATTCAAATGGGATTTTTGTATCTAATCACGCTGTGAATTTGTAATATAATCTCTATAATGATAATCTGTGGGTGTGTAGAGAAATAATTACTTGCTGTTCTTTTCGTAGTACAAAAAATAAAAATGTACTGCAAATTGCGCTGTGTTTTACTTGTCGTCATGTTACTCAAACTACATTGTTTAAAAAGTCAAATTCCTACTAATGCCACCGCTAAGACGTGTAATGAACGACAGGAAGCCATGAAAATATATATTTATCAAAACACTAGTTTAATATATGGAAAGTAAGAGAGCGGTCTGAGAGACCCCTCCATAGTAGTTGCATTCCTGTCAACGTCTATAGTAGTTAAGGGTTAATAGTAACTGCAGGTGAAATTATTGTAATGAATCTGAATATATTAATACTGCGTTCATAAACTGAATTGCTTGTTTATATTTAAAAATATATTTAACCCTCCGTCGGGCGCAGTCGGCCTCACAGGCCAGCAAAACACTTTTTTGATTCCCGTGCTTAACAGTGGTGGCCCAGCGGTCCGCCTCTCCGTTTACTCGCGTAACTTTGGGAATCTCACACAGTGCCGATCCGCAGGCTGCCATCGATATCCACGCGGATCACGGGGAACTCCTTGGGCCTCACAGGCCGTCTGCGCCCGATTACGTTATAGTTTTTAAGGTGAGATTTTTCAAGATATTTTTATTTTATTACTTCGTTTCAATCAAAATAAGTCTGTCCTCTGTGATTTTCACCGTTACCTTCGGAAAAAAGAAGACTTTGACGACCCTGGCCCTTCAGACTGAGTGCGCCTGATCGAGATCTAATTTCAGTTTTCCTTTCTTTTCCTACGTTATCACATCCATATTTTCTGTCCAGAAAAGTATATTATGCCTCTAAGCCAATGATCTTGTGGAAATAATGCGCCTCATCGAGGACGAAACTGCTGAAGATCCAGCCGCATTCTAAGATTTAGTCGATGAGAGAGACACCCACTCTCAGGATGAGGTAGGAGAAGGCAAGGAGGACTCAGCAGCTGAACAGGAAGTTTAGGGAACAGCTCGGGAATATGAAGAAGAGAAGAAAATATGTGAGGAGTTTTTATTTTGGAAACGATTAGACGACGAAGTAGTCTAAGTAGATACCTTCTAGTATTCATAGTGTGAAGAGTCACATCATTATTACACAACATCCAATGTAAAAGATTTGCTACAAATGACGCCGCCAATTGCAAAACCTTGTGTCATCAACTTCTAACTGAACAATTTAGCCTATGTATGCTATGAATATAAGTGGAATGTCGATTCGGCTGCAAACTCGACTGAAAAAAAATTTTACCCCACAAGGAACGGAAAGTTCTCCCACATTACCTCCCAAATGCCTAAAACGTCAACCATGCGTGGCTGAAACAAGAGTTAGAAGGATGAAGAATCACGAATGTTCAGCTTGTCATCAACCAATCTGATTGAGCGACGTGTACGTTCTGTGCCATACCTGTGTTTCAGCTGTTGATTTGGGAGCTATAGCATCGGTTTTTGGCTGCAAATGTGGCGAGAAAAGATGATTCCATGTCAGAATTGACTTCCTAATGTCCTTTAAAAATAACTTCATTACTTTTATGGATGTCTGTTCGACCAATTTTTAATGCTCTTTGTGGGAAATTGCTAATATTGGTCACTTTAGTTTAAGGTGTATTGTGTTCAATAAATCCATTATTATGCTTTACGTTTGCTGTAATTCCTTCCTTTAGATCCTCTTCAAGACTAGCCAACACACATTTTGAATTTGATTTAACATGGCGGAGCTAGTCCACAAAATATGTGGGTGGCCTCTCAGGCCGGGTGCGCCTGATTTTGTTTCATCTGGAGGTGCGCCCGACGGAGGGTTAAAAGGTAAGAACTGATCATTATTCACGCAAATACGGGAAATTCGTCTCCTTGATAAATAGCTTACCAAATGGATGTCACCTAGTCCGGGAGGAAACAGAGCCGACATTACGGGATACAAACAGCGGTCGCGTTATGGAGGGACGCAATTTTTTACCTGCTGGCCGTCTGCAGGAGACAGGGAATGAGTTGACAGTAAGCGATGCGCGCCCTGACGAGGCCGTCACCTGTTTTCGCCGTCTCGACAAACTACGCGCCCTCCTCTCCGCCTCTGCTGCTGACAGGTGAGGACCCCCTTACCGCCCCCTCCCCCCTCCCTTGTCGTGTCGAGACGGACAGCTCCGATAGCGACCGCCTGCGCCTCCACCTCCGCCTCGCGTCACATTCGTTACTGCAAACGAGGCGCCGCTGCCAGACGCCGCCGATGCTCACTTGTCGCCCAGCCAGGTGTCGGAAAGGAGGGGCGGAGAAAACGGAAGGAGAGAAAGCGACGCTGAAGGCTGTCTCGTCTATTTTGATGTCACCAGGGATACAACACGACGGGATAGGGATGTGAAAAACCGACCGGTTAAAACCGATACCGGTATTTTAGTTTAGAATAACCGGTTTTTTCGGTATTTATTTGGTGTCGGTTGTAACTGGTTTTTTTAGTTATTGCCAAGAACCGGGTAAAAAAACCGGTACGACTACTTCCTGTAGTATGTGTTTTTTGTAAATAATTTAAAAAAATTTAAAGTAGTATACCTTAATATTTAGGGCTATTCCTAAAATTTCCACTGCTGTGAAATATTAGGATATCGCAGTAACTAAGAAAAGCGATCGGTGATAATTTAAGAACAATCCCGGCAGTCAGAAAGGCGCAACAAAAACATAGCACAAGAAGTTAAGAACTGGTGCAGCTATTGAGGCATCGATGCAGCTGTTGCCGTGTGGCGTGGCCTATTAGACGACGCGCGTGCACCGGCAGTGTACAAGACTTGCCTCCGTCTGGTCATGCGGCAGTTCCTTGCTGTCGTCGCCAGACATCGCTTGTGTCTTAAATGGCACCATCCCGAGCATGGGCGTACTTCACGAAGTACGGTAGCAGTGAGGTATAATGCTCCATTTGCTTTAAAAAGCTGAAAACGGGTGGAGGAACTACAAACATGCTGTGTCATATAAGGAGAAAGCATCCAAAATGTTCCTTGGAAGAGAAGGTCAATTCGATTCATAAACTATTATGTAAGTGATGTACTATAAGCTTGGAATAGTAACTTTTAATGTATTATCATACTGTTATGCTAAAAGTTTTATTGATGTGATTCCTTCAAAGCGAGGGGCTTTTTTAATAACCAATGTAGGTTTAGGTAAACATTGATCATATGGTGCCTCGCGAGGTAGCCTTCGGTCTGAGGCTTTCCTAGTTCAATTTGCGTAAATTTACACTGACAACAATCATACTGTTAGTGGGAACTGTGACTTTATCTTTCGAAATACTTTGGCAGCAATGATTGAAGTTCATTTACTGACTGTAACTTACATATATTGTGTGTATAACGAGGTATTCGTATGTGCTGCCTCACAAGTCCAACTTATGGAGTGGTTTTCAATATTCACAACTGCCGGATGGAAATACTATGCCAGTAAATCTGTATGCTTCATATATCGTCTTCTACGGACTCCTGGCTAGGCTTACACACACTCAAGAAGGCGTAGTGTTGCGATGGGATCTTGCAAAATATGGAAAGACTAGTGATTTGTCGTATAACGTAAATTTACCTAAATTTTAACTAAATTTCGTAAGTTTCGGTTTCGGCCGAAACTAGAAGAACCGACGATTACGGTTTCTGTTTCGGCCGCAAATTATGTTTCGGTCGAACTCTACTGCAAAAAATAGCAATAAAAAACCGAAAACCGGTTATTTAAAAAAACAATTTTTACGATGCGGTTAAACTGGAGATGAAAAGAACCAGTATAACCGAAAACCGGTTGTTTCAGCGATAACCGCCATCCCTACGACGGGATCAGCGAAAAATCGATTGCTGATTCGTTGAGAATTTCAGCACGTCTCCAGTGATCTCATATTCATTTGTATAACGGCTGTATGTCTCTAAAATCTCTGAGGAATACAATTATAAGTAAAGGGTATATTACACGGAGCGAATTTGGTCTCCAGTCGCTGGCGTATTTGGATGCAGTTGCTAAATTCGCTCCGTGTAAACAGGGACAGCGAACAAAGTCGCTGCTCCGAAACGCGAGCGTCTAAAGTTGAAGGGTGGGCTACTTTAGTCGCTGGTCACTGGCGTTTTTGGTCGCTGGCGTTTTTGGTCGCCCCGTGTCATATACACGGGAGCGTCTAAAGTAGCCACCAGTCGAGTCAAAAAGTCGAAGAAAATTGTGAATGCTGGCGTTGTTTCTCGCAACAGTTTTAAAAGAACAATTAATGAACCAAAAGCAAAACGGAAAAGTAGAAAAGAATAAAAGAGAGTGGATTGGAAGGTGGATTGCGAGGAGGGATAAATATGGTGCTCCAGCAAATCTTTTGGGTGAATTATCGTGTGGAGGTCCTTCTGTCTATAGAAATATAATGAGGATCACATAAGAAAATTTTGATAGATTACTGTAAATGGTATAGGATAAAATAAGGAAACAGAATACCACCATGAGGATGGCGATCTCGCCAAGAATAAAATTTAAATAATCGTTATTTTTAATGTCTCATAATATTGGAAAACTTCGATAAATTTTCAGAAATTTGATTACAATTCCAGTTCATATTTTGTTTGGCGGGACACAGAACTTTTAATATCTTTATTTACGTGAATGATCACAAAATTTCTCGCCGTTTTGACGTCCGGTTTCGTTCAGGATGACTATTTTCAAGTCTACATCAAATCAAAACAGAGGGATACATCTAGTATTAGACTACCTAAGAAAACATAAATAAGGCATTAACGTAGTCATCAATACATGTAATATAGAGAGATGGCTACATCACAGCATAAGTGTATCTTCATTAAGGAATGTAACAGCAGGTTTGATGTATAATATTTTAACACCTTTTTTATATTGATGACTGTAATGCCTTATTTATGTTTTATAAGGTACCGTAGTCTATTACTAAATTCGTCCTGTTTCCGATTTCCTGTAGACTTGAAAATGTCATCACTGACCGAAACCGGTCGTCAAAAGATGAGAAATTTTGTGATCGACGTAAATAAAGATATTAAAAGTAATTACAAAACGGATCACTGATATGAATTCGCGACCATGTCGCACCTTGGGAAACAGAACTGTTTGGTATCACCTAACCTCCAAAACAATATATCATATGCTACGTCGTGTTTCAATTGTTTTTACGAAGACGCTAGCGTCTGAAGTCGCTGCGTGTCATTGCGTTAGCGTTATCATTCGCTACTCGCGCATACACCGAGCGACAACAGACGCCAGCGACTAGCGACCAAATAGGCTCCGTGTAATATACCCTTCATGAACTAATATCTACATCTACACAGATAACTCTGCAAATCACATTTAACTGCCTGGCAGAGGGTTCACTAACCACTTTCATAACCTTTCTCTACCGTTCCATTCTCTAATTGCGCGCGGGAAGAAAGAACACCTACATCGTTCCGCTGTCGGGCTCGGTGAACGTGGGGTAAAGTGCTCGACTGGAAACCAAAGGGTCGCGGGTTCAAATCCCGATTCCTCAACGATGTGAGGAATCGCCAGAAACGACACGTGGTTCGGATTCCACGTTGAGCTGTAGGTCCCCTTTCCCCGGTTGGATAACTGGCGTAGGCTAGGGACACGCAAGTCGCCGAAGTGGCGTCCAATTGAAAGACTTGCACCAGGCCAATGAGCCACACGAAATTATTATTATTATCGTTCCGTTTTCGATCTGATTTCTCTTATTTTATTGGAATGGTCATGTCTCCCTATATAGGTGGGTGCTAGCAAAATATTTTCACATTCAGAAGCAAAAGTCGGTGATTGAAATTTCGTAAATAGATCTCGCCGCAACGAATAACGTCTTTCTTTTAATATTTCCACCTCAAATCGTGCAATATTTCCGTGATGCTTTCCCCCCTGTAACGTGACAAAACAAAACGAGCTGCCCTTGTCTGAACCTTCTCAATGTCTTCCGTCAGTCCCACATGGTGAGGGGCCCACACTGGGCAACAGTACTCCAGGAGAGGACGCACAAGTGTGATGTGGAGCTGTTGCATCTTCAAAGGGTTCTGACAATGAACCGTAACCTTTGGTTCGCCTTCTCCACAATATTTTCTATGTGTTCTCTCCAGTCGGTTGTTCGTAATTGTAACTCCTAGATATTTGGTAGAATTTGCGACCTTAAGGTTTGACTGATATATCGCGTAATTGAAGTTCAACGGATTTATTTTATTGGTCATGTGTAATACTATTGTTTATGACTCATATCTTCTGAACCATGTGTCTTATGTGATTGTTAACCATGCAGCAATTGTTACCTTATGGTGAGTAATGTGTGAACCAAATTTGGTTGAAATTGGTCCCGTGGTGTAGGAGAAAATGACATCATTGTCGCTAAATGCAGCAGTTTTTCGCGCATCTCATTGTTTATGACGTCATATCTCGTGAACTATGTGTCGTGCGCGATAATTACACTTACTGCGATCGTCCTGATGGATGGAAGCTTACGTGTACAAAATTTCTTTAAGATTGGAACAAAACTGTTGATTTGTATGCAACACATACACACAAATATACGGACACTCTGCTTTATATATTAGAAGATACCTGCCTTGGTCGACGGGGCTTAGATGATGTAGGGGAAGGTAGGGTAAGATGACGAGGTGTTGAGCGCAGTGAAGTGTATAAATAAATTAGTGAAATGTGTTGTTGTCTTCAATCCGGAGACTGGTTTGATGCAGCTCTCCACAATACCCTACCCTGAGCAAGCCTCTTCATCTCCACATAAGAACGGCAACCTACATCTGTCTGAATCTGCTTACTGTATCCATCTCTTGGTCTTCCTTTGCGGCTTATACCCCACACACTTCCTTCCAACGCTAAATTCACAATTCCTTGATGTCTAAGAATGTGCCCTACCAATCTATCCCTTCTTTTAGTCAAGGTATGCCAGAAATTTCTTTTCTCCCCAATTCTGTTCAGTACCTCCTCATTAGTTACGCGATCCACCCACCTACATCTACATCTACATCTACATCTACATACATACTCCGCAATTCACCGCAAGGTGCGTGGCGGAGGGTACACTGTACCACTACTAGGCATTTCCTTTCCTATTCTACTCCCAAATTGAACGAGGAAAAAAAGAATGCCTATATGCCTCCGTACGAGCCCTAATTTCTCTTATCTTGTCTTTGTGATCTTTACGCGAAATGTAAGTAGGCGGCAGCAAGATCGTACTACACTCAGCTTCAAATTCCGGCCCTCTAAGTTTACTTAACAGAAATTCACGAAAAGAACGTCGTCTTTCTTCCAGCGATCCCCAATTGAGTTGCCGGAGCATTTCCGTGACACTCGCGCATTGGTCGAACCTACCGGTAACAAATCTAGCTGCTCGCCTCTGAACCGCCTCTATGTCTTCCTTCAAACCGATCTGCTGCGGGTCCCAAATACTTGAGCAATACTCAAGACGTGGTCGTACAAGCGTTTTATACGCGGTCTCCTTTACAGGTGAAGTACATCTTCCCAAAATTCTCCCAATAAACCGAGGTCGGCTGTCTGCCTTACTCACAACTGTCCTTACATGCTCGTTCCATTTCATATCGCTCTGCAATGTTACGCCTAGATATTTGAACGACGCGACCGCATCAAGAAGCTCACTACTGATGCTGTATTCGAACATTATAGGATTGTTTTTTCTACTCATGCGCATCACCTTACATTTTTCTACATTGAGAGCTAGCTGCCATTCTTCGCACCAACTAGAAATTTTGCCTAAGTCAACCTGTATGCTATTACAGTCAGTTACAGACGACACCCTCCCATACACCACAGCATCATCAGCAAACAGCCGCAAATTACAACTTACTCTGTCCATCAGGTCATTTATATAGATAGAAAATAATAGCGGCCCTATCACACTCCCCTGGGGCACGCCTGACGATACACTCGTCTCTGATGAACACTCGCCGTCGAGAACAACGTACTGCGTTCTATTACTTAGGAAGTCTTCCAGCCAGTCACAAATCTGCGAACCTATTCCATAAGCTCGTATCTTCGTTAGCAGTCTGCAGTGTGGCACCGTGTCGAACGCCTTTTTGAAGTCAAGAAAAACACAATCCGCCTGTTGCCCTTCGTCCATGGCTCGCAAGATGTCATGTGAGAAAAGGGCAAGCTGAGTTTCACATGAACGATGTTTCCTAAACCCGTGCTGCTTCATGGAAAGAAGCTTTTCCGTTTCAAGGAAATTTACTATATTCGAACTGAGAATATGCTCCAAAATTCTACATGAAACCGATGTCAACGATATTGGCCTGTAATTGTATGGGTCAGTTCTCTTTCCTTTCTTATACACGGGAGTCACCTGCGCTTTTTTCCAATCACTAGGAACTTTGCGCTGAATTAAAGATTCGCTATAAATGCAAGCTAAGTAGGGGGCCAATGCCGCAGAATACTCTTTGTAAAACCGAACTGGTATTCCATCCGGACCAGCAGACTTTTTCGTATTTAGCTCTCTCAGCTGCTTCTCTACACCGGAAATACCTATTGCTATGTCCCCCATTTCGGAATTAGTACGTTGATCAAATGATGGTATATTTGTGCGGTCCTCCTGCGTGAAAGATTTCTTAAAGGTTAAATTTAGAACTTCAGCTTTCCGTTTGCTTTCTTCTATTACTGCCCCGGAATGATCAACTAGTGACTGGACAGTGGGCTTTGACCCGCTTATCGATTTTACATAGTACCAGAATTTTTTCGGGTTCTCGGAAAGATCTTTTGCTAAGGTATGGCTGTGATAATTATTGTATGCTTCACGCATCGATCTTTTTATAGACGCACGAATCTCTACTAACTTTTGCCTGTCATCATTTGCGTGTTCTTTTTTGAATCGAGAGTGCAACAGCCTTTGCTTTCTCAGCAGCTTTCTAACATTATTATTATACCACGGTGGATCTTTTCCATCCTTAATCGTCTTTACTGGTACATATTTCTCTCACCAGCTATTAACAATGCACTTAAATTTAGTCCACAATTCCTCTACATCCATAGTCCCGGAATTAAACGATGCCCATTCATTTTCTAAGTGCGATCGTAACATTTGCTTGTCGGCTCTTCCCAACAAAAACACGCTCCTAGCCTTCTTGTTTGGTTTATGAACTTTGGTCACCATCGACGCTATGACGATATCATGATCACTAATTCCTGTCTCTACACAGACATCGTTAATAAGGTCAGGCCTGTTTGTGGCTATAAGGTCTAGAATATTTGCATTGCGCGTGGGTTGCCGGTTTAACTGCTCAAGACAGTTTTCGGAGAATGTGTCCAAAAGTAGCTCGCAAGACTGCTTGTCTGTACCGCCTGAAAGGTCCCAATCTATACTCTTAAGGTTGAAGTCTCCTCCGACTAATATTACATGGCCCGGATACCTATGCACTACCTGGTGTAGACTTTCCTTGAATGATTCTAAAACTGCTACAGCAGCACTGGGGGGCCGGTAAAAACACCCAACTATTAACTTTACTTCTTTTAGACCTGTTATGCGTGCCCAGATAACTTCACAGTTACTTTCAACCTCGATCTCAGTAGAAACAATATCTTTGTCCACAGCGATAAACACTCCTCCTCCAGTTGTATCAGATCTATCTTTCCGATATACCTTTCCACGCTTCGCTAAATATTTCTGAACTTGCCACATCATCATTTAGCCAGCTTTCGGTGCCTAAAACTATCTGGGCGCAATAACTTCCATGCAGCGCTGCAAATTCGGGAACTTTGTTTCTAATACTCTGTAAGTTCGCTGCTAATATTTTTATGTTCGAATTTTTGTTCCGAACGTGGCCTGAATTCGCTGTTTGAATGCTGACAGGCGAGTGATCATCAGAGTTAGCGCCTAGCCTAAAAAAACCCCATGTGCACTCCACAAGTACTCTGCTACCCGAGTAGCCGCTTCCTTAGTGTAGTGCACCCCTGATCTATCTAGGGGCACCCTACAATTCCCCACCCGATAACGCAGATCCAGAAATCTGCAGCCATGACTGTCACAGAGTCGACGAAGCCTTTGGTTCAGACCCTCCACTCGGCTCCAAACCAAAGGACCCCGATCAACCCTGGGAACAATGCTGCAAATCGACAGCTCTGCTTGCACCCCGTGTGCGAAGGCAGCAGCCTTCACCAATTCCGCCAGCCGCTCGTAGGTCCTGAGGATGTCCTCAGAACCCAAGCGACAAGCGTCATTGGTGCCGACGTGAGCCATGACTTGCAGTCGACTGCACCCCGCACCCTCGATAGCCGCCGGCAAGGCCGCCTCCACATCTCGGATGAGGCCCCCCGGCAAACACACCGAGTGCACGTTGGAATTCCTTCCAGATCTGGACGCTATCTGCCTAAGGGGCTCCATCACGCGCCTGACATTGGAGCTCCCAATAACTAATAATCCCCTCCCCCCGTGCACCTGCTCGGACCCTGCTGAAGGAGTGGCCACACTTTCACTCACAGGACGAACGGGCGCGGACGGACGTCCAGCCTCCACATTGGCCTTCCGCCTCGAGCGACGCGAACGCCGTACAACCCGCCACTCCCCTTGCGGAGAAGGCGGCTCGACGACGTCCGGTACACCTGAAGGCGCCTCGGTAGCAGGGACAGAGAGCGTAGCGTGAGACACCTGAGGTGTCCCACTCGACGCACCATCGCTGCACCCTGAGACAGCAGCCTGAAGACCGCTGACCGTAGCCAACAGCACGCTCAGCTGTTCGCGAACCGCGGCGAACTCCTCCTGCGTCCGCACACAGCAGGCACACATCCTATCCATCCTATCGATACAATTAACAGCAATTAAGAACTTTAAAGAAGCCTAGTACTCTAATGAAGGCGCCTGGCTGCTGACTTAACTGTGGTCAGTGGTAACTACACTGTCAAATCAACAAAACTGAGTCCGGCAGCTTAGCGCTGTTAACGCCGCGGCACTGGTGACAGCTGGCACTGGACTGACTGATAACGAGCTTAGTAACGCTCTCTGACTTGTTTTGAAATACACCGGTCAAAGACGAAGACTAAACACAACGGTATTTATCAAATACGATAGAATAAACTATCAAAACAGTAGTACAAACGAAATCTGCAAGTACGCGGGAATAAAGCTCATAAAACAGTACTAACGAAAATGAACTAGACTGCCAAATTAAATTTGACACAAATTAAATTCAGATACTTCGCGCTGTAACGATATGGCACTGGTGACAGCTGGCATTCAGCATTCTTCAGCATTCTTCTGTAGCACCACATTTCAAAAGCCTCAATCCTCTTCCTGTCCGCAATGTTTATCGTCCATGTTTCACTCACATACAAGGCAACACTCCATACAAATGCCTTCAGAAAGGAGTTCCTTAGGCTTAAATCAATGTTCCATGTTAACAAATTTCTCTTTTTCAAGAACGCTTTTCTACTCATTGCCATTCTGCATTTTATATCCTCTGTACTGCGACCATCATTTGTTATTTTACTGCCCAAGTAACAAAACTCAACTAACTCCTTTATTGCTTCGTTACCTAATCTAATTCCTTCAGCATCACCAGATTTTCTTAGACTGCATTCCATTAACCTAGTTTTGCTCTTGTCGGCAAAACGCAATGTTCTTAATTCTTCCCCCTGAACTTTAATTCCTTCACCAAACTTCTCCTTGCTTTCCTTTACAGCTTGCTCAATGTACAAAGGAGAAAGGCTACAACCCTGTCTTACTCCGTTTCCAACCACTGCATCCCGCATCCCTTTCATGCTCTTCAACTATGACAACCGCTGTCTGGTTTCTGTACAAGTTGTAAATTACCTTACGCTTCCTATATTTTACTTCTGCTTTTTCAGAACTTGAAAGAGTTTATTCCAATCAACATTGTTAAAAGCCTTCTCCAAATCTACAAAAGCTAGAAATGTAGGTTTGGCTTTGCTTAATCTATCTTCTAGGATAAGCCGTAAAGTGAGTATTGCCTCCCGAGTTCCTACATTTCTCCTGAACCCAAACTTATCATCCCCGAGGTCGGCTTCTACCAGCTTTTACATCCTTTTGTAAATAATTCATGTTAATATTTTGCAACCATGACTTATTAAACTGATGGTTCTGTAGTTTTCACACCTGTCTGCACCTGCTTTCTTTGGAATGGGGATTATAACATTTTTCTTAAAGTCTGAGGCAACTTCACCAGTCTCATACATTTTACACACCAGGTGAAACAATTTTTTCATGGCTGGTTCTCCCATAGACTTCAGTAGCTCTGAGGGAATATCATCTACTCCAGGGGCATTGTTTCGACTTAGGTCTTTCAGTGCTCTGTCAAATTCATCTCTCAGTATAGTATCTCCTATTTCATCCTCATCTACTTCTTCTCTCCTTCCTAAAAATTGCCTGTAAGTTCATTTCCTTCATAGAGCCTCTCTATATACTCTTTCCAACTTTCAGCTTTTCCTTCTTTGCTGAGAACTGGTTTTCCATCAGAGTCCTTGATATTCATAGAGCTGTTTTTCTTACCTCCAAATGTTTCTTTTATTTTCCTGTAGACTGTATCTATTTTTCCCCTATTTATACATTCTTCTACATCCTTGCATTTGCCTTCTAGCCACTCCTGCTTAGCCATTTTGCACTTCCTGTCAATCTCATTTCTTAGTCGTCTTTACTCCATTTTGCCTGTTTCATTTACTGCATTTTTATATTTTCTCCTTTCATCGATTAAATTTAGTATCGCCTGTGATATCCAAGGATTTTTTGTAGATCTTGCCTTCCTACCTATTTTGTCCTCTGCTGCCTTCACTATTTCATCTCTCAATGCTACCCATTCCTCCTCTACTGTTTTATTTTCCCCCGTTTCTGTCAATTGTTGCCTAAAGCCCCCTCTGAAATTCTTAAGAACTTCAGGTTCCTTCAATTTATCCAGGTCCCATCTCCTTATTTTCCTACCTTTTTGTAGTTTCTTCAGTTCCAGCCTACAGTTCAAAACCAACAAGTTATGGTCAGAGTGAAATACAGTGCAGTAATAAATGAAAGTGAATAATACGTGAAGTAAAAATGAAGTCTTAGTTCCGTTCAGCCAGGCACGGCCGAGTAAAACAGCAGACCTACGCTGCACCCAGACAGTGCATTGACCAGCTGAATCTGCAGATTCAGAACGACATTGTCCCGCCGAGTAGTCACGTGTGGCAAGGAGCCCAACACCCTCTCCACAAGCGGAATCCGTTGATTCAGCGATCAGGCCATCGACCGACGACCTCATGTGAAAGCACAAACTGTAAAACGTGATCGTGTCGAATTTCGCGAAGTAACCTGATCAGAAGCCAATAACCTACTGTACTGACCGACAGAGCAATGTGACGATCGATCTTTCTCGAAACTGTATAGCGTGACAACAGAACACAACGATCTCGAAGATCTTTCACCTCCAGCCAGGTACATCAAATAAATACCACGTCCTTGAAGACGACGCCAGTCAGTAAGAGACTGATGCAGAGAGAGTGATGGAGTAGCATCGTATAATGTTCCAGCCTGGCTATTAATTTCTTGAGATTAACAAATTTATGAGGCGCGTCCAGAAAGTAAGTTCCGTTTGGTAATAAAATGAAATTGTACACAGATATAGAAGAAAGTTTTATTGACAAAATTCTACAACTCTTAAACTACTTTTCCACATAACTGCCGAAATTTTGCAGGCATTTGTCATAGCGTGGCACCAGGTTTTGTATACCTTCTTCATAGCAATCTGCCGCCTGTGTCTTCAACCAGTTGTAAACAGTTTCTTTCAGCTCGGCGTCATTGGTAAAGTGATGACCGTCAAGGAAAGACTTGAGATGTCCTGGATCTTGTCATCAATCGCGTGAACCAGTTCTTCTATAACCAAAGGTGGACGCCCACTTCGTCCTTCATCGTGCACATCACTACGCCCGCCATTGAACTGTCGGACCCATCTTCTCACCATCGAATCACTCATCGCATTTGGTCTGTAAACATTGTAAATTTGCCGATAAATTTCACTTGGTTTCACTTTCCTCGCATTCAGAAACCGAATCACCGACCTGATTTCACAGGCGGTGGGATTTTCAATCAACGCCGACATTTCAAACAAGCACAACAAAGCGTACGTAACTGACAGCGATCTCCAAATTGCGCACGTTCTTCTTGATACACATCGTATACAGCGCATGTGCGGAACTGCAATCGCAGCGCTGCAGAGGAGATAAATTGAAACGGAACTTACTTTCTGGACGCGCCTCGTACAGAAGGAAGAGGTTTTAAGTTAGAAAATTGCGGGGAAAAATTTGTAAAAATTATTACACGCTTTTAAATGAAATGGCAAGCTAATTATCGGTGGAGTGTTGTGCAGGCAGAACATTACAAAAAGAATCGACGAGCAGTTACCTTTAACAAGAGATCCATCGGTGGTTGAAATTTGGCTGTAAATGAAATTTTGATAATTTGATAACCACTCGCCGAACAGTATCAAACTACGACTCGTGTAGCAAACCGTAAAGTAAGATAAAAATCGGATAGGAATATTACGTAAGCCAAACACATCGGACTACTGAAAATGTACAAGAAAGTCGACTACAGATTCTATTGCCGGTAAATGACAATATTATGGAATAAATTTTGAAAGAAGATTGGCAGGCTACACTAAATATCACCATTCAATGTTAACAAAAAACAGTGCCATCCATTGTTGCGGCAATGCAACATGGCTGAAAAAGACAATATGGGCCGAGGGACGATAAGGCAAAATTAATAATAAAAATTCATAAGTGGGAATTTAAGTGAGAGGTGGGGTTTATTAATAAAAGTAAGATTCGCGCACAACACATACATTTACCTGAATGTAGAAAATCCATATAAAATCGGCCACATAAAATGATAAAGTACAGCTCTCGTCTGCAAGATGCTATCGCTACGAAGTACAAGGCAAGAGTACCTTCCGTCATTAAAAAAAAAAATTGAAAGTGATGTTCTTAAATTACTTCTCTGACATTCATAGATAATTATTCTTACATGCCGAAATAATATAAAAATACAAAATTTTCTCTGATAATATCGGGGAATAATCGTCAAATTGGCAGTAGCGGCATCAGTAGCAGCAGCAGTAGTAGCAGAAGTTGGAGTGTTAGTTACGTTCGGCCGCCGGTAGTGATGGAGTTGAAGAGAGAAGACAGCGGATGGAAGAATCTAGTCGCCAGTACAGCGTTCAGGGAAATCAGCAATAACAGAGGTACTCACACAGGATGACTGGCCAGAACGATACGATGCGGCCTGGTCGTGGTAGTCACCTGTGATCTCCGTCAAAGGTTCTGCCATTCGAATATTTCAGCTTGAAGACCGTTGGTTCGACCCAGTGAGCTCAAAGATAATCTGGAGTCAGTACTGTGCATTACGAAAGCGTGACGCTCGTCGCCACATTGGTGAACGTATATCTGTCTGTATCTAGTTGTTAGTAATATTTGCGGACACCGTATTTAAAGTTATGACATCTGTAATCTTTTGTTCTAGTTGCTTTCCGAACAAAGTAACTCAAATACAACGGCAGCTACCTATGAAAATTATAATACTATTCACAAAATAGCTGAGACGTCGAATAAACGGTATACTCATGAAACGAAACAGTAGAAAACGGCATGGGTTTTTTAAAACGTGTATGTCAGTTATATTTTTATTCAGAAGTAGTGTTTCTACCATATTGCGTTAAATGAATAAATTGTTTTACTGTAGAAAGATAAATGAAGGTGTGAAAACGATCATTTCGAAGTGTCTGATATAAGCGTTATTTTTCATACAGTAATTTCCAGTCGGTGGGTTCAAACGGAAAGCATTATAAACAAGAGGCAAATAGAGAAATGAACACGAGAAGTAGCGTCTACAACAGTGTCATTTATTCATTAAATTCAGTGTGATAGGAACTGGCTAAAATATAGTTCCTCTATGGATTTCCTTTGAGTTCTCTTCAAGCATAAACGACTCTAACTTTAGTATAATGTATTTATTAAAGTAATTAATCATTCATATCTTATTTTCAAAGGACGCAGAATAGAAAATAACAACGCGACCTATACGTACGGAGTTGCCAACCTAACAAAAATAGTGTGTCACGATTTTCACAGATTCAAAGCACTACAGTTGTGTATCCAGTGTTAATCATTGAGATCACTGGTTCGACCCCAGGGCAAGGGCGCAATCCCTCCACGCCGCGCCGCTAACTCTGGTCGTAGCACAACACAACACTTCTTAGAAGACGGGGAAAATCAGACCGCACCGGCCCGAGGTAAATCCGCAGTATTTACGGCCATTTAGCGCACAGTACTCGCTTCGACGGCGGGCGCTGTTCAACTGACGACCGAAGAAGGAGGTGCACCGCCAGCGTAACAGGACAGCGACGGCCGACGCTGCGAAACGCCTCTTCGCCGCAGCACGCCTTCCCGTCACCGACACTCGCCAGTAAAAGTAATGTATGGTTTAGCTGTTTAATAAACGTATTTTGTGTAAATGCTGTTCCATGGACGGAAGACATTGAGAAGGTTCAGAGGAGCTCGTTTTGTTTTATCACGTTGCGGGGGGGAAAGCGTCACGGAAATGTTGCACGAATTGGGGTGGAAATCATTAAAAGAAAGACGTTATTCATTGCGGCGTGATCTGTTTGCGAAGTTTCAATCACCGACTTTTAGTTCTGAATGTGAAAATATTTTGCTAGCACCCACCTACTTAGGGAGACATGACCATCCCAATAAAATAAGAGAAATCAGATCGAAAACGGAACGATTTAGGTGTTCTTTCTTCCCGCGCGCTATTAGAGAATGGAACTGTAGAGAAAAGTTATGAAAGTGGTTAATGAACCCTCTGCCAGGCACTTGAATGTGATTTGCAGAGTATCTATGTAGATGTAGATAGATTTACGCCTCATACCCAAGCCAAAGAAAAGATCCCATACGCCGCGGTGGAGTAGCCGAGCGGTCTAAAGCGTCTCGCTGCGGAGCGCGCGGTTGCTCGCCGTGGAGGTTCGAGTCCTCCCTGGGGCATGGGTATGTGTATTTGTCTTACGTTAGTTTACCTATGTTTAAGTAGTTTGTAAGCTACGGACTGATGACCACGCAGTTTGGTCCGATAGATTTACAAACTTTTGAACATTTGAAAGATCCCTCATCTGATATGTTTATCAGACAATAAAATGTTAATTTGTAGTTACATCTTGCCATTCTGACAATAAGGCAATGCACTTACAGTTGTTGTTAAATGTTCAATATTTAGCAAAGCGCTAGGGTACTTCAGTAGATGACAAAACCCTTCTTCGTTTGATAACCGAACGCCCACTTCATTTGATGTCCCGCCTCTTCCTTTGTTATCAGAAGTGTCTCCCATCACACTCACACTTCTTCAGAGGAGTCTAAGATGACGAATCATTAACCCTACACTACATTAATTTTTATTTCAGCGCAAAAGCAATATATATATATATATGTTAGAAAATGTTCACTAAAGCATGGGAAAAAAATGAGAAAATTATATAACTCGTTTAACAATGGGAAAGTTATTATTTATTACCTGTTGCCATTTGGCAACATCATGCACAGAAATTTTCTTTCAAGCAAAATATTGGTGTCTAACATGTTTTCTACTCCTATGAGATGTCGTGTCAGTTAGTAATTACAATTTAATGCTCAACAGTGAGTAAAATCCACTGGAACGCTCTTTATTGCATTTTTCTCTGTTCATGACTGCGCTGCAATCTTTGGAGGAAACGATCAACTAAATGCTTAGAACAGACTTCAATCTATACAATATGCATGATGTCGCCATCTGGCAACAAGAAGTACGCCTGAAAATGAATCAAAAATTTGCGTTGCCAAAAGGCAACACCATGCAGTGTAGAGTTAATTTAATGCGATTTTCGAGACAATGCAGCAAATAAAGGTCTTGCTCTACTAGCGATTAGCAGTCTAGATGTGCTAAAATAGGTACTAAAGCCAGCCACCATCATTTAGCACTGACACGCTATCATTTATTATTACGCACATGTTTACTGTAATATTTCAGTGCACGGAAATAGCATCTGTAACTAATTAAGTACTTTATTCGAAGCTGGTTCGAGTTTTTTCGTAAACTACACTGCTGGCCATTAAAATTGCTACACCAAGAAGAAATTCAGATGATAAATGGGTATTCATTGGACAAATATATTATACTAGAACTGACATGTGATTACATTTTCGCGCAATTTCGGTTCATACATCCTGAGAAATCTGTACCCAAACAACCACTTCTGGCCGTAATAACTGACTTGATACGCCTGGTTATTGCGTCAGCCGGCCGCGGTGGCCGAAGGGACTGAGGCGCTTCAGTCACGGTCTGCACGGCCACTACGGTCGGGGGTTCGAATCCCCCCTCGGGCATGGATATTTGTGCCGTCCTTAGTTGTAGGTAGTTCATAAGTAGTTTGTAAGTTCAGAGACTGATGACCCCGTAGTTAAGTCCCTTAAGCTTAACAAACATTTGAACATTTGGTATTGCGTCAAACAGAGCTTGGATGGCGTGTACAGCAGCTTTAACACGATACCACAGTTCATCAAGAGTAATGACTGGCGTATTGCGACGAGCTAGTTGGTCACCATTGACCAGACGTTTTCAGTTGGTGAGAGATCTGGAGCATGTGCTGGCCAGGGCATCAGTCGAACATTTTCCGTATCCAGAAAGGCCGTACAGGACCTCCAACATGTGGTCGTGCATTATCCTGCTGAAATGTAGGGTTTCACAGGGATCGAATGAAGGGTAGAGCCACGGGTCGTAACACATCCGAAATGTAACGGCCACTGTTCAAAGTGCCGTCGATGCGAACAACAGATGACCGAGACGTGTAACCAATGGCACCCCATACCATCACGCTGGGTGATACGCCAGTATGGCGATAACGAATACACACTTCCAATGTGCGTTCACCACAATGTCGCCAAACACGGATGCGACCATCATGATGCTGTAAACAGTACCTGGATTCATCCGAAAAAATGACGTTTTGTCATTCGTTAACCCAGGTTTGTCGTTGCGTACACCATCGCAGGCGCTCTTGTCTGTGATGCAGCGTCAAGGGTAACCGCAGCCATGGTCTCCGAGCTGATAGTCTGTGCTGCTGCAAACGTCATCGAACTGTTCGTTCAGATGGTTGTTGTCGTGCAAACGTCCCCATCTGTGTACTCAGGAATCGAGACGTGGCTGCACGATCCGTTACAGCCATGAGGATAAGATGTCTGTCATCTCGACTGCTAGTGATACGAGGCCGTTGGGATCCAGCACGGCGTTCCGTATTGCCCTCCTGAACCCACCGAATCCATATTCTGCTAACAGTCATTGGATCGCGACTAACGCGAGCAGCAATGTCGTGATACGATAAACCGCGATCGCGATAGGCTACAATCTAACCTTTATCAAAGTCGGATACGTGATGGTACGCATTTCTCCTCCTTACACGAGACATCACAACAACGTTTTATCAGGTAACGCCGGTGTTTGAAATATCGGTTGGAAACTTTCCTCATGTCAGCACGCTTAAATGTCGCCACTTGCGCCAACCTTTTGTGAATGATCTGAAAAGCTAATCATTTACATATCACAGCATTTTCTTCCTGTCGCTCAAATTTCGCGTCTGTAGCACGTCATCTTCGTGGTGTAGCAATTTTAATGGCTAGGAGTGTATAAACCATGATATTTCTTTAATGTATATATTAAACTCCAAAGATAATTTGTGTTTTCTTAGGTTTAAATTATGAATGGCCGTTTCGGCTAAAATTATGAATGGCCGTTTCGGCTAAAATTACGAATTCACTCGGCGGGCAAGATGACTATCTGTCCTCTTTCCCAAAGAATTCGTAAATCATTCTAGTGAGCTTTTCATACTAACTTTCAGTACTGAGCGGGTGTAACAAGAGTAAACGAGCGACCAACAGGCAACAATGGCCACAAGTTTCGATGACCATTGTGCGAGAGGTTCAGAATGGTGCAGTGGTGTATGCAACCTCGAAGAGGAAGCGGAGGAAAAATTTGTCTTCATTGCACATCACAAATAGGATCAAAACTGAAGAAAATATATGAGAATAAACCAGAAAAATTGAATCAGAGAGAAAGGGGAGGAAAAAACTGAACAAATGTGATGAGGCACTCTTTAATTCCTCGATATCAGTCAACCACAATGAAGACGCCGACCATGATTTTTTACCTCTCTATCTATTATACAAATTTGATGTTACTGTCCACGAGAATCACTGAGTAATCCAAAATAGGTTCTGTAACGACGTATTTTGTAGATAGTATATTACTGTCCTATCTTGTTAAGAAGTAATTGTTTTCTTTCTACTTTTTCCATGATCCTCTAAATTAATTTTTCAGACTAAGCCAACCACTAACTTTACTCTGTAAGATTCTAGTCGGGGATACCGTAAGATTATGAAAGGCGTTAGTTAGGGGTTAAATGCGAGGTTCTTCATAACTGAATGACTTTGAATGTGGGCATTGAAAATAAGAATTGCATTGCATTTGCGAAATTGCGTTTTTATTAGCTGCTTAAAATCCAACTTTGCATACGATCATTACGTTTTGATCACTGGGACTAAACAACTTACCTCTAAGGGTAAAGTTCCTTATCATCCGCTTACATTTTCTGCCCATCGATAATCTGCTGGAAACAGTCTTTAAAGATAAACCAAAAGCGCTCTCCCCTCGGAATAATTCAGTACGGTAATGCATGTAAACATCACGCGACTTAGAAAACTCGCGGCGCAAATCCGTTCCATATCACGCGGGACCCTCGTCCTCTGCTGAGTGTGTGCTTCCAGAGCCATGAAATTTTCATATCCGGCTGCAGGCTCTTTGGAGGCGCCAGAGGCTTTGGCCGCCAGTGAAAGTGAAAAGCTACCCCGCCTGCCCCCTCCCCCCCCCCCCACCTAACACCTCGCCACCGCCCCCACGTTTTCGGCTCAACGGCTTCGTCGTTCCTCGAAATACATTATCGTCTTCCGATGGACTTTTTACTGGGCGAAGTAACACTATATCGTGTTGTGTAGCGAATCGAAATTTTAGATGGGGGTCTTCATGTATCAAACGTCAATGTGTATATGTTGCATCCGCATGCCAGAGCCGTATGTGGCTTGTTAACAATGCTACAGACTAAATGCGAATGATTTATAGGAACGAGACGCGGCTGAATAGCCGTGCGCACTGGGGCGCCGTTCTGCGGTGTGCGCGGTTGTTCGCCGTGGAAGTTCGAGTCCTTCCTCGGGCATGGATATGTGTATTGTCCTTAGGTTAGTTTAACGTAGTGTAAGTAGTTTGTAAGGTAGGGACTAATAACCAAGCAGTTAAATACCATAGATTTACAAACAACACAAAACGATGTTATGAAGTAACTACGGTAATCACAAATTTCACTCTTCACTCTTAAAGTCACTATTACTGTTAACAGTATTAATCAACAGCAGTTTTTTTTTTTTCAACCTTTGCAAGTAAAAATATTTCGGCGACCTCCTCCCAAGAATAAATATTCTGGAGAACCCATTATTATTACGTAACCCAAGAAAAAAAAAATAATAATTTAAAGTCTCAAAGGCAACGAATTTAATTTTCTTTCTGTTGATACAACTTTCTTGTAAATCGTTAGACATTATTTTTGTGTATTTAACCTATTTTTACTTCATTACGGCCAGAAATATAACTTTTGCCTTAGGATTGTTACCCATTTCAGGCATGAGTCAAAAGCGAATTATGCTCATTAAGATAGGTTGTGAGGGAGTAAATTCTTTTCCGAATTTCTATTCAATTCAGAATTAATATTAAACATTTAATTACATACTTTTAACATAAAATAAATTTCATTTAGGGCTATGTTTCTGTATTACGGAACCCGGAATAGGCGAGCGCGTTGAGGCGCTATGCTACGATGCGCGAGACCGTTCGCCGTCGGGGGTTCGAATCCCCCATCGGACATGGATGTCTGTGCTGTCTTTTGTATAAGTTAGTTGATAAGTAGTTTTTAAGTTTAGGTACTGATGACCCATAACCTTATCAAACATATGAACATTTGTACGAGGCGTGTTTTTTAAGAAAGTTTTAAAAATAATATAAAAAAATTAAAATAAAAAAATTATAAAAAAAAGGTCGTGCTAAGATATCTCAATACTTTTATGCTCACTGGGTACCTATATCTGCTGTCTACGCACTAACGCCATTACAATCTGATTCATTCTTGTTTACGTTGTGTACTGAGTGTTTAAAATGCTTACGATAATCGTGAGTCCCGCCGACTGCGAAGTACGGGCTGTTATAAGATTTCTTATTGCTAAAGGCCTAAAAGCGATCGATGTTCATCGTGAGATCTGTGCAGTTCACAGAGAAAATATCATGAGTGATGGAACGAAAGTGGGTGAGAGCATTTAAAGATGGCCGCACAAATGTTAATGATGAACAAAGGAGTGGGTGTCCTTCGGTCGTTAATGAAAGTTTGGTGCAGAAAGTGAACAATAAGGTGAGAGAAAACAAACGCTTTACGATTTCCTCCTTGTGGGATGACTTTCCTTATGTTTCTCGTAGTGTTTCGTATGGCATTGTGACCGAGAAAGACGATGACGAAGTAAAAACTGTTGTGACGCAGTGGTTAACAATTTAGGCGGCAGACTTCTATGAGGAGCGTATTCAAAAACTGGTACAACGTTATGACAAGCGCCTCAATATTGACGGAAATTAGGTAGGAAAGTAGATTAAGGTACAGGCTTTCAGGTAAAAATAAAATTATTTGAGATATATTAGCACGTCTTTTTTTAATTTCAAAACGGTACTTACTAAAAAGAAAAAAAAAGAAAAGGAAAAAAAACACACGCCTCGTAGCTTCCGGTGACCGTTACAGCTGCAACTGCTCGCCTCGAAATAGCAACACAGAAATGTGAACACAGAATGATTTGAAAGTGATCATTGTTTTCATGTTGTGCTGTAGATTCAGAATTGTTGGGAATTTCATAGTGCGCCGCGGTGGAGTAGCCGAGCGGTCTAACCGTCTCGCTACGGAGCGCGCGGTTGCTCGCCGTGGAGGTTCCCTGGGGCATGGGTGTGTGTGTTTGTCCTTAGGTTAGTTTACCTAGGTTTAAGTAATTTGTAAGCTACGGACTGATGACCACGCAGTTTGGTCCGATAGAATTTCAAACATTTGAACATTTTTGAATTTCATAGTGATGGTCACGATACACTGGAGTCCGTTTAATGAAATGTTGATGAAGCTATGGGACCAAACAACAGTGGTCATCAGTCCCTAGGCTCACAAACTACTTACACTAATGAAATTTCCTGGCAGATTAAAATTGTGTGCCGGAACTCGAAACTGGAACCTTTGCCTTTCGCGGGCAAGCGCTCTACCGACTGCGCTATCCCGACACGACTCACGATGCCGCCTCACAGAGTGAAAGTTTCTTTCTGGAAACATCCCTTAGGCTGTGGCTAAGCCATGTCTCCACCGTATCCTTTATTCCAGGAGTGCTAGTCTTGCTTAGTTCGCAGGAGAGCTTCTGTGAAGTTTGTAAAGTAGTTGGCGAGGTACTGGCGGAAGTGAAACAGCTTGTAAAAGTCTCACTCATGCTACGAACAACACACACACCCTTGCACGATGGAGGAAAATGCGTGTCAAATTAAGGCCACATCCAGTTTTACAATAGCGTTGCACAATAAACTTTTACCATGTGACTTTAAGAATAAAAATTCCATTCATTTGTTTTCTTTACTATATTTATGCTCAGTCCTAAACACTGGCACTTAGAGAGTTTCATTTAAATTCCACTTTTCAATTAAATAAGACTAAACTATAACACTTAGAGCTTTTCATTGAAATTCCATACCGCTATGATATTACGTTTATAATTTCCTTTGAAAATTAGATCCGTAGTATCCTGAACTTTAAGTAAAACATTTCAGTGCTGCAATTATGACCACTAATTACCCAGTATACGTAAAATTCATATTTCACAATTTCATTATTTTGGAAGTAAGTGTTTTTAATTTCAAGTCGTCGATTACATTGGGGCTAACTCAGGAGGTTAGAACAAGGGCCGTCACGGGCATTGCGATACCGATCGCTTGCCATAGAAGAATACTGAATTTGGGTGGGTAGATCGGGCTAATAACGAGGTGTTTTTTGTGCCGTCGCCATTCGTCACAACGCCGGCGGCCCGCGAAAGTCGCCGCGCCACTTCGTGAAGATGCGATAACTCGCGTCATACTTCGACTGCTGAGGCCGCCTCAAGTCTCGTATGTTAGAGAGTTTATATATGGAGAGAGTGGCCGAATGGCCGGTGGCCGCCATGTTTTTACCAGACTGAGCGCGGTACTTCCTCATACATAGCGACCCAGAAATGCATCCGCTCAGCGATTGAAATAAGGTATCAGTTCTACTCATGAGACCAAAGCACATCTTCTAGCTTACTAATCACTACGTACTTAAGGAAATACCATTCATCTATGTTCATACAGGCCTAATAAATTTGAAAGCAAATAAGTCTCGTGAAACAGTTTCTATGACTATCACATGTTAATACTATATTTTACGATGTTCTGGTAATTTCGACATTTAGCAGTTGATTAATAAGAAAGAGAGATGCTCCATGTTATGTATCTCAAAGAAAATAATGCTATTTCAGAATTTTCTTTTTGAATATCCATCGCCAAAATTAGTACAATGTTATCGCTTTCAGCCCCGATATAATGCATTTTAAGTGTGCTATCGATCTTATAACTAATTCTGTAAATGCAAAAAACGTCATTCTGTAGGTACTTTTAAGGACAGAGTTCACAGGAAATCGGAAAAGTACCGATACTATCTCTAGTGAAATAGCAGAAACTGATTCAAAATAGGTAACTGAATATCTACAATCAGTCAATAGTCACGCCCCCCTCTCTTTCTCACGTCATATCCCGTAACCAATTACAAGATTGTAAATAGCCAATAATACACAGCCAAGGGGGAGGTGCCGTAGCAGTGTTAAAACATATTTCGTAGCACGACGTATCAAAAACCAAAACCATGAATTAACAAAAAGCTAGCAAATACTGTTTAAAAGAAATTACCGCTTATCGGATTCAAACTCGCTTCCTTCGCATTATGAATTCAGTACGCAACCACTACACCACTCAGGCAGTAGTTCTATCACTGAATTTCGTTAATGCCTTTCGTGCTTTATAAGTCGCCTTTACGGTTCCCGCTTTCTCGGTTAATTTTCACTGCCCATTTCCCCGTATTTCCTCATTCCTTGCGAACACAAGCATCACGTAACAATCTTTCGGTTTTTACACCCATCAGAGGAAGATGAACAACGATCCATTTATCTTGATGGTGCCTAATGATTGTGTGGAACACATTTATAACACTCAGTAAATCACTTTAAACCAATCTTAAAATTGCCGCGATGTTCTAAGGTTATCGTCAACGATCAGGGAACAAGTTAATCTACGTAAATAGAACTGACAAAAGACATGCAAAAGTGGAGCAGTCCCTACCATAATATAACCTGTCAGAAGTTTTAAGACACACCACAGTACAGAAATGCACACTGTAGCTATTCACATACATGCAAATCCCGCCAGATCTGGTAAAAACATGGCGTCCTAGGCTCTTAGCCAATCAAGAGCAGTCTCATGCACGGCCCCTCTCTCCCTATACAGACTGCGTACGTCTCTGACTGGCCGTGCGCCAGCCAACCAGAAGAAGATATGCAGGCGCACCGACAGCCACGACGAAGTATAGCGGAGGACAGTTCAGTCTCCCAGACAACAACCCGGAACGACTGAAGTAAATCATTGCAGAACCGATTTGTACCACAAGCACATCACATGAAAGTTGAGTATTCCTTTCTTTTGTAACAAAAGTACATGTAAGCTAATCGCTCCTTTCAGCTGCAGACCTTGTCCACAATCCCTGCTAGCCACGGCCCACCTTCCGAACCTACCGTTCACAGAGCAGCATCCCGAGAATACAAAAGTGCTGACCAGAACTGGGGAGAAAAAAATTTCTGGCCTATCCTGACTATATAATAGTGGTTCGATTGGTAAGACAAATTCTGACATCAAGGATTCTTCACTTTAGCATTTGTATGAAGTATGTGAAGGGATGGGGAAATTAAAATTGTAGAGGGAGAACGAGAGAAAAACGAATTTACAAGGTTCAAAAGGATGTGGATTGTCGTTCATATTCTACATATGCAAGTCACATTGAAGTGCATGGCAGAGGGTTCACCGAACCGCTTTTATGATATTTCTCTACAGTTCCATTCTCTAATAGCTCGTTGGAAAAAAGTACACAAAAATCATTCCGTTTTCGATGTGATTTCGATTATTTTATTTTGATGATCTTGTCTTCCTATGTAGGTGGGTGCTAACAAAATATGTTCGCATACGGAAGAGAAAGATGGTGAAAGATATTTCGCAAATAGATCTCGTCGCAACGAGTAACACCTTTATTTTAATGATTTTGACCCCCAATTCGTGCATTATTTCCGTGACACTCTCGCCCCTACACCACTATAATAAAAAACGAGCTGCCCTTCTCTGAACTTTCTCTAAACCGTCTGTCAGTCCCACTTGGTATGGATCCGACAGTGCGCAACAATATTCCAGAATAGGACGCACAGGTGTGGTGTAGGCAGTTTCTGAGTGTTCTGCCAATGAAACGTAGTCTTTCCCTACAATATTTTCTATGTGTTCTTTTCAAGTTGTTTGTAATTGTTACTCCTAGATATTTGGTTGAATTTACAGCCTGTAGTTCTGACTGATTTATCGTGTAAATGAAGTTTAAAGGGCTTCTTTTAGTGGTCATTAGGATGACTTCACACTTCTCGTTATAAAGGGTCAATTGCCAATTTTTGAACCATGCAGATCTCTTTTCTAAATCATTTTGCAGTTGCTTTTGATCTTCTGCTGACTTTACTAACCGATAAGTGACAGCATCACCACATTGTCTGCTAAACCGTTTATAAAAATAAATAACAGTAGGAGACCTATAACACTTCCCTGGGGATTTGATTTGATTTTTTCAGGGAAGCCGAAACAGTCTTGGTCCAACCCGCCACTGCCCGCACCGAAACTGAGTTTATTGTGCAGTATCGCTCCCTGTATATCTACTAAAGCCAGCCAATGCCCTTGAACAGTGCAAGTAGTCCCTTTACCAGTTCTTTATTAGACACAATTTCTTTGGATCTGGTTGTTCCAAATGTTCTGTGCCTTTTAGTCTCCAATGCAAATTCATTCGAAAATTAGATGTGATGCAGTTTCATCACCGTCATCACAGATCCTACATTTAGGGTCCTCTTCTGTTATTCCCAATGTATGTAGGTGTTTTTTGAAATTCCCATGGCCCGTCAGCAATCCAACCATGAGTCTAATCTCTCTCCTGTTCAGACCCAGGATTGCAGAGCTTCTTTTAAAACATGGCTTTGGCATCATTACCTTGCCATGTTTTTGTTGATGGACTTTGGTCCAATATTCTACGTGCTGTCTTCTGAGCCAGTTACGTAGCTCCAATTTGATCATTGCCTTGGTGATTGTCAAGACAGGTTCCGGTCCAATAAATGGAGTCTCTGCCCCCATCCTGGCTAATCTGTCGGCATGTTCGTTGCCACTGATCCCCGAGTGGCCAGGGACCCAGAATAGGTTTACTCTATTGCTTTCCCCTAGCTCCACCAGAACCCTGTGACATTCTGCAACAATTTTAGACCTTGCCAGCTGCCAGTGATCTCAGGGCTGCCTGGCTGTCGGAATAGATATAGATGCTACGGTCCTTGTAGCACCTACGCAAATTCTCCTCCACACATGCCCTGATGGCAGTGATTTCGGCCTGGAATACTGAGGCCAGTTTCCCTAGAGAGATGACGCCCTCCAGTCTTGGCTGCACCCCGTATACCCCGGCCCCAACGCCGTGGTCCGATTTTGACCCGTACAATAAACTATGTTCATAGCTCCGCGTAAAGTGTAACATTTCTTGTGTTGACGTACCGCATTAAAATTTCCCATCACCTATTATTTTATAAGTTACAGAGGCAAACACACTTAGTGAAACATCCTGTATACACTCGCCACATTGTTACCAATTGACATTTGCAACGACACTAGCGCTCCTAGCGATGTGCAAGCCGGCGAAGGAGTGATTGTTGTGTACAAATAGATTTGTACGTAAATATCGGAATAGTATAATTTTTGCATTACAAACATTAGTAAAATATCAAGTGACGTATATAATAAGGAAATTAATGTAAAAGTGCTGAATTTAACTGATTCAGTGGTATAAAGAACAACTTCGCTATGAAGAAATATGTGCATATTTGCGGCTTACTCCGCTGAAAGTAAGTAGAATATAAACATAAGAGAATCATAAATTACTGTTATGGTCTATTCTTCCTACGACAGGAGGTTTTTTGACTCGTATAAATTCGGTGTTGAGTCTGATTCAAACGTATTTACACCTCACTCGTCTATATTATATGCCCATATTCTTTTGAGTGTAATTACTTTAGATTAAAAAGCCAATGTTTTGATTATGCTTGCCGTTTGTGATTCAGCTGAAGCAATAATTGTGGAATAGGATTATTCTTCGTTGGAAACCAGTTTGATTGCTTTTATCGTTTTATTGCCACGTATGTGACGTCAGTGAACCAGACAATATCCCCCGTACGGTGTCGAACTATTTTCTCCCACTGCTCCCTACTTCCAGTTGTTATATTGAAAGGCTTGTTGAAGCAGTATGTGGTTATAATATAGTCGGCTGGCATTTCCCCAACCTTTCCTATATTTACCTCACTCACTATTCTAGTGTGTGATTCTGGATATCCCAAAGAGTTCCAGTTGTTGCCAGTTTTGAGTCTGTATGCACCAGCCGCTGCCTCCATCTTGACCCAAAGGGGCATATCCAGCATGGTTTCCATCCCAGCAGTTGGTGTGCTGCTAATTCCGCCTGTTATTGCTAAGCAGGCTAATCTCTGCACCTTACCAAGCTCCTTAGCAGCAACCTGCTGTTCTACCTTCTTCCACCACACGACCGCATGGGTCTAATCACCATGGTGTATATCCAGTGCATACCCTTGGGGCTGAGGCCCCAATTTTTGCCACAAGCTCTCTTGGTACTTACCAAAGTACCTTTTGCCTTGGAGCAAATATTCCTAATGTGAGGGGTCCATGTCAGTTTCTCATCTAGGGTAACCCCTAGATATTTCACTGTCCCCTGCACAGGTAGTGCTTCATTGAAGAGCTTTAGTTTCCAACTTGAATGTTGTATATGCTTCTTTGTGAATGGTACAACAACAGTATTCTTAGGACTAACCCCCAGATCCTGTTTTCTGCACTAGTCTTGCACAATGTCTAATGCACCTTGTGCCATATTCTTCACTATGTCAGCAAATTTGCCAAGTATAACTATGACAAGGTCATCTGCGTATCCTTGGCAAAAGTACTGCCTAGAGTTTAATTCTCCAATGAGATCATTCACCACTAGATTACACAATAAAGGGGAAAGGACTCCTCCTTGCAGACAACCCCTAGTGGTGTTGATTACCATTTTTTCATCCATCATGGTAGCTTCTACCTTTCTTCCACTGAGCATGGCCCTAGTCCACCTACATATAGTGGTCCCTAGGTCACGCACCTCTGCTGCCCTAACCATGGAATCGAAGGTCGTGTTGCTAAAAGCCCCCTCAATGTCCACGAAGATACAGAGGGCTATTTCCTGAAAGTGTAGTGCTTTCTTCACCTTCCCAACGAGTTGGTGGAGAGCTGTCTCACATGATTCACCTGGCTGATATCCATGTTGGTTTGAATGTAGAGGAGCCCTACTTAACCTCCTTTCTCCAACATGCACATTAATCAGCTTTTCCAATGTCTAAAGAATGAAGGAGGACAGGCTGACTAGCCTCTTATCCTTGGCCTTGGTATGATCAATTCTCCCTTGTTTTGGAATGAAGACAACCTTCACTGCCCTCCAGGCATTGGAAATGATTCCTGCTGCTAGGCTAACCCTGAATAACCTGCATAGGAATCTAATAAGATTTTCTCCCGCTTGTTGCAGGAGAGCTGGAAAGATTCCATCGGGGCCAGGTCACTTGAATGGTTGAAATGCTTCCACCGCCCTTCGGACCTTACTGAAATCGACACACTCCTTGGCCAGATCCCAGTCCTCTTTGCGAATACCTGAGAACCGTTGTCTCCCAGGAATCGCATTCTGGTCTGAGTTATCCACCAGAGTATATTGAGGAGCAGTTCCAGCGTTTCATGTGCTGTCTTTGTATACTCCCCATCCTCCTTCCTCAATGTTCCTTCTGGATTAGTTGGTACCCTAGTGAGGATTTTATGAAGTCTCGCTTGAGCAGCCGTGCCCTCCACTTCCTCTAAGAATACCTTCCAGGATGCCTCCGTTGCCGGTCTGATGGTAAGGTTGTAATTGACAAGGGCCTCACGATACTTTGCCCATTGTCCTTTGCGCCTTGCAAGGTTAAATAGTCTTCGTACCTGTTTCCTTTGCATTTCCAGCTTATTATTCCACCAAGGCACACTCCTATTTGTGCACTTCTTGGTGATTGAGCAGTTGTCCTGGTATGATGTCACTATAGCAGAGGTTACGGCCTCTGCTAATTCCTCAAGCTCCGCTGGATTATTTATCGAAGTTTTAATTTCCGATAGGCTGAAGTCAAGGTCTCTCCTAATCTCTCCCAGTCCGTTTTCCTGGGATTCCTATAGTCCATGGTCTGTCTGGTTCCCATTTCGACCTTGAATTTAATATACATGTGATCTGATGAGGATGGCTCCAGGACCACATGCCACTGTTTGACGTAACTTCCCATCATCATGGAACCAAAAGTTATGTCAATTACTTCTTCCCTTCTACTATTCCCGAATGTAGGTTCATCACCCCTATTCAAGATCTCCAAGTTGTTAAATAGGAGAAATTCAAGAAGGTGCTCACCTCTACTGTTGGTGTCCTTGCTGCCCCACGATAGATTGTGGGCATTAGCATCACATCCCACCAACAGTTCGTCATATTGGCGATGGCAAGCTTCTGTCAGTCTCCTCACTTCCAAAGAAGGAGGAGAGCTGTCTTCGTAAGGAAGGTATGCTGAGGCCAAAACAATTTCCCTCTTGATACCTTCCTCACGTTGCTGCATCCTGATGGTCACCAGGTCCCTGGAACAAAAATCCATCGTTGGTATGAAAGGTATTCCATTTCTAACATAAATGCATGTTCTGGAGTTTTTTAGATTTCTAGCATAAATCAGTTTACCTCCAGTACCACCGAGGCCCGATACACCCCCTTTGTATAAATAGGGTTCTTGTATCAGGGCCACATCCACCTCCTGTCTTCCCAGGCGACGACTCAAGGCAACAGTGGCCCCTTTACTGTGCTTCAGGTTTATCTGCAGCTCTTCCAGTCCCCATCTTGCTGCCATTATTGTCTTTAAGGTCTTTGATTACCCTGACGGCGACCTGCGAGAACCCTAAAAACAGTTTCAGGCCTTGCTCTCGCATTGCCTTCAGGGACTTCTCTCCGACCTCCACCACCAGGGTTCGTCCTTCCGGAACGACCTTTTGGTTAATTACCCTCCAATCCTTTGTCGAGACTTTTGGATTCTGGACCCTTATTTTCTCGAACAGAGTCTTTGGAGGGACATCCTTAAGGATCTTTGGTACCCATATCGATACCTTTGCGGGCTTCAGGAGTTCGGTTGCTGTCTTGACCAGCAGCTTAGCGTCCTCCCATGGAGATATCATGGGCACCTTGTCCTTAAGCCATACAGCTGAGTGCTCCCCCTCACAGAAAAAAATGAGGGCACCGCGATCTAGATAGACCCTCCTGAATTTGGGTCCTGGACCAGCGTCCCCCCCAATCTCTTCAAAGAGGGCCATCTGCTCAAAAATGTTCAAATGTTTGTTAAGCTTATGGGACTTAACTACGGGGTCATCAGTCCCTAAACTTACAAACTACTTATGAACTACTTACGAACTAGAACGGCACAAATATCCATGCCTGAGGGGGGAATCGAACCCCCGACCGTAGTGGCCGTGCTGACCGTGACTGGAGCGCCTCAGTCACCTCGGCCACCGTGGCCGGCGGGCCATCTGCACGAGCTCCTCCTGCTGCGAGATGATGCTCACCAGTGGGTATCCTTCTTGGACAACCGTCATTCTAAGGACCGAGACTGCAGTACTATAGGTCTGTATCCTATTTCCTGCCTCAGCCTTTTAGGATCTCGCTTTTCCAGAGAGGAAGGAGTCTTAGATTCCTCCCTAACCCTCTTGGCACCTGTCTTTGATGACGAGGGGATCTGTGTATCCCCTTCGACCTGGGGCAGTTTCTTTTTGTGAGTCTTTTTGATTCCCTCCACTTATGCTTAGGAATCCATTCTTTTCCTTCCTTTGCTTCTGTTCTTTGAGAAGTTTCCTCCTCTGAGCCCCAGACAAGGCCTTAATCCTAATCTGGTCCAACTTCTCTGTTACAGTTCCCACTTCTTTCTCAGGTCTAAACCCTGATTTAGAAGCAGGAGTGCACTCCATTGGTCCTGATCCCAATGTCTGAGTATCTGAGGTGTCAGATTGCCCCTCAGATTCTTTTAAAATACTTTCTTTCTCTGTGTTCAACTTAGTCCCACGAGATTTGGGGATTTACAAGGTCCACACCACGATAACCCCGCGTGGTGCAAGGCTACTTACTCAGGGATGTCGCCCTGTATCCCTGAGGCTCCGTTCGAGACACATCCACCCACGGATCACATCACATCTTGGGTTGGGAAAGGACTGGGAGAGGATAAGGAAGACGGGACGTTGTGGGACACGTTTGGTCAGATCCATCAGCTGAGGCCTTTCCGGCAGTAGGTTCTCTACCTTCGGTATAGCCCTCAGCTTCACACGGATACGCAAGCCTCTCCACCCGCACGGAGAGTGCTTCGTCAAGGTGGTGTCCCCCGGAGAACGCGAGATATCACTTCAGTTCTACTCGATAACTTTCCTTCGATTACAACGTACTGTGTCCTTTCTGTCCGGAAATCACGAATCCAGTCGCACAATTGAGAGGCGATATTCCATAAGCACACAATTTGACGACATGCCAAGTAACTTAATTAGAAGACACTTGTGAGGTACAGTGTCGAAAGCCTTCCGAAAATCTAGAAATACGGAATCAACTTCTAAATTACGCATGCTGGCAGCTGTTCTTGATGCAAGTTCTGGAGTTTTTGCTTCGTCTTCTTCCGTGAAGGAATTTTGGAAGGCTGTGTTGAGCAATTCTGCTCAAATCAAATGTTCAAATGTTTGTATAGCTTATGGGACTTAACTACGTAGTCATCAGTCCCTAAACTTACAAACTACTTATGAACTACTTACGAACTAGGACGACACAAATACCCATTCCCGAGGGGGGATTCGAACCCCCGACCGTAGTGACCGTGCTGACCGTGACTGGAGCGCCTCAGTCTTCTCGGCCACCGCGGCCGGCGAGCAATTCTGCTTTAGCAGAACTGTCATCAGTAGCATCAACGTTACTATCTCGTATGGATTGTGTTTTACCGATAGTATACTTTCCATACGACTAGACTGTCTTAGGATTCTCTACCAAATTACGTGACAGGGTTTCATTGTGGAATTTATTATAAGCTTCTCGCATTGAAGTTCGAGTTAAATTAAGAGTTTCCATAAAAAGACTGCCAGTCTTGAGGATTTTGTGTCCGTGTATTGTTTGTGTATTCAGGATACAGAGGCATGGAGAAGACCACAACACCTACACATGACTTTTGTAGGCTCAGTGTGCACACTACGTGCTGTTTTACCAGTAAAGCCATAAAATCTCGTTACGTTTAAGAAACTGGTGTAGTTGACGCAGCGAATGCCTCGATTAAGTCACAGGGAATTCGAACTGGTATTGTTCTGCTGTACCTGTTGGTACACATCAGCACTCGTGGCAGATATGGGAGACAGGAGACGCATGTGCTGCAGACGGCGACTGTTGAGGCCGTTGTGAGGAGGCGCCGGTAACGTGGCTGACCAGAGCAGCCGGCCGCGGTGGCCGACGGGACTGAGGCGCGTCAGTCACGGTCTGCACGGCCATTACGGTCGGGGGTTCGAATCCCCCCTCGGGCATGGATATTTGTGCCGTCCTTAGTGTAAGTTATTTCCTAAGTAGTTTCTACATCTACATCTACATAGATACTTTGCAAATCACATTAAAGTGCCTGGCAGAAGGTTCATTAACCACTTTCATAACTGTTCTCTACCGTTCCATTCTCTAATAGCGCCGGCCGCGGTGGCCGAGGGGACTAAGGCGCTCCAGTCGCGGTCTGCGCGGCCACTGCGGTCGGGGGTTCTAATCCCCCCTCGGGCATGGATGTTTGTGCCGTTCTAGTTCGTAGGTAGTTCATACGTAGTTTGTAAGTTTAGGGACTGATGACCCCGTAGTTAAGTCCCATAGACTATACAAACATCTCTAATAGCGCGCGGGAAGAAAGAACACCTAAATCGTTCCGTTTTCGATCTGATTTCATTGGGATGGTCATGTCTCCCTGAGTAGGTGGGTGCTAGCGAAATATTTTCACATTCAGAAGTAAAAGTCGGTGCTTGAAACTTCGCAAACAGATCACGCCGAAATTAATAACGTCCTTCTTTTAATGATTTCCACCCCACTTCGTGCAACATTTCCGTGACGCTTCCCCCCCCCCCCCCGTAACGTGATAGAACAAAACGAGCTGCCCTTTTCTGAACCTTCTCAATGTCTTCCGTCAGTCCCACCTGGTGAGGGTCCCACAAAGGGCAACAATACTCCAGGAGAAGACGCACAAGTGTGATGGAGCCAGTCTCTTTGGTGGAGCTGGTGCATCTTTGAAGCGTTCTGCGAATGAAACGCAACATTTGGTTCGCCTTCCCCACAATATTTTTTATGCGTTCTCTCCAATCTAAGTTGTTCGTAATTGGTAGAATTTACGACCTTAAGGTTGAACTGATTTATCGCTTAATTGAAGTTCAGCGGATTTCGTTTAGTGGTCATTTGTTTTACTTCACACTTTTCTTTATTTAGTGTCAATTGCCAATCTTCGCACCATGCAGAAATTTTGTCTAAATCGCTTTGCAGTTGCTTTTGATCCTCAATTGACTTCACTAACAGATAAACGACAGCATCATCCGCGAACAGTCTAAGGGAGCTATTCAGATTATCTCCTAAATCGTTTATAAACACGAGGAAGAGTAGGGGCCCTATAACGCTTCCCTGTGGAACACCAGATATCACTTCTGTGGTACTCGATGACTTTCCTTCAATTACAACGAACTGTGTTCTTTCTGATAGGAAATCGTGAATCCAATCGCACGATTGGGGAGATATTCCATAAGCACGCAATTTCATAAGAAGCCGCTTGAGGGGTGCAGTGTCAAAAGCCTTTTTGAAATCCAGAAATATGGAATCGATCTGAGATCCCTTGTCGATGGCACTTAACACTTCATGTGAATAAAGGACAAGCTGTGTTTCGCAAGAGCGATACTTTCTGAATCCGTGTTGACTATTGGTTAATAGGTCGTTCTCTTCGAGGTAGTTCATAATATTCGAACAAAGTATATGTTCCAAAATCCTACTGCAAATCGACGTCAGTGAGATTGGCCTGTAATTTTGGGGATCACTCCTATTGCCTTTCTTGAATATTGGAGTAACTTGGGCAACTTTCCAGTCTTTGGGTACAGATGTTGCACTGAGTGATCGGTTGTAAATTATAGCTAAGTACGGGGCTATTGCATCAGCATACTCTGAGAGAAATCTAGTTGGTATACAATCTGACCTGTTTCTGACAGGGTTTCGTTGTGGAATTTATTATAAGCTTCTCGCATTGAAGTTCGAGTTAAATTTTGAGTTTCCATAAAAGACTGTCAGTCTTGAGGATTTTGTGTCCGTGTATTGTTTGTGTCTTCAGGATACAGAGGCATGGAGAAATGTTAAAATGTTTGTATAGCTTAAGGGACTTAACTGTTGGGTCATCAGCTCCTAAACTTACAAACTGCTTATGAACTAGCTAATACTAAGGACGGCACAAATATCCATGCCCGAGGGGGGATTCGAACCCCCGACCGTAGTGGCCGTGCAGACCATGACTGGAGCACCTCAGTCCCCTCGGCCACCGCGGCCGGCGCATGGAGAAGACCACAAGACCTACACACGACTTTTGTTGGCTCAGTGTGCACACTACGTGCTGTTTATACCAGTAAAGCCATAAAATCTCGTTACTTTTAACAAACTGGTGTAGTTGACGCAGCGAATGCCTCCATTAAGTCATAGAGAATTCGAACTGGTATTGTTCTGCTGTACCTGTTAGCACACATCAGCACTCGTGGCAGGTATGGGAGCCGGGAACCGCCTATGTTACAGACGGCGACTGTTACTGCCGTTGTGAGGAGACACTGGTAACGTGGCTGACCAGAGCAGCCGGCCGGGGTGGCCGAGGGGATTGAGGCGCTCCAGTCACGGTCTGCACGGCCACTACGGTCGGGGGTTCGAATCCCCCCTCGGGCATAGATATTTGTGCCGTCTTTAGTGTAAGTTAGTTCATAAGTAGTTTGTAAGTTTAGGGACTGATGACCCCGTAGTTAAGTCCCATAAGCTATACAAACATTTGAAACATTTGACCAGAGCGCGAAGGAGCGGGTAGTCGCGTTGCAGACGCTTCTGCCGGCGGACGTGGGGCTGGTATCGACCGCCGGCCGGCAGGGGGTCTCCGCTCGAGCCCCGACGGCGCCAGACGGAGCCTCTGAGGCGCCGCCAGCAGGCCGGAGGATTGCGTGTCGCCGCGGTTTCGGATGCCAAATCGATCGCGCCCCAGGGAAATCAGCAAACTGGATGATACGCCGGCCCGCGCCGCCGCCGCCGCCCATTGATCAGCTGCACCAGGCGAGGGTGGCTCTGCCCACGCCAGCGTAATGAGCGACCGCATTCCGACAGGCCTGCCGGAGCGGACCGTACGTCGCTGTACACTTAAGTGGGGAGCTCCGCCGCATCGCAACAGCGAGGCGATTGCCTCCGCAGACCTATAAAATCTTGGTACACTACTTAATCAGAAGAGTTTAGTAACTCACTCGTGCACGTTGCAATGGGATGCGTGCACACTTCTCATTTATGATAGCTGGAGCTCTTTGAACGATATGTCTTTGTGTCTTGAGAAACGGCTGCCTATGATAATAATACCACAGTCTAATATATAGGGTGTCCTAGCTATCTTGTCCACCCAAAATATCTCTGGAACAATAACGGCTATTGGAAAACGACTTTCACCGGTATCAATGTACGGCTGGGGCCCATGAATGTACATATTTGGAAACATTCTAAAACGAAAGCAAATGTGTTTTTTAATACAAAATTATGTTTTTTTTAAATGGACACCCTATATTTTTTTCTTCAGCAATCCATAGCATGACAAATCACATAAACAATGGCGTTGATTGCATCGCAATATTCCAATTACATCCCGAGATATTGCGACGCGAAGTTGACGCTTGAAATACGCGAAACGCGCTGCTAGCGCACGTCCTGAGACCCAGGCGAGAACCCCATGCTGCTCAGGACGTCCGCTAGCCGCCGTTTCGCGTATTTCAAGCGTCAACTTCGCGTCGCGATATCTCGGGATGTAATTGGAATATTGCGATGCAATCAACGCCATTGTTTATGTGATTTGTCATGCTATGGATTGCTGAAGAAAAAATATAGGGTGTCCATTTAAAAAAAACATAAGTTTGTATTAAAAAAACACATTTGCTTTCGTTTTAGAATGTTTCCAAATATGTACATTCATGGGCCCCAGCCGTACATTCATACCGGTGCAAGTCGTTTTCCAATAGCCGTTATTGTTCCAGAGATATTTTGGGTGGACAAGATAGCTGGGACACCCTGTATACCGTCGCGACACTCACTGCTGTGAAAGTTGTTACCAACTGACAGTTGCAACGACACTAGCGCTCCTAGCGGTGGGCAAGCCGGCGAAGGAGTGATTCTTGTTTACAAATAGTTTTGTACGTAAATAACGAAATAGTATAATTTTTGCGTTACAAACATTAGTAAAATGTCAAGTGACGTACATCATAAGGAAATTAATGTAAAAGTGCTGAATTTAACTGATTCACTGCTTTAAAGAACAACTTCGCTATGAAGAAATACTTACGATTATGTGCGTATTTGCATCTTACTCCGCTAAGTAAGTAGAATATAAACATAAGAGAATCATAAATTACTTTTATGGTCTCTTTTTACTATGACAGACGGTTTTTTTGACTCGTATCAATTCGGTGTAGAGTCTGATTCAAACGTATTTACACCTCACTCGTCTATATTATATGCTCATATTCTTTTGAGTGTAATTACTTTAGCTTAAGATGCCAAAGTTTCGATTATTCTTGCCGTTTGTGATTCAGCTGAAGCAACAATTGTTGGAAACCAGTTTGATTGCTTTTATCGTTTTATTGCCACGTCTGTGACGTTTTTCCTTCAGCTGCAGCTGTGGTGGCTGATTTGGTACGTTAAATACCGCAGTTATTGCATTCAATACACGTTTCCTACGTTCCGCCCCATCGATTTTACTGGATGTGTAGTGAATAAACGTTAACGTTCCTGAGTAGAAAAGTGACGTTTTTCTGCAAAAGGGCAGAACTTCTGGTTTTCGTAGCCCTTTATTACTTTTAATAGAATATTAAATTCCTCAGTAAAAACATGTAGGATCCAAGACAACTGTGAATAAACTGTCCTGTAATGTACCGTTTCTTACCTAGTCAGGAATCGTAGGAAGCATAATAAAGACAAATGTGGAGCTATTTTTTAATTATTACCTACTTTTGTGGCAATATATACATTCCCTAATTTAAAAAGTGCGTTAAAATCAATATAAACACTTCCACCCATTCAACATCGAATTGAGAAATGTAGCTTGCCGGCCGCTTGGAGCGCTGCTATCGCTGTGTATAATAAAAATTAGTGGGAGTGTCATGTCTGTATATGTTAAACTGTGATAATACTGCAGCCCCTCCTCTGTACTCAACGTGACGATTCCACACAAAATAAAGCTTACAATACCCAATCTGTGCCACATTAAAGACCAGTTCAGACAGACATTTAATATATATAGGGTAATTTGTAATCCTTGGACAGTGCGAATTCATAATATTCACCTAGGAAGACAATTCTACAAGAGTAATCAGGTTGCGCGGCTAGAGCTATGATAAACATATTTGATCATCAGATTTTGAACTGTGGCGAAACAAACTCCTTTCAAACATAATGTGACGTATATAAATGTATCTGCCATCATTAAATACTGTAATTACGATATTCGTGGCAATTTTCCACTGCTAAAAATAATTAGGTCGTGAAATTTCCAGAATATTTTATTCGCTTATTTTGTGACCGAGGACTGTGGAAACTGCAAATTGTAATAGGAAGCTTTAGACAACTCAGATAAAGCCATTGTGAATTGTATGTTACTTGGCCATTTTCATTTGTGCCAGTAATTAACGAAATATGTCAAGTGACAATGTTACCTGTTTCCGTATTTCAGAGAACTGTGATGATTTGTGAATAATCCGATTGTATCATTTTGTATACATCCTTTTGTAGATTAAGAGTTTGTCTTAGTATCAATTTCTGTCCTGTTAATTAATTGCATTAAGTTTTGTGATTTGTATTATTGACATAGGTAAATTTATGCTTTGTACAAAGAACTGCAGAAAAGAGAGTCACATTGAATGTTTCTTATTAATTTAACTTTTATGATTTATTATTACATTGATTTGTTTAATTGATTTATAATTATTATTTGTCATTATATTTCAATGTTGGTAATTATTTACCTATAGACGTATTGTCAGCAAAACTATAAATACAGGCTCCTCAGCGCCATCAGGCAGTTAGAGTGCACTTTCAGTACAGTTTGAGTCTGTCGAGTCGTGGTTTGAGCTGTGTCTTTGCGCGAGATCTTTGCTGTATGAAGCTGTTAAAATGCAGTTTATATTGTATGTGAGGTTTTGTTTTTACTAAGTGTGTAATTAAACAGTACATAAAAAACACCAATGTTTTATTTAGAACATCTTGAGTTTCTACAAGCCTGTATCCAGTAAATTACATCTTGGTGGAAATTTTAAAAAAAAAAAAAAAAATAAAATAAAATAAAATAAATAAAAAAACCTCCAAAGATGGTAGCCATGCAGTTACTGTAATTCAATATTGACTTTAAGCTACTATTTTTGGAACTCAGATCATATAAAATGTCACATCATCTACTTGAAGAGCTGGAAACAGAAGAGGTAACGAAGCTGGTCGCTCGAGTTTGGGGTAAAGTCGTCTAACCCATACCAGAACATCTTTATTGATACATTCATCCCGGCTTCCTTTCTACAAACAACAGCTTATAAACATGCAACATGCCAACATATGATACACCGACTCCTGGCCATTCCCATGACCAAGAAGAACACGACCATGAACTGAGAACAATAAAAACTGTAGAAACAAACATTGAATATCAGTCTACCATGACTGACAATATTCTTGACAAGAAAAGGAAGAAACAAGCGACACCCCTACTCTACCCAGTAAACTCTAAAAAAAGATCAGAAAAATAGTGATGTAAGTTGCCTTTCAAACGTATAACTTCGTATAGGAAAAGCAAAATTTTTAAGGAAAAGGAATTTTCGTTATTTTTCTATGTTCCATATACTTTAGGTAAAGATTTCTTCAATTCAGATGAGAAACAACCAGCTTTAACCAACAGTGGGTTGTATAAAACCAATTGTGAAAAATGTCAGTCCTGCTACATAGGACAGACAGGTCGGTCAATCTGTATTAGGCTCAGTGGAGACCACAGGATCTGGAGATTTTAAAAGCCAGATTTTGTTGAATAATGCTTAGAAAAATGTGTAATAAATTCAGAAGTCTTACAAGTAAAAGGTAAATCTACAGAACCGACCGAATTAGATTATTGGAACTTAAAAATCAGATGCGCACACCGCCAAATTTGCTACTGAGTAAGCAGACCGGATTCAGTTATTCACCCCTTATAGATTACGAGTTGCTTCTACATATAAGATAATAACAGTATTTGGAACTTCAGGCAGTCATCTGTAAAGAAGCATTGACATAAATACACAAGAGACTTCACAATTTCTGAGGTACAATAATTTAGTTAACACTCACTAGACAACTTCAGCAAGAAACATCATCACTAAAATGCAATGGATATTGGGAAAAGTTAGTTATTAACATCAATATTTATAAAACGTTATTCTAATTAGTGTACACCGCAAAAGTAATCGTTTCTTAAATTACTTAGTAAACAGTAATACCCTCCAGACTTTAAATCCAAAATCAGTGAACTGTAGTTTGTAATGGTTTGTCTTTACTTGAATAAACATTTTTGTGTCTGTAAGATACTAGAAAACGGGCTTATAACCCGAACCCTAAGCCGTGCAAAAATAAAATGAAGTTTTGTAAAACGAGTCCATAAATGTTGTTTAGTTTATTCATGCCAAAGGTGTACTATTGCTTTCAGGTCAGGATTCTGTTGCCGACCTGGACGTTAAACAGATCTTCCTTCCTTATAGGCTGACCAGTCCATTCTAGGAATGTGATTAACTATTGCATTATAATCAATGTTTTATGACAGAGTATATTGTCACACAGTCTAAAGCTCTGCCACTAATGTATATGATACTTAAAACTGAAGTATCAACATTGCTTTAATATGATGAACTGATTCATCTACCTAACAATATTCAATGGATAAAATGTAAAGAGTCATATAACAAGTTATTTATTTATGTATTTAATGCTTATTCATTTGATACTAAGTCAGTAGTCTTTTAACTTCGCAATATAATTGACCATCTGACATCCCGTCACAGTATTGCAGTTTTTCGCAGTTTCTTAGATGCTCCCAGTTCATAATGGTGTTTTCCGTTTCGCTTATGACACACTCCGGTAAGACGAAGATTCTAATCCTTTGCAGGTGTTCAGCAAGACAGGCATGGCCAGTTATTTTTGGAAATTTCCTTACGTTGCAGTTTAGGTACTGCACTCTTGTCGTCTAACAGTATAAGCCATATTTTTCCTTCCCATGTTTCCTTAGGTGATCACAAAACTTGTTGAATAAATAATAGCAGACAGATGGAAACACAGATTAACTCGATCCAAACAGTATAAAATACAAGATCACAATGTCATCTGCAGGATTGCTGAACAATTTACTTTCCAATCCTCTCCAATTGTTCTTCCCCCATTGCAGTACTAACTTGATATAACTATTATAAAAAAAGTAAAACAGATACATTAATAATGAGAGCTGCAGAACTAGAACAGTCAATCTGAAGATCAGTGGTTTTACTTCTACACATACGGTTCATTGAATAAAGAAACGTTGGTCTAGGAATATACACAACAAAGTTTTCTGTGCCTACGAAACTTTAGGTGCAACCACTCAAATTTTGAAGGCGAAGTGGAAGCCACCAGAATTTCAATAAACTATTTACACACTCAACAAATCAGCCTTATTTTGTGATTCCAAAGCAATAATGTCAATAGATATTAACACACAAGATCCAAAACTATTTCAAATTTAATAGGGCCAATTTGTTAGTAAATACAGGGTGATTCTAAACTTAAGCAAATTTTATTAACCAATATGTAATGGGATTGCAACTTATGTTACAATAGGACATAATTTCAGTTCCTTATAATGTGACCACCTTGCATGTCTAAGCACATCCACCAGCGCTCCACTGTAGACCGAAAAACCTGCCCAAACGTATCTTGTGTATCTCAGCAGCTGCGGCTTGAATCCGCTGTGTTAAGTGTTCAGTGCTGCGGATCTTCACCTGCTATACCTCAGACTTGATAAACCTCCACCCAAAAAAGTCTAAGGGTGTTAAGTCAGGAGATCGGGGTGCCCACATCCGTGGAGAGGCACAACTAATCCATCTGGCGGGAAATGATTGATTCAGATAATCCCGAAAACGAGGGAAAAATGGGGCGGTGCAACATCCTGTACAAAAAAAAAAAAAAATTTCCATAATCCCATCAGACATCAGCTGGGGCGCTAAAAATTGTTCCAGCATATCTAGGTATGTGGTTCCAGTAATGATTTGTTCCGCGGAGAAGAAGGGTCCGTGCACTGATCTGCCAGGAAGTTTCACTGATGACCTCGTTGTCCCTACCCACACATTCACTTTTGCTGTGTCCCGTTGCCACTACTGCAGCTCGCTTGGTTGTTCATCTGCCCAAACCATGCAGTTGAGTCTGTTTAGATGGCCACAGGTATGAAATGTAGCTTCATCACTAAACAATACATTTTGCATTAAATTATCATTTTTCACAGCTTGTAGCTTATCACAACACATAGCTTGTCTTGCTGCATAGTTCTCCGCTCAAGCTTATGTACGATCTGCATATGGTACGCACGTTTGTGCAGATTGTATGGAAGAACTCTCCATACAGTGGTTTGAGGAATACCAAGCTCCCTACTAAGTCTCCTGGTAGATGCGGTAAGGCTACATCCTGCACACTTTGCACGGTGGCTGGCGTTATGGCCGGCCTCCCTGATTGTTCTTCATCTGCAACACTCAAAGTAAGCTGTAATTTATTGACTAGGGTCTTGATAACAAGCCTGGTGAAGCCGGTTTTCGGAATCGACGGGCAAAGTCTGTCCGTACCTGTTCATACGTCAGTCCACGAAGACAAGCAAAAGCAACAGCGATTCGTTCTTTCTTGGTTAGCATTCTGTCGTAGTACCTGCAAGAAACAAATATTCCGTTACTATATCACTGAAATGTATTCTGTAGTATGACCTGCAAGAAACAAATATTCCAATACTATATCATTGAAATGTATATGTTAATGAAAAATCTGATATAATAACAAAAAAATGGACTGAAAATTAAACGAATTAGAATACTTAACATGTCATATTTTGCAGAGAGTCCCATGATCAAAATATTTGAAGAAGCATTAAAACGAATCAATAAGGTAAAACGTAATAGATGCCTCTGTATTATCTGATGGATCAAGAAAAAAAGTAATAGTCATGATCTGTTGTGGTCATCTGTCCGGGAAGTTGCCTTGATGCAGATCTCCAACTATCTTCAGCAAGCCTTTTCATCTCTTCGTAACAACAGCAACCCATATCCATTTGAACTTGATTACTAGCCGGCCGCAGTGGCCGAGCCGTCTGCTGTACACCAGTCTGCACGGCCGCCACGGTCGGGGGCTCGAATCCCCCCTCGGGCATAGACATTTGTATCGTCTTTAGTATAAGGTAGTTCATAAGTAGTTTGTAAGTTTAGTGACTGATGACCCCGCAGTTAAATCCTTTAAGCTTAACAAACATTTGAACTTGATTACTGTATTCTTCTCTTGGTTCTCCACTGCGATATTTACTCCACTGCGATATTTACCCCCACGCACCCTCCGTCTTATGCTAAATTGACGATTCATTGATAATGTAGAATGTGTCCTACTAACTGAACGCTTCTTAGTCAAGGTATGCCATAAATTTCTTTTTTCCCAATACTGTTCAGTACCTCCTCATTAGTTACGCGATCTACATTCCTTATCTTCAGCATTCGTCTAGCTCTTCTTCCCTGAACTATTCATCGTCCATTTTTCATTCCTGTTAATTTTCCATGTTAACAAATATCACTTTTTCATAAAAGTTGTTCTTCTCATAGCCATTCTGCATTTTATATCATCTTCACTGCGACCATTGTTCGTTATTTTGCTGCCTAAGAAACAAACCTCATCTATCACCTTTACTGTCTCTTTAATTAAACTTATTTCTTCAACGTCGCCTGATTTTCTTAGGCAACATCCCATTACCCTTGTTTTTCTCTTTTTAACGTTCATCTTATAAGCTCCTATCAAGACTGCCCATTCCGTTCAGTTCTTCCTCAAGGTCTTATGCTATCTCTGACAAAATTAGAATGTCATAAGCAAACCGCAAAGTTTTTATTTCTTCAGCCTGAAATTTAATTCCTTCTCCTAATTTTGCTTTCTTTCACGCCTTGCTGAATGTACAATTTTCCCTTCTTTGCTCAGAACTGGTTTTTCCTTCTCATTTCTTGATATTCATACAGCTCTTTTGTCGTCTCCATATTACTTTTATTTTCCTGTAGGCCGTATCGATCATTCCCTTAGTTATACATTCTCCAACAGACTTGCATTTGTCCTGGAGCCACTCCTGCTTAGCCATGTTGCAGTTTGTCTCAGTTTCGTTTTTAGTCATCTGTACTCCATTTTACCTACTTCATTTACTGCATATTTATATTGTCTTCTTTCATAAAATTCAGTATTTCCTGTGATAACTAAGAATTTTTTCTTGTATTTCTACCTTTTTGACCCTCTACTGTCTGCACTATTTCACCTCTTAAAGCTATCCATTCGTTTTCTACTATGTTACTTCCCCTCGTTTCCGTTACTTGTTGTCTAAAGTTCTCTCTGAAATTCTCAAGAATCTCAGGTTCCTTCAATTCATGAAAGTCCCATCTCTTCATTTTCCTACATTTTGGAAGTGTCTTCAGTTTCAGATTACAGTTAATAACTGATAAGATATGCTCAGGGTATATCTTTGCCCCAGGATATGTCTTACAGTAGCCATATTGCTTTTATTTACTCGACATGAGTGTTTGGCTTCTCACCTAGGCACGAGATCTCCATTCTGCCGTCTGAAGAATGTGTTCTGTGTGACAAAATTGCTTCAACAATGAACATTCACAAGAGTGTTCAAAATTATTTGATTCTAATTCATAATTAACAACATTGTATTGGGAAGCAGAAAGGTGAATTACGATAAGTCAAGTGCCAGATCACAAAAATTAATAAAATAATATAGACAAAAATTCCATGTCATAGAAAATCCCAAAATATCCATGCTCTATGAAACTGTAATACGTGCTAGATCAAGAGAAAATACATCAAATGTACATCTTCTTTTTTGTTCCAAATTTATTAATTCTTTTTCCTTTTTTGCACAGTTAACAACTAACGACATTTCTTAATTTGTTTCTATGAGGGCCCTGTGCTTATGAATCAAAATAGTTTTGTGGGCAAGAAATGACTTCTCCATCACAAGAAAATAAACAAGCGAATTTGGGCCAGATCAAGTTGTTCATTAATGCTTTCACCACAAAGTAGAGATCACAGTCGTCTTTTGACGCATACTTGTAAGAAAATAAAAAAGAATTTCTGAGTTTATCAGGTGGTATGCTTGCTCATATAAAACACAGTAAAAATTATTTTTGGCACCTTCGATATAGGAGCAGTTATTAAACGACTGATATGTTGCAAATTTATTTGTTTTTCGTATTTTTGTAAGATGTGACGCATAGTTTTAGTACATTTTATCTGTAATTATAAAAGATCTTCCAGTTATGTCGTTATTTTTTTTCTAAACTGGCGTTCTTATTTCATCAATTATATAAAATACGTTTGTTGATGGTTTACTATGAACAAATGCCATGAAAGATTTTTGGAAAACTAAAAGCGTACCCCTATACTGTACCAAACACAGAGTACAGCATCTCCATTTGATTTAATAAGGGGTACATTCTCAGAACTTTCAGATAGAGGCATATAAGAAGGAAATTAATACATGTGAAGAGATTAATAAAGACATTTACCAGTTATGTAGTCTCACACACATGCATGCATTATGACGAAATTTTAAGGAATTATTTCAGTTTTAGAAGAATCTGAATTTATAGTAGGTTTGTCCAAATGTCACAAAATCACTGCGTATCTGTGTAAGTGCCGCATCTTCTACGAGTTTAAGAGACTAAATGTCCCATGACGCATTATCAAAGGCTTGCCGATAAATGAATTTGCTCATGGCACGTGCCCTGCAGAAGGCTGTCGATAAAATTCTGGGAAATCCATCCTTGGGTGAAAATGTTAACGGTCTATTTCTGCTATTTCCTGTGTTCCTTTTTCTTTATTCAGTCACGAGTCTGTGACAAAAAAAATGTTGCGTGAAAACCGAGTAAGGTGTCTAATCAAATCTATTAAAACATGTTTTTAAACTGAAAATAATGAATATGCATAATCAAACTAAAAATGTGTATGTTTTTATCGCCATGTACATCAAAACTTGCAAATATGTACGGAAAAGAAATTCGAATGAAAAACTAATAATGGATAAGTACGAAGTTTGAGGTATGTCCAACAATCCTATAAAAACACATATTTCCATCGAATTTTCGTCTTCAGTAATAATATTGTAATGCTGATAAATAAAGACATCTTCTGCGAAGTCGCTATTTAAGCCAATTGCAGCTACATTTAGCAGTAACTACAGAAATGAGAAACTTTTTGACCGTTGTATCGTGTTCTCTTTAACTTTCAAACATTTTCGCGCTTTGGAACTCAGCGCGATTCATTCTGCTCAGTCATACGTTTCCTTACACCCACCTTCTATCGTGTTCTGCAGTTCCTGCCCACCAGCAGTCTGTTTGGTCTTGGTTAGATGTGATTGAGCCTCCGATTTTCCACTTCACGATATCATCACCAAAAACTTGAGGAGGGTCTGACATGTTCCTCATGTACATTTGTTGCTCAGGTGACATTCGATGATTAATCCACGGCGGATATCACTAAGCTCTCCAGACAGACCATGTCTGATGTTAGTGTTTCGTTAATGACAGTACTCTACGCCTGCTTTTAAACCATATTGGTCGCATTCTCGTGAAATCTACTGGCCGAATTTGCATTAATTTGGAGTGCTAGGATTCTCTTCACCCGACCGTGTAAAAATGAGCACAGCTTGTATTAATGCATATGATGTACATGATTACGGCTGCTTATGTAAGACAAGGAGACATTATATCGCCAACACTGTTTACTATAGCACTGAACCCTAACATGAATTTAAAATAAAAACACCGGGGTACATATAGGCACGAAGATCAATGTACTGGCGTTTGCAGATGTTATCGTTCTGATTGGTAAAAACTTGACGAAGTTGGAGGAAATAAAAAGGGAGCTGATGGACGAAGCTGCTAGAGTGGGACTAACTATAAATGAGGCTAAGACCAAGGTGGTAGTAGGAGCAAAAGAAGGACAGAACATACCGCCCAGTATAAATATCAACAATGTAGAATTTGAAACTCTAGGAAGAACTACATACTTAAGAGTTAACATTAACAACACCAGCAACCTTCAGACTGTAATTTTATCAAGAATACAAGCAGAAAATACAGCTATGCATGTGTTGCATTCAATGTTTAAATCAAAAATATTGACATATAGAACGAAGCTGAGAATATATAAGACACTCATCAGACCAACAGTGACTTATTCGAATGCAACATGGGCTATGACACAGATGACGCTGAGAAGGTTTATCACATATTTTGAGAACAAGGTACTGTGGAAAATACAGGGTGTTTCAAAAGGGTCTTTACAACTTTAAAAATTCATATTAATTTATTAAAAAGAGATACAGATCTGGTTATAGTGTTGTTTCAAAGGAAAACACATCAAGTTTTTACCTTAAACTAGAAGTGTTCCACGTGGCTTCCGCTGGTTAACCTGCAGACATCCCAATGGTAACTGATTTCTTCTCAAACTCACATCAGCGTTGTAGGTGTAATATGCTCAGATTCTTGCTCTAAGTTCCTGTAGAGTGACCGGCAAAGGAGGTACGTACACCATATCTTTGATGAAGCCCCAGAAGAAAAAGTCTAGCGGTGTCAGGTCTGGAGAACGGGCAGGCCATCCAACTGGCGCAGGACGTCCAATCCATTTAGCTGGAAAACGGTCATTGAGAAAATCCCGGACGTCAGTTAGATAGTGTAGTGGTGCACCGTCTTGCAAGGAGCAAATATTTCGTTTTCCGTCGTCATCGATGTGTGGTATCAAAAATTGTTGCAACATATCCAGGTACACTATCCCATTGATGGTTCGTTCTTGGAAAAAAAAAAGCCGTTTATTTTCTTCTTGCTCAAGAGCTACACGCTCTTGAGACAACACTAAAACCATCTCTGTTCCTCTTTTTAATAAATATATGTATTAATTTTCGAAGTTGTAAAGTCCCTTTTGAAACACCCTGTATATGGACCAGTAACTGAAAATAATGGTTGAAGAATAAGACAGACCAGGGAGATCTGGGACAAGTACAAGGAGCCAGACATAGTAGCCATAATCGAAAGCCAGAGATGAAGGTGGTATGATCATGTGGTGAGAAAAGATTCCAGTATTGTGCGAGATGTGATGGTAAACAGACCGGAGGGAAAGAGACCTATCGGAAGGTCACTGCAGTGACGCACTAGACACAAGTCTCCTGCCAGCTCCACAACATCAATGGAGCTTAATTTCCTGAAGATGGTTTAAATAAAACCGAAACTAGTCGGGAAAAATTTTTTTTTAAAAATTGCACTCCAGACTTTTGTTTATATAAAAATTTAAATTAAGAGAGCTGTTTCCCATAAGTGGAACAAAAATGTTTCCAAAAATATCTAATACATTATACATAAGTTCACTATTAATCATTTGCAAAACTAAATGTTGGCTTAGCATTACACATCTAAAGACGGTTAATTGCTTAGATCTTACTTTGCAGCGATGTGTGGTGTAGCTGGTAGTTGTTGCCGGCACTTCGTAATGGTTGGCAAAATTGGGATCTTCTTGGCGACTAAATATTATTTAAATATTGGGCCACAGCACTCCTCTTGAAGTTTTAATTATCTACCAGTGCCCAATTGCCAAATTGCTGCGTGAACCAACACGTTGTGAATAACCGCGCTACTGCAGTCTGCTGCTGCTGACCAACATTGCCACCGTTCACCTCAATAACTCAACAACCTCTCGCGCCGCACTGCACTCAGCGATAAAATGCTCTACGCAAAGATGCAACTAACATTGCCCACGCTAAGCCAACGAATCTACTACAAACACTACAATTTTGTTTTCTTTGTACACAATGCAACCATTTCAATATTTGTAATTCACATAACTCATTTACACAGAATAAATTTACACACGATATAGAAACACATAGGCTATACATATTTCTCATACTAGATGACCCGGTGAACTTCGTGCCACTTACCTCTTAATATAAACCATATAAATTTTAATCCTATGTATTTTGGACCCAGTAGCTTTATAAAGGCATCATCAGATAGTCTAAGTATCGGCTCGATAGTGGGCGGAAAGAGTGGGCAGATCACGCACACATGTCCAGGATAAAGTTCACGTCACATTCGAGGCAGTTCAGGGAAGGTTTAAACGGTGATAAAATATGGAAAAATTACGAGGAAAATTTAGATTTAAAACATGTAAAATAATGACTTGGTTGTTGTGTTATCTAGTCGGCCCAGAAATGCTTTGCAATTGATAATACGTATGTACTCTTGCTTTGATCGTCAAATGTGCAAAATATTGTCGCAATCGTAGAAATAAACCTTGACATCCCAAAGAAAAGAGCTCTTCCAGTTTTCCACAAATTTTCCAATTTTCTGGTCAACTATTCCAAAGTTTTACTTCACTCATACCTTCCTCTCGCTCTGAACGCCGAATGTGCAAAATTTCTCGGTTGAACGTCAAATGATCAAAGTTTTATCGCAATCGGTGAACGGTTCTCAACTTATAGTGTTCAGTACATTTAGAAATACAATGAAACAGGAACTTGGTTCGAACTTTGCGACTTCAATTTTGACTGTCACTTTTTTTTTTTTTTTTTTTTTTTTTTTTTTTTTTTTTTTTTTTTTTTTTTTACTGTAAACTTTTCCAAGACCATAATGACCAAACAAAAAGAGAACTACCGGTCTCCGTCGTGCGAATAGTCAGTTATAGTGCTGAATTCAGTCAAAAACATATTGAAAAAAGCACTTTCAGTTTCTCTCAAATTTTCAAAAAAAATTAAATGTTCGTAAGTCTATCGGACCAAACTGCGTGGTCATCAGTCCGTAGCTTACAAACTACTTAAACTAACCTAAGGACAAACACACACACCCATGCCCCAGGGAGGACTCAAACCTCCGACGGCAAGGAACCGCGCCCTCCGCAGCAAGGCGTTTTAGACCGCTCGGCTACTCACCACGGCCAAATTTTCCAATTTTCAAGTAGATTTTCCAAAAAATTTATTTCATACAAACCTTGTCCTGTCAAGCCATACTCTTACAACCATGTGGCAATTGATTTTTATTCATAGAAAAAAACCGCTCTCGATTTTTCCTACATTTTCCTACTTCCCGGGTGAATTTTCCATACTTTTATTTGATGCGAATCTTCCTCTTGCTTTCAACATGGAATGTACACAATTTTATCGCAATTGGACGAATGGTATTATGAGGCAATGGAAAAAGCTGTTTCAGTTTTTCCCGATTTTCCTCTTTTCCGGACAACTTTTCCATATTTTATCATCGTTTAAACCTCCCCTGGACTTACACGTATAAAAATGATCAAATGTTTGTAAATCTATAGGACCAAACTGCGTGGTAATCAGTCTGTGGCTTACAAAAAGGGAGGTGTAGAAGAGTTTAGGGAGGAGTGGGAGGATTTGAAACGATAAAAATAAGGGAAAATAAATATAGGAAGAAAAAACATGAAAAAGAGAGGAAAGAACAATAAATAAATAAATATTAATTAATTATTAGGATAGTGTTACCTATCCTGCGTTATTGACATCCCAATCGGATTTTCCATTGTTGTAATAAAGGTAACATGCAGTGGAGTGGCTCAGCTGCCTCAAAATATGGGAGACAACTGGTTCCACAGTTGTGGCGAAATAACGTAGATATAATTCTCTGAATTATTCGAAGAAATGCGCGCCGCGGATCCAGAAGAGGTGGCTCTGAAGCCTGCCGGAGGGACAGGCATATTCTCGAAGTCGTCCCAGATACAGCTGTGGCGTTTAACGCCGCGCGCAAAGAGACGATAAACGAGCCAAGTGGCAAGTATTAAGTGCTGGCGCCAGTTACGGCGGCGAATGAAACAGCGCCGGAGACACGCCAAGGCGCAGCCAATAATTCGCAGATATTGTGTGGCCGGGGAGGGGCCGCGGCGGGCAAACAGGAGAGGTCCGCAAACAGAGCCGCGCGGCAAACACGGCCGCCGCATAAATCCTCATCTGGCCGCGTCGCCCGCACGCAAATCGCCGACAAATGCTCCCCCAATTTCCTGTGCGCCAGTCCAGATCGATTCCATATTTCACCGGGCCCCACCCCGTCCCCTGCCGCACTTCTCCGCTCCCTTACTCGGCGTCGTAATGCTTTCTCTAAGCCGCAGTTTAAGGACTCTTCATTCTATTCAGAGAGTGTGCAGTAGCTCTCCATATAAAACAGATCGTTTTCAAAAATCCAAATCGCTCCTGGATTACAATACTTACCGAATTACAAACACAACGTATCTTATTTAAAAGCTTGACTAGACTCAACGATCTACTGTTTCCGAAATATGTTTTATGTTTTAAGACGAGTAAAAATCTTAGTTACTTACTTACTTACTTAGTCTGAAAGAAAATTTAAGAGGCTTTACAGAGGAAAATCAGAATAATTGTAATAATGACATAATAATAGTTGCAGAAAACGTCAGGTGTTCTTCAAATTAACAGATAAAATGGCATGTGCTCACAAGAATGGTCAGTGGTATCTTTTATCATTTAATAATAAAATACCCTTGATTACTTTGTATTTGGAAGTTATCACTGGTTTCGAATAAGATAATCTTCAGTTTTAGCTCAGAACACAAATACATTATTAGGCTCTTATAAAAGCTATCTTTATATTTAAAAAATCTATTTCTGCATGTATGAAATGTCATAACTTGAGGGCAGGTCTATCGATTTGGCTTTTTTTGTTATCATCATTATCAGGACAAGGTTTGTAAGAAAATCACATATCGATGTCGTTCACATTTCGAGGCCTGAGGACTCGTGTACATAGCATAAAATATTTTTTCAAATCCATAAAACATATAAATAAATAGGCCTTTAGGGGATGTTACAAGTTTTTAAAAAAAATCTGAGTTGTACATGAGTTCTCAGGACTCAAAATCTGCACTGATTTTGTCCAATCATGTGAAAGAAATCGAAATTTGATTTTTTGAATAAATATTATATATCACTTCACCAATTTGAAAATTTGTTATTTTTATTATAATATTGTGGTGCTTTGACACAATTATCCATATGTGATTTTTTGAATAAATATTATATATCACTCCACCAATCTGAAAATTTGTTATTTTTATTATAATATTGTGGTGCTTTGACACAATTATCCATTATAGAGTCGACATGCATAAAAATAAGAATAGTTGTCCAAAAAAATGAAAAATTCGGAAAAATGCAAGTGTTTGTTTAATGGGATTTCTTTGTGAGATGTGTGAGCTCAACAACATGATTAGAGCTAATCCCTTTTCTATTTTGTTGATTATGATGAAAAAGGTTACGTAAAAAACTAATTTCGCGACAATCTATATAAATAAAAATCCGTTGCTGCACATACGTATGAAAACCGATTTGTTTTATTTTTGTTGTGATCTTTAATTTTAGAAAAACGTTTGTATCAAAGAAATTTTTCAAAAAGCAACAAAAAGTATGAAATCAATGTCATTTGCCGCTTATACGAAATATAATCAATTAAGCATGGTTTTACAGATATGACTGATTTTTGTCTATTTGTGTCCGTAATTTGGAGGGCAATGGTATTTTTCCTATGAAAAAGAACGTAGTAAAAATTGAATTCTACTGCAAAGGATTTTCATTAAAATAATCCTAATGATAACTTATAGGCTTTCATTGCCGGCGTCTTTACTCATATGAAGTGATGAGTGCTACCGACAAGGGTTCGCAAATCGATTCCGAATACCTTGTTTTCCAGAATCCTTTTGACACCGTACCTCACAAACGGCTTTTAATCAAATTTTGTGGTTATGGTATATCGCCCCAAATTTGCGACGATAGGGGATTTTCTGTCAGAGAGTTTGTAGTAATCGATGGTATAGCATCGACTAAAACAGAGGTGATATCGGGCGTTCCACAGGGTAGTGTTATTGGTCCTCTGCTGTTCCTTATTTACATAAACTATTTGGGAGAAAATCTAAGTATCTCTCTGAGAATGTTTGCAGATGACGCCGTCATTTACCGTCCAGTAAAATCACCTGAAGATCAAAACCAACTGCAGAACGATCTAAATAAGATATCACTATGGTGTAAAAAATGGCAATTGACTCTAAATAATGAGAAGTGTGAAGCCGTCCACATGAGTACGAAAAGAAATCTGTTAAACTTTGTTTACAAGATAAAACAATCAAAATTGAAGGGCGTAAACGTCACAAAATACCTAGGAATTACTGTTACTTCAGACTTAAACTGGAAAGTATACGTAGATAATGTCGTGGGAAAGGTGAACCAGACCTGCTTTTTATTGGCAGAACTCTTAAAAGATGCAACAGAACTACTAAAGAAACTGCACACACTACGCTTGTCCGTCCTTTTTTGGACTATTGCCACCCGGTGTGGGATCCTTATCAGGTGGGTTTCACGGAGGACATCGAAAGAGTCCAAAGAAGGGCAGCTTGTTTTGTATTGTCACTGTATAAGAGAGACAGCGTTACGGAAATGATATAGGATCTGGGGTGGGAATCATTATAACAACGGCGCTTATCGCTGCGACGTGGGCTACTTACGAAACTCCAATCGCCAACATTCTCCTTCGAATGCAAAAATATACTGTTGACTCCCACATACATAGGCAGAAAAGATCATCAGAATAAAATACGTGAAATCAGAGCTCGAACGGAGAGATACAGGTGTTCTTTCTTCCGCGCGCTATTCAAGAATGGAATGGGAGATAATTAGCATAAAGGTGGTTCGATGAGCACTCTGCCAGACACTTAAATGTGATTTGCAGAATATCCCATGTAAATATAGATGCCATAGAGATCCAGAAGCACCACAGTAATTTCAGTAGAAAAGAAGAAGGTTTGAAATTAGATCAAATATGGCGGCCGACATTGCACTAACGATGTGACAATCGATTACCTGTAATAGAAAGAGATGACACTGTTCAGAGATAACTTCATAGTCGTCAGCACGTGTCAAGTGGTGGCGCCCTCTATGCGCTCTATATAAGCAGGACCTCCAGTGCCTAGCAGCCAGTCGTCTACTCACCCCTGAAGATGTCGCCCGCAGTAGGCAACGAAACGTTGGGACAAGAAAGTTTTACAGGTGGACCACGGCATCTTAGCCCGGAAGTTTTAATTAATGAGAAGAATCCCCTCTGGCTATATATTTTCATTTTTCGTTGCTAGCGATTCAAACAAATCTGCACTGTCATTGTGATATTGATAAAATTTTGTGCACTTGACTTTCAAAACAAGGGGAATGTCACTATCTATATAAAATTTCGTACGCCAATATCGGGTTTTCAGCTATTATTATAATAAAGTAAAAAAGAGAGATATACTCAGTAATGTACTGACGTATTTGTCGCAAATGCTAAATACATGTAAAAGAGTCAAAATATAGTAATTAAAGAGAATTGTAATAAAGATACCAGCGGTAATAAAGATACTAGGGGTAACTACTCCAAGAGGTAGAGCAGTGGTTATCTAGGGGTAACTACTTCTAGAGGTATAATAAAATTTAATGAAGTCTAAGAAGAAAAATGCATTAAAGTCGATTATCCTCTGAAATGTCACCTATGCTATCATTAAACTCTGTATGCTACGCGATGCAGAGAAAAGCACAGATTGTGAAATACATTTGTGACAGATGTGTCAGATGATCAATCAACGGTGACCACAAAATAGACCACAACTATAATGGTGCGTTAAGTGGTTGGTTCTTCGTTCATTATCAGACTGTTCTTCATTTGTTGATTTCTCACGCAATGCAAAGAATACGTGTAGTAGATTTCGGTACTCTCTTCACGCGTTACGTATCGTCTCACGAGAAACCCAAGTATGTGGTTGTAGTACTTTTTTTTATTTGCATGGTAAGACCTGGGAAAGAATTAGGTGATTAGTTCATACATTTTCAGTCATAGTATTACATAAATAGCCATACTGTTTATACGTGCCTATTGTAAGTTTTTTTGTGTATTTTTAACCTTTGAAAGTAGAAAATGTATTCCATAACATATCGGATACGCAACTGGATGACGTTCCCATCTTGCTACGATTTTTCTGTTAGCAACGGTGTAGTCATTTTCAGGTGAGTTTTACAGTGAGCTTATTCTCATGAAATAAATATTTTCCTTATCATGTATAACGAAGAGCTATTGATAGAATTACTCTCTGATACATTCTGGGTTTGAAACTTCTCGAAGGTCAGAATAAGCTTTATTCGCTACTGCTCACCTCGCTTGAATTTCAATTTCCATTTTATTCTGTTCACTGAAAGGAAAGATCCACGGAAACTTTTTGGCCCCAAGAGAGACCCAGATACAGGGGAGTGGAGGATACTGAAAAACGAGGAACAGAAAGAGATATATTAACAGGCTGATATTAGTCAAAGATGAAGAGAAGAAGACTGATGTGGGCTGAACATCTAATTAGGATGGTCCCAAGAGAGACCCATATACAGGGGAGTGGAGAATACTGAAAAACAAGGAACTGAAAGAGCTATATCAACAGGCTGATATTAGTCAAAGATGAAGAGAAGAAGACTGATGTGGGCTGAACATCTAATTAGGATGAGGGAGGAACGACTATCTAAAGCAGTCTCTGAATCCATGGAGGGAAGACGGAAGAGATGAAAGACACATACTTGATGAAAGGATGACATTGAGGATGATACGGTGACCATGGGCCTGAGAAAAGGAGAATGGACTGCAAAAGCAAGGAACAGAGAGGACTGGAAGAGGAATGTGGAAAACGCGTATGGTCTCCAAGGCCCGAGCGACAATTTAAGAAGAAGAAGAAGAAGAAGTATAGCGAAGAGGGTTGTAGAGTGAGGTTGGAGATGGAACTGTGTATTTGTGAAACTAAGACGGAAATGAAAAACACCAAGCTGTGTGTTTACTTATAAAGTAAATTTATCGATTTCTGTGAATAAATAAATACTTTTAACCGTGTATTATACGATAAAGGCACAGGATAAAGTTGGAAATTTTCTTTTAATTTACGAACTAAACCAATACAGGTCCAAAATTTAGGTCATTTAGATGTGTCCAGAAAGGGTAAGGACACATTAAAAGCAACATATTATTTAAAATAACATACTTATGCAGTTGTCGAAAAATAAATATACTTTTTAGTTAAGTTTACTGATTTGGACAGCTGGAAAGTAATTTCTCTTGTTTCGTTATCAGTTTCACTTCTTCGTGGGATCTCCAACAGGAGAAAGAAACAGTTGGAGGGAAAAAGAAAAAAAATTGACATATGACGAAGCGTAAGTTTTTAGTTGCTAGTGCCCATTATTTCCGAGAAATATGCTTTAAGAATGTTGAGTCCAATTAGAACTACATACTTGTCTGAATTTCCTGCTACGGAAGGAAAGTAAACGTGATAATTTATTTGAAGGACGAATTTCAAAATACATGGACCAACCCGAATATAAGGTTGATTGTTAAAGATAACACCCATTTTAAAAAACCTTGAAAGTGAAGAGATATGTACTTCTTATACACATAACATCAGGGACGAATCAGGGATTTTTTTTTTTTTTTTTTTTTTTTTTTTTTTTTTTTTTTTGTGGGGAGGGGGATTTGAGGAGTTGGAGAAACAATCAGACCTACGGGGCCATCCCAAAATTATGTCACACTCTAAGGGGGAAGGAGAAGATCAACAGAGTGTGACACTGTGTGGAAAATTTTTTACTGAACTATGCTCCTATAAATTCATAAAAGTTCGTGTATCGTAAATTCTACGAATTTTGGGGAGGGGAATATTCTCCTTATCCGCCCACCATTTTGGTCCAACACTGAATCACGTATACGGTAGTATGTAGCAGTAATATTTGCCATTTTAACTGTGTAGGTCCACATGTTCAAGGACAACATCGATTTTAGCGGCGCAACCACCTATTTCGAAATGTACCTGCGGCTCTTGTTGCTGTTAAAATCTAAAGATAATGGATCAGTTTCACTGAGCAGATAGGCAGGAAGCCTTTCAGACGGATGCGTCAACTGTACCGTTAAATCATCGAGATAGAAAAATTGCGCATTTGTTGGCATGGGAGTATGTGATGTATCCATCCGGGAAATTGCAGGTCGTGTTTAAGCACAGCAAAGGATGTGTGCAAATTGGTTCACGGAAGGCTGTAGAACACAAAGTGGTTAAGGTCGCATCAGCCAGAGTACCCACCGAGAAGATCGACACGTCATCCAAGTGGGATTGCAGGACAGACCTGCGTCTTCCTCAGCTCTGGCACAATTGGGAACGTTGTAACACGTCATACTCTGTCAGGAGAGACAGACCGACGGCGTTTCTTTACGGCATGGGTTTACGTGCGCGTCACCCGCTTCTCCGCTTGCCTTTGACTTATGAACAGAAACGTGCTAGACTCAAATGTTCAAATGTTTTGATCAAACACATCTGTCCCTAGACTTACAAACTTACACTAAGGACAAAACGCACACTTTTGGCGGAAACGGCCAACCAGTCCGTAGCATGACGCCTTGCGGCCGGTGTATGGAACCACCTTACTTGGGACAGGAACGTCATCAGAACGAATCCAGGCTCTATTTGTTTGATCAGGAAAATCACATTTTAGTTCCACGGAAACAAGGAGCTCGACTTCACATTCCTTTTACACAAGATACGAGGTTGGTTTTTTATAAATCTGGTAAATTCGTATAAAAGAGCGGAAATTTTTTCGGAACATGCAATGTTGATGGTAAGCCGGATATTTCCAGAGATATTACAGCAAGTTTAGAACGGCAGCTGTTATTAGTTGATTCTTGGCTGCTAGCTGAAGTGGTAACTGCGTAGTTAGTTCCTTAGAATGGAGAAAAACTAATTTCGAGTGATCATTAAATATTTTCATTTGAAGGGTTGGGCAGCTGCACAGATCAAATCCGAGTTGGATGTAGTCCATGTGGGTTCCGCACCAATATTTAAGACAATTTACTTTTGGATCAATGAGTTTAAACGTGGTCGGAGAAGCACGTTAGATGGAGCACGCTCCGGTCGGCCCATTGAAGTCACCACACAGGAAACCATAGATAAGGTGCACGATATGGTAATGGATGATCGATGATTAAAGGTTCATCAGACGGTAGGCATCTCAACTGAATGAGTGCGTTACAGCCTCCATGAAAAACTGGTCACGAAGAAGCTCCATGCGCGATGGGTGCCGCGCCTGCTCGCTTTGGACAAAAAACGGAAACGAAAGAAAGTTTCTGCTCAGAATCTCACACAGTTCAAACATAATCCACAGGACTTTTTGAGCAGATTCATAACTCTGGATGAAACCTGAATCCACGATTACAGTCCAAAGACCAAACAACAGTCCAAACAATGGACGAAAAGTGGGGAAAGTGCACCAAAGAAGGTGAAGACTGATTTGTCAGCTGAAAAGGTGATGGCCACTGTGTTTTGGGATTTTCAGGCTATAATTGTGATATATTATTCGCAAAAAGTCAGATCGATAACTGATGTTGCTCTGCTGGATCATTTGAAACAGGAAATAATTGAGAAACGTCCAAGATTGGCTCAGAAGACAGAGCTGTTTCATCAGAACAGTGCTCAAGCCCACGCAGCAGCTATCGCAATGGCAAAAGTGCACGACTTGGGATTCGATTTAGTTACTCACCCACGCTATTCATCATATTTGGCTCCGAGTGACTTCTTATTCCCAAACTTGAAAATTTGGCTTGGTGGGAAGAAATTTTCATCGAATGAGGAAGTGTCCGCCGCTCTGACAGACTATTTTTCAGACATAGCCTACTCTGCCGATGGGTTGAAAAAATTGAAATTCGCTTGGCCAAGTGTATAGTCTCGCAGCGAGACTATGTCGTGAAATAAAGTGATTTTTCGCCTTTAAAACAACATTTTATTCTGTTTTTTTATCATTATTATTTTCATTTTTTTTTTTTTTTCGTGTGGGTGGGGGTAGCAAGGTAACGTCTGGTGGCTGAAGTAAAGAAGATATAAAATGCAGAATGGCTATGGGAAGCAAAGCGTTTCTAAAGAAGCGAAACTAGTTAACATCCAATATTAATTTAAATATTGGGAAGTCCTTTCTGAAAGCATTTGTCTGGAGTGTAGGTTTGTATGGGAGTGAAAAGTGGACGATAAGGAGTTCAGAGAGAAAGACTATAGAAGCTTTTGAAATGTGGTGCCGCAGACGAATGATGAAAATTAGATGGGTAGATCATGTAACTAATGAGGAGGTACTTAACCGAATCGGGGAGAAAAGGAGTTTCTGGCATGTCCTGACTAAGAGAAGGGATAGATTGGTTGGACACATTCTGGAATTGTCAACTTAGCATTAGAAGGAAGCGTGTGGGGTAAAAATCGTAGAGGGAGACCGAGGGACGAACATAGTAAGCAGATTCGAAAGAATGTATGTTGCCGAACTTATTCTCAGATGAAGAGACTTGCACACGACAGGGTAGCGTGGAGAGCTGCATCAAACCAGTCCGCGGACTGAAGACCACAACAACAACAACATTCTATTTTTACCCCACTTATCAAACCGCCCTCGTAAACAGCGCCAAATCAAGGCCTTAAGGTGGGGGAAGGGCACTGTTAGGTACAACTACAAATCACAGTTAGTGAGTGTCCGGGGCACTGTGACCCATTTGACCCACTTGAATAACATCCTGCGACCTGGAGCCACATCCTTTTTGCGCGATGGCCCAGACTTCATTTTTCAGCAAGGCAATGCACGTCCACGACACGGGATGTCAGCATTTCGTCCTGCTCCAACAGCTACCGCATACGTCGCCAATAGAAAGGTGAGGAATATGGTGAAACAATGGCTGCAGCGATGTGAACCAATGCCAACCACCAATTTTGAAACCAGGTAATTCTGGATACAGTAGAGTCTCGATTATCCGACCTAAACTGGCCGCGGCAAGGCCGGATTAGCGGGAAGGTCGGATTACACGAAAAATAATATAAAAAATATAGAAAGTTTGAAAAATGTACTTGAACATAGAAAACTTGGTAAAGACGTGAACAAGAACTGAATATAACGTACAAATGCATTAGACAGCACTCAAAGAAAATTGATATTACGTCGGCCAAATGAGTTAAAAATTTAATACAACACAAATGAAACTATATTGAATAGATATTTAATTACGTCTAGCAGTTCACTGTTGTTTTTGTGAAAGTTTTCATTAAACTAAAAAAAAAAAAACACTTAAACCTGTGTAAAGAAATTAGTGTCTTTTATTATCCTTCTTTTTTTTCGCTAAGTCACGTAGTCTCTTAAGAAGTAAAACCTCAGCAGACAACGTACCCTACAGCTGCTGTACATATTTTAAAGTAGTTTCTAAGGCTTTGTGTCCTTCGTTGTGAGAGATCGTGGGTGCACTTTCCTCCACTACATCCGCTTCATCCTTTTCTTTTTCGTTTTCCATGCTGACAGATTCTTCATCTTGGACAATCCATTCATTTATATCATTTTCTGTTGCGTCAGCACATCCCGGAACTTTTCGTAACAATGAAAGCAGGATAGTACATTTGAGTTCGGTCTGCTGCTGTAGATTTTCATTATCTTGAGAATTTTCTTGTACCAAAGTTTTCCATGATTTTGTTCCAACACTCTCCAAGATTGGGTCACGTCATAAGCTACGTCTTTCAAATTAATACAACGCATCTTCTCTACCATGTCTTCTCGCTCGTCCATAGCATTAATTAAAGAGGAAAGAAGTTTCTGCGGTAGTTCCTCTTCAGTGTCCCTTGCTCCATTTGCCTCTGAGTGGACCGGGAGGCATTTGTGCGTCCGGCCGCCGTAGTTGTGTAGACTTTTCGCCGCTGTCCCATGTTACCTAAGCAATCTATTGATCTATAATCCAACCAACATGGACATTGTGAAAGAAGTGGAGACAGAAGAGATTACACAGGCCATGAAGCTAACGAAGAAAGGAAAAGCAGCCGGACCTGACGAGTTCCTGCCAGAATTCTTGAAGGAATTGGGAACTCTAGGAAGAAGGTGGTTCGCCAAACTCTGCACGGAATGTATCAGCACGGGCGCTCTCCCCAAGATCTGGAAAGAAGCATATGTGCTGAAACCCGGAAAGACTGGAGATAACCCAAAGAACTACAGACCAATATCCCTGCTATGTACCTCCTATAAATTATTTGAGAGAATATTACTGACTAGATTAACTCCGTACATTGAGGCCAACCTTCCAACATACCAAGCCGGTTTCCGAGCAGGCAGAAACTGTTACGATCAGGTGCTGTCCCTTACAACCTATATTGAGAAAGGCTTTCAAAACAAGTTGAAAACTGGACTGGTTCTCATTGATCTTACATCAGCTTTGACACAGTGTGGATCTAAGGACTACTGCTAAAGCTAACCAGAATCATTAAATGCAAACAGACCTACACTTACTCATGAACATGTTAACAGGCAGAAAAATAAAGGTCTCTCTTCATGGCACGAACAGCAAGAGTGTGGTTCTGAATAACGGTCTGCCACTGGGCTCGGCATTAGCACCCGCTCTGTTCAATCTGTATATAGCTGACCTACCAGAAACCAAATCACGTAGATTTGCATACGCTGACGACATGGCCATCGCATACCAAAGTAAAAATTTGAACGATCTCAATGAAACATTGAATGCAGACCTCAAAGTCCTGAACACATATTACTCCAAGTGGCACCTACACCCAAACCCCAACAAAACAACCAGCACCATAATGCACCTTAACAACAGAGAAGCACATACGAAATTACAGCTCACTATGAACGGTCAGCAGATTAGACATGAGAACAAGCCTAAATACTTGGGTGTGAAATTAGATCGCACTCTATCATACAACGCACATTTAGAGGACACAAAACAAAAATTAAAATCCCGCAATGCTATCCTATCTAAACTAGCGCGAACGACTTGGGTATGTGGAGAGAGTACTTTCAGGACATCAGGACTAGCTCTTGTCTACAGCGTAGCTGAATATTGCTCGCCAGTCTGGATGAGAAGCGCACATGTAGCTAAGGTGGACGTCCAGCTGAGGGAGACTATGCGAATAATCTCAGGTACACTCAGGGCCAACCCCTGTGCTTGGCTCCCTGTCCTTACTAACATAGAGCCCTCTGAGATCAGGCGATCACAGCTAGCCATAAGAACCCAACAAAAAATCCTAGGCAACCTGGACCTACCTATCCATGAAGATCTATAGACAGGCTTAAATCCGGGACAGCGTTTTGGAAAATCAGCGAAGATCTTCAAGAGTTCAACTCAAAAACAGCCTGGAAAGAACTGTGGGCTACAAGTGCACCCAAGAACAGCAATTTGGTGAATGACTCCAACAAAAAGATCGAAGGGTTCAGTCTTCCAAGAAAACTGTGGACAACTTTGAACCGCGTGAGAACAGATGTCGGCAGAAGTAAGCAATTAATGAAGAAATGGGGCCTGACAGACAGTTCTGAATGTGAGTGTGGTAAAACCCAGACAATGAACCATTTACTCGCGTGTGAAGTGTACGGTTATAATGGTGACTTGAAAGACATACACAGACTCAGTGACTCCGCCTTAAAGTGGCTTGAGAAAATTTGTAATGTAGTTTAGTACTGTAAGAGCCTTGTATTGTTAGAATAGCTGTATAAGAGCAATGTAATTAACTAAAGAATATTTGCCTTTGTATATGCCGAACGAGTAAATAAAATTCAGTGTCTCTAAGATCCCTTGGCCCATAGGCTGACATAAAGATGCAACATTTGGAGGACAAAAACATGGCCTTCATATCTTGATCGTGAAGTTCATCCTCTTTAGGATGACAAGTGCCATTCTTTAGAAGCAACAGTGCTTTGTGGGGTAAGTTGTTGACTTTCAAAAACTTTTCACTCATTAAAAAACCATTCTTTTAAAATGCCTGAGCTCATCCAAGCATTTTTTGGTTGTAATATTTCACCGGTACAGCATATTTAGATACATTTTTAAATGCTCTCTCTCTCTCTCTCTCTCTCTCTCTCTCTCTCTCTCTCTCTTCTTTTTTGCCTATCATAGACAGTTTCGTTTTCAAATTTGCTATGGTGTTTAGTTCGTTACGAAACTTAAAGATTTTTTCCTGCAAAATAGGTCCCGACATGGGTACACCTTTATATCTTGAGTAAACCATAGGATCAAAGCTTCCTTGCTTTTCATAATCATAATCACATTTTTTCGTGGTTTTCCGATCTTCCAGGATAGTCGAGGTTGCTCGCTAAGAACACCACTTCTCAATTTCATTACAGTTCCTATTTCAGTCTCCAATTGTTTTTTCCCGATGTAATAATCTTGCCCCAGCTTTAATAAAGTTTCACCATTATATTCCTTTTAAAGCTTCAAGTTTTTCTTGCATTGAAACGAACACCTTTTTCCGTTTTGAAGCCAGCACTACATTTTTTTATAAACAAAGCGCAACACGTCCACTTCACTACAGATATAGGTTAGCAGTGAGGAGTAGCAGACAGCGACAATGAACTGAGTGATAATGACGCGCGTGAAAACAAACAAACTTTTAGACACTGACTGTCGGCTGGCACTACGAAAGGGTCGGACAAAACGGAAGGTCGGATAACAGAAGATCGCATAATAATCGAGACTCTACTGCACTTAAAATCGCAAAGTAATCCCATTTTACTTTTCACTGCTGAAGCCATTTTTAATCGTGACGGTATCAATAACAATCATAATTCACATCAATGGACCTCAGGAAACATACATACCATTATGTAGACACATTTTTAAGAACGCTTCTTTGGAAAATGTTGGTGATGTTTGATAGACAATCAGTTGATTGGACTCGTAGTGTTACAGGATCTCATATTATTGACAATGAGCTTCCAGCATTATTGGAAGAGATTCCTTTAACTACAAGAATATGTACGTCCTTCCAGTATGAGGGGGCTCCTACATATTCTAGAAGTCTAAACCTAACACGTATAACAATATCACACCACTAAATATCAAATTTCACATATACAGTACGAAGACCTGCGTATGTGCTGGATGTGTACAGAAATCGCACGATACACATATAAAAGTGCAAGGAATAGAAAAATATTTTTTTCTATTTTTGAAACAGATCAATATTTACGTCGGTATCACTTTTCTCTGGCAAAAAAAAAATAAAAACAACAAAAAATTATTAATTTAAAAGTAAAATGGCCAACTAATGAAGACTTCATGGAGTTAATTCTCCTAAACAAAAGGCGTTCATAGCAAAATGCTTTGTAGCCTTCAGTAGTGAAAGCAAGTGTAATATAAGTTGTGCAGCCAGAGATGCTTTAAAAACAATATCTGGCGAACCTAGAGACTGGCAGTATGGGCCAATATGCAACCGGAATTCCAGGGCCGCCGATATTGCAGCGAACTGCAGTAGAGGGACATCATGCGACTGGGCTGCTTTCATAAGGGAGGCCACACCAAGTTGCGCATAACAGGGGAAATCAGACGTACTAAGAGTAACTACTCACCATACAGAGACAGCAGCCTGAAAGACTAAAGGGATTTTAGAGTATCTTGGAAAAACCAGGAAAACTCACCGAAAGGAAACTGCAGTCAGATGATGTCATCTCCAACTAACATCTGCAATGCATGTGGGCAGACTGTCACTCGTATTCCTGTTCCAGAAAAGTCTTCTACATCCACAAAAATACCTTGCAACCCGTAGTGAGGTGCATGACAGGAGGTACCCAGTCCCACTATTAATTATTTACTTTCTTTTTCAGCTAAAAATAGAGCGAGGGAAATACTGCCTACACGAATGCTAATTGTACTTATCTTTGCGGTCCTTACACAAAAAGCAAATTGGCGGTAGTAAAATCGTCCTGCTCTCAACTTCAAATGATAACCCTCCATACATTCTCAGTAGTGTTCCTCGAATATAACGGCGCCTTTATTTCAGGGATCTCCATTTTAGTTCCCGAGGGACATCTGTAATATTCGTACTTTGAACGAACATACAAGTAGTAACTCCATCAGGCCGCCGCTGAAACGGTTCTATGTCTTCCTTAAATTCGCTCTGGAGGTAACAGCAAATACTCGATCGGTACTCAGTAATGAGTCTCACTACTTTTCTATAAGCGGTCTCCTTTATAGATGGACCTCGTTGTTGTTGTGGTCTTCAGTCCGCAGACTGGTCTGATGCTGCTCTCCAAGCTACCCTGTCCTGTGCAAGTCTCTTCATCTGAAAATACGCTTGGCAACCTACATCCTTTTGAATCTGCTTACTGTATTCGTCCCTCGGTCTCCCTCTACGATTTTTACCCCACACACTTCCTTCTAATGCTAAGTTGACGATTCCTTGATGTTTCAGAATGTGTCCAACCAATCTATCCCTTCTCTTAGTTAGGATATGCCAGAAACTTCTTTTCTCCCCAATTCGGTTAAGCACCTACCCATCTAATTTTCATCATTCGTCTGAGGCACCACATTTCAAAAGCTTCTATCGTCTTTCTGTCAGAACTCCTTATCGTCCACTTTTCACTCCCATACAATACTACACTCCAGACAAATGCTTTCAGAAAGGACTTACTAACATTTAAACTAATATTGGATGTCAACAAGTTTCGCTTCTTTAGAAACGCTTCGCTTTTCTCCCATAGCCAGTCTTCGGCCAACAGAAGTTATTTTGCTACCCAAATAAACAAAACTCATCTACTATTTTTATTGTCTCATTACCTAATCTAATTCCTTCAGCATCGCTTGATTTTCTGACATTACATTCCATTACCCTAGTTTTACTCTTGTTAATGTTCATTTTATATCTTCCTTCAATTGTTCTTCCAGATCCTTTGCAGTCTCTGACAAAATTACTATGTCATCAACAAACGGCAAAATTTTATTTCTTCTCCCTGGCCTTTAATTCTCTCTCCAAATTTCTCCTTCCATTCCTTCACTGCGTGCTCAATGTACAGATTGAACATTGGGGAAAGGCTACAACCCTGTCTTACTCCTTTCCCAACCTCTGCGTCCCTTTCTTGACCTTCGACTCTAATAACCGCTGTCTGGTTTTTGTATAGGTTGGATATAGCTCTTCGCTCCATATATTTTACCCCTGCTACCTTCAGAATTTGAAAGAGTTTATTCCAGTCGACGTTGTCAAAAGCTTTCTCCAAATCTACAAACGCTAAAAACGTAGGTTTGTCTTTCCTTAACCTATCTTCTAAGATAAGTCGTAATATGAGTATTGCCTCCCGTTTTCCTACATTTCTCCTAAATCCAAACTTATATACCCCGAGGTCGGATTCCACAAGTTTTTCTATTCGTCTGTAAATAATTCGTGTTAGTATTTTGCAGCCATGACTTATTAAACTGATAGTTCTGCAATTTTCACACTTGTATGTACTTGCTTTCTGTGGAATTGGAATTACAATATTCTCCTGTCTCATCTATCTTGCATGCCGGGTGGAACAAGTTTTTCATTACGTATTCAAAACCGGCGGCAAATATAAAACATCGTCCGAACTAGTTCTGAATGCTTTTTCTGAAAACTACTTCGAACAGTTAGTTCATGAACCCACTAGAATAGTAAGTGGTTGCGAAAATGCCCTTGATCTCCTAGCAACAAATAATCCGGAGATAGTTAAGAGCATCAAAACAAATACAGGGATTAGCGAACATCGAGTTGTAGTAGCGAGACTAAATGTCGAAATTCCCAAATGCACCAAAAATAAACGAAAAATATATCTATTCAATAAAGCAGATAAAAATTCTCTTCACGCTTTCCTGAGTGATAATCTCCAGTCTTTCAAAACTAAAAATGCGAGTGTAGATCAGTTGTGGCTTACTATCAAAGACATAATATCAGTAGCAATCGAGAGATTTATACCAAATAAATTAATAAAAGAGGGGGCTGACCCCCAGTGGTACACAAAACATGTCAGATCACTGTTGCAGAAACAAAGAAAAACGCATGCAAAATTTAAAAAGACACAGAATCCTCAAGACTGGCAATCTTTTACTGAAACTCGCAACCTAGCGCGAACTTCAATGCGAGAATCTTATAGTTGTTTCCACAACGAAATCCTGTCTCGTAATCTTGCAGAAAATCCAAAGAAATTCTGGTCATATGTGAAGTACACTAGCGGCAAAACACAAACAATACCTTCACTACGCGATAGCAATGGTAATACTACCGACGACAGTACTGCTAAGGCAGAATTACTAAACAGAGCTTTCCGAAATTCGTTCACCAAAGAAGATGAAGTGAACACTCCAGTATTCAATCCAAGAACAGCTGCCAGCATGCGATACTTAGAAGTAGATATTCCTGGAGTAGTAAAACAACAAATCTTCCGGGCCAGATTGTATACCAACTAGTTTCCTCTCAGAGCATGCTGATGCAATAGCTCCGTACTTAGCTATAATTTACAACCGATCACTCAGCGAAAGATCTGTACCCAAGCCGGCCGCAGTGGCCGAGGGGACTGAGGCGCTCCAGTCACGGTCTGCATGGCCACTACGGTCGGGGGTTCGAATCACCCTCGGGCATGGATATTTGTGACGTCGTTAGGATTAGCTAGTTCATAAGTAAGTTTAGGGACTGATGATCCCGTAGTTAAGTCCCATAGACTCTACAAACATTTGAACATTTTGAATCTGTACCCAAAGACTGGAAAGTTGCCCAAGTTACTCCAATATTCAAGAAAGGCAATAGGAGTGATCCCCAAAATTACAGGCCAATCTCATTGACGTCGATTTGCAGTAGGATTTTGGAACATATACTTTGTTCGAATATTATGAACTACCTCGAAGAGAACGACCTATTAACCAATAATCAACACGGATTCAGAAAGTATCGCTCTTGCGAAACACAGCTTGCCCTTTATTCACATGAAGTGCCATCGACAAGGGAACTCAAATCGATTCCATATTTCTAGATTTCCGGAAGGCTTTTGATACTGTACCCCACCAGAGGCTTCTAATGAAAGTGCGTGCTTATGGAATATCTTCCCAATTGTGCGATTGTATTCACGATTTCCTATCAGAAAGGACACAGTTCGTTGTAATTGACGGTAAGTCATCGAGTAAAACAGAAGTGATATCTGGCGTTCCACAGGGAAGCGTTATAGGTCCCCTAGTCTTCCTCATGTTTATAAATGATTTAGGAGACAATCTGAATAGCTCCCTTATACTGTTCGCGGATGATGCTGTCGTTTGTCGGTTAGTGAAGTCAACAGAGGATCAAAAGCAACTGCAAAGTGATTTAGACAAAATTTCTACTTGGTGCGAAAATTGGCAATTGACACTAAATAAAGAAAAGTGTGAAGTAATACACATGACCAGTAAAAGAAATCCGCTGAACTTCAATTACGCGATAAATCAGTCAAACCTTAAGGTCGTAAATTCTACCAAATACCTAGGAGTTACAATTACGAACAACTTTGACTGGAGAGAACACAGAAAATATTGTGGGAAGGGGGGGGGGGAAGCGTCACGGAAATGTTGCACGAATTGGGGTGGAAATCATTAAAAGAAAGACGTTATTCATTGCGGCGTGATCTGTTTGCGAAGTTTCAATCACCGACTTTTACTTCTGAATGTGAAAATATTTTGCTAGCACCCACCTACTTAGGGAGACATGACCATCCCAATAAAATAAGAGAAATCAGATCGCAAACGGAACGATGTAGGTGTTCTTTCTTCCCGCGCGCTATTAGAGAATGGAACGGTAGAGAAAAGTTATGAAAGTGGTTAATGAACCCTCTGCCAGGCACTTAAATGTGATTTGCAGAGTATCTATGTAGCTGTAGATACTGTCTTTCCTAACGATATCAGCAGTTCAGACGGAATATCTTCTACTCCAAGGGCCTTGTTTCAACTCAAATCCTTCAGCACTCTGTCAAATTCTTCTCGCAGTATTATATCTCCTACCTCATCTTCCTCCACTTCGTCTTCCATTTCTAGAATACTGATTTTAAGTTTATTTCCTTTGTTTAGGCCCTCTATATATTCCTTCCACAGTTCAGCTTTCCCATAATTGCTTAGTACTGGTTTTTAGTCTGAGTTCGTGGTATTCATACAGCTGTTTTCTTGTCTCCAAATATCTCTCTTATTTTCCTGTTTCCCATAGTTATACATCTTTCTCTGGGTCTGCATTTCTCCTCTAGCCACTCCTGCTTAGCCAGCCTGAACGTCCTGTCAGTCTCATTTCTCAGACGTTTGTACTCCCTTTTGCCTGCTTCACTTGCTGAATTTTTATATTTTCTCCTCTCATCAATTAAGTTCAGTATATCCTGTGTTATCCAGGGATTTATATTAGGCCTTGTTGTTCTGCCTATATGATCCTCTGCGGCCTTCACTGCCCTAACTCTCAGAGATACCAATTCTTCTTCTACAATATTACTTGCCCCCTCTTTAGCCAATCGTTGCCTAATGCTCCCTCTGAAACTCTCAACCACGTCTGGTTCCTTCAATTTGTCCAGGTTCCATCTCCTAACTTTTCTACCTTTCTGCAGTCTCTTAATTTTTAACCTGCAGTTCATAACCAATAAGTTATGGTCAAAGTCTATATCTGCCCTTGGATATGTCTTACAGTTTAAAACATGATATCTAAATCTATTCCTTATCATTACGAAGTCAATCTGGTACCTTCCAGACATTGTCGAGGTGGGGTGGCTTGCGTGCCTCAACGATGCAGATAGGCGTACTGTAGGTGCAACCACAGCGGAGGGGTATCTGTAGTGAGGCCAGACAAACGTGTGGTTCCTAAAGAAGGGCAGCAGCCTTTTCAGTAGTTGGAAGATTGGCTGAGCTGGCCTTGTAACATCAGCTAACATGGCTTTACCATGCAGTTACTGCGAACGGTTGAAAGCAAGGGGAAACTACAGTCGTTACTTTTCCCGAGGACATGAAACTCTACTGTATGAATAGAGTAAAATATTTCGCAGGTAAAATAGTCCCCCATTCAGATCTCCGGGCGGCGACTATTCAGGAGGATGTCGTCATCAAGAAAAACAAATCAGGGATTCTACGGGTCGGAGCGTGGAATGTTCAAAATGTTCAAATGTTTGTAGAACTTATGGGACTTAACTACGGGGTCATCAGTCCCTAAGCTTACAAACTACTTATGAACTACCTAAGACTAAGGACGGCACAAATATCCATGCCCGAGGGGGGATTCGAACCCCCGACCGTAGTGACCGTGCATACCGTGACTGGAGCGCCTCAGTCCCCTCGGTCACCGCGGCCGGCAGCGTGGAATGTTCTAACCCTTAATCGCGCAGGTGAGTTAGAAAATTTGAAAAGAGAAATTGATAGGTTAAAGTTAGATATGGTAGGGATTACTGAAGTTCAGGGCAGGATGAACAGGATTTCTGGCCAGGTGAGTACAGGGTTATAAACACGAAATCACTAGGTGGTAACGCAGGAGTAGATCTGATAATGAATAAGAAAATGGGAATGTGGATAAGTTACTATGAACAGCGTAGTCAACGCATTATCGTAGCAAAGATAAACCTCATCTTCCCAAAATACTCATATCAAACCGAAGTCGACCATCCACCCTCCCCACAATCGTTCGTACAAATTCGTTACATTTCCTGGTCCCTTCCAAAGTTATGGCTGGGTATTTAACCGACGTGATTCTATCAAGCAGGCGACTACTAATACTGTATTCAAACACTATGGTATTTTATTCCATACTCATCTGAGTTAACGTGTATTTTTCGATACTGAAAGGTCGCTCCTACACATTACACCAACTACATAATTTCTCTGTTTTTTATTGAACTGTAAACTTCAACGACACAGAATATTAGTGGCCCTATCACACTTCTCTGAGGCTCTCCTGATGATATCGTTGTCTATGATGAACACTCGCCATCGACTACTACGTACTGGGTTGTATCACTTGAGAAGAGTTCTTGGCCACTCACAAGTGAACCTATCTCATATTTTGGTACATTCGTTAGCAGCTTGCAGTGTTTTCAGAAATCTAGATACATGCAATGTGCATGTTGGACTTCATCATTTTGTTCGCAAGATGTCATGTGTGAAAAGGGCAAGCTGAGTTGCGTATCTTCAGTCTGCACACGCACACACACACACACACACACACACACACACACACATCCACGAGCCTGACAATACAAACATACAAGTTAGTGTTTTTCTAATTGTAAGTTAATTATTCTCGAATCGTGCCCGTATTTTTAAAGTTCTAAGAATAACGAAATAAGCAAATCGAATCGTGCCTCATGTTGGGCGCCAATATATGGAAAATTCTAGGAAACCTCATTGTGATACCTGAGGTATTAAATTTAATAATTCGCACATTGCAATGAAACAACACAAAAATGAGAAATTATGCGACTATTATCAGACTAATACGGACGTTTAATTTAAGATACGGATGTGAGAATTGGAAATATTTATCACAACATTACCACACGAAATATTAGTTTCATTTATTACGATATCCGTAAAAAAAAAAAAAAATAAAATAAATAAATAAAAAAATAAAAAAAAAATCTAAATCTCACTTTACGTCAATGATCACAAAACTTTGCTTAACTTCAAAGAAATTTTTTAGAAAACATGCCAATATAATGAAGTCGTAATCTTTCCTTCTTTCTTTCTCTGTAGCCGTTTTCCCCAAACATTGCAGGGTCGGCTTGTTAATGTGGATTTGGCATGTTAGTAATTATGGAGTGGTCGGATGCCCTTCCTGCCGCCACTAATGAAGTCCTAATGGCATCTTCAAAAATAAAACACGACATTGGCTCATTGTAAACCATTCCAAAGTGCTGGCAGAAACATACAGAAAACGTCCTGTATTACAGCGAATTCTGCACAAGAAAACACGGTCTATATATTTTTCCTCGAATGGCGGAGTCTGGGGAAAAAGTGGCTACATACTAAGCGAGAGTACCAGTAAATTAAAACACTAATACAACGGCCTAGCTGTAATGGAGATTTAAATTTACTACTCTCTAGCGTAATTTGCTGTGTTGTGAAGGAAGTGTCTAAATTATGCTTCGGAATTTCCCAGTTGCCTTCTCAAACTGTATAGTCCAAACTGACTTTTTACGCTCCTCCAATTCGTTTTCTAGGTAAATCTAAAGTTTTCATTTGATGAGTTTACTTTTTGCGTCTTTATGACCTACTAATGGCCAGATCTGCCTCATGCAATAACTAATAGTTATTTACTTAAAGTCACGTTATTTTATAAGACATACGGTTTTTAACATCTACGTAGGTTTCCATTTCGTAATTGAGAAGCAGTATGTTTTACTCTCATCGTTTGTGGCGTTTCCTTCCCTTCACAATCGCAAAATAACTTATATTTTATGACTAGCAGTATCTGCTGCTGAAAACCTCGTGATATGCATCAAGCGTATCGTCTATACTCAAAGATTAATCGCCCCTGACATTCTCAAGAGTATTCACTTGCATGCAGAAGTTGCCTATTTGCGGATCACAATATTGATGGTCATGTCAGCTGCCTCATATTCTCTTCAAGTAGAGAATTTTTCATCAGCTGTCAGCAGCAAGAAGGTACTTCTTGTATATCGCTGAGACTTTTCACGACATTCGGGAGTCTTTGTAAAGAGTTATATAAAATCTAAAAATTACAAACGCTATATCCATTATTTTACTGTATAGTATATGCGATGGGGTCCATATTGAATAAACTTTAGATGGTCGCCATGATTTCTGGTAGTTATCAACAATTTAATTCGGAAAAAAAGCAACTGGTGTCAGTTTCCCAACCGGAAAATCAAATTAAATCAATTAATTTCAATCAAAATATCATGAACGCAAAATATTCACGTATTCCTCAATATAAATGAAATTTGCGGATGCCCTTTTCTTTAAAAAAGCGTAATGAAGACTGCATCCGTGGTACTGCAGTTTATTACAAACTGTAGTTTTATGTCCCAAACAAGTTTCATACGTTTGTGGCTATAACAAAACCTAAGCTATGGATTCTGAAGTTCTTTTGATGAGAAACAATTAACTTTCCATTAGGTTACTGCATAATAAGGTGTAATTTTAGATTTGCTTGTTGATATTACGGTTGACATGGTTTTATCTATCGATTATGTAGTTCATTGATTTGAGTTTACATTTCGTCATATTTTTATTAGGAGATAGTGAATGGAGTTGTGGACGCAATAATGGAGTGCCAAGTGGATAAATAGGAGAACACACCCGCCATATTCTTCTGTTTTAATGCAATAGATGGGTCAAAGTAGCGGAGGCAGAAACATTTGTCGCCATGTATGGAGATAATGCCATTGGACAAAGTACGGCATGAAAATGGCTTTCTCATTTGAAGGGTATCGTTTTTACCTCAGTAATTCTCCATGTTCAAGAAGACATTGGAGGTTCGATGAACATCGCATAAACGTGTCTATCCACAATGTCATATAGTCTCTGTTATGTGTATCTGTTGAGCTTAACTACAGAACGACGCTATGAACCTGTGCATCATCCTAATATTTAATACACGTTATACAACCTCTCACAATAAATTTCGGTGAATAGTCATGTGACATTAACGTAGATGAACTCTGACCGACAGTAGTTTACTATTCTTCAAAATAATCAACTCTGACAACTATGCACCGCTGAGTTCTGTGATAAATGTTCATGTCCAGGAAAATTTGCACAAAGTTTCCTTCGGGATGGCGTTTGAAAATCTCGTCACGTTTCGTCGGATGTCAGGAATATTTTCATATCTCTTTTCTTTCAAAGCGAGTTTTAGTAGAGCGAATATGAACAAGTCTGGAATATTGAGATCCGGTGAGTACGGTCGATGTTGAAGTTGCACGACCATGCCAATATCGTCAAACAGTTCCTGGCAATAATGAGGGTAGTGTAACTCACATTTACCCCTTTGGCACAGAAAGGGGTGAATTATGCTGCCACAAAAGTCTTCGGTCTCTTACCAAGTAGCATCAAAAGTCTGACAGATAGCCAAATGGTATTTAAAAAGAAATTAAATTAATTTCTGAATGGCAACTCCTTCTACGCTTTAGATGAATTTTATATATAATTTTTAAAAAATTAAAATAAGAAATAGTTAAAATATTGAGTGTCATGTATAGACACCATTCACTAAACTGACACGTTCTACATCATTGCGAAATATTTGTATATGATCTATGGAACAAGTATTAATCTGATCTCTTCTGATAGAATTCTCATTGTCAGCTAAATTCTGGATCATTAGAAACACTCTAGTACCGCCCAACCTTTTTTACCCCAAGCTCAAACATATAAAAGTATCACAGTTCAGAAGACTCTGTGCAGCTTAACCACATTGTAAATAATACGAGGTATGTCCACAAAGTAAGTTCCGTTTGGTTATACAAAATATACGTGTAAGATACAGAAGAAGTATTTATTGTACAACTGTTAAACTATTTTCTACATATGTTCCGAATTTTTGTAGGCCCATGTCATATCGTAGCACAAATTTTTGTATGCCTTCTTCATAGAAGATTGCCATGTGGTAAGATGTTCTTTCAGCTTATCATCATCGTTGAAGCGTTGATCACTAAGGACAGATTTTAGGTGTAAGAAGAGTTGAAAGTCGCTAGGAGCGAGGTCAGAGCTGTACGGAGGATGATCAAACACGTCACAGCGAAATTCCCGTGAGTATTAAAAAAAAAAAAAAACTTTCTTGCAGTAATCCTCTTCTTACACCTAAAATCTGCCCTTGCTGGTCTACACTTCAACGATGATGACGAGCGGAAAGAACATGTTACCACATGGTTGCATACGCAGGAGGCAACCTTCTATGAAGAAGGCATACAAAAACTAGTGCCTCGCTATGACAAGTGCCAAAAAAATTTCGGATACCATGTTGAAAATAGTTTAACAGTTGTAGATTTTTGTACAATAAATGTTTTCTCTGTATTTGTACACGTTTGTTTTATATAACCAAACGGAACTTACTTTGTGGACTTACCTCGTAATAATAATATAGAGGGGGGAACCACCCTTTGCCCCCCCCCCTGTTAGATCCGACTATGACTACTTCCTATTCCCTCGATTCAAACTCACTCTGAAAACAAAGAGATCTAACGATATTCCTTACGTCAAGTTTAACATGACGAAGCTTCTGAACACAATCCCAAACGAAGAGTTCGTGCGAAGTTTCCGGGACATATATTGCAGAGCTCAGTTGTGTACAGTTGTGGGAGGTGACTATTTAGAAGGGCAGTAAGGTAATTGTAGTTTATATTTCATCTATGTTAACGTTACACAGCTAATCACTGAACTTTATTATCAAAGTTGTGCCAGTTTTGGGATTTAAGTTTTCTATTTCTTCTGACTCTCATGATAAAATCTAAGTGCTTCAAGACGGAATCTGAACAATACCACCTCTGAAATATTAATGGATACCTAAAAAATTATCTTTCTTACAGTAATCTTTTATTTCATATCAATGTGATATCCGTTCTTACAGACAGCCGTCCATCCATTCTTCAGTGCGTATCACACTAGGCCCGAACTCTTACGGGGATCCGCGACGTGCAGTGAGTAATAGTTAAGCTTAAGGGACTTAACTGCGGGGTCATCAGACGACACAAACATCCATGACCGACTTCATTCCCCAGCTTGGTGCAAATTTTCAACTTTCCCCAACTCACAGTTAACATCGTAAATTCCTTTGTGTGTTGATCTTCTATTAGATTCCCGCAATATGCTGCTACCTTAGAAACGTTGTAAGAAGAAACTACAATAATTTGTCGAAATTTTGAAGTCTATTAACATGTGATTACCATTTCATTTCCTAAGTAATGAATTCTGTGTTTATTATCGTCGTATCTCTGTGATAATTCATTTACTTCCTTTGTAATGTTTTCATTTATACTAAGTTAAATCTCCCCTCTTTGGACGAAAGTTGGACTTATGAAGCATCAGGTATTGCTTGGCACCTGGTTGTATTTCACTGTGACTGCAATATCCCATATTAACTAGTCACCTAAGAAGTACACACTATTATAATGTTACATTCTGCATATCTCCCTTTCGTGTTAGCTGTCACTCCTAGAAAAATCTTGCCTGCGCACGTGTAACAGAAGTATCTGGAAATCAAGCTTCCATAATTTCATTACAACTTCACAGTACATCAACTAATCAACGGTTTTCAACATTTCAATCCAGCAGTTCATCTCTCGGTCCCCCTCTGCGATTGTTAACCACACACTTCCCTACAGTGCTAAATTCCTTGATGTCTAAGAATGTGTCCTACAAATTGATCCTTTTTTTTAAATCAAGGTACCAGAAATACCTTTTCTCCCCAATTCTATTTAGTACCTCCTCTTAGTTACGCGATCAACCCATCTAAGTTTCAACATTCTTCTATCCTCTTCCTGTCTGAACTATTTTTCGTCCGTGTTTCACTCCCGTACAAGGCACTCCACACAAATGCCTTCAAAAAGTCTTCCTTACACTTAAATTAATATTTGAAATCAAATGTTTGTTAGGCTTATGGGACTTAACTGCGGGGTCATCAGTACCTAAACTAACATACTATTTATGAACTAACTTATACTAAAGACAACACAAACAACCATGCCCGAGGGAGGATTCGAACCCCCGACGGGGAACAGCCTCGTGCATCGGAGCAAAGCGCCTCAATGCGCTCGGCCATTCCGCCGCGGATATATATATATATATACTTTTTTTTGCCATTTCCATTCTGTATTATATATCCTTTGTACTGTGACCATCATATGTTAGTTTACTACCCAAGTAACAAAACTCATCCAGCACCTTTAGTGTTTCATTACCTAAGTCCTTCGGCACTGATTTTCTTAGACTGCGTTCCATTGCCCTTGTTTTTCTCCTTTCAACCCACCGGCCATTCCTTTAAACTGCTCTTCCAGGTCCTTTTCTGTCTCTGACAGCGTTACAATGTCGTTAGCAAAACGCAGTCGTTTTATTTCTTCACCCTGAACTTTAAATCTTTCTCCAAGTTACTCCTTGCTTTCCTTTATAGCTTGCTCAATGTACAAATTGAATAACATTAAGCAAAGGCTACAAACCCATCTTACTCCCTTCCCAACCAGTGCATCTCTTTAATGCCTTTTGACTCTCGTCCCTGAAGTCTAGTATTTTTACAAATTGTAAATAACCTCTCGTTCCCAATTTTTTACGTCTGCTAACTTCAGAATTTAAAAGAGTAAATTCCAGTCAATACTGTCAAAACTTTCTCCGAATCTACAAAAGCTAGAAGCGTAGGTTTGCCTTTGCTTAATCTACCTTCTAAGATAAGTCATAAAGTGAGTATTGTCTCCCGTATTCCTACATTTCTCCTAAATCCAAACTGATTTTACCCGAAGTCAACGTCTACCAGCTTCCCGATTCTTCTGTAAATAATTCATGTTAAAATTTTGCAACCAAGACTTATTAAACTGATGTTTCTGTAATTTACATACCTGTCTGCTCCTTCTTTATTTGGAATGGGTATTACTAGATTTTTCTTAAAGTCTCAGAGAATTTCACCGGTCTCATAAATCTTACACACAAGTTTAAATAGTTTAGTCTTGGCTGGCTCTCCCAGACACTTCTGTAGTTCTGAGGGTATGTCGTCTACTCCAGGGTCCTTGTTTTGGCCTAGTCTTTCAGTTTTTTCTGCTATTCATAGTCTTCTACTTTCCCGTTCGTTTACAGCATTATTTCTACATTTCATTTCCTTTGTCGAACCTCTTTATATTTTCTATATATTCTTTCTACCTTTTAGCTTTCCCTTCTTTGATCAGAACTGCTTTTCCATCTGAGTTCCTTGTCTCCAGATGTCTCATATATTTTCCTGTAGGCGTTATCTATTTTTGCCCTAGTCATACATTCTTCTACAGACTTGAATTTGTCCTCTAGCCACTCCTGCTTAGCCATGTTGCACTTCCTGTCGGTCTCATTTTTAGTCGTCTACACTACATTTTGCCTCTTTCATTATTGCATGGTTATACTTTCTCCTTTAATTAATTAAATTCAGTATTTCTTGTGAAATCCAAAGATTTTTTTGTATGTCTTGCCTTTCTACCTATTTGGACCTCTGCTTCCTTCACTGTTGCATCTTTCAAAGCTACCCTTTAATCTTCTGCTGTATTGTATCCCCCTGTTTCTGTTAATTGTTGCGTAAAGTTCCCTCTGAAATTTTCAGTAACTTTAGGTTCCTGCAATTTATCCAGGTCCTATCTCCCTATGTTCTTAACCTTCTGCTGTTTATTCACTACAGATCAAAACCAATAAGATATGGTCAGAATCTGCATCTGGGCCAGGATATGTCTTACAATTTAAAACCTGGTCCCGAAATGTATATCTTAACATTATAAATGTGGTATCTTTCATAATTCTTACGCGTCATCATTCTTAAACGAAGTGTTCCGTGCAAAATTGTAACAGGCTGCTTCCTCTTTTACTTGTAGTGGGACATGTATTTAACCGTCCACTATTTTCTTCATAAAGCTCAATTTCGCAGTTGTTCAATACTTACGGAATATATTGTTTTGAATGTTATTAATGTTTGACAACATATACTTGTGTGAACTGTTTGTTTCATGTGTAACGACAGTGCTGCAGTAGTACGCAGTGACGAGTTCTCCGCTGACGTCAGCGAGAAAAAAGCTGGTCGCTGTCGATGATTAGCCGAAGGTCGGCGCGCTGAACTAGAGGACATTGCTGCTGTTGCAGACTGTGATAGTTTTTTTTTTGTTGTTTTTTTTTGTTGTTGTTTTTTGTTGTTTTTTTACATTAACAATGAATATGAAGAAAAATGTAAATAAAAAAGATTTAGTCATGACTTGTATTCCGTATTGAGAGGCAGTCTCTTTGCAATCATGATTTGTATATACTGAATTGTGTGTGATTAATTACGTCAAATATATTTAAAATAAAAGTTTTAAAAGGAGTTGATGATGAGAGTCTACGATTACTAAAAAAAATTAAACAAGATGTGTAAATGATTTTTTCTGAAGTGAAGTTCGACTGTGGATTGAAAGACTTGCACAATAATTACGTGTCACTAAAGTTGCACGAAATTTGATATGGTTTTATCTAATGCCAGTGCCAGCTGTCACCAGTGTCGCTGCGTTAACAGCGCTAAGTATCTGAATTTAATTTGTGTCAAATTTAATTTGTGTCAAATTTAATTTGCCTGTCTAGTTCATTTTCGGTAGTACTGTTTTAAGAGGTTTATTCCCGCGTACTTGCAGATTTCGTTTGTACTACTGTTTTAATAGTTTATTCTATCGTATTTGATAAATACCGTTGTGTTTAGTCTTCGTCTTTGACCGGTGTATTTCAAAACAAGTCAGAGACCGTTACTAAGCTCGTTATCAGTCAGTCCAGTGCCAGCTGTCACCAGTGTCGCTGCGTTAACAGCGCTAAGTATCTGAATTTAATTTGTGTCAAATTTAATTTGCCTGTCTAGTTCATTTTCGGTAGTACTGTTTTAAGAGGTTTATTCCCGCGTACTTGCAGATTTCGTTTGTACTACTGTTTTAATAGTTTATTCTATCGTATTTGATAAATACCGTTGTGTTTAGTCTTCGTCTTTGACCGGTGTATTTCAAAACAAGTCAGAGACCGCTACTAAGCTCGTTATCAGTCAGTCCAGTGCCAGCTGCCACGAGTGCCGGACTCAGTTTTGTTGATTCGACAGTGTAGTTACCACTGACCACAGTTAAGTCAGCAGCCAGCCGCCTTCATTAGAGTACTAGGCTTCTTTAAAGTTGTTAATTGCTGTTAATTGTATCGATAGGATGGATAGGATGTGTGCCTGTTGTGTGCGGACGCAGGAGGAGTTGGCCGCGGTTCGCGAACAGCTGAGCGTGCTGATGGCTACGGTCAGCCGTCTTCAGGCTGCTGTCTCGGGGTGCAGCGATGGTGGGGAGTCTGGTGCGTCGAGTGGGACACCTCAGGTGTCTCACGCTACGCTCTCTGTCCCTGCTACCGAGGCACCTTCAGGTGTACCGGACGTCGTCGAGCCGCCTTCTCCGCAAGGGGAGTGGCAGGTTGTACGGCGTTCGCGTCGCTCGAGGCGGAAGGCCAATGTGGAGGCTGGACGTCCGTCCGCGCCCGTTCGTCCTGTGAGTGAAAGTGTGGCCACTCCTTCAGCAGGGTCCGAGCAGGTGCACGGGGGGAGGGGATTATTAGTTATCGGGAGCTCCAATGTCAGGCGCGTGATGGAGCCCCTTAGGCAGATAGCGTCCAGATCTGGAAGGAATTCCAACGTGCACTCGGTGTGTTTGCCGGGGGGCCTCATCCGAGATGTGGAAGCGGCCTTGCCGGCGGCTATCGAGGGTGCGGGGTGCAGTCGACTGCAAGTCGTAGCTCACGTCGGCACCAATGACGCTTGTCGCTTGGGTTCTGAGGACATCCTCAGGTCCTACGAGTGGCTGGCGGAATTGGTGAAGGCTGCTGCCTTCGCACGCGGGGTGCAAGCAGAGCTGTCGATTTGCAGCATTGTTCCCAGGGTTGATCGGGGTCCTTTGGTTTGGAGCCGAGTGGAGGGTCTGAACCAGAGGCTTCGCCGACTCTGTGACAGTCATGGCTGCAGATTTCTGGATCTGCGTTATCGGGTGGGGAATTGTAGGGTGCCCTTAGATAGATCAGGGGTGCACTACACTAAGGAAGCGGCTACTCGGGTAGCAGAGTACTTGTGGAGTGCACATGGGGGTTTTTTAGGCTAGGCGCTAACTCTGATGAGCACTCGCCTGTCAGCATTCAAACAGCGAATTCAGGCCACGTTCGGAACAAAAATTCGAACATAAAAATATTAGCCGCGAACTTACAGAGTATTAGAAACAAAGTTCCCGAATTTGCAGCGCTGCATGGAAGTTATTGCGCTCAGATAGTTTTAGGCACCGAAAGCTGGCTAAATGATGATGTGGCAAGTTCAGAAATATTTAGCGAATCGTGGAATGTATATCGGAAAGATAGATCTGATACAACTGGAGGAGGAGTGTTCATCGCTGTGGACAAAGATATTGTTTCTACTGAGATCGAGGTTGAAAGTAACTGTGAAGTTATCTGGGCACGCATAACAGGTCTAAAAGAAGTAAAATTAATAGTTGGGTGTTTTTACCGGCCCCCCAGTGCTGCTGTAGCAGTCTTAGAATCATTCAAGGAAAGTCTACACCAGGTAGTGCATAGGTATCCGGGCCATGTAATATTAGTCGGAGGTGACTTCAACCTTAAGAGTATAGATTGGGACCTCGCTAGTTACATTTCAGGCGGTACAGACAAGCAGTCTTGCGAGCTACTTTTGGACACATTCTCCGAAAACTGTCTTGAGCAGTTAAACCGGCAACCCACGCGCAATGGAAATATTCTAGACCTTATAGCCACAAACAGGCCTGACCTTATTAACGATGTCTGTGTAGAGACAGGAATTAGTGATCACGATATCGTCATAGCGTCGATGGTGACCAAAGTTCATAAACCAGTCAAGAAGGCTAGGAGCGTGTTTTTGTTGGGAAAAGCCGACAAGCAAATGTTACGATCGCACTTAGAAAATGAATGGGCATCGTTTAATTCTGGGACTATGGATGTAGAGGAATTGTGGACTAAATTTAAATGCATTGTTAATGAAGGGTTAGAGAAATATGTGCCAGTAAAGACGATTAAGGATGGAAAAGATCCACCGTGGTATAATAATAATGTTAGAAAGCTGCTGAGAAAGCAAAGGCTGTTGCACTCTCGATTCAAAAAAGAACACGCAAATGATGACAGGCAAAAGTTAGTAGAGATTCGTGCGTCTATAAAAAGATCGATGCGTGAAGCATACAATAATTATCACAGCCATACCTTAGCAAAAGATCTTTCCGAGAACCCGAAAAAATTCTGGTCCTATGTAAAATCGATAAGCGGGTCAAAGCCCACTGTCCAGTCACTAGTTGATGATTCCGGGGCAGTAGTAGAAGAAAGCAAACGGAAAGCTGAAGTTCTAAATTTAACCTTTAAGAAATCTTTCACGCAGGAGGACCGCACAAATATACCATCATTTGATCAACGTACTAATTCCGAAATGGGGGACATAGCAATAGGTATTTCCGGTGTAGAGAAGCAGCTGAGAGAGCTAAATACGAAAAAGTCTGCTGGTCCGGATGGAATACCAGTTCGGTTTTACAAAGAGTATTCTGCGGCATTGGCCCCCTACTTAGCTTGCATTTATAGCGAATCTTTAATTCAGCGCAAAGTTCCTAGTGATTGGAAAAAAGCGCAGGTGACTCCCGTGTATAAGAAAGGAAAGAGAACTGACCCATACAATTACAGGCCAATATCGTTGACATCGGTTTCATGTAGAATTTTGGAGCATATTCTCAGTTCGAATATAGTAAATTTCCTTGAAACGGAAAAGCTTCTTTCCATGAATCAGCACGGGTTTAGGAAACATCGTTCATGTGAAACTCAGCTTGCCCTTTTCTCACATGACATCTTGCGAGCCATGGACGAAGGGCAACAGTCGGATTGTGTTTTTCTCGACTTCAAAAAGGCGTTCGACACGGTGCCACACTGCAGACTGCTAACGAAGATACGAGCTTATGGAATAGGTTCACAGATTTGTGACTGGCTGGAAGACTTCCTAAGTAATAGAACGCAGTACGTTGTTCTGGACGGCAAGTGTTCATCAGAGACGAGTGTATCGTCAGGCGTGCCCCAGGGGAGTGTGATAGGACCGCTATTATTTTCTATCTATATAAATGATCTGATGGACAGAGTAAGTTGTAATTTGCGGCTGTTTGCTGATGATGCTGTGGTGTATGGGAGGGTGTCGTCTGTAACTGACTGTAATAGCATACAGGTTGACTTAGACAAAATTTCTAGTTGGTGCGAAGAATGGCAGCTAGCTCTCAATGTAGAAAAATGTAAGGTGATGCGCATGAGTAGAAAAAACAGTCCTATAATGTTCGAATACAGCATCAGTAGTGAGCTTCTTGATGCGGTCGCGTCGTTCAAATATCTAGGCGTAACATTGCAGAGCGATATGAAATGGAACGAGCATGTAAGGACAGTTGTGAGTAAGGCAGACAGCCGACTTCGGTTTATTGGGAGAATTTTGGGAAGATGTACTTCACCTGTAAAGGAGATCGCGTATAAAACGCTTGTACGACCACGTCTTGAGTATTGCTCAAGTATTTGGGACCCGCAGCAGATCGGTTTTAAGGAAGACATAGAGGCGGTTCAGAGGCGAGCAGCTAGATTTGTTACCGGTAGGTTCGATCAATGCGCGAGTGTCACGGAAATGCTCCGGCAACTCAATTGGGGATCGCTGGAAGAAAGACGACGTTCTTTTCGTGAATTTCTGTTAAGTAAATTTAGAGGGCCGGAATTAGAAGCTGAGTGTAGTACGATCTTGCTGCCGCCTACTTACATTTCGCGTAAAGATCACAAAGACAAGATAAGAGAAATTAGGGCTCGTACGGAGGCATATAGGCATTCTTTTTTTCCTCGTTCAATTTGGGAGTGGAATAGGAAAGGAAATGCCTAGTAGTGGTACAGTGTACCCTCCGCCACGCACCTTACGGTGAATTGCGGAGTATGTATGTAGATGTAGATGTAGATGTAAATGCAGATATATAGGAGTGCTGTGAAACAAAAAACTCTCGTGGAGCCGTCAACTAAAATTTTACTCAGGTTTTACGAACTTAACGAATCTGATTGTAGAAAGCAGTCCTGAAATATTTTAAATATTCAAGTCAAGAAATTTAATATGAATAATTTGAAAACTAAAATTATCGTCAGTGATAATTATTATGAGTTGGTACTAGTTGACTTCAGGTACGAAGTCACGGTCATTTAAAGAGTTGTTTGTTAATGAAATCAGAGTTCATTAAAAAACTGGTACCACCACACAGTTCTTTTGCCCAGTCCATATTACGGCGGGCTACTTAAAAAAAAAACAAAAAACAAAACAAAAACAAAAAAAAAAAACAAAAAAAACACCTCCCCTCTTTCATGCCTTCCCTCGGCGATGTTACCAACGCACTTCGTGCCAGTGCCCTGGTTTGTAAACAGGGCAGCACTGCACGCGAGGTGCCGTGTCGATATGCAACTTCAGTCCATATCATCACCCTTTTACTAACCTTGTGTCTTCTGTCGTAGTTGATGTCCCAGTGCACAGGTGAAGCACACAGGTCGCGTATCCGTTGTACCTGAAGTGATGCTTAAAGAGGTGTTGAGACGTGGCTAGGAAGTATTGCACTACGAAAAACTTTAGATTTTGTAGGATGCCAGTGCTTATTTTTATTGAAGAAATGCCAGTGTATATCCAAGCACAAATATACAGTCTGAGTAATATTAAATATATAAACGATACATAACGTATAAACTGTCCCTGGCCCGCACTGAACTAACATGAATGCGCAATGTATCGCGGTCGGCGCTTGACTGACTGCCGCCGCACTTCGCTGCGCGCCATAGGCCACCGTTTTGGCGCCAAGCGAAACTTCTAGACTACCATTGTTCAACTTATTACAAAATATACAAATAATTAAATCTTTGAATTAACCGAAATATAGCTTAGCACAAAAGCGTTACAGAAATTATACAGATAAATTTTAATAGACATAGGAAAGTTAAATATTAATAAAAGAAGCTTAAAATTTTGGCGGACAACTAGTATAGGCGGGAGCCAATCATATCTCAACTTGCAATAGGGGCGGAGCTTTCCCACAGGATACAAGCTCATCTACTATCTATCTCTCTCACCCTTTCTGTTACGTCACACCTCCAAACAAGAAAACTTCTTTAACACCCAATACATTGAGATGCGAAATAAATGGCTCCATGTTAGCCCCCTCACAATATTCACCTACCATTCCCCCATATTAAAAAAAAAAAAAAATCTCTGGTAAACGAGAGATTGCAACTACAGTTACTCCCATCAACACCCCCAGGTGAAGTTTGGACTGTATAAGACGATTTACAGAAGAAAGTTCAGCTGTGAGCCGTGCTAGGACAGCTCAGCCGGTAGATCACTTCCACGCGAAAGGCAAGTGTCCGCACTCACTTTTAACCTGGCAGGACGATTCGTACAAGAATGAAAACTGTCAGTAACTTTAATCGTACTTGCGGTCGCTTCAGATGGAGTGGACTCGCTTTATATGAGTGACAGCTCAGCTTTTGGGCGGAAACTGCCGGGCACCGGCAGTCGGTAGCGGCCTGTCGCCGATACCCCCTCCCCACCAGCGGCCTGACCGTGACAACTGTAACTGCAGCCGGCCTTTTATTTCCGGGCAATATTGTGGCGGCTCACTCTTTCCCCGGCAGGCGGCGGCCTCCCCAATATCCTCCGCAGCCACTCTCCCTCCCCCTCCCCCTCCCCTTGCCCTTCCGGTCCCACCCCCCCCCCCCACCCGCTCCCGCCGCTGCGAGCGCCGCGCGCGTCAATTCCGCTAACTTAGTTGGGCGCTCATCTGCCGCTGGCTCATCTAATTTGGAGCCTCCCGCGGTTCGAGTGGCGCCGAGCCGGGCCGGGCCGGGCCGCGCCGACCCCACCCGGCCTGCGCGCCAGGGCAGGGCGGGCGAGATTCGAATGGAGCGGCGGCTGGCCGCGGCAGCTGCCTACCCCCTACCCCCTAGCCCGCGCTAAGTGCCTTTGACGGGGAGCGCCCCTCATTACGGCGCGGAACGAGGTTAAAACCGACCCGGCCGCGGCCGCGGCCGGACGAGCCCGAATTTGGGGGCGGCGACGCCTCTTGCGGAGTCATCTGCGGCCGCCGCCCTAATTGCCTACGCCCTCTACCCCCCGCTGACCACAAACAAATATTTTACCGCATCCACTAAGCACCCAGTGGATTTCTTTTAACCACTCCAGCCATTTGTACCACCTTTCTACACTTGGTCTCCTACGATACGTTCTGTGCAATGTTCACCGCATCCGCCTCCTTTTGAATACGATCTACGAACACTTGGCTGCCAGATTCCAGTCTTCTATTTTAATATGACTTGCTTAGGCAGTAACACTGTTAATAACGGATTCAGTCGCTTCGTTGCATCCACTAAGCACCCAGTGGATTTTTTAACCACTCCAGCCATTTGTACCAGCTTCAACACTTGGTCTCTTACGATACGTTCTGTGCGATGTTCATCGCATCCGCCTCCTTTTGAATACGATCTACGAACACTTGGCTGCCAATTCCAGTCTTCTATTTTAATATGACTTGCTTAGGCAGTAACACTGTTAATAACGGATTCAGTCGCTTCGTTGCAACCACTAAGCACCCAGTGGATTTTTTAACCACTCCAGTCATTTGTACCAGCTTCAACACTTGGTCTCTTACGATACATTCTGTGCGATGTTCATCGCATCCTCCTCCTTTTGAATACGATCTACGAACACTTGGCTGCCAATTCCAGTCTTCTATTTTAATATTCCTTCTTTAGGAAGTAACACTGTTAATAACGGATTCAGTCGCCTCGTTGCATCCACTAAGCAAATGTTCTAAAGTTTGTAGAACTTATGGGACTTAACTATGGGGTCATCAGTCCCTAAACTTACAAACTACTTATGAACTACCTAAGACTAAGGACGGCACAAATATCCATTCCCGAGTGGGGATTCGAACCCCCGACCGTAGTGGCCGTGCAGACCATGACTGGAGCGCCTCAGTCCTTTCGGCCACCGCGGCCGGCCGCTAAGCACCCAGTGGATTTTTTAACCACTGCAGCTATTTGTACCAGCTTCGACATTTGGTCTCGTACGATACGTTCTGTGCGATATTCACCGCATCCGCCTCCTTTTGAATACGATCTTCGAACACTTGGCTGCCAGATACCAGTCTTCTATTTTAATATGACTTGCTTAGGAAGTAACACTGTTAACAACGGATTCAGTCGCCTCGTTGCATCCACTAAGCACCCAGTGGATTTTTTAACCACTCCAGCCATTTGTACCAGCTTCGACACTTGGTCTCCTATGATATGTTCTGTGCGATGTTCACCGCATCCGCCTCCTTTTGAATACGATCTACGAACACTTCCTGCCAGATTCCAGTCTTCTATTTTTAATATGACTTGAGGTTACCTGACATTGTCTGGTGTGGAGGCGATTAATTCGTTTTATAGTTTCCAAATGATAAGCCAAGATCGCAAACTAGCAATTTATTAAGTGACGATCGGTTTCGGTGCATTATGTCACCATCATCTGGTCATATTATAATCTGGTCATCTTGTTAAAAAATTGGATATAAAATAAGAAGTGCAACATTGCACTTAGTCATTTCACTTTATATAGTGACTAAGTGCAATGTTGCACTTCTTATATTATATCCAATTTTTTAACAAGATGACCAGATTATATATAATGGTGACATAGTGCACCGAAACCGGTCGTCACTTAATAAATTGGTAGTTCGCGATCTTGGCTTATCATTTGGAAACTATAATATGACTTGCTTAGGAAGTAACACTGTTAATATCGGATTCAGTCGCCTCGTTGCAGAACAGTGGCCTGATTTTCTTTGTGTATATGCAGATGGTTCCAAAATTCCACAAGAAGAGTGTACTGGATGTACCTTTTTCTGCCCTCAGATTCAGAGAACCTTCAAATTGTCAACGAATACCTCTTTATATATACATGTGGCGTCTGTTCCGAAAGAACAGACGTCACTTCTGATCCTGCAGTTGTTATTACTTAATATTCACAGAATATATGACATCAACTGCGATTGGGCAAAGCTGAAAATGTGTACGCAGCCGGGAATCGAACCCGGGTCTCCTGCTTTCTAGGCAGTTGCGCTGACCCCTACACCACTGGGGACACAGTGATCACCGCACCTTCAAGGACTACCTGAGCACGCCTCCCGTCAGATACAAATTCCTAGCTTCGCCCTGCCCATAGTACTCAAACTCGTAGTTATGAAACTAATTCCCGTAAGAGTAAGGACTTCAAACTTGCCCACCATTCCCCACTAACGATAGGATCATTGCCCGTCACCGTCATATTATATATATATATACATGTGGCGTCTGTTCCAAAAGATCAGACGTCACTTCTGATCCTGCAGTTGTTATTATTTAATATTCACAGAATATATGACATCAACTGCGATTGATCAAAGCTGAAAATGTGTACCCAGCCCGGAATCGAACCAGGCTCTCCTGCTTTCTTACTCTTACGGGAATTAGTTTCATAACTACGAGTTTGAGTACTGTGGGCAGGGCGAAGCTGGGAATTTGTATCTGACGGGAGGCGTGCTCAGGTAGTCCGTGCAGGTGCGGTGATCACTGTGTCCCCAGTGGTGTAGAGGTCAGCGCAACTGCCTAGAAAGCAGGAGACCCGGGTTCGATTCCCGGCTGGGTACACATTTCCCGAAAATATTAATTGTGTCTGACTCTCAAAGTGTCCTTCAAAGCCTACAACACCGGAGATGGAACAAAAAAAACCCAACAGCTATATTCTGGATGTGATTTCGGCATATATTCGCTGTACAAATACGGGTCGGACAGTTAATTTACTGTGGGTGCCTTCTCACGCTGGTATCTGCTATAATGAGGAAGTTCATGCATTGGCTAAGCTAGCGGCATCCTTAGGCACTGTCTTGGACCTGCAACTACCATACACAGACTTCTTGCGGTCAAGGAATACGCAAAACAACAGTGGCAACAGATGTGGAACGTTTCCCAAGAAACGAAAGGCGCTTCTTACGATGTGCTGCAATCTCGGATTTCTACGCGCCGGTCGCGGTGGCCGAGGGGACAGTCTGCTTTAGGCAGCGGTGCGGTGAGGTGGACGTGTTTACGTCCCGCCGCGGAGTCTCGGGCGTGCGCGCGGCTGTTTACTGTTTTTGTTTCTCGCGAGTGACTACTTATTGACACGCAATGGAACACTCATATAGGAAGGCAACTATCAAGATCACTTTCACGCCTGGATACGCACGACCCAAAGCATTTGAAATCGAACGTTTCATAGAAGAAGAGCTAAAAATCGATCCCGAGTACGTGATTGGCATTCATTTCTCTATCGCGAGCAGTGTGGTATATCTGAAATTGAGCAACGACACAGTATGTGACAAACTTGTACGCGACCATGCGGATGGACTAAAATTTAAACATGCCGATGGCAATGTTGGAGCAGTTTCGATCGACCACGCAGGAATCCGCACTATAAGAGTCTTCGAACTGCCCTTCGAGGTTCCAGAATATGTAGTGGTCAATGCTTTACAACCATATGGACGTGTTATCAGCCATGTTCCCGAAAAATGGAGCACATTTACGAAATACCCCGTTCTGAATGGGGTGCGGCAAGTACGAATTGATCTTACAAAGCACGTTCCGTCTTACCTCACTATCGGAGGTTGCAGAGCCATAATTATATACGACGGTCAGCCCAAGACCTGTTCTAGCTGCGGCAAGGAGGGCCATCTACGTTCTCAATGCATCCAAAGGAGGATCACACAAGTTTCGGCGGGCGAAACTGCACTACCACCCACGATCGTTTCTATGCCTCTTACTTACTCTGCCGCTACTCGACAAGATGTTCCGTCGCGCGATACTGAGTATCAAGTGGTGGATGATTCCACAGTAAAGGTGACACAAGCTGATGACAACGCTGACAAGATGACAGTCGAGGAAACCGATACGGACCAACCACAACAGACTAAAGTGGCTACAACGGAGACGTCTATGGACGTCGATCGGCTGGTGCCACCCACGGCTGCTTTTGTGCCCAACGCATCAGACGACCAAGCCTCCACACAGGATGCGGACACGGATGTACGACAACGCAAGCAGAGATCCCCAAAACGACGGAGGAAACGACGTCGCACACCATCGGATGATAGTTTTCTACGTACAGATCGGGCAGATGATGAGGACGCCACGATGGAGAGTACGGGGGCCTCTGACGACGAACAACATCACAACGCTGAACGTGAGGACCCAGGACACACCAGCGAGGCCATCTCTGACGTCCCGCACGAAGTCCTACAACTTCGCACGATAACAGAAAATACGGTGCCAGCGGCTGTGGCTGCAAAGTTCCGGACACAGGGCCCGTCTTGAACAAGTGAACCCGACGACGTCTATGAAATCCAGGCTCCGCTAACCGCGAGCACCGCGGTTGCGACGGCACCGCCCACGGAGTCCCGTCATAACTAAAGTTTGCCGCTTCACTGGCACCACCGAAGGAGAACGCGCCAGCAATAACAATGCACGCTTACTATGCACGCCCAACAACAGGTAATGCAGCAACAAGCCTACCGCACAGCATCCATCAACCCCAATAATATAAGGTCGCAAGTCAAGACCACCCTCCTACAGGATATGCTGCGCGCAGCAGACATAGACATCGCTCTATTACAAGAAGTATACGTCGACGACTTCCCGTCTTTCTATGGCTACAACAGCTTCATGTCACCAGCTTCAGACACTGGTAGCGGCGTAGCGATGCTCCTAAAGGAAGGTCTTGTAGCGGAGGATGTCATCTACTTACCATCGGCACGAGGAATGGCTATAACAGTACTTGGAGTGCGCTTTATCAACATCTACGCACCGTCCGGCACAGACAAGCGAAGAGAACGATCCCACTTCTTTGCCGAAGAAATAGCTCCGCTCTTTCTAGGTCGACACGCTGAATGCATCCTTGGCGGCGATTTCAACTGTGTGCTGTCGCCGAAGGACCAGTTCCCGCACTATAATCCGTGCCCAGAATTGAGAACTTTAACACAGGAACTTCGGATGGTAGATACCTGGGAATATGTACATGGAGATCTAACCGGATACACTTACGTAACCAGCCATTCCGGCAGCCGCTTAGATCGCGTCTACGTTACGCGCTGCCTCCAACGTCACATGCTTGACGCAGAACTATGGCCAGCGGCTTTCAGTGACCACTCGGTTTATATCTGCACGATCGGCCTCCAAAGGCAACAAGTGTGGCGAGGCCATGGCATATGGAAGATGAACGTGGCCCATCTTCAAGCTCTGGAGTGTCATCAAGTTATTGAAGAAGTTTGGAATAATTGCGTAAGGCGACGACGGACTTACCCTACGACATTAAGATGGTGGTTAGAATGCACTAAACCGGCGATACGGCGTGCATTCATTGCGTTGGGGCGCGAACAATCACAGTGGAAATGGCAAACTTTAAACTTTTATTTCACTATACTAAGAGAATGCACATATCAGGCCCCTTCACCGGAACGACAAATGATGGTTCAACGAGCTAAGGCTAAAATCGTCGCTCTTATACGCTCACATCTGGAAGGTGCAGCGGTTCGTGCTAGGACAATGGACCGTGTTGCGGGTGAACATCCATCGATGCACCATATTATTCAGGAACATAAGCGACGTCACAGGGGCCTAATGCATACCATTGACACTGATGATGGCTCCCATCTCACGTCACAAAATGACATAGCACGTGCCTTCGCTGATTATTATACCCGATTATACACCGCAGAAGAACTAGAGCGGGAGGCCCTCCATGAAGTCACTAACACGCTATTCGGGACGCTAGATCAAGAGGCTGGAGCGATACTGCTGGAGGACATTACTGAGGACGAAGTGCTCGATGCCATAGGCAAGGGCGCACTCAATAAGTCGCCAGGGCCAGACGGAACACCTTTGGAATTTTATCGGACTTTCCAACACTTGATTGCTCCCTATTGGACGGAAATTTGTCGCGAACTCATGTCTCCTGAAGAGTCAATTCCGCCAGCATTTGTAGAGGGGGTCATCATCCCAATACCTAAAACATCACGCAGCACAAGAATCAGAGAATATCGCCCCCTAACACTACTTAACTGTGATTTCAAGATTTTCACTCGACTGATGGCGACACGAATTAAAAAAGTTCTGCATCGCGTGGTGTCATCAGACCAGACATCCCTCGGCAGAGACAACAACATCCAGACGGCGCTCAGTGAGTACCGCGACTCGATCGCACTGGCGAAAGCATGTCGTCTACGTGGAGCTCTGATTTCTATAGATTTCGATCGTGCCTTCGACAGAGTCAGCCACATCTACATTAAGGAACTGATGACGCAAATGAATTTCCCGCCGCCCTTCATAACCATAGTCATGCGACTATTACATGGGGCCACTTCTAAAGTGCTTGTCAACGGCCGATTGGTTGGGCCCCTGACTATCGAGAGATCGATTCGACAAGGATGTCCTTTGTCCACGATCATATATGCTATGGCTCTTGAACCACTTCTCAGCGGCCTCCGCCAACGCCTGACAGGAATTACGATGCGTGGTTACACATTTCGTTGCAAAGCATATGCCGACGACCTTATATTGGTGGTGAGAAACGGCGACGACGTTAACGCGGCTTTGGACTGGATCAACCGATACGGTGCCGCTACGGGTAGCCGTATGAATGTGGCCAAATCCGTCGCCTTGAATATAGGTATAGGGCTAACTGCCGACTGCGTTGCCCCATTCCCGTTACGGGACAGGATCAAGTATCTGGGAATCACCTTCACGAATGATGTACGACGCTCTGTGGCGCTCAACTTCAAGAGGTTGCTCGTAAACATACGAAATGGTGTCAAAGCGGACATTAAATATGATTCAACGTGTCACTTATATAAATACATACTTGGCGTCGCGCATTCCACATTATCCACAGATTCTACCGATGCCAAAGATGATCGCCCGAAACATACTGGCAGCATTTGGATACTTTGTCAGCACGGGAGCTCTATTCAAGATCCGGTATGAGGCTCTGACACTACCAACTCGTAGAGGTGGCCTCGGGCTCGTTCACGTTTACGATCGATCGGTGGCGCTTTATATTAGAGCGACATTAAAAACATGGAGAAGACAGCACAAGAGTCTGACAGGAATCATGATAGACGAACTGGCACCAGCTTCTCGGCAAGCGCCGGTGATGGTGCAGAACATTTCTTCACCGTTTCAATATATCAGAGAGTTTTTCCTTGAATATAGCTATATTATGACAGAACTCCCAATAAATAGATCTCCGACAGCGCGCGACATCTACCGGATACTTACGAGCAGGCGCCCCGCCAACCCTGTGGAAGCACAGCACCCCACGATTCACTGGCCGGTGGTATGGCGGACAGTTCATTATGCCACACTTGACACGGAAACAAGATCGACATGGTACATGTTGGTTAACGGTAAACAAGTAACTGGATCCCGCCTGCACGCCATCAATATGGTGGACACTCCGTTATGCCAAGTATGCCAGGTTCTAGACGACGATGCTCACCGTCTCATGTGCGGGCCCTCTGCTGAAGTATGGCGGCTGGTGACGCAGATGATTGGCTTTTTACTGCGCGTCGGACAGCAAAATATTGACCCAAAGATTGTCCTTTTTCCAGACAGAACGTATTACCCACGAGCCAAAACGAACGCGGTGACATGGATTCGAGCCCAGGCGGTGTATTATTTGCATCGCGACGGCGCGAAGCATGTGCCAGACTTCTGGAACCATTTACAAGAACAACATATGGCGCTGATACGGAACCCGAAGTATCAACAATACTTTTCTAATTTTTTGGGGAGTGCGTTCCGAGATCCTCCACGGAGCTGGAATGTCATGGGTATGAGAAGCTGATTTGATGACGATGAAGAGGCATAAGATGAACATGATGAAACGGTTACCTCTTACAATAAAACGAGAAGATGTGCCTGGCGGCAGAAGCACTGGAGTCGACCGCCCGGAAACTCACTCCCCACAGAGAGTTTTCTGTACTTTAATGTTTTTAGTTATGCATAGACACGCTACATCCGTTAGTATAGAGCGCATGGAAGTTACTTGCGTGAGTCAAAGTGAAACACAATACTTATCATTTCAATGAAAAAAAAAATAAATCAAATAAAAAAATCAAGAGAGAGAATACCCCAAATGGGGCGACAGGCGAGTGGAAAATAATACAGAAGCCTTTATTTTCTTTTTCAGTATTTTCTATGTCTGCCAGGAAAAGGCTGTTTTATTTTGATGAAGATGAAATAATAAAATAAACTAACAAATGCATATATATCCCAAAAACCACTCCCCATCCCTAAAAAAATTTTTAAAAAAGCGGTAAAAAAAAGGGGGGGACTGAGGCGCTTCAGTCGCGGTCTGCACGGCTACTACGGTCGGAGTTCGAATCCCCCCACGGGCATGAATATTTGTGCCGTCCTTAGTTGTAGGTAGTTCATAAGTAGTTTGTAAGTTTAGGGACTGATGACCCCGTAGTTAAGTCCCTTAAGCTTAACAAACATTTTTTTGATTTGATTTTTACGCAGCCGCGGTTTATGAGGACTCATCTGGACCGATCCGCGATTGCTACCATTATTCGTCTTCGCTTCAATCACGCCTCTTATCGAAAACATCTACATCGGATCAACGTCTACGATTCGGCGGCATGTGAGTGTGATCCTGAAACGGAAGCTGTTGTCAACCACATCCTGTTCAGGTGCCCCAAATTTGACCAAGAACGTTTGAACTTCCTGCAGACATTGGTGAAGATGGGATATCCCCTTCCCCAGTCAGCTTCTTCCCTTTTGTTTACAAAATACATTCGTGTATATAAAATGATAATTAAGTTTATTACGATCACTGTACACAATCTACAAGCATCAAGTGTGTTGGTAATATAAGGTTTTGCTTGTGAATAGGTGAAAATGTTTCAACATTATTTAAATTGTAATGTATTGCAGTTTTCGCTTTGTTTCCACTTTCCCATTTTGACAAAATGTACTTCTGTTTTGTCTGTTTATTTAAATATATGTACATTTCCACTGTGTGTTGTAGATGGCCATATTGAGTTAACACTCAGAAGGCCAAATAAATAAAAAAATAAACAAAAAAACACTCTGGCGTTGATACTATCATCGCCTCTGTAATACAGGGTGTCGCAGGGGAACGGGAAATTTTGAACGTTACAGTTGGCAGCACTGTAGCGCCGGCAGATGTTCAAAACTTTGCACAATTGATGTGAACGCATTGCCATTTAGTAATCATGGAGAGTTGGACTGGTGCGGAACGTGTAGTAGCTGTGAGAGCGTTTTACAAAAATGGTGATGTGCGACTGCCGCGCAGAGAACATTTCGACAGAATTTCGAGCTTGGACGTCATGGGTGTGTCCCATCTGCGCATGCGATTACAACGTGGGTGCGTAATTTTGAAGAAACAGGATCTGCCTTGAAAAAGAAACCTCCAGGTGGCATTCCAATGGTACGTACCCCAGAACGCATTGCCATTTAGTAATCATGGAGAGTTGGCCGAAGAGAATGAGAAGAGACTGAGCCGCTCCAGTCACGGTCTGCACGGTCACTACGGTCGGGGGTTCGAATCCCCCCTCGGCCATGGATATTTGTGCCGTCCTAGTTCGTAAGTAGTTCATAAGTAGTTTGTACGTTTAGGGACTGATGACCCCGTAGTTAAGTCCCATAAACTATACAAACATTTGAACATTTGAATTTGAGAGTTGGACTGGTGCGGAACGTGCAGTTCATGTGAGAACATCTTACAAAAATGGTGATAGTGCGACTACCGTGCAGAGAGCATTTCGACAGTATTACGAGCTTGGACGTCATGGGCGTGTCCCATCTGCGCATGCGATTACAACGTGGGTGCGTAATTTTGAAGAAACAGGATCTGCCTTGTAAAAGAAACCTCCAGGTGGCATATCAACGGTACGAACCCCAGAGAACATTGCTGCTGCTAGAGCTGCAATCGAGAGAAGTCCTCGCTGCTCCGTTCGACGGCATGCATCTTCGCTATGGATTAAGCGACGAAGCTTACAAGGAATACTACACGAATTAGACTTCCATCCCTATAAATTGCAGATTGTCCAACACTTACATGAACGTGACCCAGCGTCACATATGGAGGTTAGTAGCCAGATATTGGCTAAAATCAACGAGGACGCGAATTGCCTTGGTAACTTATGGATATCACACGAAGCCCATTTCCTCCTGAAAGGATTCGTGAACAAACAGAATTTCGTTATTGGGCACAGGACAATCCTTGTGAGTTGCACCAGCGACCACTACATAGCGCCAAGGTCACAATATGGTGTGCTGTATCGGCCCTTTAATTTTTTCAACGTGAGGATGGGAGTGCAGTGAAAATCTAGACGGCGCGGCTCAGTTTCAATGTTTGTAAACCTACAGTCTCTCCGCAGCGGCGAGCTCCGCATATCTCCCCTTGCGGGGCGAATGAGGGTGGCAGCAAATTCATGTCATTGTATAAGCTAGCGGCCAGATTTCACTGCTACTGGCTGCGGTTATGTTGGGAGATGGGATTCAACATTATTAGAATTAAAACAATTAAATTAATTAGTTATATTAATAACAGTAGAATACACTGTACTTACCAATGTCACAGTAGGTGCTGACAATGATTTCCTCTTTCTTGAAGCCTTAGTTCAACAGGTTTACATTTATTTTCGAATACCTTCACCATTGAAACTCCCTGGCAGATAAAAATTGTGTGCCAGAACCTGGGACCTTTGCCTTTCGTGAGCAAGAGCTCTACCACTGAGCTATCCCGACACGACTGACGGTCCGTCCTCACAACTTCAATTCTGCCGGTACCTCGCCTCCTACTTTCCAGACTTCACAGAAGTTCTGCGAACCTTGCAAGACAAGCACTCCTGGAAGAAAGAATACGGTGGAGACCGTGAGTTGCGTCGGGACAGCTCAGTCGTAGAGCGCTTGAACGCGAAAGGCAAAGGTCCCAGGTTCGATTCCCAGTTCCGGCACACAATTTAATCTGTCAGGAAGTTTCATATCAGCTCACACTCCGCCGCAGAGTGAAAGTTTCATATCTTTGCCAATGTTTCACGTATAATCGAATGCAGATATTGAATTTATCGCTGTCTTAACTTCATTTATTGACTTTGGGTTATTTTGATAAACAAATGTTTTAGCCGCACCCCAAAGGAAATAGTCGGGAGGAGACAAATCCGGTGAGCGAGGGGGCCAGAAACCTTTTGTTCAAAAGTTCAAATGTTTGTATAGTCTATGGGACTTAACTACGGGGTCATCAGTCCCTAAACTTACAAACTACTTATGAACTACTTACGAACTAGGACGGCACAGATATCCATGCCCGAGGGGGGATTCGAACCCCCGACCGTAAAAACCTTTTGTAATTATTCTGTCTCGAAATATGTCATCTAAGAGTAGTAGGGATTGGTGCGCCGTATGAGCTGTAGCGTTGTCGTGCTTGAAAATGACTGATTGATCGCATCTTCATTCAGCAGCGCAATAAATGGATAAATCATCTGGGAACAATAGATTTCGAAGGTGACGGTAGTTTCGAAAAGTATCAGCCCTATAACTCGCACTCGTGTTATGGCAACCCACACCCCGATTTTCTCTGCCTGCAATGGCGTTTACTCTTAGGGCATGTGGATTTTCGGATGACAAAATATGTGAATTTTTAGAATTATTGTAGCCAGATAGGTGAAACCACGCCTCAGCAGTGAGAAATGTTCGATCTAAAACACCAACTCCATGTCTGTTAATAAATCGCTGAAACCATTCACAATATACTAATCTTTTTGTATGGTCCATACAATGTGATTGTTGTACTGCATTAATTTTATGGGGATACATCCCCAGTTCTTTGGTTACCTCCTTATGAACAAGAGACTTTAGCGTCTTGTGATAATTTCCTTGCTGATTTTGTTGGGCTCCGCAACACGATGCCAAAAATGTCGTCGAGCTACTATTTTGTTAAAACCGTGGGCCTGCTAGTTCGTGGTGCATCATCAACTAAACCTGTTGTCCGGAATTTGCGAATTAAATCGCGTACAGTGTCGTGATGTGGACACCTCGACGTAGGAAAACGCAATCTAAATTGACGTCTCACATTCTCCGATACGTTTCCTCCTGTCCAGAAAACCTCTTCCACTAAAAAGGCTCTCTCTGCAGCAGTAAGCATTCTCACTACACTCAGCGTATACAAGAACAAGACAATAACACAAGTAACAACTGTAGCGCACACGCAACACTACCCCCACCCTACCACCACTGCAGGTCCACGGAGCACGTGCAGATGTTCTTTGTCTGTGCTGCCAACCTTACACGCCCCGCAATGCGAGAAACGCGGAGATCACCGCTACAGACTTTGCGGGCACACTGTATCTTCATCTACATAAATTCTGCGCTTATCTCATTTAAGTACCCCGGAAGGTTCATCGAACCACTTTTATGTTATATCTCAACATTTCCATTCTCTAATAGCGCGTGGGGAAAAAGGAGCACCTGAATCTTTCCGTTATCGATCTGATTTATTTTATTATGATGATAATCTCTCCCTATGCAGGTGGGTGCTAACAAAATGTGTTCACATTCGGAAGAGAAAGTTGGTGAAAGAAATTCGGTGCGATGAATAACGCCTTTCTTTTAATGATTTCCAGCCCAACTCACGCATCATTTCTGTGACACACTCTCCACTATATCGCAATAATACAAAACAGTCTCCCCTTCTCTAAACTTTCTCTATATCATCCATCAATCCCACTTGGCGAGGATTTCCCAAAATGGGTAGGAATATCACAGTCTAACATATACAGTCACAACACTTCCACTGATTTTTGTTGTAAGTCACGACAGCAGCGTTCCAAGCAGCTGACGAGGTACATTTCTGAATACGATATCGAATGAGTGTGAATAGTGTTGTTTACATTGATTTTAACATACTTTTCACAATGTGGAAGTTATATAAAAAGGTAAAGCAGTCAACAATCCGAAGATTGGTTTGAACACCACAGTGCTTTACTAGGCATGGTCCTGTTTGGAGGTGGTATGCCATTGCCTTCCTCCGACCTTCGAACTGACTTACCCAGCCAGTTATAGGGGGACCTACAGTTTAACGTGGGTTCCGAACCACGGTGCTACTCGGTATTTTTCACATGAGCAATACTGCCAGAGGTGAAAGAAGTGAAAAGTGACAGATAAAAATCCTAGGACCTCTCGGGGATCGAACCCGCGACCTTTGGATTTGTAGTCTGACACTCTACCACTGTGCAACCGAGGCGAAGGTATATATTGTCATAAAAATACGCAAAAATAGGCTTTATAAGGTGTCCTAAGAGTCATTGGAGGGTATGAAACGATACTTTGCAGGACAATTTATTTAGGATTATCGTAAAATCTACGACTTTTTAATCAAGAATTTCAGTTTCTATGAAGAGCTATGGAATTAGAGAAAGATGGCTGCCTTCCATTTCTGGATGTTTTGGTTAAACAGAACAGTGATGGTTTTGTAGGACATTCTGCTTATCGTAAGCCCACGCACACTGATTTGTATTTGCATTCTTCACGTTGCCATCACCCAATGAGTGTGCTTAAAACCCTTGTACACAGTGCCCATACCGTTTCGGATGCAGAAAATCTACCAAAAGAACTTGCACATTTAAGGACAGTATTTAGAGACAATGGATACTCGACTCGATAAATTAACAGGGCCTTCTCACCTAAAACCTTCTCACCTAAAACCAGAAACCGGGAAGTGGATAAAGAGGAAAACGTGCCAGCTAAGTCGCTAGGTTTCCTTCCATTCGTTGTCTCCTTCAAAATAGGAAGAAAATAGTTATCAGGTGAAAGTGATTTTCCGTCCACCATCTAAGATATGTAACTTGTTGGGATTAGTAAAAGATGATTTGTTACTGCGGAAGGCGGGAATTTATAAAATACCTTGCCAGTTTGGTATGGCCTATATAGGACAGACATCACGCACCGTGGAAGAACGTTGTACTGAACATCAACGTTGCACTCACCTTCTGCAGCCCAGCAAGTCAGCAGTTGCAGAGGATTGTATTTCTAACGCACATACAATGGAGTATGATAAAACAGGAATTTTTGCCACAACAACATCCTTCTGGAACTCCATTATAAAAGAATCCGTTGAAATACGCATTGCGGAAAATCTGATGAACGGTGACAGCGGCTAACAGCTGAATTACGCGTGGAATCCTGTCATCACCGAGATTTGTTCTAGACGAAGACGCCAGAAGACTCCGGTAACTGCGGCCAGCGGCACCATCGAAGACAGCTGATCCCTGCAGTTCCACCAGCGAGGGCGCTGCCGCCGGGTGGTGTGGTTCTTCTGGCACCGTCGCCGTGTCTTCGACGCATGCGCGGTAATACCACCAGCGTGCTATATAAGGCGTAGCGGAGAGCGTCTTCGTCAGTCCTTATTGGTTCACCTGAAGATGACTGGTAGGTGTCCAGTTGAAATATCGTGGAATAAAGTTACGACGACCGGCTGCAAACCCGAAATCTTTTTGAACATTTGATTCGCCGGGAAAATTTCAAATTCCACATTCGGGCTTATATCAGACTTCTCGAATCTGCCAGTATTATACTTTTATGTATTTACCTATGACGGTGTAATTTATTAATTAAACGCAATGTGGGAGAAACACTAGTTCTGAATCAAAATATAACTCAATTATATATTGTATACAACAAGCGTCTTTTTCTACTGTTTAGTTTCAGGAGTACTGTTAACTATATGTGAGGAGCATCATTTCAAATCATATTAAGTCTACCCATTGACAAAATTGAGTTTGATACATTTTTGTACAGTTTACATAGCGATCTTTCATGTTGTGAAAGCAGAATGTAACAAATCAGTTTCACTAACAGCGTAATTTGCGTCTGTAAAGAAGCTGTTGTTTCAAATCGTATTCAGTCTACTGTAGCGTCTGTTTCAAATCATATTGCGTCCAGCGTGAAGCAGTATTGTTACTTTATTCTGTTGGCTATGCTGACTGCTGGCGCGCTATTTTCAACAATGCTATGCATTCAATAATCACAGTTATATTGTGAACTTTGTGTAAGAGTAGTTTTTTGATTGTGGAGAATGAAATTGCTGTTAGCGATAAGTCAATGGGAAGCTGAAAGAGGGGGAAAAAACCAAACATGTCCACAACTTAAATCTGAGCCAGTTAATGTTATTCCATAAAGAAAAAAAAATCCTTAGTTATATATTTACCACAGTAGTCTTTTTTTATTTGTATATTTTATAAATTATTGGATCAAAGCATGTCCAACACATTTTAGTTTATTCGACATTGTTGTCTAGGAGTGTGACAAATTGACATTTTATTACGTACCACATGTGAAGGGTCCAGGGAAAAAACCAGGTAAGTCACAATTTCAATGAAACTCAGAAAACGATTTTTTAATTTTAAAACGCAATAAGTACATCTCATACAAAATAATATTTTCAAACCATATAAAACATTGAAGTCCTGAGTATAGAGAACAAAATGAGACCGTTTCTATGGTGTTCAACATTGATAGCACGGAAATAAATTTAAAAATTTACTCAAACTACAAACTTTTCAGGAAAGAAACCAGGTAAGTCCCTGAAACAAAAGAGAGCGGAGCATATGAGTCAGCTACTCCTTTCCCTTCTATGAACGAATGTTTTGTCATTTTATTTATTATTATGATTGTAATTTCTAACATTATTCTTATTGTTTCTAATATTATAATTATCATTTCTAATGCTATTATCATCAATTATAATTTTATTATTATTATTATGGAAACTCAAAGATCTGTTGCAAGTTATCAATCATAAGGCAATGAATGGAAAAATTCCTCTGCTGCTGGACCACAGAACTTCATGAGGCTCATTAAATGATTGTACTTTGCTCTAGAAATACGTAAGTTACCTGCAGACAATGGAGAATTTTGTTACACATTTTCACACATAAGCTATACTAAATAAAAGTTTTAAGGGTAGCATTAGTAAGTCATGTTGCAATTACCTGTGTAGGACAAAGAGGGTAGCTTGAACTCTCCAGCCTTCTGATTTGATGGATCTCTATCAGGCTTCCTTATGATGCTGGATACCATGTGACCATTCATTATAGGTGTCCGTCCAGTTCATCAGCCGAGGGTGAATGAACGAATTCTCAATTTTGTTCACTGGTTGGATCTTAAATGGACATTTTGGTACATATTTCTGATTTAAGAAGTATTTCTAATCAAATACCATTTCTTGAGAAACTTTCTCCGCAATGAATGGTGATGGTTTCATTCTCGAATTTTCAATCTTACTCATGAAATCCTCTGGGGTTTCCGTCCTTCGTTTCAAATTCCACAGACCAACATTCCTATCACATTCCATGTAGGAATGACCTCGTTCTGGAAATGTGATCTTGATATTTCTCAATCCATGAATGTTATTATGAACGAGATAGTGCAAGAAGCGGAAAATTGTGAAATTCTTGTTTTGCCCTCCAGCAGAATCACGGAACACTTGAAGCTGTTCAACATTGTTATCGATGTAGTTCATAACGAAATGAAAAAGGTAAGACGCTACGTCGTTAGGACCTTTCTTGGCAATACCTTCGTGATACTCATAGAAAACTGACTGCCCCGTGGAGAGAATGTGGATGTTGAAAGAGTACATTGATAATTGACGCTTGTAATACACATCGTTCGTAGTTATGATTGGTAACGACACATTTTTAGCAAAATCCATAAAAATTGCTTCCATCTTCTTGGTTTTCATAGCTTTATGCCTTGCTTCTCTTTTGCATTGGTAGAATGTTTCGGCTTTTCTTTTGTGAAGGACATTCATGGTTGTTAACTTCTTAATTTCTTCTTTATCTTTCTCTGGGAGATTGCTTTAAGTTTGGCTGAGAATGCATCACAATGGGTGCACGTGTCACTACGTGGGTATCCGAAGGATATGTTGAAATTCGTGTTCATAATTCATCTATAGGTTCCATAGGAAACATCAACAGTAGGATAAAGTTCCTTAAACATCAGAAACATTCTCTTGATATTAAATTCATCAGGCAAATATGTCTTCCTTGAATCTTTTAAGCTATAATAGCTTTGTCGACCTTTAAAACTGCTTATATGACTGTATACCAACGATCTAGTAGATTCGTGAAGCTTCCTGTGAAGATGTGTGTGATTACCACTCTTGTCTTGCGGTGCAGAACCAGTTAGTTTCAAGCTCTTCTGTATATATTACAATTTGTTTTTTGTGATATCATGTATTGCACAAAACGCTGTTGCACAAGCTGGTACATCACACTTATTGTCACACCCTACGGGAATTCTGACTCTATATGCAAATGCAGCATCTCGTAATTTTGCGTTTTCTTCTGTCTGACGTGGTCGCCTGCTGTTGACGCACAGAACTGTTATTAAACCTGCTAAATACGCATTCTGATCATTGTGTGATTAAAGACTGTTGAATTTGCGTAGTATTTCAGCTCTTTATGCTTCAGGGGTGACATCAAAGCATTTAAGACGAGAATATTTGCACGACTCCCCAATTTCATGTGAACTTAGCCTTAATTTCCTACCAAAATCAGCAATTCAGCCAGTTTTCCTCCGCTTCTTAGGTTTGTGGAATTCCATCGTCTTCATTTCGTAATGTCGACATCACGGCACAGCACAGCGCAGAACGATTTATTAAAGAGCGCCGCAATAACAAATCACACTCAGAAACACAATGTATAAAAAGGAACACCTGCAACTATGAAATGTCAAAGATATAATGGCGCGAAAGTTTGGTGATCGCACGCCCATCTGTTGAGATGCAGTGGACTTACCTGGTTTTCTCGCTGATTCTGTGGACTTACCTGCTTCTTTTCCTGTACGCCAAAACTTTAAGGGCAAATAAAGCCGTGACTAAGCTTGTTTACGCCCTGTTTCATGCTGCTAACAGATAGCCCTATCGATGAAGAATCGAATGGCATCTCTAACTCGTTTCAAGAGAAAAATGTACTTACCTGGTTTTTTCCCTGGACCCTTCATGTATAGTGGTTAAGCCATAGTTACAAAAAATGAACCTTATATTCAAATAACTAGCTTTGATGACAGCTGAAGGCTAAAAGATGTGAAATTATAACAACCAGAGGGCGCATTAGTCGAAATCTTGTAAACATAAACTAAGATCTAGTATCTGTTACAATTTCTAACATATTTATGGTATCTAACAAGCAAACAAACAAACTTAAATTACAAGGCCTTTTCTAGTGTAATCAATCCATTGTGTAAATGTTACAACAAAGTAGAATAACTATTACAATTGCAATCAAGGAACTGCACATTTACAATCCAAAAGAGAAAAAGATCTACCATCAAGTAGAAGGTTTGGCAATGGATAACAGTTTAGCAGGAAAACTTGCAGATATTTTGTTAATCATATCGAGATTTTCTTTTTTGATCAACATAAATAAATAGCTCAGAAAATAGTCCATTATAGAAGATATCTTGATGATATTATAATTTTGATTAATGGTACTGAGGAAGATATGGGTCAAATCAGAAATAAAATTAATGGAAAGCGTAAAAATAATTTATTTACTTTTGAACTTGAGAAAAACAATACTGTGAATTTTTTAGACTTGACCATTAAAAAAGTAGGATGTTCCCACACATTTAGTATATACAGGAAGCCAACTAACAGTGGTGTTGTTATTAATGAATCTTCCTGTCACCCAAGCACATATAAGAACAGTTTCTTTAATTCCATGACATATAGATTATTAAGAGCAGATATTGAAAAAGAAATACAAATTTTAAAACAGATTGCCAAGCCAATGGTTATGAACAAAGTTCTGTAGAGAAAATATATAACAAAAATAAAGTCATATTTGAATCTAGGAAATAAGATACTAAAAAGCAGAATAAGGGGGAAAACAACTCTTATGTCTCAATGATGTATAGAGGTAAAATAACAGAAAAAATGATAGGCAATTTAAGGAGCATAATGTAAAAGTTGCCTTCAAGACAGATAACTTATTAAAACGTAAATTAAGACACAATATTAATAGTAATGCAGACAAGTTTGCTAGCTCAGGGGTATACAAATTAAAATGCTCTGACTGATTCCATTTATATAGGATTGCTTTTGGATTGCATTTAAAAAATAATAAACACTCAATATATGACATCAGGCAGAATATAGATGTTTTACACAAGATTGATAAGGTCCATAAATTGGAACTCTTGGAAAACATTAAAATATATAGCTTTCATAAAAAGGAACCTGACAAAATTTTAAATGAACAGGTTGAATTTAAATATAAAAACTTCTTTCCTATTTTTCATGAGATTATATAGTCCTGTTTGTCTGACCTGTATTAATGATGTAATAAAAATTATACACATTATAAATTAGATAACTTAAGATGAATATGTTTATAAAATTAGTCTTTATGTATCCTTTCATAGCCTTTACTTACCCACATCTTATATATTTTACAGTGCCTATCATTTTCATAATCATACTGTTTGTTGGTTCATCAATTAAGCTGACTCAGCTGCAGCATTGTAGTACTTGAGCTATGTATCACATATGTAACTGGCCATGTAACATACAGCTTGTCTGCTGTTTACATTTATTTAATTATAACACTTATCTGACTTCTTTTCATATTTTGTTAGATGTATCTTATTACTATTATAAGATATTAACCACTTGTCTTGACTCAGCCCCATATTGTAGCGATATATCATTTATGACCTGTCTATGTAGTTTTCTTATGTTTGTTCAGATAACTTACTATACGCATACTGTATGTACTTTCCATTTTTGTATGATGTACAGCTTGTTTGCTGTTTATACCCATTTTAATCATGACACTTATGTGACTTTGTTTCATACTTTTATTTTCTATTAATCCAGTATCTTATTACTTTTATATGACCTTCAATCATTTGTGCTGACTCAATCATGTTATTGCATATTTGAACAATGTATCACATTCATGAATATTGTAACAGGTTATATGACACATAGATAGTTCAATGTTTACATATAGTATTTTATAGTCATTCATTTGTAATGTATTCCATGTTATACAATCAATTGTTTTACCTATAAGTGTCATTAGAGATCTTGAGCCTTACATTACTTTCATGCATATTTTCAGTTATGTATGTAATAACATTTTGATAGACTCTTTCCTGTACATGCACATATTGTATCATCATTTTATTGTCAATTAATTACAAGAGAGTTTATAATTGGTTAACAATGGATACATTGTAGTTGGCTAGCGAACATCATATACCTTGAGCTACTAATCATTTGGTGTTTTATAATAGTGTAATTTTGGATTGTGAATGATGTGCAGTCCCTTGATTTCAATTGTAAGAGTTATTCTCCTTTCTTGTAACATTTTCATAATGGATTGATTACACTAGAAAAGATCTTGTAATTTAAGTTGTCCTTTAATAGGTGATAAGTACATGCATATTTTGTAGGTAAGTGGCGTATTATGCCTATAGAGAGTGATCAAAATTTATATAAAACACACTTACTTCAGCCATGGTCGCTAGTTTATTTGTTGATTTTTTTACCTGTTTCAATGAACTACATCATCATCTAAAGAAACAATTTTGTTATAAAAATTTTCTCCTATTTTCACTGCAAAAAGTTATAAAGATTGTTAAAATCTGTAAAATCCTTGTTTGTATACAAACAAGGACTTTACAGACGCAAACAAGGACTTTTTGCAGTGAAAACAGGAGAAAATTGTTTCTGAAGATGATGATATAGTTCATCGAAACCAGTAAATAAAAACAACAAATAAACTAGCGAACTTGGCTGAAGGAAGTTTTTGTTTTTTATATAAATTGAAACAGATACTAGGTCTTCATTTATGTTTACAAGATTTCGACTAATCTCGCCTTCTGGTTGTTATAATTTTCACGTCTTTTAGCCTTCAGCTGTCATCTTAGCACATAGACAGCCATGCCATCTAGTGCTTCGCAAACAGACAACTAGCCATGCCATACTGTTTACCGGGAACCAGAAAATTACAGGATCAATCCAAATGAATATAGAACACAGTACCAGTATGTACTGTGTTCTAAATAGAAGTTATCATGTAGTACATGTGTACCCATTGGCACCTGCCAATGGGTACACATCTACTACATGATAACTTCTATTTAGAACACAGTACATACTGGTACTGAGTTCTATATTCATTTGGATTGATCCTGTATATTTCTGGTTCCCGGTAAGATACTTTCAATTAATGAACAAATTGTAGTTCTCATCATCACATCTACCACATGTCACCTATTTCTATTTTCTTGATTTTACAGAAGATCTTGTCTGAGCATGCCATATTATATGATTGAGGCAGCACAGCAATTCATTACCATCTATTTCACCAATCCATCTTACTCTGTTGCTGTATAGTATGGAATAAAACATGACTGCAAATGGTTCGATAGTATATGCTGTGAATGTAGCAGACAGTTGGGGGGCACTTTCACTCCTCTAGATGGTCTGGTTCCAGTTACAGTAAAACTATTTTTTTATAATTTATTCACATGATATTTTCAGTTTATGTTTAATTTCTTGCAATAGTCTTATGTTGTATAATGGTGACAAAGATAATCTAAACTAGTTACGTTATTTGAATATAAGGTTAATTTTTTGTGACTATGGCTTAACCATTATATATGTGGTTTTTCTTTAAATTTAAAGAACTCAACAGGAAATTTATTTTACTTTTTCACGTACCTAGAATTACACCTCAAATAAAACATCTGCAAATTTTTAAAATTTGTGAATTGTTCCTTAGGTTATGAGTAATCAGTTTTTTGCTTCTCCTGTAAAATATAGTTTTTTGGACATAATACAATTTGAAACGATGTTCGTCATATCTCGAATATTTTGTAAACAGTATTCAAGTTTTCAGAACAGATAGTACCCAATGTAAATTAGTTTCGACGAAAGCAACTAGTAGAAGCGATTAGATATTTCAGAATGTTACATTCTTTGTAATACTGACAAGTGGAGAGTGTACGACAGATATACGTTCACCAATATGGCGTCGACCGTCACGACTTCATAATACACAGTACTAACTCCAGATTAACTTTGAGTTAACTGAAAGAAAATCTTTGTAAACATATTCATAGACAAAGATAGCACAAAATTTCATAGTCAATCATCGGCTGTTTATTGTATTTAAAACTCTATCGGTTTCAGATATTATCTATCTTCAGAAGAGTAAAATTAAACAGGCTGATAACTACATAGTTGATCAACTATTTTTTTATACCACCAGACCCGACAGTCATTAGACTAATAAATAATTAGAAGCGACTTTCAGACAAATGCATCACGATACTACCATATAGAATTATAGGTGTTAAATGTAATAACAAGAGATTAAATGTAAGTAACGCATTCAAAATTAATGTGTTGTCCTATATTTCGTTACTAAATTTTTGATAAAAAGTGATTTCAGCTTTTGCAGACAACTTAACAATGACATGAAGGCGAAGCAGCTGTAGTGAACAAATGAAACTACTTAGCAGCATTCAAGGATAATATACTTCATGAACAACATGAAATAAGACAAGGAAATTCATAACTCCGTGTAAAACAGTCTTGACCAGGCACAGGTAGGTTCTTAGCTAACCAACCCTTGCAAAGATTACAGGAAAACTTATGTGTTCCACAGTTTGGAGTTCAGATATCAAGTCCATAGTGGAGGCAAGGGCGACGTCTCCTTGAAGTGAACAAAGATCCCACGAAGAAGTCATCAGAAGTCCCATGGCGTAGACAGGCGGTTTTCTCAGTGGAAGGTCCAGAAGTATGTCTGCTTCTGGAATCTCGTAGGAGCACTTTGTTGAAGGGGAACTGGCTTCAGAGCTGGCTGTGGGTCCAGATATACCCGGCTCCGGCCAGTTGGAGGTGAGTTTACGGGTACATCGAGGCAGGGCTCGTTCTGTCAGCAGGAAGCAGTGCGTATTAGGCTTATTTGGGCTGTTGTTTTTGGGACACGTATCTGGGTTGCTGGAATATGGAACAGGGCGTTCGCTTCTTCAGAATGTTTCCCAGTACGCCACTGTGTCGTAAGGGCTGCCGATCCACAGGGGCCGTTCCATGGGCGGTATAGCTATGCCAAAAATTCTTTCAACATCCTCAGAAACCAGTGAGGCAAATCTTGTATTCACTCCGAATGGCAACTTTACTGTTGTGATGAGTTGTTCAATATCTGAATACTTTTCAAGACAAGGGTTTGTATTTGGCAAAGACATATAACTGCTCCTTCGTGGAAGTAAGATATGCCATTGTTTCTCCTTTTCCAGACATCTCTTAATCGTATAATAAATGCAGTCAAGTACTCGTAATTATAGACACAATATATTTCTCCCTGAAAATTATGTATTTTATCCGGTAACATAAGTTACTGGGCCTTAGATATTATATCTATGTCGGTTGGATCAAAGAGAGAACACTTTTTCAAAATCCTCACAAAGCACAGCAGTATATTCAATTCAAGACCTCCAACGAGTAATGACAGGGAATACTGGCAAAAGGCCACTGGTTCACCTCTATGCAGCAACAAGATTCGGGACTTTCATTACAATCTTCTTTGGGACACAGATGAATTGATTTCCACGTCGTTTTCGTTTCTTATGGATTAATAATCCCTGTAAAGGTCATGAAACAAGCATGGCACATATTTCAATTTAGGATATAAATGTTTTAATTATTTAACATCTGAAACCATTTATGGTAGACCAAAGGTTTCGACAGAAGTCCATAATTGATTGCATTGCTGTACTGGCATTAGCATTCTGCAACTCGTTCATTTTAAAAACATGGTCAATATTACAAAAAAACAGTCTTGATCGCAGAAATTAACAGTTTCAATTAACCGGTTTCGACCTGATGTAGGTCATCTTCGGAATTACAAGTAAGCCCATGTGGCCAGTGCTGCACTCGGCTGGGCTGTCCTGGGCTGTTCTGCTGCCAGCAGGTAACAGTAGGTAACAGTTACCTACTGGCAGCAGAACAGCCCAGGACAGCCCAGCCCAGCCGAGTCCAGCACTGGCCACATGGGCTTACTTGTAATTCCGAAGATGACCTACATCAGGTCGAAACCGGTTAATTGAAACTGTTAATTTCTGCGATCAAGACTGTTTTTTGTAATATTGATCATACTAAATAGATCGCTGTTTTTCTCCTCTGATAATGTTCTCAAAATTGATTAAAAACATGGGCTAGCTTTCTCCCGTGATAAGGGAAAAACTCATAAGTTCAAAACAAACAGGTCCATTGAGTCTATGTTTTCTACCACAATGATTCTCAAATTGCAAGCAACTTTGTCCTTGATTCTTTGAATGATTCTTTGTAAAAAGGCTGCATGTAGTTTCTTTCTTAATGTAGTCTTACAGATCATAGACATTCTTCTGTATTTTTCTAGAATATCTTTTGTAGGCAGATTGACCTTATTGAGTAGAATTCCTGTTTGTATAAGAGCTGCTTGTAAATCAGTGTCTAATTCCGTCTTTTATTTTTATTTATTTATTTATTTATTTATTTATTTTTATTTATTTATTTATTTATTTATTTATTTATTTATTTATTTTTTTTTTGATACTGTCAAACCGCGTTTCATAATAGAGTTTGCCGCGGATTGTTGAGTTGACGAGTTGAAATATTCAAATGGTGTTAAACCTATTGGTGCAAACTGCAATATTGTCATCAGCCTCTAGACTTACAAACTAGCTAAATTAAACTAACGTAAGGACAACACATACCCCATGCCCAAGGGAGGACTCCAACCTCCGTCGGCAACCAACCGCGCGCTCCACAGCAAGGCGCCTTAGAATGCCCTGCCACTCCTCTGCAGCTGACTTGACGAATCTTACTCATTTCATCCTTATAGCTGGAAATGTCTGACGCTATCTCGATGATGTTTCTCACCTAACCAAATTTCTGAATTTCAAATAGTGCACCGAATAACAATTCCACCAATGCAGAACAATAAATCGCCCAATTAGGCACTGGACACGTTCGGCATGCCAAAATCTATTGGTAGAGTTGTTTAACAATGTAGAAAAGACTAACTCAATCCGACTACCATCGCGCGGAAATGGCCGTGTGGTCTGGAGCGCCACGTTACAGATCGCGCGGCCGCTCGCTTCGGAGTTTCGAGGAGTCGTCCCTCGGGCATTTGTGTGTGTTTGAGTTAGTTTAAGTAGAATCAAAGTCTAGGTACCGATAGTTTGTTTACTTGTGAAAGAAATGATTTTGACATTTTTATGAATAATTTTGAAAATGTGCGCCATCTCTCCTAGATTTATCCTAATAGTGTTTTCATTTGTACTTCATTACAGAAGGACAGCGTATTGTGCTAAGAGTAAGGGTGTAAAATCAATGTTGCAACATTTTAATGACCTATTACAGATGTAATAAACAATCTTTTAAACCAGAAGTAAGCAGGAAAAAATTCAGGAGCATCTGGATTATTGTATATTAAGAACAGCAAAGGACCAAAGACCAATGAAGATTAGATTAGAAACTTCCTGGCAGATTAAAATTGTGTGCCGGAACCGGGACTCGAACCTGGGACCTTTGCCTTTCGCGGGCAAGCGCTCTACCACTGAGCTACCCCGACACGACAAACGATGCCGCCTCACAACTCTACTTCCGCCAGTACCTCGCCTCCTACTTTCCAAACTTCACAGAAGTTCTCCTGCGAAACTTGCAAGAATAGCACTCCTGGAAGAAAGGATATGGTGGAGACATGGCTTAGCCACAGCCTAGGGGATGTCTCCAGAATGAAACTTTCACTCTGCAGCGGAGTGTGCGCTGATATGAAACTTCCTGGCAGATTAAAATTGCGCTTGCCCGCGAAAGGCAAAGGTCCCAGGTTCGAGTCCCGGTTCCGGCACACAATTTTAATCTGCCAGGAAGTTTCATATCAGTGCACACTCCGCTGCAGAGTGAAAGTTTCATTCTGGAAACATCCCCTAGGCTGTGGCTAAGCCATGTCTCCACCATATCCTTTCTTCCAGGAGTGCTAGTCTTGCAAGTTTCGCAGGAGAACTTCTGTGAAGTTTGGAAAGTAGGAGGCGAGGTACTGGCGGAAGTAGAGTTGTGAGGCGGCATCGTGAGTCGTGTCGGGGTAGCTCAGTGGTAGAGCGCTTGCCCGCAAAAGACAAAGGTCCCAGGTTCGAGTCCCGGTTTCCGGCACACAATTTTAATCTGCCAGGAAGTTTCATATCAGCGCACACTCCGCTGCAGAGTGAAAGTTTCATTCTGGAAACATCCCCGAGGCTGTGGCTAAGCCATGTCTCCACCATATCCTTTCTTCCAGGAGTGCTAGTCCTACAAGTTTCGCAGGAGAACTTCTGTGAAGTTTGGAAAGTAGGAGGCGAGGTACTGGCGGAAGTAGAGTTGTGAGGCGGCATCGTGAGTCGTGTCGGGGTAGCTCAGTGGTATTCCGCCGGCGGCGGCCGTGAGCTGCGGAAGTCGGAGCGGCCGTGTGGTGTTTACGTCGTCGCTGCGGGCAGCCGAGCGCGGTGTGGGAGTGTACGCTTTCAGCGTCTCTTGTTGTATAGGAAGTAACATTTGTAGAATGACATAATGGAACAGACAACGACAGTAGAGAAATTGGGACAAGAAACTTTGAAGATAGTTTTTGACCCGAAATATGCTAGACCAAAATCTTTCGAAGTTGAGGCATTTATAGAAAATAACTTTAAGATCAAGGTGGACGAATTGATTGGAATTAACTTGTCGATCGTTAGCCCGACAGTTTACTTGAAGTTATCAACTGCTGACAAGTGCGATGAAATTGTGAGATCTTGTGGTGGGGTAGCCAGATTTAAACACTCAGTTGGACATATAGGGGATGTCACGGTTTCGCGTGCAGGTATGGGGACACGGACGGTCCGTATTTTTGAGCTCCCCTTTGAAGTAACAGAAGAGGAGATTAATGCGAAACTGCGGGAATATGGCACGATTATCAGCAATGTTGCAGAGAAGTGGTCTACTTTGCACAAATATCCCGTTCTAAATGGTGTTAGACAGATTAAAATTGACATGTTGAAACATATTCCCTCTTATCTCACGATATGTGGATACAGAGCGATAATTATTTACGATGGGCAACCGAGAACTTGCTCAGGCTGTGGCTCGACTACCCACGTCCGTGCTCAGTGTATGCAGAGGCGTGTGACGCAACTACCGACTGGTGAGCGAGAGCAGCCTAGTCACATGACCACGTTACCCGTGACGTACGCCGCCGCAGCCCGCGGAGACGTTGCCCCAGACACAGGCATAGAAAGGGCGGCAACTGAGTTTACAGAACGTCCAGCTGAAAACGTCCCTAAGGAGACGAGTAGCACAGAAGCTATGGGTCCAGCTACTTCTCAAGAAGCAGGAACGAGTGCCCATGCAGAAGATGACCAAATTAAGACGGCAGAAGAAGGCACGTGTCAGTCACACGAAGAAGAGGGCCAGTGCAAAGATGACACTGTCGAGACTTCTGAGGATGGCGACCTGCAATCCCCCATGACATCACCCAAGTCCCGGAGGAAGCGTCGCAAAGCTCGTCAGGGAGCAGAACAACTTGCGCCGCTACTGCGTGATAAAGCGAAGCGGATAGGCCAAGAAATGGCGAACACAGCTCAAGGAGCGCTTCCGGACAACCGAAATACAACAACAAAGAAGTCACGAACTGAGGACACTGAACCAGATCGAGGAAAACACACCCCTGAAAGCAGTGCCAAGACAACTGACAAAGGCACAGCAAGTCAGAAGGACCCTCCAAGTATATCACAGACGGACGTGGGGGAAATTAAGTGCACTCGCCATTGGGCGGATGATGTTGAGGAGCACAGCCAAGATGCAGAGATGACTGAGATAACAGGACAAACAACACCCGAACACCGACATGAAGTGACCACCGATCGACAAAATACCGTAGAAGACGCTAATATGGCAGGTGACGATGCAGATTTCTTTTAAATGGAGACATATCCACCTTGTCTGGTAGGCAGTATAACTACTTCAATCGTACAGTCAACATGACGTCCTTGCAGGCGTACAGAATTGCGACCTTGAATATTAATAAAATTAGCAGCACTTTCAAACTGAAGAATCTCCAAGATTTTCTGTACGCCGCCGATGTTGACATCCTTTTGCTGCAAGAAGTAACAGACATCTGTTTGGACAACATCGCTGGCTACAACGCCATTATTAATCCTGGTAATGGCAATGACCTCGGTACGGCGATTATGGCAAAGGAAGGTATCATACTCACAAAAGTGGAGAAACTGCCAAACAGTAGAGGCATAGCTGCCACAATAAATAATACGAGGCTGATTAACGTATATGCCCCCTCAGGAACAGGGAACAAGCGCCGCAGAGCCGAATTTTTCAAGGAGGACATAGTACCACTTTTTACTGACCGATCTGAACAAACAATATTTGCTGGCGACTTCAATTGCGTACTAAGCCCCAAAGATCAGACGCCCAATTTTAATAAATCTCTGGAGCTGGAGACCATCGTGAGAGACTTACATCTGCTTGATACTTGGGAACTGAAACACGGTGATAAGCCGGGTTATACATATATCACCAGTCACTCTGCCAGTCGTATAGACAGGATCTATGCAACGTCCAATTTAAAGGAACACATTTTACAGTCCTAACTATGGCCAACTATGTTCTCTGATCATATCGCGTACATATGCACGGTAAACTTAGAGAGACAGGGAACCTACAGAGCTAGAGGCCAGTGGATGTTTAACGTAGCACACCTATCGGACCCTGGATGTCGTGCAGCATTCTATACAACTTGGGCAGAATGTGACCGGAAGTTCCCCCGTTACAGTACGGCACTGCACTGGTGGCTACAATGCGCAAAACCCGCAATAAGGAGGACACTGAAAAACTACTCTCGTGAAAAAGCTGCCTGGCGGAAGCAGACGACAGAATTTTACTTTCAGTGCCTGCGAGACTTGTACGTTCAGGACGCCACAGTCATCAATAATTACGGGCAGATTCAAAGAATAAAGGCGAAACTGTTAATTCTGAAGGGACAACATCTCGAAGGCTGTCAAATACGAACGCGCTTACAAAACACAACAAATGAAGAGACTACATCGATGTACCATGTTCTCCAAGAAAATAAAAGACAGAGAAGGAAAATTCTGACAGAATTTAAAACTTCAGACGGGAGACTGTTGACAGACCAAGCTGCAATACGAGAAGAGATCCACAAACATTTTAGAGAATTGCTTGCCATTACACCAACAGACGAAACAGCACAGCAAGCCATTACTGCTAGGACGCAAAGAAGACTAACTCCAGAAGAAGCAAGCGAGCTTGCAGCAGAGATAACAGACGACGAAGTCGAAGATGCCATCTCAAGGAGCCCGAAGAATAAATCACCTGGTCCAGATGGGCTTCCCGCGGAGTTGTATCAAGTCTTTCGAGAACGAGTAACGCCTAAACTGACACTCGTATGTAACGAAATAATGCACACAAAAAATGATTCTCCGAAAGAATTCTGTGAAGGCACTGTGGTCTTGGTCCCCAAAACACCAGGAGGCAAAACCATAGCGAATCTTCGACCTATAACACTTCTCAATAGTGATTATAAGATCTTCGCCCGTATTATGATGCAAAGGTTCAAGTCCGTTATTCGTACAGTGACAGGAGCTTATCAAACAAGTGTGGGGAAAGATAGGACAATCTATCAGACCTTAACCGACTACAGAGACATCATAGCAATATCAGAAGCTTGCAACATCAGATGTGCATTGATGTCGCTTGATTTTGAAAAGGCTTTCGATAAAGTAAATCATTCGTACCTCTTCCGGACTATGAAAGCCATGCACTTTCCACAGACAGTGATAGATACTGTGAAAACCATACTCACGAATAGCACATCACGAATAAGTATAAACGGCCAACTTAGCAGTCCGATAAATGTTCAGAGTTCGGTACGACAGGGGTGCCCAATGTCTATGACGCTTTTCGCACTGGCGCTTGAACCTCTTATGACCTGCCTGACAGAAGAACTTCGTGGATTACACATCCATGGGCAGAAGATATCATGCCAAGCTTACGCGGATGATGTTGGAGTCCTTGTGACTGATGCAAGCGAGCTGGACAAAGTACTTGACATTGTGGCGACTTACGAACTTGCGTCAGGAGCTAAATTAAACCGCAATAAGTCTGGTGTCATGAATCTTGGTCGAGGTATAGAGATCAGACCCAATGCACCAATAAAATAGTGGAACGAATAAAATGCCTCGGAATCGAATATACTCGTAGTATTCACCGCACGGCCGCTCTCAATTACAGGACATTACTTGCAAAATTACGAGCAGGTATACAACAACACAGCTTACGCAATTTAAACGCCATTCAAAAAGTGCAGCTAGTCAACACGTATATTACATCGAAAATCAACTATGTTGCTCAAGTGCTGCCCTTGCCCAGAACTATAGCACGCAAAATACAAGCAACGCTTGGTTATTTTGTTAGTAGAGGTCAGATATTTAAGGTTGCATATGACACCTTGACGCTACCGACACACAAAGGCGGTTTAAAACTGACAGATATACACCTGAAAGCGCAAGCACTATATGTCAGTAAAACATATAAACAGTGGAAACGATCACCAACGACCTTAGTATCTCATCTTTTGAACGAAATCACACCGGTTAGCAGGGCTCCACCAATAGACGTGCACCACATCTCACACGAGCTGTACCACCTCAAACACTTCCTAGTGGAGTACAGCTACATACGTCATAGAACCCCGGAGAAAGGCATGTACACGGTAAAGGAGATCTACAACGCTTTGATGGAAGGCAAACAGAGTAATCAAATAGAAATAAAGTTTAAACATAACAACTGGAACAATATATGGGCAAACATATCTGACACCCACTTATCATCCAATGCGAGGTCGACGTGGTACTTGGCCGTCAATAGAAAAATCCCCACCAACTCAAAATTGCACAAAATACATCTGGCAGCCGAACCAAACTGTGCCCACTGCAATCTAATTGACACCGAAGAACATCGTTTTGTGTGTGAAGATGCGAAAGATGTGTGGCTTCTATTCAGAAAGACACTGGCACTTATTCTCCGCACATCACCAAACACAATAACACCGGCACAAGTACTTAATCCTGATGACGTACCGTTCCCTAATACTAGACGAAGAGCAGTCAACTGGCTGAAAGGCCAGACTGTTCATTACATTTTAACAAACAAGACAAAGAATAAAGGAGATTATTGGATGTACCTGCTGATAGAACATCAGAAGCTTGAACGTCACAGAAAATATAAAGAGAAGTACGCAAATTATCTAAAACGAACAATAATATAGACAAACGGGAGAGAAAAATTAAACGATACATTTTCATTTAGGTATAATTTTTTTTATTATCTTTTTATTTCATTTTACGCCAAGAAGATGGCTATTTATTTTTATACTTATTTAAATTTTGGTTTTCATATCGATGCAAAAATACGTCGTGGAAAAAAAAAATTGCAGCTTGAGATGCACCGCAAACCATATCCGAGCATCTCTGCCGCACAAGACGTAAAGAAGAGTGTATCATAACAACATACTTAATCAAAATGGGAACAGAAGAGATTAAGTACATTACTGTACTTGAGAGAAATAAATTTCTCTTTTTTTCTGTTGAAAATAAAAGGCCAGTGAAGCCGACGCCGAAGAAGGCGACTTTTGGCGAGCGCAAGGCCGGGCTAAAGGGGTGGATGGAGGCCCGTAAAAAAAAAAAAAAAAAAAAAAAAAAAAAAAAAAAAAAAAAAAAGTGGTAGAGCGCTTGCCCGCGAAAGGCAAAGGTCCCAGGTTCGAGTCCCGGTTCCGGCACACAATTTTAATCTGCCAGGAAGTTTCATATCAGCGCACACTGCGCTGCAGAGTGAAAGTTTCATTCTGGAAACATCCCCTAGGCTGTGGCTAAGCCATGTCTCCACCATATCCTTTCTTCCAGGAGTGCTAGTCTTGCAAGTTTCGCAGGAGAACTTCTGTGAAGTTTGGAAAGTAGGAGGCGAGGTACTGGCGGAAGTAGAGTTGTGAGTCGGCATCGTGAGTCGTGTCGGGGTAGCTCAGTGGTAACAGTCTCGAGGCAGCCGTGGCGGACGACGGACTTGCGGCGGTAGCGCGAGGCACCGAGTGTAAACAAAGGCAGTTTACCTGTTGACAGGTTGGTCTTGGCTGCACTTACGCTTAACTCCTATTTGAAATGATTGTATGCCGGAAAACATGATGGAATCTCAATCTTATTTGAGAAAAGACACGATAAAATTTACGTTTGATCGTAGCTATGTAAGACCCAAGCCTTTAGAGATAAAACTATGGCTATCTGAAAAAGTTAGGATTACTAAAGACGATATCGAAGGAGTACATTTATCTTTTGTTCAATGTGCTATGTATGTTAAATTGAAAGATCCTACTATGTGCAACATTATTGTTGATAGGATTGGTGATAGAATAAAATTTAATCACTCTGACGGACATGTTAGTGACGTACTAGTATGCCATGCAGGACTAGGAATACGAACTGTGAGAGTGTTCGAACTGCCTTTTGAGGTACCGGCGGAGGCAATTGATGACGCTTTTAAACCTTATGGGCGTGTAATTTCAAATGTAGCCGAAAAATGGGCGGAAGCTCATATGTTTCCTGTCCTTAACGGTGTACGACAAATAAAAATCGAACTGTTACGGCATTTACCATCCTATATAAATATTTGTGGCTATCGAGCTTTGATTATATATGACGGTCAGCCTCGCACTTGCGCGTTATGTGGCTCTACTGGCCATGTACGCGCTGAGTGCAAGAAAAAAAGAGTGGCTCAGTTGCCTTCCGCGGAAGAGGTAACTTCTGGGCCGGTAACCGCGATGAAGCTGACATACGCTGCCGCCGCAGTCTCCCCGAAACGACCCGAACGCGCATTGTCGGACCAAGGCACGGCGTCTACACAGCAGATCGTAGCCTTAGGAGAACACGAAATCAGTCCGGTAGCCAAAAGGATGGAAACAAAGGCAGTACCGTATGCAACCATCAGCAGTCTAATTGAAACTCCTTCTGAACACCTATCCGACACTTTGAGAGATGAATCTCAAAGACAGAGTACATCGGCTTTTGAGCAAAATGCAGAAGACACGACAAATTTGTCCCATAATGATGTTGCACAAAACGTTGCAGTAGTAGAGGATCCCCAGCGTGACAGTGCTACTTCTGCAATAATTCGGCCCGATAATATCAATAGGGTCAGCCCCGAAGAGGCACAGAATGTAGATGGTGAACTATGCTCCAGAAGTCTAAGTGTGCAAGGGAAAGATTCGTCGCCGAAGCAAGCCATTGAGTCTCAGGGGGAACCCTCAACCAGGACAGAAAATTTACGTTCTCCGATACTACCTCAGGAGTTGAGTGAGAAATCTCCAGACGTTTCTTCAGAAAAATCTCTTACTAAATCGCCAAAGAAAAGTAATAAAAGAAGAATAGCCCATCAGGCAGCTGAGAATATAGCCCCAGCTATAAGGGAAAAGCTGCGGAATATTAAAGAAGGACCAAGAACGCAGAAAAAGGAGTCTGCTATGAACTTACAGAAGGAGAAACAAAGCCAAACCTCACACAAGAGTTCCAGCGCTGAAAAACAAATGACCCTTGACCCACCAACTACAGAACAAGAAGAAAGATCTCGGTTAAGAGATGACAATCAAGAGGGACGAAAGGAGTGGGCTGACGAAGTAGAAGATCAAGATCCGGAAAGGGAAGACACCAGCGACATGGATTTTTACTAATTTTACACGGATGAAGTAAGAAGCGAATAATTCAACCACTTATACCTAGGCTTCTTACAGGTGTATTAGCAATTTCATCCTGTACGACAGTATGAGTGTATGATTATGGTGTTAGCAAAAACTGCACAGTACCATACCATTGGAGTCCAGAAGCGAGGGGCAAAATGTGTTTTAAACAATTGGATTACAATTGTAGTCACTTTCCAATCATGTACGAATGCTTTATGGTGATGCCATCAATGTTTTCTCCTCTTTTTATAATACTAAATGCAGCAAGCTTATAAAATAGTCACACTTAATATCAATAGAATATGGTCAGATCTCAAATTAACATCCTTGCAACAATTCATATATGACTCTGATGCTGACATAGTGTTTCTCCAAGAGGTTATGACAACAAACCTACATATTCCTGGTTTTCAGACTATCTTAAATGTAGCTTTTGAATATAGCACGGGAGTAGCGCTCCTGATTAGGGATGGTATTCCCATCAAAGACTTAGAACAATTAGAATCAGGACGAGGTATAGGATGTAAAATTTATGACGTCACCTTTGTTAACCTGTATGCCCCTTCCGGAAACAGTAATAAACTCCAGAGAGCAAATTTTTTTAGAGATGAACTTATTTACCTGCTACGAAAGAATCCGCAGAATGTAATTATTGGAGGCGATTTTAATTGTGTCCTTAACCGAAAGGACCAGACTCCTAATTTTAATTATTGTAAAGAGCTTCATGACTTAGTACAAAAAATGCACTTTAAAGATGCCTGGGAAATTAAGTATCCAACTTTAGTAAAATTTACGCACTTTACTTCATCTTCGAGTAGCAGACTCGACAGAATTTACATCTCTGATCCACTCACTGAAAAAGTTATAGTAGCGGACGTCATCCCGGCCTGTTTTTCAGATCATTCCGCGCTGTCAGTAACAATAAATTTACCACGACAGCCCACAAAAATGTATCGAACTCAGTGGCACCTCAATACATCGATATTAAATGATGTAAAATTACGTGACGAGATTACGACATCATGGAATTATTGCTTGCGGTCAATGTGTAGGTACCCGTCCAAATCCGAGTGGTGGACAAAAGTAGGCAAAAAGAAGTTGAGGCAAAGCTTAATTATCTATAGTCGAGAAAAAGTCAGAGACAACAAGCGAACCTTCGAATTTTACTACAGTGTGTTACGAGATCTCTACGAGAAGCAGCAACTAACAAACACAGATTTACAACAAATTAAAGAAATAAAAGCTACAATGTTAAGTATAAAAAGAAAGCAGTTAGAAGGTCTGAAAATTAAATCTAAATCTAAATGTCTTGCAGAGGAAGAAACTACGTCATTATACCATTTGATAAAACATCAATCTCTCCGTAAACGCACGTTTATTGATGACCTCGTCACAGAAAACGGGCACCTACTCACCACCCACCCAGAAATTGTACAAGAAATTTTCCAGTATTACGAAAAACTGTATACAGCAAACGATATTGATGACGCTCCATTATCGCAAGTAGTGAATTCCTTGAATAAAATTATAACACCAGAGGATAACACTGAATTTTTAACTGATTTTACAGTGGAAGAAGTTTTCGAACTCGTGTCCAAATCACCCTCAAATAAATCACCAGGCCCGGATGGACTTCCAAAAGAATTTTATTTGAGTTATTGGGATATAATTGGACCAACTTTTACAGCAGTTTTAAATGAAATAATGAAAGGAGGAATCATACCCCCGGAGCTCAAAGAAGGAAAAATTGTTTTGGTGTCGAAAAGTAAAGGTCGGAAGAAAATCAGCGGGTTTCGGCCGATAACACTGATGAACTTCGATTATAAAACCATTGCTAGAGCGATCAATGAGAGGATGACACCATTAATACGGAAAGCAATCACCACACATCAAACCTGTTTCCCAGGGCGATCTATTATGACAGCAACTTCCGAATACAGAGATCTGGTTTCGATAGTCGCCGTTACCAACATTAAGTGCGCGTTAATGTTTTTAGATTTTAGTAAAGCCTTTGATCGAGTTAGTCATCGATACATCGAGTGTCTACTACAGCAAATAGGAATAGAAGAAAGAGCTCTTGGGGTGGTACGCAACATGATAACTGATATTAAGGCATCCGTATCCATAAATGGCCAGCTGTCAAAAGCAATAACTATACGGAGAGGTGTTCCCCAAGGAAGTCCTCTTTCCATGTTACTATATGTGTTATCACTTGAACCGCTACTTCGCACGATAGAAGAAAAACTAAGTGGAGTGACAATGTCGGGCACAAATTTTGTAGCGAGAGCCTACGCAGACGACGTGGGCATCGTTATACGGCGGGAGGATGAAGTAGATCTTCTGAAAGAAGCAATTGATAACTATTGTAAAGCTTCTGGGGCGCAAATCAATACTGATAAAAGTAAAATTTTAAATCTTAGGGGACTCGAACATTTAGATATAGAGTGGGCAAGTTTCGTGGAAACTCACAAAACTCTGGGTATTATCATTAATAAGTGCCCCATAAAAATGTCCGCTATAAACTGGAAGCAGACAGCTGGAAGAATTCGTGGTGCACTAATGGACAACAAATGCCGCTCAGTGAACCTTACTCAGAAAATTAAAATAATAAATACGTATATTTTTTCGAAAGCTTACTATCTAGCACAGATCTTTCCATTGCCGAAATTGCAAGGAAAAACCATTATGCAACTTGCAAGCAGGTACGTGTGGCACGAAAATATTTTTAAACTAAAACCCAGCGATTTGGCCAAGTCCAGAAAAGCAGGAGGTCTTGGTCTAACTGACATCTGCAGAAAGGCTTTGGCACTTTACATAAAAAGAATAGTAACACTTTTAAATAACGAGCCTCATACCATAACTGCCAAACTCTTCACAGCTGTCCGTCCTGTAAGTATGCAACAGCCCATTAATGTCGGTAATTTAAACTATAAACTGAAACATATAAAAGATTTTTACCTTGAACTTAGCTACATAGGAGAGGCCACGATGAAAAAATTACATTTAACAACTAAAGAAGTTATTGAAAAATGGCAACAATCCCACAGTCCTAACAATATTGAATCAAAGTATCCGTTGGTAGACTGGAAAACTGTTTGGAAAAATCTTAGCCTTCACATTCACTGTTCCGATGTCGTCTCGTCCTGGTATAAAGTCGTGAACAATCTTATTTCAACCAATGAAAAATTATATAAAATTGGTTTGAGTAACACAGACAAATGCTCAAAATGTGGCCTCGTGGACACATTAAAACACCGATTCACTTGTGGCAACCATCTACAAAATTGGAAGTGGGTTCAGAAAAAGTTAGGGCTACTTACACGACGTTCGGAAACGTCTTATTCAACAGATATATTATTGTGGCCCGACACCGAATTTTATCCATCAACAAAAAATAACACAGTGATGTGGCTCCTCGGAAACTACGTCAATTTTGTAGTCAACAGATGTGGAGGTGACAGCAGTGTAGAATTTTTCTTATACATGGCAGCAGCATATTTACAAGTACGACAATATCCAAAGATAAAAAACAACTTTGGGAACATGATAGGAATTTTGTTCGAGAAGGAGGGAATTGGTTGAAGAAGATAATGTAAGACAGAGTAGAAGGAAAAAAATGACGAACCCATTGATGATGAGATTGATCCAAATATATAGGTATCTATATATATATATATATATATATATACATTTGAAACATATTACAAGGAAAAAAATTTCAGTTATACAAGAAGTTGTATCATATTTTTGGACTGGTCATGGCAATGACATTTCGTTTCTTCACAGTAGAGACTGCTGGACTTCATTTCTCGTTTAATTTTCCTGAAATCGTAAGAACTTTTTATTCCTTTAAAATTAGAATTTTGTTTAGTACAGAAAATTGTATTGTGTTATATCGTCAAGAAGAAATTAACAGCACCATGGGAATCTTGGTTGGATTATTTGATATATAAATAATACAACATCCTAGCAGAAATAAATTATTCTAAGGAAATTACTTTCCTGATGTAAATCGAAAGTAGCATGACCGACCTCATTTACGAAGAATAATTATTTTGTTGTTATTAAAAAAAAATCAGCAACGGGTGACTTCGGAGTTTTAGAGAAGACAAAAATAAAGCAAAAACGAAATATTATTGATTATCAAGAGAAAACGACCAGGAATCCTACTGCACAGGCAGCTCACTTTTCGAGAAGACGAGCTTTGAGGTCAGACCGGAGCTGGAAAAAAAAAAAAAAAAAAAAAAAAAAAAAAAAAAAAAAAAAAAAAAAAAAAAACGCCGAAGAAGGCGACATTTGGAGAGCGAAAGGAGGGGCTGTGAGGGGAGGTTGGAGGCCCAAAAAAAAAAAAAAAAAAAATAAATAAATAAATAAAAAAAAAATAAAAAAAAAAAAAAAAAAAAAAACGGTTAAGACGTCTGCCTAGAAAAAAAAAAAAAAAAAAAAAAGTGGTAGAGCGCTTGCCCGCGAAAGGCAAAGGTCCCAGGTTCGAGTCCCGGTTCCGGCACACAATTTTAATCTGCCAGGAAGTTTCATATCAGCGCACACTCCGCTGCAGAGTGAAAGTTTCATTCTGGAAACATCCCCTAGGCTGTGGCTAAGCCATGTCTCCACCATATCCTTTCTTCCAGGAGTGCTAGTCTTGCAAGTTTCGCAGGAGAACTTCTGTGTAGTTTGGAAAGTAGGAGGCGAGGTACTGGCGGAAGTAGAGTTGTGAGGCGGCATCGTGAGTCGTGTCGGGGTAGCTCAGTGGTAGAGCGCTTGTCCGCGAAAGGCAAAGGTCCCAGGTTCGAGTCCCGGTTCCGGCACACAATTTTAATCTGCCAGGAAGTTTCATATCAGCGCACACTCCGCTGCAGAGTGAAAGTTTCATTCTGGAGACATCCCCTAGGCTGTGGCTAAGCCATGTCTCCACCATATCCTTTCTTCCAGGAGTGCTATTCTTGCAAGTTTCGCAGGAGAACTTCTGTGAAGTTTGGAAAGTAGGAGGCGAGGTACTGGCGGAAGTAGAGTTGTGAGGCGGCATCGTTTGTCGTGTCGGGGTAGCTCAGTGGTAGAGCGCTTGCCCGCGAAAGGCAAAGGTCCCAGGTTCGAGTCCCGGTTCCGGCACACAATTTTAATCTGCCAGGAAGTTTCATATCAGCGCACACTGCGCTGCAGAGTGAAAGTTTCATTCTGGAAACATCCCCTAGGCTGTGGCTAAGCCATGTCTCCACCATATCCTTTCTTCCAGGAGTGCTAGTCTTGCAAGTTTCGCAGGAGAACTTCTGTGAAGTTTGGAAAGTAGGAGGCGAGGTACTGGCGGAAGTAGAGTTGTGAGGCGGCATCGTGAGTCGTGTCGGGGTAGCTCAGTGGTAGAGCGCTTGCCCGCGAAAGGCAAAGGTCCCAGGTTCGAGTCCCGGTTCCGGCACACAATTTTAATCTGCCAGGAAGTTTCATATCAGCGCACACTCCGCTGCAGAGTGAAAGTTTCATTCTGGAAACATCCCCTAGGCTGTGGCTAAGCCATGTCTCCACCATATCCTTTCTTCCAGGAGTGCTAGTCTTGCAAGTTTCGCAGGAGAACTTCTGTGTAGTTTGGAAAGTAGGAGGCGAGGTACTGGCGGAAGTAGAGTTGTGAGGCGGCATCGTGAGTCGTGTCGGGGTAGCTCAGTGGTAGAGCGCTTGCCCGCGAAAGGCAAAGGTCCCAGGTTCGAGTCCCGGTTCCGGCACACAATTTTAATCTGCCAGGAAGTTTCATATCAGCGCACACTGCGCTGCAGAGTGAAAGTTTCATTCTGGAAACATCCCCTAGGCTGTGGCTAAGCCATGTCTCCACCATATCCTTTCTTCCAGGAGTGCTAGTCTTGCAAGTTTCGCAGGAGAACTTCTGTGAAGTTTGGAAAGTAGGAGGCGAGGTACTGGCGGAAGTAGAGTTGTGAGTCGGCATCGTGAGTCGTGTCGGGGTAGCTCAGTGGTAGAGCGCTTGCCCGCGAAAGGCAAAGGTCCCAGGTTCGTGTCCCGGTTCCGGCACACAATTTTAATCTGCCAGGAAGTTTCATATCAGCGCACACTCCGCTGCAGAGTGAAAGTTTCATTCTGGAAACATCCCCTAGGCTGTGGCTAAGCCATGTCTCCACCATATCCTTTCTTCCAGGAGTGCTAGTCTTGCAAGTTTCGCAGGAGAACTTCTGTGAAGTTTGGAAAGTAGGAGGCGAGGTACTGGCGGAAGTAGAGTTGTGAGGCGGCATCGTGAGTCGTGTCGGGGTAGCTCAGTGGTAGAGCGCTTGCCCGCGAAAGGCAAAGGTCCCAGGTTCGTGTCCCGGTTCCGGCACACAATTTTAATCTGCCAGGAAGTTTCATATCAGCGCACACTCCGCTGCAGAGTGAAAGTTTCATTCTGGAAACATCCCCTAGGCTGTGGCTAAGCCATGTGTCCACCATATCCTTTCTTCCAGGAGTGCTAGTCTTGCAAGTTTCGCAGGAGAACTTCTGTGAAGTTTGGAAAGTAGGAGGCGAGGTACTGGCGGAAGTAGAGTTGTGAGTCGGCATCGTGAGTCGTGTCGGGGTAGCTCAGTGGTAGAGCGCTTGCCCGCGAAAGGCAAAGGTCCCAGGTTCGAGTCCCGGTTCCGGCACACAATTTTAATCTGCCAGGAAGTTTCATATCAGCGCACACTGCGCTGCAGAGTGAAAGTTTCATTCTGGAAACATCCCCTAGGCTGTGGCTAAGCCATGTCTCCACCATATCCTTTCTTCCAGGAGTGCTAGTCTTGCAAGTTTCGCAGGAGAACTTCTGTGAAGTTTGGAAAGTAGGAGGCGAGGTACTGGCGGAAGTAGAGTTGTGAGGCGGCATCGTGAGTCGTGTCGGGCTAGCTCAGTGGTAGAGCGCTTGCCCGCGAAAGGCAAAGGTCCCAGGTTCGAGTCCCGGTTCCGGCACACAATTTTAATCTGCCAGGAAGTTTCATATCAGCGCACACTCCGCTGCAGAGTGAAAGTTTCATTCTGGAAACATCCCCTAGGCTGTGGCTAAGCCATGTCTCCAACATATCCTTTCTTCCAGGAGTGCTGGTCTTGCAAGTTTCGCAGGAGAACTTCTGTGAAGTTTGGAAAGTAGGAGGCGAGGTACTGGCGGAAGTAGAGTTGTGAGGCGGCATCGTGAGTCGTGTCGGGGTAGCTCAGTGGTAGAGCGCTTGCCCGCGAAAGGCAAAGGTCCCAGGTTCGAGTCCCGGTCCCGGCACACAATTTTAATCTGCCAGGAAGTTTCATATCAGCGCACACTCCGCTGCAGAGTGAAAGTTTCATTCTGGAAGATTAGATTAGTTTTTTTTTTCGTTCCGTAGATCCATGTTGAGGAGAGCCTCGTGGATGTGGAACATGTCAAGGAACAAATTCACAAGATGACTAATAGATAATACTAATAATATATATACAGATACATAGTTTTTCGTTTTTTTAGCTGATCATATAATAATACTAATATAGTATGAATATCGATACATGCATCATCTGCTACAATTTAGAAATTCACTAATGGAATAGAAGGAGTTGGCCATTAGAAAGTCTTTTAGGTTCCTCTTAAACAGATCTTTATTTGTCGCTAAATGTTTTTATATTTGATGGTAAATTATTGAAAATGTGTGTTCCTGAGTAGTGGAACCACCTTTTTGAACTAAAGTAAGTGCTTTTAAGTCCTTGTGTAGATCATTTTTATTCCTAGTATTGTATGTATGAACTGAGCTGTTTGTTGGGAAAAGGGATATATTATTTATGAGAAATTTCATTAAGGAATAAATATACTGAGAGGCAGTAGTTAATGTACCCAGTTCTTTGAAGAGGCTTTATACAGGACGTCCGTTAATTTACTTCACAAATAATACATATTACATGCCTTTGGACTCACAAGACTTTTGACTGACTTGAAGAGTTGCCCCAAAATATTATACCATATGACATTATGGAAAGAAAGCAAGCAAAGAATACAAGTTTTCTGGCCCACTTTATGTTTCGGTAGTAACACTAAAAGTGGGCCTTTGCGATCGTCTTTTGACAGCTCGAAATGTAAATGAAGATAACGGCTTAACCATTAATCTGACACGAAAATTGAATAACCGAATTTGTAGAGTAGAAAATTCTCTACAACTTTGCTCTCTTATGTTTGTTTTTCATATCTCGTAGCGTTTTAGATATATTTGCAAAAATAACGGCGATTTTGGGATGTATGTCTGTCTGTCTGTCCCTCTGTCTGTAACGTGTTCCCTGTTTTTAAGACGAACCGTTCAACCGATCAGCACCAAATTTTACAGACATGATTGTAGTCCACCAGAGACCAGAATCTCCCTTTTTCAACTTTTTCGGACAAAAAAATACGGTAGTAATATAAAAAAAATCCGTTTGTAATATAATTGTAATTGCAAATAAACCGTTCAACCGACGCAAAAATTGAATAACCGAATTTGTAGAGGAGAAAATTCTCTACAACTTAGCTCCATTATGTTTTTTTTTTTTTTCATATCTCGTATCGTTTGAGAGATATTTGCAAAAATAACGGAGGTTTGACACTCTCCATTGCATTAACGAAAACCAGCCGTTCGGAGATGTCACGTGACATTCCTCACCCAGAACTCTCTCTGGCTTTCGCCATCTTGCGTTGCGTATTTGATGATTTTCTTATTGTAACTTACAAGTTGTCATTTCAAAGCAATGGCGCACTGAAGAATTAACAAAAACACATCGCTCTTCGTACGATAAATGATAATCTAGTGTCTATAAAGACATATTAGCATCAGTTAATAACGGCCATCCATAGTATGAGATTAAAAGACACATCTTTCGATTTGTAGCTGTAAATCTAAACACAACCAACCTGAACTGAACAGGACCCACAACGGAACATAATAATCAACTAGAAGACACGTTTGGACGATTCTATCTATGCCGGCGGCAACACTATGGCGCACCTCTTATTATATATTAAATAAATATATATAGATAAAGAATAAAAAATAATAATAATAATAAAAATTAAGAATACAAAAGAAAAGAAGTTTTCCCAGTGTTTTTTTCTTTCAAATCTCATGAGTTTTATTTCATTTCATTTTCTTTATTATTATTTTTCTGCTTTCGGTAGCCTATTAGCTTTCCTCGCTCTTTATTAGAATCAGGTTAGTTGGTCTGGGACTAGATAAGGTAGGAGCCAATGCCTGAAGTGGTCAAGTATATTTTGTTTTTCGAAGGGCAAAAGTGGCGGTGGCAAGTTTCCCCAAATAGAAAAATTTAAAAAAAAATAGCGTAGTGGGCAAGGCGTTGGTCTATGATGCTGAAGGTCGGTCTTTCGGAACCCGCCACTACCTAATTTTTTTTTTCTAAAAGCGTTTCTGACACGCTTATTAATTATTAAAATTATTAAAAAAATTTCAGTCTCTGTTGCAATATTTTATTATCCAATAACGCGTTTCGCGCTGTTAGCGCATCGTCAGACTGGAAAAAGACAAATGTTTTGTTACAGTCCGTGTACCTGGCGGGCAGCGAATCTAATGTGGCTAAGGTGAGTAAATTTGAAAATTCAGACTTACTTGGGCGGAGATGGAGCCACAGAGCTATCTATAGCTGTGTAGGAGGAATCTTAACAATTGTTGTCATTGGGCGCCTGCAAAGAGGTAAACGTACAAAGTACGTAAGGGTTATTTGAACTAACTTAATTAACTTTTTATTATTTAGATGATTATTTTGGTCCAAAATGTTTGCAAAAACTAAAGTGGGCCGTAAAACACGTCAGTGCGATTTTTTAAATTATTTTTATGTCTCCTATATCTAATAACACTCGTATTGAAAATACAGATTTGTTGAGTCGTTTCTGCGGTTCTGTGGTGTGCTCCTCAGATAATATACATTTTATGAAGGACTAACCGACAAAGTTTGACGAAATCTAATGTGGCTAAGGTGAGTAAATTTGAAAATTCAGACTTACTTGGGCGGAGATGGAGCCACAGAGCTATCTATAGCTGTGTAGGAGGAATCTTAACAATTGTTGTCATTGGGCGCCTGCAAAGAGAAAAATGTTTAAATGTTTGTAAAGCTTATGGGACTTAACTACGGGGTCATCAGTCCCTAAACTTACAAACTACTTATGAACTACTCACGAACTAGGACGTCACAAATATCCATGCCCGAGGGGGGATACGAACCCCCAACCGTAGTGGCCGTGCAGACCGTGACTGAAGCGCCTCATTCCCCTCGGCCACCGCGGCCGGCCCTGCAAAGAGGTAAATGTACAAAGTATGTAAGGGTTATTTGAACTAACTTAATTAACGTTTTATTATTTAGATGATTATTTTGGTCCAAAATGTTTGCAAAAACTAAAGTGGGCGTAAAACACCTCAGTGCGATTTTTTTAAAATTATTTTTATGTCTCCTATATCTGATAATACTCGTCTTGAAAATACAGATTTGTTGAGTCGTTTCTGCGGTTCTGTGGTGTGCTCCTCAGATAATACACATTTTATGAAGGACTAACCGACAAAGTTTGACGAAACATGTTAAATGGCTTAATTATATCCATTATTATATGCATTATTATAACAAAAGCCGTTTATTTTAAATTTCAACCTCTGTCTTACTGTACACCCGAATGTACCCACTGCCTTGTGGATGATCTTTGGCATTTAGAGGTCTTTGTTTTCATGTTCATACGTGCGCCCCACTCGTGTTGTTGACTCCGTGCGCTTCACTAGTGCTATGCGCCGCCAGTACTGGGGACTGTTTTTAATATTGACGAAGCACAGTATGCTGAGGAGCTCTCTACGGAGACACGGTTACAAGGGAAGTAACCACGTTTTCTTTTATTACGTTTTAGATTTTATTTGTCTCGGGTTTTAAAGATTCTTGTATATTTTATCTGATGATGAGGGCTTGACCCTTGAAACGCGTCATATTATAGTGTTTTATACACGATCTATGTGGTTGAGCTACTTGACAAAATAAAAAATAATGTTAAATGGCGTTTCCTAGCGTAGCACTTTCCGCTCGTGGCGGCGTCCTCAGTTGTCCCACAGGGGCGTTTCTCGGGTGGGTGCGCGAGTGTCTCTCTGAGGCGGAGCGCATTCTGGCGGTGTCCCGCGTATTAAGACGGAGTGTGGGGATAAGCCGGCTGCGGGAGCAGGTGCCGCCGGCCGCCCCGCAATCAATAAGACCGCGGCCGGCGTGCCTGCTGCGCCGGAAGGAAGCGGGACGAAGCCGGCGGCTGCAGCTGCCGCCGGCGGAGGAGGCGGCGGCACGGGTAGGGCGGGGTGGCTCCGGAGCCGAGACCCGCAGGCGGGCACAGCGCCGCCAGCCGCCGCTAGTCAGGCTGCTCAGGCACAAAGCACTCAACTGCATGTCGCACCCTCAAATTAACGGATGGCTGAGCGAGAGGGAAAGACAGACGAGAGTCTTCTAACTAGGCATTGCAACCTACATCTCTATATATAAAAGGAAGTGTCCCGATTGACTGACTGACTGACTAAATCATCGCCCAGCCCAAAACACTGATGATAGAAATTTGTAATTTGTAGAGGGTGTTGATCTTGAATGAAACTTTGATTTTGCAGCGGAGTGCGCTGCCAGGAAGTTTCGGTGTTGATCTTACTCTGTAGGCGTCATTTAAGAAGCGACTTTTCGACATTCCGTCCGTAATGGGGTTAAAAATGTTCAAATGTTTGTTAAGCTTATGGGACTTAACTACGGGGTCATCACTCCCTAAACTTACAAACTACTTATCAACTACCTACAACTAAGGACGGCACAAATAACCATGCCCGAGGGGGGATACGAACCCCCGACCGTAGTAGCCGTGTAGACCGTGACTGGAGCGCCTCAGTCGCCTCGGCCACCGCGGCCGGCGTGTTGGGGTTACTTAGGGAATGAAACGTTTTTTGAGAATACGTAGCTATTCAGGCAATTTTGAAGCTAGAACTACAAAACGTCGGATTTTAATTCAGGGTTCCAATTTAAAAGACGCGTGTCTCGGCATTTTTTGAAATTCGACAAATAAAAGGATAAAATAGGTGACGCAAAAAATTGATTTTCGAAAATATGTTGCTATTAACTCAAATTTTAAGCTACAACTATGAAACTTCGGATATGGAATCTTGGCCAGGATTAAAAGTCCATGATTTTTAGTATTTTTGGTAATTCAAGAAGTAAGAGGGTTAAATAGAGGATCAAAAATTCTTTTTGAAAACTCGTTGCTACTGGTAAAATTTTGAAGCTAGAGCTACAAAAATTGATATTTGTATAGTTGGTTAGACGTTAAAAATACGCATTTCGGTATTTTTTTCAAATTCAACCATCAATGGGGTTAAATTGGAGAGAGAGAGTTTTTCGAAAATATGTTGCTATTTAGGCAATTTTGAAGTTAGAACTACAAACTTTCGGATTTATATTCGGGGTTTGAATTTAAAAGACACGTGTTTTGGCATTTTTTGAAATTCAACCAATATTGGAGCAAAATAGACCACGCAAAAACTTGATTTTCAAAAATATGCTGCTATTAACTCAAATTTCAAGCTATAACTACGAAACTTAGGATATGGACTCTTGATCATGATTAAAAAGAAGCGTGTTTCGGTAGTTTTGAAAATTCAACAACTAAGGGGGTAAAATAGGGGATCAAAAATTCTTTTCGAAAACACATTGTTGTCAAGACAATTTTGAAGCTACAGCTACAAAAATTGGTATTTGTATTGTTCGTTATGATTTAAAATATACGTGTTTCGGTATTTTTGGAAATTAAACCATCAAGTGGTTTAAATTGGAGAGGGGGTGTTTTTCGAAAATCTGTTGCCATTTAGGCAATTTTGAAGTTAAAATTACAAATTTTCAGATATGGATTCGGGGCTCGGATTTAAAAGACACGTGTTTCGGTATTTTTGGAAATTAGACTAAGGGGGTCAAATAAAGGATGCAAAAATTGATTTTCAAAAATATGTTGCTGTTAACTCAAATTTCAAGCTATAACTACGAAACGTAAGATATGGATTCTTCATCAGGATTAAAAAGAAACAACTGGTGCAGACCAAACAGCCTACGCATGCGAAGCAGTGGGGGTTAAGCTAGTCATAATATAAATACGCTAACACGAAAATTGTGGTACAGTTTACTAATTTATTCGTACAAGAAGGCCAATGAAGGTTGCATAATTCGAAAGATTACACATATTTCTACGTTTTTTGGCCTCGTTTCCGCAGTTGCAGTTATACAATTAGTATAGGTTTTGGGACCGTCTTTTGCAACTGCAAATTAGTCTACTTTAGACAAGACGCGTTTTGCTTTATTCTAAAGCATCTTCAGTGGTCAGCTGTACAATAAATGGTTTGTATTACATTATTTGTTTTAATTTTTACTAAATTCTATCTGTAACAGTTCTCATGAATCTGGATTGTGCCGGCCGCGGTGGCCGAGGGTACTGAGGCGCTGCAGTCACGGTCTGCACGGTTTGCACGTAGGGTCGGGGGTCCGAATCCCCCCTCGGGCATGGATATTTGTGCCGTCCATAGAATTAGCTAGTTCATAAGTAGTTTGTAAGTTTAGGGACTGATGACCCCGCAGTTAAGTCCCATAGACTCTACAAACATTTGAACATTTTGAACTGGATTGTTTTGATTCTGAATAAATTGGACTATTAATATTACTCACGAATTTTTTTATGTTTTCGTCTTCATGTGTGGTTTGTAGCACATTGTCACTTGCTGTCACTGCTTATTGAAATGTTCAAATGTTTGTATAGCTTATGGGACTTAACTACATGGTCATCAGTCCATAAACTTACAAACTACTTATGAACTACTTACGAACTAGGACGGCACAAATATCCATACCCGATGGGGGATTCGAACCCCCGACCGTAGTGGCTGTGTAGACCGTGACTGGAGCGCCTCAGTCCACCCGGCCACCGTGACAGGCTCACTGCTTATATTTACATTATTTACACTTTTTTACAGTAACACTTCTTACGGAAGTTTTTGAAACATAGCCATTTCTGTGACCTGGCAGGCTCTGTATGTCGTTTGTTTTGTTTGTCTATTGTCTGTGTGTGTGTGTGTTCTTTGCTTTCGAGTTCTTTGGTTCGTGCTGTGAGGTGTGTTTTTGTTTCGTTTCTGTCAAAACAGGCGTCTGCTAGCAACTTTGTGTGTGATGTTCTGACTGTATTCTGTGTTTATAAATATGATTTTAGTTCAGCTAGCGACTTTCTGCATGTGTGTGTGTGTGTGTGTGTGTGTGTGTTTGTGTGTGTGTGTTTGTGTGTGTGTGTTTGTGTGTGTGTGTTTTTGTTTGTGTGTGAGTGAGTGAGAGAGAGAGGGAGAGGGAGGGAGAGAGAGAGAGAGAGAGAGAGAGAGAGAGAGAGAGAGAGAGAGAGAGAGAGAGAGAGAGATTCCGATTTTCTGCATGTGTTAGTGTGTGGGTAGGGATTTGTTGTTGTTCTTATGTGGTCGTATTATGTGGTGGGTTTGAGTGTGGGGGAGGTTTGTCTTTGTCTACTATGTGTTTTATTAGTTTAAATAATGTTTGGTTGCTGATGTTAACTTGGTCATTTCATATGTGTTTCTTTCCTATTAATGCTTTTTGAATTTAGAAATTCTCTTGGAGGTTCAGGAGGTGTTTCTTATCGCTAAATTTGACTATTTGCAGGTCGGTTTCTATGGTGGTGGGATAGTCGTTTTCTTGTCTAAGGTGTTCTGCAAATGTTGAATGGCTGTTGCCATATTTCCATCATCGTTTGTGTTCTTTATATCGTGTTTGAAATGTCCTGCTGGTCTCGCCTAAGTATAGAGCATCACAACTGTTTCATTTGAGCTGGGAAAAACCAGATTTATGGTAGATGTCAGTGTTTTCTGTTTTATTAGGCATTTATGTAATGAGTTATAGCTTTGATATGCTATTTTGATACCTTGTTTCTTGAGGATGTTTCCAATTCAAATTCGAAAGATTGTTTGCCGTAGATTTCACGAATATAAATATTATATGGAAGACGAAGTGGAGGAAGATGAGATAGGTGATATGATACTGCGAGAAGAATTTGACAGAGTGCTGAAGGACTTGAGTCGAAACAAGACCCCTGGAGTAGATGATGTTCCATTTGAATTGCTGATGTCGTTAGGAGAGCCAGACATAAAAAAATTGTATCACCTGGTATGCAGGCTGTATGAGACAGAGGAAATACCCTCCGACTTCAAGAAGAATATCGTAATTCCAATTCCAAAGAAAGCAAGTGCGGACAAGTGTGAAAATTACAGAACTATCAGTTTAATAAGTAATGGTTGCAAAATACTAACACGAATTAAAAACAGACGAATGGAAAAACTGGTGGAATCCTACCTTGGTGAAGATCAGTTTGGATTTAGGAGAAATGTAGGAACACGGGAGGCAATACTATCTTAGAAGATAGGCTAAGGAAAGGCAAACCTACTTTTTTAGCGTTTGTCGATTTGGAGAAAGCTTTTGACAATGTCGACTGGAATACACTCTTCCAAATTCTGAAGGAATCAGGGGTAAAATATAGGGAGCGAAGAGTTATATTCAACCTATACAAAAGACAGACAGCGGTTATTAGAGTCGAAGGGCAAGAAAGGGACGCAGAGGTTGGGAAGGGAGTAAGACAGGGTTGTAGCCTTTCCCCAATGTTGTTCAGTCTGTACATTGAGCAGGCAGTGAAGGAATGGAAGGAGAAATTTGGAGAGGGCAGTAAAGTGCAGGGAGAAGAAATAAAAACACTGCAGTTTGCCGATGACATAGTAATTCTTTCAGAGACCGCAAAAGATCTGGAAGAGCAATTGAATGGGATGGACATAAGATGAACATTAACAAGAGTAAAACTAAGTTAATGGAATGCAATGTCAGAAAATCAGGCGATGCTGAAAGAATTAGATTAGGTAATGAGACAATAAAAGTAGTAGATGAATTTTGTTATTTGGGTATTAAAATAACTTCTGATGGCCGAAGTAAAGAAGATGTAAAATGCAGAATGGCTATGGGAGAAAAGCGTTTCTAAAGAAACGAAACTTGTTAACATCCAATATTAATTTAAATGTTAGGAAGTCCTCTCTGAAAGCATTTGTCTGGAGTGTAGCTTTGTATGGGAGTGAAACCTGGACGATTAGGAATTCAGATAAAAAGGTGATAGAACTTTTGAAATGTGGTGCTACAGACGAATGATGAAAATTAGATGGGTAGATCACGTAAGTAATAAGGTCCTGAACCAAATCGGGGAGAAAAGGAGTTTCTGGCATATCCTGACTAAGAGATAGATTGGTTGGACACATTCTGAGACATTAAGGAATTGTCAACTTAGCATTAGAAGGAAGCGTGTGGGGTAAAAATCGTAGAGAGAGACCGAGGGACGAATATAGTAAGCAGATTCAAAAGGATGTAGGCTGCCGAACGTATTCTCAGATGAAGAGACTTGCACAGGGCAGGGTAGCGTGAAGAGCTGCATCAAACCAGTATGCGGACTGAAGACCACAACAACAACAACAACAAATATTATGTGTGCATTTAGCCATTAAAAGTGGTGCCGGCCGCGGTGGCCGAGGAGACTGAGGCGCTCCAGTCACGGTCTGCACGGCCACTACGGTCGGGGGTTCGAATCCCCCCTCGGACATGGATATTTGTGCCGTCCTAGTTCGTAAGTAGTTCATAAGTAGTTTGTACGTTTAGGGACTGATGACCCCGTAGTTAAGTCCCATAGACTATACAAACATTTGAACATTTGAAAAGTGGTAAAAGGAAGTGGATATTTTCCTATCTACAGCTTGGATCAAGTTCTACATTCTCCAACAATCAGCTCACTGATTGACTATTCGCCTCTACCAAACACGCTGTAATGCAGCGCGTCTGCAGTATTAAGATAATGTATTAAAATAAGTGAATATCGAAACATGGAGTGCTCCCAACTCACTTTGTTTTGCCGTTCAAATGCTTCATTTTCGCAGTGATTAACAGTGGTTAAAGGAAACGGATGTTTTCATATGAATGCCCATATAAAGGATGATGCACCGGGAGAGGCATCTAGTGGTGCTCGGGTGGAACTACCAAGTCGAGAATACCGATATAAATGATGATGCGCCGGGAGAGGCATGTAGCGGTGCACGGGTGGAACTACGAAGTCGACATGTTCTCAGCTCTGGAATTCTGAATATCGTAGTATCGAAATAACATTATTTCTTGGCGTTGTATAAATATACGAACACCGACATTGTAGTTCCATTTCAAATATTAGGCTAATGAAAGTTATAATGATGCTCGATTTCTTTCTTTTTATATGATGATGCTATTTACAGTCACTTCTCCATATAAATGTCACATTTATATTTATTACAATACGATTAACTCGCAGACTGATGTTTCTGTCAAATATTGTGCCATTTTTAGGTGAAAAACTGGAAGTATTATTGTAACTACATGTACATGTACTATGTTTTTATAATGCGACTGTACACATGTTATGTCACGTAATCACCTAGACCTAAGTTGCCAACTCACAAAATTGAGTAAATCAAATGTGACATTGCATAACCTAGACCTCAAACAACTGTAAATGTACGGAAGCCCCTAGTATGAAAAAGATGCATCCTTTTAATAAGCTTGTGTACATTAAAATGTTTTAATATATTTAAGTAATTACAGTTTATTCTACCGATACTCCGCTTTCCAACGATGTATGGGGGTTCCGGTCGCTGCAACAGTATTCTCCTGGGGCGTCGTGGTAGAAATAAATACTCGTAGGTACAATTTTTCACTTCTTCTTTAATTTGAATCAAACTTCTACTCCACCAAAACATAACAAATTCAAAAAAATGCAAGAGAACTTAGCCGACAGTACTTCCAGTACTTCCATTTAAAAACAACAGACTGATATAGCTTCCAGTGCACTTTAGAAAACCCAAAACTCGAACTCCCCCACGCAAGGCGGTAAGGCAAATATGTAACATCGGCAATAATGGCATTGCATTATCTGTTGTTCATAACAATTGAATATACTGGTTTACAATTACCGAACATACAAATAAAACATTTCATGTACACAAGAATAATCACAATATAAAATCAAAACTATGCATACAATAATTTTAGATGGCACATCTTTTTAAGACGAAATCGCGGTACTATTTGTTTCACAACAAAGAATAATGATACATGTCAATTAATTTGTTAATGAGTACATCATACATGTTCCTAACATAAATTGAACTATTAAATATCTTCGCAAATCTCAAACGAGATTCTAAATCTCACGTCAGTCAATATATACAAAGAATTCAATATCGATAATTAATGTAAGAGTCGAAATAACACAATTAGCTGGTCTACACAACTTGTTTATGAGCCTAACATATATACAATGCTATTTATTTTCATGACTTTATGTCTTACAAAAGTTTTTACAAGTCATCTGTTTATTTATTAAAATAACATACAATGACAAAACTATTGTTTGTATAACTGTCTGGAAACGTCTTATACAAATCTCTTAGATTTCATTAATTATCACTTGTTTTAATCACAGTATCACCTAGACACTGTCCTACACTGATTCCTAGGCTGGCTATATCCTTTTTAACTAACTTCACACGCAACTTTTATCGCTATTGAACCACACATTCCGGATCCGACACAGACGGTATCGTAGGATGACATTGAGATGAGAGGACCAGGCAGACGGTATCGTACGATAACATTGAGATGAGGGGGTCAGCAGTATCGTCACAATACCCCCCCCCCCCAATCAGCTCGACGATGCCCTCGTAAGTCGAGGTGATGTAAGAGTAGAGCACCTACTTTGGATGGCTTGGACCCGGTGGCTGGGTTGGCTGCATCAGTACCTCACTTAGACCTGTCTGGGGTTGGCACAGCACAGTCCGCACACGCACAGCATCACCAGATTCTGAAAGTTCCAAGTGCAGTAAGTAGGTGACAAGGGTATGGCCTCCCAAGAGCAGAGGGCAGAATCGGGAACCGCTGACCCTCAAGAATTTGCCACATTGAACTTGTCTGACCTTTTCAAGCATCAAAACAAAATACACAAGAAACATATGATATAGAATATCAACATAACTATAGTGTAAAATTTACTGTTCTCTTACTTTCTGAACTGAATTTTTTTTTAAACTCTGAGGACATTAAACTTTGTATCTTAAAAATTATTAGACACTAACATTAATTAATTGCTTCTATCATGACTTCTATCGATATCTCGAATACTTTAACTCTTTAATACTCAGACAACAATTTGAATTCAAATTTTAACTCTGACATAAATTAATAATCACAACAAACTATATTGAAATCAATAGTCCTCTTAACATAAAAATATTACATAATAATTTCATACCTTAACACTACAGAAGAAAGAGAGAATGATAGATATGAGATAATTTGAACAGGTTACAGAATGAGTAGTAGATGTGGCACCAGAAACCGAAATCAGAAGTATGCTACCACATAGCTAGAAACCCAGTGCCTGCCAACGCACTTAGCACACACAGAATTCAAAATTACCAAAAATTTCCGGGCTGTTATGCCCTGATCTAGTGGATTTACTATTAAAACCCAACGTTTCGTCCCCGACTGCGGAGAACATTCTCAAGGGGGATCGTGGCAGTTTTGGATGTCCGATTCACACCCTGGCTCGCTACTGACTGAAGCCAAATTTCGTTTACAAGGACTCGCGCGCAGTGGTGTGACGTCAGATGTTTTTGACATGCGCGCGCAATTCGTCGTTGCCGATTGCCTCTGTCCGTTAATGTCGTCCCATGGTGGAAGACTGTTACATTTCTTCTTCAAAACCGGAATCCAGATATAATTTAGTTTCACGCCCTCCTCCATCCTATTGAAATTATTGGGGTGTTTTACAATTTCTATTGACTCTCTATACAGTCTTCGTGGTATCCATTTGTGGCTGCTAACACTTGAGTCTTATCAAATTGAATAAGGTGGTCCCCTGGTTGAAAAACATATTCAGCAACAGCTGATCTGTCAATTTGATAAGACTCAAGTTTTAACAGCCACAAATAGATACCACGTAAGACTCTATAGAGAGGCAATAGAAATTGTAAAACACCCCAATAATTTCAATAGGATGGAAGAGGGCGTGAAACTAAATGATATCTGGATTCCGGTTTTGAAGAAGAAATGTAACAGTCTTCCACCATGGGACGACATTAACGGACGGAGGCAATCGGCAACGACGAATTGCGCGCGCATGTCAGAAACATCTGACGTCACACCACTGCGCGCGAGCCCTTGTAAAAGAAATTTGGCTTCAGTCAGTAGCGAGCCAGGGTGTGAATCGGACATCCAAAACTGCCACGATCCCCCTTGAGAATGTCCTCCGCAGTCGGGGAGGAAACGTTGGGTTTTAATAGTAAATCCACTACACCACGGCATAACAGCCCGGAAATTTTTAGTAATTTTGACCATTCTGGCCGTGAAAGTTTACATTTTACAATAAGACGCCTCTACGGGGAGAAAATGTCAAGAAATGTGCGACGCATGGAATGTCTCCAGAAGAAGAGAGTGCAACTTTTGTGTTCCCTCGCATTTCTGTCTCGTTGCAGATCGGCCAGTGTTATTCCGAAATTTCTGAGGATGAAACGATTATGTAGCGCAGCCAAGGCACAGCGTATTTACAAACGGACGGAAGAGGCTCTACTACGGGAACGGATTCAACAGACCCGGCGGGACCTGGCAAGCACAAACTGTAAGTTATTGTCTGTCCATATTACTATCAGTAATGGTGTGTGTAGTAGTGACTGGGATAGAATTGACAGGCTGTTGCACGATACCATTAACAAGCGTGTATTGACAACGTCTAGTAGACAGCGAAAGAAATTTGACAGTTTGCGACCGCAACCGACCATCAGTCAATTAGATTCTTCCCGCACTGTTATCAATTTATTGGGACATTTGCTATCTGACGATGAGAGATCGGTACTTGCCAGGGGCGGAAATTTTGCCGTTAGTCCGCGGGTTGTTCCTACAGAGGAAATTATAGCCAACATAGAAGCGGGTATTCGCGATTTAGACAAGTTACAGCTGAGGAAATACGTATAGAAGCTGTCAGAGTGTTGGCTCGCACAAAGCCTCCTAAAAGTAATTTAACAACGGGTGAGAAAAATGCTATAAAAAGCCTGGATGAGGACGATAGTATTATCATTCTTACCGCAGATAAGGGAAATTGTACAGTGGTTTTAAATGTGACTGACTATCAGTGCAAGATTACGGAATTGTTAGATCCGCAGACCTACAGGAAACTTAGTAAAGATCCCACTGACAAAGCTCTTAGAACTGTTACACAGTTAATAAAAAAGTCTTCCATTGAGCAGTGTGTTCAAAAAAGTCTGTTCAGTTCAGTTGCACTACCGCTAAGACTTTATGGGTTGCCGAAAGTCCCCAAAGAAAAGGAAACTGTTCCTCCTCTGAGACCAATTGTTAGTGCAACTGCTTCACCCACCTATTTGATTGCCAAGTTCTTGACTACACTATTACGACCGATGTGGGGAGCTCAGATTCATATATAAAGACTTCGAAACATTTTATAAGTAAATTGAATTATATATTGGTCAATCCAGAGGACATTTTAGTTAGTTTTGACTTGGTATCCCTGTTTACTATGGTTCCAGTCAATGCGGTGCTACAACAGCTAAATCTCCTCTTTCCACCAGACATTGCAGATCTGTTCAAATATTGCCTCACGACCACTTATTACAAATGGAACGATGATTTTTATGAACAGACAGATGGTGTAGCTATTGGGAGCCCTTTAAGCCCGGTTATAGCAAATTTCTACATGGAAAAATTCGAGGAACAGGCATTGAAAACAGCAAACAAAAAACCTACTATTTGGTATCGCTATGTAGACGATACGTTTGTTGTGTGGAGGCATGGTAGAGAGGAACTAGATCGTTTTCTCCAACACCTCAACGGGATTAATTCCAGAATCCAGTTTACCATGGAGAAGGAAGTAGACGGAAAACTGAATTTTCTTGACGTGTCAGTTTTCAAAAAGGGGAATGGCAGATTGGGCCATACAGTTTATCGGAAGCCCACACACACAGACCGTTATCTGCACCGGGATTCAAACCACCACCCACAGCAAAAGCGGGGTATTATAAAGACGTTGGCGGACAGATCAAGGAACATCTGCGAACCGGAATTACTCGACGCGGAATTGAAACACCTGAGTAATGCTTTACTTAAGAATGGCTATTCGTCTACAGAGATAAGGAGAGCTTTGAGACGGACACGTAGAGTTGAAAACGATGAAAGGGTTCCTGTGAAATCTAAAGTCTTCCTACCTTTTATTAAGGACGTCACCAACCGCATCGGTAAAATTTTGACGAAACGGAATGTTGCCGTCATTTACAAACCTACTCGGAAGATACAGTATCACCTGAAATCGGCAAAGGATGCTCGCAAACCGCTGGAAAAAGCAGGAATTTATAGGATTCCGTGTAGCTGTGGGACGTATACGTGGGTACCACAAAAAGAACAGTCAAAAAACGACTAGATGAGCACAAGGGGAACTGTAGAAGGGAAGAGATTGACAGATCAGCTGTTGCTGAACATGTTTTTCAACCAGGGGGTCACCTTATTCAATTTGATAAGACTCAAGTTTTAGCAGCTACAAATGGATACCACGAAAGACTCTATAGAGAGGCAATAGGAATTGTAAAACACCCCAATAATTTCAATAGGATGGAGGAGGGCGTGAAACTAAATGATATCTGGATTCCGGTTTTGAAGAAGAAATGTAACAGTCTTCCACCATGGGACGACATTAACGGACGGAGGCAATCGGCAACGACGAATTGCGCGCGCATGTCAAAAACATCTGACGTCACACCACTGCGCGCGAGCCCTTGTAAAGGAAATTTGGCTTCAGTCAGTAGCGAGCGAGGGTGTGAATCGGACATCCAAAATTGCCACGATCCCCCTTGAGAATGTCCTCCGCAGTCGGGGACGAACCGTTGGGTTTTAATAGTAATCCACTAGACCACGGCATAACAGCCCGGAAATTGTTAGTAATTTTGACCATTCCGGCCGTGAAAGTTTACATTTTACACACACATAATGCGTACTTTCCTGAGGTTTACAAGAGTTTATACCCAAGATATTGACAATACTCAAGATATTTTATCAAAGAATACATATATACAAAACTCTTATAGCTACAATAAATTTTACAAAAATAGCACCTGTACAAAATCTTATTATTACGCACTACTGTCTGTATGGCTTTAGTTCTGTTATATTCCTCAGTCCTTAATGTATTCCACAGGAGATTTACACTTTTCTAGCTTAAGAGACATCCCTCCTGCTCTTAATCTTCTGCACACTTCTTCCAGTAAGCTTATATGTTCTTCCCAGGTTTGACCAGTGACAAGGATATCGTCCACATACACAGTTAACTTTTCAACAAGATCCTTGCCTAATACCAAATCCAAAGCTCTAATAAATTCAGCTACAGAAACATTTAATCCGAATGGGACCACGCAGTACTGACAGCTTCTTCCGTTATACAAGAAAGCAGTGTACTTCCTTGAGTCTCTGTCAAGTGGCACCTGATGAAAACCAGAAGTCAAGTCCAGGCTAGTCATATATTTTATATTTTGAAATTTATACAATAGTTCGTCGATGCTCTCTGGATGGTCAGTTTCCCTTTCTAAAAACTTGTTCAGATGTCTGGAGTCAAGTACAATTCTCACATCTCCGTTCTTCTTGGATATCACGATAATCGGGTTGTTGTGTTTACTAGTACTCCTCTCAATTATGTTCCAGTTTTCCATCTTTTCAAGTTCTTTCTCTACAGCTTTCCTTTTTGCAATAGGGACACCATATGGTTTGATGTAAAATGGTTCGTGTGGTTCGACCCGCTAGTTTTTCACTTTCCCCGGTCTGTCATCGAACACATCATGATAGTTCCACAAGACTCTTCTCAGCTCTTCTTTTTGTTCTTTGTCTAATTTGTTGGCTTCCTCCACTTTGGTATTTACGAGTTCATGATAATTAATATCCTCCATGGCTTCTTCAGGCTCTTCATGCATGTCTTCTACATCTCTATTATGATATAATAAATCTAATTCTAGACTCTGCTTACTCAGACTATTCCCATTTTTCAATATCATAGCAGTACAATGTAAAACATCAGTCTTTGGGTCCACAAACATAACTTTTCTTCCTCCCCAGTCAAATACAGCATTCACTTTCATGATCCAGTCAGTTCCTGGCAAGATATCCTCAGACAGATTACGTATTACTAGACATCCTTGACATAGATTGATATCATTCAGACTAAAGTTCAACAAGGCTTGTCGGTTAACTAACTTGCTGTGTCTTCCGGTAGCACCCTTGTTCTTGATTCCTACTACAGGCATCTTCACGTAGTCTGGTACATGTTTCACACAATGTCTAAATTGTTCAAACATTCCACTAATTGGACTGCCTATGTCCACTAACGCTCTCTTGCCTTTTCCATCAATAAACACGGTAATATATTGGCATCCAGTGACATCATATTGTATATATTTCTCTTCTTCATGAGTAATATCTTCAATAATATGTTCATATTTCATAGTACAGGAATCGTCATTAGCTTGAACATGATTCAGGGACACATTACTTTTAACAGGTTGACGAGCAATACATCCATTAGCAACACAATTATCGTTGGTAAGACACTGCTCTAACCTAGGCACATTATCTTCTAGCTTATGATATTTGCACAGTAACTTATCTAGAAGATTGGCTTTCTCTTCCTTATCAATGTAGCTCTGTATGACGCAATGCAAGATTTCTTTCCCTACCTCTTCTTGTCTGTTTCTGCTTCGACAACTTTCAGTTCTTCTCAGTTTAACTGGTACGACATGATTCTCACAAGACTAGACATCATCTACAACACACACTGTCTCACACTGGCCATCAGACACGATGCAACCTTCCTTGACTTCAACATAAATCATCCCATCAAGTTCCTTCTCCAAATCTTCAAACTCCATGACCTCCACATCTTCTTCACTATCTTCAACACTGTCATCCACTGACTTCTCTGAACACACACTAGACAAAACATCAAAATCTTCATGATTCTCAATCTTCACAGTTTCATGAGCAGTAACATTCAGCCTTTCTTCAGCATCTTCAACCTTATCATTTAGCAAATTGCACAGTCCAAACACATCTTGTTCTTCACATATTTTGGGTTCTTCTATGGAAATATCTTCACTTGCATTATACATATTGGCTACAGTATCATCATCTAGCACAACCTCTTCTGGTTCTATACACTTGTCCTCTTCTTTCCTAGCCTGGTTCTTAATGACTTCCCATAGTTCTTTGTCAAACTTGAGCCGATTTACCCTGTGTGTTACCTTCTGTCCCTGTCTATATTGCTCGTTTTCCCATTTGCGTCCAAATCTGATCCTATTTGTAGTAGCCTGATTTCTTGTCCTTTCTCACCCCAACCTGACAGGCTTCCATAGGGGCGACGTTTAGTTTTCCTGTCCGTTTCCATAAGACTTGTAGTAACCTTGGTTCCTATCGTTTCTTCCTTGTCTGTTCCTATAATCCATACTCCCACCTTGCTGTCTACTTCGGTTCTCACGACTATCTTCTTGGTGATCATCTCTTCTGTCTCTTCCATGATGGTCTTCTTGGTACCGGTTTCTACCCCTTTCTCTCTCATAACTTTTGTCTAATCTTCCAACAAATCTTAAGAAGTCCTCAACTGAATCGCCAGGTCCACAATCTAATGCTTGCTGTATTCTCCCTGGTAATCTTCTACGTAAGGTGTCCACCAATGTGATTTTATCTAAAGGCGAGTCAAGATGCACCAATTTTCTGATTTCAGCCTCACAAAAGTTCCTCATATTGCCATAACTTACCCTGTACTTTCCCCCATGCAAGAAATCACTCCTTACTCTAGCCTGTTTGCTTTTGGACCAGAATGTATTAAAAAAAAACACCTCTCAAACTCACTATATGACATATCCTCTGTATCTAACTGATTGACCCAAATATAACCTTCATTGTCCAAAAATCTCTTTACACATTTAATTTTCATTGAATCGGTCATTTCTACAGTGAAGTTATCAGAGCAATGATGTAAAACGTCTTTAGGATGGATTTTCCCTTCCTCAGGATATGTCTTAATTACTACATTTGCCCAATTAAAGCCACCACAGTTCGACATTTTGCTATTTACAACACTTTCTTGCAATGCACTGACCCTTTGACTGAGGTTATACGCATCCTTCTTAATAACATTTTCAGAATTTGTCACACTTTTACTAATTTTATTTTCTAATGACACTTTAATTTCCTGAATTTCAGTTTTTCTAATTTTATTTTCCTGATCAAAATACTTTTCTACAGTACTAATTTTCTTTTCAAGGTCAGACTCAACATTACTGATTTTACTCTCTACTACAGTCACACGAGTGGCTAGCTGTTCATGTCCTAACTTCATTGCCCTTTCAAGATCACATGTTTGTTTCCTGACTTCGTCAACTGCCCTGTTTGTTTCGTTCAACTGAGACTTTAATAAATCTTCTAATCCGTCATCTATCTTTTTGCTCAGATCGTCCTTAACTGCCGTCACTTCTTTTTTAACAGATTCTTCTTGTTAACTCACTTCGTGATTTCCCTTGTCAATACGTTCAGTTAATTGTTCTGTTAATCGATTTAACAACTCTATAATACCTGGTTATGCAATAATTATTACTTCACTATTTGACACATTGGTATGAGGTGTACTGGTTGTCATATTCTGTTCTGACATGTCTACGCTAGATTTCCTATTCTCTGTTGGCATCGTCTTTTACAGTGCCAAACAACCCAGACTACAAATACAAATGAATAAGCGCTGCTGTACTTATCTTATTATTCAGTGTCCAGCGATGCGACGATCCGGGCCTAATCATCCAATTTCCAGGTTAAGTGCTCCGTTTTTCTTTGCCGTATAATTCAAGATTCACGTCCTCCTTGGTTTTCCCAACATCGATTATATACATCCAAACATACTTCTCCTGCAACACAAACACTCTGTAGACACTGTATATGACGCAATCCCAGCTATGCTCCACCAATTATAATGTTTTAATATATTTTAAGTAATTACAGTTTATTCTACAGATACTCAGCTTTACAACATTACGATGTATGGGGGTTCTGCTCGCTGCAACAGTATTCTCCTGGGGCGTCGAGATAGAAATAAATACTCGTAGGTATAATTTTTCACTTCTTCTTTAATTTGAATCAAACTTCTACTCCACCAAAACATAACAAATTCAAAACAATGCAAGAGAACTTAGCTGACAGTACTTCCATTTAAAAACAACAGACTGATATAGCTTCCAGTGCACTTTAGAAAACCCAAAACTCGAACTCCCCCACGCAAGGCGGTGAGGCAAGTATATAACATCGGCAATAATGGTATTGCATTATCTATTGTTCATAACAGTTGAATATACTGATTTACAATTACCGAACATACAAATAAAACATTTCATGTACACAAGAATAATCACAATATAAAATCAAAACTTTGCATACAATAATTTTAGATGGCACATCTTTTTAAGACGAAATCGCGGTACTTTTTGTTTCACAACAAAGAATAATGATACATGTCAATTAATTTGTTAATGAGTACATCATACAGGTTCCTAACATAAATTGAACTATTAAATATCTTCGCAAATCTCAAACTAGATTCTAAATCTCACGTCAGTCAATATATACAAAGAATTCAATATTGATAATTAAAGTAATAGTCGAAATAACACAATTAGCTGGTCTAAACAACTTATTTATGAGCCTAACATATATACAATGCTATTTATTTTCATGACTTTATGTCTTACAAAAGTTTTTACAATTCATCTGTTTATTTATTAAAATAACATACAATGACAAAACTATTGTTTGTAGAACTGCCTGGAAACGTCTTATACAAATCTCTTAGATTTCATTAATTATCACCACTCCCATGAACCACAGACATTGCCGAGGTGGGGTGGCTTGCGTGCCTCAACGATACAGATAGCCGTACCGTAGGTGCAACCACAGCGGAGGGGTATCTGTGGAGAGGCCAGACAAACGTGTGGTTCCTGAAGAGGGGCAGCAGCCTTTTCAGTAGTTACAGGGGCAACAGTCTGGATGATTGACTGAGCTGGCCTGGCTTTGCCACAAAGCTACTGCGAACGGCTGAAAGCAAGGGGAAACTACAGCCGTTACCTTTCCCGAGGACATGCAGCTCTACTGTATGAACATATGATGATGGCATCCTCTCGGGTAAAATATTCCGGAGGTAAAATAGTCCCCCATTCGGATCTCCGGGCGGGGACTACTCAGGAGGGTGTGATCATCAGGAAAGACAATACTGGCATTCTACGGGTCGGAGCGTGGAATGTTAGATCCCTTAATACCGTAGGAAAATTAGAAAATTTAAAAAGGGAAATGGATAGGTTGAAGTTAGATATAGTGGGGATTACTGAGGTTCGGTGGCAGGATGAACAGAATTTCTGGTCAGGTGAGTACAGGATTATAAATACAAAATCAATTGGGGGTATGACAGGAGTAGGATTGATAATGAATAAGAAAATAGGAATGCGGGTAAACTACTATGACCAGCACAGTGTTCACATTATCATTGTCAAGATAGATACGAAGCCAACTCCGACAACAGTAGTACAGGTTTATATGCCAACTAGCTCTGCCGATGATGAGGAAATCGAAGAAATATATGAGGAGCTAAAGGAAAGTATTCAGACAATTAAGGGAGAGGAGAACTTAATTGTTATGGGAGACTGGAATTCGGTAGTAGGACAAGGACGGGAAGGGAAGATAGTAGGTGAATATGGTCTGGGCAAAAGGAATGAAAGAGCAAGCCGCCTGGTAGAATTTTGCACAGAACATAATTTAGTTATAACAAACACCTGGTTCAAGAATCACAAAAGAAGGTTGTATACGTGGAAGAGACCAGGAGACATTGGGAGATACCAGATAGATAATGGTAAGACATAGATTTCGGAACCAGGTTTTTACAGTGTAAGACATACCCAGGGGCAGATATAGACTCTGACCATAACTTGTTGGTTATGAACTGTAGGCTGAAACTGAAGAAACTACAAAAAGGTAGGAAAATAAGGAGATGGGACCTGGATAAATTGAAGGAACCTGAGGTTCTTAAGAATTTCGGAGGGAGCTTTAGGCAACAATTGACAGAAACAAGGGAAAATAAAACAGTAGAGGAAGAATGGGTAAAATTGAGAGATGAAATAGTGAAGGCAGCAGAGGACAAAATAGGTAGGAAGGCAAGACCTACAAAAAATCCTTGGATATCACAGGACATACTAAATTTAATAGATGAAAGGAGAAAATATAAAAATGCAGTAAATGAAACAGGCAAAATGGAGTACAGACGACTTAGAAATGAGATCGACAGGAAGTGCAAAATGGCTAAGACGGAGTGGCTAGAAGGGAAATGCAAGGATGTAGAAGAATGTATAAATAGGGGAAAAATAGATACAGCCTACAAGAAAATAAAAGAAACATTTGGAGATAAGGAAAACAGCTCTATGAATATCAAGGACACTGATGGAAAACCAGTTCTCAGCAAAGAAGGGAAAGCTGAAAGATGGAATGAGTATATAGAGGGGCTCTACAAAGGAAATGAACTTCGAGACAATATTGTAGGAAGGGAAGAGGATGTAGATGAAGATGAAATAGGAGATACTGTACTGAGAGAAGAATTTGACAGAGCCCTGAAAGACCTAAGTCGAAACAAGGCCCCTGGAGTGGATGATATTCCCTCAGAGCTACTGAAGGCTCTGGGAGACATAGCCATGACAAACCTGTTTCACCTGGTGTGTAAGATGTATGAGACAGGCGAAGTACCCTCAGACTTTAAGAAAAATGTTATAATCCCCATTCCAAAGAAAGCAGGCGCAGACAGGTGTTAAAACAACAGAACCATCAGTTTAATAAGGCATGGTTGCAAAATATTAACACGAATTATATACAGAAGAGAGGAAAAACTTGTAGAAGCCGAACTCGGGGAATATCAGTTTGGGTTCAGGAGAAATGTAGGAACTCGGGAGGCAATACTCACTTTACGGCTTATCCTAGAAGATAGATTAAGAAAAGGCAAACCTACATTTCTAGCTTTTGTAGATTTGGAGAAGGCTTTTGACAATGTTGATTGGAATAAACTCTTTCAAGATCTGAAGCAAGCAGGAGTAAAATATAGGGAGCGTAAGGTTATTTACAACTTGTACAAAAACCAGACAGCGGTTGTCAGAGTTGAAGGGCATGAAAGGGATGCAGTGGTTGGGAAGGGAGTGAGACAGGGTTGTAGCCTTTCTCCAATGTTATTCAATTTGTACATTGAACAAGTTATAAAGGAAATCAAGGAGAAATTTGGTGAAGGAATAAAAGTTCAGGGGGAAGAATTAAAAACATTGCGTTTCGCCGACGACGTAGTAATTCTGTCAGATACAGCAAAGGACCTGGAAGAGCAATTGAACGGAATGGACAGTGTGCTGAAAGGTGCATATAAGATGAACATTAACGAGAGCATAACTATGGTAATGAAGTGCAGTCTAAGAAAATCAGGTGATGCTGAAGGAATTAGATTGGGAAACGAAGCAATAAAGGAGGTAGATGAGTTTTGTTACTTGGGCAGTAAAATAACAAATGATGGTCGCAGTACAGAGGATATAAAATGCAGAATGGCAATGGGTAGAAAAGCGTTTCTGAAAAAGAGAAATTTGTTAACATCGAATATTGATTTAAGCCTAAGGAAGTCCTTTCTGAGGGCATTTTATGGAGTGTTGCCTTGTATGGCAGTGAAACATGGACGATAAACAGTGCGGACAGGAAGAGAATTGAGGCTTTTGAAATATGGTGCTACAGAAGAATGCTGAAGATTAGGTGGGTGGATCGCGTAACTAATGAGGAGGTACTGAACAGAATTGGAGAGAAAAGAAATTTCTGGCATACCTTGACTAAAATAAGGGATAGATTGGTGGGACACATTCTTAGACATCAAGGAATTGTGAATTTAGCATTAGAGAGAAGTGTGTGGGGTAAAAATCGCATAGGAAGACCAAGAGATGGATACAGTAAGCAGATTCAGACAGATGTAGGTTGCCGTTCTTATGTGGAGATGAAGAGGCTTGCTCAGGATAGGGTATTGTGGAGAGCTGCTTCAAACCAGTCTCCGGACTGAAGACAACAACAACAACAACATCACTTGTTTTAATCACAGTATCACCTAGACACTGTCCTACGCTGATTCCTAGGCTGGCTATATCGTTTTTAACTAACTTCACACGCAACTTTTATCACCATTGAACCACACATTCCGGATCCGATACAGACGGTATCGTAGGATGACATTGAGATGAGAGGACCAGGCAGACGGTATCGTACGATAACATTGAGATGAGGGGGTCAGCAGTATCGTCACAACATGAAATGATGTATGTTGTCTCACTTTTTATAAAATTCTGTTTTGCTGTCATTCTCGTATTTTTGTTTGTACGTTCTAGAAGAATTTGCCCGCTGGCTGTTTTTTGTGTCATGTATAGGCCTTTTTCGTGTGTCGGATCTTCGGATTGTGCTTGAGATAGTAGCAGTTTCGGTGCAGTGGTTTGAGTATTTACCGGCTTATTTCTATTCTGGCAAGGGACAAATATCTTATGTATATGTCATCCTGTGTTACGCTATGAATTCGACCGTGGATAGATCCGCAAAACTATGAAAAATCCCTTATGACTTTTCGTAATCAATTACTAGTGAACCAAAGCGGCAAAAAAGGGGGGAAAATTGCAATTTAATCCCCACAACACTCCCGTCACTTCTTTAATGTAAACGTATTATAAATAATGCTGCTGAACTTAGATGAACAACACAACGTATACTAGTATTGTGCTGCCATCTGGTGTCAGCAATGTATGTAACAGATGTATATAGCTTGTCAGTCAGTACCCTACCGCTGAGCTGTAGCATGAATATTCTAAAAATTTTAATTTTCTATTATGAATTCGTGCATAAAGATTTCAACGTTACTCCTAACCTGTGTAAGGTACGTTCCACTGTTTTTCACTTAGAAGACTCTTGTAAATAATATGTTTCTCCTCTAAGAAATTCTATTTTGTGTAATTTGTAATGTACTTTCAGTGAATGACTAACATTTTGTAGACAATTTATCTGAAGATGATGACAGTGCATTGAAACCGGTAGTCAGAAAATAAAGGACTACAAAAAAGTGATCTTGGCTACATTCCGTTATGAGAGTTGTTTATTGACGTAATTGGATCGCCTCCATCCAGAAATATCAGGTAATTATTAAGGTAATATTCATTGTCGCTTTTCATATTTAGTTTTTTTTTTTTTTTTTTTTTTTTTTGTAGTTAGAAACTTTCATAAAGGTTTAAATGTCATTAAAAGATAAAGACGCATTTAAGACTTTTTTCTATAAAATATGAGATGTTTAAAAATATTGTTTGCAAATTAATTAACTTCAGGTTTTTAAGAACTCTAACAATGAAGGGCACTGTTAAGAATTGTACATAAAATGCGGCCCGCACCCCGTCATGGGTGGGAATGAAAAGTGCTAAAAAATAAAATAAATAAATAAAAATAAAAAGAGGTTGTGGAGGCGTAGTGTGACCAGACTTCGAGGCAGTCACTATCCCCATCACGACGTTGACTTATCACTGTTGCAAGTAATTATTGGGCATGTGCAAGCTTATTTAAAGTATTGGATTAAAGTGCTGATTCCGCTGGCGTTGCTCTTCATAATTCCAAACCAATAACGTGCACATTAATTGAGTCCAGCTGCTCGTATTCGACGTGATCCAGGTTGCTGGAGTATTGGGATTCCCGATGCTGAGTTACAAGAAGTTACACCAGACTCCGAGATGACAAGGTAATGATATAAATGCACCATACAGAACTTTGTTTGAGACTGATGACCGAGCTGTTTAGTCCCCTACAACAAACAACAACAACAGAACTTGGTTGATAGATCATTGCACGGCCATTCCCGCGCGGCGCAGTGTAGAGATACTCTTCTTTTATTTATTTGTGGTAAGTTTTTTAACTTTTCACTGTTTAATGGGGTTGAATCATTCTGTTATTTTTTAATCATAGGCTCTTGAGAATGACGTCATAGTGCGCCGAAATTAGTAGAGCATTGGTAGTCAGATGGAAGTATTTTAAATCGCCAAATGAAGGCGATTTTACCTGGTGAGGCCAGGAGCAGGAAACATCTTCTCTAGTGGCAAGATATTCATTTATTTCGGAGCGCTGTCAACGTTACGCTGCCCCTAGACACGAAATATTACTGCTGACATTGTTATAGGTACCGTTTCCAACACTGCGACGCTGCCTTCCGCTCTGCTCCTCGCCTCCCTGCAGTCACGGTACACGCCTCCTGACGCTGCGAACAGTAAGCGCGCGAATCGTCAATTTACAACACGGTATCCGGCGTAGCTGTTTCATTGTCAAACAATGCACTGAACAACAATCAAACAGCCAGTAAATATGTCGCGCTAAGTTTGATATTCCCTCAAAACCTAAAATCAGATTTCCTGTGTCGCGTTGTGCTGAATCAATTTCTTCTTCGTGCTTTGTAAAGTTACTACGCAAAACGTGAAGAGTATTCAAGAAAGCTTTCCCGAGCGACAAAATTACACTTTACTGTGGTTCTAGAAGAATTTCTACTAGCATAATAATCCTTTGTATCTGATGTGCGGGAAAATGCCACTGAAATTTCTAATTTGCTCCAATAACTGTAATATCGAAACCTGTAGCTCCAAATAAAACTATTTATAATGCGTGGCAGTACTATTTCTTAGCGTACACGAAAATAATCCAGATTGGTAAACCGATTACCGAAAACACCTGAATGCGAAAGGTCGAACGCTGCTCTAGAAATTCACGACTTTTTCACACAGTTAAATCCTTTAACATTTTTTACATGTGAATAAAACGTAAATAATATTCATCGCCCAAGCAATCACAAAACAATAAACGACTTTTATTTAGTTTTAATCGTAAATTACTGACAAAAAAAGGAGCAAGAAGCACTTAAAAGGGAGCATAACACACAAAGTAAAATTTTGTCATGTCAATTACAGGGATTTTGCATTTTTAAACTCACAGATATATGCTGTCTGTAAGGAAAAGTTAATTATTTTATACTGAGATTCTCTACCTCCCTCCCTCTCCCTCTCCCTCTCTCTCTCTCCCATCTCCCTCTTTCTCTCTCTCTCTCTCTCTCTCTCTCTCTCTCTCTCTCTCTCTCTTTTTCTAAATTTTTTGTCAGGTTGTCTGGGTGAGGGGGCACGTGCCCCTGTGCCCCCTCCCCCTTAAATCCGCCCTTGCGATTATCCATGTGATGAACTTTTTACACACTTTCGCAACATGCTACACTTATAAAACTCAAAGCAGCTGAAGGTGGGCACAAGCCCGAAACCGGTCGTGTCATAACTAAATAATACGATATTTAACGTGAATGCTAGCGGTTTTTATTCTCAACCCTATATTAGGAATAGTCACTGACTTTAAATATATCCATCATGGATAAAACACACCTGTGTGACCTTATCCAAGTCGAGCGGTTACGTCGCAAGTGATGAACTGAGCTGGCTAGGTTTCGTCGCACTTTAGATTCCCACAGACTCTAGCCGTACAACTGAAGCTAACACGCCTGAGACTGGGAGCCAAGTGTCTCCAAGTTAGCCCGCATCCGTACACCAGCACACACACAGCCACAATCAATGATAAAGACAGTGTACATGTACAATATATAAACTACTGCCCAGACGTCCTGTCGGATTCTGTGCAGTAAACAACTGACGTAAACGCGAGAACGGCGTGAAGAAGTTAGCCAACATCCAGAGTCAGAAACTGGACTAGGAAGTTACACGGGTGAAACTAAATAAACCGACTTGAGTTGTAAGCGTGGCGTAAATACACGGTAGACGGGCTCCCGCGTGTAGCCGCAATGTCCGCACGCGGAATTTCCCCCTCCACCTGTCTGCCAACGTCACTGGCATGATAGCGACGCGCGCACCACAAGGCTGGCTTTTCCACTTCGGGTCGTTAATGTGTCACACGTTGTTGACATACCTACCTTACCTCCGAGCAAATACTCGCCCGTCCAACGTCACCGGCGATGCGCACAATCGAGGGAAACACAGTCACTTGTGAGCGAGCGGTATAACGTAACAGTCACTATGTTTTCGAAACAGAAACAACGGAGTTGGATCAAGACAGAATGTGCCAGAGGTACAGCACGAGTGTCATCAAGGTCTCCAAGGCGTACGGAAAATCGGCATTGCCGTATAGAACAGTGGCACGTTGGGTAAAGGCCTTCAACGAAGTCGGCAAACTGTGGCAGACTTGCATCGGGTAGGTCGTCCTAGCGTCTCTGAAGAAGTGCATACTCTTGCCGCGTTAGTGGACAGTGATCGACGCCAGATGATTCGTGAGCTGGCCCACGAAACAAGATTAGTTCATACGACTGTGCTTCGCACCCTGCGCATTCGAAAAATTGCATCAGGATAGTTTCCCCATGAATTGACGGCAATGCATAAATAGATGCGTTACAACGCTACTCACTTGGAGAGCTATGAGCGCGAAGGAAACAGTTTCTTACGCCGTATCGTAACACTGGATGAGACATGATCCTCACGTACGAGCCAAAATTGAAACGCCAATCCATCGAATGGCATCATTATAGGTCGTTGCGAAAGTCGAAAGTGCGTCAGAGCCCTAGTATTGAGAAAGTTATGGTGATTCTCGTGTACGACTGTGATGGTGTTATCCTAACGTATTACGTTCCTCCACGGCAGACCGTTCGTGCACAGTATTACTGTTTGTCTTTAGGGCATCACCTGCGACTAATTTTACGAAAGAAGCGGCAACACTTTCTGCGCAACCCACACGTATTTAATTATTATTATTAATTAATTTATTTATTTATTTATTTATTTAGGACTTTGCGCGGGCGCATACAGCGCAAACTGTGGTTTCTTGTGACTTTGATTTGATTCCGAAGATGATGGAACCACTTCGTGGTATTCGCTTCAGACCTGTTGCAGGCATTCGACAGGTAATAGACCTCCACATTCGCAGAATCAACAGAACAGGCTCTGCTAACGGTATACTACGCCTTCCACATCGCTGGCGGTTCTACACAACGCTGTTGACTACTTTGGACGACAGGAACAGTTGCAAACATGTAACGCTTTTATATCAACCCTTTTACACACACACACACACACACACACACATGTACATTTTTATAAATAGAGATTGATTTTGTCTATACTGAAAATATGTAATGAGTGTTAACTCTTCCAAATAGCGACAATTTAAAAGAAAAAGGCATTGAAATAGATCCAATGTATCGTTAGGAGCGTCTACTGTGCACTTATAACGTACTGGCTCAAGGTGGAAACCACGAGGTCCCGATGAAGAAACGACGTAATCACGATGGATTCTGTGGTGTTGCACAAGTATGAAGTGCGCGCCACGTACTTTCGCCGCGCGCCGCCATGCACGCACAGCGCGGCGTTCTTACGACATCGGCCACGAGCGCCCTCTGCTGCAACTACGCTCGTGGCCACGACTGCTGCATCGGCCACTTGGGAATCACATAGCCACCAGTTAAGACTTCGCTATCGGATAGGCACTAGGAATCATCAGTAGGCAGGCCTCTATCTAAACTATATATCAGCATTCTGCAGTCTTGAACTTTGTAAAAGATAAGTATTATCTTATTTCTACGAAATATACAACTTGTTCTAATTTAGTCTAGAGTTTCTAGTTTCTGCTGTCCCACTGGCTGGTCACCTCCGTACCTGCACACGCGTGCTTCCTATTTTCCTGTGTCGGTCTCTTTCTACTCGTCCACCGACACCTACAACAACCGGCGAAAACGAGACACAAAAGTGGCGACGAGGATGGGACACAAAAGTGGCGACGAGGATGGGATACAAAAGATTCGAGCTCTCCCGTGCAGCTCTCATTTTTCTTTCGAAGAATTTCGCGGCACGTCTCGAATATTTCCGGCGTCGAATTACTGAACCTGTTCGCCGCCGCCACTGGCGATATCCTTCGCCAGTATTTTCATTTACACCTGGACAATATTCCTCGAAGCTTCCGCGAATTAGAAGTACTTGAGAATGCCGGTTGGCGCCTCGGGGATTAGAGAATTCCTGACAAAGACAGAACGGAAAGTGAAAACGAGCTGAGGGGGGAGGTGTGGTAGGGGGGGGGGCGGAGTGTGGCGGCGGCAGCGGCGCGCGGCTATCGCAGGATTTCCCAGGGGGGCGGCGGAGGCGGCGGCGGCGGTGGAGGCGGCTGCCGTTGCGGGGGCGGAGCGGCGGAGGCGGCAGGCGGACCGCTCAACCCGCTGGCCGGCACTGACACCCTGCGAGCACTCCAGCCACGGCCAACCTGTGGTCACAGTCTAACATATACAGTCGCGATACTCACTGCTGTAACCGTGTTAACCAACTGACAGTTGCTGCGACACTAGCGCTCCTGTCCTCCGTAGTCCAGTGGACAGCGTGGTTGGTTGCCACGCAGGGGGCCCGAGTTCGATTCCCGGTCCGGTTGGAAATTTTCTCCACTCGGGGACTGGGTGTTGTGTCGTCCTCATCATCATTCCATCATCATTGACACGCAAGTCGCCGAAGTGACGTCAGATAAAAAGACTTGCACCAGGCAGGCCGAACACGACCCCATTTGGGGTCTAACGGTCATAAATGCCACACGATCATCATCACTAGCGCTCCTAGAGGTGGGCAAGCTGCCGAAGTAGTCATGTTTGTTTACAGTCGCTTTTGTACGTACTTAACGAAATACTTACTATAATTTTTGCCTTACAAGCATTATTAAAATATCGAGAGACAAACATAATACGCAAATTAATATAAAATCAGCCTCATGTAAATGATTCAGTGGTATAAAGAACAACTCTGTCATGAACAAATACTTACGAACATGTGTATATTTGCAGCTTATTTCGCTGAAAGTAAGTCTCATATAAACATAATGGTATAATAAATTTCTATTATGGTCTATCTTCGCTATTGGGGGACTCCCAAACACCATAGTCTCAGATAACGGACCGCAATTCACCTCAGTCGAATTCACCACATTTTGCCAGATGAACGTCATTGCCCTGATTCACACAGCGCCATTCCATCCTGCTTCTAATGGCCTTGTGGAGCGCTTTGTACGCACATTCAAGGTTCAGATGGCTAAACTCACACAACATTACTCAGTTCCAGCCGCTCTGTCACTATTCCTCTCCTCTTACATGGCGCAACCACGAGATGGTGGTTCACCAGCGGAACAACTTCACGGCAGACAACCACGATCAGCCCTCTCGTTGCTACTGCCACAAGAAAAGCAGGACATTCCACCATGCCGCACTCAGTCCAAGTATCAGAGAGATCAAAAAGTCTGGGTCAACGTGTACACCCGGGGACGTCCGCACTGGCTCCCCGGAATGATCGCTCGGACGAAGGGGCGCGCGTTGTACGAAGTTGTATGCTCCGGAGGCGCCATCCATATTCGTCATCAAAACTAAATTCGGCCTCGCAGGGACGACGAATCAATGCCTCCGTCAATAACTCCAGATTCTGTTCCAGATGCTGATGCCTGGGGCGACATCCCCGACCTCGACACCCAACGGCCCTCCAGCTCGTCTCCTGGCCAGCAACAACCCCCACAGGAACCAATGGAAGTGGACACCCGACCCGATACGCTTCTTCCGGGGACAGAGCCAATGGACACGTCCACGGAAGAATGCCTCCACCTCGGAGACTCCATCCTGGGGGGAGGGGGGGAGGAATGCCGTGGCGCGCCCCGCAGAACCACGACGTGGCGCCGCAGCGCAGCCCTGCGCGCGCCAGCTCAGCGGCAGCGGCGGACAGTTCGAACCGCGCGCCACGACCGAGTCCCGGCTCCTTCCGGCAGGCGGCATTGCACCGCCCCAAGTCTTCAGGTCCGCTCACCGCGCAGACGCGAGGGACCTCTTCGCACCTCGCACGAAGACAGTATGACTGTCTCAGCGGCCAATCAGCGGTCGCGACATGCAAATAGCGGCGCAAGGACACTAGCCGCCGCGGCCTTAAGTATCCGCACCACGGCTAAGACCGGCGTCTTCTGACACCGCGGACCACGAGGGAGCACCGCCGCAGCCGGACCGTCGCCGAAGCCACGTCTCCGCTACGCCTGGCCACCGACTGCCGGACTCTGCCGCTTCCTGCCGAGGTCCCGAAGCAGAGGACACCGAACTTCGAGGAACTTCTACTTTGTAGAAGAGTCAGAACTAATTATCAGGAAGACTTGCTTCTAGGGAATTATTTTAGTCTAGCCAAAGAAGTTGTGTTTGTTTTTTCGTTATGGGTAAATGAATTATTATTTTTCATTGTACTGTGGAAGTTAAGCCGAGAATATATTCGGAATTATAAAGAGATACAGATCATCTCGTGTTTCTGTTGTATATAACATGTATACTTGCAGCTTATTCCGCTGAAAGTAAGTTGCATATAAACATAATGGTATAATAAATTTCTATTATGATCTGTTCTTACTATGACAGCCAGTTTTTTATGTGTATCAATTCGGTACGCAGTCTAATGATTCTCACATTTTCATACGTCACTCGTCTTTTTTATACGTGCATATTCTTTTAGGTGTAATTACTTTAGCTTTAAAAAAAACAATGTTTTGATCATTCTTGCCGTTTGTGGTTCAGATGTAGCAACAATTGTGGAATTAGGTTCATCTTTGTTGCAAAACAAAAAAAAATGTTCAAATGTTTGTATAGTCTATGGGACTTAACTACGGGGTCATCAGTCCCTAAACTTACAAACTACTTATGAACTACTTACGAACTAGGACGGCACAAATATCCATGCCCGAGGGGGGATTCGAACCCCCGACCGTAGTGGCCGTGCAGACCGTGACTGGAGCGCCTTAGTCCCCTCGGCCACCGCGGCCGGCGTTGCAAAACAGTTTGTTTGCTTTTTTCGTTATATTTTCATGTCTGTAACGTTTTTCCTTCAACTGAAACTGTGATGGTTGATTTGGTATGTTAAATACAGTATTTATTGCATTCTATATACGTTTCTTATGTTATACCCTCACCGATTTTACTGAAATTGTAATGAAGAATACTTAACGTTCCTGTGTAGAAATTGACATCTTTCTGCTAAAGGGTATGTCTCCTGATGTTTACGAGGCATTTTTATTTTTAATAGAAAATGAAATTACTCGTTTAAAGCCTGTATGTTACAGGATAATTGTAAATTAACTGTCCTGTAATGTACCGTTTCGTACCTTAGCAGGAATCTTATGAAACCTAAGAAAGACAAATGGGGGAGCTATTTTTAAAGTATTACCTATTTATAAGGCACTACATACGTTCCCTAATCTAAAAAGTATGCTGAAGTCAATCTAAACGATACTATACGCTCTCATCAACTATTGTGTTCAGAAACGTAGCTTGCCGGCCGCTTGGAGCGCTGCTATCGCAGCGTATAACAAAAATCTGTGGAAGTGTCGTGACTGTATATGTTAGACTGTGCTGTGGTCACAGTCTAAAGGCTACTTTACACGATGACACTAGAGGTTCGTTCCAGCAGCTGCCAGACTGCTTGACGCGCATGCGCAACGCTGAAATTGTGTTCCAGCAGCGCCTTCTCCCGCTTCTGGCTACTTGGTGTGTGGCTGTTTGGTGTTCCAGCAGTTGCCGCAAGCAGCCAGACGCTACCCGCAAAAATATTTCTGGCGCGGTCAAGCTGCCAATTTGCGCATGCGCAGAAAGGTCTGAGTTTGAGTGGGGGGGAAGGGGGGTAGCCATCACGTGATACGTGTGTATTGGTAGCGTGTTTTCGATTATTTCGAAGTCACTGCAATCCCACTTGAGATCAGATATTTCTCGTTTACACTTATTCGTTATTAGGAAGGAATCTATTTTAATTATTCCTTTAAACTCACCTTTGCCTGCATCCAGAAACAGTGCAAAAAGCGTTCCAGCAGTGCAAGTATCAAACAAGGGTTTTTACGTCATAGTAGCTGCGCATGTGCAGTAACACCTGTTTCTTAGCGCCTGAAAGTAGCCGTCTGGCAGCTGCTGGAACGAACCTTAGGTTTCATGAAATTACGCTACAGACCAGTGCGCATGCGCCGCAGGCGTTTGCGCAATTTACTGGCGAAACTAAACAGTTTCGGCAACTTCCAACTTCGGCGAAACTGATTGAGCGTGTTTGTAGGTTAGGTTATAACCAATACAGAGCGAAATACAACATAAAGGGAGGAACGGAAGAAACAATTCGGATTTTGAACATACAGGGTGTTTCACTAAGTGTGTTTGCCTCTGTAACTTATAAAATAATAGGTGACGGGAAATTTTAATGTGGTAGGTCAACACAAGAAATGTTACCCTTTCTGCGGAGCTATGAACATAGTTTAAGGTATCATTTTCCAAAGAGTTACACCCAAAAGATATATTTGTTTTAATGGAACAATAGGTTTTTTTTTTTTTTTTTATCGTGCATTGGATTCGTTGAAACCAGCTGCGTCCAAATCAATTTAAACTACATTCCTATCACTGTTAGTTTGGGAGCTATAACCCTTCAAAGTTTAGGGGGCGGAGGCTACGACAGCGTAGCTGACTGGCTGGTGGTCTTGAGAAAGTGGGCCGTGTCCCAGGGGATAGCCACTCGGCCAGTCAGCTACGCTATCGCAGCCTCCGCCCCCGGAACTTTGAAGGATTGTAGCTCCCAAACTAACAGTGATAGGAATGTAGTTTAAATTGATTTGGACGCAGCTAGTTTAAACGAATCCAATACACGATAGAAAAAACTATTGTTCCATTTAAAAAATTATATCTTTGTGGTGTAACTCTTTGGAAAATGATACAATAAACTACGTTCATAGCTCCGCAGAAAATGTAACATTTCTTGTGTTAACCTACCGCATTAAAATTTCCCGTCACCTATTATTTTATAAGTTACAGGCAAACACACTTAGTGAAACACCCTGTATATGCAATGCATAGGTGTTTGTGCGATTTTAACGATGAAAATTTCAGAATAAGCAGTGGCGTTTAGTGCCCTTGAAGCAATTATTCGTGAATTAAATGTTGATGGTTTGACGATTAGTGAATAGCAGACTAAAATACACTCAATTCGAAATACCTATACAAACGAACTAAGGAAATTGTGGATTTTGTTCAAATGTTCAAATGTTTGTAGAGCTTATGGGACTTAACTACGGGGTCATCATTCCCTAAACTTACAAATTACTTATGAACTAACTAAGACTAAGGACGGCACAAATATGCATGCCCGAGGGGGGGATTCGAACCCCCGACCGTAGTGGCCGTGCAGACCGTGACTGGCGCGCCGCAGTCCCCTCGGCCACCGCGGCCGGCCAACGTGAATCGTCTGGTGAGACGCGCAAATATCCTGTATTTGTCAATGTATTGCAACTGTTAGATGGAAACATCTTATCCGACACAGGAAAATAATAAAGACCAAAGTCGTAGTTTTGTTAACAGGTGTCCTAAAATTTAAAACATTTAAACTAATTGGTATACAATCGGGACCGGGAGACTTTTGCTAAGGGGAGGCGGTAGAAAAAATCCTCAAAAATGACTTTTTTTCTGTTATTAAATTGTTTGGACTCTTCTGAATATAAGGATGCAAAATTTATTGCGATCCGTGAACTTTAAATATTTTATTTACATTTTGAAAGTAATGTGTGTGCTGAAGATAAGAGTCTCGATCGTATGACCTGCTCATTTTTGAATATTCGCAATTTTATACCTGTTTCATATAGAAGGCTGTGGTTTACAAACGAACTAGGGAAGATTTTCTAGCATATGTTGGCTACACTGCCCTAAACAAAGATATTCGTTTTGTGGCGAAATTATTAACAACTTATGTTTCGGCCAGTTAGTTTCTGTAGTTCTGTTGTGCTGTGAATTTGTTTTCTTGGCGGTGTAACATTCTGAAGCTGCTGAAAATGCATAGAAGTACCAGAAACTTCAAAAAACGTAAGTTTTTTGGAAACTAGCATTAGCGACTTTCCTTTTTAACTGTCCCAATTTTTTTACTGAAAATGTTTTCAAGATCATAATGAACAAAACTAATGAAGAATTACACCTCTTCGTCGTGCGATTAGGTAGTTATAGTGCTGAATTCAATCAAAAACACATTGAAAAAAGCACATTCAGTTTTTCTCAGATTTTCCAGTTTTCCGGTAGATTTTCCAAAAACTTTATTTCATACAAATCTTGTCCTGTCAAGCCGTACTCCAATGAGGCTCTTACAGCCATGTGGTAATTGATTTTTATTCACAGAAAAAAATTGGTTTCAGTTTTTCCTAAATTTTTGTACTTTCCGGGCGACTTTTCCAAATTTTTATTTGATGCAAACTTTCCTCTTGCTTTCAACATGAAATGTACAAAATTTTGTCGTAATTGGACGGACGGTATTGACAGCTCACTGGAAAAAGTTGTTTCAGTTTTTTCCCGTTTTTCTCTTTTCCGGACAACTTTTCCATATTTTATCACCGTTTAAACCTTCCCTGGACTTACACGAATATTTTAAGACTAAAATTAGCCAAATCGGTTCAGCCGTTCTCGAGTTTTAGCGAGACTAACGAACAGCAATTCGTGTATATATTGTCCATCACTTGCAGCTGACTTGCACGTGACGTAAACTTGGTAATTTTGCGACTTCCTATTCTGAACGATTTCTTGAACCTGGACAGTCTGTTCGACGAAGCCTGGAAATTAGCAATGATCATGTCAGTTGCAATTCGGAGGGCCCCGTCTCGTAGATCTCCATGGGTAACGGTGTATTGCCTCTCATCAGAAGTTTGAAATCTTTGGAACAGTTCTTCTTTCAGATGTTTTCGAGTTTCCGTTTGGTGCATATTTCTTACTTCATGCAATTCTTCATTCCATTTATAAAGTCCGCCCTCAGATTTTACGAAACGAAAACGCCTTTGCACACCGCTTAACTTCAGGCATTTTTTCCCTCCTTCGCTTAACCATTATCTCACCGCCTTTTCTTTGTCGCTGAAACCTGATGCAGTGCATGTTTTTTAGGCTTTGAAGGTATTCTTCTTCAGAACTCTTACTGGCACCACTGACTTCGTCCGAACCACAATTCGTAGAATCGTCACACTTATTTCATATTTCTTGAAACATTTCCACAATTTCAAAAGAAATGTCGGATGCAAAACTTCCTCTTGCTTTCAACATGAAATGTACAAAATTTTATCGCAATTGAACGATCGGTATTGATAGCTCATTGGAAAAAGCTGTTTCAGTTTTTGCCGATTTTCCTCTTTTCTGGACAACTTTTCCATAGTCTATCACCATTTAAACCTGCCCTAGACTTACACGAATATTTCAAGGCTAAAATTAGCCAAAGCAGTTCAGCCGTTCTTGAGTTTTAGCGAGACTAACGAACAGCAATTCATTTATACAGAGTGTTACAAAAAGGTACGTTTCCGGACACATGTCCACATAACATATTTTCTGTCTTTGTGTGTGAGGAATGTTTCCTGAAAGTTTGGCAGTACCTCTTTGTAACACCCTGTATATATATTTGTATCTTAATTAAAAAAATTATATCTCATAAACTTAATAAGAAAATGTTTTTATTCTGCTTCATTGTATTCATGATATGCGTCATAATAAGCTACAGAAATTTCATATCATTATGTTTAACAGTTTAAGAGAAAAAGGTACATAAATTTGCCTAATTTAACATTGGTGAGATAGTGCCTGCCGCATCCCCTTAAGTGATTTCCAGTGGTGTACTTGGATGGCTCAGGTTCTAGGTCCACCACAGCACAGTCTAATATTGCAGTCGCGACACTCACTAGTGTAAAATCTATTGCCCACTGACAGCTGGGCGACACTAGCGCTTCAAGCGGTGAGCAAGGGAGCCGTCTGTTAGCATCAAATTGATAAAATTCATTTTCGCTCCCTTTTCTAAGTAATTTAAGATTGTTGTTATTATGGTCTTCAGTCCGGAGACTGGTTTGATGCAGTTCTCCACCCTACTCTATCCTGAGCAAGCCTTTTCATTTCCTCATAAGAACGACAACCCACATCCATTTGAATCCGCTTACTATACGCGTCTCTTGGTCTCCCTCAGAGATTTTTACCCCACACACTTCCCTCCAATGCTAAATTTACGATTCCTCGATGTCTAAGAATGTGTCCTACCAAGCGATCCCTTCTTTTAGTCAGGGTGTGCCAACAATTCCTTTTCTCACTAATTCTGTTAAGTACCTCTTCATTACTTATGCGATCTACCCACCTAATCTTCAATATTCTTCTGTAGCACCACATTTCAAAAGCCTCTATCCTCTTCCTGTCGGCACTGCTTATGATTATTTTATTTTAGAGTTGAGGGCGTTAGTCTAATTTCAGACTGAAAGGATGATGCTAAAAATAAACAGTAGTGGAATTAAAACAAGAATTAAATGACGAAACCAGGTACCTACTAACGCAGGGATACATGCCGATCCGAATATATTTGCAGCTTTCCCCATGGAAATCGAAATAATTTACATCGAGTTACAAAAGCAGTTTTAAGCGTTATAAACGTGGCCGTGTAGCTTCAAATTTAACGTATATGACGCGCAATTTCCTTTTCGTTTCGTTCTGTGTCCCGATTGTATACCAATTAGTTTCCTTTCAGAGTATTCTCATGCAATAGCCGCATACCTACTTATCATTTACAACCGCTCGCTCAACGAACGTTCTGTATCCAAAGACTGGGAAGTTGCACAGGTTACACCAATATTCAAGAAAGGCAATAGGAGTGACCCACAAAATTACAGGCCTATATAATTGACGTCTGTTTGCAGGAGGATTTAGAACATAAGGTTCCTCAAATATTAGGAACTACATCGAAGAGAACGACCAATTGACCCACAGTCTACATGGATTCAGAAAGTTTCGTTCTTGTGAAACGCAGCTAGCTCTTTACTCACGTGATGAGTGCTATCGACACGGGATGTCAAATACACTCCGTGTTTCTAGATTTCCGAAAGGCTTTCGGCACTGCCGCGCCGGAGTGGCCGAGCGCATTAAGGCGCTATGCTGCGGTGCGCGAGGCCGATCCCCCTCGGTGGTTCGAATCCCCCCTCAGGCATGGATGTTTGTGTTGTGTTTAGGATAAGGTAGTTCATAAGTAGTTTGTAAGTTTAGAGACTGATGACTCCGCAGTAAAGTCCATAAGCTTTACAAACATTTGAACATTTGAACTTTTGACACTGTACCTCACAATCGTCTTCTAATCAAACTGCGTGCTTATGGAATATCGCCACAGTTGTGCGATTGGATTAGTGATTTCCTATCAGAAAGGACACAGTACGTTGTGGCTGACGTAAAGTCATCGAGGAGAACAGAAGTGATATCTGGCGTTCCCCAAAGAAGTGTTTTAGGGCTCCTACTGTTCATTATTTTTATAAACGATTTAGGAGACAATCTGAGTAGTTCCTTTAGACTGTTCGCGGATAATGCTGTCACTTATCGGCTAGTAAAGTGTCAAGAAGATCAAGAGCAACTGCAATACGATTCAGATAATCTGCATGGTGAAAAAAATGGCAACTGATCCTCAATAATAATAAGTGTGAAGTCATCCATCTGACCACTAAAAGAAACCCGTTAAACTTCATTTACGCGCTAAATCAGTAAAACTATAGGCCGTAAATTCAAATAAATACCTAGGAGTAAAAATTACATACAGCTGAAATTGGAAAGAACACACGGAAAATATTGTAAGCAAAGCGAACCAAAGACTACGTTTAGTTGGCAAAAGCACAGATCTACTAAAGAAACTGCCTGCACCACACTTGTGCGTCCTATTTTGGAGTGTTGTTGTGCATAGTGGGATCCGCACCAAGTGGGACTGACAGACGATTTAGAGAAAGTTCAGAGAAGGGCAGTTCGTTTTGTACTATTGCGATATAGGGGAGAGCGTGTCACGGAAATAATGCATGAATTGGGGTGGAATTCATTAAAAGAAAGGCGTTATTCGTTGCGACGAGATCTATTTGCGAAATTTCTTTCACGAACTTTCTCTTCCGAATGCGAGCATATTTTGTTGGCACGCACCTACATAGCAAGACATGATCATCAAAATAATATAAGATAAATTAGGCCTAGATGGAAAACGGAAAGATTTAAGTGTTTTACCGCGAGCTATTAGAGAATGGGATTGTAGAGATACATCATAAAAGCGGTTCGATTAACCCTCCGCCATAAACTTCAATGTGACTTGCAGAGTATTTACGTAGATGTAGATGAAATAAAAATGTATACACCACCTTTGTGTTTCCCAATTAACTCAAGATTTATTGCAGTAACAGTGCAAATACAGTACATGAAATGATTACATTTACAGATCTACTGCTCAAGCGGTATTGAGTTACCAGGTATCGATCCACGCTGAAACACCCATGGTAGAACATGGTGTAGTTTCAACGGGAGGGATGGGAGCTCTGATTCTGGCATCCATTCGATCATATAGATGGAGAATATTGTTTTCGAATACATTCTTCCACGCGTGCAAGACCTTTTCGTGCAATTCTTGTAACAGACAAGACCTATAGCAATATTTAAACGCAGTTACCACCCCATTTTCTGAGCTAAATAGTCTAAATTGAAACATTAGTGTTTCACATGACTTGATACATAAACAAAGGTCCACGAGACATATTTGAATACACAGTAGTTTATCTAACTAGTATCAAAAATAAATAAGCAGTATGAAGGAGACTATCAATACGTAATAAAATAAATTACGAAACAGTTTATTTAAATCTGAAAATGCGAGGATCGTCCACAAAGTTTCTGCTTCTATCCGCGGCAGCGCTACGATCGCAGTGCCGAGTATGCGCGGTAGTTACTCTGACTCAAAGAGAAGACATGTACGCCATTTTCAAATCGCTGCTGTTGACGTGTTCTTTGTAGTGCTTCTTTATAATGTCAGCCGTAATTTAAAATGCCGCCGCGTGTGAAATCAGATCTGTGATTCGTTTTCTAAATGCAAAGAAAGTTAAACCAAATGAAATTCATCGGCAAACCTGCGAGGTTTCCGGACAAAATGCTATCAGTGATTCAATGGTTAGACGATGGGTCAGGCTGCTCAATGAAGGACGTGATCATGTGCACGATGAGGAACAAAAATGTTTTCAAATGTTTGTATAGCTTATGGGACTTAACTACGGGGTCATCAGTTCCTAAACTTACAAACTACTTATCAACTAGCTTATCCCAAGAACGGCACAAATATCCATGCCCGAGGGGGGATTCGAACCCCCGACCGTAGTGGCCGTGCAGACCGTGACTGGAGCGCCTCAGTCCCCTCGGCCACCGCGGCCGGCACGATGAGGAACCAAGTGGACGCCCGTCTGTGGTTGCTGATGAACTGGTTCACATAATGGAAGAGAACATAAAGCACAACCGTAAGTTTACACAGTTCCACAAATCTCACGATGACTAATTCATGAAATTGTTACTGAAAAACCGAAATCTCGAAAACTTTGCTCACGTTGAGTATCCAAAATTCTTACTGAATCACACAAAAACAACTGATGGGCAGTGTACTTCAGTTTTTGACAGCTACAATGAAAAAGGCGATGGTTTTCTTTCTCGGATATTCACAGGAGGATGAAACTTGCGTGTTGTACGACACCTCTGAAACAAACCGACAAACACTTCATCCCCGACGAAAGTTAAGCCTAAGCAAATCTTGACACCTCTAAAAGTCATGTCCACCGTTTTTTGGTACAGAGAAGGCATTTTACTGTTTGATTTCTTACTACAAGGCCAAACAACCAATGCACATGGTTACTGTGGGACCATTAAGAAATTGCGCCGAGAAATACAGAACAAGCGCCGAGGATAATGTGTCCAAACAACTGGGACGTGTTTGATCATCCTCCGTACAGCCTGGACATCGCTCCTCGCGACTTCCATCTCTTCTTACACCTAAACTCGGTCCTCGGTGGTCAACACTTTAACGATGATGACTATCTGAAAGAATATATTACCATTTGTTTGAATACACAGAGGGCAACCTTCCAAGAAGAAGGCATACAAAAACTTGTGCCACGCAATGATAAGTGCCTACAAAATTTCGGAAGCTAAGTTGAAATGTAATTTAACAGTTGTAGATTTTTTTATAATAAACATTTTTTTCTGAATCTGTACACGTTTGTTTGATAAAACCAAACGCAACTCGCCTTGTGCACATACTTTGTAAATTACGAAATAGTTTAATGTAAATCTGCAAATATGCAAGAGTGAATGGCTGAACGAATTGACGTCATGTATTTCAGCTCAAATACCAATTTAAAGTTATGTAATATAGATAAGATCATATGTGAGCATGTAAGAAATTTTACATTACTTTTGACAAATTAACTCATAAATGCCATATCCACTGTGTACATAAACTCGTAGTATGAATTATTCTTTCCAGTCAATCTTGTTACAGAAGCGAAAATACTTGTGAATGATAGCTACGTAAATGTTATTAACAGTTTCCTCTTAATAGTTTTCAAGATATTACGATAAATGTAATATTCATTGTTGCTTTTATATTTAAGTATATTTTTGGTAATTAGAAATATTTACGAAGGTTTTAATGTTATTAAAAGATTAAGTTATATTTAGATGCTCGATTTTTAGAATACTTAGTGTTATTAAGATTGAGAAGAAAGACTGTAAATTAACCAATTTCATGTTTTTAACAACACTAACAATGCAAAGCACTGTTTAAGATTCCATACAAAGCGACCCGCAGAGGTTGTAGGAGCGCAGTTGGTGACCAGATTTAGAGGAAGGCACTATCTCCGTCAGTACGTTGACTTTTTATCGTTGAAGTAATTACAGCACATATGCCAGTTTATTTAAAGTGTTGGATTAAATGTCTGATTCAAATTTACCTAGTGTTGAAACTTCCTGGCAGATTAAAATTGTGTGCGGGAACAGGGACTCGAACCTGGGACCTTTGCCTTTCGCGGGCAAGCGCTCTACCGACTGAGCTATGCCGACATGCTTCACGGGCCGTCCTCACTACTTTACTTCTGACAGTACTTCGCCTCCTACGTTCAAAACCTGGTTTTGCTCTGTATAATTTGAAACCAATAGCGTACACAATAATTAAGTGCAGCTGCTCGTATTCAACGTAACAGAGAGGTTGCTGCAAGTGTGCGATTCCAGATGTTGAGTTACCTGAAGTTACACCAAACACCGAGATAACAGTTACCATCGCAAAATGCTCTGCAGGGCTAAAAATGCCCGCGAACAGAGCTCCCTCTGGCTTAACTGTTGTTCCTCAGACCATTATTATTTCAAAAATTAGTTTTTACGTTCTTGAAAATTCGTATTATCAGTTTTTATGTTGAAACCCAATTTTTTCTGCTTCTCCTCCTAGCATGTTGATAACGGCATTAATTGTTTGTTTTTAGGTCTACGTTGTAGGCAATAACGTCCCACTTCTTAATACAGTAAGTCAGCTGCAATCCACTCTGCTTTTTGAGTGGATCTAAATGCTTTTCCTTCTTTAACAAATCCATGTTGTGCATGAGACAACGTAAAAAAAATGTTGTCGTCCTTGTAGTCATTGCTCCAGATTATTACTACAGCGGTGGTCGTAGTGATCTTGTTCTTCAAATATTCATATTCACGGAACTTACCATATAAATATGAATTGATACCAACTGCTGTATCAAAAGTGGTCTTTTCTATATAAACATTTTCTGGCTGCATATTTTGTGCCCTGGTTACAAACGTTAGTGTCTGCTGCTGATACCAAATTTCTCAAATTTGAGATTTCATTCATTTGGCCTTATTGTGTCGTTTATATCTATAGACTAGCTCTCAATTTATTTACTTTGCTTTTTACCATGGGTACTACAGTTTTTTGCTTCTTCGCTTGCCTTGAGTCAAATAGATTTTTGATGATGGGACTGTAAAGTCGACTAATTTGTCTTAATTGAATAGGCACTCAATATTCACAAACTTTTATTTCAAAATCCGACAGCACTGGCAAGACCGCAAGTCCAAATACAAAATTTCAAACTGGTGACCACGAAAGTACAGTGAGTCCTTATTCCGGCAAAGTCGATACTCCAGAAACGCTGAGAAGTATGGCAGACGACTTCTTCAACGATGCCTTCTTCGCACAAACCGGGTAGTACTCAGAGCACGTATGCTGGTCTGGCGAGCGCGAGACAGTAAGAGCATGGCGTAGTGATACTGCTTGTCTATGTCTCGCGGCTCCCTCTGCAGGAGATAGTCCGTATTAGTAAAGGTGTTTCTGTTTTCACCGTTTCTCCTGGAAGCGTTTTCGTTGGAAGCGCCTTTTGATTTGCTTGCCCGGTGACCTCACACGTAGTTTGTTTTGCCGACCGTCCAGGGGCTGCATAGGTCGGCAGAGTAAGTCCCGATTTCGGTACTGTTTGTTTCAGTTTTATCCTTTTTTAAACAATCTACCATTTTGACGATTGTAACAATAATTTTACTAATAAATTTAATTGATTGGCATAAATTATTTCATCGCGCATCCATTTTTTTTCATAATTAACTCACTCCAAGCTCAATTTTTCCCAAGAAAAATTGTTAATAAGTCATGCATAAATTCGACAGCTTCTGGATGTAACATTAATCCCGGTCCCTTATTGACACCTTCATACCCAGTTTTAAGTGGTTTAATTTTACGAAGTATCCTGAATCGGTAGCATTTGCAAATTACTGAAGTTCCATTTCCGTAAACATTTGCATTTCTGCAGCACCGTCTGTGATGTTTGCAGTGTGGTCATCGTCGGTGGATTCCTCTAGTTGTTCCACCGCCTAATTCTCATTCGAGTTGACAAGATTCCCCACGTCGTCTGTTTCGATATTTTCCGTTTACTTATTAATCGAAATCCAGAATATGATACTTAGTGCTCATGGAGTTTCCTTTTACACTTATTACCACAGTACGTGAGCGAGTTTTATCCGTAACGAAAAATTTTTAGTCGCGTACGAAATTTGTAGCAAGTTCTAATTTCTGTCACTAAATAATACTGAGATTGATGTGATTCTTGTGTTTCTCCCGGCGTATTTGATAATCAAAATATCCACGGGTGTACTACCGGTCTATAGCGTCCAACGGGCACAATATTTCGGCGACCATACATGTCGCCATCATCAGGTGAACTGATTGACTGAGCTCCTGGAAACGCGCCGGCACGGAGATCCACACGCTACGGCGGGTCGAAGGGAACTGGGTTCTAGCCCGGTAGCGGGCGATTTAAATACCCTCAGCCCGCGGAGCGACCCCTCCGTGGTCCGCGCCCCGCGCCGCGGTCGCGCAGTGGAACCGATTGCGACGGCGTCTGAGATGACGTCGATGTGATTTTGTGAGAACTCTGTCCGCCGTGGTCGTCACCACGTTACGTTTGCTAGATTTCCGAAGAAAGAAACAAATTAGATGAGGAGAGATCTACAACATATCGTCGCAGAGGATTCACTCACTAAACCTACTGTTGAACTGTTAGCGTAAAATGAGGTTTTTATATAAGTACTGTATGACACAAGAAGAGTTACCAATTGCCACGAATACTAAATAACAAACCTGGATTAATTAATTTAGGAATAACTGATAAGGTCGCCAGCCTAATTGGACACTGTCTGTTCACTGCCTTATTGAAATAACTGGCAGCACTGAAACAAATTAATAGTCAACACAGTGTGTGACAACAGAGGTTTGATGCGTAGAAAACAACACTTTACCAGAAAATGATGAGAAAGAAGGTCACTTTAGATAAATATTAAAGTGGATCCGAATAAATAATTCAGAAACTCAAAACTGAATGGTTATTCCAAAACTTCACAAACTTCGATGGAGCCAACTGTATTGAGACAGTGATTGCCTGTCCTCATAGTAACGTCTACTAAGTCTGAAAATTAGCTAATAAATTTCGTCATACTGTATAGAAGTGTTATAAAATTATTTAAATGCACACATTAATCAAGAATTTTGATTCTATGGTAACACTGACTTGCGAAACAGTTAACAAACACTTTGCACATTGCGTCAGACAAATAAGTGAAAGTAATGACTATAATTTATTGGTAAATTTGACCTTTATTTTTCTCTATTCTTTTAATTGCCGAAATTAATTTAATGTCTATAGCACTTCAAAAATGATTTTGCCACGTAATGCTATTGCCAAACAGTTATTAAACTGACTCTCAATTGAACTTATCAATTAATTAATCTCTCAGACTCAGTTAAATAATTTTGCAGTTGTTGTTTCAGCTAGTAAATGTTGCCCAGGTTCACTTACACACAAGACTATTGAACAATGTATAGGTAATAATGACTTAGAACAATAACTGGGTTATGGGTTTCAAACTTCTTTAAAAATTGCTATTACGAGAGTAAAAATGTTCATACGGGTAGCTAGGTGATCTCTCAGAAAAATTGATAACTTTGGACTAAATACAATGTTTGTACAAGTTCTCGTAGATGTGGAGAAAGTGCCCTGCCTGCAGACGACAATTCTGCAACACGTCTATGTGAAATTTTCGAACGTATCTGGATGAGCACAGGTTAACTGCGGGAAAAGATCTTGATGTTAATGGAACTCATCTACCTTTCCCCACGATAACTCAGCTCCTCATGCGGCAAATGTTATTCAACGGCGCATAAGCCTGTTTGATACAAGGCCGCCACTCGCGCCTCCGCACTGGTTACAATCTATAATGTTCCAGCCCGGCTATTAATATTTGGGATTAATAAATTTACGCAAGGAAGAGGTTTGAAGTTTGAAGCAATCAGAAAATTATGGGGAAAAAAATTTTGATAAGTTTTTAAATGCATTTGAATGAAATGGCAAGCTAATTAACGGTGGAGTGTTGTGCAGGCAGAACATTACAAAAAGAATTGACGATCGGTTACCTTTAACAAGAGATCCATCAGTGGTTGAACTTTGGCTGTAAATGAAATTTTCATAATATAATAACCACTCGCCGAACAGTGGATGGTAGCTCGTTAATATCAAACTATGATTCGTGTAGCAGACCTTGAAATAAGATAAGTGACATGATAAAATTCGGATAGGTAAATTACGTAAGTTAAATACATCGGACTTCAAAAAAATTTACAAGAAAATAGACTGCAGATTCTATTGCCGGTAAATGATAATAACAATATTGAATAAATTTTGAAAAAAAGAGTGGCTGGCTACACGAAATATCACCATTCAATATTAACTAAAACAGTGTCATCCACTGTTGCGGTCATGTAACAAGGCTGAAAAAGATATTATGGGCGGAGGGAGGAAAAGGAAAAATTGTTAATAAAAATTCATAAGTGTCAATTTAAGTGAGAGGTGGGGTTTATTGACAAAAGTAAGGTACGCGCACAGCACATATATTTACTTGACGGTACAAAATCCACATAACAGCGGCCACATAAAATGATAAAGTAAAATTCTCGTCTGCAAGATGCTATCGCTACGAAGTACAAGTTAAGAGTAGTTCCAATCTTCCGTCTTTAAAAATAATTGAAAGTGATGTTCTTCAATTTTTTTCTCTGACTTTCATAGATAATTATTTTTCAAGCCCAAATAATATAAAAATACAAAATTTTCTTTTGATAATAGCGGGGAAAAGAAACCGTGTCATTATAAATCCAACAGCTAAGTTAAATTCTCTCGCGCAATTATCCAGTGAAACCACAATGTTTAGATAAATCATTCTCAACGTAAATCACATTTTCAGCTTAAAAAATTAATCAAAATAATATTAACACTTTGTGCGCCGTGTGCCCACCGGTGGGCATTTTTAAAATGTCATTGTCGGACCACTTGCTTTGCCTTACTTCAAGCCTTTGTCAACACCTGTGGATGATATGTTTTCTATGTCATAAGCACACACCAAAGGAGTTTCTAGTCGCAGTAGACAACGAAATGGTACGTGGACCGGGCAGAATAACAATACCGAATTTTGAGGATCGAAAATTTTTAAAGCGTTCTAGGATTTTAAACAATTACATTTATATTTTGTCACGAATGGTACGTAGAAAGTTACACAAATGCTTCTCAAATCAAACACAAATACGGTTCTTTAACTAGATCTTACAACTAACAACATATTGTTTATAAACAAAGTTGAAATACGTGTCCACACGAAATGCCGTGGAATTTGTAAACAAACAAAAAATTATCACACGTAAATTCACTGATGTTTTTGGAAACATTCAAGGCACATTGGTATGTTGCATGTCTCGCAAAAAGTTTTAATTTTTTCGCATTTTTGCGAGCATAAGCAGCATTATGTCGTTGTGACATACCTTTTTAACATGGGCTGCACCGTTTCCTTGTAACTGTGTTCTGTCCCTCATATTCCTTCAGTAAATGTTTTGGTTTATAGCTGGAAGGTCTTGTCTAGTTGAGATCCATCATGTGCTTCCACAAGAAATTCTTTGAAATCACAGATGCCCTTCTTCTTACCATTTGTTGTATTGTACAAATGCAGAGCATTTACTACACATGTACAAGTTATGAAATGGAAGGCAAGTTCTTGTGCCAATCCACAGTTTTTCGTATGTACGTGGCATATGAGGTCTTCTGGTCCGTGAGAACGATAATTTATTTCCTTTGTTATACTCAACAACCATAGCAGCTTTACATATTTCCCTTCCTCTTTGTATAGCCTGAGCCATTGAAGCATCATGTTGCGTACTAAGCATTAACACGTTTCTTTTATCTTTCCATTTCAATACGACGGTTTTGTTTTCATTCTGCTGGGCTATAACATCCCCTTTTTTTTTTTCAGTTTCGTCTTGACCAGATCAGAAGGATTATTCTTTCGATTCATGCGTAACGTCCCTACTAAATGTGTCCTTCGTTGTATTTGCTTTGTAGCTAGCGATACACTGGTGTACCAGTTGTCTGTCCCGCGGTGGAGTAGCCGAGCGGTCTAAGGCGCCTCGCTGCGTAGCGCGCGGTTGCTCGCCGTCGGAGGTTCGAGTCCTACCTGGGGAATGGGTGTGTGTGTTGTCCTTAGGTTAGTTTATCTTAGTTTAAGTAGTTTGTAAGCTACGGACTGATGACCACGCAGTTTGGTCCGATTTAGAAAAATTTTTGAACTTACGGGAGATAAGAGAATTGACCGCTCAAAAGCTACATCTTTAGATAAACTCCACAGAGCCTGGTATGCGATCAGTTGCGACGAATGCAGGCGCTTAATAGACTCTGTGGGTAAGAAGTGCAGGGCAATCCTCAAAAATAAGGATTACCCCACGAAGTACTAATGCACTCCTAAGCAAAAAGAAATGTTCCTGTAAATTTCATAAGACTGAGATCAAGTACTAAATATTTGTGGCAATTGGCTCTTTTTTATGACCCCATGGTCTGTTATTTTTTTAAATATTATTGAGGTTTTTTTCTATATAACTGACTGTGGTACAAACTGACTCTGTTGTGATGGTTCATACACAACGTAAAAATTTCATTCCATCATAGTAGAAGCATGTCTAGTAATAAATGTGCAGTTTATTCCAAACCTTTGCCAGATGGCTCTATTATTTTGACTGCCACTGTAGATCACTGACGTCATAGATGCAACGCAATCTACATCTACATAGATACTCTGCAAATCACATTTAAGTGCCTGGCAGAGGGTTCATTTACAACTTTCATAACTTTTCTCTACCGTTCCATTCTCTAATAGCGCGCGGGAAGAAAGAACATCTAAATCGTTCCGTTTTCGATCTGATTTCTCTTATTTTATTGGGATGGTCATGTCTCCCTAAGTAGGTGGGTTAGTAAAATATTTTCACATTCAGAAGTAAAAGTCAGTGATTGAAACTTCGCAAACAGATCACGCCGCAATAAATAACGACTTTCTTTTAATGATTTCCACCCCAATTCATGCAACATTTCCGTCACGCTTTCGCTCCCCAGTAACGTGATAAAACAAAACGAGCTGCCCTTCTCTGAACCTTCTCAATATCTTCCGTCAGCCCCACCTGGTGAGGGTCCAAAAATGGGCAACAGTACTCCAGGAGAGGACGCACAAGTGTGATGTAGGCAGTCTCTTTGGTGGAGCTGGTGCATCTTCGAAGCGTTCTGCCAATGAAACATAATCTCTGCTTCGCCTTCCCCACAATATTTTCTATGTGTTCTCTCCAGTCTAAGTTGTTCGTCATTGTAACTCCTAAGTTTTTTTTATAGAATTTACGACTTTAAGGTTTGACTGATTTATCGCGTAATTGAAGTTCAGCGGATTTCTTTTAGTGGTCACGTGTATTACTTCACACTTTTCTTTATTTAGCGTCAATTGCCAATTTTCGCGTCATGGAGAAATTTTGTCTAAGTTGCTTTTGATCCTCTGTTGACTTCACTAACCGATAAACTACGACATCATCCGCGAACAGTCTAAGGGAGCTATTCAGATTCTCTCCTAAATCGTTTATAAACAAAAGGAAGAGTAGGGGACCTATAACGCTTCCCTGTGGAACACCAGATATCACTTCTGTTTTACTCGATGACTTACCGTCAATTACAACGAACTGTGTCTTTTCTGATAGTAAATGGTGAATGCAATCGCATAATTGGGGAGATATTACATAAGCACGTAATTTCTTTAGAAGCGAGTTGTGGGTTGGAGTTGGCTGCTGCTATACACGCAGGCACAAAAGAACACACACTTTTTAGTAACGGTAATCAATTTTCACCACTAAGGGCCGGTTCGTCCATCTCTCGTTAATCTTCTCGTTAGTAGCCTTTAAAGTCTCGTTAAATGTGCTCGTTAAGTGCACTGCGTTTGTCATTGCCACATACACCTCTCGTTTGCTAACCTGGAGAAAACGAGAAGGTACGATACCTTTCGACTATGTTAGCAATAGAAACAAATGAAAGTGCAGCCTGAATAAACAGCTGTTCCCCATATTTGACTATCAGGGAAGAGGTTAGCAGACAGTTGTTACTTGGTGCTATAGCAAACAAACGTGAAAGAAGCTCAATTTTACAAGAAATTAGTGCGAGAGTCTTGTGTCCTTAATAGAGAAATATGACTCATTGGAATGTAAAAAAAAAAAAAAAAAAAAAAAAAAAAAAAAAAAAAAAAAAAAAAAAAAAAAAAAAAAAACCGACGCTACGACATGGAACGAAAAGGAAGCGACATTGCGGCAAATGAATTCAATGCTGTCCACGGAACATGTAGGACAGCAAAAGTTCTTAGGGCCTAGTACGATAATATATTGCCAAGTGCATAGTACGTTAGTGCAGGTTAAATTGTACGAATCTTCTCGCTGGGCTGCAGTGGTTATGTTGGCACCAATGGTAATGATGGCAACTGAGATGACCAATAAATGTTTTTTCGTGACAACTGCAATTAAAACGAAAATTATTTTTTTTTTCTGAACGGACAAGGGTACATACAAGAACCTGTCGACCTTAGAGCAGGTACAATATTAAATTTGCTGCGTGTGAAACGAGCAGCAATAACATTTACTCTGTAGCTCGTGAAAAATATTAACGCAATTCTACACTTCATTGTTCATCTGTTGCCAACATAAGCACTGGAGCACGGCGAGAAGCGTCGTAAAATTTTACCTTAGTGCAAGCAATAAATTGCACGTAGGCGAAAGTGCACTGTTCCTGTAGATCGGAGGAAGAAATCACATTTTGGGCCTTACACTAGGTGCAACAAGCATAAGTAAATACTGAATTAATAAGTTTGCACACATATATAATGTATTGTGTTTTTTTTTTATTACAACAGATAACTTACAAAATTCATAACTATATGTTGGTCTCTTCAGATGGTCGTGTAGTTTTTCATGCAGCATTTCCAAAGTGGCTTTTCGAAGACGAAATTGCGTAACAAATTCTGCATCATCCCAGCATTCAAAATGATTTGGACGAACATAAATACGTCTATGACACCTTATAGGGGCAATGTCCTCTAGATCATCCAAAATATTGACATCGTAGTAATTGTCAACGAAATCTTATTCCAGCCATTTTCATCATACCGATTCTCACTTAACTAGTCGTCACCCATAAGTTTGTATTTTGATATCGCAACAATATTTTTAAGGTTATGTTGGGTATCTGCAATGTATCAAACTCAACTAACCGCTACTGACATGGATAGGGCGAGAAATATGACGATACAATTTACCAATAAAGCTGCTTTTCACACTAGTTTTTCATCCATGTAGTGCTTCTGTTATTTTGTTCGATAAATCGGTCTTTTTCACGTGAATATATTGATGTATTTTAGCGCTTTGGAATCCTGCCATTTTGATACAGATAATCACTTAACTGGTCGTTAGCTGTGTAAAGGGTATATTACACGTAGCGAATTTGGTCGCTAGTCGCTGGCGTATTTGGACGCAGCAGCTAAATTCGCTCCGTGTAAACAGGGACAGCGAACAAAGTCGCTGCTCCGAAACGCGAGCGTCTAAAGTTGAAGGGTGGGCTACTTTCGACGCTGGTCGCTGGCGTTTTTGTTCGCTCCGTGTCATATACGGGAGCGTCTAAAGTAGCCACCAGTCGAGTCAAAATGTCGAAGGAAATTGTAAATGCTGGCGTTGTTTCTCGCAACAGTTTTAAAAGAACAATTAATGAACCAAAAGCAAAACGGAAAAGTAGAAAAGAATAAAAGAAAATGGATTAGAAAGTAAATTGCGAGGAGGGATAACTATGGCGCTTCTGCAAATCTTTTGGGTGAATTATCGTGTGAAGGTCCTTCTGCCTACAGAAATATAATGAGGATCGCATAAGAAAATCTTGATAGATTACTGTAAATGGTAGAGGATAAAATAAGGAAACAGAATACTATCATGAGGATGGCGATCTCGCCAAGAATAAAATTTAAATAATCCTTATTTTTTAATACTGGAAAACTTCGATAAATTTTCAGAAATTTCATTACAATTCCGCTTCATATTTTGTTTGGTGGGACACAGAACTTTTAATATCTTTATTTACGTCAATGATCACACAATTTCTCGTCGTTTTGACGACCGATTTCGGTCAGGATGACCATTTTCAAGTCTACAGCAAATCAGAAACAGAAGGATACATCAAGTATTAGACTACCTTAGAAAACATAAATAATGCATTAACTTACAGTCATCAATACATGTAATATAGCCATATGGCATCATCACAGCATAAGTGTATCTTCATTAAGGAATGTAACAACAGTTATGATGTGTAATATTTTAAGACGTTTTTTATATTGATGACTGTAAAGCCTTATTTATGTTTTATAAGGTACCGTAGTCGATTACTAAATTTGCCCTGTTTCCGATTTGCTGTAGACTTGAAAATTGTTATGTCGCACCTTGGGAAACAGAACTGTTTGGTATCACCTAACCTCCAAAACAATATATCATATGCTACTTCCTGTTTCAATTGTTTTTACGAAGATGCTAACCCAAAAATGCTCCGTGTAATATACCCTTAACGAGCAGAATTTTACTCGTTAACTTAACGGCCAGTTTGAGGACCTTGAACCTCAGATTAACTAATGATGAAACATTGACAAACGCAATTCTCCACTAACTATAAGTTAAAATCTTAACTAGAACTTAACGAGACATGCTGTAGACTTGAAAATTGTTATGTCGCACCTTGGGAAACAGAACTGTTTGGTATCACCTAACCTCCATACAATATATCATATGCTACTTCGTGTTTCAATTGTTTTTACGAAGATGCTAGCGTCTGAAGTCGCTGCGTGTCATTGCGTCAGCGTATTCATTCGCTATTCGCCCATACGCCGAGCGACAATAGACGCCAGCGACTAGCGACCGAAAACGCTCCGTGTAATATACCCTTAACGAGCAGAATTTTTACTCGTTAACTTAACGGCCAGTTTGAGGTCCTTGAACCTCAGGTTAACTAATGACGAGACATTGACAAACGCAATTCTCCACTAACGATAAGTTAAAATCTTAACTGGAACTTAACGAGACATTGACAAATCGGCCCTAAGTCGGTCGTATAAAACGGGCTTAATGCATGGTGTTGCATATCTGCAACATCGATTGTAATAGTGTTTTACCCGCCTCTAGTGGCAATTTTGTAAACTAAAACTTGTTTAACAGATGCAGTAGAGTTTGTAGAAAGTATCTGTGGTGTTTTTTGCGTCGTGGTTGGCTGAAGTGTGAACTTCTGTTAACATCTTTGTTTGTGTTTGGAGAAAACTGTAGATATTGCAGATTTTGACGTTTTGTTTTCCATATAAAGAGTTAGTTTTGCAAGGAGGAAAAAAAATCACACCAATTAAGACAGGTATGAAGAACCATAATAAGCACAAAAAGTTGTTTATACTATCCAACTTTGAAAATTGTATAACAAGTTTTTGTATGTTGCATATTTACTTTTTTGGAAAACTAGCAACATGGGAATTTTTTTACTATTTTTCCCTTTGTTTATACAACTTATAAAACACAAAACTAATTTTTCTTTTGAAATTAACAAAATCATGCAGTTAAGGGTTAACGTAGCGACCGAGACTGTACTGCCGTACCCGCGCGTCGCAGATTCAGCAAGAATAAGTACAGGTGTGCTGCTGCTCGGGGGGAAGCATTGTCGTACGAGACGAGTGGTTCCCGCAGAGAAACCTTAGGGCGAGGAGCGCTGGGGTGATGAGGCGGGCTGATTGCCGGCCTGGCTGCGGCCGCGGGGGGCTTCCCAGAAGCCGCGCGGAGTCGCGCCTAACAAACGCGCCGGCCCCATTGCAGACAACAGTTTCGGGAGCCTCCCCCCCCCCCTTCCTTCCTGCCTGCCTTCCTTCCTCCCCCGCTTTTCTTTCCCTCCTCCTTTTTAGGAAATTGAGGCCAAGAGGCCGCCCTCGTCGCCGCCAACGGGCCGTTTGTGGACACGTGTCGGTGTGGTGGGGAGCCGCGAGCTTCGCGCACACCCTTCTCTCGACGTCTGCGCTGTCTGCCGCGCGCATGTATTTGCACACGGCCTGTGTGTGTGTGTGTGTGTGTGTGTGTGTGTGTGTGCGAGCACGTAGGTGCGTGAGAGGGGGGGGGGGGGGTTGGCTGGGTGGGGCGGCGTAATTGAGGGCTGGGCGGAGAATGGCGGCTGATTGCGGCGATCCGGCAAACAACCGGCTCATCAGGCGGCGCGTCAATAGCGCCTCATTGCAACGCCAGCCCTCCAATTAGATAATGCCGGCCAAGGCGCCAAGCCGCGCCGCGCCGGCAGGGCGACGCTCGACGCTGCGGACACTCGCCGATGGCTCCTGTCCAAACATCTCAAGGGGCGCGCACACTCCAGAAGACGGTCTCCAATGCTCACCGTTCCAGTCCATCTTCAAATGTCAATCATTCTATGGGACCAAACTACTTCGGTCGTCAGTCACAAGCCATTGATTTGATTTGATTTGATTTTCTCAGGGAAGCCAAAACAGTCTTGGTCCAACCCGCAACTGCCCGCACCGAAACTAAGTTTATTGTGCGGTCTCACTCCTGTATATCTACCACAGTCTAATATATACATTCGCGACACTACCGCTCATTTTTGTTATACTAGGCTACTGCAGCGCTCCTTGCGGACGTAAAGCCACGTTGTTCTATATCGTATACGAGATGTGTGTTGGTGGTTGTTACTGCTGAGCGTTTCTGCGTGGGCATTCGAAAATAATTTACTACTGAGGCAAATGTATGGAAAAGAAATGTTCAGTGTGGCCATTATTAATGATTGAAAGGTTAAATATGTTTTCTGTTTTATCTAATGGAAATCACAGTCTAATACATAAACCTGTTTACCTGAAATCAAAGAGCCGTCTTATTTTACAGACGATTGTCGCCCCGCCCCCTCCCACTTCAACCATATAAGGAAAGACTATGATAATGACTGAGGATCATCCATATTATATGACATTTACACTGTCGTGTAATCTACGTATTATCTTAAAATAACATAATTGAAATAGCCTCGTAGGAAATTTATATTAGACGAAAGTTTCATTGTCAGTGGGTGTTCTCATAAGTAAAAATAAGGGGGGGGGGGGTGGAAAAAACCTTTTTTCGCACCTTTTAACACTGGGAGGGATAATTACATGCTTCTCATCTGCGAAATACTGTGTATACCAGCAAAGTAAGGTGCAATGTCTGAAGAATTTCGTCATAAATGTGTTGCAGTTAGCGTCAGTTTATTCAGGATTTTATTTTTCTAAATTTACATTTATTGACATTTAACTGTCTCCTGGAAGTTTAATTATAGGATTGTCTCCGCAAAATACTATGTTTATCTATCACTACCAGCTACGTAAGCTGCAAGCAATTTCTAACGAAGTACTTCGTAATATATTGCAGTTTGTGTCAGATCACGAGTTTTTGCTCAGTTAACGTTTCTTTTAGGCAAGTCATGTGTAACGATACTTAAATAAAGCTTGGAATGCAAGAATATAGGCAATATTTAGCAAACCACACAGAAAAGTAATTACATGCGGTCATTATTAATGTGTCGTATACGGCGTTAAGGGACAGCCGGCGTTACGACCGCTTGGAGCGCTAGTGTCGCTCCAAATCTCAGACGGTAACAGATTTCACAGCAGTCAGTGTCGCGACTGTATATATTAGACTGTGATATCTAGTAAAGCCAACCAATGCCCTTGAACAGTGCAAGGAGTCCCTTTACCAGTTCTTTATTAGACACAATTTCTTCGGGTCTGGTTGTCCCAAATGTTCTGCGCCTTTTACTCTCCAATGCAATGCATTCGAAGATTAGATGTGATGCAGTTTCATCACCGTCATCACAGATCCTACATTTAGGGCCCTCTTCTGTTATTCCCATTGTATGTACGTGTTTTCTGAAATTCCCATGGCCTGTCAGCAATCCAACCATGAGTCTAACTCTCTCCTGTTCAGGCCCAGGATTGCAGAGCTTCTTTTAAAACCTGGCTTTGGCATCATTACCTTGCCATGTTTTTGTTGATAGACTTTGGTCCAATATTCTACGTGCTGTCTTCTGAGCCAGTTACGTAGCTCCAATTTGATCATTGCCTTGGTGATTGTCAGGATAGGTTCCGGTCCAATAAACGGAGTCTCCGCCCCCATCCTGGCTAATCTGTCGGCATGTTCGTTGCCACTGATCCCCGAGTGGCAAGGGACCCATAATAGGTTCACTCTATTGCTTTCCCCTAGCTCCACCAGAACCCTGTGACATTCTGCAACAATTTTAGACCTTATTGCAGGAGCTGCCAGTGATCTCAGGGCTGCCTGGCTGTCTGAATAGATATAGATGCTACGATCTTTGTAGCACCTACGCAAATTCTCCTCCACACACGCCCTGATGGCAGTGATTTCGGCCTGGAATACTGAGGCCAGTTTCCCTAGAGAGATGACGCCCTCCAGTCTTGGCTGCAAACCGTATACCCCGGCCCAAACACCTTGGTCTGATTTTGACTCTGTACGGTGTCGAACTATTTTCTCCCACAGTTCCCTACTTCAAATTGTTATATTGAAAGGCTTCTTGAAGTAGTATGGGTTATAATATAGTCGGCTGGCATTTCCCCAACCTTTCCTACATTTACCTCATTCACTATTTTAGTGTGTGATTCTGGATATCCCAAAGAGTTCCAGTTTTTGCCAGTTTTGAGTCTGTATGCACCATCCGCTGCCTCCATCTTGACCCAAAGGTGTAATTGGGGCATATCCAGCATGGTTTCCATCCCAGCAATTGGTGTGTTGCTAATTCCGCCTATTATGGCTAAGCAGGCTAATCTCTGCACCTTACCAAGCTCCTTAGCAGCTACCTGCTGTTCTACCTTCTTCCACCACACGACCGCCCCATAGGTGATCCTGGGTCTAATCACTGTGATGTATATCCAGTGCATACCCAGTCACAAGGCATTCTCTCGTGTTATCAAATGGTGTACCCTATAGAGACCACTACACTACTCACATACAAACCTATCTACGTTCTAAGAACATTGAGGAGGGGCCCCACAAAACTCGTTAACCAACAAGAATATTGGGACGTCGCAATAAGTATGTCCATTTCCTTAATTATTCCTCCTCAGAAAGTTCCAGGACTGCACTAAGGAACTTCTGTGTTCGCAAGACTTGTCCTGTAACTACTTTCCTCCTGAAATTAATAGAATTTTCCCTCTTTGCTTTACAGAACATGATGATAATATTAAAAAGGAACAACTTCCTGAAGTTCTGCAAAACTTATTCATTCGTCACAAACCGGCTTTCGGCTTCTCAAACCATCATCAGGTGACAAATGACTGTAGTATACATGTTTTCAAAGATGTTACAAACATCAAAGTTCTTACAAAAAATGTTACAAACATCTTTGTAACACCTTTGAAAACATGTATACTACAGTCAGTTGTAACCTGATGATGGCCTGAGAAGCCGAATGCCGATTTGTGACGAATAAATAAGTTTGGCAAAACATCAGGAAGTTGCATCTTTTTTATATCACATTCCTTTTGCCTTTTTTCTTTTACATTCAAAAATGCATTTCTTGTGAGTGGAGGAATTGTTATTCCTCTGGGCCTGCCCTCAGAAATTCATTATTAATCTCCGTGAACGTATGACATGGTGGTGGCATATCAGTACCCCACACACCGAATTTCTTCCTTCTCTTCCCGGCCGGACGCAGTGGCCGAGCGGTCTACGGCGTGCCATTCACGGTCTGCACGGCCGCTGCGGTCGAAGGTTCGAATCCTCCCTCGGGCATGGATGTTTGTGTTGTCCTTAGCGTAAGTTAGTTTAAGTTAGTCAAGTAATTAGTGTGTAAGTCTAGTGACTGATAACCACGAAGTTTGGTCGCATAACGTCTCACACACATTTGAACATTTTCTTCCCTTCCCGTGCTAATACACCTTACACCATTTGACAGTCACAAATTTGATTCATTCAACCATTTATGTTTTTACAAGACAAAACAAACAATTCCACAGGGCACAGCTATCGATAATAAGCTGTTCAACGATCGCAAAAAAAGACGAGAGTAATACATCACAGCCTTCTTGGCGTGTGATTCGAGTATCTGTTTGCCAGATGCACGTAATAATTACGAATATCCAACTACGGCAATAAAAAAAATTGCGACAAGGTGCGTAGACGGAAAACATCAAGCAAAGTATTTTTGGCCCACTTTAGGTTACGGTAGTAACACTAAAAGTGGGCCTTTGTGATCGTCTTTTGACAGCTCGAAATTTAAATGAAAATAACGACTTAACCATTCATCTCACGCAGAAACTGAATACATGAATTTGTAGAAGAGAAATTTCTCTACAACTTTGCTCTCTTATGTTTTTTTTCATATCTCGCATCGTTTCACAGATATTTGCAAAAATAACGGCGATTTTAGGATGTCTGTCTGTCCGTAACGTGTTCCCACTTTTTAAGTCGAACCGGTCAACCGATCAGCACCAAATTTCACAGACATAACTGTAGGCTGCCAGAGACCACAACCTCCCTTTTTCAAATTTTTCGGACAAAAAATACGTTAGTAACACTAAACAATCTGTTTGTAATGTAATTGTAATTGGAAACGAACCGTTCATCTGACACGATAATTGAATAACCGAATTTGTAGAGCAGAAAATTCTCTACAACATCGCTCTCTTAAGGCGATTTGACGATGTTTGTCTGTCTGTAACGTGTTCCCACTTTTTGGGTCGAACCGTTCAATTCGGCACCAAATTTTACAGACATAAATGTTGGCCGCCAGAGACCAGAATCTGGCTTTTTCAAATATTTCGGACAAAACGTACGTTAGTAATACCAAAAAAAAAAGCTGTTTGTAATGTAATTTTAACTGCAAATAAACCGTTCATCTGACAAGAAAATTGAATAACCGAATTAGTAGAGGAAAAAATTCTCTGCAACTTTGCTCTCTTATGTTTTTTTCATATCTCGTATCGTTTCACAGATATTTGCAAAAATAACGGCGATTTGACACCATCCATTGATTTTACGAAAACCAGCCGGTCGGAAATGTCACGTGAGATTCCACGCTCAGAAGTCTCTCTGGCATACGCCATCTTGCGTTGCATATTTGACGATTTTCTTATTATAACTTACACGTTGTCATTTCAAAGCAACGGCGCACTGAAGAACTAATAAAAACACGTCGTTCTTCGTACTATAAATGATGATGTCCAAAAACGCCATATTAGTATCAGTTAACAACTGCCATCAATATTACGAGCTTAAAGAACGGATTTTGTAATTTTTCGCCGTAGTGTAGTGGGCAGCGCGTTGGACTGAAATGTAATTGGTCAATAGTTCGCAACCCGCCACTATCAAGGTTTTTTTCTCCTTTTTCCAAAAATGGTTTCGGCTATGTTCTCAATATTTATAGTTGAGCATATGTAAGCCTGCTCCCTCTAAAATACGCGTTTGTTCTATTTCGTGAACATGCCGTGAAATACGTAACAACGAATTGAACAATGGTCTTCTGAAGCATATGCACGTAAACTGGGAGGATACTGTAATAATGAATATTCTGAACAGCGTGCTGATACTGGTAGTTTCGTGTATAAAGGAAGTCCTAGATTTTTGTGGCAAATGTAGTTCCTTAGTGAAACGGAAGGAAAGCGCATACATTGCAACAAATTACCTTGTTTATTTTTTCTAAGCAGTTATGTTTGTCTTTGACATGATTGCTAGGGACGCTTTTAATGTAGATGGTATTACCCTTCCTGTAGTTCAGATATGACTTCGTTCATGTTGCGCTAAAATAAATAGCAAATATTCTATTTCAAACTACGATTACTTTTTCTTGGCGAACAGTTGCGAGAGTAATCTGTAATTCTCTGGTGCAGAGGTTGGGAAGGGTGTAAGGCAGGGTTGTAGCCTTTCTCCAATGTTGTTAAATTTGTACACTGATCAAGCTAAAAAGAAAAGGAAGGAGAAATATTAAGAAGGAATTAAAGTTCAGGATGGAGAAATAAAAATATTGCGTTTTGCTGATAACATTGTAATTCTCTCAGAGACAGCAAAGGACCTGGAGGAGCAGCTGAATGGAATGGAGAGTGTGTTGAAAGGAGCATATAAGATGAACATTAACAAGAGCAAAACAATATTAATGGAATTCAGTCTTAGAAAAATCAGGCGATGCTGAAGGAATTAAATTAGGTAACGAATCAATAAATGAATATAGTAAGCAAATCCAAATGGATGTAGGTTGCCGTTCTTAGAGGGGATGGAGAGGCTTGCTCAGGATAAAGTAGGGAGGAGAGCTACATCAAACCAGTCTCCGGACTGAAGACCACAAAAACAACATATTATTTTACAATCGGTGTTAAATATTTCTGTAGGATCGGGAGCTGTTTTGAAATTTCAAACTGCATACTTGTAGTTAATGGATTTTTCACCATGCTCCTTTGTGAACTGTATGTGTTTGTGACGAGAGTTCAGATGTTCTAGGATTGTGTTTAGTTGTCTGTTGGTGCCAGTCCACATACACAATAATCATGCACATATCTGTACCAACATTTGATATTACAACTGAGGGATTCATTTTAGAAATTACTTTTTCGAAATGGTACATTATAATTTCTGCTAAGAGAGGGCTGAGTGGAAATCCCATTGCCAATCCATCTACCTGTTTACAAAGCGTACCTTGAAACTGAAATAACGTAGACCTCAAATACACATAGTTTCAAAATGTACACAAAACTACAACAACAGAAATAGTTATGCTATCCAGTAAAACACAAGCTTGCTGCCTTTAATTCCATGGTACATCGTCTTACACCCATACCAATGTCAAAACAGAATTTCCAAATGAAGTAGACAATATTAAATACATAGCATCCAACAATGGCTACATGCCGAAACTAATAGACAACATACAACACAAGAAACAAAGAAGGAAGATCCTACTACACCTTTATGCCACCTTAGCAGAAACAGCCATAATAAAAACCATTTGGTGTACAACCCTATTTTAATAAAGATTTCCAACAAAGTAGCCATACACTCAAATCCTGTGATCACAAAACTGAATTCTATGTAAAATGCACAACAGCTCATATCTTATTACACAACAAAGATAAAAGAAATTTATTAAGCAAAAAGTATACATTGGACAAACAGGCAGGGGTATAGAAAACTAGGTTAATTGAACATCAGCATAGCTGGAGATTACAAAAGTCATACTCCACATTTGCAACAAACATACTGGAGGAAGGACACACAAATTCTTCATACATCCAACAAACGTAAAAAAACTAAACCTATTAGAAGCACTGTAAGTACGAGCCAAAAATCCTGATGTAGTCCTAAATGGCCAACTACAGCTGACAACATCCCTGCTGTTAAGTTCCACATAATGCAATTCAGCCAAGCACTTACCACAGAACATATTAACCAACATATTTTCATTTCATTCATATTGTATACCAGACAATTATAAAACTGATACACCAACACACAGTTACTTTGCTGACTGTACCTTGTTCACCCCAAAAGAACCTAATGTAAAAACAAAATGAAAATTGTAATACTATAATGTAGTGTAATTAAATATACCATATTCAAATGTAAGACAATATGGTATACCGTAACATCTGAAGCACAACAAATGTAACAAGTGTTCAGTCTGACAATTCCAAACAAGGCACGAACCCTCAAAAATATGTACCGCTGATTGTAAAAAAAAAAAAAAAAAAAAAAAAAAAAAAAAAAAAAAAAAAAAAAAAAGGTAAAAACTTCACAACGAATGTTGTCGAAGAGAGTAAAAAATCTGCAGGAAATATGGAATTGTTCTACCAAGAAGCGACGGAAGAATCCATACAAAATACTTTTTTTTTTCTTCTGGAAAAATATTCAACTGTAAAAATTGCAGAAAAATTTCGTTTGCGTTCAGGAAAAAACTGTATAATTGCATTTGAAAGGCTATGTTTCAAACCTTAGTTACATAGTCTACTACCTTAATACACTCGTGGCCATTAAAATTGCTACACCACGAAGATGACGTGCTACAGACGCGAAATTTAAGCGACAGAAAGAAGTTACTGTGATATGCAAATGATTAGCTTTTCAGAGCATTCACACAAGGTTGGCGCCTACAACGTGCTGACCTGAGGAAAGTTACGAATCGATTTCTCATACACAAACAGCGGTTGACCGGCGTTGCCTGGTGAAACGTTGTTGTGATGCCTCATGTAAGGACGAGAAATGCATACCATCACGTTTCCCACATTCATAAATGTCGGATTGTAGCATATCGCTATTGCGGTATATCGTATCGCAATATTGCCACTCCCGTTGGTAGCGATCCAATGACCGTTAGCAAAATATGGAATCGGTGGGTTCAGGAGGGCAATAAGGAACGCCGTGCTGGATCCCAACGGCCTCGTATCACTAACAGTCAAGATGACAGGCACCTTATACGCATAGCTGTAACGGATCGTGCAGCCACGTCTCGACCCCTGAGTCAGCTGATGGGGACGTTTGCAAGACAACAACCATCTGCAGGAACAGTGCGACGACGTTTGCAGCAAGACGGACTATCAGCTCTGAGACCATGGCTGCGGTTACCCTTGACGCTTAACAGGAGCGCCTGCGAAGGTGTACGCAACGACGAACCTGGGTGCATGAAGGGCAAAACGTCATTTTTTCGGATGAATGCAGGTTCTGTCGGATCCGTGTTTGGCGTCATCGCGGTGAACGCACATTGGAAGCGTGTATTCGTCATCCCCATACTGGCGTCACCCGGCGTGTGGTATGTGGTGCCATTGGTTACACATCTCGGTCACCTCTTGATCGCATCGACAGCACTTTGAACAGTGGCCGTTACATTTCAGATGTGTTACGACCCGCGGCTCTACCCTTCATTCGATCCCTGCGAAACCCTACATTTCAGCAGGGTAATGCACGACCGCATGTTGCAGGTCCTGGTGCGGGCTTTCTGGATACGGAAAATTATTAAATTGCTGCCGTGGCCAGCACATTCTCCAGATCTCTCACCAATTGAAAACGTCTGGTCAATGGTGGCCCAGCAACTGGCTCGTCACAGTCGCTAGTCACTACTCTTGGTGAACTGTATTAATGTGTTGAAGCTGCATAGGCATCTGTACCTTTACAAGTCATCCAAGCGCTATTTGACTCAATGCCCAGGCGTATCAAAGACGTTATTACGGCCAGAGGTGGTTGTTCTGGGTACTGATTTCTCAAGATCTCTGCACCCAAATTGCGTGAAAACGTAATCACACGTCAGTTCTAGTATAATATATTCGTCCAATCAATACCCGTTTATCATCTGCATTTCTTCTTGGTGAAGCAATTTTAATGGCCAGTAGTGTAGCATCTTCGTGACGTCTTTAAAAAATCCAGGATATTGGTTGAAAAGTGTCAGACCAAAGAGAGAAAAGCTGTGAAGCTGTGTAAAATGCTCAGTGACTAAGTGTTAACCTATTCTGGGCGAGCTCATACCCGTTACAGGAATACTTGATAATCTTCCTAAACTTTATTCTGTAGTTTGCTTTTTTTTTTTTTTTTTTTTTTTTTTTTTTTTTTTTTTTTTTTTTTTTTTGTATATGGTGTTCAAAGATCTAGTTTTTTTCTACTAGCGTTCTGCTGAAAAGACGAAATATCTAACCGCTACAAGCGGAAAGGTCCAATAGATAAAAAGCATACACTGTGCATAAATAGAACACTGAAAAACTCACAATTCTCAGGCAAGAAAAATAATTTTCATTGCTATTTGACACTGGCAAAAAAAAAAAAAAAAAAAAAAAAAAAAAAAAAAAAAAAAAAAAATGAGAAATAAAGAAAAAAAGGAGCTACAACAAGAAAAGAAGAAATGATAAATAAAACAAACAGGCATTATTTACTATTTTTTATTTATTTCCAGGTAGGCCTAATATTTCCTCCAGAAAATGTATGTAAATGTTTTCAAATGTTTGAAAGAAAAGTTTTCATATTTTTCATTTCTCAATAGTGAATTTACGACATGACATTTGGTAATAACGTCAGCTATGTAATTTTCTTTTGATCATTAATAAACTTACTAGCTCCTTTGTAGAAAAAAATAACCTTCGCCATCAGTTGCGAACTATAAATTGGGTGCTATCGCTCAAACGAAAACGAACTCTCGAAAAAGAAGAGCTGAGTGTGAGAAAGACATGCTGGTGGCGCTGCGTTATACCACGCGTCTCTTGTCAACTGAAACGAGGAACTCGATCATGTAAAAGAAGCTTTAATGGCTTTCGTTCGTACTAATCTAATATATCGGAATATGCTTCTTTTCATTTTCTGGTATACATCCCCTTCAAGAAAGAAAAATAAAATTCATTTGAAAGTGAAAGTCATTGTTGTGTTGATACCGTCGTTGAAAATCACTGCAGCAGGGATTCTCATTATTATCTTGCTTATTTGTGTTTTTTAATAGTTTTTCTCTGGAAATCATTAAGGATAGACGCGCAGACTCCGAATTCTTGCGAGGGATATTTTTCGGCTCACTGATGTTGAGCAAAATTCTTCCAATTCGTCAGCTGATACCCGAAAAAACGTTTCTGACGATAAATGGACCTTGCGGTAGGTTTCACACTAAACAAAAACAAGCTAGTCGCTTCTGGTAATGTGTGTTGATTTATGCAAGCGACCGCCGTCTGCAGGCTATCTGCAAGCCAGAGCTGTCCAGTGTGTGCTGCAACTTTGAACGTGAGCCAAAATACAAACTTCACAATTATGGAGAAGAGAGGTGCGCCCGCAGAACAAATCTCGCGTCGCTGGAAGCGGTACAGGCTTTCTATTTTGTTTAATTTTTTTATTGTCTTTAAAGACGTAAAGGCCGGTGCAGAGGAAATTATTACGATCTTCTGCCTTCAATAATTGATCTTACCGAAATCTTTCAGAACGAATTTCTACTCTTCAGCGGAGAGTATTCTGATATGAAACTTCCTGACGGTTTGCTGGACCAGGATTCTAATCATGCCTTTCTCGTGCAAGAGCTCTTCCAGCTGTAGTACCAGAGAGCAAATGACGATCTTTCGTCAGGTCTTTACCTCCGCCAGCTCCTCATCTGCTAACTTCACCCTGCACAGAGACGAGTAAATGGCGGAATTAGTGTTCAACGTCCCGTCGAGGTGTGCAGACGGGACGGAAGTAATGCTGCTAGGACCGGTGAGTAGGCATGTTCGGGTAGCTTATTTTGTAGACCACTTAATCACGAAAGAGTCCCAGCTTCGAGTACTGATCTGGTACACTGTTTTAATGTGCCACGAAACCTCCCCCTTTCCATTGTATAAAAAAAAAATACACATTTCTGCCAAATTTCATGGTGTCCAAGTCCTGAGTAAGGTAGTTTCCGCTGTGCACCGAACGAAATCTTATGTCTACAGCGACCTTCCTCTTGTGTCGAAGGTCAGGTGTGCAAAATGTCATCACTATCTGACACTGGACCGATTTTCATCACACTTGGTGCACATATTTCTTACTATTAGACGACAATCGCTGTGGGAATAAGAACTATCAAGGACACATAGTTCTGGTGATATGATGTAATAAGCAATTAAATCCGCGAAAAGCTGCCACATCAAGCGACAGTGTTTCACAAATTTTCCTACATTAATGGAGCGATTTCAACCGAAGTTAGTACAACTATTCTTTAACGTTAGGAATCAATCGCAATGGAGGGATGGATGACCTTATAAACAATTGTAACTGCCCCATCATGACTTCAATCGTCCACAATTTGAGAATGAGAGCACTTGTCGACTTGCAAGAAACTTACCACATATTTTGAAACAAGTACGAAAAGGTGCGCCTCGGTTGCACAGTAGTAGAGTGCCAGACTACATATCCAAAGGTGGCGGGTTCGATCCCCGCCAGGTCCTAGGATTTTTATCTGTCACTTTCCACTTTTTTCCCCTCTGGCAGTATTGCTCATGTGAAAAATACCGAGTAGCACCGTGGCGCAGAACCCACGTTAAACTGTAGGTTCCCCTTTAACTGGCTGGGTAAGTCAGTTCGAAGGTCGGAGGAAGGCAACGGCATACCACCTCCAAACAGTCCAATGCCTAGTAAACCACTGTGGTGTTCAAACCAATCTTCGGATTGTTGACTGCTTTACCTTTACGAAACTTTTTCTCGCAGATAAAAATAAATAAATAAAAACATGACATTACAATGCCGGAACTGGTAAACCTCTCCCACGTATTCCCAATTGGGATCCCCCCTTTGCCCCACTATCAGCTTGTCTGATAATTGGCTGAATAGAACCGCGACTCTTTATGGGCCGGATATCAAACAGCACCACTCCTCGGAGTATATTACTTCAACACTGCTAATTGCAGTGGCGGTTGGTATACAAGAGCATGTGAACACCCTAATTTCTTACTCCTTGTACTTACTTACTTACTGGTCATACAGAAGTTGAAAAAAGTCCATTACCACAGCAACATGTTTTCGCCATCTGTTCCTGGCTTCAGCTATTTCCTCCCAGTCGCCTTCAATACCTAGGCTCCTCAAATCGGCCTTCACATTGTCCTCCCATCTATGCCTCGGTCTCTCCACAGGACGTTTACCCTCTAAGCGCCCTACCAATACTCTGCACGCTGCCCTGCCTTCATCCATTCGAGCTACGTGACCTGCCCATCGCAGCCTAGATGATTAAATAACACTGATTATGAAGTACTTTATCCATTTCAGCAACTGTTCAGGTTTTAAATTAATAATATTCAGCAACCAGTTGCTTGTAATTATTTATTTTAGACCACCGGTTTCGGACGCTAGAGTGCCCTTCTTCTGGTCTATTTTAGTATTGTTGCTTAATGAATGTAGCTACATGCTATTAGGAGAATCTACACTGAGTGCTGAGATTATGCAATGAATAACAAAGCGGCTGATTATTATTCATTGCATAATCTCTGCACTCAGTGTTGATTCTCCTAATAGCATGTAGCTACATTCATTAAACAACAATACTAAAATAGACCAGAAGAAGGGCACTCTAGCGTCCGAAACCGGTGGTCTAAAATAAATAATTACAAGCAACTGGTTGCTGAATATTATTAATTTATAACAATGATTATGTTAGGGCTTGAATAGAGTTCGTGAACCTCTTCGTTACGCAGTTTTCGCCACTCCCCGCTAATGTCATCCCTTTGTGCTCCGAAAATTTTCTCAAAATGTTGTTTTCAAATGCTGGAAACGATTTTTCATTATGCAAAGTGAGAGACCAAGTTTCACACCCATACAGCACAACCGGAAGAATAATAGTTTTGTATATTCTGATCTTTAAGTTTATAGACAATAACCGTGATGAGAGTAAGCTATTCAGTGTGAAGTAGCAAGCATTTCCAGCTCGTAATGTCTTCCTCAGCTCGGATTCAATCTCATTTCTCGATGTAATCTCCACATCTAAAAACTTAAACGCGATCACTTTTTCAAAACGCATGTGCCCAACTCTTAACATTTCCTGATCCATTGCTGTTGGCATTCTAGTAGCAACCAAGTATTTTGCTTTGTCTTCACTTATCCACGTCTTCACCAGCCTTGATTAACACATTCGCATTTGCTGTTACAAATTCTTTCCTATTGCTAATGGTTTTTAGATCATCTGCATACCCTAATATCTTGATATTTAACTCCACACCCTCTGAATTATCTGCTGCCACTCGCACAATATATTCTAGGACTAAAAATTAAAAAGTAGCGGGGACAAAAAATGTTCAAATGTTTGTAAATCTATCAGACTCAACTGCGTGGTCATTAGTCCGTAATTTACGAACTACTTAAACTAAGGTAAACTAACTTAAGGACAACACAAACACCCAAGCCCGAGGTCATAGGCGCCGACTACGGATATGTTCAAATGTTTGTAGAACTTATGGGACTTAACTACGGGGTTATCAGTCCCTAAGCTTATGAACTAGCTACGACTAAGGACGGCACAAATATCCATGCCCGAGGGGGGATTCGAACACCCGACCGCAGTGGCCGTGCAGATCGTGACTGGAGCGCCTCAATCCCCTCGGCCACCGCGGCCGGCGACTACGGATATGCTCGGTCGCTCAAGCATACCCCAAAATTTGACTGGATATGCTCGGCATACCCCACTGTAAATGTGGGTATTATTTTTTTCTTTACGATATATTTCTTGATTCATTTTGTGGAGACCTTTGATGGCGTATAGCATCTAATGCTGAAGTATAAATACAAAATTTGAAAAATTTTGCGAAGTGTGAAATCGAAGTTACGCTGTGTGATGTGCACGTGTTACGGTTAGCAAATGAGAAGGCAGTGTTAGAGTAGAGCATATTAGCTGCAGTTAGCTGATCAGAACCCATCAGCAGTGAAATTTAAAAATACTCTCGTCACGAATGTTCGGTTGGGCAATTTCAGCCATACTCTTCTGCTCCAACCAATGACCTCGGAATTTGCGATATAATACGGAAAATTATTTAATGCTGTTCCTGCAATCTTGCTCTATGGTTGACAGATTATAGTACGTAGGCCTAATCTTGTCCGTTCAATAAATTATTATACTCGTAAAGTAAATGATAACATATTAGTAAAAGAGAAATCTACTTTTAACAAGGAAGACAGTAAATAAGATTCCTGTCCATTACACTCGTAGCAATTTAAACTGTACTCTCAGGTCCCTGCCTAAACAGATAATCTAAAATAGTGTCACATTCGCATACAAACACTTACGTATATGTGCCCGTATATCATGTGAGGGCATAACTTTGCCTTTTACTATACGATACGAATACCATCCGTTACTATCTTGGGGTCATTTCTGACCTCATCATGGACATTATCTAATTTATTTCTGGTATGCAGCTGCTCTTGCTCAAAACGTTTTATGTATTCTCTTAGGAGTCAGTTGTCTTCAAGGCATCGTGTTAGTGTAAATCGTGACATTTTTCATTCTGTTTACTGAGTTGGTGTGTGATGTAACAATGGGTTGTAAATCTATTGGTATCGACAGACATTGTATGACAGCAGAAGTCCATTATATGGACTATATTGGTAATACTGTATAGAAAATAAATTTGCATAAGGATGAAGCCAGGAAGACGATCGTATAAAGTGATTGCGATAGTGAACACAGTATTCACAATCAGGCACGCCATTATCTAATATGCATGTCTCAGAAGAGGTAAAGTCTGAAATGTTAAAATAAAAATGCTTTGCATTAGGGTTTATATATATATATATATACCTGTCCGGGGGGCTGCAGCTGCAGCAGGAGAGTATACGCCCCTCCCACCCCATGGATACGCCACTGAGCATACCTCCAGATTATCAGAAGTCGGCGCCTATGCCCGAGGGAGGACTCGAACCCCGGACGGCGATCGGCAGCGCGCACCGCAACACGGCGCCCCAGTACGCACGGCTAATCCGCCGCGGCTAGCGGAGACGGGGTATCTCCCTGCTTAAGTTTCTTATCTGTTTCGAATTCTTCTGACTCCAATTTCCCCAAGCGTACTCTACCTTTTGTGTTAGTCGAACTCGCTTCTGTAAGCCTAACGTACTTCTTTGGTATTCCAAGTTCCAAAAGAAACCTGTACAATTTTGTTCGTAGTACTGAATCGTATGCTTTTGTAAAATCTACGAAAAGATTATGAACCGGTTTATTATATTTCCATTTCTTCTCCAAAATTTGACGCAGGGTGAATATTTGGTCTATAGTAGATGTGTTTCTCCGGAGGCCAGCTTGGTAATCCCCCACAATTTCATCTGCATATGGCGTAAGCCTGATTAGCAAGATATATCGAGAAAATTTTGAAATTTTTCAAACCATCAGTTTGATAAGTCATGGTTGCAAAATTTTAACACGGGTTATCTACAGGAGGATGGAAAAGCTGGTAGAAGCTGACCTAGGGGAAGATCAGTTTGGATTCAGGAGGAACGTAGGAACACGGGAGGCAATACTCACTTTACGGCTTATCTTAGAAGATAGATTAAGGAAAGGCAAATCTACATTTTTAGCCTTTGTAGATTTGGAAAAAGCGTTTGACAATGTTGACTGGACTACACTCTTTCAAATTCTGAAGTCAGCAGGGGTAAAATACAGGGAAAGGAGAGTTATCTACAACTTGTACAAAAGCCAGACCGCAGTTATTAGACTCGAAGGGCATGAAAGGGAAGCATCAGTTGGGAAGGGAGTAAGACAGGGTTGTAGCCTTTCTCCGATGTTGTTCAATTTGTACATTGAGCAGGCGATGAAGGAAAGCAAGGAAAAATTTGGAATAGGGATTAAAGTTCAGGGTGAAGAAATAAAAACATTGCGTTTTGCTGATGACATTGTAATTCTGTCAGAGACAGCGAACGACCTGGAAGAGCAGTTGAATGGAATGGACAGTGTGTTGAAGAGAGCGTACAAAATGAACATTAACAAGAGCAAAACAAAAATAATGGAATGCGGTCTTAGAAAATCAGGCGATGGTGAAGGAATTAGATTAGGTAACGAAACAATGAAGGTGGTAGATGAGTTTTGTTACTTGGGTAGTAAAATAACAAGCGATGGTCGCAGTACAGAGGATATAAAATGCAGAATGGCAATGGGAAGAAAAGCATTTTTGAAAAAGAGAAATTTGCTAACATCGAATATTAATTTAAGTGTAAGGAAGTCTTTTCTGAAGGCATTTGTGTGGAGTGTTGCCTTGTACGGGAGTGAAACATGGACGATAAGCAGTGCGGACAGGAAGAGAATAGAGGCTTTTGAAATGTGGTGCTACAGAAGAATGATGTAGATTAGGTGGGTAGATCACATAACTAATGAAGAGGTACTGAACAGAATTGGCGAGAAAAGGAGTTTTTGGCATACCCTGACTAAAAGAAGGGATCGCTTGGTAGGACACATTCTTAGACATCGAGGAATCGTAAATTTAGCATTGGAGGGAAGTGTGTGGGGTAAAAATCGCAGAGGGAGGCCAAGAGACGCGTATAGTAAGCAGATTCAAATAGATGTGGGTTGTCGTTCTTATGAGGAGATGAAAAGGCTTGCTCAGGATAGAGTAGGTTGGAGAACTGCATCAAACCAGTCTCCGGACTGAAGACCATAACAACAACAACATTGGTAATTACGATACTCTTCTATAATTACCATATACCTTGTTAAAAATTGGGATCAGAATTGACTCCTGCCACTCTTCAGGTATCATCTCGGAGTTGCATACTTTGTTTATTACTTCGTGAATTACTTCTGCCAATTTCTGTCCCCCATTTTAACTAATCCTACAGTTACGGAAGCTAACCCCGGTGCTTTATGGTTTTTCAATTTGTTGATTGCATCTCTCACTTCCTATATCGTTGGCTCTGTGGCTCTGCTGTATGTTTTTCGAACGTCTGCTAATTTCCTGATTTCTGGTGAACAAGTAATAGCTTCTCAAAATACACCTTCCATTTACTTAATATAGCACTTGGGTCTGTCAGTATGTTTAAATGTTGGTAGGGCTTATGGGACTTAACTACGGGGTCATCAGTCCCTAAACTTACCAACTACTTATGAACTAGCTAACACTAAGGACGCCACAAACATCCATGCCCGAGGGAGGATTCGAACCCCCGACCGCAGCGGCAGTGCAGACCTTAACTGGCACGCGATAGACCGCTCGGCCACTGCGGCCGGCTGTCAGTATGCCTCCGCCATCCCGTAGAAGAGCATTTATTCCAGCGTGGAGCCCCTTTCTGTACCCTTTTATGTCTAGGTAGAGTTCCCTAATATTTTTTGTTTTATTGGTAGTTTCTTTAATTTTATTGTTCAAATAATCCCTATTCTTTGCCCGTAACCTACGACCAACTTCCCTTCTCATGTTCAAGAACTCCTCTGATTTACTGACTCTCATTCTATCCCAAACCAATGGCGCTTTTCTTTCCTCTACCATTCATCATCAACCATGGTTTCGTCCTATTCTTCTTAATTGTGCCTATTGTATCCCCTTGCTGCCTCTTTGATATTATTCCTAACAGTGATTCACTGTCTACATCTGCTTTTCGTGTGTGCTGAGAGCATCAAACTTATTTGCAATTTCTATTGTGTACTTTCTTCTAAAGTTTTCATTATTTAGCTTGTCAGTGACGAATTTAATGAGTCCTATATTGAAACTTCCTGGCAGATAAAACCGGGACTGGAACCTGGGACCTTTGCCTTTCGCGGGCAAGCAGGAGAGCTTCTGTGAAGTTTGGAAAGTAGGAGGCGAGGTACTGGCGGAAGTAAAGTTGTGAGGCGGCATCGTGATTCGTGTCGGGATAGCACCGTCGGTAGTGCGCTTGCTCGCGAAAGGCAAAGGTCCCAGGTTCGAGTACCGGGCCGACCGCGGTGGCCGAGGGGACTGAGGCGCTTCAGTCACGGTCTGCACGGCCACTACGGTCGGGGGTTCGAATCCCCCCTCGGGCATGGATATTTGTGCCGTCCTAGTTCGTAAGTAGTTCATAAGTAGTTTGTAAGTTTAGGGACTGATGACCCCGTAGTTAAGTCCCATAAGCTTTACAAACATTTGAACATTTGATTTTTCGAGTCCCGGTTCCGGCACACAATTTTAATCTGCCAGGAAGTTTAATATCAGCGCACACTCCTCTGCAGAGTGAAAGTTTCATTCTGGAAACATCCCTTAGGCTGTGGCTAAGCCATGTCTCCACAATATCCTTTCTTCCAGGAGTGCTAGTCTTGCATGGTTCGCAGGAGAGCTTCTGTGAAGTTCGGAAAGTAGGAGGCGAGGTACTGGTGCAAGTAAAGTAGTGAGGCGGCATCTGAGTCGTGCCGGGATAGCACAGTCGGTAGTGCGCTTGCCCGCGAAAGGCAAAGGTCCCAGGTTCGAGTCCCGGTTCCGGCAGACAATTTTAATCTGCCAGGAAGTTTCATATCAGCGCACACTCCGCTGCAGAGTGAAAGTTTCATTCTGCCACAGGATTTGTTTGCAACTACGAATTTACAATCGTGTTAAAGCATAACGTTTCCTAAGTTACTCGTATTTTCATACAAACAAATATTGTAACAAAGGAAGCACAAAATAGTAATGTTCAAATTCGAAAGTCATGAAACTTTTTCCAACCTTCAAAATTCCAAAATTAAGTTTAAATAAAACAAGAAAGATCATGGTTCAAATGTCTACGTGCATCCAGAAATGTATAATTTTTCTAACCAATCAATATAAACAAAATATTTAAGATCTGTTCCTAAGACATATTTAATTTAATCAACATATATTACGACAAGTATTAACACAAGGAAACACATTTCACGACATTAAACGATTGTACATTATGATTCTTTTTTTATTTTATTTATTTACTTATTTATTTATTTTTTTTTTTTCGTTATTCGCATTGACAATAAATGTAGCCTAAGATTATCCCAGAATTTGAAAGAAGAAATGAAAAGAAACCGTATGACGATAGGTTCGGTAATCCTCGAGTTGTAAAAAGTTAAAGAGACCGAGGAAAAAAATGCTTCCATTTTATATAATAGTATGATTTCCTATTCCTCGCTTCAATTTGCAATTATTTATGGTAAAAATAGATTGTCAAAAAGGAACGCCTTAAAATATATGAAAAAGGAATAACAGACAGCGAACTCAGTAAACTACCCTGTGCTCGCAGCTGTGGCCGGCTGGCGCTCGGCTGCCATGTTGGTTGGGTATCGCGCTCTCAGCGGGCTTCATTTCACAGTCATTGTAAGGCCTCTCTATGTTATTCTGTGCTCGCTGGTTCAAACTTTTAACGTTCCATGTTCCATACCTGAAAGTTCCTTTCGGCCTGAATCTCTTCGAAGTAGGTTCCTTTCGGCCTGAATCTCTTCGAAGTAGGTTCCACCTGGAGATCCAAATGGGCACCTAGTTTACGTCCGGAATGTTTTACCTCAAAGGGACCCATGACCATTACTCCTTGTACAAATATTTATTATTTTTGTTGAATCCTGTTAAAAGTAATATAAATGCAGTAGGCCTAATCTTAAATAAATTGCACTTAAATCTACCGTGCTATGCTACATCACTGCATGTCTAGACTCCGTGAACTTGGCATCAACGTAAGGAGCAGATACCTTGGTTTGCTCCTTTTAACGCGTTTGCACATGTGCGACAGGCATGACATAGTTGCCTTACGGCCGTAATACACGCAAATTTGACAGACAATGTGTACGCTTCATTCCGTGCTCAGCCGCTAGGTGGCAGCTCCGTTTCAAGCGCAGGAGGCACTGTAGCCTACGTTCCTTCTCAAATAGCTCAAGTTAATTGCTTTTATGGACTGAGACAGTGGCGCAGCCGTGGAGGGGGGGGGGCTAATGGGGTTGAAGCCCCCCTCTCCCCTCCGCCAGCACCTCACCAAGATTTCTTTATAATTTTATTATTATTTATTATTATTATTATTATTATTATTATTATTATTTCTTTTAAACAGGTCGGCACCGGAAATCTGAAATAGTATACATGTAATAAATCACAACCTAACTATAATTTTCCAAGCACAAGTGAACGTGACAATGGGTCACCAACGTGATGCCGCCACTGAGAACGTGTGCTGCTAGATTTGGCTACTGAGTTGATGTTTCGACTCAGTGAATCGAGTCAGCGAACTATTCGACTGAGTCGAAACTTGAATCAGCACTGTTTAGAAACAACTAATCTTGTGATTCATGTATCAGACCCTAGATATCGTTAACATGCCTTTTGCTGTCCGTCTGCCAGGGTGTGTTCGACACAGCGCCCAGGCGTGCAACGGGTTTGAAGTTGTTCCCCTATCGAGCCACGCGAGATTTTGAATTATGCTACCGGTACCCTTCAACTGAGGTTTGAAAACTGGGATACCACCGAGAAAAGTTGTTGAATCCTTCGGTGTTTTGAGGTACTTTCGCGTGAACTAAGCGTTGCTATGCAATGTTGCTAGCTTGCTACATCTGTGGCAGGTGCACGCATCTTTTCGAAGCAAGGGCAATTAATTTAAGTGAAACGAAACCGCATTTGCAATAAGATGTCAAAAATAACGTTTTTTAATTTCAATTTAAAGAAACTGTAACTGATTCTCTGTTATTTGACTGAATAAAGATGAATGTGATTATTAGAATACGTATCTGGACATTGAAAAATTTTAGTTCAGTTTTGTGGTTTCGTCACGTAAATCGCGAAATGTGTTTCCTTGTGTTAATACTTGTCGTAATATATGTTGATTACATTAAATATGTCTTAGGAACAAATCTTAAATATTTTGTTTATATTTATTGGTTAGAAAAGTTATTCATTACTGGATGCACGTAGACATTTGAACCATGATCTTTCTTGTTTTATTTAAACTTAATTTTGGAATTTTGAAGGTTGGAAAAGTTTCATGACTTTGTAATTTGAACATTACTATTTTGTACTTCCTTTGTCATAATATTTGTTTATATGAAAATACGAGTAACTTAGGAAACGTTACGCTTTAACACGATTGTAAATTCGTAGTTGCAAACAAATCCTGTGCCAGAATGAAACTTTCACTCTGCAGCGGAGTGTGCGCTGATATGAAACTCAATGGCAGATTAAAATTGTGTGCCGGAACCGGGACTCGAACCTGGGACCTTCGCATTTCGCGGGCAAGCGCACTACCGACTGTGCTATCCTGACAGGACTCGCGATGCCGCCTCACAACTTTACTTCCGTCGTGTCGGGATAGCACAGTCGGTAGTGCGCTTGCCCGCGAAAGGCAAAGGTCCCAGGTTCGAGTCCCGGTTCCGGCACACAATTTTAATCTGCCAGGAAGTTTCATATCAGCGCACACTCCGCTGCAGAGTGAAAGTTTCATTCTGGAAACATCCCTTAGGCTGTGGCTAAGCCAAGTCTCCACCATATCCTTTCTTCCAGGAGTGCTAGTCTTGCATGGTTCGCAGGAGAGCTTCTGTGAAGTTTGGAAAGTAGGAGGCGAGGTACTGGCGGAAGTAAAGTTGTGAGGCGGCATCGTGGGTCGTGTCGGGATAGCACAGTCGGTAGTGCGCTTGCCCGCGAAAGGCAAAGGTCCCAGGTTCGAGTCCCGGTTCCGGCACACAATTTTAATCTGCCAGGAAGTTTCAAATCCTGTGCCGTTCAATTAAGTCTATCGAATAACGTATTAAAACCATGTAGATATTCCATAGATGTTTCGTATTTTCTGTATCCCCCTACTGCCGCTTTCTCGGCTCACGTGAATCAGCGGAGGTAGCGGGAGGCAAGGCTGCGGCACGTCTAGTGTTTTGAGTGCCGAGCAGTGAGTCGACTCACTACGGCGCCCTGCAGTTGTCGAGGTTCACGTGAATCAGGGAAGGTAGCGCCTAGGGTTACCAGACGTCCTCTTTTACCCGGACATGTACTCTTTTTTGGACCCTAAAATGGTCCGGCCGGGTTTTTAACAAAATGGGGAAATGTCCTCTTTTTTGGCGTTGTGCAACTGCTTCAACTTGAAAGTGCGTAAATGCAACTCTCTGAAATGTCACAATCATTAACTCTAGAGAATTTAACCTTTCTTGAAACACGTGATTTTGGAATTTTCTCGTTGCTGTGCCGCCGCAGAGGTCAAGCTATTCTGGATTCATTGAAACAATTGGCGTGGCAATTGTCGCGGAATACAACCTTCGAGGCGGCCAATTACAAACATACGTCTGCAACAACGCAAGACAGTGCAATACACATAGTATAATATGAAATTATTCCCGCCGGCCGCGGGGACTGCGGCGCTCCAGTCACGGTCTGCACGGACACTACGGTCGGGGGTTCGAATCCCCCCTCGGGCATGGATTTTTGTGCCGTCCTTAGTATAAGGTAGTTCGTAAGTAGTTTGTAAGTTTAGGGACTGATGACCACGTAGTTAAGTCCCATAAGCTTAACAAACATTTGAACTTTTTTTTTTTTAATTATTCCCTCATTTCTCTGGTCGGAGTGTTGTGTGACACCCAAAAATAAGACGTTCAGTCTTCGTGCTGGAACTCGGCAATTCTGTGTGCTGTCAATCACACTTATGACTTAAATATCAAAAGCTAGTGCAATGTTCGTTATACATAACTTCACACAAATAAGGTCAGTCACCATTGCCGTATCACCATTCGCCCGTTTAGGACCAAAGAGACGTAACTACATAAACAGTGTTTTGAAACATCGATTTAAAGTTTTTGTCCTAAAAACTGAGTAGTTTTTAATAATTAATTGCGAGTATTTTTAGGGTAAATTAAAAGTTTATTTTATTCATTGCTTTTTTTACCTTGGCCTTACATATTCCTAGAATACATATTACTAGAATCTAGATGCTAACCATGTATATAGTCACGCCGATCTGATTCGAAATGGGAGTATAGCTATATAAAGGTACGCTTAGATAATTTTACAGTTACTTACTTATGACGACTTTACAGACAACCGTACTATGGTTTCCGTAAATGATGGTGAAAACAGGGGTGATCGGCAAGGTATCTTATAAGCATGGAAAAAATTACAGGTGGTGAAGTGATGAAATATTATGGCTTCACTGCTATGTAGTCATGTAATTTGTTCTACGGGTCTCAACATTTTATGCTTCTTAATTTGTAAGAAGATGAAAAAATCGTAAGATGCGTAACATGTATTACAAACGAGACTCTGATAATACAGTAGAGACATCACTGGTACATGAGTTGTCAATACGAGAGAGAGAGAGCGAAAGAAGGTTCTTTTATGAATCTAGAAATGTCCTCTTTTCTGAAGACATCACTGGTACATGAGTTGTCAATACGAGAGAGAGAGCGCGAAAGAAGGTTCTTTTATGAATCTAGAAATGTCCTCTTTTCTGAAGACGGACATCTGGTAACACTAGTAACGCCCCACACGACTCTGCGGCACACGATATGTTTCGTGTGCCGAAACAGTGAGTCGATTCACTAGACTCGGATGATCCGTATGTTTCGAAACAGTGAAATGATCCTAACTTCCCAACACTACGGAAATTTGAAATAGTATACATGTAATAAGTCACAACCTAACTATAATTTTCCAAGCATAAGTGAACGTGACAATGGGTCACCAACGTGATGCCGCCACTGAAAACGTGTTTTGCTGTTAACTGTGAGAGGTTTTCATGCCGCCTCGACCAGCTTTGATGCTGCCGCTATTGTTACTGCTGTGCCAAAGTCGATTCTTGATGCGCAGCGACACGCTGCTTAGCACGACAGTGGCGCCACCGAGTGGAATTTTATGAACAACATTATTTTATGAACAACATTATTTTAGTTTAATTTTTACAGATAGAGTCTCATATTAATTAAACTGTAAAGACCTTTCTCTTTGGCTAGTAACAGAAACTGCTCTATAATTTTACGAGCTGATTACATACACTCCATTCCACCACGTTGATCCTCTTTCACCTTCAAATTAAAGCGAACCTACTCATTTTATTTCTTGTGCAACTGTTTTCGTAGTATAATTGGTTAAATTATAAAAATAAGTAATAGATTAATAAATTCGGTGGGCTTAATTTTTTAGGAAATTAGCCGCCCCCAGAACAAAATCCTGGCTGCGCCATTGCAGTGAAGAATGAGTTCTTTTCCAGATTCTTCTCAGATTTAGATGCACACTGCATGGTGATCCGAATTTTCCAGAATCCATTTTGTGTGAAGTGGATGATGTTCCGATGGCACTGAAAAGAGAAACACTTGATGTGCAACATAATGACACAATAAAAGGCAAGTTTAAAGAAGGAAGTGTTATAAGTTTTATACGATTCCTTCACAAGAAAAGAACCCTAAAATCAAAGACTTTGCACAAACTTTGTTATCAAATTTTGGCATAACCTATAGGTGCGAACAAAATATTCATTCCTGATACTAAATAGAGATTCTAAATAGAGAATCAATTTGAAGGACGAAGGTTGCCGCGCGGGAGTATCCGAGCGGTCTGGAGCGCCACATTGCGGTTCGCGCGTCCTCCCGCGTCGGAAGCTCGAATCCTCCCTCGGGCATGGATGTTTGTGTCGTCTTTATTATAAGTCACTTCATCAGTAGTTTGTAAGTTTAGGGACTGATGACCCCGCAGTTAAGTCCCGAAAGCCTTACAAATATTTGAATCTTTTTTGACGAAGGTTTAGAAGCTATTTTTCTCATGTTGCACACTATGTTAGTGCCACTATTCGAGAAAATTTTGAATTCAAATGAGGAATTTCGTATATCACATTAAGAGTACTATAGAATAATAAAAATAATAAAGATTATCTGAAGTTTTCACTTAATATTGTGCCTGTGTTAAACAACATTAAATTCCGTAGTAGTTTTGTCCCTACGAGAAAATGTGTGGTCGACTATAAGTTTCGATTCGGCAGATCATGTTTGCAGATGATGTGTTTAATTATTTGAGTGAGTTAAACAATTCGTGTGTTATTTATGTTTGTTTGACGATGAAATGAGTTATGGCGTGGTGATCATACAGTAAAAGCTTGAAATACGGATGACCGCTATCTTGATGATTACACGTCAAATCATACGGCTGGTTTTCAATTTTCGGTAATCCCAAACTATGACATCTGGCCCCGTTTGAGAATAGAAACTTGGTATGTGGCCCTCGCGTTTTAAAGTTTTGAGACCCCTGGTGTGAAGTTCTATATGTACAGATTATTGACCTGACATGACACACCAACGATTTGTTTTCAAAGTTATTTTCTGTAGTGGTGACAGTACAATTTTCATGTTGGTTGACAGTTTCAATGATTACATCAGTGATACAGTATTTTAATATATGATTGATAAATTAACAACTTGTGTTCCTAAACGCCTTTTGAGGGCATCTGGTGATTGCAACGATTTTTAATAAAAATTTAAATGTTTTCTAATTTCGTCAATAATTCGATTCTATTTCACAGCAATCACATTCTTCCACGCCAAGTAAAATACAGGGAAAAATGAGAGGTTTGGATTTGAATACGGTATGCAAAATTCGTAGCTCACAAAACATATGGTTCGTATGCCAAACAGGTACGACATATGCTTTGCAGATAACGTCACTTCGCAGTTATAGGCAATGCAAAACTTCGATCTTTATTTTTCTTCGGAAATATTTGATGTTGGCACCTTCGCCAAATATTGTCATCGTATTTTCATCCTTTTTTAGCCTCTCAAGTTCAGATTTAACTTATCAAGTTTGCGCCATAATTAATCTGAATCTAAACTGTAACTACATAGTTGCGCGCACTTACCATGTAATTTTTACATTGGGCACTAATAATAGAGCCGGCCGCGGTGGCCGAGGAGACTGAGGCGCTCCAGTCACGATCTGCACGGCCACTACGGTCGGGGGTTCGAATCCCCCCTCGGGCATGGATATTTGTGCCGTCTTTAGTATAAGGTAGTTGATAAGTAGTTTGTAAGTTTAGGTACTGATAACCCCGTAGTTGAGTCCCATAAGCTTAACAAACATTTGAACTAATAATAGTGTTAATTTAAAAGTGAAATACATTTGGTAGAAAAACCAAGACATTCTGAGATGCAATGCTTACACAAGTTTATGGTATATAATAATATCTTCAGACTAGAGTCAGTATGTTGATACAAACACAACAGTTTGATTTAAATGTAGGCACATTTTACTTGAAACACAGTTTTCACCTTTCGTATTTTCGCCACGCAAAAGCTAGGTCTTTTTCTCGAGAAACTAGGATACCATAAGCGCATCACCTTCTGGAATTTTTTCACTATCAGACTCCACAAAATTATTTTCCATTCTTACATAAAAGTTGTAAATGTGTTTTCCAATGCAAAAAATTTAATTTTACGCATAAGTCAGGAAAAACCTAGTAACTTTCGCTGATACTGCTTCAACATACATAAAGCTTCTTCCTTGTGTCAAGAGACGTCACCAGATCTTCAACCAGTGACAGATCATATTCGATCACATGACCTAATCTTGAGATTTATCGCTTTTAAGTTTTAATTTCAGATAAATGAGGGGTGCTTTGTAATATTAATGACCTAAAATGCTATTTGAACGTTATAATCGTTCAGAATAACAATAGTTCTAATCATATTTTTAACATAGGAAAATAGGTTATTATGAACGGCAATAAACGCAACATGGTTGAGTATTTATGAAGGAGACTTCCAACAACTTGAATTCACGTCATGTAGACTTGCTGCACTTCACTCAACAAATGGAGGTGTCATACGATATTAGGAGGTATCCCATTGTTTCTGCCACCACACTGTGGATGTAGATGTATAGAAAATTCAAATGCACTTTGAAACTTTCTACACTGGTCAAAACAATTGGGGGATCAGTTGAGATATCTAGGTTCTGAAGTTTTGTAATCGGTTCTACACATTGGTGAAAACATCACGGCCACCGAAATAGTGGTAATAACAGAAAGCTGCTGCAGAGGGGGTTGGTTTTAACCTGTGGTTACTCTACAAAACGAATTACACTAGAAGTTGGGTTCAGCTAGCGTAGTGAGCAGCTAGTGCCATGCAACAACCGCGTAACTTACACGAAGCTATGGTATGGAGAGCCATAGGAAGGTTGGAAGTGACAGACACAGCGAGAGGTGACTGTAGCTATTTGAGTGTCCCAAAGTGTAACTTCCAGGACGTAGACGCGATTTCAGACAACAGTGACCGTTAAAATAAGGCAAGACCAAAGTCATCCACGGGAAAATCTACAAGAGATGACCTTATCTCCGATTAACAGCTCGTCGAGGCAGAAGGCTGAGTGCAACTCAGCTGCAACGCACCCTCCATGCAGCAACAGGTCACGGAATATCAACACAAAAAGTCCGAAATCGCACGGAGGCTTATGGTGTGTGTCCATAAAAACCACGATACGGTTTAGTCCGCAGAAAGTGTACGGAGGAACATCAGAATTGGAGTCGTATCCAATGGCGCCGGGTTCTGTTCACATGTGAATCACCATTTTGGATTCAGCCGGACAATTGTCTTTTCCTCATCTGGAGAGAACGTGGAACTTGGAAAATGGTACGTATGTGGAGGAAGTATCACCACATCATAGTGGTGGACGAATGGTGATGTAGGAGTCAGTATTGGCGGACGTACGGACCACTATATCATTCAGAATGGCGCTTGAACTGTTCAGCGGTATAGGGACGTGATCCTTTGACCTTTTGTTGTGCCCTACGCTGGTGCCATAGAAGATGGGTTCCTTTTGGTGGACGATAAGGCTCGTCTTCAGAGAGCTGTACTGGTGAACAACATGCTTGAAGCTGAGAGCGTTGAACGAATGTAGTGGTCAGCTTGTTTACCGGACTCAAAACCGATTGAGAAAGTCTGGGATGCGCTTGGAAGACGCATTGCAGCCAGACCAGCACCTCCCACGACGGTTGCAGAGGTGGATATTGCACTCGGAAGAATGGTCAAGTATCCCTCAAGAACTGATTGGTAACCTCATACTGTCCATGCACATGCAGGTGTGCAACTGTACTGGGCATCCGAGGTGATCACACACCATATTATAGGGCAACGAGAACGACTATGTCACAATTATGATAGCCCCATTGTGCCTCGCTCCAAATAAACGTCATGTAAAACTCAAGAAAAGAATTGAAACAGCAATATATCAAACTGTATCACAAACAAATTATACAAATTGCCATTGTGACCAATATCTGAATAAAATAGTTCCAATATGTATTGTTGTTGTGGTCTTCAGTCCACAGACTGGTTTGATGCAGCTCTTCACGCTACCCTGTCCTGTGAAAGTCTCTTCATCTGATAATACGTCCGGCAACCTACATCCTTTTGAATCTGCTTACTATATTCGTCCCTCGGTCTCCCTCTACGATTTTTACCCCACACACTTCTCTCTAATGCTAAGTTGACAATTCCTTGATGTCTCAGAATGTGTCCAACCAATCTATCCCTTCTCTTAGTCAGGATATGCCAGAAACTCCTTTTCTCCCAGATTCGGTTAAGCACCTCCTCATTAGTTACGTGGTCTACCCATCTAATTTTCATCATTCGTCTGTAGCACCACATTTCAAAAGCCTCTATCATCTTTTATCTGAACTCCTTATCGTCCACGTTTCACTCCCATACAACGCTACACTCCAGACAAATGATTCCAGAAAGGACTTCCTAACATTTAGATTAATTTTGGATGTTAACAAGTTTCGCTTCTTTAGAAACACTTTTCTTCCCATAGCCATTCTGCATTTTATATCCTCTTTACTTCGGCCATCAGAAGTTATCTTGCTACCCAAATAACAAAATTCATCTACTACTTTTATTGTCTCATTACCTAATCTAATTCCTTCAGCACCGCCTGATTTTCTGACATTGCATTCCATTACCTTCGTTTTACTCTTGTTAATGTTCATCTTATATCTTCCTTTCAAGACACGGTCCATCCCATTCAACTGCTCTTCCAGATCTTTTGCGGTCTCTGACAAAATTACTATGTCATCGGCGAACCGCAGTGTTTTTATTTCTTCTCCCTGCACTTTAACGCCCTCTCCAAATTTCTCCTTCCATTCCTTCACTGCCTGGTCAATGTACAGATTGAACAACATTGGGGAAAGGCTACAACCCTGTCTTACTCCCTTCCCAACCTCTGCATCCCTTTCTTGCCCTTCTACTCTAATAACCGCTGTCTGGTTTTTGTATAGGTAGAATATAACTCTTTGCTCCCTATATTTTACCCCTGATACCTTCAGAATTTGGAAGAGCGTATTCCAGTCGACATTGTCAAAAGTTTTCTCCAAATCGACAAACGCTAAAAACGTAGGTTTGTCTTTCCTTAGCCTATCTTCTAAGATAAGCCGTAATGTGAGTATTGCCTCCCGTGTTCCTTCATTTCTCCTAAATCCAAACTGATCTTCCCCAAGGTCGGATTCCACAAGTTTTTCCATTCGTCTGTAAATAATTCGTGTTAGTATTTTGCATCCATGACTTATTAAACTGTTAGTTCTGTAATATTCACACTTGTCTGCACTTGCTTTCTTTGGAATTGGAATTACAATATTGTTCTTGAAGTCGAGGGGTATTTCCCCTGTCACAATATGTATATCGTATATCTCACTTTATCGCGTAATTGTTTTGAGCAGTGTAGTAAAAATATGTCTGTAATAAGAAGTTTCTTACTAACTTGATCACTATTAAGGATTGCAATCCGGCAAAGTGAGATCCCGCAATCCAGCATAATTTTAGGAACTGCGGGATCCTGCTACAGCCTGCGGATTCATAAGCGAATCCTCAAGCATAAAATCGCGCAAATTCTTTCAAATTTTCCGCCTAAATTTCAATAAGCAGCGCGTTGTCGTAAATTCGCAACGCGTTCCGCTTTGAGTTGGCGTGGCGTTGCTGTTCAGTCGTTTGTTTTATTTCGAACTGCACGCACACGCATACAATGTGTAAACTGAATGATGGCAGTTCAGAGGTGGCTCGGAGAAAGTGAGGGTGCGTGTACGCTGCTAGCGTGCTGTTCGCTGCCAGCCGGCACGGCACGGCGAATATGAGTCAAGAACACAAGACTCCCACCGGCCAGTGGTGTATCCAAGATCATGATCTGGGGGGGGGGGGGGGGGGACTGAGGTCAATCACCGGGCTGAAGTGATTACATTTATTATAGAAACTAGCTGAAAACCCGGCGCTGCCCGCGTATTGATTAATTAATTTATTTATTCCTGCCATTTTTCAGGTATATGTCCATTTTTATAAGGGCTGAATCTCTGTAAAATACAATTAGTAGTAAAGAAGAAATAGGTTAAAACTTTGTGTATGATGGGGCGGTTTTCCGTTAACGTTATTGCTTATGTGCTCCTATCTCATGAACTACGTGTCGCACTGTGATACAATTTAGAAGGTACATCCAACTATATGTGTTTAAACCGTCTGTAAAATTTCCTGTCGCTACAATTTGTAGTGTTCAAATTATAAATTGTAACGTCATACCGAGAACCGTAGTTTTACTCCATAAACAGCGGAAAAGTAGTAAGCGAGAAAATTTTTTCCTTTCATCATTTTACTATGGTTGCCAGCGAGAAAAAGTTTAATAAAGGTTTGAAATTATGTGTAAAGTTTATTGCAAGTCGCTAAGTACTGTCATTCTCATACAGTGTATTTCGAAAGTCTCGCCGCATTATGTGGGATTTTTTTGCGATTTCAATTGGTTATGACGTAATCTCTTTTGAGCCATGTGCCTTATGTGATTCTTAATCATGCAGTAATTGTTACCTCACGGTAAGGAATGTGTGTGCCAAATTTGGTTGAAATCGGTCCAATGGTTTAGGAGAAAATGAGCAGCATTGTCGCAAAATGCAGCAGTTTTTCGCGCATCTTATTGTTTATGACGTAATGTCTCGTGAACTATATGTCGTATATGATTCTTACACTTATGGCGACCGTCCACATGGATTGAAGCTTACCTGTACAAAATTTTATAAAGACTGGAACAAAACTGTAGATTTGTATGCAACACGTACAAATATACGGACACTCTGCTTTACATATTAGATAAAGATGTATAATTCTGATATAGTCACTTCAGATTTGGTAGATAACTAATTATATTAAAAAAATCTACATCTACATGGGATACTCTGCAAATCACATGTAAGTGCCTGGCATCGAACCACCGTTACACTATTTTATCTCCCATTCCATTCTCGAATAGCCCGCTGGAAGAACGAACACCTGAATCTCTTCGTTCGAGCTCTGATTTCTCGTATGTTACTCTGATGATCATTTCTACCTATGTAAGTGGCAGTCAACAATATATTTTTGCATTCGGAAGAGAATGTTGGCGATTTGAGTTTCGTAAGTAGCCCACGCCGCAGCGCTAAGTGCTGTTGTTGTAATGATTCCCATCCCAGATCCTGTATCAATTCCGTAACGCTGTCTCCTCTGTATCGTAACAATACGAAACGAGCTGCTCTTCTTTGGACTATTTCGATGTCCCCCGTCGAACGCAGCTAATAAGGATCCCACACTGGCCAATCTTCTTTGGACTTTTTCGATGTCCTCCGTCAAACCCACCTGATAAGGATCCCACGCTGGCCAGCAATACTCCAAAGAAGGACGGACAAGAGTAGTGTATGCAGTTTCTTTAGTAGTTCTATTGCATCTTTTAAGCGTTCTGCCAATAAAACGCAATCTCTGGTTCGCCTTTCCCACGACATTATCTACGTGTTATTTCCAATTTAGTGGAGTTCACGGCCTTCAAATTCGATTGATTTATATTGTAAATAAAGTATAGCAGATTTCTTTTCGTACTCATGTGGAGAACTTCACACTTCTCATTATTTACAGTCAACTGCCAATTTTTACACCATAGTGATAGTCAGATCGTTCTGCAGTTTGGTTTCATATTCAGATGATTTTACTAGACGGCAAATGACGGCGTCATCTTCTAACAACCTAAGAGAGCTACTTAGATTTTCCCCTATATCTTTTATGCAAATAAGGAACAACAGAGGACCAATAACATTACCCTATGACAAGGTGTTGAATAATTGGTTCCATGAACACTACAATAACCAACTTGATTTCCCACGAGATCTCACGACTTTTTATGGTGGAAGGAATTCGTCGCGAGACTCGCATTTTTGTACATTTTATGTTTTCGATGGAGTTCTACTTTACAAGAGGAATTATGAATGCAGCTGAAACAAGACAACGAAGATTACTCTAAACAGATCAAAAGTAGAACGGAGAAAGACTACGAAAAAACATTTAAAAAGAAATGTCAGCACTTGAAACTGATGGAGTATAAGGGAAGTATTTGACTTTTTTCCATGACTATTTATTAACCATGAAATCAACATGTGTGGAGACAGAAAGAGCCTTTTCCGTCGCTGGCTACATATGTAGTTCTATAAGAAGTAGATTGGGAGATAAAACTATTGATGTTATTTGTTTTCTAGGTCATATATCTAAAACGAGAAGTGACTTCTTATTTTATATCTATAAAATTGTAAGCTTTTTTACTGTTTATTTTAATAAGAACATTAAGAGAATTAATAAACTTAAACTAAATTCATGTGATACCGTAAATCCCTCAATAAATAAGACTGATTACTATTACCTTTGATAAAGATTAGAAGTAATATTTTTAGTTAACTAGAATATGTGTTGTTGTTGTGGTCTTCAGTCCGGAAACTGGTTTGATGCAGCTCTGCACAATACCCTATTCTGAGCAAGCCTCTTCATCTCCAAATAAGAAAGACAACCTACATCTATCTGAATCTGCTTACTGTATCCATGTCTTGGTCTTCCTCTGCGGTTTTCACCCCATACACTTTCCTCCAACGCTAAATTCGCAATTCCTTGATGTCCAAGAACATGTCCTACCAATCCATCCCTTCAGTCAAGGTATGCCAGAAATTTCTTTTCTCCCCAATCCTGATCAGTACCTCCTCATTAGTTATGCGATCCACCCACCTAATCTTCTGCATTCTTCTTTAGCACCACATTTCAAAGGCCTCAATACTCTTCCTGTCCACACTGTTTATCGTCCACGTTTCACTCCCATACAAGGTCCATACAAATGTCTTCAGAAAGGACTTCCTTAGGTTTAAATCAATATTCGATGTTAACAAATTTCTCTTTTTCAAGAAAGCTCTTCTACCCATTGCCATTCTGCATTTTATATCCTCTGTACTGTGACCATCACATAAAGACCAAAACATTCACAAATATTGACATTTGCTATTGTCCTTGAACGTCTTGTTAATAAATAAGTAGTCAAACAGCAAAATAATTAATCAGATGCAGTAAGATATCGTCAACTTTTGTGATTTTTAATAAATATTGTACTATATTATAACAAAGAATATTTATTGACTTCAAAAAAAAAGAAGAAAAACTTGCGGGATCCCGCTGGATGGAAGGCAATCCAGCAAAATTCCCGCTGGATTGAAAACTGTGCTGGACTGCAATCCCTAATACGTGGAACACTGCCTGCAACTGTAGGATTTCCATCCAGGTACAGACGTGGAAGCGAGCTTGCAGTTTGGTGAATTCCTCATTTAGCGTCATTTCGGAGCGCGCATTCTGCAGTCTCGCGTGTCGTCTGTAAACGCAGTTCTGATGTGGTGCGACGCGAAATTGCCGAAGCCGTACCGGGGCGCAGTCCCTGCGCGCGTGTGTGTGTGTGTGTGTGTGTGTGTGTGTGTGTGTTTGTGTAGACCAGGCAGCCCGGGAGGGCGCGCTCCAGCAGCCCGAGGCCACGCTGAGTTCATTATGTCACACTGAGCACGCTACTCGCCCTCCGGCTTGCTCATTCTTTCCTTACCTCCACCACAGAATAAGGAGTATACAGAAAGGAAACTCCCGCTGCAGTCTGTCGTCCAAAATTTAGTGCGCATGCGCGGAATCGGCCATCTTGAAAAGCAGTAAACGCGTGGTCACTCCCTACTCTGTGGTATGGTAATGCGCCGTCTTTGTTTGTTAATTGTGTATTTTACCTGCCTGAATCGCATAAAAGTAAACAAGTATTTGGTGCAATAAAAAGAAAGCACTGCGTGTCAGTAGGTGGAGCTGTTCCGTTTTTATTACGAGCAGCAGTAAAAGTAAGGGCGGCCGATGGCGTTCAGCGCCTAATTGCCGCAATAATTATCATACAAATAAGCATATAAGCTTCTTCACCTTCCCAAAAGATGTTGAACGGTTATAGAACGTCGCTATACGTGTGGTAAAAGTTAAATGTTATCAGTTTCGAATGAGAGCAATGTGTGCATAATTATTAAAAGTAGCCTTGCTTCTTCTCTTGACGATAACTCTCGCTGTTGCTGTAGCAGTTCCACAGCATCGAAATGTTGAAGAACATTTATATTTTGAAATTATAAGTTTAACGTCGCAGGGAATAATATAAAATGAAAGACAAAGAATAGTGCTTAACTAGTGGGACTTCAACATTTTGCGCGTCCGTTTCCTTTTCCGGTTGCCCACATAGGCGAGATATTTCAGGAATTTTTAGGCTCATCTACCTGCTCACCTTCACATAATTTGATGCAAACGGTAAAATTTTACTAACGGCAACGGAGGCGTAGCGTGCTAATGTTAACGACCGTTGATCCTCTTACAAGGGGAGGTCGGCAATCGGGACCCGCCCAAAATGCGTGTGTAGAAGGAGATTCGTCTCCCTACAACGTGCCTGAAATATTTCGCCTGAGTGGGCCTTAGGAAAGGAGAAAATGCTCTCGAAAGTTTTTCCAATAGTACTGTACATCTTATTTAGCTATCTGTTCCTCACTAACGGCGTAGCGTAATGGTCAACCGAATTACTTGCGAAACAGGCACCCTGGGATCAAACCCAGGAGGTTCCTATGTTTTTTATTTTTATTTATTTTTTTGTCATTACGCTGCGCCGTTTATTCACGAACAGAGCGCTGTATAACAAGTACAGTGCTATCGGAAAAACTTTCGAGAGAATTTCCTCCTTTCCTAAGGCCCACTCAGGCGAAATATTTCAGGCACGTTATGTGAAGACCCACCTCCTTCTACACACGTAACTTTGACGAAATCGGCGGGTCCCGATTGCCGACCTCCCCTTGTTACGATATTCAAACAAATGGAATAAGTGGAATAATCTTGCTGTTCTTGTTCTATGGTTGGCAGTTTCTTGTATCTACCTTTCTCTGATCGGTAAATTAATTGTCCTCGTAAAACGAACATTATGTGGCCAACATTAAAACATTACTCCTCCACTGCCGTAAGTAAAACTGAACCAGTCAAATCGATGACACTCATCCTGCCTCCTCCCCTTGTTCCACGCTGCTTAGGCAGGTAAAATTTTACTTACGGCAATGGAAGCTAGTGTGCTAATGTTGGCAACAAATTCTCTTCGGATACTCAGACAAATAGATTAAGAGGAATAATTATTTTATGCTGTTCATGTTGTACGGTTGACAGATTTTTCTATATGCTCTTCTCCGATCAGTAAATTAATTATCCTCCTAAAGCAATTACAACTTTTCCAACATTGAAACACAACTACACTAACATATAGGTATGTTTTAAAGGCAATATTTATTTCCAGTGCTAAGAAACGGACTGTGAATTCAAGGAGAGCTGATTTACTTAAATATATATTATCCAATATTTAGTAAAACTTTTTGTCAGAGTGAGACTTTTCTCTTTCTTGAAGTTCACAAACAGAGACTTGAAATATAAAACCAAAATTGAAAAAAATTTCAAAGTGATATAAGTAACCCATCTGTGAGGTACAAATGGTGTGTAATGTTCTAGTGAATGCATATTGACAAGGAAGACTAAGAGAAAAATGATGAACACTCTTTCCTTTGCTATAACTGAAACAATGTGTGCCACAATATGACAAGTATAGAGTAAGCTTGTTATGTAGTTTTATGTTTCGGCTACCTGGCCTTCATTTATGTGTAATTTAACAATTTTTATATGCCCATGCGTCATTACTTCTGTGTAATCACGTTGTACTGCTAAATCTGACTCAATATTTCGTAAAAAATTTTTCGTGTCAAATAAAACCTGGCAGGTATAAAGTCACTTTCTTGTTTATAACTAATTTCCCAAACATAACCACGTTACTTGGGAATTTTCAGGAGATAAGCACCAAATAAAACGATCATTGATTCAATCGTACATTTTCGTAGTTATATTAAAATTTAGGCCTACTTTCTTTTGGTTGGAGTACAATTAGGCGCAAGAAAAGGGCGCAAAATAGAGGAGAGCATAATGAAAAGCCGTTTCCTTTCTTAAAAGTCGGTGAGGTTAGCTGCAGTTCGTAAAATGTCCATTTCCAGCCAAAGTACTAAGTGGCTATAGTTCCGCGTTTACTGCTTTTCAATATGGCGTCGAGCGCAACGCTTGCTAACATACAGATCAAAGGCGCCGCCTCCAGCTTTCCGTTCTGTATGCTCCCTATTCTGTGCCTCCACTCCACAGCTTCTTTCACTGTTGTATTTTGACTAGCTTAATACCCCTGCCACAGTCTAACATAGATAGCCGCGACACTCACTGCTGAAAAAGTTGTTACCAACTGACAGTTGTTGCGACACTAGCGCTCCTAGCGGTGGGCAAGCTGTCGAAGCAAGACCAACTACAATATATCAGACCCAAGCCCCCACCACGCCGTAGCGGAGAAGCGAGGCAACTGTCCCCCAATTGAAGCAGCTGATCGCCGCCATTTGCAGGGATGAATCCCGGTACTTATGTTGTTATTTAAAGTATATGAGACGCAACAAGAGCAAAATTTAGCACAAAATGAACGCATGTTTGTTCAAAAAAGTTGAGTACTGGAGTCTGTTTAAAACGTATTCTTAAATGAAGGAAGTTTCCCAATTTCCGAAATACGTCTGCTTAGAGACACGAAATTTAATAATGTAAGGCTCTTTTCTGAGAAGGTTGGAGCGATTTTGCAACGAGATATTTGAATAAGACAATTCCATGAAACTTGTAAAGTAGCAGAGAGTGCGATTATTATTTAATCTAGGTAATTTTCCATCAGGTCGTGTTTACTTTTTGCCGACTACTCTGTACGTTTTGCACGCTTATTTTTGTATAGCACAATTTTGTCTACATCCCATTCCATATAACGTATAATTTTTTCTTTCAACTTGCTCGAATTTGGGTATGAATAATTATAATAACCCATATACTTTTAAATGGACAAATCATTCGCACATTACTTTGTAATAGACAGTACCTCTTAAATTGGTTGAGTATGCAACATTCGATCAAATATTTGACTATTTACAAAATACAATGACCACCTGTTAAGTGTATAAAAGCAATTATTCGGCCTACCTCTGCATTATACATATATGACTAAAAATCTAAATACGTCTTATATGCCTAGGTCTTCATTCAGGTCAAGTTAGTACGTTAATCGTGATAATATTTTTAGTAATTTATAGGCATATAAAATACGAGTACTTGACATGCAACGAATTACTTCTTTCAGTTTTAGAGAATCATTTGTAAAGGAAACCTAAACAAAAAAATACGCTCATGATTTATTATTTCTTCATGAAGATACTATACGGTTTACAAGTAATGACTGATCTGTGAAATGTAACACTGTTTCCATCTTCGTCTTTGCGTCCATTCTTACTGTTGCAATTAAAATCAGCACACGAACCAACCGTGTTTACGCACTGTTTTCCTACAAATGGCCGCTTCTGTCACGTTCAATGTGGGAACGCGACACTAGCGCCAGCGAGCGGTCTAGGTTTTATTTAGTAAGTCTATGATCAGACCTGAATGCAGAATCCAAGATGGTGGCCGTCTTAGGCCAAGCCAAGGCCCTACATTTCGCGTCAGTGGCCGTCTGTGAACAGCACAGAAATTGAATAGCGACTTGTCGGCCTTTATGGTGTAAACTGCTGTGGGAATTTTGAATCTATTTTCATCCCTTCGGTTATACAACCTTCCTTTGAGTTAGACCATAAACACAAGTTCACATCTCGTTACGTAACACTACCAAAACATGTCCACCAATACTGTCAAAAAAACAGCTATTGATTAAAAAAATGTAAAAGCAGTGATTAATCTTTCTGAAAACGCAATCTTGAGTAACAATACCAAACTTTAGCATCAACATTATCATTTCTTAACCCCAGACTGTAACATCCATTTGAAGGTTTCTGTGGGTAAACACACATTCTTGTTTCAAAAAAATGTTCCAATGTTCGTATAGACTATGGGACTTAACTACGGGGTCATCAGTCCCTAATCTTACAAACTACTTATGAACTACTTACGAACTAGGACGGCACAAATATCCATGCCCGAGGGGAGATTCGAACCCCCGACCGTAGTGGCCGTGCAGACCGTGACTGGAGCTCCTTAGTCCCCTCGGCCACCGCGGCCGGCACACATTCTTGTCGCACACTTGTACTTCTAAGCACTTGATATTTTGAAGCACACTGTAACTAACGGCACATCACTAAATGCATCATCCTTTAATTTAATAAAAGAAACATAGTCATCCTTCACGAAAAGTGCAAATGGATGAACATTCCTTTTCTGCACTTCAGTTTTAAAATGGTCAAAGTCGGATATATTGTCATTTTCACACCAATTACTGAAACTACATTCGTCACGTTGCAGGAGTTGCTGAAAATGTTCTTCAGGTTTCTTTCTCTCCTTAGGAACTGGTATTGTGTGATAAGATGATTGATTGGGAAATATGGTAGGATATGCATCATGTGGCACACGTATAGGTTCGCCGTTTTCCACAAGAAAAATGTCTTCCATAACCACAAGCTTGGGTTCGAAATGCTAATGCATGCCACAGTATTATCGTTCACTTGGAAATTGTCCCTGTGAATTAACTTAATCCATTTGTTCTTTATCGTTGTTTCTTTGGGAAACTTGAGTCTAATGATTCTCTCACTTTTACATGTCACTCGTCTTTCTTAATACGTGCATATTCTTTGAATTACTTTAGCTTTAAAAACCAATGTTTTGATGATTCTTGCCGTTTCTGGTTCAGATGTAGCAACAATTGTGGAATTGGGTTCTTCTTTGTTGGAAAACAGTTTGGTTGCTTTTATCGTTATATTGCCACGTCTGTGAAGTTTTTCCTTCAGCTAAAGCTGTGAACCGACCGCGGTGGCCGAGGGGACTCAGGCGCTCCAGTCACGGTCTGCACGGCCACTACGGTCGGGGGTTCGAATCCCCCCTCGGGCATGGATGTTTGTGCAGTCCTTAGTATAAGGTAGTTTATAAGTAGTTTGTAAGTTTAGGGACTGATGACCTTGTACTTAAGTCCTATAAGCTATACAAACATTTGAACTTCTAAAGCTGTGATGGTTGATTTGGTACGCTAAATACCGTATTTATTGCATTCTATATACGTTTCCTGTGTTCCACCCTCACCGCCGCGGTGGAGTAGCCGAGCGGTCTAAAGCACCTGGCTGCGGAGCGCGCGGTTGCTCGCCGTGGAGGTTCGAGACCTCCATGGGGCATGGGTGTGTGTGTTTGTCCGTAGGTTAGTTTACCTAGGTTTAAGTGGTTTGTAACCTACGGACTGATGACCACGCAGTTTGGTCCGATACATTTACAGACATTTACAGACATTCCACCCTCACCGACTTTACGGGAATTGTAATGAAGAATACTTAACGTTCCTGCGTAGAAATTGACATCTTTCTGCTATAGGGCATGTCTCCTGGTGTTTCCTAGGCATTCTTATTTTTAATAGAAAATGGAATTATTCATTTAGAGCCTGTATGTTACAGGATAATTGTAAATTAACTGTCCTGTAATATACCGTTTCGTGCCTTGTCAGGGATCTTACGAAACCTAAGAAAGGCAAATGGGGAGCTATTTTTAAATTATTACCTATTCATAAGGCACTACATACATGTAAAAAGTATACTGAAGTCAATCTAAACGATACTATTCGCACTCATCCAATACCGTATTCAGAAACGTAGCTTGCCGGCCGCTTGGAGCGCTGCTATCGCAGCGTATAACAAAAATCTGTGGATGTGTCGTGACTGTATGTGTTAGACTGTGCCCCTGCGTAGGCCGGTTAGTCTGCACCAATTGTTTCTTCCTCTTAATATAGACGGCCGCGGTGGCCGAGGGGACTGCGGCGAGCCATTCACGGTCTGCACGGCCACTACGGTCGGGGGTTCAAATCCCCTCCTCGGGCATGGATATTTGTGCCGTCCTTAGTGTTAGCAGGTTCATAAGTAGATTGTAAGTTTAGGGACTGATGACCCCGTAGTTAAGTCACATAACCTATACAAAAAAAAAATCTTAATATAAATTTTCATAGATATAGCTCAAGTACTATCATAATGAAATGCTGTGATACTACTTGAAGCCGCGTCAGAAGGGCCGTTCGTATTGAAGCGCCATGCTGCGGTGCGCGCTGCTGTTCTCCGTCGCGGTTTCGATTCGCCCCTCGGGCATGGCTGTTTGTGTTGCCCTTGGCATAAGTTAGTTTAATTATTTTGTAAGTCTTAAGGACTGATGACCCCGAAGTTAAGTCTCTTAACATTTACAAAAATTTGATTTTACTAATTGTAACCCCCTATGGCACCCCTTAATAGTTGAATTTCGAAAAATATCCCAACATGTGTCTTTTAAATTCCAATCAATTATGCAAAAATCATTTTTTGTAATTCTGTGTTTAAAATTGGCTTAGTAGCAACATATTTTCAAAAAATGTTTCATCCCCTATTTCGCCCCCTAAATGATTAATTTTCTGAAAATACCGAAACACGTGTCTTTTTAATTCTGACCAAGAAAATATATACCAATTTATGTGGTTGTAGCTTCAAAATTGCCTTAATAGCAAAAGATTTTCGAAAAACATCCCCTCTTTAATTTAACCCCCTTGGTGGTTGAATTTCTAAAAATTACGTATTATTTAAATCATAACGAGCAACACAAATACCAATTTTTGCAGATCTAGCTTCAAAATCGTCTTGACAACAATGTTTCGAAAATAATTTTTGATTTCCTATTTTACCCCCTTAGTTGTTGAATTTCCAAAAATATCGAAACTCGTGTCTTTCTAATCCTGATCAAGAGTCCATGTCCGAAGTTTCGTAGTTATAGCTTGAAATTTGAGTTAACAGTAACATATTTATGAAAACCAAGTTTTGCATCCCGTATTTAACCACCTTATTGGTCGGATTCCAAAACTACCGAAACACGTATTTTTTAAATTCTAACCGACAATACAAATATAAATTTTTGCAGCTCTAGCTTCAGAATTGTCTTAATAGCAACGTGTTTTTAAAAAGAATTTTTCATTCCCTGTTTTACCCTCTTACTTGTTGAATTTCCAAAAAACTGAAAATCGTGTTTTTTTAATCCTGCCCAAGATTCCATATCCGAAGTTTCGTAGTCGTAGCTTAAAATTTGAATTAAAAAGCAACATATTTTTGAGAATCAATTTTTTGCGTCACCTATTTTATCCCCTTATTTGTCGAATTTTTAAATTCGAACCCTGAAGTAAGATCTGAAATTTTGTAGTTGTAGCTTCAAAATTGCCTAAAAAGCAACGTTTTTTTTTTCAAAAAACATTTCATCCCCTATTTCACCCCCTTACGGACGGAATATCGTAAAATCGCTTCTTAAATAACGAGTACAGAGTAAGATCAACACCCTCTACAAATTATTAAAAAAAAAAAAAATAGTATAGATTGCAGCTTAAAGTAAGAAAGGCGCGTTCTGCGACACATCGGTTCAAGGTCTATAGGGGAGAATGGGGCACATTGAACCACGGGGCACAATGAATCTGGTGGCATACTTTCAGTAAAAGGTGACAAATTATTTTTTTGGCTGTGCATATGTTACTGCTCTACTGACTTCCATTTGTTTTCTGCAAGTTCTAGCTTCCGCCGTTCGTTTTCTGCTGGTGTTAGTTTCGCTACTGTGAAGTAATTTTCGGAGAATTATATAGATTAAAATTTGTTAACAATGGATTGCATGAATTTCACAGAAACCATGTCATTATAACAATATGAAAATTGCAACGGGGTGACAAGCCTAGCCGGCCGCGGTGGCCGAGGGGACTGAGGCGCTCCAGTCACGGTCTGCACTGCCCCTACTGCCGTCCTAGTTCGTAAGTAGTTCATAAGTAGTTTGTAAGTTTAGGGACTGATGACCCCGTAGTTAAGTCCCATAAGCTTAACAAACATTTGAAATTTTTTTGACAAGCCTACGTGTCTGCTTGGATCAATAATGTAATGAATTATGTGTGGAGGTGGAAAAGTTGATCTTACTGAAAATTAATAAAAATTATATTACGTGGAGATCAATAAATTAACTTTGTTAGTGCGCAATGGTGAGCTGTCTAGTACACGGCAGGAACAGCAACCTAGAAAATTTCGCAATCTGACTGCAACAACAAGAAAACATAAGGGCAAAATATTCGTGAGCTGACAAACTACTATAACATAAGCAGTGAATAAATGGTGAAAAGTTATGTACCTGACAGTATTGCCCTGCTCTCAAAGGACAACAGTCAAAAAATGAACATTTAGTGATTATGTCCAAAAAATTTCAATAGTCACGTTTAGTGTAATATTTGTGATCGACGTTTAGTATAGACTTGTCCAAAATACTTAAATATAAAACACTATTAAAGCGAAACTGACCATCAATGACATGTAGCAGAACAAAGGTTTAGCACGTTCGAACAGTAGCAAATAAAAATATTACGCAAAATCTTGTCAAGTTCTAGGGAATGTCTGAATCTAGTCTGTACTGTATAAAATTAGCTGTTCTCACACGTGAGCAGATATGAAACAAATTAATAGTTCTGATAGCACTTATTGCTAAAGCTTCATCACAAAAGAAATGTAAACATAAAAAATTACTCTTCTTTTAATCATAGGAGAATGACACCTCGCTTCGCAGAAATTCACATCTTCACTTCATACTGTTCATTAAACCGATTTCCTACAATGCACTCAATTATAGCCAAGTTACAATTACCTACCGTAGCAAGTCTGCTCTCAATCAAAAATAAACCAAGGAAACTAAATAAGTCTACGTTCAACAAAATTTTAAGATTTGTAATAAGCGAATTCGACACAGGTACGTAAACCATAGGATCGAAGAATGTGCGTATTATTGTGAAGTCATGCAGTGAGGCAGTTTCTATATCGGAAATGCGATAGTAGCCACGGGAAAGGTATAATTATAAATATCAAAAGGTATTGACATCAATTAATTATTTTATTATGTTGTTCATTTATTTATTTGATACTGGACGAATCTTAGTGACTAGCGATGTGCCTTACAAAGGTGCGTTAATAATGTTCACAAATCAACTGAGTGGGTGCCAAACTTCATACTGAATGGAAACAAAAACTAAATGAAATAAGCAAAATACGCGCGCTGCCGAAAACATTAAAAATGATTTACTAAAAAATTAATACCATTATGATGGATACCATGGACTGCTTCGGCCGCGAGCTCCAATGCGTCCGACCGCGCTAAGCTCCTGATCCCCCCTCGCACTACTGCCCGGCAAGAGAGGCAAACCCATTGCCTATTGGCCACCAAAGATAATCATAACGAAGCATAACAAAGATGACTGTATATGTTGTTGCCAACATATACAACATAAAATTAAGGTAAGAAATTTCCATTCAGTAGCCACCTTACAATATTGTGTTTCATTACGCATATCTTCAAATATTAACAATGTTCACTTGAGCTTTATTTGAAATATGTACTGTCGGGAAACATTAAACAAAGTTCCCCCAGGGCACGATGAGCCATGGTTCATTGTGCCCCAGCTGATATACCAGAGAAAAATTTGTTACAAGCCACAAAAAATCCCAATAAAAAGGCAAATGGGAACCTTCATGATCCGGAAGCTGATGAAGAAAATAGTGAAGTTAACTATGACATCCAATGTTATTCAATTTGTACATTGAACAAGCTATAAAGGAATGCAAGGAGAAATTTGGTGAAGGAATAAAAGTTCAGGGGGAAGAATTAAAAACATTGCGTTTTGCCGACGACATAGTAATTCTGTCAGATACAGCAAGGGACCTGGAAGAGCAATTGAACGGAATGGACAGTGTGCTGAAAGGTGCATATAAGATGAACATTAACAAGAGCAAAACTAGGGTAACGGAGTGCAGTGTAAGAAAATCAGGTGATGGAGAAGGAATTAGATTGGGAAACGAAGCAATAAAGGAGGTAGATGAGTTTTGTTACTTGGGCAGTAAAATAACAAATGATGGTCGCAGTACAGAGGATATAAAATGCAGAATGGCAATGGGTAGAAAAGCGTTTTTTAAAAAGAGAAATATGTTAACATCGAATATTGATTTAAGCCTAAGGAAGTCCTTTCTGAAGGCATTTGTATGGAGTGTTGCCTTGTATGGTAGTGAGACATGGACGATAAACAGTGCGGACAGGAAGAGGATTGAGGCTTTTGAAATATGGTGCTACAGAAGAATGCTGAAGTTTAGGTGGGTGGATCGCGTAACTAATGAGGAAGTACTGAACAGAATTGGGGAGAAAAGAAATTTCTGACATACCTTTATTAAAAGAAGGGATAGATTGGTGGGACACATTCTTAGACATCAAGGAATTGTGAATTTAGCATTAGAGGGAAGTGTGTGGGGTAAAAATCGCAGAGGAAGACCAAGAGATGGATACAGTAAGCAGATTAAGACAGATGTAGGTTGCCGTTCTTATGTGGAGATGAAGAGGCTTGCTCAGGATAGGGTATTGTGGAGAGCTGCAGCAAACCAGTCTCCGGACTGAAGACCACAACAACTATGACAAACTGGATGTATCTGGTGAATCTGTACACAACTTTGAAAAATTGGATAAATTACCAGAAACACAAAACGTCATTTTTTTCGGATGAATCCAGGTTCTGTTTACTGCATCATGATGGTCGCACCCGTGTTTGGCGACATCGCGGTGCATGCACATTGGAAGCATGTATTCGTCATCGCCATTCTGGCGTATCACCCGGCGTGATGGTATGGGGTGCCATTGATTACACGTCTCGGTCACATCTTGTTAGCATCGACGGCACTTTGAACAGTTGCCATTACATTGCAGATGTGTTACTATGCTTCATTCGATCCCTGCGAAACCCTACATTTCAGCAGCATCATGCATGACCGCATGTTGCAGGTCCTGTACGGGTCTTTCTGGATACGGAAAATGTATGACTGCTGCCCTGGACAGCACATTCTCCTGATGTCTCACCAACTGAAAACGTCTGGTCAATGGTGGCCGAGGAACTTCTCGTCACAATACGTCAGTCACTACTCTTGATAAATTGTGGTAACGTGCTGAAGCTGCATGGCCATCTGTACCTGTACACGCCACCAAGCTCTGTTTGACTCAATGCCCAGGCGTATCAAGGCCGTTATTACGGACAGAAGTGGTTGTTCTGGGCACTGATTTCTCAGGATCTATGCACCCAAATTGCGTAAAAATGTAATCACATGTCAGTTGTAGTATAATATATTTGTCCAATGAATACCCGTTTATCATCTGCATTTCTTCTTGGTGTAGCAATTTTAATTGACAGTAGTGTATACAGGACACAATTAGGGGTTAGTTTCTCACACTAAGGATATGTTGTTTTCATGAGGGACATTTAGCCTACATTTTCTGGTTTAAAAATCTGTAGGAGTAAAAAGTTTCGGGAAGCATCAGTTACGTGTAATATACTTAATTCATGGTCTCTTCGCGCCTGGAAATCATGTATTCTCCTTGTGCGTTGGTTAGGTTAGGTTTTCACGGCTGCTTACTATGATTTCAAATGTTATTAGCTCTGTTAGGTCTGAAGGTAGCTAGGGGGTGCTCACCTTGGCAATATTTTATGATATTTGATATAAATAGCATGAATTAATACTGTAAAAAGGCTAGGCCATACCGCTAAGACAAGTAATAGATTTCACCTTTATTTTTCAAACATTCCATTTTTATTTTTATGTAAATAGCGGGTATTTCATCCTGTAAAAATGCTTGGACATACTGCCTAGAAATCCCCCTTTTTACATAAAAATGCACGTTATTTGAGATAATTCCTCATTTCTGCAAACATTCTATACTGCTATGGCATTTAGATTGAAGGAACTTCTTCATTTAAGGTATTACTGGACCTGAAACCCCACAGGAAACATTTGAATGGGGAAAGCAATGGTACAAAGATCGTACTTCGCGCGATTTTTTGTAAGTTAGGTGATACACTCATGAAATGAGTCCATAAAACTGTTGGTAATGAAGTAGTGACGATAATTAACTAGCATCACAAATGTGGGAAATAGTTAATGCATGTGTACATAGAGAACAAAATACGATTATTTTTTACATACTAAGCCACTGCTGTCAACTGTTGGTGTGATTAAGCTTCACAGGGTGTATGTTTTCATACTAAGCCATTGCTGGCATATTTAAGGCACGATGAAACTGGGTCAGGACACGATTTTAGTGACAACGATTGATATTCGGCCTAATCTGCTGCATTGCAGCTGTAACTCAGTTAGGAAATAGTATCGAGAATTTCCTTTAGAGAGTTTGTATGCATTATTATTATTATTATTATTATTATTATCATTTTTTTGTAATCTGTGCCATTAATTTTGTTACCAAGATAGTGCTGCCCTCTTTTGAAGACAAAATTAGGCTTTCAGGCTATGTTTCTAATTGCACCAATTTAATTTTAGTCCATTTTGTAGATAGTTCAGCTGTTATTTAGCTTGGAAATAGCAAGGGCAAATTACTTTAGACAATTTAGGCCTATTGTTACAATAATCTTACAGTATTTGTATTTTTGTTTCATAGTTGCAAATGGAGGTTAGTCTATATAGTCTGTTATTTTGCGTTTTTCAGGATTAGTTATTTGCTTACCCTCAAACCCTGTAACTTGGGGCTTGGAGGGCTAAGTATACATGTTCCCAGCGCTAAAAGATCAGTAATTGGTGATCAGTAATTCAAACATAAGTCCTATGATATGCAAAATATATACAAATTTGGGTCAGAGGGAGGGGGTGGCATAATTAAGAAGAAAGAATAACTATGACCTTGTCAGAGTGCTCTCATTGAAAATAGTGTACTTGGATATTGTGAAACTTATTTCAGAAGGGTGGGGACAACCTCGCCTTGACAGGTGGAGCTGTAACCTTCTCAAAGTGCTCTGATTGGATTCCGTGTTATTCTGCAATCCGATAACCAGAAGGCTCAGGGAACCTCCCCTCCCCTCCCCTTGACACGTATAGACTCATGACGTTGACAAATCAGCATTCCTGGAATGACTTCTGGGTAGGATTCAAGACCAGCTAGAATGACCACTACTTTTATCAAGGCTTTAAAACTAATATACCATGGAAAACGTTGCCATAAAATTGGTTTTAGTCACATATCACACATTATGAGGCTACAGAGAATGAAGATCTCTCTGATGTGCAGAACAACGATATCTTCTATTCAGTGACCACAGACAAAAAAAAAAAAAGTCCCTGTACGAAGGGGACGCTCGTTCAAACTAGAACAGACCACTCAGTTACATTCTGGCAGAATTTTTTCCCACTTTTGGACGGAAATGTTTTAGGAAAATATAATAAAATTACTTGCTATTTTATGGAACATTGGTCCCTACGAAGTAATAGCGTCCAAAAACAAATTTTCTGAATTGCGATCTAGACTGCTACAATTATTATTTAGAAAATTACTTGCGTTCTATCACGTATTACAGCACGCCGGACATTTCGCAAATAGATGAAATCAGTTAAATATTTCGTTACGTTCACGTAAATAACAAAATATTAGAAGAAAAGGTGTCATTTCTAGATGATTTTAGGGAAACTGGGAAGAAAGCCGTTTATGGAATGGACGGCGTCTTACAAGTTACTGAACAGGATGGTCAGGATATGAATATATACTGAGAGCAAAGATGCGACAATGCTGTCGGCAACCAGTGGAATTTAATCAGGAATTCAAGTAAGAAATGTTCAAATGTTTGTAGAGCTTATGGGACTTAATTACGGGGACATCAGTCCCTAAACTTACAAACTATTTATGAACTAACTAATACTAAGGACGGCACAAATATCCAAGCCCGAGGGTGGATTCGAACCCCCGACCGTAGCGGCCGTGCTGACTGTGACTGGCGCGCCGCAGAGCGCTCGGCCACCGCGGCCGGCTCCAAGTAAGAATTTGTGACCATAATTCTAAGGCTTCTTTTGTACCATGTTGAAACTACCTACTTCATCTGTGCGGGCGACACGTTTCGCAACAGTTCCATAATGCGGAACCTTATGATAAACGTTACTTTACAGTTAAGAGATTTGACATAGAAGATGGAGCACTCACTACGAAGCGGTTAAGCCTGTGTTCAAATACTTTAAAAAGACTGCCAATGCCACTCACAAGGGAAACTCCCTTGCGCACCCCTCAGAGTTCAAATTCAAATGTTTGTAAATTTAAGAGACTTAACTACATTGGCCATTAGTCCCTAGGCTTACAAACTACTTACACTAACTTGAAGTAACTTTTGCTAAGGACACAGGCGGATCCAAGTGGGAGGGAGGGCGAAGTGTCGTTGCCCTCCCCCCCCCCCCCCCCAAAATCAGCACTTTTCGGCAGGTACATTATTTTTTTTTCTTTAAAGAATGCTATCACTGCACTGTGTCTTCAAAACGGTGAGACTTTTATTTGATTGGGCGTGGGTGCAAGAACGGGTGGCAGGTACTTGGGTGTTTCTACTGAGCCACAGTTTAGCCCTCCCCCAGCAGGCCTACCTGGATCCGCCCCTGGCTAAGGACAACACAAACACTCATGCCCGACGGAGGACTCGAACCCCCGACGGCGAACGACCACACGCACCGTCTCTGGGCGCCTTAGTGCGCACGGCTATTCTGCCGCGGCCCCTCATTTACTGCTCAAGATGGCCCAGAGGGTAGCACGGCATAATCTGAACACATATGGAGCACGAAACAGGAAGAAGTTCTGCTGAACTGTGAAAAAGCAAAACAGAAAACAGCGAATTGTCCAAGTTCCATACGTGTAACATATAGCGATATGGACGAGCTACGCCGTCATGATTATGTGGTCATCGTGTTGGACTGCGGAACAGGAAATGCGTGTTCAGATCTCCAGATGTTTACTTTTTTTTTTTTTTTTTTTTTTTTTTTCAAAAACATGAATTGATAAATTGTTTGTCCGGTCATTGATATGTCTGTTCGCTGCATTTTGTGTCTGTGTCGTGGTGTTGTGTCAATTTACAACAGCGGTGAGTAACGGAGAGAGGCATAATTTGTTTTACACAAGTACCACATCTTACGACTCTTACGTTTCGTTTAGGAGGTTTTGATTATTTAATTCCCTTGTTGTAGCATAGTTCACATATCTTTTATTGTTTTCATATCTGTGAGAGGTCTACGCGGCATCTCTCCTGCTCTCAGAGTTATAACATTTGCTTCGGACAGTAGTACATTCTTGATACATGACTAATATTCTGCAATGGATGTATAGTATGAACAGCATGAATACTACAGTCGCGTCTGTAATCGGACGGACAGTTCATGAAAACAAATTGAGCACGAGGTGGAATTGAACATGGATCTCCCACTTCGTAGACCTACAATAACCACAAGCAGGTTGCCGCTGCTCTACAAATTCGATCGATGTTACATATAATATTGAGATTACACTTTTCACTTCGGTTAAATTTTACTTCCCGTCCTGGTAACCTCGCGTGATAATTTTGCAATGGATGCTGAATACCGGCAATCATGTGACGTTGCCATTAGCCAATCGCATGCAACGCAAATCTTTCTTTCTACGGCGGGAGTTACTTTAACTGAGCGGACAAGGGTACACACAAGAACCTGTCAACCATAAAGCAAGAACAGTACCCATTTACTTACTTCATGGTCTGTACGAAGCACTAATCAAGTCATTCTATGTGGTTCGGATTTCTAAGAATATTAACGTCTTGAAATAGGTTTTCCAGTCTATTCTTGATGCTGCTAACAATTACGGAAGGCCGCCGGGACGGGGAGTAAAATTTTACCGTTCACTTTTTCTATTTACACAGTTACGGGTTCAGGGCACCTTTTTCATGTTTTCATACGTCAGTTGTGTTCTGTTTTTGACAGGCTATACTTGGCATTGTGTGTGCAGGGGAGGGTTGTGGTGGTGTTTCCCTTTTGAGTAATTCTACCGATTTTTCGAAACTATATAAACCAGAGGAAATAATTGTAATCTGTTTTATTCATAGTATGATTTCTGGTTTTTGTGTTCATGGAATACTGTCCGAAAAGAAGTCAGCCGTGTCGAGAAGTATTAACAGATTCTTGAAGGTACCGGAGCTACCGAACAAGAATATTTGTTTGTAAATGTAAGGGACTTAACTGATGCGGTTATTAATCCCTAGGCTTATCAACTACTTAACTAACTTATGCTAAGGACAAAACACACACACACACACACACACACACACACACACACACACACACACACACACATGCCCAAGGGAGGATTCGAACCTCCAACGGCGAGCAACCGCCCGCTCCGCAGCAAGGCGCCCTCGAGTGCTCGGCCACCCTACCCGTGGCACTGATACGATTTTTTTTTTTTTTTTTTTTTTTTTTTTTTTTTTTTTTTTTGACGAAGCGAACACATATGATGAGATGGGCATTCATGCGGAAGAAAACAAACTAGAAACATCACGATAAAAAATCAATGTATGGAGAGCAGAATGCAGACAAAATGTCGTTGCACTAGGAACTGACTAATCTTCAATTGTTTGTAAATCTGTGGGACTTCACTGCTTTGATTATTAGTTCGTAGGCTTAGGAATTACTTAAATTAAGTTAAACTATCCTAAGGACAATACACACACATACACACCTATGTCTGAGGGGGGAATCGAACCTCCGACGGCGAGTAGGAACTAACAAAACAGTGCATCAAGAGATATACATAAGATATAGATATGCGTAGGATGACCAGACGTCCGGATTAATCCGTACATGTCCTCCTTTTTAGCTCTTTGTCCGGTTTCCGGTCTGATTTTTACAATGTCCTCCCTTTTCTCAAATAAATAAATGAAAATTTATTGTCGTTTAGCTATTACAGCAATTGACAAAGTCAAGTTACAAGAGTGTAGATATATGCAGCATATATACAAAATTACTTTACATAGGTTAAAAATCGATAAGTCGCTATAGGTTTTCCATAAAGTAAAATATTTAAAATAGTGTACATTGAAACATTGCATCATAAATCACTCCATTAAAGAAATTATGCTGCACTGTCCTAACAGGTACCACTATGATATTTTACATTCACAAAATTCATTAAGCGAGTAGCAAGGATTTGCAGCTAACAAACAGTACAGTTTGTGTTTAAATAAATCAAAGTTAAGCGTAATAAAATCATATATACAATTAGGCCCTTTCTGTTGCTCTTTCCTTAAATACTTTATCTATAGGCATTGTCTTCGTGATAAATACGCACAAAAGCACTGCTACTAGTGGCAGTAGAATAATCGATTTTATCATGACTTGTGGGTGTAAGTTGCTGTTATTGTAAGCGAGTGAGTTACAAAAATATCTGGGAATACCTGAAGGTAAGTGTACATTCTCATATGTTCTTTCTCGCAAATATCCTGCTTTCAAGAAAGGGGGAAATGAACTGGAAGCAGAATATAAAATATGTGGTGCTGTAATTTACGCCGACCGCGGTGGCCGAGGGGACTGCGGCGCTTCAGTCACGTCTGCACGGCCACTACGGTCGGGGGTTCGAATCCCCCCTCGGGCATGGATATTTGTGCCGACCTTAGTTGTAGCTAGTTCATAAGTAGGTTGTAAGTTTAGGGACTGATGACCCCGTAGTTAAGTCCCCTAAGCTCTACAAACATTTGAACATTTTTGTAATTTACGTCTCAGTGGCCAAAAAGGTAAGCAACAGCTCGACGCTTCTAGCCGGGCTCCAGTGCTTATGTGGCAACAGATGGACAATGAAGTGTAGAATTGCGTTAATATTTTCCACGAGCTACAGAGTAAATGTTATTGCAGCTCGTATCACTCGCAGCAAAATTATTACTGTACCTGCTCTATGGTTGACAGGTTCTTGTATGTACGCTTGTCCGTTCAGAAAAGAACAATTTTCGTTTTAATCGAAGTTGTCACGAAAAAAATATTTATTGGTCATCTGAGTTGTCGTCATTACAGTTGGTGCCAACATAACCACTGCAGCCCGGCGAGAAGCGTCGTACAATTTAACCGCTCGACAGATGTTTAACTGTGTTTTGTTTCAAGGATTTTTAGTCATTCAATTTATTTGTATTCCGAAAGTTGTGCAGTTTACATGACGATGACTGCTGCTGCTTGACTTGTAAATATTGGTAGCGGCACGATAAATAACGTTTTTCGATTTGTAAATAGTTCAGTGTTATTACATAATTATTTTTATGAGTAATATTGCAAAATTTCGATATTTCACGACTTTCTATTATGTGGTTACGCCGATACCATTATTAAATCTTTAATTTCTGAGAGTAAAAGGAACAGGAACAAAATTTATAGGTTAACTCAACAAGACATCAATATGCAAAGTTTTATTTACGGAGTGGGCATCATAGTATAGTAATGTTGGCAACGACCTTCGAATGCTCTTTCAAATCACAAACACGTGGAGTTAGGGAAATAATCATTTCTTTAAACATGCAATAAATGTTTAATGCTGTTCCTGCTCTACGGTTGACAAGTTCTTTATGGACCCTTCTCCGGTCAGTAAATTAAATAACCTCGTAAAGCGAACGTTTCGTTTCTAACATTAATGACGACGATGACGAAATAAAATTTAATCCCGAACACTTCCCAAAACGTAATAACATGAAATCGCATTTTTATGGGCTTTCTGAATTTATTAAATCTGAACCTACGTTTTGTGAGTCCTCTTTTTTCTTACTTTGTCATTTTTGACGCTGTTTGTCCTCTTTTTTTATACGATTCCATCTGGTCACTCTAGATATACGTTGCAAATCATGAACCGTAGACCTATATTAGATCATTTTGCGTCCAGAAATCTCTCTAAGACTTCGGAGTCAGAACTTCCCAAGGTTATAATAACGTCATTTCACAATTATGATGAGACTATCTGAAAATTCGACGTTGTCCGGGTATTTATTTATTTGAATCTTCAATTAACCCACTTCCCTCCCCTCTCATTTCACCACTTCCTCTTCCCTTTGGTCATCTTCTTCGCCTCTCTCGGATGGTAACTTCCTCCACCACGCCACGATATTTTACGCAGAGAGCAATGTTCCTCTTGTTTGGAAGTTGTAGGCTCTAAAACTAAATCAATATCGGAATAAAACTGTAGATTGGTGTCGACGTCTGTTTAAGGTACCTCCACAATGCACATTACGAAATCTGACGGTAATGTCTTTTTTTTTTTTTTTTTTTTTTTTTTTTTTTTTTTTTTTTTATTATAGTTGAAGTGTGTAAAATTTCATGAAGATCGTAATAAAACAGTAGATTGGTGTCGAAATCGGTTATAAAGCATCACACAGCGTAAAGAATATAGACACTGAACTTCCTAAAGTTTTGAAGGCGAATTGTGCAAAATTTCATCAAGGTCCTAATATAACTGTTGATCTGTATGCATTACGATCCCTAGACTTACCAGTAATTTAAACTCACTTGCGCCAAGGAAAACAAATACCCACGCCCGAGGGAGGACTCGAACCTCAGGCGGGAGAAGTATTCATTACAAATAAAACTTTTACGTGAATAGGCCGTGTATCACGCATCGCATTGTTTATGACGTCATATCTCCTGAACTATGTGTCGTAGCCGTAGAGCAACCATTACCGAACGGTAATTAATATGTTTACCAAATGTGGTTGAAATCGGTGCAGTAATTTAGGTGTGTAATATCGTCGCGTGACGCAACTGTATCTCGTGCATTTCATTGTTTATGATGTCTTATCTGCTGAACTGTTGTACGTGATTCTTACATCGACAGTGATTGTTCTTTCGGTTCGATCAACAATGCAAAATTTCGTCAAGATAGGAACAAAACTAGATTTTCAGGCAGTGCAAACATACGTACACTTTACGTATAAAGATTTCGGCAGACATATCCTTGCAGAATCTCCGAAGTGGAAGCATTTCTCGAAGCTGTCGGTGTTCCGAAAGAAGATTCTCTTGCTTAGGTATTTTCAAAATTCTTGCTGTTCATTGTTGAATATGAATTTTCCGATCAATTCTCAATGTGTCGTTGGGAGGATTGTTCTTAACTCTTTGTGTTTCGGTAGTATCACCTGAAAGGTTTTTTTCAAAACTCTAAATAATTAAGAATTACCGCAGCTTCACGATGAGTCAACCTCAACTTTAGTTTGACAGTCGGTGAAAATCCTCGTGCACGGCCACTACGGTCTGGAGTTCGAATCTCCCCTCGGGCATGGATATTTGTGCCGTCCTTAGTTGTAAGTAGTTCATAAGTAGTTTGTAAGTGTAGGGACTGATGCCCCCGTAGTTAAGTCCCTTAGACTCTACAAACATTTGAACATTTTGAAAATCCTCGCTTATTAGTACTGCTTAATTATACAATTTATTGAACTTAAATGAGTTTTACTTTTTCCGTACATAAACATTAACAAAAGAATTAAATTTTATTTTTCTTACTTAACTATCTGTAGCAAAAATATTCTTCCCACCCGCTCATCTCGTAAACAAAAAATCATATAATGAAACTTTCACTCTGCAGCGGAGTGTGTGCTGATATCAAACTTCCTGGCAGATTAAAATTGTGTGCCGGAACCGAGACTCGAACCTGGGACCTTTGCCTTTCGCGGGAAAGCGCTCTGCCGACTGAGCTACCCCGACACGACTCACGATCCCACCTCACAAAATGTTTCAAATGTTTGTTTAGCTTATGGGACTTAACTACGGGGTCATCAGTCCCTAAATTTACAAACTACTTATCAACTAGCTTATCTTAAGGACGGCACAAATATCCATGCCCGAGGGGGGATTCGAACCCCCGACCGTAGTGGCCGTGCAGACCGTGACTGGAGCGCCTCAGTCCCCTCGGCCACCGCGGCCGGCGATCCCACCTCACAACTGGCCGAAGTTGTGAGGAGGAATCGTGAGTCGTGTCGGGATAGCTCAATCGGTCCGGGCTCCGTGGCTCAGCTCGCCAGGTCAGGGCTAAACGCCCTCTGTAATAAAAAAGCTGAGCCAAATATTCAACGAACAATCAAGAATGAATTACACGAACGACCGCAGAGCATAGATCTACCGGAAGGAAAAAATTGTAGAGCGCTTGCCCGCGAAAGGCAAATGTTCCAGGTTCGAGTCCCGGTTCCGGCACACAATTTTAATCTGCCAGGAAGTTTCATAAAATTACACGTTTTACGTTTGTTTGATATATTGGTGATAGGAGAGAGAGTAAGAAGTTGGGGGAGAGGGGTGACAAGTTACAACAACGCACTGGGTGTCAAACGATCGAGCTACGCCTTTGCATTAATAATTTAATATAGCATAGTAATGCTATAGTATAGTATAGTATAGCTCGACTTAAAAAGTTATGAAAGATAAAACGTTACTTGCACGGTTCACACTGATAGCAACATACGTAAATAATTCATGTTATGTATCTGTACACAAGTTTGTATTGTTTTCTTTTTATGTGTCATTCCGCATTAAGCATTTGGGGGCATCTGTATTTTGTTCTTCGCTTTTATGGTTTATGTTTTTTATTACGTCCACACACTGGGTTGGATCTTACCACTTTAGTCATGTAACTGAACTACGAGTGTCCACAATTGTTTGTACAACTCATAAGAAGTGTCCTAAAAAGACAAATAAATTGACGTAGCATTTTCATGATTTAAAACTGCCGCAACAGAACGAACACTAGGCAGTGCCGACAATGAGATTATATATTATACAGTGCACCCCAACATTGTCGACCACGGCGAACTGGGCAGAGCGCGAACGTTAACCGTTGCAGTAGTTCAAATGTGGCAGTGAGGTGAACGAGCTTTCCAGTGTGCTCTCATTAGAATGTCGATCAAGTTGCTCAGAGTTTGGATTCACACAGCAAATCATCGCCGGAGCCGGCTCGCCGACTTAGTTAAGGTAAGAGCGCAGTTTTTAGCATGTGTGCCACTTGCGTAGTTTCTTCCGTTTCTCATTCCATCAGTCTGCACATGAAGTACACGGATTAGCTAAAGTTTTCATTTTTCCCTACCGCAAAGCTGTGTTAGGTCACACAGTGTTGTTACTCTTAACCTTTAACCTTCCGACAGGCGCGCGTATGTGTCAGATACGAGGCGACAAGTAGGGTTACCGTATGTTCATCACCAAAAAAGAGGACAGTTCATATAAAAAAGAGGACATTTTATCTTTAACATAATGTAATTAACAACTTTATTAATGAACCTCGTAAAACTACTACAAACTAAAACAGTAACCCTGTGTGGTTGTTGGGAAACGAAATATTATGAACCTTGACAGTTTATTCCTCATCACTACTCTCAATTGTCTCGTTCTTGTCTTATTCATTTTTGAACCGACTATGTTTGGTGGACGACGAAATCTCTCTCAAGAGCTTTTTATTATTATTATTTTTTTAGTAAGACATATGGAATGTTTGAAATCATACTGTACACATACAGTATAATTACAGTATATTTTAAATATATTCCTGTCTTTTGGTCTTTTGTACACTGTGTGTTCACAAGAGAAAACACAGGTTCTGTGTCGGCATTATGACTAGTTATAGAAAAAAAATAAGTCAATAATTTTCAGCAGTTCAGAATAACTAACAACACTAGATGACTGATTATGCACACCACACTTCAGCTGCTGGTATGTTCTGTTTCCTTTGATAATCTTTATGATCGGAGCATAATGTATCAATAATTCTTACATTCATTTGATCATTCTCTTGAATGATTTGTATTTCTCCAGGAACACATATTTAACATTGACTTTCTCTTCGGTATTATGTTATATTTAAGTTCGAAACTCATTTTAAAGCAAAAGGCTACCTACGATTTCGAATACACAATACAGCTTTAACCTAAACCACAAAGTATATCAAAATCAACGCCATAGAACATAAGGCAGAAGACAGAATACACTAGTTGAATACAGGATAGACACCCGGGTTCCTTCGCAGAGAAGATCCGAATCGTTTGCAACTGTCAGACCCATGCGGAGAGCGAAATTGTGAACGGCAATTTCACTCTGTGTATGCGCGTAATAGTTGCGAACGGTTTGGAACTGCAGTGCGTATGAACATGTTGTCGCCAATGACACAAAAATAAATTTTCTTTCTGGGAACCCAAAAAAAGAGGGCATATTGTAGAATATTATAAATTCCGGCCGGACACATTTTCTTGCCTCAAAAAGAGGACATGTCCGGGAAAAAGAGGACGTATGTTAACCCTAACTACAAGTTTCGTATCCTTTTCTCGGAAAGTGGGAGAGTCGGAAATCCCCCTCTTTGTGTTAGTCTTCTCTTTTACGATACAAGTTTGATGTTTGTGTCTTTTTAAGGTTTATTACCAAGAGGAATCTGGAAAATAAGCATGAACGCCTTGGCTGACTAGAAGGCGCGCCTATCGGAAGGTTAAAATTGTTGACACAATTTAAGTTTTCAGTGCTAATTGTTTCATTTTCGTTCGCGTCAGTAATTAATGCCCCCATGTAGATCTCATCACTTCCATTCATTCGTGAAAACACACTTGCGTCTTTGGGTCGGGCTATGAACATTGTACCCTGTAAGTATGTATATATAAATATGTAGCAAGTACAAGTGTGTAAATTGTTAGATGGCAGAGTTCCGTGGGGGAGCTGGGTGCGAAGGAAGCAAGCCCCGCCACACACCACGGCAGCCGCGGTGAGAGAGACGAGCGGGGCACACAAGCAGTGCAGGCACCACAAACTATATGCGGCATGCATGCGCGAAGGTACAAGTCGAGCACGTCGCTTTAAATTGTTGTTGTTATTTTGAGGGGCTAAACAGCTACGTCATCAGTCTCTCCGCTTTAATTGTTAATCGTAAATGAAACAAAACAACTTACACATAAGCTAAATTGATAACGATCCTAACTACAGGAATCATTCCTTTTAATTACGTACTGCACAATGCCGAACAATCAGAACACTAGTATGCAAACAATAACAAAACAGTCGACAATGGCTGCTCACACAGAACGCTCAGTCGTCAGTTAGTAATGTTGGCTGTAGCCCCAAAACAAAGATTGGGGACTGATAACCTAGCTGTTTAGTCCCCTTAAAACAACCAACAACAAAACAAAGATTACCAGCCGAAGCTTCCCGCCATCTAGGCCTACCGTCTTCTAACGATTCAGGACTAGGAGAGTTTTGCCATCAAACAGTTAAACACACTGTAGGCAAGTGAGTAGATGAAATAATTCATCCCTGCTTATACCTTTTAATACTTTCTAGAGATTGAAAAAAATTGAGTGCGAGTTATCAGTAGGGGCCTAGTATTTTCTATCAACTTCTAAGCTATATCCTGTAACTGGTGGGTTCCAAAATTTTAATCAATATTGAGCCTTCCTTATAACTTTATGAAGAAACAGATTGTCAGCTGTTCTGCAAAATTTTAAGGAGAAAATCAAATAATCAATTATTCATTCACAATTGTAGACTGACTATAAAATCCGTGCTAAATGCCAAAATGAACGTTCTGAGTAAAACGCAAAAAAAAACCTAAAATGAACAGTTTGTCTTTATGTGCAATTTTTTTCGGCTTAATTTGTGTCTACCGTTAATCTTTGAAGACTTATTGCAGTTGAATTGACCATTCAATTTTTATCTTTAAGAAAAAAATATTTTCCTGATGAAAAATAAGAATAGGGCTATGTGCCATACTCTTTACTGTAAAAACCGGGCTGTGTGCCGTACCCTCTACTGTAAAAATCGGGCTATGTCCAAAATTAGAGTAAATGCTGTATTGGACTTTGTTACCTGGATGAAGGTCAGCAACGGCGTCATACATTCTCTGATAATTCAAATCTTGGCTTAAACACATAAGCGAATTTTAGCCCTTGTGCAATGACTTTCCTCTTGGGGGAAAATTGCTGTGTGTTCAACTATACGCTGTGCATCATCACTTGTGTACTTCCTCTCTTTCGTTTTATTTCCCCTACTTTCAACGTACGTAACGTCACCACACTTTTTCGATTTAACCAATGTTTCAACCCTACGCTTTGTGATGACATGGATTTCCATAAATGTTTGCTTGAACACTTGTTTATGATCACCTTTGCCATCAGGAATCGTATAAAATACAGTTGTCTGCCTTCTACTTTCTGTCGAGTCTGTGTACGATGCATGTCACCTACGTTTAATACTTATGTTTCCCATTGGATACGAATTTTGCTTGACGTTATCTCCTAGTTCATAAAACTGATGAAGGTGTTTAGTTTTTGTTTGAAGGCACTGCCTCTGCATAGATATGGCCATTGGCATGAAACCTACATAAAAGGTCATTCGAAGTGTAAACACTACGTCTAATAACCTGTTTTTCACTACTTTGCACTCAGAACAAAAACGCATATACAAATAACTGCGACATTAAAAGCCGAAGGAATACAACTTTGAGCTATTAATAAACGACAACCTAGGTCTATGTTATTATCTTTAAACCTACCGCAACAGGTGGATATTGTTTCTCAGGCACTGTCACGTTCTGGTTGTTCTTGTAGGACTTCCCTTCTGCTCTAAGCTTTTTCTTGCGTTGAGAAACACTCCCTTAACAACTCTTACGGCGCTTATTTACTACTTCTATTGCAGAAAAAGCACAAAATGAATAGTTAGGCCTACTGCTTGCTACACGATGGAACCTCAACTCAAACAGTAATAACAAAGCTCACGTGCACGTCTGGCCACTAGCAAATAACCCAGATTTTACTTTACAACAGGTGGCACGTAGATCATCGGGCATCCTTGTGAGAAACATTAGAACTACTTCCACATCTAATAACAGATAGCCCGCTTTTTACTGAGTAGTGTTAGGCGTGTAGCCCACATTTTCACAATAAAACAATTTTTTTTTTTTTTTTTTTTTTTTGGCGCTTACCACGGATTTTATATACGGTCTACAATTTGCGATTTCTGCCAACTTTGACCGCATTTTTGAAGGTGAACTGTTATCTGGTGACAAATAGAAAATTTGTACCGGACCGGGACTCGAACCTTGGTCTCCTACTTTTCACCAGCGGTTGCCTTAACCACGTTTTTTTTTTTTTTTTTTTTTTTTTTTTTTAGAAAAAAAAACTTTCTTCAGGTAGATCGATTCTTTGCGGTCGTTTGTTCGCGTTCTTTCTCGGTTATTCGTTGAGGTTTTTGCTCAGTTTATCTTATATATTAAAAAGATCTACGAAAACTAAAGTCAGTCGGCCAGACCAATCTACGCGGCCGATTTCCTTCATTTTTATTTTAAGCGAAAGGTATTCATTTACAGATTTGTCATCAAGTATCAAAATTTACATACCTCTCGCCTATCTTTTTTTTTTATAGTCAAACGCGATTTCCTTCTGTATATATATCTTATGGAGATGTCCTTGCTGTAAACTACACTCATTCAAGTCGTTCTATCCATCCGATTCGGTTCATTTTTGCTTTAAACGAAAGGTATTCATTCGCAAATTTGTCATAAAGTATCAGAATTAAATTAAGTCTCTCCATTATTTATTTTTATTCAAACGCAGTATCTTTCTGTACTTGCATGGGATTTTTTAATCGGTTTGTTTTACGAGATCTAGGTTCTAATTAAGATGCCGCGGTGGTGATGCCAAGCGCATTGAGGCGCTATGCTCCGATGCGCGAGACCGTTCCCCGTCGGGTGTTCGAATCCCCCGTCGGGCATGCATGTTTGTGTTGTCTTTAGTATATGGTAGTTTATAAGTTTAGGGACTGACGACCCCGCAGTTAAGTCCCATAACCTTAACAAACATTTGAACATTTTGTACTTAGGGTACAACACTAAGGGGACCAAGCTCTTTCACTTTCAATTTTAAATACTTGCATTGATTGATTCTGAAGAAAGCTGTGCGTGAAAATTCAACTTTAGTTCCATTTTTCCCAACTTTTATGTTATTCCACTAACGGTGCGAAGTATTCGCACGGGTCCTCTAGTACTGTTCAAAATGTTCAAATGTTTGTAAGGCTTATGGGACTTAACTACGGGGTCATCAGTCCCTAAACTTACAAACTACTTATGAACTACTTACGAACTAGGACGGCACAAATATCCATGCCCGAGGGGGGATTCGAACCCCCGACCGTAGTGGCCGTGCAGACCTGACTGAAGCGCCTCAGTCCCCTCGGCCACCGCGGCCGGCCCTAGTACTGTATTACAGGGAACGAGCCCTCTGACCGAGTGCACTGAGACACCGCGCCCGGCAACTACTCGGCCACCCGAACACGCTCCCCAACCAGAACCAAATTTATATTTGTCACAGTTGCATACATCCCCTAGTGCTCGCACACATTTAGCATGTTTCCCGCGATGCAAAGAGACACTTCTTTAGCATCATTGGCCTGTCTTGGCTTGTCAAGAAACAAGAATAAAAAATTTTTCCAAAGGAACAAATTCAAGTGATTGTAAATTTAAGGTACGTAACTGCTGCAGTTATCAGTCCCTAGCCCTACAAACTAATTTAACTTATGCTAAGGACAACACACGCAACCATGTCCGACAAGGGACTCAAGCCTCCAACGGCGAACAACGGTGCGTTCCGCAGCAGGGAGGCGCCTTAGTGCGCTCAGCCACTCCACCACCTATAATCCGCAAGCATATATAAATGAAATTAAATAATCAATTATTCATTCGAAATTTACTGATTTTAATTTGTCACCAAATTTTAATGGATGGATGGAGGATAACTGATTACTTAATATATGTATGTATGGCCGCGGGCTATCACGAATGTCTGTTGCTTTTGATCAGATGTTTCATAGCGATCTTAAAGAGAACTGTTGGAATCCGCTACTTCAAGGTGGAAACGAAGTGAAAAAGCAATGCATCATAACTAACTGTGATTTCTATTTTAATCATACAGTATTAGGTTCTCAAAAAAATTTTCTTGTCGACTGTCACTGCAACTCACAAAAGTGATTACATACATTGCCTACGTTCTCCAGCCAATACGACGAATGACTGGAATTGTTTTATGTTTCGTGGTTCTGAACCTTCCTAGAGAGGAAGATAAAGCAGTCAACAATCCGAAGATTGGTTTGAACACCATGGTGCTTTACTAGGCATGGTCCTATTAGGAGATGGTATACCGTTGCCTTCCTCCGACCTTCGAATTAACATACCCAGCCAATTATAGACAGACATACAGTTTAATGTGGGTTCCGGACCAGGGCGCTACTCGATATTTTTCACATCAGCAACATTGCCAAGGCGGAAAGAAGTGGAAATTGACAGATAAAAATCCTATATAGCGGGGATCGAACCCGCGCCCTTTGGGATTCATAGTCTGGCACTCTACCACTGTGCTACCGAGGATAATAATGTAAAATGCGCTGCAAGAACTATTGAACAGTTACGAGGGAAGAGAGAATTCCTGTGCCCTAGCACTAGCTGCAGAATTTGAGGCATGTGCTGCATAGTCAGCTACAGCGACTTTAACAACCGCCATGGGAATGGGACACCTCCCTCTCCCCGCTGCATCACCTAATTCACCTGTTTATTTAAATTTATTGATAAAATTGTTTATTTCATTTACTGACATTGGGACCTCTTTGCAGCTGTTTCTGTTGGCGATAGTCCCACAACGCAATGCTGCAGTTGCCGCCATTCTGATAAAACAACTTTACCAGCAGTCGACAGTCTTTCTTCCTGATAGCCAGTGCAGTTCGCACATATACCTTCAACCATGTTCACAAACGACATCTAGAAGTGTTGCCAAACAACCAACAGCATACAGATAAAGCAGGAAACATTTCACATTCTGACTGCTAACATCACCTTAAAAAAGGCTTGGTAGCAGAAAGTGAAACTGTTTTTTTTTTTATTTTTTTTTTCAACATACTTTGTGAGCACATTGATTACTGAACATACCCACAAAGTCTCAGCGTTAAGCAATGTACACAGCCCGCACTGCAGCACCGTGAACAGCATTAGTTTAATTGGAACCACCCGGTATTTATTCAACAGCAAAAATTATCCCTATTACTAGAATCGTTCCTTAATTATTTTTATTTGTTCTGGATCTGGTTTTATCTCATGACTTCCACAAGTCACAAGAAATATTGTTTATGGTCAGGCTTTATGTTTTCAATGTTTTTCCTAAATCTCTCTAGGCAAATTGTGGGTTGGTTTCTTTCAAAGGGCATGGTCTCTATAGAGCTACTTACGAAACTCCAATCGCCAACATTCTCCTCCCAATGCGAAAATATATTGTTGACTGCCACTTACATAGGTAGATAAGATCCATCCGAATAAATTACGAGAAATCAGAGCTCGAACGGAGAATTCAGGTGTTCTTTCTTTCCGCGTGCTGTTCGAGAATGGAATGTGAGATAAATACATAGTATGAAGGTGGTTAGATGAACCCTCTGCCAGGCACTTAAATATGATTTGCAGAGTGTCCCATGTAGAAGTAGATGGGAGGCAGCATTCAAGAGCCTGCCAGAGAGAATAAACGTATATGGGTGATTTTCTTATAACGGGTCAAAACAAGATTCCTAATTCAAGATTTTTCCCGAGCTACTTTCCTTTCAATTTCTGATGAAAATTATTCATTATGACGTTCTCTTGTGTTAAGAAAAACATGCAAGCTGGAAAGTTACGAGTTTCCTTAAAAATTAATGTTTTCTTAACAAAAACTTTAAAAAAATAATTACGTAATGTGCATTAAAATTGTTGCAGTACCTATGGTTTTCATACTAAACATATAAATGACAGTTATTACTTTCAGAGCATGCTACATTTTCATATTCTGGGCATAAAAGTGAAATAATGAAACTGCCTGGTGAATATTTACCCGAAAAATGTGAAAATCCGAGGACAAATTATGGTCAACTTGGTTTACTGTTCATACCGATAAACCAAAGACGACAATAATGGAAAATATTTTACTGTATATGATAGTTTTCACCCAAAATATTCTCTAAATCAGAATATAACTAAGTAATAATTCTTAAAGCACTCATTAGAGCCCCATTTTGAAGCGTAACACGAATAAAAAATCAGCATCACAGAAATGAAAATCAGCACGAGAGGAATAAAAATCAGCATGAGAGGAAAGAAATCGTGCAAAAAGTAACAGATGTAATCAGTTAACATAGATAATATATAAATGAGTTGAAGAATATCATGTAAACCAAACTAGAAACAAAGGATAGTATGAAATTTGTCGTTTTGAAGCTTCACATAATTCTATTTTTAATTCTCTAACTCCAACAGTAACTTTTCTTTTGAAGGGTCTGTATTTAGTTTCATTTTTCTATCGGCTGTGGTGTCAAAGAACTTTCATTCTCTTCAGTTTTATTAACAGGGTTCACGTTTGCTTTTGAAATTTTTAGTAGTTCCCTATCCTCTTTCTTCTTCATTCTGTATCCTGCTTTTTGTGATCATTCAGAGCTAAAGTCTTTTCTGTGTCACGTTCAAGTCTATTTGATAAGCTGGCTAGACACAATCCTGTAACCTAAGTTTCTTGGATGGTCTTTTTAGGTGCGACCCATTTCTTTCTGCAAACGTTTGTACCCGGATTCTTTTCACAGGTATATATTATGTGCTTTTAATTATTCAACAAAAATAATAAACATTCGGAATTCGAGTCTATTATCATTACTGTAATGTATTTCATCACTCCAGAAATGCACACCTTTTAAGGCGTAACAGTAATGAGACGTAACGAAAATGAGAAATGAGCTTCAGATATTCGTTTTTTTTTTCAGCACTCATATGCTAAATCAAGTGTTAAGTCATTTGCTTTATTCTGTTGTGATCGCGGATCGAATATACAGAAACTATCACGGGAAGTTTGACTTTAATACCGTGCGCAATTTATTTGTGTCTGATTTCTGTACTGCGTTTTATAAATGAAATAATAGTGGCCGTAACTGGATTCACTTATTGTGTATCGCATACTCTCATAACCTGTCTCTCTTAAAACAGAGAGACAGGTTATGAGAGTATGCGATACACAATAAGTGAATCCAGTTACGGCCACTATTATTTCATTTATAAAACGCAGTACAGAAATCAGACACAAATAAATTGCGCACGGTATTAAAGTCAAACTTCCCGTGATAGTTTCTGTATATTCGATCCGCGATCACAACAGAATAAAGCAAATGACTTAACACCCGCCATTGTAAATAGTAATTCTATCGGCCATGAAATTTCTTTCATTATTGTCATAAAAAGTGTAGGTTTTGTTGGCGTTACAGGAAATGAGGTATAAAGTCGCCGACAACAATTAACAAGCAATACTTTGCCGGTTCGATCCCTATATTGATATATGCTGCATTTTTATTTATCTTTCATGCTTTTAGTACAATAATACGATAACAAACGTAATAGAAAAGGAAATTAACATTGCTTTATAGTTTTACAAACACTGAGTGATGTACTTGCCGACAGTTACAGAAATGATAAATTAGAACTTCAAAATTCGTAAATAAAAATCGTCTCGGAAATATCTGGGTTTTTTGGATTGTATAGATAGGAAACGTGAATATAAGAAAATATTGCGTTTTTTTTTCTTTTTTAACTCCGTCGCATTTTGGTCCGTTACGTGCAAATCACTCGTACGATGATGAATTCTTGACTGTCATGGGATCAACGTCATTAGCAGTGGGAGAGGCGGATGAAGTGCTGTGTAAATGTGCTGATTACATTATGGAAGCTGATGGAATGGCTATCATCAAATGTGTTTTTTCAAAGGTTTGTTAGGTTTAAGGGACTTACCTGCGGGGTCATCAGTCCCTAAACTTACAAACTACTTATGAACTACCTTATACTAAAGACGACACAAATATCCATGCCCGAGGGGGATTCGAACCCCCGCCCGTAGCGGCCGTGCAGACTGTTACTGGCGCGCCGCAGACCGCTCGGCTATCCCACGAAAAAAGTCAGTAACTGTACGAATTTGGCGATGTATGAGTGGCATTTTGGTAATAAAATTCCGTATAATGTAACTGTGTTATTATTCATTGATTTTTGTCCTTTCAGGTTAAATATATAAGTTGTTTCGATAGCCTCTTAAACTTAGAGAGGACTGAGTGTAAAAAACTAGTAAATTGACTGGGTGGCTATGGCCTTAAGTGCTGTGGATGCTATAGGTTTCGAACACACAACACACAAGGAAATGGAAGCTCACATTTAACATACAGTATGTAATAAAATGTGTCCATCGCTGAAATACCAGAGCCACCTATTCGCGGAAGCAAATTTTTTTCACAGATGATGTATCTCAGCCAATTACTGTTGAGATTGTTCAAATGACGCTGCCTTTTTGGGAACATAATGTTACACACATCGTTTGCTGTTACTCTAAAAGGAAACATCAATTTAATGCCAGTTCTCGAAACCTCCATTACATAGATAGCACAGCTTCATCATGCTTTATTAACTAATTTTACTTCAGGCTACATACACAAGCTGTTTTTCGATAGACTATTATATTCGGTAGCATTTAAAAAAAGCAAATAAATAGGGTGGCTATGAGCTTAATTGCCGCAGTTTTTATAGGCGTAAAAACACACACACACTCACACACATAAAACACAGCAATGGAAATACTTGATTACAAGTGTTAAATGTAGTCTCTCCATTCGATTGCGTGTTGTGTGCATATGTTGCGCGCGCGCCTTTGTGTGTGTGTGTGTGTGTGTTTTTGACGCCTATAACACCTACGGCCTGTAAGCTCATAGCCATCCTGTTAATTTGCTATTTTTTTACAGCCAATCTTACCCAGTATAACAGGCGATCGAAAAAAAAAACTATATGTAGCTGGAAGTAAAAAGTCAATAAACAAAGCATGATGAAGCTGTAGCATGCAGTTGAGGTATGAAACATTAGCATGAAACTGGTGTTCCCTGTGAGAGTTAGAGCAAACATTGTGGGTAGCATTAAACTTACTGCACATGTTCCCAAAGAAGCAGTTGCATCTGTACAGTACCTGGCTGAGAGACCTCATCTATGAAAAAAAAAAAAAATTCTTCCAGGAGAACTTCATTTAAAACTTCCGGGCTCATAAGCCGTGGTCGATTTATAAAACTTTCCCCTAACGTTTCATCTTCGGCTGCGGAAGACATCTTCAGAGGTAGAATGGCGAACTGCGATGAGAACTTGAGGGAGCGCCGTATATATAGACAATGTAGAGGGCACCACAAGACATCACGTGACGTCTGCTACGACACTATCTCTGGTATTGCCAACATTCTTGGCAGAGAAGAATCGATTGTCATTTCGCTGGTGTAAAGCAGAAGTCCAAATTCTGTCTAATTTAACAGCTTCCTCTTTCCTGTTAAAGTTATTACGATGTTTATAGATCTCGATTGCTTGTCTATATGTGCGCGCATGATAGTGCGAAGTTTTTGAAATGACACTAGTCTCATTAAATTTAATTTCATGATTGCCATCTTGGTATACATGTTCCGCTACGGCCGATTTCTCCGTGTGCCCCAGGCGGCAATTCCTTTTATGTTCGACCAGACGAGTATTGACGCTCCTTTTTGTAGTTCCAATGTAGACTGAACCACAGCTGCAGGGAATTTTATATACACCTGGTGTATTCAACGGATGTCGTACATCTTTTGCAGATCTTAAATATTCTTTTATCTTCCTTGTAGGTCTGAAAATGGTTTCTACCCCATACTTGTCCAGCACTTTTCCAATACGATCTGTAACCTTATTTATGAACGGAAGAAAAACTTTCCCCTTAGGCGGTTGTTGTTCCTCGTTAACATTAACTTTCTCCCTGGGACGAAGGGCTCTGTCTATTTCTTTGGTAGAATAACCGTTCTTCTGGAAGGTGGATTGTAAATGCTCCAACTCATCTTTTAAATAAATAGGTTCACAAATTTTATGCGCCCTGTCAACCAATGTTTTAACCACACCTCTTTTTTGTCTGGGATGGTGGTTAGAGTCTTTATGTAGGTAACGGCACTGAGTCCAGCGGTGGCCAATCTTTTTATGGAGTCGTTCGAACAACAGGCGTTGCAGACTGCTAATAAAAAACCAGCTGGGTGGTATCGATATGTCGATGACACTTTTGTGCTATGGAGCATGGTGCAGAGGAATTAGATGCCTTCTTAACACATCTGAATGGTATCAATCCCAGAATACAGAGAGCAACGGGCAGCTGAATTTTCTCAATGTTTCTGTAATCAAGCACGTGGACGGGACGTTGGGCCACAAGGTCTACAGGAAGGCTACTGATACTGACCGTTACCTGCATAAAGACTCTAACCACCATCCCAGACAAAAAAGAGGTGTGGTTAAAACATTGGTTGACAGGGCGCATAAAATTTGTGAACCTATTTATTTAAAAGATGAGTTGGAGCATTTACGATCCACCTTCCAGAAGAAAGGTTATTCTACCAAAGAAATAGACAGAGCTCTTCATCTCAGGGAGAAAGTTAATGTTAACAAGGAACAACAACCGCCTAAGGGGAAAGTTTTTCTTCCGTTCATAAATAAGGTTACAGACCGTATTGGAAAAGTGCTGGACAAGTATGGGGTAGAAACCATTTTCAGACCTACAAGGAAGATAAAAGAATATTTAAGATCTGCAAAAGATGTACGACATCCGTTGAATACACCAGGTGTATATAAAATTCCCTGCAGCTGTGGTTCAGTCTACATTGGAACTACAAAAAGGAGCGTCAATACTCGTCTGGTCGAACATAAAAGGAATTGCCGCCTGGGGCACACGGAGAAATCGGCCGTAGCGGAACATGTATACCAAGATGGCAATCATGAAATTAAATTTAATGAGACTAGTGTCATTTCAAAAACTTCGCACTATCATGCGCGCACATATAGACAAGCAATCGAGATCTATAAACATCGTAATAACTTTAACAGGAAAGAGGAAGCTGTTAAATTAGACAGAATTTGGACTTCTGCTTTACACCAGCGAAACGACAATCGATTCTTCTCTGCCAAGAATGTTGGCAATACCAGAGATAGTGTCGTAGCAGACGTCACGTGATGTCTTGTGGTGCCCTCTACATTGCCTATATATAAGGCGCTCCCTCAAGTTCTCATCGCAGTTCGCCATTCTACCTCTGAAGATGTCTTCCGCAGCCGAAGATGAAACGTTAGGGGAAAGTTTTATAAATCGACCACGGCTTATGAGTCCGGAAGTTTTAAATGAAGTTGACGCCGGCCGTGAAAGCTTACATTGTATGATCTTCCAGGAGAAGTTGGCTGTAATATTCCAGCGATGAGGACACTTTGTTACATGTGTTAAATGTGGACTTCTATTTTCTTGTCTGTAGTGTGTACGACGTCTATAGCACAGACATCATTTAAGCTTATAGCCAGCCTACAGTTTTCTATTTTTTTACTGTCAATCCTGTCACGTTTAATAGGCTATCAACCTTAATGCCTATATATCCTTAATGATAAAAAATCAATGAATAATAACTTGGTTAAATGATACAGAATGTTATTACACAAATGCCACTCTACACTGCCAAATAAATAGAGTTATAGAAATTTTTATAGGATGCATAGATTGCATCGTCTGCCGTAGTATAATCAATTTGTCTACACAACACTCCATTCACCCCTCCCACCGCTAATGAGGGTGATACGACAATTCAGAGTTCGTCATCTTATGTGTTTCCTCCATCTGGCAGGATGGTGAATACTGCATCCCAGGTGACAAAAGTAGACTTGTTGGAGATTTCAGAAATGGCAAGCAGTTCCAACATACGCAGTAACTCATGTCTTGGCATGCCCAATGAATTAAAACATCTTCATTGCATTTTGATACATCATCATTATTTTCTGAACAATATGATTCTCCCATATACATCTGTCCCCCATTATCATCTCCTTCCTGTCCAGCTGTAGGTGGTTGTGGCTGCATTGCTCCACTCGGTGCTTATAAGTAATACACTTTAATGCCTTTCCTCTTGTGCACAATTGTCTCGTCAGTTGAGTACATTATACACAGACCCCGAATTACGTAGCCGTTATATACTTGGATTGCAGTGGTAAGAGTGAAGATGTATGTCTGCATGGCCATAGTTGCTCCGAAGTGCTGAGACCTGCCACGATCCATTGGACGCTACCTTCTGCTGTGTTTGCTACAAACTGAAACAAACCTGTGACTACCCTCAGGAGCTCAGCATTAATTTGCTGAGTACGGGCTTGGCGAACCCGGAGTCCTGAACTGGGACTAGTAGGCACCGCCAGTCTTCTGACGCCGTAACCTCTGGGCACTTTTCAGCGACCACCGTGTGGCGCGGCGGTGGAACGTTGTGTTTATTCGGAAACGGGGATCTTGGCTTGACCGTCTGGGTCGCGAGGAAGTAAATACCACAGTCCTAAGGTGTGCTACGTGCTGATGAGATGCATGGTTGTTGAAGTGGAACAGTCGCTAGCGAGCAACCTCTGGGGATACTGCCGCGCCTTAGTTGTATAAGGCTTACCTACGCATGCGGAACTTTGTCTAGGTGGGCATTTAGTTCCCTAGCTCCCTAGCTGCTCGTGGGACTGAGATGGACCTTTCGAGAAATTTTCCCCTCCTAGTGGGATGGATGTATCATGGGTGGGGGGGGGGGTGCTACTAACACCCACTCTAAGAATAGGGTTCGTGTATCCAGTCCTCCGAACTCAGATTCCGCAAAAAATCGTATATTCAGTGTAACAGAAAACAGCCTGTTAATCGGAATGTGTTTCTCATTGTTAAAAGAAAGGACGGTTCTTTTGAAAAAGTTTCGCACTTTTATATAAATTAAGGTTTAGAAGGAATGACAGGTGGTTTAAAATCTGTAGAGGGGTTATGGAATGGTACCCTGTTAGTGGAAACATCGAATTCCCAGAAGGTGTCAAAACTACAAAGTGCCTAACATGTGATAGAAACAGAGCTACATAGTACCCTGAATTATAGTAATGGCGTAGTCTTTGGATAGAGATATAGTTGGCATTCCCGTAGAAGGACGTAAGGAAGAGTGGGCTGCAGAAGGCATCGTGGGCGTGCAAAATTTTAAGAAAAGGGTGGATGGGGAACTCGTCCCATCTGAGCCCTTCATCCTCACTTCTATTAGTCCTCAACTACCAGAGCATGTAAAGGGAGGTTTCCTACGCTTAAAAGTTCGGCCCTAAGTTCGGTAAGTTACTACGAACAGCATAGTGAACGCATTATCATAACAAAGATAGACACAAAACCAACACGACTACATTAGTGCAAGTTTATATGCCAACTAGCACGGCCGATGATGAGGATATCAAAGAAATGTAAGAGGAGATAAAAGAAATCATTGAGAAAATTAAGGGAGACGAAGACTTGATTTTGATGGGGAACTGGAATTCGGTAGTAGGAAATGTAGTAGGTGAATATGGACTGGGAAAAAGGAATGAAAGAGAAGATCGCCTGGTTGAATTTTGCACAGAGCACAATTTAATGATCACCAACACTTGGTTTAATCATCATGAAAGAAGGCTTTATACGTGGAAGAGACCAGGAGACACTGGAAAGTACCAAATTTACTTTTTAATGGTAAGGAATAGATTTAGAAACCAGGTTTTAAACAGTAAGACATATCCAGGGACAGATAAAGACTCTGACCATAACTTATTGGTTATGAACTGCAGATTAAAACTTAAAAGACTGCAGAAATGTAGAAAGATTAAGAGATCGAACCTGGACAAATTGAAGGAATCAGAGGTGGTTGAGAGTTTCACAGGGAGCATTAGGCAAGGATTGGCTGAAACGGGGGAAAGTAATACAGTAGAAGAGTGGGTAGCTCTGAGAGATAGGGTAATGCAGGCAGCAGAGGACCATATAGGCAGAAGGACAAGGCCTAAAATAAATCCCTGGATAACACAGAATATACTGAACTCAATTGATGAGAGGAGAAAATATAAAAATTCAGCAAGTAAAACAGGAAAAACGGAGTACAAAAATCTGAAAAATGAGATTGACAGGAAGTGCAGACTGGCAGGAGTGGCTAGAGTACAAATACAGAACCGTAGAAGAATGTATATCTACAGGAAAGATAGATACCGCCTACAGGAAAATAAAGGAGATATTTGGAGACAAGAAAAGCTGCTGTATGAATATCAAGAGCTCAGACGGAAAACCAGTACTAAGCAAAGAGGGGAAAGCTGAACTGTGGAAGGAATATATAGAGGGCCCATACAAAGGAAATAAACTTGAAGGCAGTATTCTAGAAATAGAAGACGAAGTGGAGGAAGATGAGGTAGGAGATACGATACTGCGAGAGGAATTTGACAGAGCGCTAAAGGATTTGAGTCGAAACAAGGCCCCTAGAGTAGATGATATTCGGTCTGAACTGCTGATATCGTTAGGACAGCCAGTCACGAAAAAATTGTTCCACCTGGTATGTAAGATGTATGAGGCAGGGGCAATGCCCTCTGACTTCAAGAAGAATATTGTAATTCCAATTCCAAAGAAAGCAAGTGCAGACATATGTGAAAATTACAGAACTTAGTTTAATAAATGAAGTTTAATAAATGGTTGCAAAATACTAACACGAATTGTTTACAGGCGAATGAAAAAACTTGTGGAATCCGACCTCGGGGTAGGTCCCTTTGGATTTAGGAGAAATGTAGGAACACAGGAGGCAGTCCTTAGATTACGACTTATCTTAGAAGATAGGCTAAGGAAAGGCAAACCTACATTTTTAGCGTTTGTATATTTGGAGAAAGCTTTTGACAATGCCGACTGGAATAAACTCTTTCAAATTCTGATGGTAGCAGGAGTAAAATATAGGGAGCGAAGAGTTATATTCAACCTATACAAAAACAAGATAGCAGTTATTAGAGCCGAGGGGCAAGAAAGGGACACAGAGGTTGGGAAGGGGGTAAAACCTGGTGGTAGCCCAATGGTGTTCAATATGTACATTGAGAAAGCGGTGAAGTAATGTAAGGAGAAATTTGGAGAGGGCATTAAAGTTCAGGAAGAGGAAATAAAAACTTTGCGGTTTGCCGCTGACATAGTCATTTTTTCAGAGACTGCAAAGGATCTGGAAGAGTAATTGAATGGTATATACAGTGTCTTGAAAGGAAGATATAAGATGAACATTAACAAGAGTTAAACGAGGGTAATGGAATGTAATGTCAGAAAATCAGACGATGCTGAAGGAATTAGATTAGGCAATGAGACAATAGAAGTAGTAAATGGATTTTGTTATTTAGATAGCAAAATAACTTCTGATGGCCGAAATGAAGAAGATATAATATGTAGATTGGCTATGGGAAGATAAGCGTTTCTAAAGAAGCGAAACTTGTTCACATCCAATATTAATTTAAATGTTAGGAAGACCTATCTGAAAGCATTTGTATGGAGTGTAGCATGTGAGTAAAACGTGGACGATAAAGACTTCAGACAAAAAGATGATATAAGCTTTTGAAATGTAGTGCTACAGACGAATGATGAAAATTAGATGGGTAGATCACGTAACTAATGAGGAGGTGCTTAACCGAATTGGGCAGGAGAGGACTTTCTGTCATATCCTTACTAAGAGAAGGGATAGAGTGGTAGGACAAATTCTGAGACATCAAGGAATTGATTCAGCGGGGTCCCAGCAGATGCACGGGGGGAGGGGATTATTAGTTATTGGGAGCTCCAATGTTAGGTGAGTGATGGAGCCCCTTACGCAGCGTCGAGATCCGAAAAGAAGTCCAACGTGCACTCGGTGTGTCTGCCGGGGGGCCTCATCCGAGATGTGGAGGCGGCCTTGCCGGCGGCTATCGGGGATGCGGGGTGCGGTAGACTGCAAGTCGTGCCTCACGTCGGCACCAATGACGCTAGTAGCTTGGGTTCTGACGACATCCTCAGTTCCTACGGGCGCCTGCCGGAATTGGTGAAGGCTGCTGCCCTCGCACGCAGGGTGCAAGTAGAGCTGTCGATTTGTAGCATTGTTTCCAGGGTTGATCGGGGTCCTTTGGTTTGGAGCCGAATGGAGGGTCTGAACCAGAGGCTTCGCCGACTCTTTGACAGTCATGGCTGCAGATTTCTGGATCTGCTGTATCGAGTGGGGAGTTGTAAGATGCCCCTAGATAGATTAGGGGTGCACTGCACTGAGAAAGTGGCTACTCGGATAGCAAAGTACTTGTGGAGAGCACATGGTTTTTTTTAGGCTAGCCGCTAACTCTGATGAGCACTCGCCTGTTAACATTCAGACAGCTTATATAGACCGCGTTCTGCTAAAAAAAATTCGACTATAAATATATTAGCCGCGAACTTACAAAGTATTAGAATCATTTTTTTCTGAATTTGCCGCACTGCTAGGAATGTATTGTGCTCAGATAGATTTTGGCACCGAAAGCTGGCTAAATCATGATGTAAGTACAGAAATATTTAGCGAGGCGTGGAATGTATATCGGAAAGATAGATCGGACACAACTGGAGGAGGAGTGTTCATCGCTGTGGACAAAGATATTGTTTCTACTGAGATCTGGGTTGAAAGTAACTGTGAAGTTATCTGGGCACGTAAAGCAGGTCTAAAAGAAGTAAAGTCAATAGTTGGGTGTTTTTACGCCCCCCCCCCCCCCCCCCCCAGTGCTGCTGTAGCGGTTTTAGAGTCATTTACACCATGTAGTGCGCAGGTATCCGAGCCATGTAATATTAGTCGGGGGAGACTTCAACCTTAAGGGTATAGTTTGGGACCTCTCTAGTTACATTTCAGGCGGTACAGACAAGCAGTCTTGTGAGGTACTTTTGGACACATTCTCCGAAAAATGTCTTGAGCAGTTAAACCTGCAACCCACGCGCAATGGAAACATTTTAGACCTTATAGCCACGAACAGGCCTGACCTTATTAACGATGTCTGTGTAGAGACGATATCATGAACCAATCAAGAAGGCTAGGAGCGTGTTTTTGTTGGGAAGAACCAATAAGCAAATGTTAGGATCGCACTTAGAAAATGAATGGGCATTGTTTAGTTCCGGGACTATGGATGTAGACGAATTGTGGACTAAATTTAAGTGCATTGTATATAAAGGGTTAGAGAAATATGTGCCTGTAAAGTCGATTAAGGATGGAAAAGGTCCACCATGGTATAATAATAATGTTAGAAAGTTACTGAGAAATCTGCACTCTCGGTACAAAAAAGAACACCCTAATGATGACAGGCATAAGTTAGTAGAGATTCGTGCGTCTATAAAAAAAAATCGATGCGCGAAGCAGACAATAATTACCACAGCCACACCTTAGCAAAGGATCTTTCCGAGAATCCGAAAAAATTCTGGTCCTATGTAAAATCGATAAGCGGGTCAAAGTCCACTATCCAGTCACTCGTTGATCATTCCGGGGTAGTAACAGAAGAAAGCAAACGGAAAGCTGAAGTTCTAAATTTAACCTTTAAGAAATCTTTCACGCAGGAGGACCGCACAAACGTACCATCATTTGATCAACGTACTAATTCCGAAATGGAGGACATAGTAATATGTATTTCCGGTGTAGAGAAGCAGCTGAGAGAGCTAAATACGAAAAAGTCTGTTGGTCCGGATGGAATTCCAGTTCGGTTTTACAAAGAGTATTCTGCGGCATTGGCCCCTTACTTAGCTTGCATTTATCGCTGAATCTTTAATTCAGCGCAAAGTTCCTAGTGATTGGAAAAAAAGCGCAGGGGACTCCCGTTTATAAGAAAGAAAAGAGAACTGACCCACATAATTACAGGCCAATATCGTTGATATTAATTTCCTGTAGAATTTTGGAGCATATTCGCAGTTGGAATACAGTAAATTTCCTCGAGACGGAAGAGCTTCTTTCTATGAATCAGCATGGGTTTAGGAAACATCGTTCATGTGTAACTCAGCTTGCCCTTTTCTCACATGACATCTTTCGAGCCATGGATGAAGGGCAACAGGCAGATTGTGTTTTTCCCGACTTCAAAAAGACGTTCGACGTAGTGCCACACTGCAGATTGCTAACGAAAATACGAGCTTATGGAATAGGTTCACAGATTTGTGACTGGCTGGAAGACTTCCTAAGTAATAGAACGCAATACGTTGTTCTCGTCGGCGAGTGTTCATCAGAGACGAGTGTATCGTCAGGCGTGCCCCAGAGGAGTGTGATAGGACCGCTATTATTTTCTATCTATATAAATGATCTGATGGACAGAGTAATTTGTAAAATGCGGCTGTTTGCTGATGATGCTGTGGTGTATGGGAGGGTGTCGTCTTTAACTGACTGTAATAGTATACAGGATGACAGACAAAATTTCTGGTTGGTGCGAAGAATGACAGCTAGCTCTCAATGTAGAAAAATGTAAGGTAATGCGCATGAGTAGGAAAAACAATCCCATAATGTTCGAATACAGCATTAATAGTGAGCTTCTTGATGCAGTCGCGTCGTTCTAATGTCTAGGCGTAACACTGCAGAGCGATATGAAATGGAACGAACATGTAAGGACAGTTGTGAGTAAGGCGGACAGCCGACTTCGGTTTATTGGGAGAATTTTGGGAACATGTACTTCATATGTAAAGGAGACCGCGTATAAAAGGCTCGTACGACCACGTCTTGAGTATTGCTCAAGTGTTTGGGACCCGCATCAGATCAGTTTAAGAAATAGAAGCACTTCACAGGCGAGCAGCTAGGTTTGTTACTGGCAAGTTCGACCAATGCGCGAGTGTCACGGAAATGCTCTGGCAACTCAACTGGGGATTGCTGCAGGAAATACGACGTTCTTTTCGTGAACTTCTATTGAGGAAATTTAGAGGGCCGCAGTTTGAAGCTGATTGTAGTACGATCTTGCTGCTGCGTACTTACATTTCGCAAAGTGATCACAAAGACAAGATAAGAGAAATTTGGGCTCGTACGGAGGCATATAGGCATTTTCCCCCCTCGTTCTATTTGGGAGTGGAATGCCTAGTAGTGGTACAGTGTACCCTCCGCCACGCACCCTACGGTCGATTGCGGAGTATTATGTAGGTGTAGATGAACTTAGAAATAGAAGGAAGTGTGTGGGGTAAAAATCGTAGAGGGAGATTGAGGGACGAATACAGTAAGGAAATTCAAAACGATGTAGGTTGCCGAACCTATTCTCAGATGAAGACACTTTCACAGGACAGGGTAGCGTGGAGAGCTGAATAAAACCAGTCTGCGGACTGAAGACCACAACAGAACAACAATCTATGTTCCTAATCCCATGTGTTGCTTTAGATGTCAGCGTTTTGGCACACCACATTGGGTTGCAAGGGGGAAGCTACCTGTGGCAAATGTGGGAAGGCCACACACGATGGGTCTGAATACATACCACCTATGAAGTGTGTTACCTGTTCAGGCGAGAATCCAGTCTGGAGTATGGACTGTACGGTTTACCACCAGGAAACGAAGATACAGCAAACTAAGACATCTCAGCGTTTCTTCTATGCAGAGGCCAAAAAGACCTTCAAGGCCCTGCAGTCTCCTGCGTTCGTAGCCTCTTTTGCCTCCGCTCTCCAAAAGCCAGTCGCCACAGTTGATTCCTCCACACAAACTGACTTTGTCAGTGTTGCCACGAACACGTGCACATGACAGAGTACACCTGTCACACGACTGTGGCCTTATCACCCGTCGCTTCCACACCGACATCCGAAAAAGCGACGTCTACCAACTTTGTAGAGTCCCTCACCACGCACACTGCAGAGTCTGCCCAACCATATATTTCAGCTAACCCTACATCTACTGAAACCCCTTCTAAACCAGCAAAAGCAAAGAAGTCTACAGGCGAAACCAGAAGCGAAACAGATGGAACCTGTCACCATCACTGTTAGTGATGCTCCATTGGACTCTGCACTAGAGCCCATAGAGCTAGATGTCAGTCTGGGGCAACCACCTCGCCCCAAGGCTGATCTCCAAGTGGGGCAAGCATCCCGCTCCAAGGGTGACCCTCCAATTATTTCAGGTTCCCAGCCCCTTCCGAAAGAGAAGGTGAAAATACAACCCCCTGATGGCTCCCATTTATTAATGGAATTTTCAGGGATTTAGGACTCACATGGAGGAACTACTTTTACTATCTCAGGGACAACCTATGTGTATATGTCTCCAGGAGACTAATTTTAAGCCCTCTGATAACCCTGAGGTACGTGGTTACAGTCTCCACAGAAATGACGACTTTAGTGAAGAGAGAGCTCGAGGAGGAATGCCTCTTTTCGTCAGCACAGCCTACCACTCTGCATTCATCCCTCTCAACACAACTCTACAAGCTGTTACTGTGTCAGTACATGCGCCCCACCCACTGACTATATGCTCCCTGTATCTGCCTCCTCATGGTCCTCTTAATACAGAGGTACTTGAAGACCTCCTTTAACAGCTCCCACACCCAGTCGTGCTTTGTGGTGATTTTAATGCACATAATGTATTTTGGGGCTCTGTAGCGCTCTGCCCCAGCGGTTGAGCAGTTGAAAGATTTCTCTTATTTTCATGTGCCCATTTGTTAAATACAGGTAAGATCACACACTTTTGCACTGCCATAGGATCGTTCCCTGCCATCGATCCTATGCTGTCCAACCCTTGCCCTCACTATTCAGTGGGAAGTGGTCAATGACCTTCATGGCAGTGATCACTTCCCAATCTGGATCAATCAGCCAGATAGCAAAAAGCCTGTACGACAACCACCACGATGGGCGCTCTACCGAGCGGACTGGGCACTCTTCAGCCAACGTGCTGTGTTACATCAACGTTTTAGTTTCCAGGAATAGGTGGATCATATGACCGACACGATCCACCACGCCGCTGCAGCTTCCATTCCACAGTCTTCTGGACGACCGAGAAGGCAGAACGTACCATGGGGGAGTCACGAATGTCGCAGGACGCGGCATACAGCTCTGCATAGGTTCCGAATCCAGCCAACTGTAGAGAACCTCGCAGCATTTCGTATGTCGAGGGCAATATGTCGTAAAAATATACGAGAGAGCAAGAAAAGATCATGGCAACAGTTCCCAAATACCCTTAACCGTTCCAAAAAAAGCTCGAAAGTTTGGGAGGCCATCAGGAGGATCTCTGGGAGAGGAGGAAGATGTTCACTGGCTGCCGTGATGGGGAATGGTACTCTCCAGACTAATCCTGCGAGAGAATGCACATGTTATGGTGCTCTGTTTTTCTATAGTTACCGCAACCGGCAGTTACGATCCAGCATTCCAGCGCCACCGGGTGGCTGCTGAGAGGGTTATTTTGGACTTCCGGTCCAAATTTGAACTGTCCCTTCTCTATATGGGAGCTGGATTCAGCATTGTCTGTGGCTCGTAACACCTCACTGGGTCACGATGGTATCCAATATAGCATGTTATGGCACCTCATAGAGCAGAACAAGGCAATCCTTCTCAATCATTTTAACTTTATCTGGGCATCTTGTCGTTTCCCAGAGTCATGGGGGCTATTTTAATCCCCCTTTTAAAACCTGGGAAGACCACACAAGCCCAAGTAGTTATCGTAGCTTCGCTCTGACTAGCTGTGTGGGAAAGACCTTAGAGCAGATGGTGAACCGCCGCGATCAGTGCGAGTTCAGGAGATATCGCTCCACCTTTGATAACCTGCCCATCCTTTCCTGCGTTGGCTTCATCTTCTGGGTGTATTTTTTATATTGAAAAGGCCTATGATACTACTTGGCGGTATCCTAAGGCAGCTCCACGAATGGGGTTTTCGTGGTTATCTGCCCCGTTTTATTCAGTCCTTCATTTCTCCACGTTATTTTAGATACCGAGTGGGAGATGCCCTTTCTGATCTCTTTGAGCAGGAGAATGGAGTCCCTCAGGTTAGTGTTTTAAGTGTGACCTTATTTGCAGTAGCAATTAACAGTAATACTTCTGTCTTGAAAAGTCCTGTCCAATGTTCTCCTTTTGTGGATGACGTCTCTCTCTTTGGCTCTTCTTCCAACCTAGCAACGACTACACGTCAGTTGCAGCTCACTCTTGAATGCCTGGATAAATGGGCAAGAAATACTGGTTTTAAGTTTTCCACCGAGAAGCCTGTGTGTGTCCTTTTGAACCGTTCACATACTGTTTTTAATTTACCTGTACTGCAGATGAGGGGCTCTGTGCTCACTTTTAAAGACACAGTGAGGTTTCTGTGCCTCACATTCGATTCCAAACTTACATGGTTGCCTCACCTTAAGGACCTGTAGACCCAGTGCCTGAAAGTGCTGGCAGTTTTAAAATGTCTGGGTCACACTTCTTGGGAAGCAGACAGAACCTGTTTGTTTCGGTTTATAGAGCTTTCGTGTGATCCTGTATTGATTACGGGTACACAGTCTATGGGTCTGCATGTCTGTTTTAATTAAAGATGTTGGACACTGTACACCATCCAGGGATTCATCTGGCAGCAGGGGCATTTAGGACGAGCCCCATAACAAGTCTCTGTACTGTGGCTGCAGAGCTGCCACTGTACATCAGGCGATGGCTACTCATGGTGTGCCAGGCATATAAGTCACTGTCCACATCTTTCACACCAACATACCATACCATTGCTCGGTCTCCATTGGAAAGACTGTAACAACACCACCCTTTTTCGATAGTGGTTTTAACTGTTAAAACAAAGTTTCCTAAAGGTCAGAAACATATTTCATGTTAACAGTCAGATCTAAAAAAACAAACCACTTCACTGTAGGTGGGTAACATAAAACAAAAACAATTTACTTATGTTCGTTCTTGAAGACGTCCATTTGCGTTGTAATGATCGGCATTCGGCTAAATAGTATATGTTTCAGGATAGTTTCGTAAATGAGAAACACATGATGTCAGTCAATATGGAAACTACTTTATTTCCATTTTAATGAAGATTAATCCAGACACATAGTTGCACAATGTCCAAAAATCTAGCAGCAGATTACAGAGCTGCTTACAGTTTCCTGTCCATGTACAGAGTGACAAAACATGGCTTCAACTCGAACATTTTCCGTGTAACTGCGTAATAAGACTAACAACAATGTTTTTCAGTTTTTAATTAAACAACATTCTTTTACTTTCAGTATGCCAAAATACATAAATTAAAATATTACATTAAGGCTTTAACTATTTATTTCAATGTGTGTATGTGTTTTATGAAATTTGTATTTAATAATATATGCAAATTAAAAGTCGTGTTTTGACTCAATTTACTTATATTATTTGTATTTTCGAAGTGTACACGTTTCTGTTTTGACAATATTGTGTAGGTGTACTATTGAGACACGTAATTTTAATGTATTTCACTTTGTGGTCTAATTTTTTATAAATGCGGATTTTTATAAAGTCGTAGTAGTTTTGTCTATATTGACCATAGTTTCTTAGTACCAAACGGATTATTAAATTTAGTGTGTAAAACATTATCAGTATTTAATTTAGGATCCAGTGATATATAAAATATGGTCTGCCCTAATTTATTTAAACAAAAGGTAAATATGTTGTGCACTAGTTCTAACCTGTAGTAGTGTTGTTTGTATACAAATAAGTAAATTTATAGGCTCAGCATATTCTGTAACTAAGTGTAATGCATTTTTAGTGTTTGTAGTTATTCTTTATGAAAGTATCAAAGTTGAAAATTCCATAAAAAGACAGCCAAAGGGTAAGTTTAAATTAACACACGATTTCTTAAACGTGTTTTACTAATAGTGTTAATAGTACGTTAAACTGAACGCAAAGAAGTGATATTTTACATGTCCGGTGGTGACGTTTTATTTAGGGTTCCCCATGTTTACGTCTGTATTGCTAGCAACAGAATTGTAGGGAGCGTGCAACATAGCAGAAAAGTTACACCCCCCCCCCACATAGTGTACCTGAAATGTAAATGTAAGGTTCACTGTGTACTAACTGTTTCAATGTGTTGTTATGTAAGTGTTCATAGTAATTCTGAACTAACTTCTTGTAACTCGGGCCCACAGTGTTAGAAATGTCGTTTATTGACATTATGCGAAAGGATAGTCCAAAATACTGTAGTTAATTATTTATTTTTTTATCACCCAAGATATCTTTCGGCATTAAATGCCATCTTCAGGTGTTGCTGCTAAAACATTTTCTTCTATCAGTATGTATCCAAGTGCTACATAAATAAATTTACGTAAATAAAATTTTACAAATTTCACTTAGAAATTGTGCAGTACGTATGGTATTTAGAGAATGTCAGTGCTTCAACTGACTATTTATTAGAAGATGTTTTACATTTCATTTACGTATTGTAGCCAGTTACAGCATCTGTCAATACCTCAGAATACTATGTTGTTGTTGTTGTGGTCTTCAGTCTGGAGACTGGTTTGATGCAGCTCTCCACAATACCCTATCCTGAGCAAGCCTCTTCATCTCCACATAAGAACGGCAACCTACATCTGTCTGAATCTGCTTACTGTATCCATCTCTTGGTCTTCCTCTGCGATTTTTACCCCACACACTTCCCTCCAACGCTAAATTCACAATTCCTTGATGTCTAAGAATGTGTCCTACCAATCTATCCCTTCTTTTAGTCAAGGTATGCCAGAAATTTCTTTTCTCCCCAATTCAGTTCAGTACCTCCTCATTAGTTATGTGATCCACCCATCTAATCTTCAGCATTCTTCTGTAGCACCATATTTCAAAAGCCTCAATCCTCTTCCTCTCCACACTGTTTATCGTCCATGTCTCACTCCCATACAAGGCAACACTCCACACAAATGCCTTCAGAAAGGACTTCCTTAGGCTTATATCAATATTCGATGTTAACAAATTTCTCTTTTTCAAGAACGTTTTTCTTCCCATTGCCATTCTGCATTTTATATCCTCTGTACTGCGACCATCATTTGTTATTTTACTGCCCAAGTAACAAAACTCATCTACCTCCTTTATTGCTTCGTTTCCCAATCTAATTCCTTCAGCATCACCTGATTTTCTTACACTGCACTCCATTACCCTAGTTTTGCTCTTGTTAATGTTCATCTTATATGCACCTTTCAGCACACTGTCCATTCCGTTCAATTGCTCTTCCAGGTCCTTTGCTGTATCTGACAGAATTACTATGTCATCGGCAAAACACAATGTTTTTAATTCTTCCCCCTGAACTTTAATTCCTTCTCCAAATTTCTCCTTGCATTCCTTTATAGCTTGCTCAATGTACAAATTGAATAACAATGGAGAAAGACTACAACCCTGTCTTACTCCCTTTCCAACCACTGCATCCCTTTCATGCCCTTCAACTCTGACAACCGCTGTCTGGTTTTTGTACAAGTTGTAAATAACCTTACGCTCCCTATATTTTACTCCTGCTTGCTTCAGAACTTGGAAGAGTTTATTCCAATCAACATTGTCAAAAGCCTTCTCCAAATCTACAAAAGCTAGAGATGTAGGTTTGCCTTTTCTTAATCTATGTTCTAGGTGAGTATTGCCTCCCGAGTTCCTACATTTCTCCCGAACCCAAACTGATCTTCCCCAAGGTCTGCTTCCAACAGCTTTTCCATCCTTCTGTATATAATTCGTGTTAATATTTTGCAACTATGACTTATTAAACTGATGGTTCTGTAGTTTTCACACCTGTCTGCACCTGCTTTCTTTGGAATGGGGATTATCACATTTTTATTAAAGTCTGAGGGTACTTCGCCTGTCTCATACATCTTACACACCAGGTGAAACATGTTTGTCATGGCTGGTTCTCCCAGAGACTTCAGTAGCTCTGAGGGAATATCATCTACTCCAGGGGCCTTGTTTCGACTTAGGTCTTTCAGGGCTCTGTCAAATTCTTCTCTCTGTACAGTATCTCCTATTTCATCTTCATCTACATCCTCTTCCCTTCCTACAATATTGTCTCGAAGTTCATTTCCTTTGTAGAGCCCCTCTATATACTCTTTCCACCTTTCAGCTTTCCCTTCTTTACTGAGAACTGGTTTTCCATCAGTGTCCTTGATATTCATAGAGCTGTTTTTCTTATTTCCAAATGTTTCTTTTATTTTCCTGTAGGCTGTATCTATTTTTCCCCTATTTATACATTATTCTACATCCTTGCATTTGCCTTCTAGCCACTCCTGCTTAGCCATTTTGCACTTCCTGTCAATCTCATTTCTTAGTCGTCTGTACTCCATTTTGACTGTTTCATTTACTGCATTTTTATATTTTCTGCTTTCATCGATTAAATTTAGTATCTCCTGTGATATCCAAGGATTTTTTTTATATCTTGCCTTCCTACCTATTTTGTCCTCTGCTACCTGAACTATTTCATCTCTCAATTTTCCCTATTCTTCCTCTACTGTTTTATTTCCCCCCATTTCTGTCAATTGTTGCCTAAAGCTCCCTCTGAAATTCTTAAGAACCTCAGGTTCCTTCAATTTATCCAGGTTCCATCTCCTTATTTTCCTACCTTTTTGAAGTTTCTTTAGTTTCAGCCTACAGTTCATAACCAACAAGTTATGGTCAGAGTCTATATCTGCCCCTGGTTATGTCTTACACTGTAAAACCTGGTTCCGAAATCTATGCCTTACCATTATAAAATCTATCTGGTATCACCCGGTGTCTCCTGGTCTCTTCCACGTATACAACCTTCTTTTGTGATTCTTGGACCAGGTGTTTGTTATAACTAAATTATGTTCTGTGCAAAATTCTACCAGGCAGCTTCCTCTTTCATTCCTTTTGCCCAGACCATATTCACCTACTATCTTCCCTTCCCTTCCTTGTCCTACTACCGAATTCCAGTCTCCAATAACAATTAAGTTTTCCTCTCCCTTAATTGTCTGAATAGTTTCCTTTAGTTCCTCATATATTTCTTCGATTTCCTCATCATCGGCATAGCTAGTTGGCATATAAACCTGTACTACTGTTGTCGGTGTTGGCTTCGTATCTATCTTGATAATGATAATGCGATCACTGTGCTGGTCATAGTATATAGAATACTATATGTTTACAAATATTTTTAAATTTTTCTTTCAGAGAGAAAATAAAGAAGTTAACTGATATGGCATAATTTAACCATACTCGCTAATAACAAAGTAGACAGAAATAATAAAGAAAATTATGCCATATCTGTTAACTTCTATATTTTCTCTCTGAAAGAAAAATTTGTAAATATTTGTAAACATAAAGTATTCTGAGGTATTGACAGATGCTGTAACTGGCTACAATTCGTAAATCAAATGTAAAACATCATCTAATAAATAGTCAGTTGAAGCACTTACAACCTCTAAATTTTATCAATACACTATTTCAAGCAAACTCAAACTATGTGTACAAATTAACCCTTAATGTTAATGGATTTAACGAGAACTATCTCTCATTTACTTTAGTTTAAAGAATGAAATAGCAAGCTTTTACAACTTAAGTTTTTGTTATATAGAGCATTTATATTCATATTGTGAAGAGTTATGCATGGTATTAATTCATATATAAAAATATTTTTCTCAGAATAATGTTTTTTCTATGTGTATGTATATGAAAATGCCATTATGTAAGGGGTTGAGGGTATTGAGTACATTGTAATGACTTCAAAATTTATATTCAATTACCTGAGTGAAATGACTAACATGATTAAAGATAAAACAGTGGATGGAAACAGCTCGCAGTGAGCACCACAAACATTTATCATTCAAAACTATTTTATAGTTAAAATGGTTATATAAACAAAAAATGTAATCATGATCTTTTGAAAATTTTTAAGTACTGTGTGTAGTGAATATTTCTCATAATATGCAATTTGAGAGACAGACTGAGCAGTAGTAAAGTATCGAAAAACAAATTGGAACATAATATTACACAAATTCTTGCTTATTCATAAGACATATAGCATAAATGAAAATTCAAAAATCAACCTCCTGCCAGTAGTTAGCAGTGGCAATGGTTAAGTACCATCATATCACATTCAATGGAAAACCTTAAATGGTAGTATCCAAGTTTCCATTGAAAAATGTTTTTCAAACATCTGAATCCTTTTTTCCAAGGTTGAGTAAAAAAATTAAGTTTCTCATGAAATGAAAAACCAATAAAAAACTGCCAAATACACCCACTCTCCTAGGCAGTAGTCAAAAGACGGTCAGAAAAATACACTGCCATTACATTACGTCCACAGCCAGGGCAGGTAACTGACTCGCAAATGGCTACATAAGCAGAAAGAGACTCTGGTTGTGTTTACTTATTTTTTGTTTAACAATTATTGTGCTCATAAGGTATTACAATACACCATTTAGTTTTCAAAAATACACCTGAATGGAATGTATGTATTAATGGTAACCACCTTACCCAGAATTACAAAATGCAACTGGCAACTTGACTCTTTAGTTCCGCAGAAGTAAAGGTATCAACACATATGTTCATATTAGAACTAACTGCTCCAATGAACCTAACACAGCCCAGAGTGCCACTGTGTTGTCAAAAGGCAAGCAGTCAACCTCCCCCCCCCCCCCCCCCCCCGAATTACTCAAATCACAAAGCAATTTCTAGTGGTGGTGCTATAGTGGTAGTTGACAGTGAATGACAAGATTTTGAAATTCTGTAAATGTATACATTAACAGTGTTAAACCTCATAATTATATTCTACACAAAATTCAAAATTGATATATTGTCTGCCTGATCATTTTCAGATTCAGTACCATATCATAATTAAACACCCTGTAATCAACTGAAAGTTAATACACCAAGCTTACATGCATGAGCAAGTCAACAAGTGTGTAATGAACTAAACAGAGGTGTTCCACATGAAAAGACAGAATATACTAGGTTGATAATAACAATAAAGAGTAATGTGTAATCTATAATGGTTCATTGTTTGTATCATAACTGAATTCACATGTTCAGCAACTGCTTAAATGTCACTTCCTTTTCACACATCATAGTAGATAAAATAGGTGAAACATAAGCATATGAGTTTTGTCCCTGCATATTAAGGTATTTTTGTGTTCGTATAACATTTACCATTCGTACTTCTGTACACAAGACAGTATGACTTTACATCAAGAATATGTGCAAGCATGCATGACAAACATTCCAAGTGTGTAACTTGTAAAACATTAATAGCTTCACCATGTAATTAATTTGATAAACTTTGTATGATTGTAAACTTGAAGAATAAAAATGAAAATTAAATTTTGCATCAGCCGAAGCTATGTTCTATGTACAAGATACTGTAATATGGTCATCTGAAATTAGTATTCGATATTTTCCTTTTAAGCTGTAAGCGAAAGGATAGAAATTGAACTTTACATCTGTCAACACTTGTGTGTCCTATGTGTCCTCCCATACTTATAGTCACTTTTGTACTATTTAATAGCATGTCCCCCTTGACACATCAAAGTACAAGACAACATCAACCAAGTACACAAAAATAACTACTGAATGATTAACAGTTAAAGAGTTTGAAAATTGCTAAAGAATTAGAATTCTAATGCACTGTGGGCGTGATTAATAGAAAGATCACAGTACATAACTGAGGACCCGAGCTGGCATCGACAGCTTGACAGGTCAAAGAATGACCTGTCCCTCTGAGGGAGAACTGTTACATATTTACAATAACATTTTGAAGACATAAATAAATAATAAACTTTAACATACTTTTGATTATACTTATAATGTTAACTAAGTTATGGAGTGTCAATTTATACTTACAGATATGGTATCCAACACTATTAATATATCATGTACAAAACTTTTTTTTATCAAGAGTCGTTAACGTATATATCTTCCCTATATTGAGTTTATGATGAAAATCCAATAAAGAGTACTAGACATTAGTTAGTTTTCTGTACATAGGGTTTAAGTGCAGTAATATTTCTGAGGCCAAGCAACTTTCTGGAACGTGGGTAAATCAATCGATATGATTTTTGGATAAGGGTTTTCAATAACTTCAAATGGTCCAACATATATTAGAATGAATCACATCTTGAATTTCAAAAATTTCTACTGACCGATTTGCAGGACATCCTTTTTCGAAAAGACCTTTACTAATTCTCACTTTATCTCCTTTTTTAAATTTAGCCTTATCGTTAGGCACAATGACATCTATCCTATAGTTCTTTTCATTGGCCTCTATTGGCTTCATTTTTATAGTTTCATGAACTATGATGCATTTGCCAACTAGTTTCAAGTCTAGACTGATCCATTTGTAATTTCCTTGAAGAGCAAATTTCTTCCACATCTTTTGCTTAAGTGTTCAGTTGAATCGTTGAACAACTGATGCTTTAAGTTTTGTAAAAGTTGAATAGTGATTGATACTCTATTTCTTCATCAATTCTTGAAATTCTTTGTTGTAGAATTCTTTAGCATTATCTGTTTGTAAAGTATTTGTCTTTTTTGACTATTGATTTTTTTGAAAGCATCAACTATATTTTTAGAAGTTTTATCTTTAATAGGAACAGCAAATGCATATTTTGAAAAAACATCAATTATTGTTAATAAATATTTATAACCTTTATTTTTGAAATTCCTTTAAAATTACCTGAATCCATTTCAACTAGATCAGCTTGGTATAAATCATCTATACCAAGAGAAACAACATGTCTTCTTTTAACAAATTTTGTAATTCGTTTATATAATTCATTAATTGTGTCTTCACGAATATTATTTACACAATCCCCAATTACAGTATTTTTTTTAAAGAATTTGCTCTTTTTAGATTTACAAATTGTAAAATATCTTCAATACTTTCTCTTCCATTTTTTGTTGTTACTCTGTGAGGATTATGTGTTACAGTAAACTGTTTGCATTACAGACCTTAAGGACTAAATGCGAAGTTTGATTGTTCATTTATATGGATAAAAATTTAAATTATTTCACCAAATATAATTATATTTACATCAGCTGGAATAATTTTAACAGAATCTTTCAATCTTACAGTTAGAAAATTTGATTTGTGAATGGATTGATTGTTATTATTTGTGTAGCTCATCAGCCACACTTACAGTGATCTCAAAGTCATCAAAGTTCCAGTTTCTATTTATATTCTTACCAACAACAATAATTCTTTCAGGCATGAAATCGTATTCAAAATTGTGCATTTTTTCCTCACCTCCTGTCATAAAAGTAAATTCAGTTATTTGTTTGCTGTATACTTTATCTTTAAGATTACTTAGCTCATTTAAGTATGCAGTTAAATCTGTTTTTGAGAAATAATCCATAAAAACGTTTTCTACTTCCTTTTTTGTAAAGATATTCTTGTAGTTATCTCGGTGAATCTGATTAATTTTGTCATTAAATTGCGTAGTGGTGACATAGTTGTTGAACTCTGTTAGAATGCTTATGTATTCAGGTTTTGTAACAACATTTGATGGTTGCTGATTAAAGTTAGCTTCAGCTGACACTAACTCTTTATCGAAATAATGTTTGTTCACCTTTGTATCAATTGGGTCATTTACATTCGCAAGTCTTCTACCTTTAAAACCAATATAACGTTTAGTTACTTTGAAAATACCATTAAATTCTTTCGTAAATAGTTTAATTACATTGGGTATCTTTGGGTCTGTTGATGATTCAATCACATTTTCTATGGTTGGATCGAACGCTGGTGCACTAAATCCTTCAGTTTGACATATCTTATTTCCAAAAATGTCCATTTATGAAATCCAAAATATCATTAAACTCATAATCCTCACATAACAATTGTAAAACAAACATAACTGACCACAAATTATTTCATCAAAATTTTGTATTCTCTCAGTGTTGTAGTACATATCAGTTTTTCCTAAATAATTAACTAGCTGTTTTGGTATATTACCACCAAATCAATCAGAAACAAATTTTATGTTGTTATTCTTGTAATAATAAATCCAATTAGTAGCAACATGATCAGATGTATCTAAATTAACTACTCCATATTATCTTGGTTGACTCAGTAATTCATCCATCAAGTATACACCACACAGAATTTTTTTTTTTTGTCGTTCTGACTGCACCAGCACCAGCTTTCTTTTCCATTTCTAAGATGTGTCATTTCTGTTCTTCTAATTCTTTGTCAGATTTTTTTCTTGTTTATGACTTCACTTGCAATTACTGCAGATCCACCAGCAAGTGAACAAATTGTTGCAAGATGTGGTAATACAGCTAATAGTAATAGAAGAAATCCTCCTTCGTGTTGTATTAGTCCTTTTCCTTCCTTCTTTTTTGTTAGGTATTCAATAATTTTTTTCACAACAGGAATAGCTAATGCAACAAGTAAATTTCCTCCAGTTTTCTCTTTCTTGCGTTTTTATGGTTCAGTTAAAAATAGTTCAATCACATTTAATTGTTCATTATTCAACTTTAATGTAATTGATTTTGGTTTAGTGTTGGCACTAGGTAGCAAAGTATAACCAATAGTAAAATTGTTCATTTATATAGATTAAAAATTTATAAAAATTTTCATATTCCCCAACCATTATCATCTAATATATATACATGTGGCGTCTACTCCAAAAGAACAGACGTCATTTCTGATCCTGCAGTTGTTATTGTTTTCATATTCACAGAATATATGACTTCAAATGCGAACTGTTCTTTCGGAGTAGACGCCACATGTATATTTATATAATATGCCTTGACAGGCAATGATCCTTTCGTTAGTGAAGAGGGGTGGGCAAGTTTGGAGCCCTTACTCTTACAGGAATTAGTATGTAGTGACTATGAGTTTGAGTACTGTGGACAGGGAGAATTTGGAAATTTGTGTCTCATGGGAGGCGTGCTTAGGTAGTCCTTGCAGGTGCGGTGATCACTGTGTTCCCAGTGGTGTAGAGGTCAGCGCAACTGCCTAGAAATCAGGAGAACCGAGTTCGAATCCCAGCTGTGCACACATTTTCAGCTTTGCCCATTCGCAGTTGAAGTCATATATGATTATCATCTAAATCCAAACCAGCACAAGCTGAAACAGTCACGACTGAGCCCATTCCTAATTTCCGTTTTCCATAAATTATTCCTCTAACAGCTGTTGCTGTAACTTTTTCTCCTAATGAAGCATCACTTGCATACGTTCTTTCTTTTGCAACTGCTGTCTAGATTCTAAATCTTTATGATCTATATATGCAATATCATGTTGTTTGCTAGCTTCATCTAATAGATTTATTCCTTCATCTCCTCTACCTAATCTTTCTTCTAATTACGTTCCTGGACCACAAAATCGATAACCAGGAAGATGCATCTCAAATGTCAATCAAAGTGTTTACTAATCCTTTTCTATGTTTATCACACTATTATGTGTGAGGAAGACTACTCAAAAATCTGATTAAATATGGAATTCCTTTTGGATTATCTGTTATGAAATCACTAAATTTGTTCATTAACATATGTGCTATATTAATTAACCTTTTCATTGTGATATGTTTATTTCCAGCTAGTTCATCACCATGAATTACTGCTAATCTATCGATTAATTGTCGAACATCATTCATCCAAATATATTCAACTGGTTTTTCTGTGTACTTTTTAATTAAAACATGCCCAACGACTAAGTCTGATTTAACTGAGGATGATTCTGATATTTGATATCCTTTTGGAAACTAGACATTAACAATTACTTTTACCAGTTTACTGTATTTTTTGCCTCTAATTGATTTTATTTTATTCGGATTAGTTTGAGAATACAGTGCTTCTGAACAGTACAATACTTGCGTTTGTCATTGCCAGATACACCTCTCGTTTGCTAACCTGGAGAAAACGAGAAGGTCCGATATATTTCGACTAGGTTTGAAATAGAAACAAATGAAAGTGCCGTCTGAATAAACAGCTGTTTCTCTTATTTAACTATCAGGGAAGAGGTTAGCAGGTAGTTGTTAATTCGCAATATGGAAAACAAACGCGAGAGAAGCTCGAATTTTATAAAAAGTTATCGCGAGTGTGTTGCATCCTCAATAGAGAAATATTAGGGTGCATTGGAATGTAAAAAAACGGACGCTACGACATGGAAGGAGAAGAATAAAAACGACATGATCGCGTGTGGCAAATGAAGTCAGTGCTTTCCACAGAAAATGTAGGACAGTAAAAATGCTTAGGGCTTAGTACGGTAACATGCCAAGTGCGTAGTATCTTAGTGCAAGCTTGCACGTAGGCAAAAGGATACTGTTCCTGTAGATCGGGGGAAAGGAATCACATTTTAGGCCTCACACTAGGCGCAACAATCATAAGTAAATACTGGGTAATATTTTACGACGCTTCTCGCCGGGCTCCAGTGCTTATGTTGGCAACAGATAAACAATGAAGTGTAGAATTGTGTAAAAATTTCTCATGATCTACAGAGTAAATGTAATTGCTGGCCGGCCGCAGTGGCCGAGGGGACTAAGGCGCTCCAGTCACGGTCTGCACGGCCACTACGGTCGGGGGTTCGAATCCCCCCTCGGACATGGATATTTGTGCTTCTGTGTTTTGTTCGATAAATCGGTCTTATCACGTGAATATATTGCGGTATTTTAGCGCTTTGGAATCTTTCTATTTTCATACAGATTCTCACTTAACTGATAGTTAGCCGTGTAATGAGCAGAATTCCATTCGTTAACTTAACGGCCTGTTTGAGATCTTTTAACGTCTGGTTAACTCATAACGAAACAATGACAAACACGGTTCTCCGCTAACGACAAGTTAAAATCTTAACTGGAACTTAACGAGACATTGACAAATCGGCCCTAAGTGTTTAGGTATTTTTGAATAAGTATGAGCTAAGTAAAAACACTCTATTCCTATTTGTCTACCTCTAATAAAATATTCTCTAACGATATCTTGGTTCTCAAGAATGAAGTCATCGAAGACAGCAACTGAATTGTCTTGACACTGATCCAATGGAACAGAGTCGTCGTTATTCTCAACAAAGGTAGGAATTTTTTCTTCAATTTTATCATACCTTTTTAAAAATTCTTGATATTTTGGCTAATCTAAGCTTTTTAAATAAACATACAAATGATTAATTGTATTCCATTTCAACCATCCTGGAGCTATAAATATCAATCATTAATGTTATTTAGCCACATCCACTTGGTCCTATTATTGAACAATGAATACAATTTTGTAAAAGTTTACCATGTTTACATATTTGATTTCTTACTTTTGGCTTCCAATCACTTTTCATTTAATTAAATAATTTTTAAGAGTAAATGAGTAGATTGACTCAATCTAAAGACAGCATTGGCTGTCACCTATTTCTACTGAGTAGTAAGTCAACTATTCTCAAAAAAGGATGAACTGTACCTTTACAAGACAGTTTTAATAATGCTTCGTTAGTTTTTATTCAACTTTCCTGGCTCCAAATATTACATCAAAAAATAATAAACTTTAATGTGATAGAGAACCTATAGAAATTCCTGTTGGTCAGTATAGCTTAAAATATTTTTAAAAAATAGCCTACCATCCATATCAAACCAGATGAAATTCTAAACAGAGTAACTATTGAAAGTGATGTAAAGTTGTACATGTATATAAAAGACAGATTGGAAGTTTGCTTGTATTTAGTACTCAAATTGTTGAGGCTAGAGGAAAGGCTGTTGCTAAAGATGTTCCTAAAATTATTCCATTTGAATTAATAAATATAAATTTCAATTTGGCTGATGGGATGTTTGTAAAGCATACTGAGCATTTTCATAGAGATACTAATATTATCGCCTCATCCAAACCTAATGCAGAATTTGGTAGGCCAATAATTCATGAACCGCATTAACCTGTAAATATTCCAATTTTTGATCAATTCAGGACTTAGAAGTTACTAAAACTGACAAAAAGGATAATTCGATCGACTTTAATGGAGCTATTGCGACAGTTATTTTAGACATTTCTTAATATTTTTGATCTATACTAATAATAAATCTGTAAATGTAGTCTCTTTTTGTTCACTTCAATCTTCAAAACTACTGGACGAATCTTCATGCGGTTTTCACAGGAAACATGAGAAACGTTTGGGTCAACATTTAGGTTCAATTTTATCAAAATCGGATCACGGAGGAAAAAAATAAATATCGTAATTTTAAGTGTTTTCAGTAACCATTGTGTCTGTTCTACTATTAACAACCTCTTATATCCAAAACTACTTCACGAATTTGTAAGGGCTTTTCACAGGTACAGTAACTTGAGCGTAACTCTGGACAACATACAGATTTCGTTTCATAAAAATCGAATCACCGCAAAAAGATCATCGTAATTTGAAATTTTTTATCTATGAGCGTCATGCAAAGACATAGATAAACAACATAGACTGGCCACAGCGCCGCCATATTTGAAGCCAATTGAAAAGGTTGCCGCCATTTTTGAGAACGTCTGTGTCACGCCAGGTGATACTGGGCGTCTGCTAGTGCTAACGATGAATCATAGGTTTTATATTAACCATTGCTAGTCGGGCGACGCATTTTGAAAAGTAATTCTCACTATGAATAGCCTTTCTCGTTTACTATCGCATCCTAAGTTCAATGTTTACAATTTCCGAACTGCTGCATTTTGGTGACGTTTTTTACTATATCAATAATTGTTTGTATTTGACGACATATCTGCCCTATAAATACCGGCGAATTTCTTTAAAATCTTTAAGTGCCTTTGATTCAAATGATGTTCCATTCTTTGAAGTACATTACGTATTTATCAAGAGGTAGATTTCTACTAGCTTTAACTTTATGAGCGAAAGCAAATGACAGCCAAACATACACATATAAACATGACTGGAAAGCATCATTATCGTCCTTTCAATGCAAATTAAAGACCTATTCTGTTTTTTCTTCTTAGTTTCAACATTATGTTGTTTCTGTGTGATTTTAACAGTTCAAATGGATCCTAGTATTGACGTTTTGTGCCATATTTCGCTAGGATGATTGTACCTTGCTAGAGAATATTTATCATATCCAACATAACTCAGTTGGTTGCTTATATATAAACCTCTGTGTAACCTGTGCACACCGCCCTAAAAGACACCACAGATCTGCAATCAATATACTGCAGTTATTGAATAAATGTACTGCTGTAACAACTGTTTATTAAAAGACAAATCTGCTATAACCTATTACTGTCATTGAATAAAAACACGTGTTACTGTCACACAGATGTTACTGAAAACACTTTTCATCAAGCATTTGGTGAGTGATGAAATAAATTGGTTGGTTGTATACATATAAACATCTGTTTAACCTGTGCACAATTCAATGTCCTAAAAGACACCACACATCTGCAATCAATATACTGCAGTTATTGAATAAATGTACTGCTGTAACAATTGTTTATTAAGAGACAAATCTGCGATAACCTATTACTTTCATTGAATAAAAACACGTGTTACTGTCAAACAGATGTTACTGAAACCACTTTTCATCAAGCATTTGGTGAGTGATGAAATAAATTGGTTGATTACATACATATAAACATCTGTGTAACCTGTGCACAATTCAGTGTCCTAAAAGACACCACAGATCTGCAATCAATATACTGCAGTTATTGAATAAATGTACTGCTGTAACAATTGTTTATAAAGAGAAATGTGCTATAACTTATTACTGCCATTGAATAAAAACACATGTTACTGTCACATATGTTTTTGAAACCACTTTTCATGAAGCATTTGGTGAGTAATGAAATAAAACTTTATGTACTTACACACCACAAACATACAGTAAGTCAATGTATAAACTGCTGAAAAATAATCACAGTCATTCCAATATTTCTGCAGCAAAGCAAATGGGTATAAGGGTAAATAAAACACATTTATAACACAGCCTATAGCAACTGGAAGTTTATTGACAAAGTAGGCAAATTTGCAACATAGATGTATTATTGTCCTTTAAACAAAATTAACTTGGTATACATTTGTCTGATTTGTTTTTCCCTGTTCTCCATAGATTTTGTTTTGCACAAATGATGCAACATGCAAGTAAAGTAGTGCTTTAACAGCAGTTTTATTAAACTACAATAATGAGATTCCTCTCCAAATTCCGAAGACACAGTCAAATGATCAAACCCACAAAATAAATTCTGTTGATGTCCCAACATCCTGAATACCTCATTATACAATATTAAGAGAAAATTGTTCTTCCCCATTGCTGATTCACAGCTCCTAAGTACCCTTTCAGCCACTTTGAATAATTTTATAACATCTTTTGATGGATTGTATAAGCTGTTCCGTACATCTTTTACAGCAATTAATCCTGTTTTCATTTCTGTTTGTGGAGCAAGGAGGACTTCTAAACAGCCTACACATTTAAGCTTTTTACAGACTTGCCTAATTATACTTCCAGCAATATACTCTACAACTTTTTCAGAGTACAATGTCAGTTTTTCATATTCCTGAATGTAGTCATGATCAAAGTGCTCATTACCACTAGACATAAAAGTATTATTTGAAATAGGTAAAAGAAGTGTTTCCAAGTCACCTCCAATACTGTTAGCATTTTTTGATGGTTCTATTTGAGTAATTAAACATTTCCTGTATGCAGCTCTGAACTGCACTGCATTTGGATTGTTCCTGTTCCCCCCACTTCTACGGATACAAGAAAAAAACAGTTCCAGGTGATCCTGACTCATTCTCCTAGTTAATATAAATTTCAGTACTGGAGAATCATTCCACAAGTACATTTCAGCTAGTTGCCTCAAACTTAATAAATCTAAAACCATCCCACATACACCCATTTTCCTCCCTGACAAGTACAGACGACTGCCATCATTCAACTTTAGATTCATAAAATACTGTGTACATTTTTCCACTGTGTTGCATACAGTAATTTTGTTTCCCCTAAATACTGGTGACTTGGTACCCTTATTCATTACATTACAAGAATTTAGTAAGTCGAAGGCTGTGTCTACCATTTTTATAAATTTAACTGTCCCCTCACAACCAACAAACTCTGGCAAACCCAAATGTCTACAAAAAATCATTGCATTAGCAACAGAGTTACTAAGCATTTGGGCTGCCAGAGCAACTTTCATTTTTTGTGATTCATACTGAATGTGGGGCCTTTTCATTTTATTAGTTGCATGCAAGCCTTCTTTTTCTTGCAAACTAACTAAATTATTGAAATATTCCCACTTGATAATTTGACCATCACCATCCAGTAGCACTTTCTTTTCTGACAAAGTGTTTCTCATAAGCTTTAGTATATGAGCGGCATCGAATAAACAAAGCACTTTTTTTTTTCTGCATCTGAGGGATTGGGAAACCAACACTGTGAATTTAGCACACCTACCTTAACACCCAATTTTTCCATAACTGATCTATTTGCAGGTGCACCATCACACACTACAGCAACTATACATATTCCAGTCTCCTCAAGTTTACGCAAGTATTGCTGCAGCAGATTAATTTTAGCACTAGCTGGTAACCCATTCAGCAAACAATACCCAACAGGAATTTTCCAACTCCTGTTAAGTGCAGTCGCCATAAACACTAACGCCTCCCTTGCTACCTGACTCTCATCATTCTCCTCACACCCCTGTCCAAAATCAACATAGCCTGCAACCTTATTCCCATCCCATACCAAATCTTTCTTTATAGCCATCTCATCAAACATCAAAGTAGCGAGAATAGGCCCAGAGCTATTTTGTACTTCACTTGCCAATTTCCTGAAACTCTCTTCAGTGAATCCTGGACTGCCATCCACTGAAGTTGCCCATCTACGAAGTGTTCGTGGATGGGGTAATTTCACATGTTTTCTTAAATAACTATAGGCCTGTGCAGAATAAAAATTTAGAGTTAAAGCAAATTGTCTTATTTCTCGCGAATATTCAGGAACTACACACTTTCCTTGCAACGAAATAAGTTGTTTCAAAATGTCACTGTTTTTTTCAGACCCTAACACATCTGTAGCAGAGTCTTGCAGTCTCCTATGTAATCCTGCAACAAGTGTTTCATATGTTGCAATTTTCTGTTTCTTTCTTGATATGCATTGCTTTGCCTGCTTCATTTGCTTCCTGAGTTTTTCGTATCTTTCTTGTAATGACTCATAATTCAATTTCATCTTCTTTGGACTGGGCAAGCAATAGGAATGGTCAGTATATACACTGTAGTTCTCCCTCTCACCTACAAAAAGAAAAAAAAAAAGATTTGTTTTACTATTAGGCTACAGGGTGCTTCAATAACACCATTAACAGCAAAATTAGTATAAGTAAAGACTAAACTAAAATAACTTTAAACTACTTTACCTTGTTCATTTGATCTGTTAACCTCGATTGAAGGTGAGCTTTCCACAATTTGGCGTTTCCTAGGTGCACTCCGTACAGCTTCTGGTTTCTGTAGGTGTTTAGGAAACGAAAATATTGTTGGAACGGCATTTCCAAGTAGCCGCTTTCGATCTGTGGTAGTATACATGAACTTATCCTCAAAATGACAACAGCATATATAACTGTACTTTGTAGGCTGCCACTTGTCACGCCTCATACTGGCTACCCACTGAGTCAGCAACTCCTTGTTTTTCAAAGGAAATCTGTATAAAGAATAAAGACTAGTTTAATTACAGTTCATATACCTAGGCTACTTACCCAATGGTTAATACGCATTTTTACATTCAATAAACAACTGTCAATACATTAAAACACGCCAAATACAACCGTCATCTACCTGGCTTTTTGATGGCCGTGAAGTAAATATAATTTTGAAACTTCGTAAATGCAAAAGTTATGTATAATGAATGTAAATAAACAAATACACGCTGATACACAACGTCCTATATAATCACATATTTCTTTCTTTATACCTACCTAAAGTATGATATTCCCACAGTTTTATCACTGCGGTTACTGCAGTTGTACGCCGAACATACACTGGGCATAATTTATGGCTACTGATAGAGCTTACACGTTAGTTTTGAATATAAACAGAACCGTCTGCTCACGCTGCTGCTTCAAACTGACGTTCTCAAATATGGCGGCCAGTGTTGCTGAGTGCTGCCACCCAGAGCGCTGTAGCTGGCCTATAGCCTCTCTATGTTGTTTATATACCTCTTTGGCGTCATGTCTGTATCCCTTTGAACATGTTTATCTGCAATGAACCACTAAAGGTAATGTTGAGTTTGTAGGCCTACATGGTCGTGATGTGCGTATTCCATCAGTAACAGAAGTATTTTGGGTAATTTGGTAGAATCCGTGTACATCGAAGGAAACGGCATTGCCATCGATATATATCGAATATTCGATATAGTGTTTCTGAACCGGAGATTCGGGCGCTATGCGCCCTCAAGTACTAAAAAAGAAGCTTGTTTAATCTATACCTAACCTAACTTTGACTTTAAAAAACTGATCTGTAGCGTAGCCTTAAGAAGGTTAGGTGTAGGTTAAACAAGAAATTTTTTTTTAGTACGTGAGGGCGCGTAGCGCCCGAATCTCCGGTTCAGAAACACTATACATTCGATATATATCGATGGCTATGCCGTTTCCTTCGATGTACACGGATTCTACCAAATTACCGTATTTTGAATTAAGAGCCATAATCTTATCTCCGCAAATACAAACTAACATTCAACAGCGAGTTGCTGATTACACTTTGTATATTCACAGCTTAACGACATTTCTTTGCTTCTTTTGACAGGGAACATATGAATTTAAAACATTACGACATTCCTTCATGTTTATCGATGATCTAATTTGCATATTAATTCTTTGCAAGGAAAATTCAATTTATGTAGTTCCCTTTCTGATTTCGGTGTATCCTCATTACATTTTGAATATGTTCTGTTTAGGAATGCCTCGTAAATGCCATAGTACAGGAAAGGACAAAGTGAGGCGACGTTAGTTACATAGTACATTAAATAACTAATTATGGCGTTACTGTAAGTTTTACATTGTCATAACTGTTGTGTAATACACTACAAGAAGATGTACAATTTTACTTACGGTGGCGGCATTGTGTGCTGATGTTGGCAACGGCCGTTGAATACTTTTTCAAAAATTAGCCATGTAGAATGAGGGGCATAATTCTTTATGTTCACCATGAAATAAATAATTTATGCTGTTCTGATCAGTAAATTAAACATCCTTCTAAAGCGAATAGTTCGTCGCCAACGATAGGAAGTAAACCGCTGCCACTGCATGTAAAATTTAACCCAGGTAGTATACAAACATTCCTTTTCTTTCTAACTGTATCCCATATGCTTTGCCTTGTCATGGAAACAAAAGAAGTGCATCTTTCGACAGGTTTGCCCACAATAATATCTATGGAGCGAGCATTGCGTTGTGTGCATATTCTCAACATTAAGCTGTAATTACCTCGTGATATTGAGACAAATCCACTCTTTCAACACATTTATTTGCTCTTATGATTGGTTTGTACGGCATTGGCTGCAAAGAAGCCCCATCTCCTTTTCAAAGAGCATCCGCATAACATGAAATAATATCTAAATAAATGTGTCACAGAAGCAACAAAAAGTTGAGGAAGCGTCGCTAAAAGGGCCATTTACACATAGTCATCCATCTTAACAGAACAAAAAAGGAGCAAGATAAAGTCAGCGATTAGTAGATTTTTCCCAATATAACGTGACATTTCCACCTTAATGTTGAGGACACAAAATCTGTTCTGTGCATCTGAATGCTCACTCCAGAGATATTTCTGCTCTGTGCCTGCCACTAGAGATAATTTACACACACGAGCGACAAACTCATGAGAAATGTCTGCTTCGGTACAACGATGTCTTCTTTTACAGAGACAATACTTCTACTTAGAGTTATAATCCGACGTCTGAATATATAGTTCTGTTACACAATGTCGATTTCAACTTCGTGCTTTACGAAGTAATCACTGCAGGATGTGGGGGACATGTATAAGCTGAAAGAGTGGCTGACGCTGCTAACACAGTCAAGACAATTCACTGGAATTACTACATTTAGGGCTGGTTCGCCCATCTCTCGTTAATCTTCTCGTTAGTAAACGAGAAGATGACTTTAACGTCCAGTTAAATGTGCTCGTTATGTGCATTGCGTTTGTCATTGCTAGATACACATCTCGTTTGCTAACCTGGAGAAAACGAGAAGGTACGATATATTTCGACTAGATTGGAAATAGAAACAAATGAAAGTGCCATATGAATAAACGGCTGTTTCCCTTATTTAACTATCAGGGAAGAGGTTAGCAGATAGTTGTTAATTCGCGTTATGGAAAACAAACGCGAGAGAAGCTCGAATTTTATAAAAAGTTATCGCGAGTGTGTTGTGTCCTCAATAGAGAAATATTAGGGTGCATTGGAATGTAAAAAAACGGACGCTACAACATGGAAGGAGAAGAAAAAAGCGACATGATCGCGTGTGGCAAATGAATTCAGTGCTTTCCACGGAAAATGTAGGACAGTAAAAATGCTTAGGGCTTAGTACGATAACATGCCAATTGCGTAGTATCTTAGTGCAAGCTTGCACATAGGCAAAAGGATACTGTTCCTGTAGATCGGGGGAAGGAATCACATTTTAGGCCTCACACTAGGCGCAACAATCATAAGTAAATACTGGGTAATATTTTACAATGCTTCTCGCCGGGCTCCAATGCTTATGTTGGCAACAGATAAACAATGAAGTGTAGAATTGTGTAAATATTTCTCATGATCTACAGAGTAAATGTTATTGCTGGCCGGACGCGGTGGCCGAGGGACTAAGGCGCTCCAGTCACGGTCTGCACGGCCACTTCGGTCGGGGGTTCGAATCCCCCCTCGGGCATGGATATTTTTGCTGTCCTAGTTCGTAAGTAGTTCATAAATAGTTTGTAAGTTTAGGGACTGATGACCCCGTAGTTAAGTCCCATAGACTATACAAACATTTGAACGTTTTTGATTTTTGTTATTGCTGCTCGTTTTACTCGCAGCAAAATTAATACTGTACCTGCTCTATGGTTGACAGGTTCTTGTATATAGCCTTGTGTGTTGAGAAAAAATAGGTTTCTTTTTAATTGAAGTTGTCACAAAAAAATATTTATTGGTCGTCTGAGTTGCCGTAATGACCATTGGTACCAACAAAACCACTGCAGCCTGGCGAGAAGCGTGGTAAAATTTAACCAAATACTGAATTAATAAGTTTGCAGGCATAAATAATGTATTCTGTTTTCTATTATGACAGATAACTTTCAAAATACGTAACTATCTGTTGAACTCTTGAGATGGTCGTGGAGTTTTTCATGTTGCGTTTCCAAGACGAAATATCGTAACAAATTCTGCATCATCTCAGCAGCCGGCCGGGGTGGCCGAGGGGACTGAGGCGCTCCAGTCACGGTCTGCACGGCTACTACGGTCGGGGGTTCGAATCCCCCCTCGGGCATGGATAATTGTGCCGTCCTTAAGATTAACTAGTTCTTAAGTAGTTTGTAAATTTAGGGACTGATGACCCCGTAGTTAAGTCCCATAAGCTATACAAACATTTGAACATTTTTCTTCTCAGCATTCAAAATGATTTGGACGAACATATTCCAACCGTTTTCATCATACTGATTCTCACTGAACTAGCCGTTAACCATAAGTTTGTATTTTGATATCACAACAATAATTTTAAGGTTATGTTGCATATCTGCAATATCTCAAATTCATCTGCTAGCTACTGACATAGATGGGGCGAGAAATATGACGATAAAATTTTTCAATGGAGCTGCTTTCCACACCAGTTTTTCATACATGTATTGCTTCTGTTATTTTGTTTGATAAATTGGTCTTACGATGTGAATATATTGCGCTATTTTAGCGCTTTGGAATCTTTCTACTTTCATACATATTCTCACTTAACTGATAGTTAAGCCGTGTAATGAGCAGAATTCTACTCGTTAATTTAACTGCCAGTTTGAGGTCTTTTAATGTCTGGTTAACTCATAACGAAACATTGACAAACACAGTTCTCCACTAACGACAAGTTAAAATCTTAACTTAATGGGAAGTTCTATACAGACGATCAGCTGACGCCATTCCTTCAACGATTACCCAAACTTACTTTGTCGCACACTGACACCACCATGACGTCTTCTCGAAACAGACATGAACTGCTCTGTTGATTGAATTACCAGACTTGCAGCATTCGTCGAGTTTTCGATAATAGGGAGCACTGAATACAGAATAACTACATTGTCCCCAGTGCAACACTGCAACATACTAATACTTCAGCATACACTTACTGTGAGAGATAAACAGTTTAGTGCTACACCATAGAACCAATACATGGTGCTGTAATCATTATTACTATTTCTCATCTCAACGATAGAAGTGTTTTCAGAAGTTTATGCCAAACAGACAATTACACGCCGCAGTCTTAACTTTATTAACACAAACTAACACTGAACTTATATCATTCCAGAGTACGAACTAAAATTAATTTCATTTTTTTATGAAAAAATTTATGAACGTTCATCATTTTCGACAATGACTTAAATTTGTCGTCTTAGCTGAGTTTATTGACAGAGCTGTTTGCTGACCTAGGTCCGGAACCCTAAAAACCACAATATACACAGGTCCCTCTTTAACAACTGGCGTGAAGCACGGGCATATAAGCCAGTTCTTAAAAAAATCATGAACAAAGTCGAGAGTCATCAGTTTTTCTCATTCCCTGTGAATGAAAAGTGTTGTTTTTATGGTCTTCAGTCAGGAGACTGGTTTGATGCACTCTCCACCCTACTCTATCCTGAGAAAGCCTTTTCGTCTCCTCATAAGAACGGCAACCTACATCTACTTGAATTTGCTTACGTATGCGGTTCTTGGTCTCTCTCTGTGATTTTTACCACACACACGAAGCAATCCCTTATTTTAGTTAAGGTATGCCAAAAATTCCTTTTCTCTCCATTTCTGTTCAGTACCTCTTCATTAGTTTTGTGATCTCCTCACCTAATCTTCAGCATTCTTCTGTAGCACCGTATTTCAAAAGCCTCTATCCTCTTCCTGTCTGCACTGTTTATCGTCCATGTTTTACTCCCGTACAAGACAACACTCCACACAAATTCCTTCAGAAAAGACTTCCTTACACTTTGTTACCAAATTTCTGTTTTTCAAAAATGCTTTTCTTCCCATTGCCGTTCTGCATTTTATATCATCTGTACTGCGACCGCCATATGTTATTTTACTACTCAAGTAACAAAACTCATCTACCATCTTCATTTTTTTCTTTACCTAATCTAATTCCTTCAGCATCACCTGATTTTCTAAGACTGCATTCCATTATCTTTATTTTGCTCTTATTAATGTTCATTTTATTCGCTCTCTTCGTTCTCTTTCGTTTTAGAATGTTTCAAAATATGTACATTCATGAGCCCCTGCCTTACATTGATACCAGTGAAAATCATTTTACAATAGCTGTTATTGTTCCAGAGATATTTTGGGTGAGCAAGATAGCTGGGACAACCTGTAAATATTCAAAATAGATTGCCAAGTCTGAAGAAATAAGGGCCCTCTTAAATATAATTGACACCTATGAAAAACACTTCCTGAAAACTTTCCTGATCCTTCTGCTTCACCAAAGTCCTATTACGCCAGTTTCTCTCGACCTCTAACCTTCGAGAGATTATTTCTCCAAGTATACAATCTGTGCTTCGCTGGTTCCATGATATTCGACCAGGCTTTGTGAAACACCTCTGCCGTATCAGACATAAGTAGTAACTGGGTCACTAGAGTGCATTCGCAGATTATTTAATGACATATTTCATCTTCTTATAAACAGCTGGTTATAGCACGCTAGCCACTTACTAACATTTTATAAATGGATGCAAACCAACACAACCAAAAAATAAAAATTTTCAATCAAATTCTATGCTGTGAATCATATGTCAAATTCTTTTTACCATACATTATTGTATCTTTCGGAATTTTTTCATTATAAGTTGCACACAGCTTCATTGTACTTTCCTGTGTAGCTAACATATTCATTCTTCTAGACATATTGATAACATAGACAGGATAATTTTCAATAAATGTGAATGGACTCACATTAACATCACCATTCAATTGTGTAGTTCTCTTAAAATCTAGGAAAGCATCGTAAGCTTTTAGATAAGTATTTGGCGAATCTAGATTCAACATTTCCCGAGGAAAAATCTCATTTCTTCCATTTTAATATAGATATTCTGTAGTTCAACATGATCGAATACGGAAGAGTCAATTAACTGATTATTTTTCCTTTTTGTCTGGTAAACAACTAAGATGAAATAAGGCATACCAAATTCTGCAGAGTTATGGAAATTTGTAATATATAGCTCAAAACTTCTCATCTCATCCAATCCAGCAATCTCTGTAGTTTGTAGTTCAAAGAAAGGTATGGGAATTTTTGGATTTTTAAGTCTTATCTGCTTCTAATTCAATCGAATATTCTGGTTCAAATTTAACAGCAGCAACACGAATTTTCATTGATTCTACAACAATGTTTCCTTCTTTTGAAAGTGTCGTTACATCTTCAACAGCAGCATTATTTTTATCAGCCCAACGAAGAATAGATTCTCCAGCACTTGATTATCATGTAACAATTACTGTTAAATCTCCTTCCAACATAGATTCTTTATAATCTATATAAAAAAAAAATCACCAAATAATTCTAATGGATAAAGTACTTCATTTTTCTTACTTTTTATCTTTCCATTATTAAGAATGTGACCCTCCATTATTTCCTCATTGACTAGAGTTTAAGTCAATCGAGTAAGAGCTGTTGGACAAAATATTGTTACATCAAACCATTTTTCTACATAGACATCACTTAATTTTTTCTGATTTTCCACCATAAGTTGGATAATCTGTACCATCATCTCCAATAATACTAAAGACCAAAAATAATTTGAATCTTCCCAACAAGAACACAGAGATTAATATAAATATTGGAGATGGTTGAGTTCATCCAAATCATGAACAATTATTTTTGGTCTTCTTATTCCCACCCCCATGAACCACAGACATTGCCGAGGTAGGGTGGCTTGTGTGTCTCAACGATACAGATAGCCATACTGTAGGTGCAACCACAGTGGAGGGGTATCTGTGGAGAGGCAAGACAAACGTGTGGTTCCTGAAGAGGGGCAGCAGCCTTTTCAGTAGTTACAGGGGCAACTGTCCCAAGACCAGCACCACAAACCAAAGATTTTGCCAACAGTGCCGAGTCGCAAGTTAGAAAGAGAAAAACATGAGCTAGCGCAGCTCACATACTGGAGTTATATTTAATTTTTTTTTTTTTTTTTTTTTTTTTTTTTTTTTTTTTATGCCACTGCATAAGTTCCATATTGCAAAAGTATGTAAAAATAAATAAGTAATAATACTATTCACCCTCATAGGGATTAAAGTTTAGGACCCCAACAAGTTTAGGACCCCTATATTATTTCTGCAGCAATCTATAGTATGACAAATTACATAAACAATGGCGTTGATTGCATCACAATACGCCAATTATATCCAGAGATATGAGCATGAGGTTCCCGCCCGAGTCTCAGGACGTGCGCTAGCCATGTGTTTCCCTTATTTAAAGCGTCAACTTCGCTTCACAATATCTCCGGATGTAATTGGCGTATTGTGATGCAATCAACGCCATTGTTTGATCATTGAAGAAATAATTTAGGGTGTCCATTAAAAAAAGCATAAGTTTGTGTTAAAAAAAAATATGCTTTCGTTTTAGAATGTTTCAAAATATGTACATTCATGAGTCCCTGCCTTACATTGAGACTGATGAAAGTCGTTTTACAGTAGCTGTTGTTGTTCCAGAGATATTTTCGGTGAACAAGATAGCTGGAACACCCTGTATATATCAAATGCTGTAAGCTGGGCCTTTCGCTATCGCCAGAGCGCGGGTCTTAATACAAATATGCATTTCGAACGAATGCATGGTGTAAAAAAGCATGTGCTATAGGGGAAGAAATCTAAAACATTAGATATTGCCATCATTCCCTGATGCGTTACTTAGGTGGCGAACAGTGCAACAAATTAAAATATTTAAATAAAGGTAAAGTGACAACAAAGCTGTCAGCCATAAGGCAGGGGCACAGATTTTCTTTAGAGTGCACAATTGGAGACGTGGTATGTGAAAATGATACATGGAAAGTACATCATATAAACGAAATGAAACATACTGTGTGAAGAGAGTAAATAACAATACATTAAATGTGAGTTACGGTACCATGACTATCAAACTTGTATACACGTTTTCGAATGTACTTGTATCGATTCAGCAATTAAGTTCAATATGTGAGACCATATCCACTTGATTTAATGAGTCGCAGCTACTCAAGATGACAGTGATGCCAAAAACTTAGACGCTAATTAGTTATTGATGAACAGGGAATTCAGAGCACCAAGCGGTATAGTTAAACAGCTTCAAAATAAAAGTATGGTGAAAGCATGTACGAGTGGGAATAATTGGTTTGCTATTTCCTTCAGCTAGTAAATGAAGCTGAATCCGATAAGGACTGATTATTAACACAGCCGTACGTCCCCTTAGTAGTGTGGCCAGGATTTGGGTCTGCGGGAGGCTCATTTTTTAAAAATAAAGTCTTTTCAATTTATCAATCTATGACTTGTTTTTACACTTTTTATAATTTAACCAATTACACTACGAAAACAATTGCCCAAGAAATAAAATGAGTAGGCTCGCATTAATATGAAAGTGGAAGAGGAGCAACGTGGTGGAAATGGAGTGTATATAATCAGGTCATAAAATAATTAAGCAGCTTCTGTGTTACTAGCCAAAGAGAAAGGTCTTTACAGTTTAATTAACCTGAGTTTCTATGTGTAAAAATTAAACTAAAATAACGTTATTGTTGTTCGTAATATTGCACTCGGCAGCGGTGCTGACCTGCTAACCAGTGGGTCGCGCATACGAATAATCAATTCGTAACTTCAGCATATAGTCCAGCAGTCAGGTACTTTTACCTGGAAAGTATTGCGAACGTTATGAAATTTTAGTATGTTTTGTGTAGGTACTCTGTGGAGTATAATCGGGAACCGAAAAACCTCGAAATTTTTGGCCTTTTTTCACTATTTCGCTTATACCTTCTAAACCATGCGTTCTTCACGAAACAAGCCTCTGAAAAAAGTTGAAGAGCATAAAATTTCCTACATATTTCACTGGTCAAGGGTGTTTCTTGACCCACTAATGACTGAGATACAGATGTTCAAAAATACAGTAATTTTCTAAAATTACCAAAAATACCTCCAAATCTCAATTTTTGTCTTACAACTTTTATTTGTCTACATTTCTGTGTAACTTTTGTTTGGTGCCCATGAATTTGGACAGAAAAAAAGCCATCTCCGAAGTCTAACAGACAACTTGTAACTTCCGTCTAATGTAACATCAGTTAGCCAATCCCATACTTCTTTCTGACATTTATGCAAGTAATCACAGTGTTATAAAGTGGTAGTGTAGTGTGTGGAAACGTGTGCCCTTTCTAGGTACTGACAGCTCGACGGTAATCTAAGTATCATTGTATGTCAGCAACGTCTACAACAAAACGATACTTCTATTTCTCTCTTCGCTCCTAATACTGAAACAAATCGCAAAGAGTTTAACATCAGTAACAGATTTCTAATTGTATGTTACATAAAATCCTAAAGACATATGAGGTAGACAACCGAAAACATTGAAGAAAGAAGCGGGTCGGAGCGCTGTCCTGGCAATTGCGTCTGCCAATTGAGTGCACCGCCAAGGCGCGCAGTCGAGCGCTGCCGAACAGAACCCGAGGGCGGCCGAAATTACACGTCACTTTCCTGCTCCGAAGTCACGTGTAGCACCGTGGTGCCGGCGTCGGGTGATTTTTATTCGTTTTAGAATTGCGCGGGAGTTTCCCTTGAAGCTGGGCACTTTCCTCTTATTTGCAATTCTTACAGAGCTAACAGCTTGTAAAATAAGTTAGCACTATAAAGTACATCATGTCGAAATACAAGGTTAAGGTTCGTATTATATGACACCGGTGTTTTATCATTTATTGTATATTTTGTATAATTATTGCGGAGAAGGATAGCGAAAGGAAATCAAAGATCTGAATATTATTTAAGTGTAATACGATTTAAAAAATAATGTGAAAACATTGTATCAAAGTGATAATGGTGACTGAAAAACAATCAGAAACATCACTTTTAAGAGGTAGTCTCAAAGATTACTGTAGCAGCAGTAGTGGCCCATCAAATTTTTATAACCCAGTTCCAAATTAACCATATTACCTACAAGACATTTGCCATGCCTAAATCACTGTTTGTGTGTGTGTGTGTGTGTGTGTGTGTGTGTGCCAATGCGTCTGATAATTCTAAATAAATGCCATCTCCTTGAAGTATTCATAGATATGTTATTAGACGAAATTGCTGCACTAAAATTTTTTTTTAGTAGCGTATACTTATACAAAACAAAAATGGTTGTCAGAACAGGTATCGTTGAAAAGTATTTTTCAAAACACAATATTTACAACAAGAAAAAAGTATTTCTTCAGTATTCTGACGAAAACCATTCCTGTTAGTTGAGCTGTTTTATGAAGACTGCATAGCCCAATAGCGGCTGTAGTAGTTGTTTAAATTGACAGTAATAGTAATTGTAAATACCTACCCACATACAGTGTTGTCTAATTAATATTGTGGTGTATGTATAATTAAAAAGAACTTGACACCCACTTGCTGTATTTTATTGTTTGTGGAACAATATTTCTGCCTTGTGTAGTTCTTTTGAAAGTAGTGAATTGTTTTTTTTTTTCAGAATTCATTGGTACTGTACTGGTAATTATTGCATTGAACCATAAGCTACATTAGTAGTTATTTCTTTAGTTTCCTTTTCAGGCTCTGATTAATGTAATTAGATTTTACAGTTAGTTTGTAATAATTTAATGTAGTCCTGTTACATTTTTCATTCATAACCTAGACTTTGGGTACATTTAAACATTTAAATTTCTTATAAAAACTGATTTCAAAGTGGCCCATAGTTCACTTTCAGAATTAGTAAAGAATGGACTATTTGCTAACAGACTAATGGTCTTTCAACAAGGTTGAGACTGGTAAAGTCATTCTAAGGAAACGCATAGGGGTTGATAAGGTGACCATTTCAGTATTTGGTGCATAGATGCCTACACCTCATAATAGTGAAATTACCAAAATATCTCTGTTCTACCCCTAATTAGGTTTGTATATGATGATCAGATAAGCACCAGTTTCTCCATTTTTTTATGGCTACTGCTTAATGATGAGTTGACCTATAGACCTCATTTTTATGCATCAAGTATGTAGAGCATTGAGTGGATATATGAAAAATAAGATACCTCATTTAGATTATTTATGACAAACTTTTTTTGTGCTGCAGTTTAAATTTTATCATTTTTTAATATATCGATCACATTGGAAAAGAGCACAGTCCTCAGTTTTGGTTTTGTAGCTCGCCAGTCCCAGTATTAACTACAAAAAGTAATACTAAGCATCTTCCGTTGCATTTAGTAGTTCGTTCTTCATCTGCAAAAAGAACTGAATTTGATAACCTTCAAAGTCCTGAATGTGTGTGTGTGTGTGTGTGTGTGTGTGTGTGTGTGTGTGTGTGAGAGAGAGAGAGAGAGAGAGAGAGAGAGAAAATAGTGAAACATTCAAAGGAAATAAGTGGTTTGTTGATGAATTTCCTTATTAATGTCATTGCTGTCACTGTCACTATGGAAGATCTTCAGAAAAAATCAAGAAAACGAGTCACAATATGTTCTTTCCTTTATGTAGCTTTTAGTGGAAATTTTTAAATTTTGAAATATCTCAGTTTCCATAAATTAAAAAAAAATAATAGTAATAATTAAAGATAAACCTGTGACATGTGGTGCCTGGTTCTCGATGTACTTTTCAGAAGACTGTCTGTAGCAATTTTAGAGACATACTCTGAAAATGAGTTACTACATGGGCATTATAGATTTTTTACGAAAATATGAAAAGTTTTGAATTACATGCCATATTCCTTCATGCTATGAAAGACACATTTTCATTGCCTCTCTCAATGACACTTCTCAAAAAACACTATCTTCACCTAAACTTGAATTTAACTGGGGATTCCAAGTTCTTTTGTAGAAAACAGTGGTCAAATTATGCTAAGAAATAAACAAAATTTACTTGATATTTAGGCTGTACATCTAAACAAATCGGAAGTTAATTGATTTTGTTTTTAATTTTATAATGGAAGTTTTATTGTTCCTTCTTTTTATCTTCACATGTTTGAGGCTTAAACTAGACTATTCATTTAAATGGGCAATATTTTACGACGCGATTCCTCCTATCTGCTGTGACCCATGATGTCATCAACATGTCAGAAAACCCGTATATGGGATATTTTAATACATCTATATTGTAGATAATAAATAATCTGTAGTTACCCTTGCAAATTACAAATAACAGAATGTACCATCGATCACAGGTCTCAGCCCAAAAACTTTGCACCTTCAGAGCTCACATGCAAATAAAGAAGCCTCTAAACTAGGCATGGCCAACATTTCCACCCAGCGGGTGCACCTGCACCCCGCGGGCGGAGTACACTACAGTTAACGTCCCCAGCCATGACTGTGTGTTGCAGTGTCCCACACGTCGCTGTGCACAGTGCGCTGGGCAGGGGCGCAAAAGGCGGTGTTTGACCATGACTGCTCTAAACTAACCTATACCTTGGTATCGAAGGGAAGCTACAGATAACTTTTTAAACACAAAATATTAATCTATAATCTGTTCTGGTTGTAAACAAACTATTGTCTTTAACTCAGCCTCCACATAGTTACTCACACCTTCTACAAACACATATACGCACCTCGAAACTACCTTGCTGCAATGATGTCATGGGTCAAAGCTGACAGGTAGTTCACGTCCTATAAATAACCCTTTTTATGCCATCAACCCATTCTTGTGTGTGTTTGTGTGTGTGTGTGTGTGTGTGTGTGTGTGTGTGTGTGTGTGTGTGTGTGTGTGTGTGTGTGGCGGGGGGGGGGTCATATATTCTTAAGCTATTTATTGTGTTCCCACCTGTAAATAATACTTACAAAAATTATTATGCTCCTTTTAGGTACTGTAACAATTGTGTTATTGATTGCATGTAACAAACATATTTTTAACCCTGACCAAATGTTACAGATTGGCATAATCGGTGGAACGGGCCTTGCAGATCCAAAACTGTTGGAAGATCAGAAGGAAGTTCATATTGACACACCATTTGGAAAACCATCAGATGTTCTCATTGAAGGAAAGATAAAAGGCATTGATTGTGTTTTCTTAGCAAGGTAGTTGAGCACAAATTTTCAAGGAAGTTAAATTTTGTGTATAGTATTGGTAGTATAGTGTGCTAATGTTGGCAATGAAATATTTGCTTTATTAGGACAATTAATTTACTGACCAGACAAGGGCACATACAAGAACCTGTCAGTTATATTTTAGGAACAGTATTATTTATTTATTTCATGGTCAACACAAAGGATTATTCCTCTCATTCTATGTGACTGGATTTTCAAAGAGCATTCAACAATTGTAAACATAAGCACACTATACCAGCATTAGTAAAATTTCACCAGAACACGTCGTGAACAGCAGTTTGTTTGTATAGCATTTTGCCCCCCACCCCCATCCAAATCCCACAGTTAAATCTCACTCATGTTGTAGACAGGCTTTGTGGATACTTTGTCTACAATAAAATTTCTTTTATTTTGGCAATGCTTCTGGAGTATTGTAACATTTACACAGTGGATTTAGCATCTGTATGCACATACACAAGTACCACTGCAATAAAGGGTGTTTATTAATGAATACTGGGGTTTTAGCGCTTTATAATATTCATTATAGTAAACTTAGTTATAAATGATATGTCAAATGTAAGAGCAACTCACAGTTGTGTTTGGCAACAGTGCGCATGGGCAACCCGCATTGTTTCTGCCGTAATCTGCTAGACAGCGTGTTGTCTCCAGTGATGAATCGACCTTTCACCTTAGTGGACACGGTAACACTCACTGTGTGACACATACCTCCAGATAAAGACACGGCTGGGAGGAGCTGACACCTGTCAGGAATGTGGCAGAGAGCGTAAAGTCTAGTTGCTGAAACAACAGATGAAATAGGACTCTGGGTGGTAATGGAGATGGTGGACACATTGCAAATAGACGAGCGAGGGAGTCATCAAAACAGTAGCATCCATTAGGTGGCCACTCATAGATGACAATCGGCTTGCGTATTGATTGAGTAGACATACCTCGCGGTAATTCAGCATAGGGATTTTCCACAGGACTGGTATAGAAGGCTCCCATTGCCAAACAGATCCCTTGATGATGTATAATGTTGAGACGGCATATAGTTGACAGTCATATAGAGGAGTCGACGATACATTGATAATCTAGTTTCAAGCAAACAAGGGAGCAGTACAATTGGAGGAGAGTAGAATGTTCCGCACCCCATGAAGTGCCCTCAAGTACTCTGAGAACATTAAGTGAGCAGGTACACGAAGCTACGGAAGTGGAGACGTGGGAGGACCAACAAAGTTTCTTGTCAAATGTAAGTTCTAAGAAGTTTTTTGTCTCAGCCAATGGAAGAACATCTGTGCCAAGATGGCGAGTCGATGGAAGAAACACTACGCTGCCAGAAGTTTATATATATACTGTCTTGTCTGCTGAAAAGCAGAACCCATTGTTGGTGCTCCAAAAGCAGAGATGATAAAGCCTCCACTGAATTTACCACTCGAGTAAGCATGTTCATTGGGAGCTGCAGTAGATGGCAAAGTCATCTACAGAGAAGCCGAAACACCTGGTGGGAGCCAACCCACAATAGGGTTGGTTGCAATCGCAAAGAGAACGACACTTCGCACTGAGCCTTATGTGACACCGTTCTCCTGAAGAATGGTGTTAGGGTGAAACCTACATGCACTTTAAATACGTATCTTTTAAAAATTCCTGAATAAAAATAGGCATACGAACCCAGATTCCCCAACCGTGCAAAGTATGGAGGATGCCCCCCCCCCAACAAGTGTCATACACCTTTTCCAAGTCAAAAAACATGACCACTGTGTGCGTTTGTGAGGAGGTTCCTAAATTCAAACCAGCCGACTATTAATCATACATCCAATCACCATGCAGATGCAACTGGTGGGGGAGATTGGACTGTAGTTGGCAGGCTTAGGTATAAGAATGACTATGGCATCACACCAATGTGTATAAAATGTCCCATCCCTCCACATGTGGATATATGTTCGAAGAAGAAAATGCTAGACCTCTGGAGACAGATGTTGTAACATCTATATATGGATGCGTCTGGACCATGATGAAGAGATTGCATCTTGAAGCTCTCTCATGGTAAATTCAGTGTTATAGTAATCATTGTTTTTGAAGGAGAAAGAGAGCGTCCTTCCTTCTGCTGACCATTTTCTAGGGAGGAAATGGAAATGGTAGTTCGCGGAGTGGGAAATCTCAGCGAAGTAGCGGCCCACTTGTTAAAGATGGCAATGGAGTCTACAATGACATTGTTAACAAGAGTAAAGTCAGAGATTGCGGAATGAGCCGAGGTCCCAGAAAGGTTAAGGGTGCAGCCCTCCTCCCTCGGTTTGCTACCTATTCCATTTCCTTGGATGATGAACATCAGCGTCTGTGGGCAAGTGAAATCGCTCTGGCGCTCTCATTGGTCTTCACTTTCAGGGAGCAAACTTTGGGACATTAAACCTCTTCCAACTGTTAGGCTCACCTCCTCTCGGACCCTTCATCGCAAAGAGGTCATTCTCGCCCAGTTATGAATAGGACACTGTTGTTTCAGCCACCACCACTTACTAAGTGGTGACCATGGTCCCATTTGTGGTCACTGTTCCCAAAAATTGCCTGTATGCCATCTTCTGTCTGAATGCCCATTTTTTAGTTTACGCCACAGTCTGAGCTTTCCATTCGAGTTGTCTGATACTTTTTATTCGCCTTAGCAATAAGGTGAAGGAAATTTAACATTCTCCAGCCGGGGAATCCAGCCACATTCCTACAGCAAATCGAAATCTGCATAGGGATTGCCTTGTTTTTACCTTCTCATTTTAGAAAGTTGACTGACTGCAAAGAGCCTTGTCCTTTTATTTCCCATTCCGCATCATCATGCATTTATGTTCAGACTTGGGCACTTATGACCTCAGTAGTTTTGCATCCTAAAACTATAATAAAAAAAAAAAAAAAGGTGAAAGCCACAGACGTACAGTGTAAACACACACACAATGGCTGGAGATGTCAAAGGCCATGCAGTCTACTTAAATTGAGATGTAAAGCCCATATGATGGCAGGATGTTCACCATGCTCGACTCCAGAGGTTCCTGTGCGCACTACACTGCTACCATGGGTGCCGCCTGCCCCAGTGGAAAATTTGGACAACTGTCCCAAGACCAGCACCACAAACCAAAGATTTTGCCAACAGTGCTGAGTCGCAAGTTAGAAAGAGAAAAACATGAGCTAGCACAGCTCACATACTGGAGTTATATTTCATTTGTTTTTTTATGCCACTGCATAATTTCCATATTGCGAAAAGTATGTAAAAATAAATAAGTAATGATACTATTCACCCTCATCCAATCTCATATTAAGGAAAGTATATTACCAGCCACTTGGAGCACCACTATTAAAGTGTATTTTAAAAAACCTGAGGCAGCCTCATAACTGTAAGTAACAGTGACTGTTATTCTACAAAGAAGTCATTCTGTTATATGCTTTAACAACCTGTTGTCTCTAATGTGTTTTGTCATGCTTACTTGCAAACTGTGAACCAAAAAGAAACTTATAGTGTTGTTAAAGTTGTTGGACCCCCCCCCCCTTCTTTTTTACCATATTTTGAGAAAACATTCCATTAAATGAATTAGTGTATGCGCAGATATCAAAATTTACATATTTTATACCAAATTTTCCCACTGTCTAACCAAAGTAGGCTGTCACTTGTCTCAGTCTTTGGTCATGATGCAGGAGAATCATATGTCTTTATAGTGTAAATTAAATATATAATTGAAATCAGTTTGAAAGTATATTCACACTGGGTGTACCAGAAAACTTTTACAAATTGTGGAAGTGAATACCCAAGTCTGCCATTAAACAGTTACTAGTGTCTTGCCGGAATTCTGCTATGATTGCATTGTACAACCACAAAGATTGGCTGTACAAATGTGTTCAGTCTTCTCAAAATGTTGCCTCATCTCCCAAGTTGACTACAGGGCTTTACTTTAATAATTCATGAATTTACAGCTTATATGAACATAAGGAAACCACCTTAAATATTTGAGACTTTTTAACATTGTAAAAATTATGAAGTCTGTTCAAAATTTGGTTGAAAGTGCTCCAAACATTCTAAAGCTACACAAAACATTTTATACATATTAATTCAAAAAATTATAACTTCTAATAAAACACAGTCTTGGTTGCAATCAAGACTGTGTTTTATTAGAAGTTATATTTTATTGGTTGCTGTAACAGATGACCTGATGGAGTGGAAGATATTTTACTCAAAAAATTATGTAACATGTAGTAGGCCTGTACTTTCCATAATGGCGAACATAATTTTCTTGTTTCAGACATGGACGTAAACATACAATTATGCCATCTGCTGTAAATTACAGAGCAAATATTTGGGCTCTTAGAGAGATTGGGTGTACACATATACTGGCTTCAACAGCAAGTGGCTCCTTGAAAGAGGAATTGCATCCTGGGGACGTGGTTATATTAGATTCTTTTATTGATAGGTGAGTATATTACATAAAATTGAATAAAATATCATTATAGTTTTTTTCTCTAATTTTTGATGGGTTAAAAAATTCAGGACCCAAGGAAGGAAGCAGACTTTCTATGATGGTACATCAGAGTTAGCTGTAGGGATCTGTCACCTCCCAATGAATCCTGCTTATTGTCCTGTGACACGGGAAGTTGTTTTGAAGGCAGCACAGGATATAAAACTTCAGTGCCAACCTAAAGGGACATCCTTATGCATTGAGGGTCCTCGTTTTTCTTCTCTCGCAGAAAGCAAACTTTACCGAACATGGGGTGCAGATACTATAAATATGACGACTATACCAGAGGTAAAAAATATTTTAAGAACAGTAACCTATTCTATTGCATCATTATTATGTTTGTAAATTGTGTTTATTATTCTAGGTTGTCCTTGCTAAGGAAGCTGGGCTGTGTTACGTGGCAATTGCCCTGATCACTGATTATGATTGTTGGAAAGAAACTGGTGAGATTGTGAATGTTGAAGACGTTATGAAGACATTTAAGAAAAATATGGATAAAGTTGTGAGTTTAATCTCACATTCAGTAACACTAATTGCTCAACATCAGTGGGACAAGACTATTGATGAATTAAAGGTAATTAACAGATTCTAATTTAGACTTTTATTTTTTCTGTTTGAGTATGTATGTAAAATACAAACTTGTTTTGTTTTTCAGGAGACAGTCACAAACAGTATAATGCTTCCTCATTGACAATAATCTTTATCACAGTACCTCTAGTTCAGAAGTACTGATATACTACATGCAGCATAATCTCAACGGTCTAAAACACCAAAGAAAAATATTTCTGTATTTAAAGAAACCACCGATTGTAATTCACATTAAACTTTCTGTTATATTTCATACTTCAACTGAGGATAATGTACATATTATGGACAAAAGTTTACCATAACTATATACGACATGGAAGAAATGAATTAGAATGATATCAATTCTTTATTAATATTGTTAATATTTTTGTATGCGAGATTTTGTATTATTTTTATTACTCTTAATACCAAATTGTATTTTTCAAATGATTAGTGATATGGAGCTGGAAATAGAGTTGGATGGTAAACTGCATTAAATCTGGAGCTAATTGACACTGGATACTCTGTTTCTAGAGATAAGACAGTGTAAATGAACAAAGTTGACAAACTTTTTTCCCCATCAAGAACTGTGTGCAGTTGATCCAGTGAGGTCCCATATTTTTATTGATAAGAAATCTTGTTATCTCCAGGGCCCACAGTGTTAGTGATGTCGTACATCGACACTTTTGGAAAAGTCTTTTGAGCATTTTTCTGGATTTGTTTTGTAAATGAGTGGATTTCGAGTGTGTGCAACAGTACATAATCTCTGTCTGTGCCAAAGATGGGTTTGGGGTAAGAGACATTCTCATAAACACATATCGCAGAGAACCTATAATTACTAAGTCTGCAAACAATTGTGTTAATAGGTTTTACTAATACCTCCTATAATTCAACAAGTTCACTGTTTATTATAACACGATGGGTACAGGTTTATGCTGAACTGAAGCTGAGGGAGTAATTTATTTTTCTTATTGCATCATCTATATCTATACACCACAGGCCACTACACAGTGTGTGGCAAAAAGGGTACTTTGTGCAGCAGTGTCAATTTCTTTTTCAGTCAGGTATGGATTGTGGGAAAAATGACTCATGGTAAACCTCAGTGTGTGTTCTAATTTTGTGATGTATATGTAAGAAAAAGCGATATATTGAATGACACTTCAATAGTAGCCTCTACCATGATACAAAATGCCTCTCTTGGCAATATCTGCCACTGTAGTTGGTCAGTCATCACTGTGACAATTACATGCTCACTAAAAGGACCTGTAACTCCTATTACTCCCATCTAGTACACCTACCATACTGATGAGCTTTATTTCAGTCGAGCCAAATTAAAATTTGCCTCTCTGCCACAAACACAATGCAGAATTTATCTAGTATCATTGTACAGGACACCTAATGCAGAAATTAAGAGAGAATCTTGGAACAGTCTAGTAGTAATCAAGTATCTGATGTCAAGTAAGGTCAGTAGCTTATGAATATCTCGTGCTATACTTTCTTTCCTTCGTCTTTATAGTTACAAACCCATACAAGTTCTCATTTCACCAGCTATTGATGACACTTAAAATAACATTATTGCATTCAAAAACTCTGTAGTCACTCATATATCAAGTAGATAAAGTTTCAATGGCAAAATATTCTCTTTGCATGCTACCAATTACCCAAATTTTGTTTGTGTCTCAAATTCATTATGATATTTCACTTCGACAGCTGAAGTGAATGGACCATATACATTTTTCTTGAGATTACTGACAGACAGAGAACTTGTCTCAAGTATAAAGAAAAATTCGATATGTTAGCTCAATTTAGTACAGAACAATATATGCTCTAACACGCACCATACACAAATTCAGTTCGAATTTTATACAGTACATTTCTTAATAAATAAATAACACAATAACTATATCTGAAGTGTGTCTACGGGAGGGGATGATTCTTTTACCAAAGGTTGCAGTGCAACCACTGTGTGCACACCTTTGTAGCAGATGTTGACTGCTCAGTAGGCGAGTGTACATGAAGACGTCCACACCTTCAGAAGAGAGAGGTGGGCTCACTCAGCAACAAGAATGAGAATGTGTAGCCTATTCTTCTGCTACATGAATTATGCTAGGTGTTTTTTGCTTTTTAACAGTGTTACAGCAGACATTCAGTGCAGTTGCTTACTGACCGGCGTTTTGGTCTGACACAGAAAAGCACACCTCTTCTTTTGTAAGTGTACCAGATTGTGACAAGAAGAAACACATTTTTATTTTCCTGTATGCTTGCATGTTGATTAGGTACAGATTTGTGTTCTAATACCTATATAGTTCATCAGTAAATAGTGTCGATAGGGAATGTGTGTGTTGCGGCCAGTAAGGACTTTGATCAGGCAGCTTTTAGCTGCTACCAGTGGGTGGTGAGCTGGATGGCAAGATTCCAATGAAGTCCAGCTTGTTTGACACTTCTCCCAATTTGTCTGCTGCTATCATCATTGTGTGACAATTTGTAGGAATATTATGTTCCATTATTTGCTTTCAAGGCAGCAAACAATGACAATGTCATTAACCCAGGTAGTGTGGAATTAGTTTTGGTTTAATTTTTCTCTCAGAAGCTATTAATTACCTTCATATGACTGCACAAGATCATTGTAAGTAATTTTTTTCACAATCATGACTTTAGTTTCGCAATACTGATCTTCTTTCTGGTATGGCATCAAAATGAATGTTTCATAATGTTAATCTGATGAATCATTATTATTAAAACAACATTTAAGATGAAATATATACATACAAATGTCCCAAAAGTTCAAGAAATATAAACCCAACTACGAGGAAGTCTGCAGTATCTTCTATATGAATCTCATCTTTGCAGCTGTATCTAACCACTTTGCAATCGAAAATACAAGCATGGGAGCAGGCGATTCAAAGAAATAAAATATAACACTGTACACGAATTCTTACAGACAAGAATAAGAAAGTAAACTGCCGTTCTCATCCTTCTGGAAGGACGTCAGCACTATCTCGGTTAATGACTACTAAGTTGGAAACATGCTTTGTGTACCCTTCCATCTGTGGGTTGTGAAAGGGAAGAACAGCAGCAATCAAGTTGTGTGATGAGAGGCCAGTTGTCTGCAACCATTTAAATTTGGCTCCGCAACTCAGTGGTGTAGTGAACTCCACATTCTAAGATGGTTGCTCCCCTCAGGAGCTCAGCATTAATTTGTTGAGTACAGGCTTGGCGAACCCGGGGTCCTGAGCCAAGGGCTGTGTCACACCAATAGTCCACTACACCGTAAGCTCTGCATGATTCAACGACCATTGTTCGGCACGACTGTGGAATGTTGTACGTTTCAGAGCCAGGGGATCTTGGCTTAATCACCCGGGTCACAAGGACGCTACAAACCTTTATTTAAAAACAGTCAATCTCAAGGTGTGCTACATGCCGAGGAGATGCATGGCTGTTGAGCTCGAACAGTTGCTAGCAAGCAACCTCTGAGGAACCTGCCGCACCTCAGTTGTATAAGGCTTACCCAGGCAAGCAGGGCTCTGCCTGGGTGGACGTATAGTACCCTAGTTGCTCGTGGGATGAGAATGAAACAAGCCAATAACAGTGTTGCCGAACGTACAACCGGTGTGTCTAAGCGTGGTAAAGTTGACTTTAATGCTGAGAAATATGACCCCCAATCGTTTCCTTCCTTGGCAACGCCATGAGAGGAACATACGGCAAGATCAAGGTGAGGCGTATGCCCCTCAATACTTGGTGTGATCCCGGACTGATGTTTTTTGTTGAGACCATTGAGGGTAGATTTGGCGAGGTGGAGGGCATATCAAAGATGCGGTCCAGCTCAATCCTCATTATGACATCATCTCCAGCACAGTCACGAGCATTGCTTGCCTGTGACAAGCTGGGTGATGTTCCCGTAACGATCACTCTCCACATGAGCCTCAACATGGTATAGGGTATTATATTCCATAAAGATCTTCTGTTGCAGACTGATGATGAGCTGCTTAAGAACTTGGAGCGGAGAGGAGTCCACTTTATACAGTGAGTCCATAAGGGTCCGAAGGCCAATAGGGTCGCTAATGGTGCATTCATCTTGGCCTTCGAGGGCGATTCATTGCCTGAGAAGGTCAATGTGATGATTTACGTTGTGGTGTCAAGCCCTACGTCCCCCCCCCCCATGTGCTATTTCAAATGCTGGAGGTTTGAGCACAACATTCTCCAGGTGTACTGCCAACCCCACCTCTCAAGAGTGTGGACGTGCATCACACCCTGGCGTCTGTTGTGCACCTCCTCCATTCTGTGTGAACTGTGGACAGCACCACTCCCCTTGCTCGTCCACCTGCTCTTTTCTGCATATAGAAAGGAAGATAATGGAATATAATACCCTGGATAGACTGTCTTACTCGGAGGCTAAGAGAGAGTATGACAAACAACATCCAGTCAGCATGAAGACATCCTTTGCTGTGGCTGTATCACAATCTTCATTCGTCCCACCTGTACAGTCGGTCCTAGTGGGCTCCCAAGCCCAACCATCAACATCTGCCCCATTCTCTGGTTCAGAGGATAAAGTCGAAATCCTCGCATTCCCCGTGGATCTGCACTTACTGAACGGTTATACCGTATGGATCTCACAATTCTATAGGTTCTGACCAAAAGGCAGACCACGACCCAATGGAATAATCTGCTCCTCAGCTTTTATTTATGGATTTCCAGCTAGGAGATACAGTCATTCTCCAATGGAACTGCGGCGGTTTCTTCAACCGCATAGCTGACTTGCAGCAGTTGTGCCACATCCCTGTGTTTTGTCTGGCACTGCAGGAAACGTGGTTTCCTATTCAGAGGACCCCAGCCCTTCGAGGCTATCGGGGCTCCTAGCGAAACTGGGCTACATGCGATAGAGCTTCAGGTGGTCACTGTTTACATCCTCACAACTGTCCCTTGTGCTGCTGTGCCTCCTCAAACGACCCTAGAGGCAGTCGCTGTTCGCATCTGGGCGGGGCTTTTTGCGTGGTGCGAGGCACCTACTCGGCAATCGACCTCTCTCTATGTAGTCAGTCAGCTCCCACATTTCCACTGGAGGACCCATGAAGACCTTTATGGCAGCGACCAGTTTCCGATCCTTGTTTCGCAGCTGCATTTCCAACCTGCACACCTTGATGATCTCTGCGTAGAGCTGATTGGCAGGATTACACCTCCATTGCTACTTATCTTGTACCAGTGCCTGCCAACTTGGACACTGCAGTTCTTCAAGTCACTGCTTCCATCATTCTGCCACTGAGGCCACTGTTCCCACAACCTCTGGCTCCCCTTGGCTTAAGTCCGTGCCCTGGTGAACGCCAGAAATTGCTGCAGCCATTGGCGCCGCCCATCATAGAAAACCTGATAGCCTTCAAATGGCTCTGGGCCCAAGCTCGACAGCTCATCCAGCAGAGCAAGCAGGACAGCTGGGAAAAGTATGTTAACCAGCATTGGCTCTCGCGCTTTGCCATCTAAGGTGTGGTCCCAGGTTAGGTGCCTTTTTGGGTACCGCCCATCAGCAGCAATCCCCAGCTTACAGATCCAGAGCATATGGCGGAGCATTATGCTCACAACTCCGAAGCTGCAGCATACAGTGCAGATTTCCGTGCACTCAAAGAGTGGGTTGAACGGCACCTGCTGTCCTATATGTGCCAGGTAAGAAACATACAATTTCCCGTTCAGTGAATGGGAATTCCAAACTGTCCTCGCCACATACCCTGATACCTCTCCGGGACCAGGCAGCATTCATAACCAGTTCATCTGGCACCTTCCAGCAGAGTTCCAACACCTGCTTCTCGCCTTCAAATGTTCAAATGTTTGTATAGTTTATGGGACTTAACTATGGGGCCATCAGTCCCTAAACTTACAAACTACTTATCAACTAGCTTATCCTAAGGACGGCACAAATATCCATGCCCGAGGGTGGATTCGAACCCCCCGACCGTAGTGGCCGTACAGACCGTGACTGGAGCGCCTCAGTCCCCTCGGCCACCGCAGCCGGCCTTCTTGCCTTGTTCAACCATCTGTGGGCAGGGGGGGGGGGGCTTTCCTGTCACAGTGGTGGGAAAGCATCATTATCCCAGTGATGAAACCTGGTGCCGACCCACAGGTGGCTGACAGTTACTGCCCGATCAGCCTCACAAACGTTCTTTGCAAGCTCTTAGAACGCATGGTGAGTCAGCGGCTCTTGTGGATACTTGAACATCGGGGTCTGTTGTCCCCACGACGGGGTTTTCCGCCAAGGCCGCTCCACTGTAGATAACCGGGTGGCTCTGCAGTCTGCCATCCGTACGGCACTTATCAGGTGTGGGCAACTTGTTGCTGTCTTTTTTGACCCCAGGAAGGCTTACGATACCACCTGGTGCCACCACATTCTGGCTACACTGCACGGTTGGGTCTTGAGGGGTCCGCTTCCGCTTTTTATTCAAAACTTTCCTTCCTTCCGCTCTTTTTGGGTACAGGTTGGTACTTCTCTCAGCTCCCCCCAAGCCCAGGAGAAGTGAGTCCTGCAGGGGTCTGTCCTTAGTGTCCCTCTCTTTTTAATTGCAATCAATGGTCTCGTGGAGGCAGTGGGGTCATCGATTTCTTCCTCCTTGTTCGCCAATGAGTTTTGTTTATACATCAGCTCAGCTACCATTTATGTTGCTGAAAGACGTCTGCAGTGCACCATCCAAAAGGCGCAGTCGTGGGCCTCTACCCATGGGTTTCAGTTCTCTCCATCGAAAACCCAGGTTATGCACTTTTGCCACTGTCCATTTGGACCTAGAACTTTATTTGTACGGCGAACAGCTTTGTGTCAGAGAGACTCACCGATTTCTCGGCATGCTCTTCATCAGTTCAAGCAGAAGTGCTGGCAGTACTTAAATATTTTACGATGCCTCAGCCACACTGGTTGGGGAGCCGCCCGTCCAAGTCTTTTGCAGATCTATAAAGCTCTCATTGAATCACGCCTTGATTATGGGAGCTTTGTGTACAATTCAGCAGCCCCATCTGTATTGCGAGTCTTGGACCCTATCTCCATAGTAGCGTCCATTTAGCTACAGGGCCCTTTTGGACAAGTCCAATGGCAAGCCTCCTTGCTGAAGCTGGAGTCCTTCCTCTGCGATTTCTCTGGCAGCAGTTGTTATCCTCCTATGCTGCCCATGTTTACGCATCACCTTACCATCTGAATTGCAGGCTTCTTTCCCCAGCTGCAGCACTCCTGTCCCCCTGATGACTGCTGAGGTCGGCTCTCCCGATCACGGTACGTGTTTGTTCCTCCCACTTTTAACTGCCCTTACCATACCGTTCCTTGGTCCCTTCCAAGTTTTTAGCTTCGGCTGGAGTTGTCGCATGAGTCGAAAGCCTCTATTGCACTGCCAAATCTCCGTTGCCAGTTTCAGGTGGTTTTGGTGTCATTTCGTGGTGCGGAAGTTGTGTACACGGATGGTTCCCTAGTCGACGGCTGTGCTGGGTATGCTTATGCCCATGGTGAGCATATCGAACAGCATTCGCTGCCCTGTGGGAGTAGCGTGTTCACAGCGGAATTGGTTGCCAACTTTCGGGCACTTGAACATCTCAGAGCCTGCCCTGGGGAGTCTATAGTTATCTGTTCTGATGTCCTGAGTGGCTTGCAAGCCCTTGGCAAGTGTTTCCAACACACCCTTCGGTGCGATCAATACAGGAATCTGTTTGCAGTCTGGTTGTACTGTGGTTTTCGTTTGGACCCCGGGGCACATCGGCATTCCTGGAAATGAACGTGAGGATGAGCTGGCTAAGCAGGATACTACGTCCAGTCCGTTGGAAATTGGTCTTCCGGAGAGTGATTTCCAACTGGAGTTCCATTGGAAGATACTTGGCCTTTGGAATGCCAAGTGTTTGTTGTCTGTCGCCTGCAAATTGGCCGCATGTGGCTGACACATGGCCTTCTTCTTCGGCGGGAGGACGCGCCACTGTGTGGCTGTGGCGCCTCCTTGACTGTGGTCCACATTCTGGTGTACTGTCTACTTTTAGTTGCCTTGCAACACTCTTTTAATCTGCCAGATGCGCTTTCTTTTATGCTAGAAGACAAGGCTGCTATGGTTGACCATGTTTTAGGTTTTATTCTCACAGCTGGTTTTTATCGTATGATTTAATGGTGGGTACCCAAGCCTGTTCTTTTAGGCATCCACCATTCAAACGGTTTTAGTCTGTTGTCACTTTTGACCTGTCAATCCTATCTTTGACTGGCAGTTCTAGTATGTGCAGAATGGCTAGTTCATCCATTATTATCCTTGCGATCAGCCAGCCACAATCTTCTGCTTTGCTATTTTACTACTATTGTCTATTTGGCCGACTACTTTAATGATTTTCCTTTTATGTTGTCGTTTTAGCACTCATTGTCACTTTGACCATCTCGTGTAGTAGATGTGGAGTACTTGATTTTTAACTGCGGATAAAATAATGTGCTCTCTTAGCTGGGAACAGGGGATTGATAAACCAGCCATTTAGCCCCCTTTAAAAACCCAACAACAATCTAAGATGGTTGCTAATAATGTTAATGCAGCTCAAACTAATTTTTTATTGTGAAGATGATACACACAGAGCATGAGTTAGGATATATCTTCTTGTAACTATTTGTGGGCTAAGTTTTAATAACAGAAGAGTGAAATGCATCAAAAACATTTTTGGTAACTCAAAAGCTTTCTTTGCAAGGAGTAGTGGTCAGTGATAGAGATCAAATGCTGGAAAATCAGAGGAGGATTTCATAATTCCCTGGACCTCCTGCTTGCTAGGCAGATGCTTTAAACCACTCATCTAACACAGCGTTAAAAGTTTAGGTGGCTACACGGACTGTTTAAGAGGACATCTCCCTCCACAACACATACTTCAAATCTGTCTCAGTGTTCCCCTATTAAAAACGTATCAAATTGCTGGGGCTCTCCTACATTGGAATAGCACCCCAGCAAAGAATGTGAATGGGAACAATCCCGCCTTTTTCCTCAGGCAGAGGTGATATAAATATCAACAATAATTCAATTCCTTGAGACATAAATTGTCTCATTATACCATAGGTATTGAAGATACGTGTTGTGGAGGGAGACATGCTCTAAGACAGTCTGTGAAGCCACCTTATCCATAATGCTGTGTTAGCTAAGTGGCTTAAAGCCTAGTAAGCAGGTCCCGGGTTCAAATCCTGGCCAGCACAAATTATAATTCAATTCCTCTCCTTATCTTCAATATGTTTGGTAAAATAAGACAATTTATGTCTCAAGGAGTTGAATTATTGTTGAATTCAACAGTTCTTGTGAATTATTATGAATACAGGTAATACAGCGGAATTAATAAGTGGCTCCTTTTACCAACCCCTAACTCAGATGATGTAAAGTTCTAAGAAAACTTGGGACTCATATAGGTATTATTGGCGAAAATAGCTGTTCTAAACTGGCGATAGACAAAAAATTTATTGAAATTATACTATATGCGTTCTCTGAAAATTATTTTTGAGCAATTACTTCATGAGCCCTTCCAAAAACACTTGCCATCTTAACCATAAATAATCTAGAGCAGTAGTACTCAACCAGAAGCCCAGGGCCACTTGCGGCCCGCCAAGCTTTGTTGAGGGGCCCGGCAAGCTTTTCCACCATATTCAAAATTTCGCAATAAAAATCTCAAATGGTTGGCTGATAAAAATGGGTGAGATGCGTACAGAAATAATGATGAAACCAATGCCCTACATTTAAGCAGCACATCATTTATTGTGCAGTCCCGTCTCAGTAATTGTGTGGCATGAGAAGGTATGCCTAGAATGAATTTAGTTGGGTTGCTGTGATTGGAAGCATTTTAATACTGGCGTGATAGCCATGAAGACTACACATTTCCTCCGATGAGAACTAGTCCAAAACAGCACGCCACAATTACCTATTGGTAAACTGTTGCAAATCAAACATCTATGCAATAACACTACCAGTTTCATTAAATTTTCCACTGTTGGCTGTGTAATTCCAAGGGGAAGAACTCAATTATTCTACCAAATATGGCTTTTATATTTATTGTACTCTAGCTTCCACCATTTTATGTTTGCGCGGCCGCATTAGTGTGCTGCGCCGTCCCCCTGACTAAGCTGCTGAACGTGGGTGTCAGTGGACCATAGCTACCTGCGGGATTTGGGAAATCGTGGAAAAGGGCATTTCCACCACCAAGGCCCCTGTTCAATCATCATGTCACAGACAAGTCTATATGTTTGTTTTGCTTGTGTCTGGGTGCTGTATTTCTGTGTCTGTAATGAGGGTGAAGACTGAGAAAATAATTATTCGCCATGTCAGGAGGGGCTTGTAAAGAAATGAAAAATATCCGATGAAAGAAGCCTGTTTCCAGATCAGTGGGAAATCGTCTCTTTTGTAGTGCAAAATAAACATGGGTCAGCAACTTTTTTAATTTGCTGTGAAAGTGTTAGATCAAAGAAATATAATATTGATCACCATTTTACTACAAAACACTGAAAACTTTTCCTCTAGGTTCCACCGTGAGATGGGAGTAACTGGCAGCTTTGAAAAGTTCTTTGGTGCAACAACAAAACATTATGTCAGAGATGATGTCAGTGGTAACAAAGGCATAATATGAAATTTGTTATATACTTTGTAAGAATATGAAACCATTTACTGATGCAGAAATATTAAAGGAGTGTTTTTTAACTGCTTCCAGTGTATTATTTGATAAAAAAAAAAAAAAAAAAAAAGTAATTGGAGAAATTAAAAAAACTCCACCTCTCAGATTCAATCTCCATTAGACATATTGAAGATATAGTATACTATATTCGTGATCAAATAGGTCAAGACTTAAAAAACTGCAAGTTCTTTAGCATGGCTCTTGATTCCAGTACTGACATTTCAGCAACATCACAATGTTCAGTTTTTGTTAGATATTGTACTGAAGACAACTTGGTTCAAGAAGATTTTTTAAAATTTCTCCCAATGGAGGGCCAAACCAGAGGTAGAGACTATATTGATATTATTTGCAATTTCTTTGAACAGAACAATATTTATATAAGACAATTAGTTTGTCCTTCAATGACAGGCTCGGAAAATGGGTTTATTTCACTGTTAAAAAAGAAATATGGTTTAACAAATCTAATTACATTTCATTGCATTATTCACCAGGAAAACGGCTTTGTGCATAAAATGTCCTGAAATAGACTCTGCGATGAAAACTGTCGTAAGTACAGTGAATTACATCCGAGCAGGAGAACTGATCCACAGAAAATTCAAAAGCCTTTTCGAGGCAGTGGGCAGTTCTAATGTGAAACTTATGTTGTTGAGATTTTTATTCTGCTCTTCCAACTATTTATAGTGCACAATGGACCTGACCTATTGTACCCGTGGCTCCTGCAAGGAAGACATCAACAGCAGAAAGACGCTCCTTGCCTACCTACATTTGGTGAAACTATCACTTATGTAAAGATAGACGTAGATGACATCTCCTGTAAGAAAAAAAATCTTAAAATTAACAGTGTAACTAGTGAGGATCAGTTCAGGTACTAAAGTGATGTCACTAGTTACTGAAATGAAAAACTAATTGTGAATCACTCATTTTATTATTTTAACCATTTTCGAAAACTCAAATTTATAAAAACAATTAATCAGATATTTTAATTTCCAAGTTCCAGATAGGTCGACAGTATAGATGAAACATATAAGCAATTTCAAAATAAAATTAAGTTGTAGAATTGCTGAACAACCATGCCTACTTGACTTTAAAATTAATTCAGTTTCCGTTCAAGGCTGTCGCAAAGTCTGAAATGTTACACAATGGTTAAAATATGTATTTGTTATTGCTATTTGGGGATGGGTGGAATTCCCCTAAAGCGTTTGCACACAATACCGTTAAATGCGTCGATGGCTGCTAGCTGCGTCTTCGCTGAAACCGAAAATAAATATCTGTCTTGATTGAGTACAGCTGATTGCACTTTTCCTGCATCTTGATGAAGTCAAGAACGACCTGCGAATGCTAGTCTAGTTATACATTGGTGTGGTACGTCAGACTACCCCCCACGTTGCCACTCAAAAATGCGCTGTCAAGCGTTTACTAATTCTCTCTGTGTTCACACTGGATATGAACTATCTTGGCCAACAATATGAACAACACACAATCTTTAGTACTCTCTACTGGAGATTCACTACGATTCGCTCCACAACAGAGGTGCTCCGTACAGTGCAATAGTTCGCCAGAGTCTTTATCGCCTCTCCACACAAAAATAGCTGTGAGAGTGTCGCACCACTTGTGTGCGACCATACACAGCCAGGTGCGAGGGCGCATGTCTCTCTCCCTTAATTTCTTCTGCTCCGCTTGTGTATTTCTTTCGGGGACGCTGGGGCTACCCCGACAGTGGCTCACCTGCGAATGGGATAGTGTGCTTTAAAACACCGTATGACTCGCCGGCCAATAGTAAGTCAGCTAATGTCTCGTTTAGGCATTCCTCTCAAAATAAACAGTACCTTCTGGAATTCACTTTTCTTGAGTGTCCTAACAAGTTGCTAGTAAACATGCTTTGTGAGAAAAAAAAGTATTGTCTGGTTCTTTTTAAATGGCTTTCAAAGAGTTTTCGAAAGCGTTGTGTTTCCCCAGTGTGTAATGAGGATTTTTAACTTGCTTTTGTGCCTAAGACCGCCTGGACTGGCCTATTGTGGGGACCTCTGCCCACCTGCACTTTCCGGCCAGCCGTCGCCGCGCGGCCGCCTCGCCTCCGCTTTACAAAAACTCTGGGTGTTTGTTCACTAGTACGCGTCAGCCTTCATTATCTTGTCGAACTTGCGATATGATCTCGTAATTTGCACATCAAACTGTAATTATTATCATTGAAAATGTCTATATCCCATAGTGTTTATATTCAAAAGATTCGTCTTGACGAGTAGAATATGATTGTGAGGTAGGAATATGCAGGAAATGACAGTGAGGAAAACTTGACTCCTTACACAGTCAATACAGCAATGTTCTTTTACATTGCTTCAGTTCGTTGGCTTAGCAGAGGCAAGGTGTTGGAAACATTATTTTTTCTTTGCGACAAGAAATTATGCTGTATTTACAGCAAAACAATAAAATGTGCAGTGAAATGCAAGATGATGGATGGTGATATATTTTAGCCTTTTTGTGTGACATTACAGATAAACTTAACTCGCTCAATTTGGAATTACAAGGTGACAATAAAATAATTTTACAGATGGCAAATAAAATATTTGCATTCGAAGAGAAGCTTAAAATTTCCCAACAATGATTAAAGCTAAAAAGGAAGGTATTAAAATTTCTTCAGATAACTGTATGAAGATTTCAAATTACTTAATGGAATTATCAGTAGAATTTAAAAGTAGATTAAGTTATTTAAGGACAATTAAAAGCCTGTTGGTACTTCTCGATAATCCGTGGCACTTAGATCCAACAGTCATATCAGAAATGGCAGGCATATTGGGATGTAGTTACATACAGATGTTTGACGAATTTATAAAGTTCAAGAACAACACATATTTGGAAGCTTTATTTAAAGAAAAGAGGGTGGAAAAGGATTATGTGGATTGTTTGAAAACTGTGCCTGGACCATACAGAACAGTACAAAAATTTGAAACTTCCTGGCAGATTAAAATTGTGTGACGGAACTGGGACTCGAACCTGGGACCTTTGCCTTTCGTGGGCAAGCGCACTACCGACTGTGCTATCCCGACACGACTCACGATACCGCCCCACAGCTTCACTTCCGCCAGCACCTTGCCTCCTACTTTCCAAACTTCACAGAAGCTCTGCTGCAAACACACAAGACTAGCACTCCTGGAAGAAAGGATATGGTGGAGACATGGCTTAGCCACAGTGGCTAAGTACAAAAATGTGCTCAACTTTTTCTCACATTTTTCGCATCAACTTTTATTTGTGAATTGTCATTGTTAAAAAGTGTACACAGTTTAGTCTTTGTGTAATAAATACATTCATTATGTAATTTACTTTTCTTTTTTATTTTAATTGTATTACTTGTCTTAATTAAGTTGATCTTCTTATGTCATAAAGATGTGACTGGTACTATTCACGCAAAATTAGTTGACAATCGGCACAGCGGGCTCTTCCGCCCTTGTGTGTTTTATCTTGCGCACGGTGTTTCTTTTTCTCTTATTTGCTTTAGTGTAACTTAGGGACTTTCTAAGATTAATTTGTACTACCTGTGAATGCAAAATGTCTTTACGGATGCTCCCACCAGCACTGTGCCGAGTGTCAACTTGCGCAGATAGTACTTGTCAGAATATACTTCCAGTTGACTGTGTTATGTCCTGACTGCTGCCAACCTCAGTATTTCTAATAGTGTGGCAAAATCTTGCATTTTGTTAAGTCAAGCAGAAATTTAAGTGAACAATTTTTTTTTTTTTTTTTTACAGTTGTGTTAGGTTCTCTTAAAATAGACCGTGGTTCACCATCACATGGCCTGGCATTGATTTTATGTTTTTAATTAAGACTTGACACCTAGTGATGTCTTATTTATTTTAACTGTGTGACATGCATGCCAGTATGCATAAGGATGCATATAATGTACCTGTTTGATTAGTCTGTGTAGTTCTCTTCTGTGAAGATGGTTTGTAACCGAAACTGGTAGAAGATTGAAAAGTAATAAACAGCTGATGGTTTACAGTATGCATTTCCTCAAATATCTTACGGCTGTTGAATCACATCTCAATAAAAGTTTGATCATATTTCAGTGCCATAACTGTATTATATAACTTTGCTTTTAATTAACCATGGACCGTCTCTCGGAGATCTATATATATATTTTTTTTTCCTAGCATGATATTTGATAGATCGCTGTAAATCAACACGGGTTATTCCTATTGGATGTGAGTAAAGATGCCAGAAGTCTAGAACTTTTACCTCATTGTTATCCTTATTAAACTCCACTGCAAACAGGGAGGTGTTGTCAGTTTAAAATATGTACCTGTAAGTGACATCGTAGCTCCAAAAAGAAACATCCAATTTTAAACCAGGGCCTTCCATTCTTTTAACTGTCATTAAAAGTCTGTTCAGCTATTTAAGTTTCAGTAGCCAAGTTAAGTAATAATATTTACCATCAGCATTCTCTCGTGTTATATGCTTCTTAATACATAAGAGTTACACCACGTTAGGTAGTCCCAGGTTGTATGCTGATGATGATTGGTGGTATAGGATGCTCAACATCAGTGCCCATGCTCAAACCTAAATGGATGGAAGAAAAATGGCACATGTCGGACGGACTTGTGAAATATAAGAGTACACCTACAGTTGTAGGATATCTTAAAACAACTTATAAAAGGACTAAAACTGAGGATAAAACATTGACAGATGTATGTGGCCCGGTGACTACTTAAAGAATAAAGGGTGACCGAGCCACTCTGACACACATTAAAATCGCACACCCTGTAATTTGGGAAGAAGTCCAGACATGGTACAAAATCTTAAGACACAATCCACAGATGCCTCATCGGCACCTAAAATAGATTTCAGGTCCTGTGAGACCCAAATTTACCCTGATACCAGCATATAAAATGTCTTCTGTTAAAGTATGTTGTATTGACAGTTGTGTCCTACATCTGTCACACTCCAGCAGTTCTGTGTAAAAGAAAACCCTGTGTCAGCAGGCAATGTCCAATTCGAAGATGAGTGAGGGTGACTTCATCAGCACGTCGAGGGCAGAAGGATGTATGCCATGGGCGGACTGAGGATTTTAGTGCACATAGTTTATTGTCCGCCACATCCAGCCACTGATTCTCCCACAAGGCGACGGTAGTTCGTGTCACAAAGGAGGTAACGGCTTTCAGCGGGACAGTACAGCATACAGCAGGGGGAGAGAGAACAAGCCTCTTTAGCTGCTGCATCGGCCAGTTCATTTGCCTGGATCCCTATGTGCCCAGGAACCCAAGAGAAGATTATCTCCTTGTGGTGTCGTTGCAGTGCAAGGAGAGCATCCTGTATGTCCTGCACCATCCGATCTGCCGGATACATTTGGTCAACAGCAAGAAGGGTGCTGTGGGAGTCTGAGCAGATCAGGAACTTCATACCTTGATGCCTTTTGATCTGTTCTAGTGCCCTCAGGATAGCAAACAGTTCTGCATAGTAGACGGAAAACTGTTTTCGGAGCCCTATCCGAAGGACAGAATCAGGGAACACGACGGAGTAGCCGAGACTATCTCCCTACTTGGATCCATCTGTATAGACGATAATAAAATCTACATGGTGGTTTAAAATATCCAAAAATCTACTTTTATAAAAAAATGTCGGAGGTACTAGGCTTCTTAGAAGCAGTCAGATCTAAAATCAATGTAGGCCTATGAAGGATCCAGGGAGATCCCCTACTCCACCCCTGGCGTTCAACTTTAATGCCCTGCACCTGCAGCAACTCAAGGTTGTCCTGTACTCGAATCCCAAACGGTCTCGTAACCTGTGGGCGGTTATGGAACAAACATTGGTTTGTCTGCTGTGCAACACAGAGAGAAAGTAACGTGTGCGGAACTGACTGAGGGCTGTACGCGAGGCGTGCCACAAGCAGAAGACGGTAAATAGAAAGCGGGGGCTCACCAGCTTCTGCACACAGGGTAAGTATTGGACTTGTGCAATATGCACCAGTTGCCAGCTTGATACCTTCGTTTTGTACTGCATCCAGTATTTTCAGGTAGGAAAGGCCTGGCCGACCCATAGACCTGCTAGTCATATTCCAGTCTGGGCAGCATGAAAGTTTTGTAGAACTGGAGCAGACGTGCTCTATTGGCACCTCAAGACTGATGACTTAAGACATTTCAGGATAGTTAGAGCCTTGAGGCCCAACAGTTTGACCTCTTTAAGGTGCGGAAAGCACGATAGCCTCTTGTTGAAAATGAGGCCAAGAGATATTTCACCTTGTCCTGAAAAGTGAGAACAGTGTCCCCTAGTTTAAAAACAGGTGTATTAAGAAGGGAATGGGAGTGATTAAAATCCACACAGACAGTTTTCTCAGAGGAAAGTGTGAAACTAGTGGTGTTACACCATTCCTCCAACTGCCTGATCGTCAAATGCAATTGACGAGCTGCCGCTGCAATGGAGGAGGACGCACTGAAGATGGACAAGTCGTCCAAGAACAAAGAGCAATGTACAGGCGGTCGTACAGTGGATCTAATGTCGTTGTTGGCTATAGTGAATGCCGTTAGGCTTAAAACACTCCCTTGCGGGACACCATGCTCTTGTTTAAAACGGTCAGACAAGGCATTCCCAACCTTGTATCTAAACTACCTTTCAGAGACGAAAGATTGGATAAAAGTGGGCCAATGTCCACAAAAACCCCATTCGTACAGCTGCTGTACAACAAGGCATTGTCATGTAGTATCATATGCCTTTTCAAGGTCAAAGAAAACACAGATTATGTGTTGCTTCCATAAGAAAGCTTGTTGGATCGCACTTTCAAGCAGGTTGAGGTTATCCAGTGTAGAGTGGTATGTCCTGAACCCGCATTGAGAGAGACTAAGTAAGAATCTCCTTTCAAGGACACATACTAAGCACCGGTTGACCATATGCTCCAAAGCCTTGCCAATGCAGCTCATTAGGCTAAAGCTCTGATAACTACTTGGATCGGTGCGATCTTTCCCTGGTTTTAAAATTGGAATTAAAAATGGATTCTTTCCAAGAACTTGTAAAGTTCCCCATAATCCAAATCTCATTAAAAAGATGTAAGAGGACCTCCTTTGACTGGGATGCCAACTATTTCAGCAGTCTGTATGGTATCTCGTCACAGCCAGGTGCAGAATCATGAGCTGCTGACAATGCAGATTCCAGATCCCACATCGAGAAAGGTTGGTTGTCGTACTCAACGTTGGAGGAACAGAGGTCAAAGCCAACCCTCTCCTGTATCGTCCGATATTGACGGAAGACTGGATCCTGGCGAGAATCGAATGTAGCAGCTGCATAGGATTCTTGCCATAACTTGAGCAATGTCCCTGGGCGATTTTAAAATACATCTCTGCCCTCGCACAGCTGCTATTGGCGGTCGGGAGTTACACCCCAAAATCATCCTAATGGCTTCCCATACTTTATCTGCAGGCTTGGACCTATCACTGGAGTTCAGGAACTCCTGCCAAGATCTCTGCTTACTCTCTCTAATAATTCTCCTTGCCACTCGAAAATTGCCAAATTCGCATCAGTAGGGCACCGACGGAATCGCCGCAATGCTGCTCTTCTGTCCCTGATCACTGAACAACAAGCATCGTTTCACCAAGGGACAGCTGGTCACTGAAGCGTTGGCATCGATTTCGGGATGGAGGTGTCAGCAGCACTGTGAATCACTGTTGAGATGTGATCCACCCACTCTTGGACACCTTGACACCACCTGAAAATAGCCAACTGCTGAAAAAGTGTCCCGTTAGCTTTGCACAGCTGGCATCTCAGTGGCTTCCCACTGTAATCTATTGCGGTTGGCAAGTCTACGCAAACAAGATAGTGATCGCTGAAGGTCATCGTCCACGCTCCACTGAGCAGTGTGTGCAAGAGGAGGCGAGAAAAGGGAGAGGTCTATGGCTGAAGACGGACCTGTAGCAGTACTAAAACGTGTAGACTGGCCTGTGTTCAGCAAGACAACATCAGAGGAGTGTATCACAGTCTCAACCGTCCGTCCCCTGGGGCAGTTGTTGTTAGAGCCCCATAGTGCATTATGCGCATTAAAATCTCCTAAAAGAAGAAAGGAATGAGAGAGTTCTCCAATAAGCTGTGTCAGAAAATTACTGTCAAGATGCTCACCAGGCGGTAAGTAAAGGGAGCAGACTGTGGTATCATGATGGGCCAGTATACGAACAGCAACTGCTTGCAGTGTAGTGGTCAATGGCACAGGTGAGGAGTGAAAAGTGTCCCTGATGAACACTGCCACACCACCTTGTGCCCTATCACCCGTTAGGTCGTCTTTCCTATGGAGTTTATAGCCTCTCAGGACAGGTGTGCCAGTCTGTTTGAAGTGTGTGTCTTGAAGGGAGACACAGAAAGGCCTATCCTTCACAAAAAGCTGCAGTTCCTCCAAATAAGTCCTGAATCCAGCCAAATTCCACTGCAGTTTGGGAGCCATGTCACCTGTGTGGGTCTATTCATTCAAGATGGCAATTTTCAGCAACATTCTACACTCTGTTTTCATGTAGTTATCTTACAGGTCATTCACAATGAAGTTTTGAAATTTGCTCTTGTTGCCCAAAGAGCCGTTCATGATTGTTTAAAAATGAGAAACTAAGCAGCTAATTTGATATTTGAGACTTTGGTCTCTTAATATTGATATTTTATTAGTTTCCTTATTTGTGACCTACCAAATACTTTTTCAGCTTTGCTTCACTGAATTTAGGAAACTGGATAAACTTTAATGATAGCTTTTACAACTTTAAAAGAGGAGGAGGCAAAATGATTTTATTGGCCTCAACTAAAGGACTGTTTATCACAGTTTTATTTTCAATAATATGTAATTTCCTTGCAGGCAATTCCTTGACAGTATAAAGGTTTCTGGTATCAACGAAAGTTGCCTCTAGTACCAAAACTGTTTCGTAAGTTGTTTTCTTTTTCTTTGTTTCATGTATAACCAAATATTGCACTATTAATGTTTTCAAGCTGGTTTACTGCTATTGTTATCACACCTGTGAAACATGTTTTACACGTAACTCATCATCAGCTTGTAGTGTAACAAGATGCACTACATTCCTCCTGAACAACCCAAGATGATCAAATAATTTATTTGTGAGATTTTTAAAAGCTATAAGTATGAGTACTGCCCTGGATAATTTTGTTTGTCCAGGTGGACGTCCAGGCAGTTAAACTTCAAGTCCAAGGAATATGCAAAAAGCAAATTAAAACTCAAGAAAAAGAAGATATATGAATTAATTATATAGGATCCATGGACTATAGATATCAGTTGCCGTTAGGATTATGATTTGTGAGATGGTTAGAGAAGTACTAACTGCTAAGAGGGGTTCTTCAAGTCTTATTTGAGAGATATTAATTCAGTTAATTACATGTGATGTATTATTGGGGTCCAATAAAACCTTTTGTTTGAGCACTAAAAACTTGTTTTTATTTATCAGTGAAATACTCATTATGAGTCTCCTTTTTCTTACAACTGATTACTTCGGAGACAATTGCCCAAGCCTGACAAGAAGGAAGAAATTAAATTTGTGAGGAACTGTATTACTGGGCCTGTAATAATAATTATATGCAAAATCCTAAACTGAAGTATAAAAGCAACTTTGTGGTGGTTTTAACTAAAATTATATACGGTCACATGACAAGCTCATTAACATCCATGCATATACATACACTAAATTCTCTTGTAGAGATATGAGTAAAGGAAGCACTTCATCTTAAAAAGGAAATCGCCACTGGAGCTAGAAAGTCTCTGTTTCAGCCTCAACCCCAAACAATTTAACTTGCTCTTCCAAAAGGAGCTATATCACAAATCAAGTAATTTAGTCCTTTAATTTAAGAGCTGAGACTAAGTATCTTAGAGGTGGAAATCAGTTACTTAACAAACAAATTAGGGGACAAGTATGGGAACAAGGATGGCCCTGTCTTGTTCCTATAAGAATAAGCCCTTTTCATGGGCCACATGGAAGGTACATTCCATAGGGCCCAACTGCTACTTCTTTTGGTTCCATATTGGTTTACTGATGACTTCTTTGTGGCTTGGTCAACACAAATGATCTATTAGTACAGTGTCATTTGGTAACTACAGTGCAGAAAAATTATGCATAATGCTCATTACACACCAAGGAACGAAAAGTATGTCCATTTTGATGTTCCCATGCTACTTGCCATGGATTAGTGCTGTATTGGAACATATTCTTTCATTATAGTGATGTGTAATGGAAACTAGTCACTGTGTTACAAAAGGAACTCTACAAAATGTTACGCCAACTGTAAGAATGTCCATGACACTTGCTATGGGATCAAACCTCAACCCTGAAAAGCCTGAATCAAATGCTAATCAATTTTTGCAGTTAGATTAAAAATAAATAGAATCTCAGACATATATTACTCATTGTGATCGAAGCAAGTGATAAACTTCAAGTACTGGTAAATGCATTTTATCTCAATTGTTCTGTTAATAAAGAAAACTTCTATTTATAAAATATGTGCAAAAGCACACAGACAAACCCCCCTCCCCCAAAAGTATAGTGTTATTTCCGTATGTTTTGTGAATCAGGTAACTATAATACAACTTTGATTCCAGCCTGGTATTCATTTACTGTGATGTGGAGAAGCATCTAAAAAGACCTATAGACAGGCAAACACATCACCTCATCTCTTTAATCCACCACACAGATTTAAGCTGGGACTGAAATACCTCCTCACCCCACACAACAAAGCCTGCAGAGCTAAGCGGACAGGTAAAGTGTCTTATGATCTAACAGTAATTAATGGTGTGTAGCAGCAAAACAATTTATGTAATTGTTTCTTTTTATTCCCCAAGAAAATAGGAACTATCAAGAGGCCTGTTCAGTCTCAAAATATTTACATGTGTAGCTATTGGTTATGAGGTCATTATAAAGTCTGCAAATATCAGCAAAAGTTACAAAATTTGCATGTGCTAACAAGACGAAACGAAGGTTTTTATATCTGTTTATTGGTAAATTCTTTTGTGACTGCCTATGTTCCATTGTTAAGTAAAAATCTAAGGTCTGTTTTGGAGACAATTTTCTGTATAGACTGTCTGGAATGTCCAATGTGGGAAGTCAAGGAATGATTACAACAATATTTTGAATAATGTAGTTTGCTACTCACCAAACAGGTCTCATAATGAGTCACCTAAAGGTACTTCTTGATAATAATATATTTATAATATTATCACAATTTGCTATGTGAATTTTTCTGTAACACAAGTCCAGGTTGGAATGTCAGTTTACGGCAATTCACCATGAACACGATCGCTGGCCACACGCAAGCATGTAGAAAATCCAATTACGTTGGCCACAGCCGTCCTAAGAAGTGTCCAGGTATGGTGGTATGAGTTATGTCTGAGTAATTGTGTGAATGTATGTATGTTATGGTTGAAAACTAAAAATTGTGTGAATGTGATTGCCTCTTCTATGTACCCATCTGTGGCTCTGCAATAGTCTTTATGCTGAGTTACTATCTATCCTCATATTGGTAACATAAAATATATTAGATTCCATTTTTTCCATACCTCCTCTTCATTTCAAATTCATGTGGTTATAATCCTTATGTTTGAATCAGTAAAGTCAGTTTAGTTTATATATATATATATATATATATTTTTTTGGTACTCAATGTACTACATTTTAGGTGAATGAAGCTGCATAATGTAGTTCCTATTATTTTACTGAATTAAAAAAATATAAGTCACACAATATTCAGGAAATATCTTTGATTTATTGACAACGCGGCACAATATATATTTACTTCACAGCTTGGAATGTTATTTACATATGAATGAACAGAACCATGAATTCTTCACTGTACAATCTATGGGTAACTTACACAAGCAGAGAGGGACTTGAATGACCAGAGGTAAAACCATTAAATAGCAACCTTAATTTACACATTTTTAACTTCATGGCTGCACCTTCGTGCTTACAGAAATTTACAATAAATTAGTCCTGACCAAAACCAACAGTTATCCATGTTCTGGATCCATGCACCAGAGCACTACTAACCATTACTTCTACAACAACCAAATTTAAAATATCTACAATATATTACATAAGGAGAAAGGTGCCCTACCATATAAATTCCTCCAGCACTCCACACCAAGATGTAACATTAAGCCTCATATTCATGAAGTCATTTTATATACAAGTTTTACAATAAAAATAATGCTCTGCATACTGATGACTCTGGGGGACACTTTTTTGTGGTTATTAGCTAAAATAATCATGAATGACCAAGTGCTTTTTTTGGGTAGGGAGGGGTAAATGTGGTATGGTCTCCAATAAAATCAAACTATGAGGATGTTCAGTGAAGCAGGAGTGTTGTGTGAGATTCCACAGATTAGAATTAATAAAATGAAATTTTGAATTCAGTTCCTTTCCTTTGGTAAGTTGAACAACTAGTGTTACTTGATTACAAAATATTCCAATATCAATCTATATTATTTCAAAGGCAAGACAGATGCATGGAGAGCATTTTTTTAAAGGTTTAATATGCAAACACTTCTGCAAGTAAAACTGAAAGTTGTCACATGTGTTTTCAGCTTCCTGCAGTTTGAATTATTTTCTATCCTCTATCATTCAATTTATTTTAAATATTAACATTGCAGTGGAAGACTGAATTTCACTACTACAAGAATACTGACAGCATTGTGCACAATGTGGATGTCACACACTACACAGAAATAATGTCTAACACAATGTGGAATGTTCTGGAGAAGCTTTTACATTTAATAAAAATGAACACATACCAACTTCCCTTATCTGCTGTACATAATACTATCTGCAATGAGTTGGCAATCTGACAGAAAAGTATTTACACTTTAGTATCAACCATATCAACATTAATTTTGTAATAAACATATGGGTAATACTCAGCATGGCCAAACCCAAGTCCTGGTATCTCCACACTCTGTAAAAATAAAAGTGAAACAATTTTCAACTGTAGAGAATGATTTAATTTTTGAAGAAATAATGCATCTCTAATTAAATATATATTTCTCTCTCATTCAAATTAACAAACTAAACTACTCACATCATGTGCACCCAGCCCTTGTGAGGCACTGCTGTCTAGATGACCATATAATTGGTTCAGGAGGTCTCGTAACCTCTTCGTACTTTTTTTGTGTGGGTGAAGCAGCATAGCTTGGAAGTTCACGGGCAGTCCATACCTGCAGAGTTACAGTGTCATGAAACAAGGTAGAGTAAAATAACAGTAACTTCAGAAGATATTTGCTCTTCATTGTGTTTATTTAAACATGTTTCTGCAACATTTATTGTCCTTTTGGGTGAATATTTTTAACACTCTTTGGCTCATCATAAGTAGATTGTGAGAACTAATGTTTATTCATCCTGCCATTCTGCTTTAAATATTCTTTACCATCTTACTTTATAGCCATGTGACATCAGGTTAAGGTACACCAAAATGTGATAAAGCAAATGTCCCTTTTTATACAAAAGTATCACATTTTAAGACATATTAAGATAAAAATACAACATTCTTTCAATCTGAACCATTTGCATTTATGCAATGATGGAGACATGTAACTGCTCTACTAACACTAAGAGAGATATAATAATGGAAAGTCCAGGTTGGAATTAATAATATATTAATTATTTATCCATTTAATTATCCCTACAATACATTCTCCAATCCCGAAATCAACCAGGCCTCAACCTACGATAACTTCCCTATATTTTTTCTCCGTACCTTACAGTTCCTACTTCTCTATCCCAAACCTCGCCTATTTTGAGTGGTGTGTGAATGTGCGATCGTGTGTGTGTGTGTGTGTGTGTGTGTGTGTGTGTGTGTGTGTGTGTGTGTGTGTGTGTGTGTGTGTGTGTGCGCGCGCGCGCGCGCGTGCGCGTGCGTGTGCATGCATTTTCTATATATATATATTTATTTTACTTTATTTTATTTTCTCCCCTCACCCGCCTCCCCACTCCATTCCTAAGCTGCATCTCGTTATTCCCATCTAACCCATCCCCACCACTGTTACATAACCTTCCTATCCCCTCTCCCTTCCCCTCCCCTCCCGTCCCCGATTCGCTGCAGAGCGTGATTCAAAGTGCGGCAGTCAGATGTGATGGTTGTATGACTGTGTTGTGTGCCTGTGTGATTGCGTGAGTGTTCTATTTTCTGAAGAAGGCCATGGGCGATAGCTGAATGTGTTGTATGTGCCTGTCGCAGCTTGTCGCCACGTCTTTGCAATAATAGAGATATATGTGATCTTCAGTGAATTTTCTCTGCAGTGGAGTGGTAGTTCTTTTGAACTTCCTGATAAATTAAAATAAATCTGTGTGTTGGACTTGAACCTACAGACAGGCCTTTGCCTTTTGCAGCTGTTTTCCACAGATTGCAAAACTCATGGGACTAGCATTCCCACAAGCAAGGATATCACAAAAAAATGACCTCACCAGAAGTTAGGTATTGTTACAAATAAATAAATAAATAAATAAATATCCATCCTACAATGGACTGTGCACTGATTTCAAACTTCCAGTCATACTATGTTCCAGTCCAGTTTTAATCTAGCATGAAGTTTCAAATCAGTGCACACTCCACTGTCAAGTGAAAATTTTTTCTGGAAACAATGCCCAAGATTGTGACTAAACCATTTATCCACAAAATCCATGTAGCAGTTACTTACGTAAAGCATCTGGGAGTACACATATGGAGCAATTTTAAGTGGAACAATCATATAAATTGTGGGTAAGGCAAAAGCCAGAAAAATACATAGGAAAAAATCATCAGGGAGTGCAGTGCATCAACAAAAGAAGCATCTTCAAAAACAGTTCTTTAACCAATATTTAAATATTGCTCTCAGAGTGTGGTCCGTGTCAGGTGAGAATGAGAGAGTGGATGGAGAAGAGCCACAAGCTTTATTACAGGTTCAGTTTGCTAGCATAAAAGCTCATGGAACTGATCAGCCAACTCCAGTGGCAGGCATTGGAAGAAGAATACTGTTCAGTATTTCAGTATGGGCTACTACCAAAGTTCTGAAAGCATAAATTTCTCAAAGAATCAATTGATATATTACTTCCTCTACATATATTTTGTGAAAAGACAATGAGGATAGGGGTGGAGGAAGAAGATTCAAGAAATTAAAACTACTAAGGGCATTTTATATGCAGAAGCCAAGAAGGTCTTAAGGCCACCTTCTTCGATGCTGACCTGCAAAAGCTGGTTCAAAAAGTTGGCCAGCCGCGGTGACTGAGGTGCTTCAGTCACGGTCTGCACGGCCACTACGGTCGGGGGTTCAAATCCCCCCCCCCCCCCCCTCGGGAATGGATATTTGTGCCCTCCTAGTTCGTAAGTAGTTCATAAGTTTAGGGACTGATGACCCGGTAGTTAAGTCCCATAGACTATACAAACAAACATCAAAAAGTTGATGCTTCGACACAAATGAAGCTTCTTATTGTTGCCACTAACACGCATATTTGTCAGTGCACTTGCAAAGTTGCAATTGATGCAGTGCATGTAGCTCCTTCAAACACAGCAGAGAAAGCTACAGTTACCAATGTCATTGAGCCCATGGCAACTCCAGTGTTAGAGAATGGCCAAAAATCTATCATGCCTGCTACCACATATACTGAAGCTGCTACAAAGCAAGTGAGTCGAAAATGGCATCCAGTAAGTCCCAGTTGCAAGTTAAGTCCAGTAATAAACCTTCAGACCATATCAAAGTTCTTGTACAAGATACTACTTCTGACTCCATTCAAGAGCTTATAGAGCTGGATGTCAATCTGGGACACAATTCTCACTTCAAAACTCAACCACCACCTAGTTCAGTATCTCCACATCATCAGAAAGAAAAAGTGAAGGTGCTACCTCCATAAACCAGGCTCCCATATTACAGTGAAACATGAATGGGTTCAGACCTGAAACTGCTAACACAGACACATCCCCTGTGCTTGTGTTTACAAGAAACACACTTTACAGCTTCATACACCCCAATACTCAGGGGATATACCATGTATTTAAGGATGACCTTAATGGTGAGAGGGCCAGAGGAGGAGTTGCTGTGTTTGTCAGTGATACACATTACTCTTCGGCCATTCCTTTTGTTACTGAGCTCGAAGCTATGGCAGTAGAAGTTCATGAAGGTCTAAGGATCATGGTTTGTTCCTTATATTTACATCCCCAGGAACCTATAGATCTGAGGCTCTCACCATTCTCATACAGCTGCTCCCTCGCCCACATCTTCTACTGGAAGACTTCAATGCCCGCAATGTGTTATGGGGCTCTGACTCGACTTGGCCAAGTTGTCGAGTGTCTCATGACATCGCAGGAACTTTGCATGCTCAACATGGGCAATTCCACACATTTTGTGCTGCCACGGGGACATTCTCAGCCATTGACCTTTCTTTCTGCTCTCCAGCCCTTGCAGAATCTGCTAAGTCAGAAGTCACTGATGACCTTCACAACAGTGACCACTTTCCGCTGTGGATCCACTTACTGGATGGTCCATCATTAGTGCAGAAGCTGCTGAGATGGATAACTAGAGGGCTAACAGAATATAGTTCAGTCGTGTGGCTGTATCTGAACACCGATATGACATCCTTGACTGGATGAACCACATAACACAAGTGATCCATCATGCTGCCGACCTTTCTGTCCCCAAGTCATCTGGTGATCTTCGAAGGCATCCTGTTCCTTTTGGTGGTCAGATGAGTGCCACATAGCAATTAAAGCCAGGCGTGGGGCCCTACAACAGATTAAAGGTGATCCAACAACTGACAACCTTGTAGACTTTCAAGTTGCAAGAGCCAAGGCTCGACGCATTACTAAACAGAGCAAGAAAAGGTCATGACAAGAATTCCTGAGCTCTGACAACCACTCCACTTGTTCCACAAAAGTGTGGGAAGCCATCAGAAGGATTTGGTAAAGTCAGTCGTTTACCTATCACAGCTGTGCTGAAACAGGGATGTCGACAAACAACACCTGGAGACATGGCCCAGACAATGGCAGAGCTTTTTGTAAATACTACTGCCACGGATAGCCAGGGTCTAGCATTCCAGCAATACAGTCCGAACATGGAGACGGGCAAGTTGGACTTCAGGTCCAACAACTGCTCTTTGTCTCGTGACATTGCACAGTACAGCTTGCTTCGAGATCTGTCTGGAGAAACAAAGGAAATCCATCATGCATGTTTTAATTTGATATGGCATGTTTTCCATTTCTTCAACTCGTGGAAGAAGCAATTTTAATTCTGTTTCTCAAACCAGGGAAAGGCAGAACACTTCCTAACAGTTACCGGAGTGTCACCCTAATGAGGTGTGTAGGAAAGACCCTGGAATGAATGGTCAATCGCCGCCTGGCCTGGATGTCAGAGACTAGGCAGTTACTTGGCAGCTCTCAGTGTGGTTTCAGGAAATACTGCTTCACTGTCGACAACCTGACCCTATTAAGAGTTTCCTATGTAAACAGCACTGTTTGCTTCTTCTTTTACATCAGTAATGCGAATGACAAAAAAAAAAACAAAAAAAATGTGCCTTATTCTACAGCAGCTTCATCAGTGGGGCTTCTGCAACCACCTCCCCATTTTTCTACAGTCCTTTTTGTGTATGCGCTTTTTTAGGTACCAAGTTGGTGGCATGGTGTCCCTCAGGACAGTGTTTTAAGTATAACGCTCTTTGCTCTAGCCATCAATAGTATCACATCCACTGTACAGAGTCCCGTATATGCACCGTATTCGTGGATGATTTTGCAGTTATCTGTTCCTCCTCCAGTACTGTTGTCGTGACTTGTCAATTACAACTGACAGTGCAGAGGCTAGAGGACTGGTCTGCAAAGACAGGTTTTCAGTTTTCTGCTAATAAGTGTGTGTGTGTGTGTGTGTGTGTGTGTGTGTGTGTGTGTGTGTGTGTGTGTGTCCATTTTAATCATTCTCATGGTATTTTTTTTATCTTCCTGGTCTGCAAATGGGCGGCACTATTCTCCCTTTTAAGGAATCAGTAAGGTTTCTGGGCCTCATTTTGACTCCAAATTTTTGTAGCTATTACACCTGACAGATCTGGAAACCAGGGCCCAGAAGTTGCTGAACATTTTAAAATGTCATAGCCACAAGTGATGGGGAGCAAATAGGGCACATCTGCTCAAGTTTTACGGGTCTTTCATACCATGGTGGCTAGATTATCAGTGCATAGTTTATGGAGCAGCAAGACCTTCGTATTTGAAAATCATTGACATTGTTCACCATGAGGATATTGGGCTGGCCACTGGTGCTTACCAGGACCAGACCCATCCCTAGTCTCTGTGCTGAGGCTGGCGAACCGCCACTCACCATCGGGTGGCAACTCCTCATGGGGTGTCAAGCCAGTAAGATTCTTGCTAATCCAAATTCCCCAGCTTATTGAACTGTTGCTTGCCCTGACATGATGCACCTCTTCTCCAATCATCCATGAGCAACAAGGCTGTTTGGGATCTATGTGCAGCAGGTGCTGGAGTCATTTGGTATAGCTCATTTATGGCCCCAAACCCAGGGTTTTACTGCCTGCCATCCTGGCTACTGCAGAGACCCAGAGTAATCTTATATTTAGTGCAGTACAACAGAAGCTGCACTTCTGCCAGTGTTTTTTACCTCGTTACTTTATACACTTTTAACTGAGCACTGCAACTATGTAGCTGTATTCACAGATGGATCAAACTAGGGGACTTGTTGGTTGCTCTGTTTTTCCTGATTGGGTCAGCAAGATCCAACTACTGTCAGAGTTAACTGTCTTTGATGTGGAACTTTATGCCATTCTGTAGGTAGTGCAGCAGATGCGATCTGTAGCAAGTGTTAAATTCCTCATTTGCTCAGATTCACTGAGTGCCCTTCAATCCCTATACCCACTGGACAAAGTAGCTGTAACATGCAGGATGCTCTTTCTCACCTACAAAGTTTGGGAAAGGTGGTGTCTTTCTGTTGGATTGCAGGTCACATGGATATTGAAGGAACTGTAAGGGCAGACATCGTAACAAAAGAGGCGTGTTATGCGAGTACGATATCTCAGTGTCCTATTCCCTTCCATGCTCTGTCTTTCCTGTTGAGGAACAAAGTCATCTGTCAATAGAAGGACGAGTGTCGGGCAATAAGGCACAATAAGTTGCGAGTCGTGAAATCCACTACAAGGCCCTGGAGCACCTCTTTCCAACCGAGCAAGCGGGATGAAGTCCTGACTCGTCTTCGTATAGCTCACTGTCCCATGACACATGGCTTCTTGCTCCGGCGGGAGGATCCCCCTTGGAGTGGTGTTTGTGATACACTGTTAACTGTGCATCACATTTTAGTTGAATGTTTTGAAAATTCAGATTAAATGGTGGCAGCTCTTTTGCTGAGTGATGTGCCCTTTATTTTAAGCAATGATTAAACGACTGTGATCGGTCTTTTAAAATTTTGTGAATCCTCACACTTACTTCCTAAAATTTTAGGGGAACATTTTTAAGGAATCATCAGATTGACTGGCCCTTCCATCTTTTTATTATTGGTTGGCTAGTCATTTCCACCTATGACTGTCCGTTAATGTTCTTAGTTTTACTGATCAGTTTTTGATTGGGCGCACATGTCCATGTCACTAAATGAGTTAAGCAAGTTTTTAATGTGGGTGTTTTTATGGGTCGATCTGAAAGGAAATGGAGGTGCTTTTTAGACAGCTCCCGATTTTCTTTATGTCTCATTTCTCATATGTTTTTACTCACATTCACTCACGAGGCTTCTGTATGGGCACTGATAACCTCGCTGTTGAGTGCCCCTCCAACTCGCAAACAATAATACAGAATACAGAGGTAGATGAATATTCTATCTTCTAAGAGTGATAGCTTCAAAACAGTGCAGAAAAACGTGTGTGAAATTTGAAAGGTAGGAGATGGAATTACTGGCAGTAGCAAATTGTGACAAGTATCATGAGTCCTGTATGGATAGCTCATCAGCAAAGCACCTGTCTGTAAAATTCAAAGATCCAGTTCCCAATATGGAATACAGTTTTAACATGTCAAGAGAAACAGATTTGTTATTTGCTTTATGGGCTGTCAAGGCAGAAAACCCCTTACAAGCCACTGAACAATGAAAGAGCCTGTATTTGAAGCAAATGAATAAGTTTTTATTTGGAATAATAATAATAATAATAATAATAATAATAATAATGAGGATAAGTTGCAATTCAAACCAAAAACGATTGCTGACCCGCATAAAAGCATGTAGAAAAGTGTTCTTTTTCTAATGAAGGCTGTGGCTCAAAATTAAGCTGTGCAAGTGTGACTGTCTTTTTTTCTATGTGCTTGTCTGCTGCTCGGTGATGATCTTTACCGTGAGTTGCAACTATCCTTTTTATATTATTCACATTCCAACCTGAAACTTCCATTGTTTGAGAAATCAGACGTTAAACTATTTTGACACTGTTTCCCATACCTCAGTACTCTGTAAGAATATTTTTCATGTACCAATACCTATAACGAGATCCTTGCAACCAGTTTTACATATTGTAATTTTTGTCTGCCCTAGAATCTTTCACTAAAAATTGCTTCTTTCAGCATCAGTTCAACTATTCACTGAACCTGTGGTTGATATTACAGTAAATCATTATATTCCAGTGATCCTTTGAAGGAGGAGAATCTTCAGGGAAGTGGAATAAACCAGGATAGACAAACAGAATATTAGCAAATCAAATGAACTTTATCTGTACACTACATTAACAATAAACTATAGATAGGGTAATGTTATTTTTGCTTACAGCATTACCATAAAATGTTCTGCTTCTTAAATTCTATTAAATCATTCATATTATACAAAATATGTAGGTGTTCAGATGTAAAAGAGGGTCACAAATTTTATCTTGCCATGATAAATAAATAAACAAACAGTATTTACTTGATTACATTTGCATTTTTGAAAGAAAACAGTAATTTACAGGTGTAAATAAAAAGCTATGTTTACAATTCATTACTACTTGATCAGCAATTTTATGCTGAACACTTTACCTGCCCCTTAGCTAACACAACTCTTCAATTACTGAATAAAAATAGTCATATAAATTTTAGCAGTGGTGGTTATATGGCAATGCCTTGCCTTTCATTTGAAATAGTTGAGATTCTCAATTCCTTATTTCACGTTAGTTGAGAGCTAGTTGAGTATCTTTGCAAGAGAGAGACAGCTTCAGTCTGAACCCTACACAAAGTCTACCTGAAAATTACATTTATGGCCACCGAGTTCAGATGAAAATTATATTAATACCAGCAACAGACATAATTAAGGAGTAAATCTATAGATACATGAATGCAGAAATTACAATATCCTTAAAAACAGCTTGGCATGAAGTTCAGTTATCTACTTTACACACACTGCTGGTCATCAACAAATTGCCACACCCTGAAAGAAGCATACAAACTAGGTGAGGTTTGCTGCATGCACCTATGGTGATGAGAGATGCACATGTTTTCCACATAAGCACAGGTGCACATTTTGACCATAAGTAGTGCCACCTGTATGTGCTAGAAGAGTTTAGAGGGATAAGATACGGCAGTGTGGCTGTTTTGCATATGCAGCTTCAGTGTACCTCCTAGAAGACAGCGAGCGACTTTCTCATATGTTTCAAGGACGAATTATTGCCTATAGGGATTGTAGATTATCCTTCAGAGAAAACGGTGACCTTAACACTCTTATCTGATCAACATAACAGAACTACTCGTTCCTGTCAGAGCAAAACCCTTTCTGTCCCTATCCATCACTCAGCCAATTTCTCAAAATTCTTTTCAGTAGCAGGAACCAGGCTCTGGAACAATCTACCTCAGTATATCAGAGAACTGAATAACACTGCTAGCTTCAAACGACAGTTAATGGATTATCTACTAAAGCAATAATTACGCCAGTCTTTAATACCCTACGGACCAGGTACGTCACATCCATTCCTCCTCCCAGATATTCTCCTACTGCCATTGCTCTCGCCAGGTACAGCTTTCTTAACTTCCTTTTGTCAGAATTCGCCATGCCTTAACCAGTCTCCTGTATCTGCTAATATCAATGTTGTTACTTCTATTATTACACCAACGGCAGCAGAAGGTGTCTCAGTGGTACTACAAGTATTAATCCTATTAGAATTAAGTCAATACCTTTTATTTACATCCTTTTACATGTAATCAACTTGTATAATTATGTTATTAATTGTTTATCTGTAAAAATCATTGTTATGTTATAGGTAACTCAAATGTTAAGAAATACTGTATGTGTAAAACCCTGGTCCGATGTAAGAGAGGGCCTGATGGCCCTAATCTGATCAGCCTAATAAACCAATAAATAAATATTGGACTCAACCAAGCTATTATCATGTGGGTATATAATCACTGGATGCAGGACGGAGTGAAAGACTGACTGGACCAATTGCACCCACCTCATTGCACCATTTCACACGATTGCAGGCATAAAGTGTAAATGGCAGTAGTTAATAGCTCAGCGACATTACAAATCATACAACAAGTTTGATCTGTTGCACAATAAACAGTGTCCACATGTACCATTTGCTGTTTGCAGCAGAGTGGACTGTTTGCAAGGAATATATTGCTGTACTTACCACTGAATTAATTCAACAGATTGTTGCAATGGTCTGGTGAATGATAGACATGGACAATCAAATGTAACAACACTATTTCTATCAAAGAATCCCAATTCTACCTGCACCACCATGATGGCTGGATTACAGTTTGGAGCAGTGGCGGCTGGTGCTTCAGATGACTGGGGGTTCACTTCTTTGAGTGTGAGTGTGTCGGATAATGATAGTAGTGCTGTCCCCCCAACTCCCCACCCGATCGGTGTCCAAAGAGACAATCTGGCGCTCCTCTACATCATCGGGGGATAGCGCCCGTTTCCTCTCCCGCCCCCTCCTCATTTAGATATATTTTTCTGAAAAGAGCTGTAGAATGTATTATCTTGGTTTGCTTCAACTTACACTTTTAAGCGACTGTAATGAAATGAATCTGTTATGATGAAGAGACTAGCTACCTTTGTGTCACATGACACTGAAGGCCTAAGCAGCGCCCCCTCCTAACCTTACGCATGTGCAACTGTCCCCCACATACTTTCAAACAGTTAAATATTTGTTACAACGAAGAGTATAAATGCTGAAATCAATACACATTTGCAAAACATCCAAAGCATATGAGGCAAGTAAAAATAAATAAAAGGTTGTCGTCATTCCTGTATCTGTTAAAAATAAGATTGAGTTTTAAAAAAATTGCTAGTAGTCGGTTTCAAACCCACTATTTGCGAAGGTGCAGAGCGATGCCTCAACCCGTGCAGCTATTCTTGCTAGGTGAAGAGTAGTAGTAGTAGTAGTAGTAGTAATAATAATAATAATAATAATAATAATAATAATAATAATTTCGTGTGGCTCATTGACTTGGTGCAATTCTTTCAATTGGATGCCACATTGGAGACTTGCGTGGTCCTAGCATACCCCAGTTATCCAACCAGGGAAAGGGGACCTACAGCTTAACATGAAATCCGAACCACATGTTGTTTTGGACAACTGCACACATCATTGGGAGGTGAAGGATGGGTTAAAATGCAGACTGAAAAAATTTAAGGTCCAACCGGGTTTCGAACCTGCGACCCCTCGGTTTCCAGCCGAGCGCTTTACCCTGAGACCACTGGGCCTGACAGTCACTTCATTATTATTCATGATCAGATCTTCTGAAGGCTTTTACAGTTTATGTGTCTTTCATTTATAGTTATAGGGTATTTTACCAAATATGATTATGTTTAAGTGACTCTTCAATGCACCAAAAACAAATATGAAGGGTGGATGTTGCCTTCATGGAGAATTTGCACATGCGCAAGGCCAGGTGCACAGTAGCTCCATTGTCTTGCTTCGGGAGCATTCGTGCATAACCAACAGAGCTCGAGTAGCCAGGAGCTGGTGCGTCTGCCATCTCCAACAACAATGTTAAAAGCAGCGCTCCCCTCGCCCCACCCTGCCGCGAGAGTGCCCATATGCTGCCTCCAGGGGGGAGGTGGGGGGGGGTTCAGAAGAGAATTTGAATCTCAGCCGCGCTACCACTCTTATACATACTGTCTCTGTGACATAAATCATTTCACAAGTGATAAAAATACTTTGAATGTGCACCCTGCTGCGGGAGTGCCCATATGCTGCCTCCAGCGTGTTCAGAAGAGAATTTGAACCTCAGTCACGCATTTCATTGCTGCTGCTTACATAAGGTGGCCACACTACAACTCTTGTGTGTGCTAGCTCTGTCACATAAATAGTTTCTCATGAGATAAAAACACTTTTACTGTGCACATAAAATGATCTGATTGAAGAACGAATCAAATAATAATAGTTTAAAAACACTATTTTATTTACTTTTTTTTCAGGTTTACCGCCCCTGTTGGACATGGTAAGGGAGGGGAGTTTTGTGACAACTGATTACTTCCTTCCTTTTTGAGAATGCCACTGTTGGCCAGAAGCAGTGTTAAAGGTGTGACCAAATTTGTTGTAAATTGGGGTGTAATAGGTAAGTTGCTTCTATGTACAGTGCAATTGGAATTGTGCATGCATATTGCTCATAAGTTAGATGTTTTCTTCTTCAAGTTTGAAGATAGAAAAATGTGTTCTTTTACATTTTATTACTTGAGAAATAGGAAAAGTCAACAAATAACCATGTGTCATTCCAACAGCCGGAATGAAAATAAAGTGAAGTGACATAACAAGGTTGTTACCCTTAGTCAGACGTGTCAGAGCTACTAAATGATGACATATGTCCAGTGGCAGTTCTTTTAAATGAGCAACTGAAATGCAGTGTGTCAATATTTTTCTACTAGCATTAGTACCCAGCATTGCTTGTGCATATATTTATTCCATCTTTATGTTAGTTCATTTCCTTATTCTTCTGCTGCCCATCGTTTTCTGCACCACTCTCTGACTATTTCACCTGTGTCTTTAGAGAATTTCAGCCTATAGTTTCATGTTCATGCTCCACTATCCTTATGACGTCCTATCTTATGAACAGTGCATCCAAAAACAAAGTAATTTCCCAGGTACATGCCATGGAATATTAGTAAACTGCAAAATGTATAGCAATATAGTTAGTAATAAAGACATAATAAATCAAAACCTGATTATGATGAAGTGATTTTTCATGCATCTCACTGGATATAATTTCAAAGATATAATCAATTGTATATGTAAATAATGTCTCACAAATACAGTTAATAATGTAGACATAATGAATTGTAATATGATGCCATATGCCATAGTTTCACAGCATGATTATTATTATTATTATTATTATTATTATTATTATTTTGTGGGTAGCGGCAATTTTTGTAGCTCACATTGGGGCAGCAGTAAGGCTTGTGTGACAGAGAGACTGCTGAATTGTTGCTTTATGCCTCGTTATACTGGTATTATGATCTGAGGTGATATTACATTCCATTCCTGCACTTTTCAGTACACTTTGCCAGTACACTAACCAGCACATCTCTGAAGTGATGGAATCTGTTGAGCTTGCACACTTTCAGAGTTCACCAATGGCAACAGGATAATCTGCAACCATATGTGGTATGCATTGTTCCAACAATTCATCACCTGTCTGATTGCACTGCTGCACTGAGTTCTCTGTTCTCCCCATGTTTCACATATTGAAATGCCTGGTCAATGACTATGGAACAATGCCCCCAGGATACACCACCCATGGCTACACCAAATCAACTTTGAGATTATGTGGAAGCAGCATGGAGTACTGTACACAAACCATACATCTAGAGCTGCTGTGATTCAATGCCCAGACATGTAGTAGTGGTTATAGCCAGCAATGGCGGCATCACTCAACACTAATTTCAACATCTTCCTCACATCACATGGAGCTGAATTTTCAATCAAGTCATCTTTGTACAGCACATTACCTCATAAGTAAATTTGGCTCTACTACTTAGAGATTTTCCTGTGTTAAGACAGCATTTTTGCTTGTCTTCAATAACATGTCTCAGAAATTTAAATGTAGTGTGTCACCTGTAAACCAGTTGAACGCCTATTCAGCTTTCATATGAGCTATCTCTGCCAAGATAAGGTTTAGACCATTGATTAAAAAACTTGTGTCAACAAAAGGCTTAGCCATTCTGCGTAGGATTGTCCCCAGTATTAGTCATTTTGGAATTTTACAAGTTCCCATTTCCTGACATCATTTTCATGTCTGTGAGCATCAGTGTGACACCCTTCCTTTTCTTATGAAGGTAAGGCCCCATCCATGGAAGAGGGATAACATAAATGCTACAACACATTTGGAAAGTCAAATGCTATGGCTTAGTCACATAATCCACCAGCAGATGCTTTTATGTTATTTAGTTATTCGAGGACTTAATTTACAAGGTCTTGTATTGTTTTCTGCTTAGAGAAAGTTCTACAAAAGACAAACTGCAAGGCAGGTAACAATTTTGTTCAGAAGAATGAGTGATTATGTCTTGCAAATAATTTAGAAGAATAGAGACCAGTCACAGAATAGTGTAAGTAGTGTAAAAAAAAAAAAAAAAAAAAACACTCTGCTACATTTTGGAAGAGATCCTTAAAGAGCAAGGTGTGCGAGAGTAAATCCATCTCGAACCAATAAACCTATTTTACCTCAGCTTTTATATTTTGCTAAAATTTAGTATAATTGTAGTGGGTGCCAAGACTAAGAAAAATACTAAATTTCAAATATTGCTTAAATTATATACCTGGGAATAATGCCATGGTCCACGATATGATCTGCCTGTTTTGTCTTGTACTGCTGAAAACATCTTCAGAGAGTTTGCAGACACTGGTTCACACTGATAAATCGGCAAGCCATCTGTCTATGTGCCATGGACCACAACTTCATTCCCAGGTATATAACATTGGCAGTATTTCAACAACTGGCCACAAAAGCCCACATTCAATGATTGCACCAATTTCAATTCTTTTTTTCTAATTGTTCCTGAAATAAGACTAAGTAAATTTTTCAAAAACTGCCCAAAAACTTGTAAATGGACTTTTTTTAAAAATCACTCTACAAGCTGCACTAATTGACCTAGAGAGAGAGGAAGTGTGTCATTTTGCATGTTCTTACTAGTGATATATAACACAAAATAGCTTATAATTATTAATTTCATTCAACGCTCAAATTAATAAATTTTCCCCCCAGAAACTACATATTATATAATTTTAAAATATTTCCTTAGCTGCTTAGTACTGTTGTTAATCACATGGCAAAATATAAATCTGGGAAGATGATAGTGGGTTCATAGATAAAAAAATAATTCCCGAGTATTGTTTGACCACACTGGCTTTAACAAATAGAAATTTCATTAAAATTTACTGAAAGGAAAATAAAAATGTATTAGAAATATCAAAAATCACCACCTGAAATACACTTATTCTATAATTAAGTTGTATATAATAATGGAAAGTCCAGGTTGGAATAAATAATATAGTGAGGACAGTTTACTACTCACCGCAAAGACGTGGCGACGAGCTGCGACAGGCACATACAAAAGACACACACATACAACACATTCAGCTATCGGCCATGGCCTTCTTCAGAAATAGAGCACTCACGCAATCACACAGGCACACAACACAGTCATACAACCATACAACCATGATGGTTGTATGACTGTGTTGTGTGCCTGTGTGATTGCGTGAGTGCTCTATTTCTGAAGAAGGCCATGGCCGATAGCTGAATGTGTTGTATGTGTGTGTCTTTTGTATGTGCCTGTCGCAGCTCGTCGCCACGTCTTTGCGGTGAGTAGTAAACTGTCCTCACTATATTATCTATAATTAAGTTGATTGCTTATTTTAATTTTATACAATTTGTTGTGATCTTCAGTCCGAAGACTGGTTTGTTGCCACCCTAATTGCTACACTGTTCTGAGCAATCTTCATCATCTCTGAATAACACTAGAAAGCTACAGCCTTTTTTGAATCTACTTAGTTTATTCGTCCCTCAGTCTCCTCTGCTCCAATGCAAAATTTGCAATTCCTTGATGTCTCAGAATGTGTCCCACCAATTGATCCCTTCTCTTGCCAGAAGTTTCTTTTCTCCCCAATTCTGTTCAGCACCTGCTCATCAGTCAAACAATCTACCCATCTAATCTTCAGCGTTTGTCGTTAGCACCACATTTAAAATACTTGTATCACCTTTTTGTCTGAACTCTCTATCATTCATATTTCACTCCCATACAGTGCTACACTATGTACAGACAAATGCTTTCAAATACAACTTCCTAATATTTAAATTAATATTGGATGTCAACAAATTTTGATTCTTCACAAATGCTTTTATTCATAAGGCCATTTTGTGTCCTATATTTATTTTGCTATCCAAATAACAAAATTCATCTACTACTTTTATTGTCTCATTATCTAAGTCCTTCAGCATCGCCCAATTTTCATAGACTACATGCCATTTCTTTTGTTTTGCTTTTGTTAATGTTAATCTTATAACTTCTTTCAAGACACTGTCCAATCTATTCAATTGCTCTTCCAAATCCTTTGTTGTTTCTGGCAATTGTCATATCAGCACTTCACAAGGTTTTTATTTCTTCTGCCCGGAGTTTAATTCTCACTCCAAATTTTCCTTCCATTTTTCACAGCTTGCTCAATGTACAGACTGAATAACACTGAGGAAAGACTACAATGTCATCTTACTTTCTTCTTCAACTCTTATACACATTAGGTGGAACAGTTTTTTCATGACTAGTTCTCCCAACAGTGTCAGCAGTTCAGAAGGAATATCATCTACTCCTGGGGGCATGTTTCGATTCAAATCTTTCAGTGCTATGTGAAATTTGTCTCGCAATATCATACCTCCTATCTCACCTTCCCTTTCTACATTTCTTCCTTTAAGTTAATTTTCCTTACACAGACCAATATATTCCTTCCACGTTTCTCTTTTTAGTACTAGTTTCCATTTGAGCTCTTGATATTCATGTATCTACTTTTTCTTGTCTCCAAATGTCTCATTTATTTTCCTGTAGGTGGTACATCTTTTCTCAGTTATACATTCTTCTACGGGCTTGCATTTGTCCTCTAGCCATTCCTGCTTATGCAGTCTTCACTTCCCGTCACCAATTTTTTAGGCTTTCTTTAATCAAATTTTTGTAAATCTAAGGGATTTATCTATGTTAGTTATCAGTCCCGTCTTTAATCCCTTTTGCCTGCTTCACATGCTGCATTTTTATATTTTCTCCTTTCATCAATTAAATTCAGTAGCTCCTATGTCATTCAAGGATTTTTATTAGACCTTGTCCTTCTAAGTTATATGATTCTGTGCAACCTTTACTACTATGTCTCTCAGAGCTACCCACTCTTCTTCTACTGTAGTACTTTACCTCATTTCAGTTAATCCTTGCCTAATGCTCCCTCTGAAACTTTCAACAACCTCTGGTTCCTGCAATTTATCCAAGTTCCGTCTCCTTACTCTTCTACCTTTTTCCAGTCTAAGTTTTAATGTACAGTTCAGTTTTGAAATCTACATCCTAACATTGTAAAGTCAATTTGGTTCCTTCCTGTCTCTTCCATGTATACAACTTTCTTGCATGGTACTGAAACCAAGTGTTTGTGATGATTACCTTGTGCTCTGCACAAAATTTTTCTCCTGTCCATATTCATCTACTATTTTTCCTCCACTTTCTATTCCTACTACTGAGTCCCAGTCCTCCATCACAATCAAGTTTCCTCTCTCTTAGCTGCCTTAATAACATCTTTTATCTCATCATACACTTTTTCAATCTCCTCCTCATCAGGAGGGCTAGTGGCATATAAACTTGTACTACTGTGATCGGTGTTGGCTCTGTGTCTATCTTTACTATGATAATGCATTCACTATGCTGTCCATAGTAACTTGCCCGCATTCCTGTTTTCTTATTAATTATTAGATCTGCTCCTGTATTCCAAACAACTGATTTTGTATTTATACCCATATACTGTATTCACCTGACCATAGATCCTGTTCATCCTGCCACCGAACTTCACTAACACCACCGCATCTATCTTCAACCTACTAATTTCTCTTTTCAAATTTTCTATCTTACATACCAGATTAACAGACAGAACATTCTACACTCTGGTACATAGAATGCCTCTTTCGTTTTTCTTGATGACATCCTCCTGAGTAGTCCCCACCCGAAGATCTGGATTGGGGGGGGGGGGGTCTATTTTACCCTGGAATATTTGAATATTTTACCCAAGAAAATGCCATTATATAGTAGAGCTGTATGTCCTTAGTACTGACTGTAGTTTCCCCTCATTTTCAGCCATTCACAGTTGCTGCATTGAAAGCCATACTGGTTGCATGTAACAAGGCCAGCTCAGTCAAACAACCAGACTATTTCCCCTGCATGTACTGAATAGGTTGTTGCCCCTCTTCAGGAAATACTGTACATGTTTGTCTGGCCTAAGTTACCCCTCAGCTATGGTTACACCTATGGTATGGCTATTTGTATTGTTGAGGCATGCGACCCACCCCATCTCAGCAATGCCTGTGGCTCGGGGGGGGGGGGGGGGGGGGGAGGGGGGGAGATTAACCCTTAACTACTATAGACGTTGACTGGAATGCAACTACTATGGAGGGGTCTCTCAGACTGCTCTTTTATTTTCCATATATTAAACTAGTGTTTTGCTAAATTTATATTTTCATGACTTCCTGTCGTTCATTACACTTCTTAGAGGTGGCATTAGTAGATATTTGACTTTTTAAACAATGTAGTATGAGTAATTTGACGACAAGTAAAACACAGCGCAATTTGCATAACATTTTTATTTTTTGTGCTACGAAAAGAACAGCAAGTAATTATTTCTGTACACACCCACAGATTATCATTATAGAGATTATATTACAAATTCACAGTGTGAATAGATACAGAAACCCCATTTGAATTATAGTAAATTGTATGCGAAATCTCCAATTACGATTCTCCCAGAAAGGTTGCCACATTTTCCTTATAAAACAAAAAGTACAAACTAAAGATATCCTTCTGTTTGCCTCTAAATACTCTTTTATTCGCTTTGACCCCGCATACACTTCACGCAGACCTTTCGAGAACACCCCAACACTGTTGACACGGATATCATGTTTTCCTCTTCAGATGAGGACGACGAAAGGCACACATTCTTTGTATATTCAGTAATCTTCTAATGGTGCCACTCACCTCTCGTGGCAAGTATCCAATAGAAAGTCTACGCTTCATATCAGCCTGAACTAGATCTCTTGCTAGGGTCTTCACGAAGCTCATTCTTGGCATTACTTCTGCCTTTGAATATGCTTGATGTACCACCTAAGAATTTACAACACACGCGACATCCACTAAAGTGTAGAAAATTACCAAAGGCCATCTTCGTGTCCGCTGACTTGAAGAATAACTTGCACATCTTTGGTCGAGGCAGCCCACACCTTCTTTTGTTGTATTATAAAAATGGATGATCTCGGGTTTTTCTGATACAGGATCATTATTTTCTGAATGATGCAGAGAAAAGACCAGAATTTCAGCTTCGTCCTTTTTGGGCACAAAGGAAACCAGAGTCATGTCTTCTGTAAAACCATAAACAGATGTCTTCACTCGACGTTTCCTATTGGGTAGGAATTGCGGTGGAATCTCCTTTTTGTTTCTTTTCAGTGTACCAACGTACGTGAGACCTTTTTTTGAAGGTTCATTGACTAGTTCTATAGACGAGTACCGGTTGTCACCTGTAACATTTCTTCCAGCATTTTCAGTAAGTTTCACCAGACGAAGAACAGCCTGTGTGGGAACACTGTGACCTTTTCCAGAATAAATTTATGCTTTGTAACTTGTACTAACGTCGGTCAAACACTGAATTTTCATGCCATATCTTGCCGGTTTGCTTGGCATATACATTCTAAACTCACACCTTCCACGGAAAGGTACAAGCATTTCATCGACACATACTGTTGTACTTACAGAATAGCAAAGTTGACTGTTTTCGATTATACGCAGAAAGATTTGTGAAACTGCTTTCTTTTCTCCCGATCATCTGCGTTATCAAATCGTAATGAATACAGTAAAAACAGAAATCTTTCCTTACTAACAGTGCATCTGAAAATATCTCTGCCTGTTCCATCGGTTGCAAACAGGCTGTAAGCCGATTCGTGAACCAATCTGAAAACTGCTGAATACACTAACAGGCCAATTAGTGCCTTCAATTCAATGACGTCAACATCGTGTAGCTACGACAAGCGATCATTCGTATACTGTGCTCTAGGCTGCGATATTTTCAGTTTTGTCCATAGAACGATTTCCTCTAAAATATCTGGTGTAAAGAACAGATTCCATACCTTCAAAGCAGAAGGGGTTTTCTCCAAGACTGTGAGTCGTCTGTCACAGTCCAGGATACTGTAAGACGATGTTGTGTTGCCTTGTTCTTACGTTGGCTGCTTTTTTTGCCATCGAAAACATCTGTTCTTACCGAGAAGTAAGATGCTTTGTCATCATCAGGTGTCACATCTTCATCACTTTCAGGTTCCTGCTCTGAATTAGTGTAATGTTCACTAAATACCTCAAAATCAGGGTCATTATCGCTGTCGTCAAAATCATCGGAGGATTCACCGCAATGTTCTTCACGTAAAATGCGATGCATAGAACATTCAGCTTTTCCTGCCATGGAGAAACACGACACTGAACAACAACAGCGAGAGAGAGGCCATAGCCACAGCTCTGTCGCTTAGCAGGGCGTGCTCACGAAGTCGACTGGCCAGGCGGTACGAGGCACACAAACACTATGATCGGTCAGTGAGGCCGCGCGAGGCTCATAAGTACGGAACAAAGAGCGGCAACACTGCAAGAATGCTGGCACGTAGACCTTGTTGGCCACCAGGAAGGAACACGGAAGAGTCCTTTTAGCTTGCCAGGGATGTGTGAAGTATCTCGACTCAAAAAGTCGTAGCGGTCTGAGAGACCGCAGATAGTAGTTAAGGGTTAATAGAACTACTAAAACAAAATGAGCATGGTACCCACATTAAACTGTACGTCCCCCTATAACTAGCTGGTAAGTCAGTTTGAAGGTCGGACGAAGGCAATGGCATACCACATCCAGGCAGGACCATGCATAGTAAAGCACTGTTGTGTTCAACCCAACTTCAAATTGTACATTACTTCACCTTTTTACCTTTAACTACAAATTGGAAAAAGTATGAAGAAAGAGTAAGTATTGACATAATAGTACTGGTCCATGATGGTTGGACCGAAACTATTAAACAAAAATAAATAAATACAAGATTCAGGTATCTATTTAACACAATGGGTGCTAACAGTAGTTTTAAGCAACTGTCTATAAAATATAAATGTACTCTAACCCGAGGAAAAATTAAGTTATGAGTTGAAAGCAGTTTCCCAGTAAATTATGTTAGACATTCAGAGATTGAGGTGTTCATAGACCGTGTACTTCCATTAAACATCACATAATGTTTACTTACTATATCATTCTTGTACTGAATAATGTCAATGACTGGTTTCTTCATCCTTTTGGAACCAGCTAGTCTGTTCCCAACCAGGGATAGATCCTTGTTAATTATTCAGACTCCAAAATATCTCAAAGATTGCTGTTCAAATAATTTAGAGAATGATTTCAAAGCTTATGATCTACTACATTCAGCTTGACAGTTTTGACATGTTCTACATTCAAGAACCAAAACCATTTTACATCAGAAGAAACAACAATGTTCACAATCAACAGACATTTGAGGCACAGAATATTTATCATTTGCTTTTCAGCCTTTCTTTGCTTCATGGCTGTTACACAATTTCTCTGGGTCCTTAACCACTGTGCACTGTGCGTCTGCCCGGAACCTGCACAGACAGAGTTCCCTGGGCAGTTTCTGGCCTCAACTTATTTAATCTTGGGTCGAGGTCAAGGAATGTAGAGAACCAGGCTACACTACAAGATTACATTTTTTTAAAAAGCTATCTGTGTTTGTCTTAAATCACTTTCATCAAGAGTGTATGTTCTACCATATGGAATTAAGGGATTCAGATTTGTGACAGCATCCACAACTGACACCTACAGGACATCTGCATGTGCATGATAGGAGAATGACATAGCTGGTTCACACGGATGAGGAAAAGTTATTTTCACTTCATCAAATAATTTATTTATTTATCTATTTTCTAAAATGTATCCAAGCCTCCAGTTTTTGCCATATCTTTCTTCTTTGATGGAATAGGCAAAATCTACAGTTCCAATGAAATCTAATGCCCAATCAAACAGACTCATGGGGTTTGGAACTGGTTTTGGTTTGGTGTCACAAACACACAATATCTGCCACATGCTTAACCCTAGCAGCACCAAGGTATTTTAGGTTACATGGAGTACCAAGCAAGGGCCAATTTTGCTTGTATTACAATAAGAAGTGAATCTTGTAAAATACATTTATTTTTTTATCTTTGCCATCAGCCGTTGTCTGTCAAACATATGTACCTTGCGTTATCCTCATTGCAGTATTGCCGTCTTTGATTACCTGAAGATATAGTACCGAAAGAGTTACTTTCACAGTATTGAGAAATTTTGTTTATATGCTATTAGCCTATTATTTACAATAATTTCAGCAGTTTTTTGATCTGTTAGGCTTATAAATAGCTAGGATATACTGAAATTAGAGGTGATGGACACTGATTTTACAATAACATTTTTTCTCCATGCTTGATGGTTGTAGGGAAGACACTAAGAATTATGGTCACATGGAGTCGCAACCCAGGGCAAAATATACCCTTGAGCATAAAATTTCTATATTTCATTTGCAGTTTTTAAAATTGTAACCTCAAAAATGTATGGTGTACTACTTTGTAAGGTGAGAGAGAAATATAGAAAGGCCCACAAACAAAGGAGGATTTTTATTATGATTTTTTAATAAAAGAAAAATGTATGGGCAATTTTTGCCCGTGCTTGATGCTTGTAGGATTATCTGAATCCGCTACTCAATCACAGGGCGCTGTGGCTGAGAAGTGTCATGCAGCTCATGAAGGCAAATGTTCAGAAATGTTTTCTTAGTTTTGTACTGAATGATAGAACTGTTGGAAAATACCAAATCTTTTTTGAAAGCTTTTGAAATTTATTTGTTAGATATGAAATAATCTTCTTTTGAAATATGTAAACAACACTTTTATTGTGCTTCAGGCAATCAGAAACAATGACAAAGCTCAATTTTGTCTTACTGTTTGTCATATATAACAAAAGAATGCGTGGTAATCTGTTATATTGTTCAGTGATAACTCTGAGCTTCATCCTGTAGAATAAAACTGTAATTTTCTGAAAAATCACATATGGCAACAAATCTGATTCATTTACATTTTCTTTTTGAGGGTTTAAGGAATATTCTTTATTGTATGGCAATGAAGTGACGCTGAACCAAAGTCGACATCTTACTACAAAATACATCTATAAATACTTCAATTAATAATGGAAAGTCTATGATGGAACAAACAATACAGTAATAAGGACAGTTTACAACTCACCACAAAGACGTGATGATGAGCTGCTATGGTCACATAAAAAAAGACACACACATACAACACTTCAGGTATGGGCCATGGCCTTCTACAGAAAATAGAACATTCATGCAATCACACAGGCACACAGCACAGTCTCACAACCATCATCTCCAGCTGCCACAATTAATTAATTTAATTACTTAATATGTTGATACTTTTGTTTCAAGAAGGTGACATTTCGATATAATTATACCTTTTCAGTTATCTTTCAGCAGATTTTTATCAAATTCCTATTAGTTAAAAATCAGTTTGGTCAAATTAAGGCAAGGAGTTTCTTTTCTTCATTTTTAAACAATGAACACATCATCATCCCACATTTGTATTTTGCCATAAAAAAGTTATGAATTTGATAAAAAGTTATTAATTAGAAGCTACCTTTTGCTGTACAACACTGAAAAAAGCACGCAATATGACATAATCCAGTTAACTTTATGCAGCCAAAGAAAAGAGGTTTGAATAGGAAACAATAGGGGCGATGAAACCTTTTGCTACAGTCTCAGTCTGATGTCCCACCTAGTTGACATACCAAAAGTCCCCAAATATCTGGCCAGTGGAATTGTGGTTATGACATCATCATAATGGCCACCATAAGAATCAGTAGAGTAAAATCAAACAATGGAAATTCCAAGAAGGATTAAATAATATTTTTGAGAAGGATAGGTTGCTACTCTCCACAGAGACATCCGATGAGTTGCAGAAAGACACACATAACGGAATGTAACTTACTTAATAGATTTCAGCCATTATGGCTTTCATTGGTATGTTGTCTATTCTTTTCAGACATGTATGAAAGAACTGACACCATTAGTCGTCAGTAACGGCCGTATTTCGATTTCGTAAATTACAGCCCCCGTCGTTTAGAGAAAGAAAGAAAGAAACACTTACACACACACACACACACACACACACACACACACACACACACACACACACACACACACACACACACACACGCGCGCGCGCGCGCGCGCGCGCGCGACTGCCATTGGTGTGTGTGTGTGTGTGTGTGTGTGTGTGTGTGTGTGTGTGTGTGTGTGTGTGTAGTATGAAGGCTGTAACAGCCAAAACATTGTTATATGTGCCTTTCTGCAGCTAATTGGACGTCTCTGTGGTGAGTAGCAACCTATCTATCTCAAAAATTTGTGGAGTAAATTCCCACAGAATTAACATGAAAGTTATTTTTGCACTAAATTACAGAGGAAGAGTTCAAAAATGTTTGTGAAGCAATATTTTACATATATCTACTATTTCGTCCGAGTTACATGAAACAAAAATATTCTACTTTTTTGTTTCTGGAATTTCTCTATGACTAACTAGGTAGTTATGTGACACAATGAAAACTTTTGTAATTAGTCATGTAACACTTTCTTAGACCTTTAAAATAATACCAATACATCTTCACTGTCATTAATAACAAGGGAGTTATCTGAATTTCATCCAAAGACAACTTTTACATATTAATTCTGTGGCAGTTTGTAGCTGTTTAAAAATGATTTCATTTGTTACAGCAGCCATATTGACATCATAAACCCGATTACAAAGCCTTCAGCTTCAGGAACTTGGTATGTTAACTATGCCATCGAACTGAGACTATAGCAAAAGGTTTCATCCACCCTTTTTACCTGTTCAGTGCATAAAAGTCATGAACTAACACCTTTCACAGCTCTCTAGCTCAATTAGGGTAACTCCTAGAATGATTTAAAAAAAAGTCTGTTTACAGTCTTTTCGGCCAGTTTACATAGCCATGTTCAAAAACAATTTGAGGCAACAAATTAAAATTTGGTAATTTTCTTAGTTTCAGAACCCACCAGGAATATATATACATTATAGAGGAAAAAAATTCCTGGCAGGAAAAATCATATATATATATATATATATATATATATATATATATATATATATATATATGTAGATGTGGTTTACTTACCAGGTGAAAGCACAGGTACGCAGACAGAAACACAAGTACCCCCCCCCCCTCACCACACACACACAAATACACACACACACACACACACACACTGAGCTTTCGCAACGCTGGGTTGCTTCTTCAGAAAAAGAGCACGGAAGGATAGGGAAAAGGAGAGGATGTAGGTTTAAAGGACTGGGTGACGAGTCATTCCAATCCCGAGAGAGGAAAGACACAGTGTAACACTATGTTGCTGGTCATTACCACATAGAATGCTTCACAGTGTGGGTATGCTAGTTGGTAAATCACGTGGGTGCTATCGCAAGTGGCTCTGCTCTTAATCGCATACAACTTCCGGGTTACAGGACTGGAATAAGGTAGTGGGAGGGTGCACAGGACAGGTTTAACACTGGGGGCGGTTACGTGGGTAGGAGCCGGAGGGTAGGGAAGGTGGTTTGGGCATTTCATAGGGATGAACTAGGAGGTTAAGAAGGTTAGGTGGGCAGCGGAAAGACACTCTAGGTGGAGTGGAAAGATTGTCATGAGGGATGGGTGTCATTTCAGGGCAGGATTTAAGGAAGTCGTACTTCTGCTGGAGAGCGACATTCAGCATCTGATCCAGTCCCGGAAAGTATTTGGTGACAAGAGGGGCATTTTTGGGGTTTGTCTGTGGAAGGTTCTGGGTTTGGAAGGATGAGGAAGCGGCTCTAGTAATTTGCTGCTGTACCAGATCCAGAGGGTAGCTCCGGGATGTGAAAGCTGTCATCAGGTTATTGGTGTACTGGTTCAGGGATTCAGGACTGGAGCTGACTCATTTGCAATACAGACCTAAGCTGTAAGGAAGGGACTGTTAGATACAGAATGGATGGCAACTGTCATAATGGAGGTACTGTTCTTTGTTAGCGGTTTTGATATGGACGGATGTGTGAAGCTGGCCACTGGGTAGATGGAGGTTGATGTCTAGGAAAGTGGCATGGTCCTATTCCAAATCCCATGCCACTTTCCTCTATGTCGACTTCCGTCTATCCGATGACCAGCTTCACACATCCGTCCATATCAAAACCACTAACAAACAACAGTACCTCCATTATGACAGTTGCCACCCATTCCATATCAAACCGTCCTTTTCTTAAGGGCAATTTTTCCTAGCTGCGGGAGTATCCCGCAACGTGATGTGTGAAATGCCTGCGGAACCCCGCTCCCCCACTCACCCGATGCAAACATACGAGGCTGTTTTCCTAGGCTGTGGGACATCGCACGCCACTGCGGGCTCTACCTGCAGGAAACACTTACATGCTCCGAGAGCAGTCTGTCACGCATGCCGCAGTGACTTGCTTGGCTGGAGGAGTGTGGGAAGAGCTGACAACTGCAACAAGTGTCAGCTGTGCTCACTGTCTGGAGGAGAGAGGGTAGACAAAGTAACCAGGTGCAGACATCAGTAACTACAATAAGTGAAACTTGCCCTGTGTTTAATGCTTTGTATAATTATTATTTTTCTTTCTGTTGCAATAAATTATAATTAATTCAAACTACTTAATCAATAGTTTTGTGCTGTTCTCAGTCCCATTCCCCATCTTATGCATTTTATTTAGTGCAAAAAGAAAACAATCCAGTATGATCCAATAAGGCCAATGCTTTCATCATATGTAACACACGTACGTAAAATCAGCATTTATTCCATTGGAACAATGGCACAGCAGTAGACATAGCACTCTTTTCAATAAGGTCAACACTTTCAGTATGCATACAAGAAATTCATCAAATGGTCTACTCGAATACTCGTAAAGTACTGTATTACATAATGTGACAATAGATAACATGTCACATTGTCTACCAATTCACATTAATGCTAATTATTAATGAGAAACTAACCTCAAGGTAACTACGAGTTTTTCTGCTGGTGTGATTGGTCTCGCCACTCGCTTGCAGGAATCTATTTACAGTTCGTCTTCAACTAGTAACAGAAGATACTGAAACTGATTATGGGTGAATCTACAATGTTCTGTAAACGTGTCCACATTGTCGAGCATGAGCTTTTTTTTTATTAAGATGTTGTACGCTCCTTCATCTTCATGACGTAAAAACATTTGTATAACTGCTTTGCGCTTCCTGAGGACTCTCTCTAATAATAAGCAGTCTTTTTCCTCTTCCATAGCTTCAACGTACTTTAGTAGTGCCAAAACAAAAAGCTTTTTACACCGAGCACTGTGCTGTGTGTTGGTCTTTCACTGTCCTTGCTATTACTGCCATGCCACATTGACCCACGCCTAGCAAACTTTGCCTCACAGCGAGCTGAACTCAAGCGGCGCCAGAAAACCGCACAATTCATCTCTCAACTAGGACAAACGATAGCACCCAACGCCTTCCAACAAATTGCAAAATTAAATTCAAACCTATCCAAATCTTTTTCTCACTTACCACCCCCTCCTCCCCACACACACAAACAAAAATGTAAAGGGAAAAAGTTTGTCACTTACTACATTTCGGATGATGATTTGGTACAAGTTCTGTGTCAGACGTGAGATTTCATTTTATTACTTCACTATTACTAATTCTATTAGCCAGAAAATTTGCAGGCGTCATAAACATATACTACTGAAGACAATTACAAAATTATTTTGGTGTGCGAAACATAGTTTAGGAGATACGGCATGTTAAATATAGAGGAACGCGAAAAAACAAGTTTCCTCAAAATCTTAAATGTTTCTTTTTATCAGTGGGAAAAAAATTTAATTTAATTAAAAAAGAGGTGTCAGAAGGTAGTTCTTGGATCACTCATATTCAGTTGCCAAATCATAAAAAACGCGACTTGCATTTTTTACATTGTGACGCGCCCCGTGCCGCAGCTAGGAAAATGTTTCTCGCACCGACCTGCGGCCTGCAGCAGGCAGCAGAAAACACAGGCGTGTGCCACACCACGCTGTGATCAGTTCCCGCACCTAGGAAAATGTAGCTTTACAGCTTAGGTCTCCGTGGCAAACAAGGCTGCTCCAGTCCTGAATCCCTGAACCAGTAAACCAATAATGTAATAACAGCTTTCACATCCTACAGCTACCCTCGAGATCTGGTACAGAAGCAAAGTGCTAGGTTCACTTCCTCATCCTTCCAAACCCAGAACCTTCCACAGAAAAACCCGAAAAGTGACCCTCTTGTCACCAATCACTTTCCAGGACTGGACCAGACTCTGAATGTGGCTCTCCAGCAGGGATACGACTTCTTTTAATCCTGCCCCGAAATGAGATCCGTCCTTCATGACATCCTTCCCATTCCACCTTGAGTGTCTTTCCGCCGCACACCTAACCTTCGTAACCTCCAAGGTCATCTCTATGACATCTCCAAACCACCCTTACTACCCACCGTCTCCTACCCATGTAACCACCCCCCCCCCCCCCCAGTTAAAAAACCTGGTCCTATGCACCCTCCTACTGCCACCTACTCCAGTCCTGTAACCCAGAAGTTGTACACAATTAAGGGCAGAGCCACTTGCAATAGCACCCATGTGATTTACCGCCTGCACTGTGAAGCGTTCTATGTGGGAATGACGAGCAACAAACTGTACATTCTCATGAATGGACACAGACAGTGTTTGTTTGTAATAAGGATCACCCTGTGGCTAAGCATGCCTTGGTTCACAGCCAGCACATCTTGGCAGTGTAACACTGTCCGAGTTAAATGGATACTTCTCACTGACACCAACCTTTCAGAACTTCGGAGATGGGAACTTGCCCATCAGCATATTCTCTCTTCCCATTACTGACCTGGTCTCAACCTCCGGTAATTTCAAATTCCCAACCATCATTCAACAAATTCTTTGCCACTGATATATGGACAGAGCCTCTGCCTTAACTGGCATCTTTGTCCAACTTATTTGCTTTTTACATATGTCTGGGTTGGTGTGTTTGCATGTGTGTGTGTGTGTGTGTGTGTGTGTGTGTGTGTGTGTGTGTGTGTGTGTTTACCTATCCTTTTTCCCCCAAGGTAAGTCTTTCCTCTCCCGGAATTGGAATGATTTCTCACCCGCTCCTTTAAACCGGCATCCTTTCCTTTTCCCTCTCCTTCCCTTCTCTTTTTCTGAAGAAGCAACCAAGGAATGCGAGGGAAAGCTCAGCTCTTGTGTGTGTGTGTGTGTGTGTGTGTGTGTGTGTGTGTGTGTGTGTGCGCGCACAATATTCTTTTTCTGCCTAAACCTGTAACTGAAAATGTTTTGCAAGTGTGATTGCAGCCCAGCAATTGTGTCTATAATGAGACGCAATTTATCCTCATTATATTACTACATTAATTATTAGTTTCTCCATGTTTGGAGGGACTTTTCCACATCTGTTGTTCAATTACTGAAATCCTGCTCCAGTTTCTTAATTTGAACTTCATTAAATCCAAATTAATTGTTTTAGAGTCATAGGGCATTATCGAGAAGATGTACAGAAAAGTATATCATGCTATAAGATAGAAATGTAAATAATAAATGCATTAAACATCAAATGACTTTTTTTTAATGGACCTTCGGTTTTCTCTAATATGCATTTGCCATTATGTGTATTTTCTAGCATTCTTTCAAATTACCATAAATTTTAGTCTCTTCATAAAAGGGAATTAAACAGCCCTCCTTCACTGTAAGAAGAACATTAACATTCATCTGAAAAATCTAAGAAAAGGCTTATTTAAGGAAAACAAATTTCTGGATATCTGCCCCTTTCCACCCCCCCCCCCCCCCCCCCCACACACACACACCTGCATTCCAAAGCTGCACCAATCTAGTATTTGTACAGACAGTGTAGATATCTCCACAACCACACTTACCCTGCATCCTTCCAATTCCCATTCTGCTACCCTCCCTATTCCAAATTTCTCTAGTGATCGCGGACACACACACACCTGTGTGTGGATCAGTTGAACAATTAATCTCTCTCACTCAACATGCCTGCCTGTGGCTCAGTGATTATCTTCATGGTATTGATATTATAACATGGACTTCCCACTTTTATCAATGTAGTATTATTTACTAGTAAATACTAACCTCAGAACAGATTCCACAAACACTCTCAGTGCTTTAACATGTATCCATGCACAGAAACATTCACTGAAGTTGACTTTGAGCCAGCGTACTAATGGGCCCTGAAAAAAGAAGTTTATTTCAATGAGAGTTTTAAAATTTAATTGCACAGTATATTTTGCATAAATTTACCCCCCCCCCCCCCCACACACACACACACACACACACAGAGACAGACAGACAGACAGAGAGAGAGAGACAGAAATGAGGAAATATAAATACTGGAAATTCCATGAACAAGTCTGATAAGAGATACTGAAGTAGGTGCATCCAAACTATATTCACACATCTGCAATTATTCATATTAGTTTTGTGCATAAATTCGTAGTGTTTTTTTCTTGAGACACACATAACATGTGTTAACCTGCATTTATTCAAATTAATTTTGTGCATAAATTCATAGCATTTTTCCTTGAGAGAGACATAACAGAGATGATAATTCATCAACAATATGTTCTCCCTCCATTACTTGCAACAATTTGCTAACACTGCACAAATAACTCTTCAATTTCACAACTGCAGAAATCATAAGGTTTTGAGGCAAGGAATTTGCTGAGCAATGTACAGTGCCTATTGCGACGGGAAAAGGAAGTTCTTTGAAGGCTGCTTGAATCAAAAGGTGAAAATCTAAAATTGCAACATCAGGCAAATAAGATGGGTGCAGAATTACACCCCAAACGAACTCCTGAATAGCGTTTGTCAATCTAGCAGAATTCAGGTATGTGTTATCTTGGACTAACACCACTTCAAACAGCCTTCCTGATGATGTTCTTGGATTTGTCTGGAAGATGTCACAATTGTTTCCAGTGTCAGCAATGATGTATTCAGCCTGGGAAAGCAATTAGTAGTACATCACACACTTGCTGTTCGATAAGAGGTGTACAAATTTCTTTTGTGAATGATTAAAATTCTCGGTATGGTTACTTGCTGTTTTCTTTTGACTCAACATTCCTTTCTGTTGCTTATGTTAGCATAAAGACACTAGTAATGATACAGGATAGTAATGATAAATGTAGTTCATGAGGTAATTAATGAAAAGAAGCAAATATACACACATGTTCAACCACTGATCTTAGTGACATTGGCATAGAGAAAGCAATACTTATGTATGTATTTAATGCAACTTCGCACGCAAATATCGCACATATAACAGTTCTCTATTACACTGACATGGTACATTGTGGATTAAGCATTTATACAATCCTAATGAAACATCGAAGGTCTTCCTGAATGTGACAAGTCACTAAGTTCAAAACGATCCACCTTAAAACAAGGTAACTATTTTATTTCTTTGCTCTGTCCAATGGCATTTACATTTTTTTCTGTCTCTGCTGCTGTCACCCTTCTATTGAACTCAAACTCAGAAGAATGTTGCAAATGTTCCAATTGCTCCACTTGGAACAGCATTTTCTAACATCCACAACTTCATTCACAATCTCCAAATGACAATATGTTAATTCAAATAACAAGAGTGAGATGGAAATAAAGAAGAAAACAGTTAAGAAACCAACCCATAACGGCCGGAACACCATCATACAAAACAAAAATGCTGTGAACTTGTGCAACAACTTAATAAGTTAGTAATTACATCAAATTACATATTCAAAAGATTCAGTGGAAACTGTCAATACACACAAACAAAATAGTCACTTGGAATTATGCTTGACTTGTTTCAAAATGAAGCCAGATTCTTTCAATAGTATTAAATTACAACATTTAAATCTACTGTGCTATGCTACAGAAGACTTGGTATTCAGGATGCTTAATGAATAATTCAAACAGCATTATATACTTATATAACGTTAAAAATACTAAGGCAAACCACACAAAATACTTTAAGTTAAAGCTTTTCTATGTAATACAAAAAGGATCTAATAACAACAAAAGCAAATCCGTGCCAGCATCACAACATTAAATTCTGAAAAAGAGTCCAAAATATGTTTTGCAGCTTGAAATTTCCAAACAAATACATCACTACACCAATAACATCAATACATGGCATGTGGTCTGGAAATGTAACTACTGTTGCAAGTGAATACAATCTTCTATGTATCTCTTGCAGCTGTATGCTGTAAATAGCTTATGATCATTACTAACACTAATAATAAAATTTTACTCCCTCATTGTGTTCAGTTTCAGTGATACTCTTATTTTTTCAGCTTCTATAAATTATTTTGTCTTTTTATAACAACATTTCTTGAATCCATAAACTGACTCTTTGCAGTATGTCCATTTTTGTTATGGTTATTCTTTGACCACAATACTGATGACAGTTACAGTTTTTATACCTCGTCTCATTACAATGCTTATTTTCCTATCCACAACCACCATTGCAATACCTTAGTATTCTTCAAATCAACAGTGCACTGTTCATAATCTGAAATGGATTTAATAGGATGTTTTCTTCCAAACTGATTGTAAGGGCACCTTAAAATAAATCTGTAATTAACTGCAAAGCGCAAGACTGCACACACAGCCAGTGGCATACAACTTACAAGCACTCTATTTTCACCCACTAACTTACTAATATTAGTTTACAGAAACTTCAATACTAACACATAGAAAGTGGAGAAAGGGCTTTGGTTCTCTCATATCTTCTGGTGCCCAAGTTTCTCTTTCATGCTGACTATATCAAACAGAAACACTACATATGGCTCTTCATATTATACAGTTGTGTTTTTTGTTGAGAGAGTGGTATGTCATACAAATGTAACTTGTTCTTATAAATCAAATGGTGAGCAGTCTCTGTTGCAAATTGTAATTGTTTACTATGTCAGGTTATGCAATTTGCTCATAATCAGACTGGAACAATAATGAAAATATTACAGCTTCCTAAAGCCGTACCGATGTATAGATGGAAGCTTTTCTGTCTCAAGGAAATTTATTACATTAGAACTGAGAATATTTTCAAGGATTCTACAGCAAACTGATGTTAATGATATTGGTCTGTAATTATGTGGGTCCCATTTCCCCGGTTGGATAACTGGGGTAGGCTAGGGACATGCAAGTCGCCGAAGTGGCATGCAATTGAAAGACTTGCACCAGGCCAATGAGCCACATGAAATTATTATTATTATTATTATTATTATTATTATTATTATTATTATTATTATTATTATCTTATACACAGGAGTCATCTGCACCTTTTTCCAATTCCTTGGAAATTTGCTCTGGATCAAACATTTGTGATGAATGCAAGCTAAGTAAGAGGCCAATGCCACAGAGAACTCTTTGTAAAATTGAATTGGTACCCCATCTGGACCATGTGAGTTGTTTGTTTTTAACTCTCTCAACTGTTTCTCTACACCAGCTATGTCTATTACTGTGTCCCCCATTTTGGAGTTAGTGTTATCATCAAATGAAGGTATGTTTGCATGGTATTCCTGCGTGAATGATTTCTTAAATGTTAAATTTAAAACTTCGGCCTTAATTTTGCTGTCTTCTATCACCACCTAAAATAATCAATGACTAACTTGGTAGATGCCTTTGACCTGCCTACTGATTTCACATAGGACCAGAATTTTTTTGGGTTCTTGGCAAGATCTGCTAAAGTATGACTACGCACATTGATCTTTTCACAGATGCATGAATCTCTACTAATTTTTGCCTGATTATATTTGCTTGACCATTTTTGAACCAAGAGTATAACTGCTTTTGCTTTCTCAGCATTTTTTAATATTATTATCAATCCACAGTGGACCTTTCCCATGCTTAATCGACTCTATAGGCTCATATTTCTCCAGTGCTCTATTTACTATGCATTTGAATTTTGCCCATAATTCCTCTACATTCACCATACCAGAACTAAACACTGTCCATTCATTACTTAAGTGGGACGCTAACATTTTTTATCCATTCTTTCTAGCACAAACACTCTCCTAGCCTTCTTGACCAATTTATTAATTTTGGTGCCCATTGTCGCTACAACAACATCATAATCACTGAACCCTGTCTCTACAGTGACATCATTGACAAGGTCAGGCCTTTATAGCTATAATACCTAAAATATTTTCAATGAGTGTGGTCTGACAATTCAGCTACTCGTCGGAAAACGTGTTCAACAGGTAGTTCACAAAACTGCTTGTCCGTACCCCTATAGAATCTCAGTCTATACTTGGCAGGTCAAACTCGCCCCCAACTAATAATGCATGGTTCGGGTACCTTCTTTGAATGACTCTAGCACTGTGACGGTGGAACCGTCGAGCCGGTAGAAACACTCAACCATTAACTTGATTTCACCTATACCTGATATGCATATACAGATAACATCACAGTGACTCTAGACTTCAACCTCAGTAGAAACAATATTATTGTCGACTGCAATGAACACACCCCCTCCAATTGCACCTTCCTATATAGAGATTCAGCCAACTTCAATCCGAGGATTATTTGAGCACATTAAATTTACTGCAATGCAGTAAATTTGAAAACTTTGCTTTTAACAATATAGTAATTCAGACAGATTACAACTCACTGCAAAGACGTGGTGACGAACAGCGACAGGCACATACAAAAGGCACACACATACAACACTTTCAATTATTGGTCATGGCCTTCTTCAAAAAACAGAAATTTCATGCAATAATACAGGCACACAAGTGTGGCAGCTAGAGGTGACGGTTGTATGACTTATGTGCCTGTGTGAGTGCATGAATGTTCTGTTTTCTGAAGAAGGCTATGGCCGAATAGCTGAAAGTGTTGTATGAATGTGTGTCTTTTGTATGTGCCTGTCACGGCTTGTCACCACGTCTTTGCAGTGAGTTGTAAACTGTCCTTATTACTATATTGTTAATTCCAACCTGGACTTTCCTTTACTGAAAACTTTGATTCTCATACTCTGAAAATTTACTGTTAATATTTTGACAGTCTAAGTGTCCTTCTGGATGTGGCCTGATTTCACTATCTGCATACTGACTGACAAATGTTCATTAGAACTATTACCTAGCCTAAAACAAACATGTGCTTCACAAGTACTCTGCTATCCAAGTAGCTACTTCCTTTTTGTAGTGCACCCCTCATCTATCAAGGTGATCCATACAATTCTCCATTGAATAATATAGGTCCAGAAATCTGCAGCCATGACCATTATAGAGCCAACAAAGCCTTTGGTTTATATGCCATCTAGGAGACTGAAAAAATTATGACAAATATGAAAAATAATATTTATTATTCATCACCTCATGAATATATTTTGTTTATTTCTGAATATATTCCAATTTTTGAGGCTGTGGTTAAACAGCAAATTAGACTGCTGGAAATGAAATTAACAGCAAAGACATTATATATTCCTCTTTGTTGTGATGGCTGTTTGAGAAAGGCAAATAAAATGCAGGCTTTATGGAGGCACAAGATGAGGTGTGGACACTGGCTGTAGATTATCATGTTCGCCTCTGACTCATATGTGTGACAGCTCCCTTCAGTTTGGAACATCAAAGATAAATGAAACAGCTTTTACACATTTATTAAAATATGCTTCAGTCATACATATGGTGGACTATATAGAAACGTGGGGACTTTTGAAAGGAGAAATTATGGAGTTTTCTTGATTCAGAAAAGAAGATGTGGTGAGCATTAATGCTTTGGTAATATTAATACAAGGCTGATGAAATGAATAGTAGTGAAAGTACACCTTATTTCCTTCTTGCCATAGCCATAGCTGTGAAACATTTTTATCAGATGTTAATGACATGTTCTGCCTATATCATCCATCAGCAGATCATCTACCATAGAAAAAATTACAAAAGTTATGGAGATGATTTGATCCTAACTACTGTGAATTTACACTGTGTAGGATTTATTACAAAGAACTTACATGCAGTAATTCTGCCATAGGCCATTTGTAGGGAACTGAATAATACAGTATTAGTCATTTCCTACAAATGGTCTATGCCAAGACTACTCCCAGTAAGTTCTTATTAATGAAGACCTCCACACAGGATGTTCATACTAGTTAGGAGCAGAACACCTCCAAAACATTTTGTATTTTTCTCTACAGCAGATGATCTGAAGATGCCTGATACAGGCAAAACACTTCATTAAGATTTGATGAAAATGAAATACCACAACCATGGATAGTTTTTCATCGCATCCTTAAAACAGGTTGCTGCATCAGTCACTGACATGGGAACAAATCTTTCTTTCGGCAGACAAGTTATGCATATTATTATTTTTATTTTTTTATCATTTATTATTGTTATTAATGGCATTGGGTACCATTGTATAAATTCATACATAACCACATTTGTTATAAAGCTGATGCTATTTCATACTTTCATGTTTACCCGAATCTAAAAATTTGGGAACATTCAAAATCTCTCTCATGAGCTGCAATTGCTAAGAAGCATTATTCACTTTGAAAAATTCAGCAAAGTAGAAATTTAGGTAGCTACATTTAATACAGGTTGACTCAGAAGTGATGGTCAGTAATTCACACATGGAAAATACAGGCAAAAGTAGCTAAAAAGTACTAGTAAACATAGGTCCACAAATCAACCATTGCAGAGTTATCGCACTCATTTTAGTTGGGAACCAACTCTAAATGTTCCTGGATGCTGCGCTATTCCAGGTGTACTTGATGATGTCCGACTAAGCCAGTACCTGAACATGTGGTTCACATATGACAGTGGTCGAGCACCATTTCCATTTACATGTGCACCAGCTTCTAACTTGGACATATGGTCAACATTGGACAGGCAGAAAAGGGCCTGTGCCATGGCTCCAGATTTGAATACCATGGATTTATGTCAAAAGCCTGGCCTACACTAAGGTCACCTTATTTTGGATGGAAGGAGCCTTCTACCATTTACAGAATTCCTCAGGACTGCCTAAGAGGATTCACAACTCATTTCAGAAATGAGCATTCAGATATATGGTCCACATTTCCAACACCTACTTTAACATTTAGAGATGGGTAAGATCCTGATGTACCACAACAGTGGTTGATTTGCAGAACCATGTTTATAAGAGATTTTTACCTTATAAATTACCCTGCTTTTGGGCTGTACTACCCATGTGTGAATTCCTGACCATCACTTGTAATATGATCATTTGTAATACAGTTATTTATAACAGCATTTTTGTTGACAGTTTACAATACTAAACAACAAAGAAATATTGAGAACCTATTTACTATTCTTACCATTAGACAGTACATAATCAGCACGGCATGCTACTCATACGATAAACAACTAGAAGGAATTGTTATACTTGGAGTGATGACATTAATAATAGAGCAGTTTATAATATGAATTTTCTTGTGGTTAAAATTTTTTCACAAATTACATTCCTGACCTTTTTATCATCAGTTTACTTACTTTTATCTCTAATAACAAAAGAACTTCACTGTTGTCACAATATACCCTGATGTCAATATGATAAATTTAACTGAATCAAAGCCACAATCTTTACAACAAATAAAAATAGTTAATGCACTTCACACAATGTTAATACAAAGTCAAAACTTTTCAGCTGGCACAAAGAGAGAGCACATCTGCACTACTGAAGCAGATAATACATTTCCAGCAAGCTCGCGCCTCAGCATTTATGATCATTAGCAACACATTAGTCTATTACATGGCTAAGATTTGATTTAATTACAGTTACAGCAGTCTTCAGTGAAATAGTGTGTAAAATAGTATTTTTTGCTAAAATGTTATTCCTGTATAGAATATTTGTTAGCAAAACACTGTAAATCAATAAGTTTTCAAAAAAAAGCCTTTGGTACCTCTGCAAAAAATTTTAACTCTACAAAAAGCTCTAGTGTTTTCATGCTGTCTCAACAATTATAATATTTCTTTTAAAATTACACAAAAACTGTACTATCAATGCATAAAATATTCCAAACAAAGACAGAAATTTTCTAATAAAGCTGTTTCTCCATTTGCTTGACATAACCAATGGTGTATAAAGCCAAAATATTTTTGTATATCATCATCATTAAAACTGCCTTTTTGAATGCTGTATTTGTACGCATGCTGATTTGTCTAGGAGACTATTTGTGAGACTTTTTCTGAAAAAAGTTTGTAAAGTAATATCAGGCACAGAGTTATCAACAGTAGTATGCAGACATTTGTTATTTGATGAGAGTTTTAACTGTTCCTTTTCCTTTAAAATACAAGTCAACTTCCAACAGCTATTGGTTTTTTCCCATACTGGTTGACCAAGGAACTTCTAAATGCAGAAGTTTGCAAGTCAGAATATCAATTTTCTTCATCTTTAGTGTAGACTGGACCTGTTGCTTTCAGAATTTGAATAACATCAAATAATGGTTTCAAAGTTAGCACATGGCACGTTTTAAAACTGAGATCTTGCCATGAAAACAGATTAAAGCTTTGAAAAAGAAATATATTCTCTCTAAAAAAATTTGTATGAAGGGCACTGTGAAAAGATTTGAAATAAAAATGCTGCTCAATATTCATCTCAAAATAGATATATTATTACAAGAATGGGGAATACAGGATATCTTCCAACTCCCATCCCATACCCAACCTTAATAAACGATGATTCCTGTCACTGTGGAATCTGAGTGCTTAGTCTTCCTCTTTATGGAAGATAACTTCTGAAATATAGGGTAGTGTTATGTATTTGGCTATCAGCAGTGCTGCTATTTCCCCTCCTGAAGATGGCCAATAATTATATCTTATAATTTTATAATCAATTTATATTTTGTTAACAGTGGGATGAAATGCTTGGAAGTTTTAACCCTTTGCAGCCCAAATTTTATTAATTTGTGAACAAAAGTATTTCGTTGCATGTTTCTATGCATTGATTGGAATAATGTGTATTTGTTAGAATTTGATTTTTGTGTTTGTTTTTGGAGAAAATTTTTGGATGAATCCGTATGGAATCATTGAGCATGATATATTTCTTTTGCCGTATCTAACATCATTTTCAATCTGTTTTGACAATAATTAATTAAGGAAATTTTAAAATTACTTTGTTCCCTTTACCTTAATATAAATTTTTGAAATTAATGATAGCCAAACTAACCACAATGAATGTTGAAATGTCCTGCAGTGTTGTTTATAATCTTTGGTCAAATGGTTTGACCTAGAGAAACAGAAAAAGATGAAAGTGCCATATGGCACAAATGGGCTGGAAAGTGTTAATTTGTATTCAACTAATGATATGTACAACCTTACCACAATACATGCAGACCCAGTGGTTTAGGGATTCTAGGTCATAATTGATCCATTCAGTAATTCAAGCATCCTCTTCAATAAAACCCATTATGAAGAAGGGCCTTTGGGGATCATGTACAAGTAATTTTATATATTAACAAACAGCATCAGCCACTGCAGGCTATTTCTGCAAAGTAGCCCAGCAACAACTTATGGTTAATGTCAATGTACTCACTCCAATGACCATGGGAATTACTTCTACATTGCTTTAAATGTATGTATGTACGGAGAAATATAACAATGTTTTGGAAATGACAAATTACTACTCACCATGAAGATGCCACATGAAATCATACAGAGGTGCACTTAAAAGACTTGTCTATCATATCCAGCTATTGGCACAGAGCGTTCATCCACCTCAAGGATGGATACATCAGTACCTATGTCCATATCATACCTACCAACCACCAACAATACATCCATTTCGATAGTTCAACCATGGTCAGTTCATCTGCTGTAATAAGCAGTTCCTTTCAAAATATGCCATAGATCTCACAGGGGCTTCACAGACCAAAAACCCCTCCCAATCTTGTGCAGAAACAGATATCACATGCCTTATGTTTTTGGTCACTCACTAACTTCCTCATACCCAATGTCCAGAAAAAAGAAGTACTTCACGAGAACCAGTACCACTCATGAGTAGAGCGACTGAATCACATTCCCCAGCAGGATTTCCACCACCTTTTATCGTGTCCTGAACTAAGAATATCCTATACATTATCCACCCCACCTCTCTGTGGTATTCCATTCTGTCCCCCACTGAACCTAAACAGAGAGGGAGGGAGGGAGGGAGGGAGACTATTTTGGAAGAGCCAAAAACTAGATATGATCAAGAAGTCTTAAGTGTGTGTTTTTGCTACTGATTGTGTATCTGTGTATTGTGTAGCAACCTGTCCTTTTAAAAATATTTTAATCCTTTCTGGACTTTCTATTGTTTAAGGAAAAAGAAGATACTACTCCCCCTCCTCTATACAACTTAACTGGTGTTTCTATTCAATAAAAGAAAAAAGGGAGGATCACCAAATCTTCATTTCCAAATTCATTTTCCAGGTTGTCACAGAAATTAATTTAATTCAAAGGAATACTATGCTGGAAGGAACAAGTAATTTATTTTTAAATTACATGTCATCCAAGTTGAACAATGTCATGTTGTAATGTACAGCAAGTACAGTTTAATGGAGTAAGTCAAGTGTGAGTGTAGTGATTGTGTGTTTACACAATATTTACTCGGTTATAGTATAGTACCCACCTTTTATTCAATGATTTTACTTCTGAAATGTTCGTATTTTGTTCACAGTATAGATATGAATTCAACACTAACACGGGAAAAATGCAAGCCTAGCGATACTGAATGGAAAGTGGTAGTAGTTGTTGCTACGGTCTTCAGTCAGGAGACTGGTTTGATGCAGCTCTCCACCCTACTCTATCCTGAGCAAGCCTTTTCATTTCCTCACCCACATCCACTTCAATCTACTTACTATACGCGTCTCTTGGTCTCCCTCTGCAATTTTTACCCCACACACTTCCCTCCAATGCTAAATTTACGAGTCCCCGATGTCTAAGAATGTGTCCTACCAAGCGATCCCTTCTTTTAGTCAGGGTATGCCAAAAATTCCTTTTCTCACCAATTCTGTTCAGTACCTCTTCATTAGTTATGCAATCTACCCACCTAATCTTCAGCATTCTTCTGTAGCACCACATTTCAAAAGCCTCTATTCTCTTCCTGTCCGCACTGCTTATCGTCCCGTATAAGGCAACACTCCACACAAATGCCTTCAGAAAAGACTTCCTTACCCTTAAATTAATATTCTATGTTAGCAAATCTCTCTTTTTCAAAAATGCTTTCCTTCCCATTGCCATTCTGCATTTTATATCCTCTGTACTGCGACCATCGCATGTTATTTTACTACCCAAGTAACAAAACTCATCTACCACCTTCATTGTTTCGTTACCTAATCTAATTCCTTCAGCATAGTGCTGCCAAATTTCACACTGCTAACAAAATCATGAATTTGAGATTTTTATTATTATTATTTCATTTTTGACCTAAAAAATTAAGGGATTAAGCGGGGCGGGAAGTGAACAAAGACTACATTTTGTTGGCAGAACACTTAGAAGATGCAATAGTTCTACAAAAGAAACTGCCTGCATTACACATGTGCATCCTAGTTTGGAGTATTGCTGCACATTGTGGGATCCCCACCAAGTGTGAATGACAGACGATTTAGAGAAAGTTCAGAGAACGGCAGCTCATTTTGTACTATCGTGATACAGGGGAGAGAGTGTCACAGAAATGATGCACGAGTTGGGGTGGAAATCATTAAAAGAGAGGCATTATATGTTGCAATGAGATTATTTGTGAAATTTCTTTCACCAACTTTCTCTTCCGAATGGGAACATATTTTGTTAGTACCCATCTACAGCACATGTCTTCCCAGTTTTCAAGGTTTAAAGATTCAATGGATACCTCGTGATCTATTTTATTAGTAGAGTATCAATAGCGATATGGAAAGGTTGCAACTTTCCATAAAGACAATTATTGACCAGCAGTCAGGCACATGGAAACAACAATCACAGTCACACATCTTAAATTTCTGAACACAGCATTTCATCAGAAAGAGCACACATTATTTCACACAATCACTCGGGCACAACTCACGCATGTGTGGCAGCCATCTCCGGCTGCTATGAGCTTACTGCACTTTAATGGTGAATGAAGAGGGAAGAAGAAGGGGATGGTGAGAGTGTGAGATGCAACTTTGAATACATGAAAGGAAAAGGTGGGGAGTGGGAGAGGGAGAGTGAAAAGGAGGTGCAGAGAAGATATGGCACACAGCTGTGGGAGAATTGTTAGGAGATATAGGGCAGGGAGGAGGGACTTTAGGTGTGGGGTGTAGGGACAGTAGATTGAGGCCATGATGATTGCAAGACCAAAGATAGTGTAGTAAGGATACCTCCCATATGTGCAGTTCAGAAGAGCTAGGCTACAGACGGGACGAATGCAACTGGACTATGCTGTAAAACAGCAATTGAAATAGTGCATGTTATGCGAAACTGCATGTCTGTAGCTTGGCAATCATCTTTGCAGTGAGTTGTTAACTTTTTCTTATTATTATTAACATTTGAGCCATGACTTCCCATTTTAAAATATTAGAGTGTATTTACTTAAAGCCCTGAGTCAAATTATTCAGATAAACTAGAGGCAGCAGTTAATAAAGATTATTCTACTTTTTTCAATATGCAATGATTTAAATTTTCCTGTCTAAGGGCAGTAAGTAGCCAATTACACAGTGTTGTACAGCACATTGTACAGCAAAATAATTGTTAAGGAAAGTTCGATATGGTAGGCCATTTCAGTTATATAGCATGCAACTTATCAAAGGTAGTGTTCTGCTAGTTTTCTCAAATTGAACAAAATACCAATATGAAAATAAAACAATTGCTAGTAGCACAGATTGCACTCAAGCTAACGTCTCCGAAGCCTCACAAGTTACCTTTATACTATGAGAATAACTGTCATTCTGTCTGCAAAATGTATTGTGAATTGAGTTAGAAGAAAAAATTTTAAAAATAATATGCAGGTAGGGAACAACTCACTGTAAAGACAAATGTTGAGCTCCCGACAGACACAAATAAAAAACACATAAATACACACACAATTCTAAATTTTTTGCCATGGCCTTCCTCAGACAGAGAAAACTCATCCACACAATCACTCTGGATGCCCAACACAGTGTTGGGCGGCCAGAGATGGCTGAATGTGTGGATGAGTGTACCTGAGTGATTGTGTGTACGAGTGTTCTCTGTCTGGGGAAGGCCGCGGCCAAAAATTTAAAATTGTGTGTGTGTGTGTGTGTGTGTGTGTGTGTGTGTGTGTGTGTGTGTGTGTGTGTTTGTGTCTTTTATTTGTGTCTGTCAGCAGCTCAATGTTCGTCTTTACAGTGAGTTGTTCCCTATCTACATATTATTATTATTTATAATATAATATCAAATGAATTGTGTTTTGTTTTATGATATAATATTGAATGTACAATGGGGGACAAAAAGGTTATCTGGTCTGAATAAAGTCCAAGAACAGATCATTGCGCATGCCCAAACTCATAAGCGTGAGTGTTGCCAACTCTAGCGGCCTGTGCAGCTTCAGCATTCTGTTTACATTAGCAAATAGTTAAGATACAATATATGTCGATGTTCATTGCACTTTAACTCACATATCATTTATTTTGGAAGTCATTACTTGAGCATGTAGAAATGGTAGAGGTATAGAAATTCCACTTAGGTATATTTACAAAACAAACTGCTCATCACATTGGGTGAGTGGATAAGCTGATGGTTTATGAATGCAAAGGCACACGTTTGAATCCAATTGGGGTCAATTTATTTTTTAGACCTCTTGCAGGTGATATTTTAAATATTAAGTCATTACAAATTGTGCAGTTGTAGGTTTTTAGAAGATTCTATTTTATAATAATCGAAACTTTAATCAGATGGACAAGTGTTCATAGAAATAATATTGAAAATTTATGTATTTTGGGAGGTTTATTTATTTTTTGTTATTGGTGGTTAAATAATTATTACCTTCCAATATGGATGTTAATGTAGATTTAACACCCGATGAACCCATGGAGAGGCCAACTATTGGACTTATTGTAACCTCTTACTTAGTTTTCACAGTTAAATTCAAATAATCCTTTCCCCAAATCTAATGCCATTTTCTTGGCTGTTGAACATTTCACTTAATGCCACTTTTACACTGCAGTATACATCAAACCAATGAACATAACACAGTATCTTACATTTTAAGATTTGTAAGACTTTCCATTTTTAAAGCCTTTGTAGTATCATACTAACTATTTCTGAGTAATGCAGGGTACTAACATGACTGTACCATCAGTTGTACATCTAACCTTCACTGCCCATAAATATGAAAATAGTTTACTTCACGTATTTCTTGGCACTGCTGATCCCTCACAGAAGTAGACTTGTCATTGTCTAGTACCAACACTGTCTAGAGACAAGGCCTCAACACAGTCTGTGTCTCATCACATCAAGCAGGCTGTGATTATTAGCTGACAGATTGGTCACTGGATTGTCTCATGGTGACTAGCCAGTCAGCTAACAATTGTGGTGTACTCAATGTAATGTGACACAGTCTGTGCTGAGGCCTTGTATCTAGATGGTGTTACCAATACAAAGGTATTAAAATACAGTGAGCACCTTCTGTGGTTAGGCTACAATTTTCAAAATTATAGTTAGAATTAGCCTTATGCATTCTCCTACCAGTACCTACCTACATTCTATATCAGTCTATCTATCAGAGAGGTCTACACATACTAAAGTCAGCCCACCTGTGAAACTACTATTCCAATTATGTGCAACCTCTGCCAAGCCTTGTACTATTGTAATTATCACCAAGTTTTTGATAAGGACAAATCAAAAGCTTACTAGAATTCAAAACTTCAAAATATTGCAGGAAATCTTCCCTAGAGAGAAATGAAAAATAAGTACATATGTGCACAAGTCTGATTTCAAAGTGACAGTCTCTTATAGGTATTCTGACACTGTTTAAAAGTATCAACTTTGGTATATTGCTTTGTTTAGAATATTTTATCATTGTATCAACTGATGTGTTACAAATGGTCATAAATGCTGTGCCTACCAAGACCTCGTCTTTCAGCACATGTAGATCTGTGCCATTCACAATAAAATCACAGTCGCATTCATTCTCCTTATGTTCATTGGAAAGCTGTTTGAAGAGCAAAAATGTAAAAAAGACATGCATTTTTTGAACAAACAATAAAACATTTATACAAGTGAAGTACATCAATCATCCTAAACAATCTTACAATACAAATTTTAATTTTCATTGTTGTACCTGTAAGTACTACTTTACATTATAAAACTATACTGTACTGTCCTTTTCTAACAGGAAAAGTAAATTCAAATATGATGGTTGTAATTAAAGTCGGACCTACTACACTTATATAACTATTGACAAATGATGTGTCTAATATAGGATGTTGTACTCTTAACATACCAAATAAATTTTCATGCAGTTGAGCAATATTCAGGTGAAGCGGGAAGGATTTCACAATTATTTTTGATGTTTTATTAATAACCAATTTCTTCCATGCTTAATAATACGAGTGCCATACACAAACTTATTTAATCATAAAGATGATTTACATTTGACCCGTAATATCTCTGAAAAATAATGTTTGAAAATATAATATGGGTAGATAAATTCATTCACCAAGTGACGACGACAAGAGTGATCACACAAAACATGTAGAAACACAAGAATTTTTGGAGCAAGTGCCTTGTCAAAGTGAAATAAGGAGGGATAAAGGGAATAATGGTTTGGTGAGATGTAGGAAATGGAAAATGTAAAGTAACCTTCCTACAGAACCCTGGGCAAGGACTATTGGACTGGATAAGAAAGACTTATTGTTAGTATCTGCAGTGGGTGAGATTTTAAAACAAGAAACACTTTAAGGTACAAGCAAGACAGATTTCTGAAAAATTCACAGGAATGAAGAATTAATTGCATTGCATAAAAGACCATGAGGAGCATGGGAAAAAATGGACAGGTCAGAAAAATATCCAGTTTGAAAACAGAAATGACAAAAGGTTGGGAAGAAAAAGAATTACTGTTAAAAAAATGATACTATAGATATCAACATAATTTTGGTGCAAGTGGATTGTAAGAAGCAAGCACTTGTAGTAAAACCAGGTTCCTACCTGCTAAGTCTTGCCAAACTGGTGTCAGGATGTAAATACGTTTTTTGGTGAAACACACACTGAAGTAACAACTGTCTTTTTGTAGAGTTCAATAGGATTCTGAGTAATGCCAATAAAGAAGCTGGCTATGACCTTTCATCCTTACTGATGATTTTGTACCTGCCATATTATTGTGGCATTCCTACTCAAAAAGAGAGAGAGAGAGAGAGAGAGAGAGAGAGAGAGAGAGAGAGAGAGAGAGAGAGAGAGAGAGAAAGAGAGAGAGAGAAGAGGGTGGGGGTGGGAAGGGAGCCCAGTTCGGCAGGGCTAATTGATGGCAGCACAACTACACTGAACTAAACATTCCTCACTGTGAGAGTCAATCTACAGGAAGCCGAGACCAAAACCACGTAGAGGATTCACAGAGAGTACGCTTGTGGGAGTTGCATATCCTGACAACAGCATTCTCTGGCATGGTATACAGTTATTGTAACTGTCCATTGCATCCACTGCATTGGCTTGCACAGATTCAACTGCTCTGCTTGCCTAGTACTGCTTACATGTAAACATGGCCATCAACAGTTCTCGCTATAACACATACAACAGGCATCCCCCAAGGTAGCTTTTGCCATTTGATCGCTGTTCTAGCTGTGTCAGCTCTTCTGACTTCATCAGACTGCCCTCCCTGAACATACCATGTTGGGTCAGAAATCAACAGGTTTCAGCCAAGGTCTCCAAGACAGGACTAGAGTAGCTCCAAAGGGTCCCAATGGGAGGAGGGGAGGGGGGGGTTAATGGCTGCAGGGGTTGACACTTGAGGCATTGCTGCTGCATGAATAGTTAATAACAGTGGGGATAAAGCCCAATTTACTGGCAGTCTCAAGAGAGGTGTGGGTCATGGGCAGAAGGTCAAATTACCTAGATGTTGTCGTTGTTTGGATATTTAAGGGGGACAAAACTACAATGGTCATCAGTCCCCCATTCCATCAATAAGCGTCAAAAGTGATACTATCAATGTGTAAGAAATCCGCCCAGACATTATGCTTGCAATGTGGGAGGGGACTCCCACTGCATGCAGGAAACATAAAAAAACAACAAGAAACAAAACCAAAAGAGACGATCACGCAAAGACAGTGTGCACCAAAGAAGCCAATGGCTGTGGTTGGCCGACCATAAAACTAAAATAGGAAAAGTCAACCACTCGGCAGCACAAAGAAATCTCCACTTAGAGAAAACGGTAAAAACCCCCTGCTTGAATAAATCGTAAAACGGAATCTGCCATTGTAGCATCATCACCTAAAAGTTCCGATAAAACATAATTTGTTAAAACTCCGCCGCAAGGTGGCTAAAACGGGGCAGTCCAACAAGATGTGGACTATTGTCAGATGGGAGCCACACCGACATTGGGGCGGGTCCTCACCACAAAGGAGATGTCCATGGGTGAGCCACGTATGCCCAATGCGGAGGCGACACAAAACCACCGAGTCCCGTCGATAACCACGCATGGAGGAGCGCCATGTGGCCGTAGTCTCCTTGACCACCCGGAGCTTGTTGGGCATGCTCAGGCTACGCCACTCAGCATCCCAAAGCCGATGTACCCGTTGGAGCAACAATGAACAGAGATCAGAAGCCGGGAGGCCGACCTCTAGATGGACGCAACGACAGCCTGCTTGGCAAGCCAGTCAACACGTTCATTGCCTGGGATACCAACATGACCCAGAGACCAGATGAATACCACCGATCACCCAGACTGTGTAACGGCATAATGTGTCTCCTGTATGGCCAACACCAGGGTAGACCGTGGGTAACACTGGTCCAGAGCTCTAAGGCTGCTCAGGGAGTCGCTACAAATAAGAAAAGACTCGTCTGAGCAGGACCGGATATGCACGAGAGCTCTGTGAATGGCCACCGGCTCTGCAGTGTAAATACTGCAGCCATTCGGCAGAGATTGCTATTCCAGACGGTCACCGTGAGTATAGGCAAATCTCACGCAGCCATCAACCACTGAACCATCGATGTAAATCAGGTCATAACCGGGAACTCCGCTATGACAGCCGAGAACTGACGGCGGAGCGCCTCCAGTGAAACTGTGTCTTTGGGCCCATGGGCCAAGTCCAGCCGAGTAGACGGCCTTGGCAGGCACCACGGAGATGTACGCGCATGGACCTGATATGGAGATGGAAAGGGCAAAGACTCAAGTTCCAGGAAGAGGGATCGAACTCGATAGGCAATCATATGACCTGATCTGGGGTGTCGCTGATGGTGGGGGACGATCACATCCGAAAAGAGAAGACGACAGTTCGGGTGGCCTGGGGAGCAAGATAAGTTAGCTGCATAAGCTGTGAGCAGGTGTTGGCGGCGGATCACCAAAGGTGGGATCCACTAGTAAGCTGTTCACTAGGCTGGTGTGGAAAGCGCCCGTCGCGGTGCGAACCCCACAGTTGTGAATGGGGTCCAGGAGATGCAGTTCCGAAGGTGCCGCAGACCCATAGGCAGTGCACCCGAAATTGAGACGGGACTGAAACAGCGTCAAGCGGTCAGCACCCTTGTTCGTATAACCCAGGTGGCGGAGAAGGTTGAGACGGCACTCCTGTTTCAGCTGACAAATGTGGGAGAGCCACGTCAGCCGGGCATCAAAGACTAGTCCTAAAAACCGATGGGTGTCCACTACGGTCAGGAGTTCGTCGTTAAGATAAAGTTCAGGGTGAGGGTGAACTGTCCGATGCCGACAGAAGTGCATCACTCTGGTCTTGGTGGCAGAAAACTGAAAGCCATGAGTAAGTGCCCAGGTCTGTGCCATCCGAATAGCACCTTGCAACCTACGCTCGGCAACTTGGGTGCTGCAGGAACTAAAAGAGATACAAAAGTCATCAGCATAAAGAGAAGGGGAGACCGACGATCCAACTGCTGTTGCCAGACCATTGATGACATCTAAAAGCAACGGAACGCTTAAAACCGAGTCCTGAGGAACCCCATTTTCCAGTATATGAGAGGTGCTCAGGGAGGCACCAATTTGAACACGAAAGGTACGGACAGCAAAAAAATTCTGGATAAAAATCGGTAGGGAACCCTGGAGGCCCCAGTCATGTAAAGTGTTGAGGATGTGTCGTCGCCAGTTTGTATCATATGCTTTGTGCATATCAAAGAAGACGGCAACAAGGTGGTGGCGCCGGGAAAAGGCTGTGCGGATTGCAGACTCAAGGTACATCAGATTGTCTGTGGTAGATCGACCCTGGCGAAAACCGCCCTGGCGGAGAGCCAATAATCCCCGAGTCTCAAGAATCCAACACAACCGCCTACTGACTATCCGCTCCAACAGTTTGCATGGAACGTTAGTCAGGTTAATGGGCCAATAGCTATCCAAGGAAAGAGGATGTTTGTCGGGTTTAAGCACTGGGATGATGATACTCTCCCGCCACTGTGACGGGAAAATACCATCACACCAAATGCGGTTATAGACTGCAAGTAGATGATGCCGACTATCTGCTGAGAGATGTTTCAACATTTGGCTATGGATGCTATCAGGCCCAGGCGCCGTGTCAGGACATTGTTGAAGAGCACTGAGGAGCTCCCACTCAGTAGAAGGAGTGTTGTAAGATTCAGAGCGGCGGGTAGTAAAGGAGAGAGACTGGCGTTCTACCCTCTCCGGCCGGTGCATAATTTGCAGAGGCAAAGGCATGAGCATAATGCTCGAGAAAAATCTCTGCACGTTGGCTGGGTCCGTACATATAACTCCATTTGTGGAGATCCCAGGGATTCCCGCTGGCGTCTGTAATCCCTGTAGCCAACTGATTTTACTCCAGACCAGTGAGGCTGAGGTACCCGTCCCAATAGTGGAAACGTACCTCTCCCAGCACTCCTGTTTCCGTCTTCTGACTAGCTGGTGAGCACGAGCGTGAAGCCGTTTAAAATTGATGAGGTGCTCCTGAGAGGGGTGGCGTTTGTATTGCTGTAAGGCCCGCCTGTGGTCTTTAATGGCCTCAGCGACCTCCGGTGACCACCACGGCACTGTCTTACGCCGTGGGCACCCTGATGTACGCAGAACGGTAGTGTCCGCAGCAGAAATAATAGAACATGTGGCGCTCTCGACCACCACATCAATGTTCTCGAGTGCGGGAGGGCCAACGATGGCAGCAGAAGTATAGTCTTCCCAGTTAGCCTTGTACAGAACCCACCTGGGTCGGCATGCTGGGGACTCGCGTTGTGGGAGTGACAAAAAAAAACGGGGAAATGGTCACTGCCACACAAGTCGTCATGGGCTCTCCAGTGAACAGATGGTGGAAGGCTGTGGCTGCAGATGGATAGATCAATGGCCGAAAATGTGCCATGTGTCACACTAAAAACTATGGGGGCACCTGTATTTAAGAGACAGAGGTCGAGTTGAGTTAGTAAATCCTCGACAACCCTGCCATGACCAGAGATCCTAGAACCACACCACAAGGGACTGTGGGCATTAAAGTCGCCAAACGGTAAGAAAGGTGTGGGTAGTTGGGCTACGAGTGCAGCCAAAACGTTCACAGATACGTCACCATCTGGCGGCAAGTAGATACTGCAGACAGTTAACTCCTGTGTGGTCCTCACCCTGACAGCCACTGCTTCTAATGGTGTTCGAAGGGGCACGGGTTCACTATACACAGAGGTGAGGACATACACACACACACACTCCACCTGAGACCCTGTTATATATGCTATGATTGCAGTAAAATCCCCTGTAGCCAAGAATGGCAGGGGTCCGCATTGCTGGAAACCAGGTTTCCTGGAGAGCAATGCAGAAAGCAGGTGTCGTGCTCAGAAGCTGCCGTAGCTCAGCCAGGTGGGGGAAGAAACCACTGCAGTTCCGCTGGAGGATGACATTGGTTGAGTGCTGGGAAGACATGAATCAGATGAGTTGGTGGGCTATAACTCAGCAACACTTGCATCCGCCTGTGTAGGTTTGCATCTGGATTGTCCATTTTGTCAAGAGCGTCCCCGAGAGCATGGTCCTCGTGTGACGCAAGAATCTCCACCTCATCCTCAAAAGTATAGGTGGAGGTGGAGGTGGAGGGGGAGGGGAGTGGTGGCGCAGAAGCCACTGTGGACTCTTGTGTCATGTTCTTCTTTTGTCTTTGTTTACCCCTCCATTCCCTCGGGGGTTTCGCCGGTGGGAGGTGCTTCTCAGACTCAGCCACAGGGACTGAGGAGGAGTGCGAAGCCCTGCGACCAGCAGTCTGCGAGCGCGCCTGCTGCTGGTTAGTGTTGATATCGACACTGGCAGAAGGGAGTGTCTCAAGGGACCCCTTCCGTGTGAGGGAAGCCAGAGAACGTTGTTCTTTCTCCAGCAGAGAGGTGGTAGCTGACACCGAGGCTTTCGCCTTGGGAGCTGTGGAAGGTTGTTGTTGTTGTTGTTGTTGTTTAGAGGGGACTAGACTGCACGGTCATCAGTCCCCTGTTGCAAGCAAAGCCAATGTGGCGCATTGCAAGATGAAAAAGACGATCATTGAAACACACAAAAGAGAAAGCACAATGGGTACACAATGACAAGGAGCATTGAGTTCATGACACACAAAGAAGAAAACTCAAAGAGTAAATAAAGATAATTGGACTAAAAAGTTACAGCAGAATGTTGTGGCTGGCTGATCACGAGGATAATAAAGGATGAGCCAGCCACTCTGCACATTCTAAAACATACGAATAAAGCAGGTCAGACAACACAAAATGAGAAGAGTAAAAAGTTATGAGAGATGGGTGCCTGAGAGATCAGGCTAAGGAACTCACCTTTATATCAAATGGTAAAACCCCGCTGTACGGATAAAATGTAAAACTCGGTCAGCCATAGAGGCATTGTCAGTTAAAATCAAGGCAGGCGCAGTAGGTAGATTAAAAGACTGCCGCAAGACTGCTAAAAACGGACAGTCCGACAGGATGTGGACCACTGTCAACAAACTTCCACAACGGCAATTCGGTGGGTCCTCTTGACGTAAAAGATAGCCATGTGTCAACCACGTATGGCCAATACGTAGGCGACATAGGACAACAGAGTCCCTACGGGAAGGCCTGAAAGACGACTTCCAGACGGCCGTAGAGGACTTGATCGCTCGGAGCTTGTTGGGAGTGCTCAGTGTTGCCCATTGTGTGTCCCAAGCCTCAAAAACCCTGTGGCGCAAATCCAGTCGGATATCCCGTTCTGGGATACCAATATCCAGGGGAGGAGCGGTGGTGGCGAGCTTAGCCAGCCGATCGACACGCTCGTTCCCTGGGATGCCAATGTGGCCAGGGGCCCAGATAAAGTCCACCGCACATCCAGACTTGCCGAGTGAAGCGACGGCGTTTTGGATGGATTGCACCAACGGATGGGTAGAATAATAGTTTGAAAGGGCTTGCAGGCCACTAAGGGAATCGCTGCACACAACATACGACTTCCGGGGGCACGTTTTGAGGTGGTCAAGAGCACGAGAAATGGCGATCAGTTCAGCTGTAAAAATACTACAGCCTGGCGGCAGGGACCGTTGTTCCGTGTGGTCGCCATGAATAAAAGCGTAACTAGCTCTGCCATTTACCAGGGAGCCATCAGTGTACAGGATTTCTGCATCACGATGAGCAGCAAGAAGTGCCAGAAACTTGCAACGGAGTGTAAGTGGTGAGACTAATGCCTTTGTATCGCAGGACAATTGCAGGTGGAGCTTTAAACGGGGGATGAACCAAGGAGGAAGACGGGATGGGCAGGAAAAAACCTCAGGGAGAGGTAGAGAATTAAGTGAGGAGAGGAGTGTACGAACCCGGATCGCGATCGTAAGACCTGATCTAGGTCGACGCGGTGGAAAAGGAGGGGTAACAGTCGGAAACAAAAGCCTGCGATTTGGATGGTGTGGCGTGGCATGGACTCTAGCAACATAGCTAGTGAGAAGCTGCTGCCGGCGGAAGTGTAATGGAGGAATCCCTGCTTCAGCTAGAAGACTTGGCACAGGGCTGGTACGAAAGGCCCCAGTCGCCAGCCGGATACCACCATGGTGGATGGGGTCAAGGATCCTCAAGGCGGATGGTGCTGCTGAGTCGTATACGAGGCATCCGTAATCAAGCCTTGATTGTATCAAGGACTTGTACAGCTGCAGGAGGGTGGAACGAGCAGCACCCCAAGCAGTATGGCTCAAGCAGCGAAGAATATTAAGATGCCGTGAGCATTTTTGTCGCAGCTGATGCAGATGTGGCACCCAAGTAAGTCTGTTGTCGAATACCATGCCAAGAAACCGATGAGTCTCTGCGACAACGAGCAATTCACCACCGAGATATAACTCGGGATCCATGTGAACTGCTCGCCGTCGACAGAAATGTATCACGCGGGTCTTCTGCGCTGAAAACTGAAAACCATGGGTAGAGGCCCATGATTCAGCTTTCCGGATGGCTCCCTGTAGCCGCCGTTCAGCGACGCTAATACTGGCCGAACTATAATATAAACAAAAGTCATCTGCAAACAAGCTGGAACAGACAGAGGATCCAACAGCCGTGGCAAGCCCGTTTATGGCGATTAAAAACAAAGGCACACTGAGGACGGAGCCCTGTGGGACACCGTTCTCTTGGATGTATGAGGAACTAAGGGTGGTACCCACCCTAACCCTAAAGGAGCGGTGGGAGAGAAAATTCCTGATAAAGATTGGAAGTGGGCCCCGCAAGCCCCAGTCATACAATGTAGCCAGTATGTGGTGGCGCCAGGTTGTGTCGTACGCTTTCCGAAGATAAAAAAATACAGCAACAAGGTGTTCACGTCGGGTAAAAGCTGTACGAATAGCCGACTGCAAGGACACAAGATTGTCAATTGTGGAGCGGCCCTGACGGAAACCCCCTTGTTGTGCTACCAGGAGTCCCCGGTCTTCAAAAATCCACATAAGCCGCCGACTCGCCATCCGTTCAACGAGCTTACATAGGACGTTTGTCAGGCTGATCGGACGGTAACTGTCAGCCACCTGTGGGTCAGCGCCAGGTTTTATCACTGGGATGACGGTGCTTTCCCGCCATTGGGAAGGAAAAACACCGTCTGCCCAGAGACGGTTAAACAAGGCGAGCAGTTGGTTCTGAGCGTCCACAGAAAGATGCCGAAGAAATTGGCTATGAACACGATCTGGTCCTGGACAAGTATCGGGGCATGCAGAAAGGGCACTTTTAAACTCCCACTCACTAAAGGGTGCATTGTATGGCTCCCGGCGACGTGTGTGAAACGACAGTGGCTTCCGCTCAACTCGTTCTTTAATGGCGCGAAAGGCTGCACTGTAAGCTGCAGTTGAACTGATGCCTGCATAAAACTTTGCCATGTGCTCGGCGACAGCAAGCGGGTCTGAGCAGACAGTACCCTGTAAGCGAAGACGGGGGATTCCTGTTGGTGGGCGGTACCCGAAAAGTTGTCGAACCTGAGTCCACACCCGAGAAGGTGAGGCACGAGATCCAATAGAGGTGACGTACCTCTCCCAACAATCTTGCTTACTTTGCCGTATAAGCCGTCGTGCTCGGGCCCGTAGCCGTTTAAAAGCAATCAGGTGATCGATGGTGGGATGTCGCCGGTAGCGCTGAAGTGCCCTACGCCGATCCCGAATGGCTTCAGCGATTTCTTGTGACCACCAAGGCACAGATTTGCGCCGAGGGGACCCTGATGTGGTTGGAACAGTGGCCTCAGCAGCGGAGACTATGGCGACAGTCACCTGTTGGACTGCCACATCCACATCGGCTGGCAGTTGAGAAGGAATGACAGCAGCAGAAGTGTAACGCTGCCAATCAGCCCTATGGAGGGACCATCGAGGCAGTTGTTCCGCCTGTCGAGACTGTGGGAGCGACAAAAGGATAGGAAAATGGTCGCTCCCACAGAGGTCATCGTGGGCCCTCCATGTGAGGTGTGGAAGAAGGATCGGGCTGCAGACCGAGATCAATAGCTGAGAAAGTGCCATGCGCAACACTGAAGTGCGTCGGGGAACCAGTATTGAGAAGGCGGATGTCTGGTTGTGCAATAAGAGCTTCAACATCCCTACCACGTCGGGTTGTCTCTATTCCGCCCCATAAAGGGTGATGGGCGTTAAAATCCCCCAAGAGAAGAAACGGTGGGGGCAGCTGTGCTACCAGAGCAGCAAGACCAGTGGGCGAAACATCCCTGTCTGGAGGAAGGTATATTGAACAGACAGTCAATTCCAGCATAGCCCGAAGGCGAACAGCAACAGCCTCAATAGGTGTGCAGAGAGGCACAGCAATACTGGGGACAGTGGCAAGGGTGTATATACAGACACCACCAGAGGCTCTATCACAGTCGACACGGTTGTTGAAGTAGCCCCGATAGCCTCGAAGGGCCGGGGTCCGCTGAGCAGGAAACCAAGTTTCCTGTAGAGCCATACACAACACTGGGAAACGGCACAACAACTGCTGTAGCTCAGCTAGATGGTTGAAAAACCCTCCGCAATTCCACTGGAGAATGTGATTCATGTGGAAGACCATGATGAAGGACTGAATATTGTCAGCCCAAAGATTTGCGGTCTGCCTGTCGTTGCACATCTGCATCATCAAGGAGCATTGGCTCAAGCGTTTTAGTGAGGGCCAGATCCTCGAGAGACGCGAAGATCTGAACCTCATCTTCCGATGTAGATGATGCAGGATTCCTTGACTTTGAAGTCTCCGAGGAGACTTTCTTCTTCGGTTTTTTCTTCTTTACCTCCCGCTGCCCTTTCGGTCTTAAGGGCTGGGAGGACTTCTCACTAGCGGTTTCTGGGCCCGATGTCTATCGGGAAGCCCGACGACTGGGGGCAGGTGGATCCTGCAGCCTCTGGCTGGGACCCTCCAAACCACTCGTGGAAGCCTCAGGAGGGGGTGCCACAAGGGACCCCTTCCGGGCGAGAGGGGCTGGGGAAGGCTGGTGCTTCCCCGGCTGGGGAGTGGGGACTGGAGTCCCCGGTGATGGGGTAGATATTGCTCCCACAGGTGTTGTGGGAGCAAGAGATGTGGATGGTCCCCCACCCATCGAGGGGGCAGTCGATGATTGTTGGCCCATAGGGCCCACAGATGGAGATGACACTGGTGCTATCGATCTGAATGGAAGAGGTGCCGCTGTGACTGCGGCAAAAGATGATGTCATCTTCACAGGATGGAGTCGCTCGTACTTTTTGCGTGCCTCAGAGAAAGTAAGCCGTTCCAGGGTCTTGATTTCCATTATTTTCCTTTCCCGATGAAGAACAGTACAAGTTGGCGAGCAGGGCGGATGATGTTGCCCGCAATTTACGCAAACAGGAGGTGGGGTACAAGGGGTGTCCGGGTGTGATGGCCGTCCACACTCCCTGCAGTTCGGGCTGGAAGTACATCGGGACGACATGTGCCCGAACTTCCAGCACCGGAAACACCGCATTGGGGGAGGGACATACGGTTTGACATCAACACGGTATACCATTATCTTGACCTTCTCAGGCAGTGTATCACCTTCGAAGGCCAAGATAAAGGCACCGGTGGCAACCCTGCTATCTTTGGGTCCCCTGTATACACGCCGGACGAAGTGAACCCCTCGACGCTGCAAGTTTGCTCGCAATTCTTCATCGGTCTGGGACAACAGATCTCTCTGATAGATTAGACCCTGGACCATGTTTAAGGACTTGTGGGGCGTGATTGTCACAGGGATGTCACCCAGCTTATCGCAGGCAAGCAATGCCCGCGATTGGGCTGGGGACGCCGTTTGTATCAATACAGCCCCACTCTTCATCTTGGAGAACGACTCCACTTCGCCAAACTTGTCTTCGAGCTGTTCGACGAAGAACTGTGGCTTAGTAGACAGAAAGGACTCTCCATCGGAACGGGCACATACTAGGTATTGTGGCGAGTATGGTTCAGATCGGCGAAGGTCTCTACGTTCCTCCCTTGAGGTGCCAAGGGAAGGGAACGTCTTAGGATCATAAGCAGTTGCATCGAATTCTGTTTTTCCATGCTTAGAAACGCCAGGTTTGCGTGTGGCGACGCTATTGATTGCTCGTTTCATTCTCGTCCCACGAGCAGCTAGGGAACTAAAGGTCCACCCAGGCAGAGCCCCGCTTGCCTGGGTAAGCCTCATACAACTGAGGTGCGGCAGGTTCCTCAGAGGTTGCTCGCTAGCGGCTGTTCAACCTCAACAGCCATGCATCTCCTCGGCACGTAGCACACCTTGAGATTGAGGTTTTTTTTATAGAGGTTTGTACCGTCCTCGCGACCCGGGCGATTAAGCCAAGATCCCCGGGCTCTGAAACGTACAACGTTCCACCGTCGCGCCGAACGATGGTCGTTGAAGCACGCACAGAGCTTACGGTGTAGCGGACTGTTGGCGCGACACAGCCCACAGCTCAGGACCCCGGGTTCGCCAAGCCCGTACTCAGCAAACTAATGCTGAGCCCCTGAGGGGAGCTGTGGAAGGATAACCCCCAACCAACGTGAGGGCAGGCTTAGGTTGGCGGCCCTGGGGGCCCACAGAAACAGAGGAAGTAGGAAATACCGCCGCCGCCAAGGAGAGTGACAACGACGTTACTGCTGCGAATGAGTTGTTCATTGTAACAGGGTGCAGACGATCAAACTTTTTCTTAGCCTCATTATATGATATACGGTACAGGGTTTTTTCTCTGTAATTTTCCATTCCCGTTGAAGTGCGGGACAATGCGATGAGCAGGGAGGATGGTTCTGATCACAGTTGACGCAGATGGGAGGCAGTGTACATGGGGCACCCAGATGTGCTGGACGCCCGCAGTCCCTACATGTAGCACTGGACGTGCAACGGGAAGACATCTGGCCGGACTTCCAGCATTGAAAGCACCTCATAGGTGGAGGAATATAAGGCTGCACGTCACAACGGTAGATCATCACCTTGGCCTTTTCGGCCTCAAAGGCCAAGATGAAGGCACCAGTAGCGACCCTATTATCCTTTGGGCCCCTATGGTCGCGCCGGATAAAATGAACTCCTCGTCATTCAAGGTTCACCCATAGCTCGTCGTCCGTCTGGAGCAACAAATCCCTATGGAAAATTACACCCTGAACCATATTCAGGGACTTGTGGGGAGTGATGGTCACCACAACGTCACCCAGCTTGTCACAAGCGAGTAGCACCCGTGACTGGGCAGGGGATGCTGTGTGGATGAGAACAGAACCGTTGCGCATTTTAGAGAGAGTCCACTTCCCCAAAACTGACCTCCAGATGGTCCACAAAGAACTGATGCTTGGTCACTGAAAGTGTGTCCCCATCAGTCCTGCTGCAAACGAGATATCTCGGAGCATATTCTTCAGTCTGTTTTGCGCCCCGACGTCCCTCCAAAGGTTCGGTCAGGGAGGGGAACGTTTAGGGGTCGTACATAGAGCCATTGAACTTTCCTTTCTTGGAGACGGCGGCTGTACATCCGCCAACGTCACCCGATTTTTGTCTTTTCATTGCGGGTAATCCGCCCCGATGCCACCCATTCCGATCAGGGGCTCTACTCACGGGCGCCACCCAGCCACAGCAACGTCACCTGGTGGGATGACTGTTGCCAGGAGTCCTGATGCCCCCAGAAAGACAAGCAACTACTCCTTGGCTTGCATGAGGAGTATTCAGGTCTGGCATCAGTAGAGCAACCCCTGTGTTGTCAGGCGGCTACAGCCAAGAGGGTACATGATGACCCCACCACAACGGGCTGGCTTTCTGGCGCAGTGTAAACCATTATGACTGGGGTGCAAGGGTGTCGGTGCACAACGGGCATGGATTGCACTGAGATGAAATAACCTGTCCAACGGCTACATAAAAGTCGCAGCCATGAGGCCGTTCCATAATGGGTGCATAAGATGGAATTGCACAATGAATACTCATTCCACCACATAAGGTGTCCTTCCTCAAATGGTTCGCTCTTCAGGAAAATTTTGAGAAATGGAAGGTCAAACCCACATAGGGGACCAAAGATATATGGCCGAAACGTATGAAGACTCCTTTTAGTCGCCTCTTACGACAGGCAGGAATACCGCGGGCCTATTCTTACCCCCAAACCCGCAGGGGGGCAAATTCCCTAGATTCTGCCCCAGTACACCCTCGTGTGACCCTTCATGAAAGCAGAATGGCAACAGAAGTCTTGAACTGTACTACAATGAGGAACCCTGCCATTGTCACTGACAGTGCTCATGACTGTGGTGATTCCACAAAATGTGGGCACCACTGAATCACATGACAAGTCAGCTGCTCCCTGTCAACTTGTATCACAAACAGTTGCCTACACTTGTGACTCATCATGATACCTGGAAGCATCCCCTGCTGCCAGCATAAGATGGAACCAAAACCTTCATGTCAATGGGGAAATGCGGTGATCCATCTACGGCTGGAGCATGTAATGCCAGGCACAACAAACCCAGCACACCTTGCAACTGGTACCCATGCAGTCACTCTATGGACTGCACCCATTGACAGGTGTCAGCAGCCAAGACATATTAAAGGTAATGATAAAGAGGAAATATAACTGGCTTGGGCACTGGATGAGAAGATATTGTCTGTTGATGGATGCTGTCAAGGGAACAGTGAATGGAAGAAGAAGATGAAGAAGAAGAAGAAGAAGAACACTCAAGATACCAGATGGTTGACAGTATAAGGATAGGAAACAGTTATGAGAAAACAAAGAGTAGAAAACAACATAACTACATGGAGAGCTGCTTGTGAAGACCTGCCTTAGGACAAAACACAGATGATGATGATGATGATGATCTAGTGACTTATATGAATATCATTTTTTTAATTATTTTTATAAATAATAAATTATTAACATATTTATTATTATTTAGACAGTGTCTCATCCTTTCATGTTAAAATGAACCCAAGTGTCATTTATTAACTAGAAGAAAATTCTTTAACTAAAACATCAAGGACATTTCATTTTATTTTGTTTGGAAAATTAATAACTTAACAGGTGGGAACTACTTCTCTATAAAGCTCACCACCTTGTACTTGCAATGTCAATTACCAGCAAAAACATATGATCTCAGATAAAAACCTACAAGTAGTTCAGACCCCACTGAAAGCAGTAGATTCACTGCATGGTAACCCAACTGCACCCAGCCTCAAAAAGGAAGGAAGATTATGGTTTACATTCCCTTGACAAAGTCATCATTAGATACAGTACTGAGCCTCAGTTCAGTAAATGTTTGTGAAATAATAATATAGGGTGAAGTCATTTTTGGAATGTTACTTATATAAAAGTAAAGCAAATCAAAACACACTATAATTTCAGCACTTAAAGGCAAACATATTTGAAAGAAAAAAGTCAAATTTACTAATCAATTTTATTCATTATTTTTAAATTATTTTGTGATACAATCTTCTTCTTCTTCTTATTATTATTATTATTATTATTATTATTATTATTATTAAAATTATTATTATTATTAGTGCGCCTCGGTTGCACAGTGGTAGAGTGCTAGACTACAAATCCAAAGGTCGTGGGTTCGATCCCCGCCAGGTCCTAGGATTTTTTTATCTGTCACTTTCCACTTCTTTCACCTCTGGCAGGTGAAAAATACCGAGTAGCACCGTGGTTCGGCACCCACGTTAAACTGTAGGTCCCCCTATAACTGGCTGGGTAAGTCAGTTCGAAGGTCGGAGGAAGGCAATGGCATACCACCTCCAAAAAGGACCATGCCTAGTAAAGCACTGTGGTGTTCAAACCAATCTTCGGATTGTTGACTGCTTTACCTTACCTTTTTACCTTATTATTATTATTATTATTATTATTCTCCCATCATGCATTAGGCTTTCCCTCAGGCTGTTGCAGCTACATCCAGGCCTTCCACCGTTTTGCAAGTCTTCCAATGCATCTTTTTCCTTGCAGAGTATATTGCCAAAAATGTAGTGGTAAACTTGATTCGTCCATTCATAGCAGATGGGATATCCATTTTTGTTAGTATTCATCAACCTTACTGCTTCTATCGAAAATATTTACTTCCTTCCTGTATTTCTTTTGTAGTTTAGGTTGATGTATCCTGCTATGTACACGAGGAATTAAAATTTAACTGGCTTGTAGTCTTGTTTTATCTTTCTTCTTCATTATCCGAGATCCACTTCCATGTAGTAATGTTGGTACTGACATAAGATTATAAAATTTTAGATATGTTTCTGTTATTACTTTATATTGAAGGGTTCTTCTGATAAGTGCCATTTAAGTAGTTAAATTTCTCATTTTTTTCTTTTTGCTCTATATCTCCCCTGTACAATAACATGGTTCCTAGAAATTTGAACCTATCTACTTGCTCTAAAATCTTGTTTTCTGTAACTATTTCTGTTCTTAATGGATTTTTTCCACAGAAAGCCATGGCTTTTGTTTTGTGCATTGATATTGATATGTCTGAGTGTGTGTGTATTTGTTTACCTTCCTTTTTTTCCCCTAAGGTAAGTCCTTCCACTCCTGGGATTGGAATGACTCCTTTTCCACTTCCTTAAAACCCATATCCTTCCCTTTTCCTCCCCTTTTTTCCTCTTTTTCCTGAAGAAGCTGCCAGTGGTGGCGAAAGCTTGTATGTGTGTGATTTTATTTGTTTCTCTCGACGAGCCAGTCCTTTTGGTAAGTCATCTCTTTTCTATTTTTATTTTTGATATATATATATATATATATATATATATATATATATATATATATATATATATATATGACATGTTTGATATAGTTTGTACGCAGCTCTTTGCAGGCCATCATCTTTATTCAAAATTAACACTTCGTCATCTGCGAATAACAAAGTTATATGTATAGTTCTTCAGTTTCATTTCCCATTGCTGTACAATGTCATCAATGTATATATTAAAAAGCAGTGGAGAGAGGCTGCATCCAAGTCGAACTCCTAAATTAATAACCTCTGTTGTTTCCTCATTATCCTCAGCTTTTGGATTCTTGTATTAGCATAGATTTTTCGAATTACCTATACAACATTTATTGACATACACCTCAATGTACTGTGTGTGATATTGGCTTCTTCACAATAGTGCAGCTAACAAGGGAAACTCCCCATAACACTTCCCACTCCCTCCAGATTTAGTGAAGAGATGGTGAAATGGATAGCTTGTCAAAAACTGAATACAGACCAAACACAAAACCAGGAAGAAAGTACAGGGAACTATGAAAAAAAAAAAAAAAATCTTAATATTCCAAGCATATCATATACCACATTGAGAAAGCAGCAGCAAATGTGTTGTGATTTTGCAGTAATGTTGTTAGATTACAAAACAGCAGATCCTGGGTTCAAACCCCATTCCTGAACTACATTTTTATTTCATTTTTCCCCACTACATTATGAACTGTCCATGTTATTGATATCTCCCCCCCCCCCCACCCACCTCTCTCTCTCTCTCTCTCTCTCTCTCTCTCTCTCTCTCTCTCTCTCACACACAGAATATGAGTCATATGGTAAGAACATATTACTCTCACATGCAAATGTGATGAATAGTGAGTGCAAGAGAACATGTGGGAACTACTTCACAATAAAGCTCATCACCTTGTACTTGCAATGTCAATTACCAGCAAAAATATATGATCTCAGATAAAAACCTACAAGTAGTTCAGACCCCACTGAAAGCAGTAGATTCACTGCATAGTAACCCCACTGCAGTATGAGGACACTACTAAACAAACATCTGAACACACAATGTCAGTTGAGCACAGTGCACAGTGGAGAAGGATTCCTGCTGATGAAACTCCCGGGCTGAGAGTCAACTGCTCATGACTTTGGACGAGAGTGTAATAAATATGTGAGTTGTATTCCATGGGCAATATGAATCCAGCAAATATAGCTTGTGACTCGCATAACAATATCAATGAACAGTTCCAAACTTTAAGCAATCTACAAGTACACAGCAAGAAAGGTACAGCACAACAAAGAGACAAGACTGGTTACAGCAAACAGACATGTCAATAAAATCTCAGTGTTCATAATTTTGTGAAAAAGAAAAAATTAAAATTTTGTGCAGGAGAAAGTTTAAACCAGGGAGTTTCAACTTCAAAGTTAACCATCATTGCCACATGACCACAATGCTCTTGCTGTGTTTCCCTCTCATTCCATATGTTAGACTTAGGATGTTTACTGTTTCTATTTTACTTCTTTTTTTCATTGTTTCACACACTTTCTTCTTGCTTCATGCTTGATCTGTGATCAGTTTTTGACAGGCTATCCAATGCACCATACTAGGTCATTAAATCTGAGTGGGGTTCAATGGCGAGTTTACCTTATAAGAACTGTAAATTCCTAATTAGTTTTTGCTTTTGGCAGTTTGTCCATACACCAATACAGCATTATTCATCTTCTTACAAATTTCCTGACTGAATTCAAATTTACTAAATGTTACTGTGAGGACACATAATCATTGTCTTAACTGCAGTTACAGTTATCTCCCTCCCAAATCGTTAATCATTTTGATAATCAGTTTTGCATTTCTGAATTACTTATACCAGTTTACGTCATTATTTACTGAAATTAATAATTTTGTTTATTATTTTCTGTTGAAGTGTTGTTTGGTTGCATTTGCTTGTGTCAATCCTTTGTTGCCACACAGTCTGTTTAGTACTCACTATTTGATTGCAGTTAGCTATTTTAATTAAGTAATGAATAAACAGTGCCCAATTAAACCACAGACTGTAATTGCTATCCATAAATTATGTGATTCACATTTGCTATTTAGTTACTCATAACGTGGAACCCCTTTTTCTATAAAACTGTGTGTGTGTGCGTGTGTGTGCGTGTGTGTGTGTGTGAGAGAGAGAGAGAGAGAGGGGGGGGGGGGATGGAGGAAGGGATGTTTTACTGCACCGTTTTACTTTTATTGCATATAGTTAACCACAAGAAGAATAGTCTTTGTATGTTCATCTTGAACAAAGAGGATTTGTGATAATGGCCGTAATATTAATTTTATTAATAAAGCACCTTCAGCTGTTAATATTATAAAACTTTTGACTAGTACTAATAATCCATTACTATCATCTTCAGACTACTGCTCTGCATACAAGTTCTGACATGTTGAAATGCAGCCTGTAAACTGGGTCTATACTAGTGCCTTAGTAAGCTGATCCATCTTTGTGGGATCTCTCTAATGGCGATTTACTTTCAAGAATTAGAAGATGACTCTGCTCATGCCTGAAAGTAAGACATCACTAGGCAAAATCAAACAATGGAAACTCCAGGAAGGATTCAACAACATTTTGGAAAAGGTAGGATGATAACCAGAGGGGCATCTGAATGAGTCACATAAAGGCATGTATCACAGATTACAAGTTTCTGAAGCTTTTGGCTGTTATGGCTGTCATCACACATAGAAACACACTGTCTCACACATTCAAGCAAACATGACTGCTGTCTCCAGTCGCTGTGGCTAGACTGCAGACATGGACAAACTAAGGCAAGAGCTACCAGTGGTGGGGAGTGAGAAGGAAGCAGAAGGGGAAAGGAGGAATCCAAGGCAAGATTGGGGGGATACACCAGTGTTGTATGACTGGCTATTGGTGGCAAGGGGACAGACTGAACTTCATGGCAAAATGGAAGACATATGTGAGGCTAGGAACTAGAAAAGGTTTAGGCCTGGGGGACTGTGAGAGTGTTGGATATACTGTTACTTTGAAATGGAAGCAGGCTTGACTTCGAAGGCAGGATTGTCAACTTATACTGAAAGCAGGTTTATTGCAAACTGAAACGTACACGCAGCACTGACTGCCTCTCAGGCAGAGTGCTCTGCTATTTATACACTGACAGAATGTATGAGAAATTAGAAGAATAGTTAACATAAGAAACATGTAGAAATTACAAGTTAACATAAGAAACATGTAGAACATTCTGAAAATGATAAATACAAAGAAATACATTTTTCCTGGAGGACGGGATTGAACCGGCGACCTTCAGCACCACAATTGGTGATGCTATCCATTGCACCATGTTGGCAGTCTGATAACTTGTGGTCTTTTAGCATTGCTCCCTCTCCTGAAAACACAGTGACCCATTGTTAGGTTCCATTTGGAGCCAGCTGCAATGTCCTGGATCTTAAATTTGTAATGGATCCTCTGTATGGCAGTTATGGAGAATCCTTTCCTTCTGCACGATTACTGATGACAGACATTCCTGTCGTGGCTTCATCAGTATCATTACCGTCCTTAGAGTCCTTGAACAAGAAGCCATTTTCGCCTATCTGCTCTTCAGGATCGTAGTAAGGCTTCACGTGGAGGACGTGAACAATGTCTCTTCGTTTTTGTCGTTTCGTCTAAGGCTCAAATCATCGACTTCGTATGTGGCATCTGACAGGTCGCGTATGACACGATGCGGACCAAAGTATCGCTTCAATAACTTTTCTGATAGCCCAACTTTCTGTACAGTGGTAAAAATCCATACCAGATCTCCTGGGCTGTACTCAACAGGTCAGTGCTTGTTATTATACTGCTGACGATCCTTCTCCTGGGCGTCAAGTCTCTCTATGCGAGCCAGCTGTCTTGCTTCTTCGACCCTGGTGATGAGCTGTTTCACATAGTCATCCTGGGTGTCGTCCAGCTGGAACAGGAACAGCATATCCACTGTCATCTCAGCTTCACAGCCATGGACCAGGAAAAACAGCCTGAAGCCTGTGGTGTCTTGTCTTGCAGTATTATAAGCAAATGTCATGACTGGTAGTATTGTATCCCAATCCTTCTGCTCAACATCAACGTATATCAAGAGCATATCTGCTACTTCTGATACTAGTTTTGACTGGAATACTTTTTCACAATCAGCTTCTGCAGTCGGCACAGGTTTGGTGACAGCGTAGCGTGTGAGGTAGTCAGTGCAGACTATTATCCATTGGTTACTGGTTGTAAACTTCAGGAACCTCCTTAAAAGATTGATTCCAATTTGGTGGAATGGAGATGCTGCAGGTGGAATAGGTACGAGATGCCCTAGAGGTAATACGTCACATGCTTCCATCGCTGGCACTCTTTACAGTGACTCACATAGTATTTGACAGATCCGTAGAGACCTTTCCAGTAATACCTGTGTCTGATTCTGTCTAGGGTCTTCATGAATCCCAGATGACCAGATATTTATTGGAGCATAGTGGAAATGTTTGTAAATAGCTGGCTGGAGATGAGCTGGAATGACCCGTAGCCATTTGGTGCGCAGTGGATGGTAGTTGCTCTTATACAATGTCCCGTTTATGAGTTGGAACTCTTCATTGTTCGGTTCTCCTTTCTCCAAGGCCTCTGATTTTTAATAGTGCTGGATCTTCCCTCTGTTCAGCTGTAACCTCACCTAATTCAGTGAGGGCCGAAATTTTTCATGCTGTTGTATTCCTCTAATGGATTCCTCGAAAGGCAGTCGGCATCCTTGTGTTTGCGCCCGTTTTTGAATACCACTGTGACATCCTACTCTTGGAGTCTTAGTGCTCAACATGTTAGTCGACCTGATAGATTCTTCAAGCTAGGAAGCCAACACAAAAAAATGGTGATGGTTTGCCAAATAAATACGCCTGGAACTTGTTGATAGCCCAGATTCTTTCTCTGTTGTAGAGTAGTTTATCTCGGACTTTGAGAGTAATCTTAATGCATAGGCTATCACGTTTTCAGCACCTTCCTGAATTTGCACAAGCACTGCACCAATCCCATACCCGCTAGCATCAGTGTGAAGATCAGTTTCCGTATAAGGTTAGAACTGGTGTGGAAGTTAGAACCTCCTTAAATGCCCGGAAAGCTCTTTCTGTCGTCTCATCCCAGTAACACGTGGCATATCCCTGCAGAAGTTCTTGCAACAAACCTGCCTTGTTACAAATTGTTTTATGAAACATTGTAGTCTGAGCACAGCCCAAGAAAACTTCTCACATCACAAATGTGCTGAGGAGTTGGTAATTCTGTGACTGCCCTTACTTTATCTGGATCAGTACGAACACCATATCCGTTGACTAGGTGCCCCAGGATTTTTATCTCTTTGGCAACGAAGAGGCACTTCTTTGGACTGAGGCAGAGTCCTGCAGACTGAACACACTTCAACACAGTCGACAGGCAACTCAGATGTTCTTCAAATGTTTTTGAGAAAACAACAATGTCATCTAAATAACAAAGACACATTGTCCACTTACAGTGTCAAAGCAAATTGTCCTTCATGTGTTTGAATGTGGATGGAGCATTACATAATCCAAATGGTATTATTTTGAATTCATAGAGTGTAATAAAAGCCATCTTTTCCCTGTCAGCTTCGTCAACCTCAATTTGCTAGTTACCTGTCTGCATGTCCATAGTTGAGAAGTATGTAGCTCCTTTCAAGCTGTCTAAGGTGTTGTCAATGCACGGCAATGGGTAGACATATTTCTTTGTGATTTTGTTCAGTCGTCAATAGTCGACACAGAATGACCACATGCCATCCTCCTCCTTTGTGAGGACCACCGGAGACGACCAGGGACTCTCCAAAGGTTTAATAATGTCACTGTGCAACATCTTCTCCACTTCCTCCCGAATTACCCGTCTTTCAGCTGGCGACACTCTATACAAACATTGGCTAATTTGTGGATGATCCCCAGTATTGATATGGTGCCTTATAATGGGCCATTTCATCTGACTTTTCTCCTGCTGGGGTGTGAATGCACCCGAAAATTGGCACAGTATAGCTAACACCCGCTGGCATTGTTCCTTGATCAGTCCAGGCCCTATTGACAGTTCCACGGTTCTTTCCTCCAGTGTGTTGTCTATACTAACAGCAGAACATGGGTCTTCATTGATGACATTGAGCTCACCGTTTGATTGGACAATTAGTGATCCAAATCTCTCCTCGACCACCGGTAATGCTTACGGTAGCCGCTGGTATGAAAATTTATTTTGTGAGCCTAATAAACTTTCTGATATCAGCAAGCACTTCACAGTTTAACCAGTCATCTGTGTTTGTGAGTGGAAGTCTCTCCATTGTCAATAGCAGGATCGTCACATTGTCAACAACAAATAACTTTCCAGAAAATTTTGTATTTCTGTTACCTGTCAGAACGACTTCCTCAATTTGCAGCTCAGATCTTCCACAGTCAATGATAGCTTGGGATTCCTGAAGGAAGTCCCATCCATGGATGACATTATGACTACATTCTGTTAAAATTACAAATTCAAACGGCTGGGTCCTATAATTGACACAAGTTCCTGTTGACTGGATGTACTTTCCATTTGCGACCTTCAGCACAGTTGCTCTCGTATCACAGATCATTGTCTTCTTTAGTGTGTGGCAGTAATTATCCGATGATACAGAGAAAGAAGCTTCTGAATCAACCAGTGCCCGTCAATTATGACGTCAATGAGATTTCCCAACATCTTAGCGACTGTCATCCATGGAGGATTTTCATCTGTGGTGGCCTCACCTCTGTAGATGGTTGCCTCGCTTAGTTTTCTTGGGTGTGGCGAGCAGGGGAAGCGGCTGGTACCTCTGTACAGCGACGGTGAATGGCAGTGGCGCATTGAGGAGTGAACTTGTCCAGGGTATGCAGATGGGTTTCTTCCCATAGGTTGACTGAGCTTATCAGCAGGTGACTGCCTGGGATAAAACTGCTGTGATTGCTGACGTCTTGTGGCAAAATAATTGTTGAATACTTGCCTTCTTTCTCTCTCTGCAGTAGCGTACGACATATTCAGGGCACCCACAGTGGAAACAGACTGCCGTTTGGCAGCTACAGTGTACATCATAGCAGGGTGATGCCATTCTTTACATCGGGTGCGATTGGCGGGGCATACAGGAGCTAATGTCTGACATACCTCTTCCTCAGAGCTAATGTCTGACATACCTCTTCCTCAGCGGTGTCGGCTCCCTCGTGACTTACAGGGCTTACATCCATGGCCATAATCTGATGCTCACTTGGTCTAACAGTCAAGGCTGCCATAAACTGTTGTAATTCTTCTCTCACAATTTGTCGTATAAGTCATGCTGATCTTCCACAACGGCCAAAAGGACTACATTGGGGAGTCTATCATACTTCTTTCGTCTAACCCTCCTTTCTTGCATCTCATCAAAAAGCTGGCATCACTTGATGAACTCTTCCATCATAGCGATGTCTTTTATTAGAAGAGCTTAGTACATGTCTTCTGCAATACCCTTCATCAGGTGCGTAAGTTTGTCAGCCTCAGTCATACCCAGGTTAACTATATTAGATAGGGCCAAAACATTCTTTATGTATGACTGTGTCGGCTCACTATGTCGTTGGGCCCAGTTCTTCAGTTCTTCCACTGAACGGATTTTTCGGTGGTGGTCTCCAAACGTCTTCTTAAGTTACTTGTGGAACATTTACCAGTCAGTCAGCTTCTCTTCGTTATTTTCAAACCATTGCTGGGCTGTTACGTATAGATAGAAATAAACATTGGCCAAGCACATTGTATGAGCCCACCTGTTATTCTTGACAACTCGGTCGAATCCTTTTAGCCACTTTTTGGGGTCCCGTCCAGCGTCTCCAGAGAACACCGATGGGTGTCTGATTTGCAGCTGGCTTACCGCTGGTTTCGTGCCCACGGGACTTCTGACGATATGGACTTTTGGAAGGATGTACTGGGTATATCCCTTGTATTCTGGTTCTAGTCCGTGTAAGCGACTGCTTTTACGTTGCCTAATTAGAACCACCATGATGCAACTGTTGCACAAGATACCCGGCGCCTCCACCAAGCAATGTCGCGTTGAAATAGAAGCAGGCTTGACTTCGAAGGCAGGGTTGTCAACTGAATACAGCACTTATACTGAAAGCAGGTTCATTGCGAACTGAAACATACGTGCAGCACTGACTGCCCCTTAGGCAGAGTGCTCTGCTATTTATACACTGATAAAATGTACCAGAAATTAGAAGAATAGTTAACATAAGAAACATGTAGAAATTACAAGTGAACATAAGAAACATGTAGAACATTCTGGAAATGATAAATACAAAGAAATACATTTTTGCCAGTGGATGGGATTGAACCGGCAACCTTCAGCACTGCAATTGTTAACGCTATCCATTGCACCAACTTGTGGTCATGTGGCAATATTGTAGGTTGTGTTTCCACCTGCACTATTCAGAAAAGCTGGTGTTTGTGGGGAGGATTCAAATGGCACAGACCATGTAGCAATCATTAAGTAAGCCACAAAATGGAAGACTGCTTGCTCTGCAAGAGGATGGTCCAGCTGTCTCCTGGCCACAATCTGACGATGGCCATTCATGCGGAAAGTCAGCTTGTTACTGGTCATGCCCACATAGAGGGCTGCACTGTGGTTGCATTTCAGTTTGTAGATTACATGAATGCTTTCACAGATTGCCCTGCCTTTTATGGTATACCAAATGGCTGTGGTAGGACTGGAGGCGATGATTGGGGTTGTGGTTTGCAACTAGGTCTATTGCAGGGATACGAGCAGTGGGGGAAAGAGGTTGGGATCAAGGATTGAGTAGAGACGGACAAGGATGTTATGTAGGTTAGGTGGGTGGCAGAATACCATTTTAGGAGGGGTGGGGGAGGAATGGATAGAGTATTTCTCATTTCAGGACAAGATGAAAGATAGTCAAAACCATGGAGGAATATGCATTTTAATTGTTCCAGTGTTGGTACTGGGTCACAAGTGCATTGTCCTTTGTGGCTGGACTGTGGGTGTGAGGGAGGTGGTGGGTGACTGGACACACAGGGCAAGTGAGATCTGTTTCTGGATTAGTTTGGGAGGATAACTATGGTCAGTGATGGCTTCAGTGAGGCCTTCGGTATATTTGGAGGAGGACTGCTGGTCTCCACAGATGTGACAACCACGGGTAGCCAGGCGATTTGTAAGGGACTTTTTGGTGTGGAATGAATGGATCGTTGGGGGTTTTAAAGGGGCCAAACTACAGGATGTCCAGAAAAGGTCTCCTTGATTTCAAAATTAAATATCTCAAAAACAAAGATCGATAGAGGAATGCAGTAAACGGTATGTTTATTGTGAAAGCTGTAAGAAGTTTATACAATAGTTTGAAATAATAGTTACAAAAGCTGCTAACAGATGGCACTGTACGCTGTACAGCTCATACCAGCATACATACGTGAAATAATCGTATGAAACAATCTTTGCAAACAATCACATCACAATGTTTTCAAAATGTTCACCAATGGCACTACAGAGGTGGCGCAAACGAAGAATGAAATCCGCCATCACATTTTGTAGTTTCTCAACCGAAATGGATTTACATGCCACAGAGATCGCCGATTCAAGCTCGTCCAGCATGGTGGGATGCTTCGGGTAGACCATGTCTTTCACTGTGCCCCACAAAAAAAAAGTCACAGGGAGTCAAATCCGTCGAATATGGAGGCCAATCTATGCCTGCACCAGTAAATTTGGGATATTCCAAAGCAATGACTCGATTCCCGAAGTATTCCTCAAGAAAGCAAAACACTTGTTCGGTCCGATGTGGTCGGCCTCCATCTTGCATAAACCATTCAGTACCTGGTCGATCCTCTAACGCTTGCTGTGTGGCGACAAATTGTTCCAAAATTGCAATGTAATGTGCACCAGTGGCCATTTGTCGAATGAAAAAAGGGCCAATAATGCTTCTGCTGCATACTGCAGCCCACACAGTAATTTTAGGAGAATACAGGGGTTTCGTTTCACACCAATATGGCTTTTCAGAACCCCAAATCGCCAGTTCTGCTTATTCACGTATCCATTCAGGTGGAAGTGTGCTTCATCTGTAAACCAGATGCAGCCAACATCAAATCCTTCACTATCAATCATTGTGAGCATCTGATTAGCAAAGGCAACCCTTTGTTGCACAGCTTGTACAGGTATGGCCTGGTGCGTTTGAATTTTGAATGGAAACATGTAGGCTCTTTCTCAGTATTTTCTGCATGCTGGAACGCTTCAAACCAGTCTCAGATGCAATTCTACAGACAGATGACATTGGATTTCGCTGAATAATTCCAGATACTGTGGCAATATTTTCAGGTGTAACTGTGGTTTGCTTGCGGCCAACATGCCCCACTAGATCATCAGTTATGCTGCCTGTTCGCTGAAATTTTGCGAAGAGCGTATGAATGGTTTTCACATCGGGTCCTTTTGGAACATTAAATCGTGCTTGAAAACTTCGCCCTGTTGCCGTAGGACTCTCTTCTAACCTGTGGTACTGTAGCAGCAGAAAAATGCGTTGTTCAATGGAGTACATGGTTTTAATCTCTTCCTTCGGTACGCTAACCTCATTTCACGTTTCAATAGTGGAACTGATTGCTCTGGGATTTGGATCACTATTTATACTAGGCATTATGTATGGCAATTACAGTGCCGTCTGTTAGCAGCTTTTGTAACTATTATTTCAAACTGCTGTATAAACTTCTTCCAGCTTTCACATACATACCGTTTACTGCATTCCTCTATCAATCTTTGTTTTCGAGATATTTAATTTTGAATCAGTCCTTGTTTGGACACCCTGTACAATGGTCATCTGTCCCTTTTTCAAATCCCATAGATGATAAAATATTGCTAAAATGGGGCATAACATGCTAAACTACATCAAACTGTAGATGGAAGATGTCAGAAATAAAAGAAGCAAATAAAAGGGGAAAAACAAGAGATTTAAAATTGAATACCTGAGTGTCTAGGCTGCGAGTTCACAGAAATAAAAGAATGTCCAGCTACTCTTAAAATCACCTGCAAAAAAACCCACAGGTGTAGAGCAAATAGATAAATCAAGTCAATAAATATCAGAGGGAATTATATAATCCACTGTTACGAATAAAACTTATACAAAATCAGCCACAGAGGCATTGTCACCTAAAACAAGATTTAAGGAGTCAGGGAGATTAAAAGTCTGCCTTTGAACAGTGAAATAAGGGCATTCCATTAAGATGTGGGCAACTGTCAAATGCTCACCACATTGACACCAAGGAGGGTCCTCACTATGCACAAGGTAACATGCGTCAGCCAAGTATGGCTGATACAGAATCGGCAGAGCACGACAGAATCCCTGCAGGAAGTCCGCATTGAGGACCTCCACACGTTCATTGTCTCCTTTATCACCCGTAACTTGTTGGGTGTTTGGAAGTAATGCCAGTCTGCATTCCACAGCCCAAGAACTTGACTGTGTAACTTCGAATGGAGGTCATTATCTGGGATTTCTACATCCAGGGTAGGTTTATGGACAGTCTCCTTTGCTAACCTATCAGCTAGCTCATTTCCGTCTATCCAAATGTGTTCTGGAGTCCAGAGTAAGACCACTGACCGTCCATGTCAGTCAATGGCATATAGGGATTCTTGGATGCCAAAGGATGGCGAGGGAAGCATTGATCAAGGCCCTGTAGACAGCTCAGGGAGTCACTGCAGATGAGGAAGGGAATATGCTGAAATGCACAAAGGATGGCCACCAGCTCTGCAGTGAATACACTGGAGCCGTCCAGTAGGGAGTGCTGTTCGTTGTGTCCTGCGTGCATATAAGCGAGGCCGACAAGACCTTCTGCCATCGAACCATCTGTGTAGATCACCTTGGAGCCCTGGTATCTGTCAAGAATTGACAGAAATTGGTGGCAAAGGGTCTCAGGGTGGACAGTGTTTGTAGTTCTGTGACAAGTGTAGCCGAATAAGAGGTTGAGGTATACACCATGGTGGTGTACGTGACTGGAATTTGAACATAGATGGTAGGGGAAGAAACTCCAAGTCTTTCAGAAGAGACCGAACATTGACAGTAACTGTCAAACCAGATTTCGATCACCGTTGCAGAATATGGAATACTCAATTTGGAAAAAGGAGATGGTAGTTGGGATGAGTAGGCATACCACAGACGTGGGCTGCGTAATTCGCCAGTAGTTGTAGCCGCTTGACCCGTAGTGGAGAAACCCAAGCTTCCACAAGGAGACTGTCCACAGGGCTGGTTCGGAGAGCCCCAGTTGTGAGTCTAAGTCCACAGTGGTGGATGGGATCCAGTATCTGCAGCACCAAGGTAGGTGCGGAACCATATCCTATGCTCCCATAATCAAGCTGTGACAGAAAAAGAACTTTGTAACAGTGCGGCAGGGTATTCCAGTCTGCACACCAAGTGGTACTCCTAAGGCAGTGAAGGGCGTTGAGGTGCTGCCAGCACTTCTGTTTCAGCTGGCGAATATGTGGTTGCCATGTGAGCCGGTCATCAGATACCAGTTCTAGAAAATGATGCGTTTCAACTACATTGAGTAGTTGGCCGTCATGATACAACTCTGAATGAGGGTGGAATGGCCATCGATGACAGAAACGCATAACACATGTTTTGGAGCAGAAAACTGGAACCCATGGGAGCGCGCCCATGTCTGCACCTTGTGTATGGCTCCCTGCAGCTGGCGTTCTGCAATACACATGGTAGACCAGCTAAAATATGTGCTGAAGTCGTCAGCATACAATGAAGGTGATACTGACGACCCTACTGCTGTCGCTAAGCCGTTAATGGCCACTAAAAACGATGGAATGCTTAAAACAGAGGCCTGAGGGACCCCATTCTCCTGGGCATGGAGGGTGCTATAGGGTGCACCAACTTCAACATGAAAGATACAGACAGCTAACAAATTTTGGATAAAAAGTGGGAGTGAGCCCCCAGAGACCCCGCCCACGTAATGTGGTTAAAATGTTGTGTTGCCACGTTGTGACATACGCCTTCAACAAGTAAAAAAAAAGGGGGGGGGGCTATCAAATGGTGACATTGAGAGAACGCTGTCCAGATGGCAGACTCAAGATAGACCAAATTATGCAAGGTTGAGCATCCCTTGCAGAAACCACCTTGGCATGGAGCCAGCAGGTCCCGAGATTCAAGCAGCCAAGACAACCACTGGCTAACCATGCATTTGAGCAATTTACAAAGGACATTTATAAGGCTGATGGGCCGATAGCTGTCCACATCAAGCAGGTCCTTACCCGGCTCAAGCACTGGGACAATGGTGTTCATTCGCCACTGTAACGGAATGACAGCACCGCTCCAGATGTGATTAAAAAATGCAAGAACATGTTGGTTTGAATCATCAGTCAGATGTTTCAACATCTGATTATGTATTCTGTTCGGGCCAGGGGCAGAGTCAGAATGGGCTAGTGCACTGACAAGCTCCTATTCAGTGAATGGAGCGTCATACACCTCAGGGTGGCTTGAAGTTAATGAGAGGTGTTTGCGTTCCATTCACTATTTTAATGTATGGAAGGCAGGTTGATGATTTCCAGGTGCAGAAGCATGAGCGTAGTGCTCGGAAAAAGCCTCAGCGATAGTGCCTTGATCAGAAACAAACAGCCCCTTGAATAGAGATCCCAGGCATTGCTGCCTGGGACTGGAAGCCATACAGGTGTTGGATCTTTATTCAGACTTATGAAGGAGAGGTACAAGACCCTATGGTGGATACGTATCGTTCCCAACATTCCTGTTTTTGCCTCCATATTATATTGTGAGCACGAGCAAGGAGTTTTTTTGAATGCTATAAGATTCTCGAGTGACGGGTGTCTCCTGCTACTTCCGACGACCACCCAAGCACTGTCTTTCACAGGGGGCATCCCGATGAATGCAGGATTTCATGTTCTGCAGCAGATAAAATCTTTTGAGTGACAGTAGCAACCACCACATCAATAGTGTCATCTGGGAGAGGTTCAAGAGCAGCAGCAGGAACGAATTCATCCCAATTTGCATTGTTTTAAGCCCATTGGGGAAGGCATCCAGGGCAGTGACGCTGGGGTAGTGATATAAAGATAGGAAAATGATCACTACCACACAAATCGTCGTGTGTCCTCCAATGGACAGATGGTAGGAGGCCAGGACTGTAAACTGACAAGTCAATAACCTCTCTGCTGTGGCCACTAAGTATTGCATCACCCCAATAGGTATTGTTGGTCTTAAAATCAGCCAGAATTAGAAAAGGCAGCAGGAGCCAGGAGAACGGTGTAGCCAGTGTGTTTGGTGGTACATCACCATCTTGTGGAAGACACAGGCTGCAGATGGTTATGTCTTGTGGCATCCTTGCCCTGACAGCCACAGCTGACTGAACGTCTGAACAGGCAATTGTTCGCTATAGACAGAGTTAAGGATATACACACAGACCCCACCTGAGACTATGTTATACACACACCGATTACAATAGTATCACCTGTAGCCACGAAGGGCAGGGGTCCGCATTGCTGGAAACCAGGTTTCCTGGAGGACAATGCAGAGAGCAGGTGTTACACTCAAAAGTTGATATAGCTAAGTCAGGTGGGGAGGAGGGGGGGGGGGACAGCTGCAGTTCCACTGGACAATGACAGTGTCATTGAGCTGATGGGCCATGATAAAAATACAGAGCAGGTTATTCCATGGGGACACCTGCTGACAACTGTTCGGTATATGCTGAGTCAAGAATTATAGATTCTGGTGCATAAGTAAGAGTGAGATCCTCAGGTGATGCAGGGATCTCTACATCATCTTCCGAAGCAGAAGATGAGGGAAGCTGTGGCTTTGAAGCCTTTTTCTCGAACCTGATCATCTTTCCGTCTCGCTGGCCCTTTGTTTTGCAGGACTGAGAGGGCTTCACGGAAGTGGCATCCGGGATGGAGGAAGAGCAAGAGGCTCTTCGACCGGCACGTTGTGGATCCTTAAGCCCGTGGCCAGGATACTCTACAGCACTCTGAGTAGCCTCAGAAGTGGGTGTCCTGAGAGACCCCTTCCAAGCAAGAGGAGCCGGAGGAGGCTGTTCCTTCTCTGACCGGGGGTGAGGATTGGTGTCCCTGAGGGTTGGGGGAGAATTCCCCCAACAACAGGTGTTTCAATAGGGGTTGGAGAGGCACCTGCTCCGATTGAGGGGGCACTGAAAGATGGTTGGCTTCTGGGGTCCACAGGAGGTGGTGGTACTGTGGGATGTGACATACCCAATGAAAGTGGGGACGACATGGTAGCAGTGAAAGATGTAGACATACGAACTGGGTGGAGCGGCTGATACTTTCTTCTTGACTCGGCATGAGTGAGTCGGTCCAAGGTCTTGATCTCCATGATCTTACATTCCTTGTGCAAATGAGAGCAATCTGGTGAGTAAGGTGGATGTAGCTGCTTGCAGTTCACACAGATGGGATATGGGGTGCATGGAGTGTCCGTATGAGATGGACGCCTGCATTCCCTGAACATGGGTCTGGAAGTACATCGGGATGATATGCCCAAACTTCAAACACCTGAAGCACCTCACAGGGGGCGGGATGTACAGTTTGACATCACAACGGTATATCATGACTATGACCTTCTCGGGCAGTGTATCGCCCTCAAAGGCCAGAATGAAAGCACCAGTAGCAACCTTTGATCTTTAGGTCCCTTATAGATGCGCCTAACGAAGTGAACTCCTCTTCAATCTAGTTTCGCACGCAGCTCATCATCTGACTGACAGGAGTTCCCAGTGGTAAATAAGACCTTCAACCATTTGAGTGTCTTGTGACTGGAACATCACCCAGCTTGTCGCAGGCAAGCAGTGCATTCAACTGGGAAGGGGATGCCATCTGTATTAATACTGTCCCACTTCTCATCTTGGAGAAGGATGTCACCTCACCAATCTTTTCTTCAAGATTTTCAACAAAGAACTGCAGCTCTGTTGGCAAAAAAGATTCCCCTGAGTACTGTGACGAATATGGCCCAGATCTGTTATATGCCCTATGTTCCTCCCATGGCACGGCCATGAAATGAACAATCTGGGGTCATAACTCTTGGCATTGAAGTCAGTCTTCCCACGCTTAGAGACGCCAGTTTTGCGTCAGGCAACGCTATTACTGGCTTGTTTCATCATGTTCCCACAGGCATCTAGAGAACTATATGTCCACTCAAGCAGAGTCCCACTTGCATGGGTAAGCCTTTTACAACTGAGGTGTGGCAGGTTCCCCAGAGGTTACCTCCAAGTGACTGTTCAACCTCAGTAGCCATGCATCTCCTCAGCATGTAGGACACCTTGAGATTGAAGGATTTTTTTATACAGATTTATACCATCCTCGTGACCCGGGCGATTAAGCCAAGATCCCCGGGCTCTGAAACATACAACATTTCACCGTTGTGCTGAACGGTGGTCGTTGAAGCACGCGCAGAGCTTACAGTGTGGTGGACTGTTGGCACGACAGTCCACAGCTTGGGACCCTGGGTTCGCCAAGCCCATACTCAGCAAATTAACGCTGAGCACCTCACGAGGGGGGTGGGGGTGGGAATGGGTGGCAGCTGTTGAAATAGTTGAGTTTTAATGGACAGCTGCCACACATTCCATACCAAAATGTCCCTTCCAAAGCCTAGCCACCCATGGTCATTGCAGATGCAATGACAAGCAGTTCCTCTCCAAATATGCCAGAGGCCTCACTGAGGCCTCCACTGACCTCAATTACCCTCCAAACCTTGTCCAGAAACAGATCTAACAGGTTCTGTCTATCCAGTCACCCACTACCTCCCTCACACCCACTATCCAGCCACAAAGGAGCATCCCCCTTGTACCACCCTTTACTGGAACAATTAAACCACATTCTCTGCCGGGATTTCCATTACCTTTCATCCTGTCCTGAAATGAAAATATCTATTATCCTGCCAACCCCTCCTACAGTGGTATTCCACCACCCACCTAACCTACATAATATCCATATCCATCCCTGTTCTCAACCCCTTGAACCATGGCTCATGTCCCTGCAAGAGACCTAGATGCAAAACCTGTCCTATCACCATCACACTACCACCTACTTCAGTCCTGTCACATGCATTTCTTATCCTATAAAAGCCAGGGCAACCTATGAAAGCAGTTATGTGATCTACAAACTGAGCTGCATCCATTGTGCAGCTTTCTATGTGGGCATGACAAGTAACAAGCTGTCTGTCCATAAGAATGGCCATCGTCAATCTGTGGCCAGGATACAGCTGGACCATACTGTTGCAGAGCATGAAACACTGCATAATATGGTTCACTTCAATGACTGCTGTACAGCTTGTGGCATATGGATTCTGAACTGAGCAGGTGGGAACTCATTCTACAATATATCCAACACTCCCATAATCCCCACGCCTAAACCTTTGCTAGTTTCTGCCCCCCAGCACCCTCCCCTCCTCCCCTCTTCCCTTCCCACACTCTAGACTCATGTATGTCTTCCATTCTGCCACACAGTCCACTCCCTCTCCCTCCCTCCCTGTCTCCTGCCTCCAACAAGCAGTTGGAGCATATCCCGTCAGACAGCACTAGCATATTACCCCACCCCCACCTTGCATCCCTCCCCTCTCCTCCTGCTTCCCTCTCCATGCTGCCTCCTCACCCCACCACTGGTTGCTCTCGCCTCAGGCTGTCAGTGACCAGTCTAGCCACAGCGAGTGGAGACAGCAGTCACATTTGTGTGAGTATATGAGACAGAGTGTGTTTTTCTGTCTGATGACAGCCAGAACAGCAAAAAGCTTCAGAAACTTGAAACCTGTTATACATGCCTTTCTGCAAATCAATGGGAACATCATTAATCAGATCACACTAAGACGGATCTACATGCTAGTTATCCAATACAGATCATGCTTACAGAATGCAACTCAGCACAGCAGAACCTGAGTGCTGGACAGGTGTCTGAAGATGGTAATAATGGATTATCAACATGTTAAATTAAAAGTTTCTTAATGTTATAGACTGAAGCTGTGTGCTTCATAAACTTAAGAAATAGAATGGAAGGAATGAGTTGTCCACTGTGAACATTTTACACATCTCTCCCTCTCTCATTAGGGACTGTTATTTATTATTATTATTATTATTATTATTATTATTATTATTATTATTATTATTTAGAAATAATAACTTTTTCAAAATTATTTTTCAATCATTTTCATTCGGTAAAACAGTCAGGGTTAAATTCTATTTAATTTGTCAATATAAGGGGAAGGTTATAAGCTTCACAGTTAGTCTTTGTGGTAAAAATTACATTGGTCAATTATTTAAAACAAAAAAGGGTCAGAATACTTATGAGTTTAACAAAAGCTCCCACCATGCAGCCATAAAAACCTTGGTATAGGAAGGAAGCAACCTGGTTCCTATGGTTGTACCCCAGACCTGTTTATTGTTACTGATGATAAACTTGATTAATGTGAGAAGGATGGATATCATTTTTGACTCGTGTACCAGTGTGGCTCGACAGCACAGTGGTAGAGTGGCAGACTATGAATCCAAAGGTCACGGGTTTGATCCCCGCCAGGTCCTAGGATTTTTATGTCACTTTTCACTTTTTTAACCTCTGGGAATGTTGCTGATGTGAAAAATGTCGAGTAGCACCATAGTTTGGAATCCACGTTGAACTGTAGCTCCCTCCATAACTGGCTGGGTAAGTCAGTTTGAAGGTCAGAGGAAGGCAACAGCATACCACCTCCAGATAGGACCATGCCTAGTAAACCTCTGTGGTGTTTGAACCAATCTTCTGATTGTTGACTGCTTTACCTTTTCAGAAACAAAAAATGCAGGCCATGCTCTATAAAATGAAAGTTGTGATTTGGTACATATTTCACCACGCATGCCATCTGGATGCTCCTTTCTGACCCTATTTTCTCAAAACTTCACAGGTGGGAACTGGCTTAACAGATGTTAGGTTGGTACCATCCTCCTGGTGTACATTATTTTAATTTTTGATGTCTCAGTGTTTCTTTTCAATAAGTGTTCCTTTTCTTCTCTCTTTTATAATATTTTTTCTGACATCTCACCTCTACTGCAGTAGTGACTGCACATATATTTGAAGTACATCTTTAAGATTTTTACTTTTTCAAAGTAATGGACGAATGTTACATTGTCATACCACATGGTATTATCAATGAAATTTTCTAGTATGAGACAACAAATTACATACTTTTAACTTACTTTACTCTCATTCCATATGCACAGGAATAATGAGTATTTTAGAAGAACTTTTTAATAATGTGTTAAGACATCAAGATCTCAATGGAGTCAAATTCAGTCATCAAATAAAAAATAAAAAAGTAAAATTTTATTATGATGTTGACCTACAGGATTTTTGCTCGTAATGTAAAAATTTATGACATTGCTGTGTCCAACTGACAATGACAACAACTATGATGAAGTAGTTATCAAACATATACCTGAATCTAAACCAACCATCTGCTGTTCAATATAAACTGAAGGCATACACATTTTCAAAATAACGTATTTCAGCTCTTCAGAATATCAGTAATTCTCATTTTGTTGCTGAGCAATTCATCCAAATTTGGAGTGATGTTACTGAAGCTTCGCAGTACTTTAACAGAGCATCAATTCATTAAATTACAATCAGTGTTTGAGAGTTGCAGGAAAGCACTATCTTCAGAGAATAGTTCTGGGAAGCACAGTTGGACTTTCAGTAAGCATTATCACCTATAACAAAATATTGTGCCTCCTGAAAACAAAACTAATCTGTAAATTTCAGTATCAAGAGAAACTAAGGAGTCGCATGAATTCTCATGGTAAAAATAAGGGTGTTCAGTGACTAAGTAATTGTCTTTATACTCAGTACCTATACATAATCCTTTTCCATGAATCATTTCTGAAAGATGATTAACAGACCATCAAATACACTACTGAATACAAAGGTACAAAATAATTGATCTTTTCTTTCAGCTGCCATGACAATCTTTGTAGTCAATAGGATTTTAATAACTCAGTACTCAAAAGACTACCATCTCATACTCCATTGTGATTTATTGATGTTTCAGTGACAACATCCAACATAATGCCAGATAACTTTGGCAAAATTTACCTATATTATATTTGTTAAAATTGTGAAATTTATCAGAGCAATGGTTCTTTTTTTCCCCTTTTCAGTTTAACATGGTTTGTTGAACTATGAAGCAACCACGAATAAAAGCTATATGAATGAACACACCATGAAATCCAATTGTCAATGTCCTATTCATGAAACAGGTGGGTCATCCATTTAACTTTCAAGATTTCATAAGGTCAGAGTTAGGCATCCTTGTACATTTATACATTTATTTTATTCGGTTCTATCATATTGTGACTAAATGAGTGGGAACTGTAATATTCAATGCTATTAAACTATTTTGAAAATAAAATAATTTTTAAACCCATAAAGTTAATACTAAAAAGCTTCTCCCACTATGGGTACAATTGTAATGGTATTAAATCAAGTTTTGTGATATTTTTATTATAGGTGATAAGCAAGATTCTATCTGCATGTGAAATGCAAGTATGCATAACCTTAATAAATGTAACATCTTTATAACACAAAAACGTAAAACCCACAGAGAGGACTAATAATACAAACTCATAAAACCCATGCAGTTTCAAATGCTTTAAATACATATAGAGGCTATTAGGATGCTTAGCAGGTGTTGCATATATACATTCCCCAGTGAAGCCTACAATTGAATGTACTATCTGAAAATGTAATTGTGAAACATCTCAAGCAAACTATATTCTATGTAACATTTCTCCATTAGCAGAACAAGGGATTTTCTAATTTCATCACTGATCAAAGCTAAAAAAGTTAGATGAATATATGAGAGTTACAAAACCTACTATAGTACAATGAATTGTGTGAATCAGATTATATTTGAAAGGTACTCACAAATTGTTTCTTCTTGTCCGTAACCAGTTTTGTCATTTCATTTTTCCCAGCCAACAATTCTTCCTCATTGTAAGTGAAATCTCTTACAACAAACCTGAAACATTATATCAAGTTGAAAATGAAAAGCAACTGTAAAATTACCTTTTCAGTGGACAACTTTCCACTCTGATTGGCATTGAATGGGCTAGTTTATTAACATGAATTACTCATATGTAGATCATGTGGAAGTTGAAACAAGTTTTACTACTGTGACAATACCATTAATGTTCAGCCTGCAAGTCTTGGTTGTTGTTATCTTCCAGTCCAAGACTCATTTGATTTAGTAATAAAGACAGTTTACAACTCACTGCAAAGACGTGGCAACGAGCAGTGATAGGCATATACAAAAGACACAAACATACAACACTTTTAGCTATCGGCCATGGCCTTTTTCAGAAAATAGAACATTCACGCAATCACACAGGCACAGAATACAGTGTGGCAGCCGGAGGTGACAGTTGTATGACTGTGTTGTAGCCTGTGTGATTGCATGATTGTTCTATTTTACGAAGAAGGCCAGGGCCGATAGCTGAAAATGCTGTATGTGTGTGTATTTTGTATGTGCCTGACGCAGCTCACCGCCACGTCTTTGCAGTGAGTTGTAAACTGTCCTTATTACTATATTATTAATTCCAACCTGGACTTTCCATTATTAGACTCATTTGATTTAGTTCTCCACCATATTTATTGGTGTGCCCTCCTTACTGTACAACTATTGTGACCTATATTTGTTTTAACCTGCTTACTGCAGTCAAGCCTTGGTACCTCACTTTCCTCCACTACTAAATTATTAGTTCATTGAAACCTCTGGATATTTCTGTCCTATTTGCTGGCTGCCTCTTTAGTCATGTTTTGTCAAATATCTTTCCTCTCAGTTTAGTTCAGTATTTCCTCAACTTATCTGATGTACAAATCTTCAGCATTCCCCTGTAGCACATTTAAAAAGCTTCTTTTCTTTTATCTGAGCTGTGAATCACCCACATCTCAGTTTTGTAAAATGCTACACTCCATAATAATACCATAACAAATTAAGTCCTAATCTGCAAATTTATATTTGATGACAAATGAGGTACTTCCAGAAAGGGACAACTCCTCTATCACTCCTTTCGGAAAAAGGATGAATATTAACACTAAAATAACATTTTATTAATGTTCCACACTATATAATGAGGATAGTTTACAGCTCACCACACAGAATTATGTCGAGACGTGACAGGCACATAAAAAAGACATTAATATACACTGAATTCTAGGTCTCCGCCATTAGCCTTCATCAGAAAAGACATCACTCACACAATAACACATTCACACTTCATACACACACAACCGTCATCTCTGTCAACCCTGATCCAAATTGTGCAAGTGATGTCTTTTCTGATGAAAGCTAATAGCTGTATGCTAGAGTTCGCTGTGGACAAATGTATTTTATGTGCCGGTCGTAGCTTGACATACATCTTTGCAACACGTTGTAAACTATCCTCATTATATTGTTGATATCCAACCTGAGTATTCCATTGTTTCATTGGTGTTCTGTTACAATGTTCATAAAGTTCGCAATAACAGTTTTGAGTGTAATCTCATTTTAGCACTCCTCTTCTTACTGTCAAAGCAAAACTAAACTTAAAAATCTATTCTTTAACTAAACTATTAAACTTATTTATACCTAATGTAACGGAAGAATATCACTGTAGAAGCTTGTACATTAGATCTTACTTTCGATCCAAAACTATAATTCTTAGCTACACTTATGCTTTGTCCACATTGTTTGTACCTAATTAAGAAAGTGATCCTGGTTGTCTTACATTATGTCTGTCATTTAATAAATGGGGCAGCAACTGGTAAAAAAACGAAAGAAAGAAAGAAAGAAAGAAAAGACCCGCACACTGTAGCATTGGTTTGTCCCTTTTTTATGTAATGTTCAAATTCAGAAGTTTACATAAATTCTTCAATATAATTTTGAGTTCTGGAGTTTTTGTAAGACTTTTGAGTCTAATTTGGTTAATGATATGAAAACAATCTTTCTCTATGGCACTGGACATCTTGAAGGGCGAAGGACACAGGTCTTGGGGAGAAAAATGTATTTGCTACAATTTCATGAACTCTTTCATGTATTTGTCACTGGATTACAGACAATTGACAGAATTACAAATCTGGAGATCACAGCTACTAAAGATACTAAGACAGAGTAGGCACAAATGACAATAAGATCAGATCCAAATTTAGCATGCTGACGCCCACCTACTTTCCATCTAGGAGTAGTTCCTCAGTACATTATAACACATGATATTTGTTTTACAGTCATTGGATTCTGTACAATTACTCATACCACAGTGCAACCACCTGCTATTTGAGATAAGTGTAAGTCTTCTCCTAGTGAGACTTCATGCAGAATAAACCCCAGGTCTTAATAAGGTGTAACTCAGGATGATACAGATTCCATTAAGTCCAGTGGATAACAAGCATGATTGTGTTCCAGGTTATATCCTTACAATTAGTACTGTGCAAAGACAAACTGAACTCAATATTTGGGCAGTATACAAGAGTTTTCTAAGTGAGTTTTTCCTCTTTTTAGTACTACAACTTTTGGTTACAGCGTCAACACCCACCATTTATTGTTTCATGCAATTATGATAACAGCTGCACGTAATATTTGATCTATTATTAAATTGACTGGCTTTTAAGGCAACCTTGGTGAAAGTACTTTCAATGCACTGCATCTCTAGTGCTCTCGATATTAGTGCAATAACAAACTAAACTCTCCTCCTTTCCACTTAGAGATGTATACCAGAATCACTCCTAAGAATGAGTGTGACATATCATTAAAATGCCCAGTTGGGTTGCAGTTTAAGGCCAAAAATTAACATATTACCAATACTCACTCAGATTCACAGAGTATACATGTAGGTCTGATAACTTTGGATATGCCATATTAACTTTTGTGTTATAGCAATGTGCTTTTCAGTGAGTTGATGCTGTTTCAGGGCAACAGTGCATTTAATAATTATGACAAACCAGTCACCTTTGTTCATTAAAAATTAATGATGCAACAGTGATGTAAGCCCTCAGGAGATGTAATATGAACAACAGTGTGTGGGCTCTAATTTCTTTCATTTTACCCTTTTAGACTTTTCAAGAGATATGTAGCTATATGAGAAAGCAATACAATGGTTGGCGATCAGAGAAAAGTACGCTCTCTGGACTTTGATAGTTAGCCAATACTCAAAGGCAGTATGCCTGTCTTGCAGTGCCTGCCACAGGAATTGGCTGATCATCTCAGTGACATGTTCACACTTACTGAATTGATTTGTAATGAAGTGTGCTTCTTCCTCTTTGGATTTCTCTATTTCCTCTACCAATTCTGTGTGGTGCAGAACCCAAACATGTGAATAATATTCAACTATTGGTCAAATGCAGATGTAGATATAAATGTTTTCTAAGCTACCTCATTAGTTATGGTCATTCCAGTTCAAAACTCTTATGCTGACTCTCGGGTATTTTATTGAAGTAACTGCTTCCAAGTGACTGTTCTGTGATTGTGTAGTCATAAAATAAAGGGTTATCTTTATTCCTAAGTATTCAAAACAAATTGCATTAGTTTATGTTGGAAGTAATTGCCATTCCCTCCACCAAACATCGATAAGCTGCAGATCTTTCTGCATTTGACTACAATTTTACAGTGTTGTGTCTTCTCTGTACACTACAGCACCATCAGCAAAAAACATTGTTCTAATGTTACTAAAGAGGTCATTTACATACATTGTGATGCAGAAGTTGCACAACATAGAACAACTCTGTTTTTTTTTTTTTGTGCAGGCAAAATTGTTGGACATACGGTTAAATCATGATCTTGATGTTGAATTTGTATTATTTCTTTTTTCCCAATAATTGACAACAAAATTGTTAGAAATTACATTTTAAATTAAGACAAATATTAAATTTTTCTCCCCTTCCAGTAATCAAGGAGGAAAGAATGAACATGGCTCTTATCCATGCTGCAGTCATAAGTACAGGAGCTGCAGAGGAATGCCACAGAAGGCATCCTAATGTTTACCCCCAAATCACACAACCCTTGGTCTTACAAGGCAATATGCAGTATCCATGACAGACAACAGTCTGGGCAGCTGCATACAGCAACAAATCATGCTACCTCAGCTAGTGTACTAGCTAAGCTGACAGACACTCCAACACAGTCAGCCTGAAAAGTGGCTCAATAATATGGCATCAGTCAGGTGTCTGTATCCAGAATGTTATTCAGAAATCATTTCCATCCATATCATGTTTATTTTGTCCAGTAACATCTTGGAGATGGCACAAATAGATAGGTGCAGCTCTACAGAAAGGTGGACACACCATAAACACCTTGAAGCCAATATTCTTTTCAGCGATGAGGCCTGTTCCTATCTTTACAGAACAGTGAACAGACATAGCACTGTTTACTGAGCGACCGAGAACACATTGCTGTAGATGGTCATCATCAGTCTGACCCACGATTAAATGTGAGTTGTGGCATGGTCCTGTATTTCTTAAAAACAAGCTCACTGCTGGACTGTAGAGAGATCATCTCAAGATAACACTCCTTCCCTATTTAGGTAATGTACTCCCAACAAAAGACAACAATAATAATAATAATAATAATAATATATTATTATTATTATTATTATTATTATTATTATTATTATTATTATTATTATTATTATTTACAAAATGGAGAACTGTAACATTTCAGAGAATTAACTAATAAATTGCTGAATGAAGTTTTACCTGAAGATTTGATAGTCAACCTCCTGGGTCACCAGATTTGAAACACTCTACTTTTCCCTGAGGGGACATCTCAAATCTTTAATGTACAGAAAAATGCCCTCAACACTGTAGGAAAACATAAGAGGAGCCTGTGAGACACTAACAAAATGTCATCTAATGTGCACAAGACTTATGTGAACCATATTCACATGTGCCTTCAACAGGATGACCATCATAGTTTGAACAATTCCTCCAGTAGCTGCAGCTGCAGAACATGGCAGTTCATGTCATTACTTTCTTTCAGTTTGCCATCCGATTAGCTTGCCACTGTGATTTTCAACTGTGTTATGTCATAAATGACATAAGATATGACATCTATTTCTTTGCTTTTGTTTCAGTTTGTTATTTCAAGAGTTATTTTGTTCTGTTACATTTGTGATTTCAATCAAACTAGTAAAATAAGGATTACTGTTGCAACAGTGAAGGTGATGATTTTAAGCTACATTTCCAACAATTCTGCCCTCTACAATTTTTGCAGTATCTGCACAGATAAAGGAGCTGTGACTTTTTAGTCACCCTGTATATTGTGTAAATTAACCTTCCCTAATATGTAATTCGCTCCTTTCAGAGCAAGGAACTATTAGATCTGACAGATATAGGGCAGTGACATTTATTTTTGCATACACCTATTGGTAGTCCACTATATTTTGCCTCAAGAAGGGCAAGCAATAATTTAATAGTTTTCTTGACTTAATTTTTCTTTTTATGCAATAAACCATAGTGTTAAAATTTAACACAAAAAATTCAGATTGAAATGTCAATAATAGAGGATAAGTAATCACTCACTGTAAAGATGATTGATGAACCATTGCCACGCACATAAAATAGGCAATCACATTCACACCAATTTTTGGCCATGGTGTTCATCAAAAAAAGAGACACATACATTCACACAATCACTCAGACATAACTATGCACACACAACTATCTCCAGGGCTACAAGCATCTTGACACTGAGTGAGGAGGGGAGTGGAGGGGGAAGGATACTGTGTAAGAGTGGGGATGGAACACTCCATGTTGCACAATGGATTGTAAAGGCTCTGATAGGTGGGAATGTGAAATGCAGCATAGAATGCAGTGAAGGGGGTTGTGGCGTAAAGACAGTGTCACACACCAGACACAAGAGAACGAACGTGGAGAAGGCAGTGGATGATGTCCGGCAGCCAATCGCACACTGGCACCACGCCTCTTGCAGGGAGTAACGGAGGTGCACCCCCTCTACAAGCAGCTATATCTAGGCCTGGATGATCCGTCAGAAATCTGCTACGTACTAGGCAATAACTAAGTCTCAGTGCAGCTAGCATCGTACAGAAGATGACGACGCAAGAAGAGAAAAGAGAAGAACAGATAGAAGTTGAGTATTGTATTCTTCGGTCAATAAAACTTGTATCACTAAACTGAATAGTTGTTCTAGCTACGCATCCTGCACCGTACCTTTCCTGACAACTGAACCGGGACGAGTACTCAACAAATGGCACTGAGGATGACTCAACAAATGGTGACAAGTATTCCACAAATGGCAACGAGTATTCAACAAATGGCAACGAGGTGTTAAATTACATGAGAAAAATGACCCACATGCAATGAGAAGCCGAACTTGCTGAAATTACGCTGCGCTATTATTTTGCTTTATTACAGGTCTTGGCGATACCAGCATATATTCTTTTGTGACTTCTATTGCAGGGAATAGTGTCAATTTCTATATTTTTGCATTGTTTCTGTTTGTTGTTTTTGCACCATGACTACCCCTACTAACACAAGTATCCCCGCCACTGTGCCGCAGCTTCCTGCGCTCGATGCACAGCAACTAATGCAGATGTTTCAGTTTCAGAGCCAACAAATTGCATCACTACTGTCTACGGTACAACAAGTTCTGGCCGCACCTGTGTCACAAAATACGCAAGTACCACTGCAGCAGCCACCACCTCCAGTAATTCCACCATTCTGCCAATATGATGAAGCTCAAGAGGACTGGATGGAGTGGTTGCAACAGCTTGAAGTCTACACCACAGTTCACAAGATACAAGGTACTCTCAAACTACTTTTTTTTTTCTCCTCTCAACTGTAGGCCCTCCATCATTCCGTCTTGTGAAGAAACTGTTTCCCACCACGGAGCATTCAGAAGTTTTTTACGAGTCAGTAATAGGAGCTCTCACAGCATATTATGAACAGAAAATCAATTTAATGACCACTAGGTATCAGTTTTTCCCGTGTAGGAAACAAGAAAATCAAACATACCTGCAGTGGATAACAGATATTCAAGGTCTTACTAAAAAGTGTAAATTTAAATGTTCGTGTGGAGCTTTGTATTCAGATGTGATGTTACATGACACTATTGTCTATAATGTACCAGATGTCTGCCACAGAGAGCAGATTCTAAAAATGTCAGATCCGTCTTTCCATCAAGCAGAACAGATTTTGAAACAGTATGATTCAGGTGTTGTGGCAGCGGAAAACTTTGATTCCACTCCACTGTAAACCATAACTAAGTCACGCGTCGGCGAGCGCGAGGTTGGCCACCGTGCATTTCCACGTGTCCGCTCAAAGCGTAAACATGTTGATAGACACAGAGCCTTGCCTAATAAGGAAGTGAAGTCTTGCCTGGAAAGAAGACAGTGTAGACAAGTTGCTGAAAGACTTTCCGGATTTATTTTCTGCACACATTACTCTTAAGGAAAATGCCGAACCAAAATTTTGCACAGCTCATAATGTACCGCTCACTTTATGTGATAAAGTAGCACAAGAACTTCACCCATTGCAAGAAAATGATGCAATTGAACCAATACAAGCTAGCCAGTGGGCAAGTCCGCTTCTAATTTTGCCGAAGCCCTCAGGTAGCATTCGCCTCTTGGAGGGAGTAACGGAGATGTTCGCCCTCTGCAAGCAGCAATATCTAAGCCGACATATGTCTGGATGACCCGTGTAAATTTGGCTAAATACTAGGCAGTAACTAGGTCTCAGTGAAGCTAGCATCGTACAGAAGATGACACATGAGAAGAGAAAAGAGAAGAACAGATAGAAGTTGAGTATTGTATTCTTCAGTAAATAAAACTTGTATTCCTAATCTGAATAGTTGTTCTAGCTATGCATCCTGCACCATACCTTTCCTGACAACTAGACCAGGACAAGGATGACTCAACAAATGGCGACGAGTATTCAACAAAGGGAAGGGGTGGGAATGGATAAAACGGAGATGTAAAAGTGTATGTGGGTAGTGAGGGAGGGATTTTAAATGATAAAAACATAAATAAATAACAAAATGGGAAAAAATAAAATAAATAATTAAGAGGATATTGAAATACGAATAAAATAATGGGCAACACATGGGTGGAAGGAATATTGTTGTTGTGATGGGGGGTTTTAGGGGGACTAGACTGCTATGGCCATCAGTCCCCCGCTTCATATCTAGGCAACACAAAGAAAAAACAGAACGATAAAAAATGTGCCTGAATGAGATTAAAAACAAAGCAGAATGAAAGAATGCACCGTCAATGAGTTATTGACTGAGTCAACACGAGACAATACGAAAGACACCAGACACACAGAAACAAATATGAGACAAAAATGACAGAGCCAGTGAATGTGGTTGACCGACCATGTGTATAAAAAGGGAAAAGTGAACCACATAGTGTACAAAATAAAAACTGTAGTCTAAAGACACGTCAAGGGGAACATAGAAAATTATCTAAAAGACCATCCAAAAGGACTCACAGCAACTGGTAAAACCCCGCAGCACGAAGAAATCGTAAAACCAAATTAGCCACAGAGGCATCGTCGCCGAGCACCAAAGAGATTGTGTTCGGGAGGGTAAAAGAATGCCGCAGTGGGGCTAAAATAGGACAGTCGAGTAGGAGATGGACTACAGTCAATGGGGCACCACATTGGCACACGGATGGGTCGTCTCGACGGAGGAGGTGACCATGCGTCAGATGGGTGTGACCAATGCGGAGACGGCAGAGAACCACGGAGTCCCTACGGGATCCCAGCTGCGACGACTTCCAGACAGATGTTGTGTCCTTTATCGTACGCAGCTTATTGGGCACGTCCAGAGCGGACCATTCGGCGTTCCACAGGTCGCGTATTTTAGTGCGAAGCAACGGGCGGAAGTCTGCTTCTGGGAGGCCAATCGCCAGAGGGCGGCAAGTGGTAGCCTGTTTGGCTAGCCGGTCAACGCTCTCGTTGCCCGGGATGCCTACATGGCCCGGGGTCCAAACGAATGTAACACAGCGACCGGAGTCACTAAGAGCCAGTATCGACTCCTGAATGGCCCTGACCAATGTATGACGAGCATAACACTGATCAAGGGCCTGTAAACCGCTCAGCGAGTCGCTACAGATCAGAAAGGAGGTCCCGGGGCACATGCGGATGTGGTTAAGGGCGCGGTATATAGCCACCAGTTCTGCGGTGAAGACGCTGCTGCCGGGTGGCAAAGAGCGTTGTTCAACATGGGCGCCATGCATGTAGGCATATCCAGTGAGGTCGCCATCCGAAGAACCGTCTGTATAAATGACCTCTGAGTTACTGAACTCACGGAGCAGTGCAGAAAACTGATGCCGTAGGACCAGAGGAGAAGTAGAGGTCTTCGGCTCACAGGAAAGATCCAACCGAATCCGCGGCCGAGGAACGGTCCAGGGAGGAGCATGGAAAGTCGAGCGGAAGGGACGGTTAAGAGGAAAGGAGTCCACGGTCGATAGTAGCGATTGGACACGCGCTGCTATCGGGAGTCCCGACCGAGGTCGCCACCGCGGCAAACGAGTGACCTCTCCCGGAAAGAGGAGTCTGTTATTCGGATGCCGAGGGGTACAGTGAACTCTGGCAGCATACTGGGCGAGTAGTTGTTGGCGCCTGTATCGCAATGGGGCGACTCCAGCCTCTGCCAGGAGACTTGTGACAGGGCTTGTACGAAAGGCTCCAGTGGCCAGACGGATGCCGGTATGGTGCACTGGGTCGAGTACTCTCAGTGCAGATGGAGAGGCTGAGCCATAGACCTGGCTTCCGTAGTCCAGGCGTGACTGCACCAGAGCATTGTACAGCCGCAGGAGGACAGGGCGTGCTGCCCCCCAGACAGTATGGCTGAGGCAACGAAGGATGTCCAAATATCGTGAACACCGTTGCTTAAGCTGGCGCAGATGAGGGAGCCATGTCAAACGCGAGTCAAAAAGGAGACCCAGGAAACGGTGTGTATCCACAACCTGAAGGAGCTCGCCATCAAGGTAGAGCTCCGGATGTGGATGTACCGTGCGTTGGCGACAAAAGTGCATCACCCTGGTTTTCGCAGGAGAAAATGTAAAACCATGGGCAGAAGCCCAATTCTGTGCCCGATGAATGGCTGCCTGCAGTCGTCGTTCAGCTACACTTGTACTAGCGGTGGAATAGTACAGGCAAAAGTCGTCCGCATAGAGGGAGCAAGAAACCGATGGCCCCACTGCAGCCACTAGGCCATTAATGGCCACTAAGAAGAGGGGTACACTTAGGACGGACCCTTGTGGTACCCCATTCTCTTGGGTATGGGACGAACTGAACGAGGTGCCAACGCGGACTCTAAAGCGTCGTGAAAGTAAAAAATTCTGAATAAAAATTGGGAGGGAGCCACGGAGACCCCACCCATGTAGCGTGGCAAGGATGTGATGACGCCATGCCGTGTCATATGCTTTCCGGAGGTCGAAAAAGATGGCGACGAGGTGGTGACGTCGGGCGAAAGCAGTACGGATCGCCGACTCCAAAGAGAGGAGGTTATCAATGGCAGAGCGACCCTGCCGGAAAGCACCTTGTTGTGGGGCGAGCAGACCCCGATTCTCGAGAACCCACAGCAGTCGCCGGCTCACCAAACGTTCAAAGAGCTTACAAAGAACGTTTGTGAGACTGATAGGGCGGTAATTGTCAACGTTCAGTGGATCTGAACCTGGCTTCAACAGAGGGATAACGATGCTCTCCTGCCATTGGGATGGGTACGCTCCCTCGATCCAGAGACGGTTGAAGAAGTCCAAAAGATGGCGTTGCGAGTTTTCAGAAAGATGTTTCACCATTTGACAGTGGATTTGGTCCGGTCCTGGAGATGTATTGGGGCAACTGGCAAGAATAGTTTTAAATTCCCACTCAGTAAATAGCGCATTGTACGGCTCCTGGCGGTTTGTGCGAAATACCAACTGCTTTCGCTCAGCCCGCTCTTTTAAGGTACAAAAACCTTGGCTGTAGGCAGTAGACGCCGAATTAACAGCAAAGTGCGCTGCAAAACACTCGGCAATGATGGTCGGGTCGGTATGAATAGTTCCATGGATAGAGAGACCCGCGATCCCTGCCGGTGGACGGTAGCCTGATATACGGCGAGTCTTCATCCAAATCTGGCTGGAGGAGACACGGGGTCCAATTGTGGAAACGTATTTTTCCCAGCATGCCTGCTTGTGCTGCCGGATAAGCCGACGTGTCTGGGCCCGAAGGCGCTTAAATGCAACCAGGTGGTCAATGGTGGGGTGGCGCCGGTACTGCTGCAGAGCTCTGCGGCGATTGCGGATAGCTGCTGCTATCTCCGGTGACCACCAGGGCACTGGTCTTCGCCGAGGTAAGGCAGAAGAAGACGGTATCGCGGTCTCAGCAGCAGAAACGACAACGGAAATAATTTGGTCTACTGCCTTTGTTGCATCAGCAGGGAGAGGGGTATCCAGTGTTGCAGCTGACGTGTATGCTGCCCAGTCGGCCCTATGGAAAGACCAGCGGGGTAGACGTGCATGGCGTTGGTGGTGGGGAAGCGAAAGGAAGATGGGAAAGTGGTCGCTTCCACAAAGGTCATCATGGACCCACCAGTTAAGTAGTGGACGTAAGCCCGGACTACACACAGAAAGGTCTATGGCGGAAAAGGTGCCATGGGCCACACTAAAATGGGTAGGAGCTCCTGTATTAAGAATACAAAGGTCAAGTTGGTTAAAAAGTAGTTCAAATTCTCGACCACGTCCTGTAGTCACGTTGCTCCCCCATAGGGGGTGATGTGCATTAAAATCTCCTAAAATAAGAAACGGTGAAGGAAGTTGAGCGATCAAGGCTGCTAGGTCAGCTGGTGCCACTGCTGCATCAGGAGGGAGATAAAGGGAACAGATGGTAATGTCCCGCGATGCTCGAACCCTGACAGCGACAGCCTCCAGGGCTGTGTGAAGTGGCACTGGGGAACTATAGGCAGAGGTATGTACATATAGACATACCCCGCCCGACACCCTATTGTAGATGGTGCGGTTATTGAAGTACCCCCGGTAGCCCCGAAGGGTGGGGGTCCGATCACTAGGAAACCAGGTTTCCTGGAGGGCAACACAAAGTGGTGGAAAAGAGCTCATCAGCTGACGCAATTCGGCCAAGTGACCGAAAAATCCTCCACAATTCCATTGGAGGATCAGACTGTCTCCTGGTTGACGGTGCATGAAGATGAAGATGGAAGAGGGAAGGCAGGAGCACTCGTCTTTGGCTGTGAAGTCTGATCCTCCGTCTCTATGGCATCCCCGAGATCTGCGAAGGCCAGATCTTCGGGCGTTGCAAGAAGGATGACCTCATCCTCCGGTGTGTCACGTGCAAGGGTTGGGGGCACCGAGGCCGCCAGCGTTTCCTTGCGCTTCACTGTCTTTTCCTTCTTGTCTTTTTTGTCTTCCCGTCGCTCCTTGGGCCTACCGGAGGAGGGGGGTTTCTCCGGCGGGGCTTGAGGAGCGTGGGAAGACTGAGGAGCCAGGCGGCTTTCTGGCCGAGTGTCCTTCAGCCGCTGGCTGGAGTCTAATTTCGGTGGTGACTTGGGTGGAAGGGAAGAACAGGTTCCCTTCCCAGAAGAAGAAGCCAGAGAAGGTGAACCCTTTTCTGGCTGGGGAGTAGGGGTAACCACTCCCGACGTGGGGGGCAGTATAGGCCCCGCAGAAGATGGTGTGCCTCCAGATGTCTGGGAGGCCGAGGTAGACGGGCGGCCCATAGGGCCCACAGATGGAGTTACAACAGTGCGAGAAGTGGCCACTGGTTGTGTGGTTGTGGCGCCATCGATGTAGCTGCAGCATATGAAGAAAGTAAAGTGACTGGATGCAGCTTTTCGTACTTCCTCCGAGCCTCTGAGTAGGTTAGTCGGTCCAAGGTCTTATATTCTACTATCTTCCGCTCTTTGTGTAGAGCGGGACAGTCCTGCGAACAGGGAGAGTGGTGACCACTGCAGTTGACGCAGTAAGGAGGAGGAGTACAGGCAGCGTCCGGGTGTGAAGGACGGCCACAGTCCCGACAGGTTGCAGCAGCGTTGCAACGAGAGGACATGTGTCCGAAACGCCAACACTTGAAACATCGCATTGGAGGGGGGATGTATGGCTGGACGTCACAGCGATACATCATGACCTTGACCTTTTCGGGCAGATTGTCACCCTCAAAGGCCAAGACAAATGCGCCAGTGGCCACCCTATTATCCTTGGGTCCTCTAAATACGCGCCGGACAAAATGGATTCCGCGTCGTTGTAGGTGCTCGCGTAACTCATCATCTGTCTGTAGCAAGAGGTCTCGATGGTATATCACCCCCTGTACCCTATTTAAGGACTTGTGGGGTGTTACTGTGACAGGAATTTCGCCTAAATGATCACATTTTAAGAGGCTCCGTGACTGAGCAGGGGTCTCCGCCTGTATTAAGACCGAACCGTCGCGCAGTTTCGACATTCCGGCAACTTCGCCAAACCTTTCTTCGAGGTGTTCGACGAAGAAGGAAGGCTTAGTTGCCTGGAAAGATTCCCCATCCTGTCTGGTACACACTAAGTATCTAGGTGAATGTGTCTCAGCCTGTTTTGTGGACCCTCGTTCCCCCCAAGATTGAGTTAGGGAAGGAAACGATTTGGGGTCGTATCTAGTGAAATTAAATCTTCCAACCTTTGAGACACCTGACTTAGAGCCAGGATTTTCTGAGGCTTGTTTCCTCTTCATTGCGGAATGTCCGCCCCGATGCCACCCACTCCGAAACAGGGGCTCTCCTCAAGGGGGTGGAAGGAATACATGAATGGTACAGATACAAGATAATGAGTGGGGAAGGGGGAGGTGAAATTAGGCATAGGCATAGGTTGAGGCCAGGGTAGTTGCGGAACTGTAGACTGTGTTGTAGAGACAACTCCTTCTGCCCAGTTCAGAAGAGCTGGTGGTGGAGGGGAGAATCCAAATGGCCTGGGTGTAGTGTTCAGCCACATTCTGTGCCACAGGGTGGTGAACCTTGCTTTTTGACGCAGTTTCATGGTGGTCATCCATTTTATGGACATCTGGTTTGTTTTCATGTCATGTCAATGTAAAATGCTGAGCAATGATTGCAGCAGAATTGGAAAATCACTTGGCTACTTTCACAAATGGCCTGACGTCTGATGGGGCAGGATAAGCCAGTGAAAGGAATGAGAAGTGCTAGATGGGTGAAATGGGCAGGTTTTGCACAGGGGAATACGATCCCTGTGGTAAGGGGGTTGGGATTGGGAGTGACATAGGTATGGACTAGGATGTTGTGACGGTTGGGTGGTCAATGGACCACCACTCTAAGAGGGGTCAGAAAGAATTTGGGTAAGATGTGTCATTTCACAACATGACACAAAGTTCCAATGAAAGATGTGATTTAATTGATCCAGTCTGAAGTGGTATTGGATGACAAGAAGGACACTCCTTTGAGATTGCTTATTCGGGGTGGAGGAAGGATTGGTGGTATGTTACTATGACAGGTGTTTTAACTATCTCATAATTGATATAAACATTATTTTAGAACTTCCATTTAATCATTACAATTTTTCTTTCTTTGCAATTTTATATTCTTAAATTATTTGCTATGCCTTTATTTACTAATGAAAATGTGGTAACAACAATGGAAGGGCCAGTAAGAAACCCCCCTCCCATCCCTTTGGGGCATGCCTTTTGGTCCCAGACTGTGTTGGGTGGCCATAGGTGGCTGACGTGTGTGGGCGAGTGTGCCTGTGCCCGAATGATTGTGTGGATGAGTGTTCTCTGTTTGAGGAGGGCCGCGGTCGAAAATTTAGAATTGTGTGAGAGTTCGTGTGTCTTAATTGTGTCTGTCGATGGTTCAATGTTCGTCTTTACGGTGATTTGTTATGTATTATTGTTGAAAATGAGGTAATAATATGTATGTATATCATCAATTAAACCAAGTATACAACCATGAAATACAATGAAAATGTCAGCCATATCTAGAAAAAGATATTCTCTCAAATAAAATTATATTATTAGAATAAATGAAGCATACGGAAGTGAGCTGGTAAGCCCAAAAACCATTAATCGGAAAATGTTAAATGGTGCATGCAAACACAGAAAGATCAAATTATGCTTTATGTTAAGTCACACTTACTTTCTCTCTCGAGCATGGAGTTTAAATTCATCAACAACTTTCTTGAACAAAGTCACAGTGTACAAGCCAAAGTCCGAATCCTGGTAAATCAATTGGCTTGATCGAGGTACAATCATATCTGTAATTTTCTCATAGTTCTGATTCCATTCATTGAATAGTATTCTGGAAAAATTGGCACAAAAGCATAAGTTGTTAGGCTTCTAGCACTTGAAAAGTACTAAAAGTAATAGCCTCAAAAGTGATTTCTATACATACTTTGGTACAATAACCAATAGTGTAGTAAGGTATTCAGAATCCAATATGAAGTGCTCTTTCTTCACTAAATCAGCGAGATTTCTCGTTAGTAGACTCCCACTGTAAATTAATATATTAGTCAATATCACAATTACAATTTGTTTCAAACAATAAGTCCAACAACTGCACCTAAAGGAATCCATTTACACTTACGTTTGCTTCTTCTCCAGATTTTGCAGGTTGCCTTTCAAATTATTATAAGCAGTAGATTTTGTTTTTAAATCAGCATCTATCTGACCTACTTGTTTACTGATAATGTCAGCTATGTTCCGCAAAGATTGTTTGATGGGATATTTTGCCATATCCCACTGAAAACGTGTGATGTACCCAGGAAGATCACCTGTTACAAAAAAAGTCCCCTAACTTAATGAGGTAATATACTCAAGTAATTCACTTTCTGTCAAATTAATTACAATTAAAAGATAACAAACAACCAAATCTGTGTTCTAATCTTTGCTATTACAAGTCCATAGTTTTTTTGGAAACAGTGCTCCCCCCCCCCCCCCCAGCTGGTTTTGGATTAATACAAGTCAAGGACAGGATAGGTGGATGGGGATTCTAGGGAGGTGAGTTCATAATACGGGGATAGGGAAAGATGCAAGCACAGAATATAGGTAGTGAGAAGAAAATTAATGAGAGGGAAAAGTGGGTGATGATAGATATAGGACTGGGGGTGGGGAGAGAGTTAGCAGTGATGGAGGACGTAAAAATGGAAAATATGTCAAAGTAACAATGATGCCTGTGATGAAAGTGCAACCAACATACACCATCGTTGCTGGAAACTTATTAAAATACTAGTAGGTTTTTGAATAAACACACTTCTCCATTTCATGGGCACCAAAAATATTGGACCATTTGGGCATCCTTCAGATCCACAGTCTCTCAAATAATACACAGAACTCCCACCAATCAGAAAAAGCAGGGTCCTTGAGAAGTATTTGACTGAATATTGTTGTTGTGTTTTTTAAAGGGGACTAAATGGCTTTGTCATCAGTCCCCTGTTCCTACCTAAGAGATCACATCATGACAGGAATAAAAATGTACAAATAGAAGTGTAATAAGCCAACATGCGGAGAGGAAGGTGGCTGGGAGGGGGGAGGGGGATAAAAATAACCAGCTTGCATCATATCCACCCATTCCCATCCTCTCTACAGTTTGCCTCATCTCCAGCTAAATTTTACAATGGGCCATCTATATAATTCCTTGTTGGAGATACATTGAAAATGTTGATAAATGGATTGAATTAAATGGGATGTTATTCCACTTACATTCTCTCTACCTAGCCCCATGATTTTATTTTTAAAAAAAATAAAAAACATTTATTTGAATCACAGATCATTTGTGTCATCTTTAGACTTCAAGGTGAGAATGCGGGCAGCCCTTTGTAAAGTTATACACTTTCTCCTTTAGGGCACAATCTTGGAATCATTTAACACCACAAAAGATTATTAGATGTTGACATTCCTGCATAATTGCTCCTCTACACTTATTCAGCACTGCTCTGCAGTGTGGGGGTAGGATCAGTGGGGAGGGCATGTGGGGGAATGGAGTGGGGACGTGGATGAGGGGGGAGAGGAGAACACACACACACACACACACCACACACACACACACACACAGCCTGCTGAGGGATGAGATGCTCTCCTAGTATTCTAATTTGGGTAGTGTGGTTACAAAACAATGTGGAGCTGGAAAATGTATAAAGAAAGAAATTCTGCCTTCTAATAATTGTATTAGGTAAAAGTGAGCACACAGTCGGAAACATGTTGTACCGATGAGTCATAGCATAGTGATGTTTGCAGCAATCACACGGCATGCTGGGACAAAGCATCATAAGTCAGTTGTTTGTTTGTAGCAAGTCGGACAACAATGTTTCGACAAAAAATACAATGAAGTAAGCCTATTTAAATTTTCAATGCACAATAGTTTTTATTACAAATTACCAATGTTTTAAGTAAGTAGTCTTGTTTCTTTATGACATGACAGTGCCCCCAGGCTGATGCCGCGCACTTGTATTCTATAGAGCCACACTCCGGCACGCGCGCGGGAAAATATAAACTTGGGGAACTTTATGACGTAAGGGTTTTTCCGTGGGACTGAAAAAACGGAAGCCAAGTTGCACAGGGGAGGGGAGAGTCGTTTGGACTGCGAAGGACGACAGAGCGCGGTTGCTTGGCGCAGCGATTTTGGAAAAACGTGTGATAGTTTTTTGCGGCCGAAGTGGCGTTTTTTGCCTTTGCAGTTGAAGGATTTCGGTGTGTGGACTAAAGTGCGAAGTTGCGTGGGGGCTTGAGTCTTACAGAAAACATTTTTATAATATTAAATACGTGCAGTGTGATGAAGAGAAATTGAACATATTTAAAACAACAGCTGTGTGGTGACCATTATTCTTTTGCAACTCGCCCTGTATTCCCATAAATGTGCGTATAATTAGTATGTACTTTTGTTTATTAATTGGAAACTGTATTAAGGTGCATGTGGATGGAGCAGCAACAAAGCCCTAAATGATCACAAAACATTTTTCCATCAGAAAGAGGGAAAAGCATGTTCTGCCCCATCGCATATGGGGGCTCATCCGGGATGACAGGATTTAAAATTCATATGGGGTGAAAATGTGTATATAAAGGAGTACATTATGTTATAAAGTACACATGTGAACTGGAGATTTTGAGTTTTACATGTTGGCACTAGACCTGTGGATGTCGTTTTTCTAATTAGTCCCACATTAGGATTAGGATTAGGCAGTGCAATAAATACGGTAGTTTGGAATAGGTGATTATAATGTGGAAACGCAAAAAAAAAAAAAAAAAAAAAAAAAAAAAATTATATATATATATATATATATATATATATGTGTGTGTGTGTGTGTGTGTGTGTGTGTGTGTGTGTGTGTGTGTGTACATATATATTTCAAAAAGAGAGAGATTGGCTGGCCAGTACTTACCTCTGTGCTGTACCGCCAATAGTTACACAAATGAAGAAACAGAAAAAAAGCGGCCGAAAAAGGACAAGCTTTCGGAACACAGTTCCTTCCTCAGTTGGGAGAGAAGGGAAGAAAAAAGGAAGGGAAAGGTAATTCACGACCTAGGTCATGAAGGTGGTGTTTCAGGAGTGTGGACATCAGAGATACTGCATGTTCGTACTGAGCCAAGCCAGAGAGGATATATATATATATAACCAAAGTGGAAAGATCAAGTAGTAAAGAGAAGAGAGAAGAGAAGATGAGTCAACAGAATGATGCTGAGGGGTGTAGAAGGGGCGGGGGTAAAGATGGATGGACACACACACACACACACACACACACACACACACACACACACACACACACACAGGATGCAGAAAGAGCTATGTTTTATTCCAATATTAATAATGTAGTAATAAGGACAGTTTACAACTCACTGGAAAGATCTGGCAACAAGTTGTGACAGGCACATACAAAAGACACACACATACAACACTTTCAGTTATCGGCCATGCTCTTCTTCAGAAAATAGAACATTCACGCAATCACACAGGCACACGACGCAGTCATACAACCATCACCTCCGGCTGCCGCACTTTGAATCATACTCTGCAATGTGTAAATATGGGAGGGGAGTGTAGAGGGGATAGGAAGGTTGTGTCACAGTGGTGGGTATGGGTACAGCACAACTTAGATGGGAGTAACGAGATACGGCTTAGGAATGGAGTGGACAGGCAAGTAAGGGGAGAAAAAATATTTAAAAAAATTAAAATTATAAAATAAACAAAATAAATATGTAAAAATAAAATGCTTGCATGCCGCACGAATGCGCGCGCGCGCGCGCTCAAATTAAGAGAGGTTTAGGATAGAGGGGTAGTAACTGAGAAAAGGCAAGTTATCGTTGGTTGTGACCTGGATGATTTTTGGGTCAGTACATTCTCCGATTCCAAAATCATCCAGGCCTCAACCTATGATAACTTCCCTTTTTTCTCACCTTACAGTTCCTACCTCTCTATCCTAAACCTCTCCTATTTTGAGTGAGTGAGTGAGTGTGAACATGTGTGTGTTTGTGTGTGTGTGTGTGTGTGATTTGTTTTTATTTTTATATATTTTATATATTTTTATATCAATTCCGTATATCTTGATTTCCAGAAGGCTTTTGACACCGTACCACACAAACGACTTTTAATCAAATTGCGTGGTTATGGTATATCGCCCCAAATTTGAGACTGGATAGAGGTTTTCCTGTAAGATAGGACACAGTTTGTAGTAATCGATGGTAAAGCATTGACTAAAACAGAGGTGATATCGGGCGTTCCACAGGGTAGTGTTATTGGTCCTCTGCTGTTCCTTATTTACATAAACAATTTGGGAGAAAATCTAAATAGCTCTTTTAGGTTGTTTGCAAATGACGCCGTCATTTACCGTCTAGTAAAATCATCTGAAGGTCAAAACCAACTGAAGAATGATCTGAATAACATATCACTATGGTGTAAAAATTGACAATTGACTCTAAATAATGAGAAGTGTGAAGTCGTCCACATGAGTACGAAAAGAAATCCATTAAACTTTGTTTACAAGATAAATCAATTAAAAGTGAAGGCCATAAACTCCACAAATTACCTAGGAATTACTGTTACTTCAGATTTAAACTGGAAAGAACATGTAGATAATGTCACGGGAAAGGCGAACCAGAGACTGTGTTTCATTGGCAGAACCCTTAAAAGATGCAACAGAACTACCAAAGAAACTGCATGCACTACACTTGTCTCTCCTTTTTTGGAGTATTGCTGCCTAGTGTGGGATCCTTATCAGGTGGGTTTGATGGAGAACATCTAAAGAATCCAAAGAAGGGCAGCTCGTTTTGTACTGTCACAATACAGGGGAGACAGCGTTACGGAAATGATACAGTATCTGGGATGGGAATCATTACAACAAACGGCACTTATCGCTGTGGTGTGGGCTACTTACGAAACTCCAATCGCCAAAATTCTCTTCCGAACGAGAAAATATATTGTTGACTCCCACTTACATAGGTAGAAATTATCATCAGAATAAAATACGAGAAATCAGAGCTAAAACGGAGAGATTCAGGTGTTCCTTCTCCCACGCACTATTCGAGAATGGAATGGAAGATAAATAGTATAAAGGTGGTTCGATGAACCCTCTGCCAGGAACTTAACTGTGATTTGCAGAGTATCCCACGTAGATGTAGATATGTTGTTTATTATTATTATTATTATTATTATTATTATTATTATTTTTCTCCTCTCACCTGCCTCCCCACCCCATTTCTAAGTTAGATCTCATTACTCCCATCTAGACTATGCTGTACCCATCCCCACAACCATGACACAACCTTCCTATCCCGTCTCCCCACCCCTCCCCTATTTACACACCGCAGAGCACGATTTGAAGTGCGGCAGCCAGAGGTAATGGTTGTATGATTGTGTTGTGTGCCTATGTGATTGCGTGAATGTTCTATTTTTGGGAAGAAAGCCATGGCCGATAACTGAAAGTGTATGTGTGTGTCTTTTGTATGTGCCTGTTGCAGCACGTCACCACATCTTTGCAGTGAGTTGTAAACTGTCCTTATTACTATATTAATTCCAACCTGGACTCTCCATTATTAGATTATTCCATTATTATTATTATTATTATTATTATTATTATTATTAGTGGGGGAAAAATGAAAGTTATGATTCACTGCCTACAGTAATATCTTTTAACTATGCAGCTATGCTGAAAAGTCTATTAATTGATAATGAATAAAAGTTATTACGGAAAAAAATGCAATCAAATTGCATCATAAAATACAAACTGTTACTCCCGTGTAGTGACTCATTCTCTGTACATTTTTCTTTAATTTCTTCTCCAGCAATTTTTTTGTGATAAAAAGCATATAATTTTCCTTTGATAATGTCACAAATTTGCAATATGTTTTCTCATACATTATAACATTACTCAAGACCTACCATCTAATAGAATCACCTGCCATGTTGATGCAATTTTTTTACAAACAAACGCCAGCACAACAAACCACACACTGGCTTCAAACACAGCGTTATTAAGAAATCTATGATCCCTTGTCTTTCATTGGTTACATCAGTGCCACACCATTGACTACACAAAATGTAGCCTCTTTCCAACCTATGAAGTATGTAAACACTAACCCAGACTGCTTGTGTAACTTGCATTGCTTCTAATATGACAACTCAATACTATTTTGTGTATCAACAAACCAGTGCCTTCTCGCCTGGTAAATCCAACTTTCTTTGCGTTTTATATATATGACAGCTATCCTCTGCATCAGTGGAAATTGAAAAATAGATTAAAAGATATCACAGCTTCGCAAGTGTCTCCAGCTCCTCTTTGGTATTTGAAGGGGGGGGGGGAGCTTTAGAAACCTTACAGGAAAACAAACCAGATACTTGAGAAATAGGAGAAGGTTGGGGCACATTAAGAAAGTCAGGCACAGCAGAGGAGGAGGATTGGAATGGGATGAACAAGGAATGGGAGAGAGAGAGAGAGGCAGTCCCATATGTCCAAGAAAGAGGATAATGGAACAGGAAGGATGAAGATCTGACAAGATGTGAGCAGAATTGGTTGGAATGACAAAAGAGATAGATGTTTATTCTCTTGGATGCCTTCAACTTCTGTAGAAGCCAAAGGAACTTAAACTATAACCACAAGATGGTCCTAGGATGAATAAAGATAACTAAAGTTAAGTGGTTCAGTAGCCTGGTGCAAGACTGTCTTGGACACAACTTTGATGATTTTGTGTGTGTCTAATCTACTCCAGTAATTCTGTTGAGCAAAGGGAACCTACAATAAGATTTGGGATCTGAATTCCTGGTGAATCTTCAAGTCACTGGAAGGCTGCATTGAAGATACGCTGAGATATTATGTGCTCCAGGGATTTTTTGACATCGTGAAACTTCAGTTTCCAACTACATGTGTCACAAATATATCACCATGTCAGACTGAGCTGATGTATGTCCTAACTTGATACAAATCCTGGGATAAGTAAAGAATTCAATGTCATGCTGCTAGATTGATGATGCTATTAATATGGTGTAGAGGAGACTTCAGAAAGCTCCACATTACTTTGTTACCAACTAAAAAAAACCCTAACATCTGACAAAATAATGAGTCATCCACAAAATCATACTATCACCTTACCAACTAATATATGTTTTATGCTATGTCACAATTTAGTCTCTCTGATGCAGTTAAGTACCAGTCATTTTGTGGTGGTTTAGTAGCACCCCCACAGAGGTTTTTCAGGAGCTTCCAAGCTCGTCTGCCGTTTCCTTTCCTCTCCCAATTTCCCATTACCTCACACCATCTATTTCTGCAATTTTCAATAGTAGCTAACATAAGATCCTCCCCTGCATGAAAAAATCCACGGCAAAAGGATCAGCATCAAACAGGACTATCGTAACTTCCTGGCAGATTAAAACTGTTTGCTGGAACCAGAATTCAAACCTGGGACCTTTGCCTTTTGCAGGCAAGTTCTCTATAGACTGAGCTGTGAGGACGGACTGTGAAGTGTGCTGGGATAGCTCCATCAGTAGAGCATTCCCCCTGCTAAAGGCAAAGAACCCATGTTTGAATCCCAATTCCGGCACATAGTTTTAATCTGCCAGGAAGTTTCACATCAGCACACACAATGTTTTGCAGAGTGACAATATCATTTAGAACTCTGTGTGTCTCCTAAAGGTGCTTTGTATCCTCAAATAACCCTGCAATAAATTGTGTTCTGCAACCTCTAGGTATTGTCTGTATTGATATCTTTTGGACTAAGTTGATGAAAGTCTCATATGTCTCTGGCTGTGAGGGGGTTTACTGTATCTCAGTTTCTAAGTTTTCGGCAAACTGTCTCCAGATGGCCTTCCTAAAATTAAACCTTCTCTTGTAAAGCACATGTTCTGGTTTCAGCACTACATCTACAACACATACTACTGCCCTCTGTTGTGTGTGGGGTATTGGTTTACCCATCAATTTTTTGCATTGGCCTGAGATTTTCGAGGATAATAGATGTTGTCTGGATTGTAGTCTATTTTCCACCTACCACTGTTAAAAGATTCTGGACACTTTGAGTCACAGATAAGCTCCAGATCATTTGCTTCAGCCAAGTCTCTCACCACATCATCAGTCTTCTTTTATTACTATAGCAGTTGAAGTGCCAAACATGAAATTTATGTTTCTCTGACTGAAGTTACAGGATTCTGAAAAATTGAAATCTACCTCTGGAGGTCTGTACACTATGTTTTTCCTAACTAAGGTGAAGCTTCAACAGTTACAATTTCTATATTATTAATATCTGTGAGAGAAATTGAAACAAGGCTGGCAGCAGGTCTTCCAAAAAAGATGACATCAAGTGGTCTTTGCAGCACCAGCCCCATGCCATTCACTCTGGATTGGTGGTGCATTTTACCCCTACAAGTCTCTGGAACCAGCAATAAACCACAGTAACAGTCTTTGCACTACTAAGACATTAAGATTACCTGTTGAAACGAGATAGAATGGCTGGCCAGTACTTACCTTTGTGCTGTACTGCCGATAGTAACACAAATGAAGAAACAGAAAAAAGGGGACAAAAAGGACAAGCTTTTGGAACACAGTTCCTTCATCAGGTGGGAGAGAAGGGAAGAAGAAAGGATGGGAACAGAAGGGAAAGGTAGTTCACGACCTAGGTCATGAAGGTGGTTTTTCCCTGAAATGATGTTTATGATGTTGTGAGAGATTACCCTATTTGCCAGCTTATAAGAGACAATTTTCCTACAAAAATTGGTCCAAAAACTGGATGCGTCTTATACGCCGGTTGCCAGTTAAAGTAGGTACCCACAAGTTTGATTTCTTTTAAGGGATTTCAAAAACTTGTGTAAAATACGGGAAATAATGTTTTAAGCGGGAAATTTTGCTTTACGTTTCTCTCTTAAATTTTTGTAGTTTTTATTTGATATATGTACATAATATGCACCAAAATACCCATTAGGTGCTTTATTATGTAGTAAAGGTTTTCTGAATTCCATACTATTTTTAGAGTCAAATGTAACTGAACCTGGTAACTTCATAGGAAGTAGAAACTTTCAACGTAATTTCATTCCTCATAATCGATTTTTTCAGCAATCCTGTAACAGTGTCATTCAGTATTTGAATAATGAAACACTGCTCACGTATTTGTCCATGTCTCGCCTGACTATATTTGAGAATTTATTCGTGTTCTCATGTGCAAATAAGTACACAAGTATTTTTTGTAATGTTTGCACAGCTTCTGCAGCTCACAGTTGTTGTCTTTTTGAGGTTATAACATGCTGTACACCATACAGTGCGCCGACCAACACACAGACACAAACCAACCATCATTCTCACAGTTTATGGAACATCACAAAAATACTTACGTAAATATTTGCACTTCACAATAAATTCTCAAAATGTATCATTTTGAACATGAAAACCCCCTACTCATCGTGCAAAGCTCGCAAACTGAAACTCGGCGTGATGTCCGATTGGAGCACAGTAAAGCCACCTAGGTGTCAATGTCATAAGCCTTTATGGCACTCTCGTCAACCATCGGGCCATAGTCGGTGTGCACTGAGACACACATACATTAGAGACACACAAGTCATCAAAGTTGTGGTCCGGGACAAAATCTCGTAATATTATCTTACGGGTACAGTCTGACTAAGTTTCTTTGGCCTCTATGGCAGTTTAAGGCATCCAAGAGAATCACAATGCATCTCTTTCTTTTGTCATTTCCACAAATTCTGCTCACATCTCACACACTCTCCATCCTTCCCCTTCCAATGTCCTCTACCTTGCACATATGGTACTGCCTCTCTCTCTCTCCCACTCCTTGTTCATTCCATTCCAATCCTCCTCCACAATTGCTGTATCTGACTTTCTCAACCTTCTCTACTTTCTCAAATATCTGGTTTGTTTTCCTCTAAGGTTTCTAAAGCTCCTCTCCCATCCCAACCCTCAAATACTGAAGAGGAGCTGGAGACGTGAAGCTGCAATATATTTTTGTCTATTTTTCAACTTCCATTGATGCGGGTGACAGCTCTCAGATTTGTATTAAAAATAATTTTAGTTTTGAATGTGAAGTTTTGTGTTGCCATATTAGATGCAATGACTAAAGTTGCACAAGCGTTCAGAGCGATTGTTTACACACTTCACAGGTTTGCACCGCACTACATTTCGTGTAGTCAGTAGTGTGGCACTTTGATGTAACCAATGAAAGACAAGAGAAGATGGATTCCTTAATACCATTGTATTTGTAGCCAGTGTGTGGTTTGTTGTGCAGGCGCGTCTTTGTTGAAATTGTGTATCAACATGGCAGGCCATTCTATTAGATGTATGACTTAAGTAATGTTATACTGCACAGCAAAGCATATTGCAAATTTGAGACATTATCGAAGAAAATACACACTTTTTATCACGAAAAAACTTGCTGGAGTAGAAATTAAAGAGACATACAGAGAACCGTCACTATATGAATGTAATAGTTTGTGGTAAAACTGCAGTTTATACAGCTCGCACTCGCTAGGTTAAGCAATGGCAGAGCAGCCAATCAGGAATCACGATGCCGTGGCCAATAAGAAAGAGCGTTACAAGTTTACTGTGTAAACAAATAGAAGCGATGTATGCTAAAGTTTTTGATGATTGAGTGTTTCTCAACCACAGATTTGACATACTAAAAAAAAAACTTCTTGTTTAACCTATACATAGCCTAACTTTCAATTATAATGATCACTGTTTCGTACATATCATAAAATAAATGAAAAATGCTATACCTGCTCTATGTATGACTGCTGCGGTGTATTAATAATAGGTTACTTATGACGTTAATATGACAATTATCTAAATATCTCTTATAAATGGAAAATCAATTGCAATCACAGAAACGCAGCACCGAAATCCTCAAATAAACTTCAAAAATCACGCCACATTTACTCGTCATGAAACGCGCGATCTTATTGGCCGGCATAGCTTGACTTCTGATTGGCTGCTCTGCCGTTTCTTAATCTAGCGAGCGCAAGCTAGACAAACTGCAGTTTAACCCAGTTTGCATTACATAATGCAGTTTGATTGCTTTTTTCAGTAGTAACTTTTATTCATTATCAATTAAAAGAGACTTTTCAGCCACAGCTGCATAATTAAAAGATATTACTGTAGTCAGTCAATCATAACTTTCATTTTACCCACTAATAATAATGATAATAATACCGGAATAAAACGTAGATCTGTCTGTACCCCGTGTGATTAAAAACAAATAATACTAATTACTTCAAACATTGGTAATTTGTAATAAAAATTATTGTGCATTTAAAATTAAATAGGCTTACTTCACTGTATTTTTTGTCTAAACACCGTTGTCTGACTTGCTGCACACAAACAACTGACTCATGATGTTTTGTCCCCGCATGCTGCACAACTGCTGCAAACATCACCATGCTATGACATGTCAGAACAAGTTTCCGTCTGTGTGCTCAACTTTTACGTGATACAATTATTAGAAGGCAGTATTTCTTTCTTCATGCCTTCTCCAGCTCCACATTGTTTTGTCTCCACATTACCCAAATTGGAATCAACATTTTCCATCTGCTTTTCCCCAACAAATAAGTGTGCTTTCATGTTCCCAAAATTTACTCCAAATTCCTTTGTTTTACCTATATTTACATAAAGGCCAATTATCTCCTTGCTCTTTACTGATTCTTTACATTCCCTGTATTGCTTCCTCTTCTACTAATTGCGCCTGTTTATTAAACCATTTCCTTTTATCTGCATTACACCTTTTGTCTATTTAATCACACAGAAATTATTATTATTATTATTATTATTATTATTACTATTATTATTGCTATACGTTGGCTCAGGAAATAATAAAACCAACTAGTTATGAATTATGTGCAGACAATTAATAATAATTTGCTACTATTTATCATTAACAATTTTATTGTCAATAAACTTTCTGTAATAATAATTGTGCATTATACAAAGCAACAAAAGAAAAAGACAATTTTCTGTTACTAACAGTTGAAGTTACACAGAAATAATATATTTTTTATAGTAAGATTTAGTCATTTCAGTCAACTTTCAGGTCAACCAAATTCAATCCTTCAATACAAAAGTTCACCATGTGGTTTTTATTTTATTTATTTATTTATTTTTTTGTTGGCTGACAGGATTGACCGCAGTATAGCGGACTTGATTTGGTTGCTTTGAAACCGGATTAAAATGTCCGAAATCGGCTATCAAAAATACCTTTTTTCTGCGCAACTTTGACTATCCATTATGAAATTTTTTTAACAATCAAGTTGCTGCCTGATGGAAAGAAGTAAATGAAAACATTTTTGACCATCCAGTAAATCAAGTAATAATAACTAAACAAAGAGAAAAAATATAGACCTTAGCTCATTATCAAACTAGTATTTGTATGAAAGTAAGTCATGTATTAACAATGGAAAATCCTATTTGAAAATCAATAATGGAGGATAGATAACAACTCATCGTAAAGAGGTTCGCTGAGCTGCTGACAGACACGAAAATAGATAATCATATTCACACAATTTAAACAAGCAGAAAAAGAGTCAACCACTTTTGTGATGAATCAGTGATTACGTGACAGAACGTCTGTGTCAATTGTCTGATTCCTCCACCTACAAATTGTGTCAGGATGACCCCACCCCAGAAGCGCAAAATGAGCTACAGTCCCTGCTAAAATCTTATGGCCCTTCGCAGAACCTCCCCCCCCCCCCCCCCCCAAATCCATCTCCCTCCTCACTCCAACAACAACAAACACACCTCCCTTTTACACTCTCAAAAAAATCCAGAAACTTAACAATCCTGGATGCCCAATTGTGGCTGATTACTGCAGTCCCATTGAAAGAATTTCAGGTCTTGTTGATCAGCACCTCCAACCAATTGTTCGAAACCTAGCCACCCACATCCAAGATGATAACCACTACCTCCACTGAGTCTCAACCATCACCACCCTGTAACATACTAGGTCAAAGATCGTAGGCAGCACACAGAAATGCAGTCCTTTGACAATTTTAAAGATTCATTAGTGCTCAGTTGTCCCCGTTTATGGCCAGCGTACAAGTCTCACTAATTACAATCTCTACAATCCAGTATGTACATGCCACACATCAATAATACAAATATACACAGTTCCTATGAGAAATACAAATGTCTACGGGGTACAGTGTGGCACGGAAGAATTTATCTTTTAATCATAATGGTAGAAACACTTTCCACACGACTCACAGCGATGAACTTTTACATAATTGTTCAAAATTAAAGTTCAAAGTGATGTGGTTGTATCTCAGATACAGCACAAAATAAGACTCCCTACTGGTGTGAATTATTCCTCCGATCAAGGATGAAACAAGACTCATTACTGGCATGGATTGTGCCTCTTAACAAAGATGAAACAAGACACTTTTACTTGGCGTGAAAGCATCCTATTTATATCATCCAAAAAATGCCATTGAAAATTATGTATTGTTAATCGAGTTCTTTACATTAATTATAATGTAAGAGTAAACAATTACATACAACTGGCTATAGTCAAAGATAGCGTAAATAATACTGAATAACTTAATGAATAAATCTTAGTTAAATTAATAGCATTTCATTTATGTATTTAATGAAATAGGTTTGTCAACAATACTTTCGTAATTAACGGTAATTATACAGAAACTAATGAGGGCAAAGTGTTCCTTGACACCCGTGGGCGACAAATTTGCATTGATGAGAAGTCCCTTACCCAATATGCCGAAGGCCTCACAAAAGGCCTTCACTGTCAGATATTACTCTCCTGACTTAGTCCGCAAACAGATTCCCATGCCATATCCTCACATACCACCAAGCCTCCCTCCAACCCTAGTAACCAGTCACAAAGGAGTGTCATTGTCACCTAATACCACCTAGGACTGGTACAGTTAAATCACATTGTTTGTCGGGACTTTGATTACCTGTCATCACGCCCTGAAATAAGAGACATCCAACCACAGATCCTTCCAACCCCTCTGAAAATGGTGTTCCATTGCCCACCCAACCTCTACAACATCCTAGTCCATTCCTATGCCACTCCCAATCCCAACCCCTTACCACAGGGATAATATCCCTGTGGAAGACCCCGATGCAAATCCGGCCCAATCAACCCACCCAGCACTTCCTATTGCAGTCTCATCATAGGTTTATCCTACCCCGAGGTCGGGCCACCTGTGAAAGCAGCCATGTGATATACCAACTCTTCTGCAATCATTGCACGGCATTTTATATTGGTATGACGACAAACCAGCTGTCCATCAGGATGAATGGCCACCGGCAAACTTTTGCATAAAGCGAGATAGACCAACCTGTGGAACAGCATGCAGCTGAAAACGGCACTCTAGATTTCAATGGCTGCTTACTACACAAGCCATTTGGATCCTCCCCTCCACCACCAGCTCTTGTCAACTTTGAAGATGGGAGTTGTCTCTTCATCACATTCTATTGTCCTACAACCATGCTGGCCTCAATCTAAGGTAACTTGCCACCCCTACACCCTAACATTGTCATTCCCCTCCCCCCTCCACTCCCTCCCCACCCATTATGCTGTATCCCTCCAATTCATGACTTCCTTGCCTCCCCTTACAATATCCCCTAATTAGTTACTTTTTATGTATTTTTTCCTTATTATTTTTATTGTTTTAATTCCCTTCACACTCCTCTTCACCTCCCTTTCATCCTCTGACACTCCTGCCCTTCATTGTATTCAATGCCGCATCTCACACTCCTGCTTATCAGAGCCTGTGAACCTTTCCATCCCCAACCTTACCTGACCTGTCATTCTTCCCTCTCCACTCCCCACCTCACTCACAGTCTAGATGCTTGTGGCACTGGAGTGGCCTGACATGGTGGTTGTGTGTATATAGTTGTCTGATTGATTGTGTGAATGTATATTTGTTTTTCTGATGACTGCATGGCCAAAAATTTAATTTGTGTGAATGTGATTGTCTATTTTTCATGCCCGCCAGCAGCTCCATGAGTATCTTTACGATAAATTGTTATATATCTTCCATTATTGACAATTTAAGTCCTGTTGTTAGTAATAAAGAAAAACTCACTATTGTTTGCCAAAAGGTTTTCATGGAGTTTGTCTCTTTGGTCTTCGAGTACTTCACCAAGATAGGCTGCAACCTTCCTGGTCACTTGTTCAACATAGCTGTCTAGCTTCCCTAAATCATCTGATAAACCAACCAGCTGATCCAGTGTACCAACCTGTAAGTTGAAACAAGAACAGGACTAATAAGATAGGCTAAACTAAAACACCACACACATGTAAAAACACACATGTGTGAACACACCTCCTGCTCCTATCCACGGGTTGGGTGAGTTGGGTTGTTTGGTTGGGATAGGGGGACTAAACTACTGAGGTTATCAGTCCCCTGGTGGGGAGGGGAAAGAGTGAGGATAGGAAAGGAGGGGAGGGGGAAAGTAAATGCAGTCCAGGAAGTAAAGAAGGAAGGAAAACTGCAATAGCTCGGGGCCCGTGCTCGCCACGCACAAACTCACAAAAGAACCGTGAGCCCCCTGGGTGGCTCCTAGCCACCAACAGTAATAAAAAAATAAAGATAATACAAAAACTAGAAAAGAGGATGTAATTAATGTGGTAACAAATCTTTAACAGATAAAACATTTCATGTAATCATAGTGATTAACATTTTTTTCTCATACAGCATGATATTACCAATACTACTGTGTGTGTTTCAAGGCCCCTTTTTTCTTTCCTTCAGTAATGTTAACATGGGCAAAGTGAGAGTCCGAGAGTGTCAGATGTCTTTCAATTGGGTTTATGAAATGCGCATACCATAGCCCTAGATGACCATCTGGATCCACTAATTACAGTTACATATTCTTTTCACTGTTTTATTTCAGTGTACTATGATGGAAAAGCCTAGATCAGTGCCAATGGCAGCCTTGACGGCATTTCCTTAGCACATAGGGCTACCCGATTTTGGAATTCTAAAATGAGGACACCTCATATTTACAATTTATTACACATGAAACAAAATAAATCAGACAAACCTACTTTACACCAGTGGTGGCAAAGTTGTTCACATCCAGAAGCACTCCTCAAAGCTCCACATGCTCCCTCCCCCCTCCCCTCTTCCCGGGTGGTTCTAAATAGACAACAATCTGCGGTAGCTGATCCTGTCTTCCAGCTACATCAGCTACCATGACAAAGCCAAACGGGTCTTGTCAGGGCCAACAAAACGAACTGAATGGAGCAATAGGTCCAGTTCATAACAATTGCCATTTGAATGTTGAAAGGATAAGTAAGTCAAAATGTGACTTTCTCAGTAAAAATTTCCTGAGTAACAATACTGATGTCCTTTCACTACAAGAAACCCATGTAAAAGATCTTACAAATTGTGCAAGAGGCAATATTCATGGCTACAGTGTTGGGGGAGAATAAGCCACAGAGCCTATGGCATGGCTACATACCCTAGACAGGACTAGGGTGATGTATCAACAATCCATGAAAGTTGTGACAATGACATATTCATATTGGCAGGGAAAGTGCCTTTAACTACCATAGTTAATGTTTCCAAGTCTCCCAACATCCAATGGCTCAATATGGTTCTCCCACTATTCAAATGTCCTTCCCTATTATGTTGGTGATTCCAACAGCCACAGTAATCAATGTGGGTACTTGTCTGCCAACGAAAATGGTATAGCCTTAGCTGAATGGCCTGAAAATAATCTCCAGCACATCTCCCCCCCCCCCCCCCCCTCTTTTCCCCCAGCCCATTGGTAGCATGGAAATTCACCTGATCTATGCTTTCGTTCCTGTAATCAGACTTAAGATCATTTTCAGCGAAGAGGAAGATACTTGGTGCATTTCCACAATCGCAACATAGGCCTGTGCTGATATGAGTTGGGATTTGGATTTCTCTAATAAGATCTTTTCCAAGGCCCAGATGGAATTTCAACAAAGCAGACAGAGGCATTTACTTCCAAATTAGAGGACATTAGATTCATCCCTCCAACAATATATAATTATGACATTCACTAGACACTCTAAAGCTACAGCTAAAGCCTGTATACCTATAGGCTACAGAAAGATGTACATTCTGATTTGTAGCCAAGAGAGTGAAGACCAGTATAATGAATTTATCAGCATTGAAGATTCAAACACTGCTGACCTCCTACTCAACTCGCTCAATGATGCCAGGAGAGAGAAGTGGATAAACAAATTTGAGAGTATAGATTTCATTCACAGCAGCAGAAAAGCCTGGTCACTGCTGAGAAAACTGACTACCAGTATGTCCAAGAGAAAACTGTCTACCACATACCCTGATCCTTCAGTCACAGCCAAACAAATCATAGCACTATCAAAGTGAAAACAACACTGACGATTAACATCCTATAAACTAAATCAACTTAATAAATGCCAGCAGGCTCCCCTGGAAGTATCCAAAACTTTTGGCTCAGACGAACTGGACATGGATCTCTCTCCTTATAACCGGATTGTGGCTTCTAAATTTATTTATTAACATTCTTAAAAACAGCTCTGTACCAAAAGCTTTTATGAGATCTAAAGTAATAGCTGTTTAGAAGCCCAGTAAACTAGCCAGCTGTGCAGATAGCTATCGCCCAATTGCACTTCTCGGGTATATTACAAGCTGGTCAAGAGACTCGTATACAATCATATTGTTCCCAATCTTACTGCTGGTATTCCTGTTGAACAAGTTGGATTCAAACAAGGTTGTAATTGCTGTGACCAGGTCCTAGCACTGCCATCTTTAATCGAGAATTGTTACAAAAAGACATATACTGCTTTAAAATGTGGAAACTGAATTCTAACCCGAATAAAACGGAAATAGCTTGCTTCCACCGCAATAATGGGATTGCTGGCTACAAACTCCACATCTTATTTGATTGTGTTCAACTCTTAACACTGGGCACATGCAAAGTATGTAAGAGTATCTTGGACTGATCTCTCACTTTTAAGTACCAACTTCAAAAAACAACAAAGTTAAAACTAGGAATAACATATAGAAACACTTAGCAGGATCAACTTGGGGAGTCAATGCAGTATTTTGAATACAACAGCTTTGTCCCATGTTTACTGTGCAGCTAAATACTGTGCTCCTATCTGCCTCAACAGTATTTGTGTGACATATTGATGTACAATTAAATAAGGCAATGAGGTTGATCAGTGGCACCCTTATGGCTACACCCCTTCAATGGCTTCCAGTAGTATGCAGTATCGCCCTTCCTGATATAACACACAAGTAAGCCTTAAAGAGAGCTTCCTATTTTGGAAGACTGTCACAGGTAAACCGGTTGAAATCATTTAAACCACCTGTTAAAACAGCAGTCCAACTACATGAGAGTAGTTTCTTGTCTAAATCCAACTTTACAAGAACATGGAATTTTATTAATAGACAAAACAACTTCTGGATAGACGATCCATTGATGGAGCTTAAAGGAATGGACCTTCTCAGGGTGTAACAGACTTTGACCGACCACTTCCATACTAATGTTGGTTGGTGCAACTATTGGAAATTCCAATTAGGACATGCAGATGATCAATCCTATGCCTGTGGAGCCGACTTACAAAAAATGGCTCACATACTTCATAACTGTCTATTACAAACAATTTCAGGAGGGATGACCAAACTCAATCTAGTCAGTCAGGAAGGAGTTGAACTTGGCTCTGTGAAGGAAATATTATCTTTTTAGACACTGGTACATTTTACTAAAGTATCATAGTAATTTTAAGTAGCTGACATACCATACAATATATACACAACAGGACTCATGTCATCTCTATATTTTTCATTGAACAAAATCCTTTTCAAAAGTTCCTTTTTGTTGACAAATATATAAAAATGTTTTTACAGTAGAAATGTCTGAAATTAAATTTTACCATTGCAATACCTTTTACACAGTCACACTAGTCAGTCTGTTTTGGGTCAATACAAACTTTATGGGCTGGTAATGCAGAGAGCTATGTAGTTTTAATGAAGTCACTAAATTTTTGCTCACAACAACTTGATTAAATGCATTTTCACCATTTCTTTCAGCTCTGTTTGGATTTTCCATCACATGTGCCAATGATTTTTTTAATTTATTTCGTTAATTGGCCAGAACTTTTATTATCCATTACTATATTTTGATCCTAAAATTTTTTACACAATCTTCCAGAATATTTCTGGAAAATCAAACCACTTAAAACACTTAAATTCACTAAATGCATATACCTCCACAAATAAATGGTTGCATCCACATATTCAAATATTCAGACCGAAACAACTGTGAGAACTATAAATCAATACTATGTTTTAAATGCCAGATTGTAGATTTCCAAGCACGGATCTATATGCAAATAATTTATGTAATTCAGTAACCGAAAATACTGACTTATGTCTGTATTGTAAAACTAGTGTTACCAAACTGATCCATTTATGTTCACTCATACACCTAACAAGTACCAAGATTTAATTTAAAAAATAACATCTAAAATGAAAAGTGCTTGGAAGGAAGTTCTAGAGACGATTTTTTGGTGAGAAGAAAAAATCTTACATTCCATTACACTTTTCTTCAAAATGCAGCATCTATCTCCTGCTGTCTCAATCGGTACATAGAATAAATGGCTGACATATACTTCTTTGTTGCCATCATACCTTATGATGAAGATTGACATCACTGTACCAACACACAAGTACGCCAATGGCCTTATTCTTATTTCAAAGTGTTTCTTTTCAGGCACTTATATAAGAAAAAGTCCCCTCAAGTCTATTTGATTGAAAATAGACTTTCAGTACTGAAATATGCATAAACTGTTTCCACATTTTAACATTCTGGTACACAGTATTCTATTTCTTCTTGCTTAAGCCAATGTTCAAATAAACGGAAAAGAGTAGGGCTACTTATCCTCTAGTAATGACTCTGATGTTTCAACTTTGAAGTAGACCTACCTGAATGTTTAATAATAAGTAATATGTCATGATAAACTGATTTTTATTGACAGCTTTCTGGCACTTCAATAGGCCCAGGCTTTTATATTTTTTATGAAAATGGAGGTTGTACTTGCTCTATTGTGAAAATTATCCATGTTTATGGTTTCTTGAAATAAGACAGGGCTTGGTTGATATGGATGTACAGTTGTGAAATGTAACAAGTGATCAACATCAAAATTATGTATCAAAATAAAAATGTCCAATTAAACAAACTGTTAAGATTACCTGACATAGTAGGTTTGGGAGGCGATCTGATCATTTTATAGTTTTCAAAATGAAATGCCAAGATCACACATTAATAATTTATTCAATGACAACTGGTTATGGTGAACTGTGTCACCACCATCTGGTAACATACATATTTTACAAGCTGGTCATCTTGTTAAAAAATGGGTATAAAATAATAACTGCAATGTTGGCATTTCATTTTGAGAACTATTAAACAAACCGTATATAGAAGCTTACAGGTATAACAATTGGACAAAGTATTAGTAATTTCAGAGGGAGCTTTAGGCAACAACTGACAGAAACGGAGAAAAAAAAATAGTAGAGGAGGAATTGGTAGCATTGAGAGATGAAATAGTGAAGGCAGCAGAGGACAAAATAGGTAGGAAGACAAGACCTACAAAAAATCCTTGGATATCACAGGAGATACTAAATTTAATCGATGAAAGAAGAAAATATAAAAATGCAGTAAATGAAACAAGCAAAATGGAGTACAGAGACTAAGAAATGAGATTGACAGGAAGTGCAAAAGGGCTAAGCAGGAGTGGCTAGAAGGCAAATGCAAGGATGTAGAAGAATGTATAAATAGGGGAAAAATAGATACAACCCACAGGAAAATAAGAGAGATATTTGGAGATAAGAAAAACAGCCCTATGAATATCAAGATAACAGATAGAAAACCAGTTCTCAGCAAAGAAGGGAAAGCTGAAAGGTAGAAAGAGTATATAGAGAGGCTCTACAAAGGAAATGAACTTCGAGACAATAATGTAGGAAGGGAAGAGGATGTAGATGAAGATGAAATAGGAGATACTATACTAAGAGATGAATTTGACAGAGCAATGTAAGACCCATGTCGAAACAAGGCCCCTGGAGTAGATGACATTCACTCAGAGCTACTGAAGTCTCTGGGAGAATCAGCCATGACAAAATTGTTTCACCTGGTGTGTAAGATGTATGAGACAGGTTAAGTACCCTCAGACTTTAAGAAAAATGTTATAATCCCCATTACAAAGAAACCAGGCGCAGACATATGTGAAAATACAGAACCATCAGTTTAATAAGTCATGGTTGCAAAATATTAACACGAATTATTTACAGAAGGATGGAAAAGCTGGTAGAAGCCAACCTTGGGGAAGATCAGTTTGGGTTCAGGAGAAATGTAGGAACACGGGAGGCAATACTCACTTTAAGGCTTATCCTAGAAGATAGATTAAGAAAAGGCAAACCTACATTTCTAGCTTTTGTAGATTTGGAGAAGGCTTTTGACAATGTTGATTGGAATAAACTCTTTCAAGTTCTGAAGCAGGCAGGAGTAAAATATAGGGAGCGTAAGGTTATTTACAACTTGTACAAAACCAGACAGCGGTTGTCAGAGTTGAAGAGCATGCAATGGTTGGGAAGGGAGTAAGACAGGGTTGTAGCCTTTCTTCAATGATGTTCAATTTGTACATTGAGCAAGCTATAAAGGAAAGCAAGGAGACATTTGGTGAAGGAATTAAAGTTCAGAGGGAAGAAATAAAAACATTGCGTTTTGCCGACGACATAGTAATTCTGTCAGATACAGCAAAGGACCTGGAAGAGCAGTTGAACAGAATGGACAGTGTGCTGAAAGGCACATATAAGATGAACATTAACAAGAGCAAAACTAGGGTAAAGGAGTGCAGTCCAAGAAAATCAGGTGATGCTGAAAGAATTAGATTAGGTAACGAAGCAATAAAGGAGGTAGATGAGTTTTGTTACTTCGGCAGTAAAATAACAAATGATGGTCGCAGTACAGAGGATATAAAATGCAGAATGGCAATGGGTAGAAAAGTGTTCTTGAAAAAGAGAAATTTGTTAACATCGAATATTGATTTAAGCCTAAGGAAGTCCTTTCTGAAGGCATTTGTATGAAGTGTTGCCTTGTATGGGAGTGAGACATGGACGATAAACAGTGCGGACAGGAAGTGGATTGAGGCTTTTGAAATGTGGTGCTACAGAAGAACGCTAAAGATTAGTTGGGTGGATCGCATAACTAATGAGGTACTGAACAGAATTGGGGAGAAAAGAAATTACTGGCATACCTTGACTAAAAGAAGGGATAGATTGGTAGGGCACATTCTTAGACATCAAGGAATTGTGAATTTAGTGTTGGAGGGAAGTGTGTGGGGTAAAAACCGCAGAGGAAGACCAAGAGAGGGTTACAGTAAGCAGATTCAGACAGATGTAGGTTGCGTTCTTATGTGGAGATGAAGAGGCTTGCTCAGGATAGGGTATTGTGGAGAGCTGCATCAAACCAGTCTCCGGACTGAAGACCACAACAACAACATTAGTAATCTGGTAAAATAATCCTAACGAAAGCTCTTTAATATGGGTTAAAGTGTAGTTTATGAGTGCATGACTAGTGCTCGACATGTAGATGTTGGCAACAGTGCGATAGATGACGGGACGTGAAGGCGACCAACGAGGTGTTTGGGTTCGGACAGCCAATAAGATTGTGTGTTTGATGAGTAGTAAATTTGGCATCAGGTTTAAAATTTGTTCTGGCTTTTTGGCAATGTAATTGATATTTTATTTATAATCCAATTTCTTATGGCACAGGCTATATTGAAGGTTCAATTGTGATGAACTGATATACCAAACAACCAACTATTTACATGTACTATTTGCAAGGATAATTTACTCATTGAACAAGGGTACATAAACAACTTGTCAGCCATAGAACAGGAATAGCATTAATTATTTATTCATGGTGAACAGAAAAAGTGCATGCTCAGATTTCAAAACCCATTGACAAAGAATGAGGGGAATAATATTTTGTATCCACCATGACATAAATAAATAAATAAATAAATAATGCTGTTCCTGCTCTATGATTGACAGATTCTTGATGTACCATTGTCCGGTGAGTATATTAATTATCCTCGGAAGTACTACATGTTTACAAGCCATAAAAACTACAGCTATTTCTTGTTGGCCTCCTGTAGGCGACTCCTGATTGGCTGCCTTCACCTCCCGTCATCCAACGTACCATTGCCAACCTCTACACATCAAGCACCAGTCACGAGTCATAAACCCACTGTTTAACCAATATGTTTGTATTTATAGTACAGTGTGTAAACTGTTAGATGGCAGAGTTGAGAGGGGGGAACGGGGAGCAGACGAAGCAAGCCCCGCCTCACTCCACAACAGCCGCAGGGAGAGAGGTGAGCAGGGGAGACAAGCCACGCCTACGTCCTGCAGTGCTGACACCACAAACTACATGGCATGCTTCCACGAAAGTACAGATGGTGCACATCGCTTTAAATGTTGATCATAAATTAAACAAGCAGCATACTCACGAGAATGGTTGATGACGATACCAACTACAGGAATCACTCGCTTAAGTTAGGTGTTACACAAAACAGAACACTCAGTACACTGTTATGCAAACAATAAGAAAGCTGACGTCTATTGTTGCCTCCCACAGCACTTTCAGTCAATAGGTTTGGCTGCAGCCTCGAAACAAAGACTGCCGGCCAAAGACGCCCAACGTCTACCGACTTGTCCGATTCAGGGCTACGGAGAGCTCTACCATTTAACAGTTAACACACTGTACCACCACCTCTCTCAAGATTGAAATTATAACAACTTACACTAAATTGTAATTGATGGTCCTTCATTATTAACCCCACTCAATTGATGAAAAAGGCAGAAGTCTTATGGTCAATGCCTATTTCAGTGACTTTGATGACAAAAAAAGTTCAGTCATATTTCTCATCTTTAGAGGTTACAAGGAAAATAAGATTTATGACCGATTATTAATTAATATTAATAAGAATATATGACTATCACGTCTCAATTCCTCTAATCCAGAAATTTTCTTTCATGACTGGGATAATCATAGTCTATATTTCCAGAATTTGTTTCATTTCACATGATGTGATTGTTTTAAAACAAAAAATCAGGTTAAAACTATGTGCAAAACCCAGGCTCAAACACAGAACATTGTAATTTGAAGTAAACGTTTTTACCAACTGAACAATCAAGCAATGACTGTCATGAAACATGCTGGCACACATACCTAACATAGATGCAAAACAATCACAATTACCAGTGTAGTTCACACCAGTCTTTAATAGATAAAACTGTCCTCGACAAAGGAAGCTATGTACATTATTCAATCAACTGATAAAATGGAAGGGATACGAATCCACGACTTTATTAGGTCTATATTGATGACATATTTGTTCAACAGGTAGCCTTTGTATATGAATCATAAACATCACCTTTAGGTCTGGAATATGGAATTTGTAGTTTACTGATACATTGTTCTGTTTACTCGTCAGATTATTCAAAGTTTCCCATGTTTGCTGGCAAGTTTTGTCTCCTGGAGCCGATATTAGCCAGTATTCCGTCATGTTTTGGAATGTCCTAAACACCTGTAACAGAAATATAGAAGTAAAATTTGTAATCACAAAATGCAGCAACTCAACCACTGTTATGATCTCGCAATTTATTCATTCGAAATATCTGTGTGTCCCAGTTTTCATACCACACTTTTGGCCAGTGGTTACTCCCACTTTTACACACGGACGACAGAATCGAATTTTAGATAATCTTAGCTACTTAAGCACCAGTACATTTGATAATTGTAATATCACATCAAAAATTGGCGTTTCTTATTTTACCGATCAATGACAGCCAAACAAGATTCTGCAGCCGAAATTTAGCACACCCCCGCTTCAATTTTACAACGATATCCACTATTTAATTCACGTGACTCGCGCCTGACATCTATAAGTGAGCAGCGTTACTGTTTCGAACAAAACAGAATCTACAAAATCAGCTGTTCCAGACGCAGCAATCGTACTGATGACCGCCGTGTTTGAAATTAATTAATAGTTGCTTAACTTTACATTGTTAATGAAATCTATGATTTTTGACGATTTCGTGGTAAACCATAACTTAAATGGTACAAACAACTGACGCAGTACATTCGACGCCTATAAAATTATTTACTTACTGAAAAATAACTCTTAGTCGAGTGACATTCTTTAAAAAGGGAAAAAGTGGAGAAATAAACTTTGTGGAAATTTGGGTTACCGGAATCAGCGTGTTGAGGTATGTGATTAAATGAATATAGTAGTTACCAGTCAGTTCGTAATAAACTTCCATTTGTATGGGATCGAAAACTTATAAGTACTAAGATAACAACCAACGAGATGTTAGAGTCTTCTTACTTTTCAGTGACAATCTGTTTACCACCATGAAACAATATCCAAACACACAAAATAGTTATTTTTTTAATTTACTTTGGAATAAAATTGTACAACAGGCTGCCATAAGAAGATGTAAATAATCACCACACCTTTTACAAAGGCCTAAAAGTATACCTGTTAAAGAATTGTTATTATATGGTAGATGAACTAGTGCAAACTCTTCTACTTCTTCTCTTCAGGTATTAGGCAGGAATTGCCCAATACAGTACACATCTCTGTCGGGATCTTCCTCTATCATTTCCTCTGTGGCACTTAGAATGTCTTGCCTTAAGGGAAGTCTCTCACTTTCCATTCTTTCTAGATTTTTATTCCATTTTCTTCTGTAGCCTCGAATTTTATCATTTAGGCTACAGATTAACAATTCTGTTATAATATTTTGATTTCTTAGCCTGTCTTTACCTGTGCAACCTTTAACTCCTCAATTATTTCATTTCTTGTGCCTGAATATGAATTTTATCTACATAAATACTCACATTGAAATGCATGGCTTCATGGTAATCACCCAGAAATCACTTCCAAAGAGCACTGTTGGATCTGCAATGGTTTTGAAGAACTTAATTTAAGTGTCCTCGTGTACACAGCTGAATTTACTAAAGTTAACTTCAATATATTTGCTATAACCATATCTCCCCTCACATCCAAGGTAACTGAAATGGTTTCCTTATTCAAAATCTTCCTAATTTGGGTCTTTCCCTGTGAAGGCCATTGTCTTAGTTTCTTCTTTTTAGATATCCATGTCAAATAATGTACTTATTTGTTTTATTAATTAGATTCCTTTCTGAATGTCATCTTCATTATTTGCTAGGATCACTGCATCATCACCATATAGTAAATTATTTAAAAGAGTGTTCCGATCTAGGTAGACACCTTTCCGAAATTAGTTCCCCTCCAGGAATCAGCAGCCTTGTCCTTTGATGAAATGTCATTTTCTGTCTGTTTATTACTGGCCCCATATTCATGTCATTATGGCCCGCGTGGAATTTTATCAGTCATGGAAGAAGTCTTAATTTATCATGCATGGGAGGCCAAACTCCACAGCCTTAGTCGCCGCTGTATGTTCATTACCCCTACTCGTCATGAGTCTTACGTGGCCAACACAGTTTGTGACGCTGTTCTGCACCTGACACCGGTTCACAAGGTACGTCAACGTGCTCTTCAATTTGAAAACCCAACTATTGCCAATTTTTTGAATATTGTTCAGTCCTTTATGGTTTTCCGTGCCACTGGGGATCAGATTGAGGCGTGGGCGGGCATAGCTGCTGTCCCTTCAGTTATAGGTCAGCTGGCTGCTTCCAATATTGTCAAAGCTGCTGCAGTGCAGAAGCACCCTATTTGCCACGCTTGCAGCTGTCAGTGAGCTCTTGGTAAACAGCATCAATGAACTCTGCCGCATGGACAGCCATGTGTGCCCCATCTATTCTGTCTGGTCCATTTTGCTTTGTGGATCACGACTGGGTGGCCTGCCTAAGCGTTGGGTTGTTTGAAACAGTTGTCATAAAAAAAGAACACGTGGAGTCTGTGTGCTGACATGGACATGGATGTTAATTTTGTGGGAAGTGAGGCTTGCCCTGATAAAGCATTCATTGATGTTCAGTTGTTTGACAAATCTGTCACCTTGTAAGTAGATATGGGGACCTTGGTTTCTCTCCTGAATTATCACACATACGTTCACTTGGGTTCACCGTTATTGTCGTCTGTTGATCATCACCTAAAAAAACTACAGCCATCAGTACATTCCTGTCCTGGGTCATTTTATGGCTCCTGCGGCTTATAAATCTTTGGTTTTTCCTGTGAGTTTTGTTGTGGACGATACTGCAGCTGCTAACATTTATGGTCTTGACGCTTTCTTTGTTTTTGGGTTGTTGACATTGTGGTGTACGGGATACGGTATGATAAATAAATAACCGGTACACGCCACATTAACTGAGTAACACACATTTATTACGGATCGCTTGATACATTCGAGTACACAATAGTTGAGTCCAAACAATACTCAAAGGCCCGCGTGGGCTCTCTCTATATCAGCTCAAAGATATTCCACTCCAGGTGGAGTCGATCTCGACGTCGCCACAGAGCCCCCCCCCCCCCCCCCACTTGCAGTGCGGAGCACATCTGAGACTGGATCATGAGTGCCAGGCCGAAGGCCGATCACGGGGGTGAGGGAAAACATAGTCTCTATGCCAAGCAGGCGCAATGACTCTGCGGCCGGCACGAGTGTAAGTGGTAGGTGAGTGTGTGGCAGGTGGAGTAGGAGAGAAGAGGATGAAAAGGGTGCCGGTAGCATCAATAAAACACTCAACATTCGATGGATCAGCGGTCGAGGGAAGGCTTTCGGAAAAGAGGAGGGAAATGTTTTGCTCATGAGGTTCGTTGGAAGAGTCAGGAGAGATGTACATAATGAAGATTTGGTTATCATTCAAAACGACAGAGACGTTGGAAGGGGGGTAGGCAGAAACGTCTACTGAGAAGAAGTGAGGGGGAAGGTGTGCTGGGGAAAAATGAGTTAAGGGGGAGGAAGGTGACTCGGCCCTACTCGGCAGGGGGTCGCCCTCCTGCAGAGGCGTGTCGTCCCGTGGTGTGCAAGGGGGGGAACCGGAGTCGAAGGTAACATCAGGCATTGGTGCAGTGTCGACTGCGGCGTCTGGGAGCTGAGAGGAGACGGTCCAAGCAGGCTTCAGGCGGCTCTTAGACACTGTCGTCGTCTTCCCGTCAATGATGATGTCAAAGTGCGATGGACCTCGGCATACGACCGTGAAGGGACCACGGTACGGCGGTTGTAGTGGAGGGCGGACTGAATCCTGCTGTAGCATCACTGCAGCACACGTTTCTAAATCCCTATGCACAAAGACACTTGGGCGGGCATGAATGAAGATTTGAGAGGTGCAGAGTGCTTGCACTGTAGTCCTGATTTGTTCAATGAATTCAGGGTATGAGCTAATGGTGGGGGCCATGTCGTCAGAGATGAATTCTGCTGGCAACTTAAGGCATTCACCGTACAAGAGCTCAGCGGTGGAGCATCCTAAGTCCTCTTTGAATGAAGTTCGGAGACCCAGGAGTACCCAAGGAAGGGCGGTAGTCCACGATTCTCAGTGGCACATGAGTGCAGCTTTCAGGGTACGATGCCACCGCTCTACCAACCCGTTGGATTGTGGGTGGTAGGCGGTGGTATGTATCCGTGATGTGCCACAGAGATCGCACAACTTATCGAAAAGCAGAGTCTCGAACTGCCGACCCTGATCGGTAGTGATCATAGTAGGGCAGCCGAAGCAGGCAATCCAACAAGATACAAATGCGGAAGCAACCGTAGCGGCAGAAATATCCGACAAGGGTGTGGCCTCCACCCAGCATGAAGCCCGGTCAATGCATGTGAGCAAGTATCGGAAGCCTTCAACACTGAGAAGAGGGCCCACCAGGTCAAGGTGTACGTGAGTGAAACGATCAGAGTGTATACTGAAGGAGCCAAGGGGTGGGCGGCAATGTCGTCCAACCTTTGCGCGTTGGCATGGAATGCAAGAGCGGCACCACTCACGACAGTCTTTTTTTACCAAAGGCCAAACAAAGCATTCTGTGATTAAGCGAGTGGTGGCTTGTGCACCCGGATGGGCGAGACCATGAAGCGCATCGAAGATCACACGGCGAAAATTTGTGGGGACTAGTGGGTGTGGCACGCCCGAAGATGTGTCACACCACAATGCAGTAGGCGCGCCTGGTATGTTTTTGCGCTCCAGAACTAAAGAATGCTCGCCGGATTTGAGCAAGGTCAAAATTGAATCATCGCTCGACTGGGCCTTGGCGAGCTCATGGAAGTCGATGACAGAAGAGATACAAGCGAGCCGCGAGAAATAATCAGCGACCAAATTGTCAGAGCTGCGGACATACTGTACGTCACTCGTGTACTGAGAGATCAGATCAAAATGCCTGTAACGACGAGGAGGTGGGTCAGCTGGAGGATTTTTGAGGGCGTGTGCCAGAGGTTTACGGTCTGTGTGTATATAGTTAGTGGCCGATGCTCAATATCTTCTCAGAAATACTTGACCGCCTTGTATACAGCAAGAAGTTCGCGGTCGAAAGCAGACCACTTGGATTGGCTGGGTGACAACTTTTTAGAAAAAAACTTCAATGGCTGTGACTCCTCACCACAATGCTGCTGCAGCACCGCCCCAATCGACACCTCACTGGCGTCAGTGGTAATGGAAAGGGTGGCATCGAGGGAGGGATGAGCCAGAGTGATTGCTGTTGCTAACGCCGTTTTCAAAGAGTCAAATGCAGTTTGCATCTGCGCCGTCCAAAGGACGGGATGATCCCCTGTAGTGTTAGGGCCGCGCAAGGCATCTGTGAGAGGTGTTTGTAGTTCAGCAGCCTTTGGGATATGACAACAACAAAAATTTGTCATACCCAAGAAATGTCTTAGTTCATGATAAGTAGCAGGCGGAGGAAGTTTCTGCACCATTTCAACCTTTTCATCAGCGGGGCGAATGCCATCTGCTGACACGACATGTCCCAGGAAAATAACAGACGACTGTCTGAAAACACATTTGTCTTTGTTGGTCACAACTCCGTGCGAATCAAGGACACTGAACAGTTCGGATAAGTGTTTTTCATGCTCCTCAGGAGATTTCGAAAAAATCAAAATATCGTCCAGGTATGCGTAACACTGTGGCAGAGGGCGAAGAAGGGAGTCTAGGAACCTCTGCCATGTCTGTGCGGCGTTTTTTAAGCCATAAGGCATATATACATATTCAAATAAGCCAAAAGGAGTAATGATAGCCGTTTTAGGAATGTCCGGTTTGTGCATTGGAATTTGGTGATAAGCCTTCTTGCATTCGACGATGCTGAAAGTGGTAGCGCCTGCAAGTTGGCTAGCAAAGTCTTGTATATTGGGCACAGAATAGCTATCAGTGATTGTCCTATCGTTCAACTTCCTGTAATCTCCACATAAACGATAGGTACCGTCCTTTTTCAGCGTAAGGTGAATACGAGAAGCCCATTCGCTAGAGGAAGGTCGCACAATGCCGGTCTTAAGCAGTTCACCAATAATGTTTTTTGTGATTTTGAGTTTATGCAGATTGAGGCGACACTCGTTGCGCGGATCGTAAACTTCGTAAGGAAGCAATTACTTCTCTCGCACGAGCCAGCTCGCGTGACTTAATGTCAATCTGTTCTTTAAGCCTACTCTGAGTTTCTCTAAGTTCAACAATTTCAAGTCTCTGTACAGTTACGTCACACGTTACAGTAGTAAGTTTTGCAGCTAACAGCGCGCACTCTGTTTGCAAAAGAAAAATGAGTTTCTCTAAGTTCAACAATTTCAAGTCTCTGTACAGTTACGTCACACGTTACACTAGTAAGTTTTGCAGCTAACAGCGCGCACTCTGTTTGCAAAAGAAAAATGTCAACATTAATATCCGGCACTGGGGGAGGAAGACAGACGGATGCGGGTGTTAGTGGTTTGATGTAACAAGATTCCTGCCGGAATGTCAACAGAAAATTTATTGTTCCTTAAAAAGTCTATGCGAAGCACCGGACAGGACACTTGCGCGACCAGAAAGTCCCATTTAATAGTCAAGTCTTTATATAAATGAACCGCCATGTGAACCGTTCCAAGCACTTTGATAGTGGAATCGTTTGCGGCGGGAAGCAGTGTGGGAGAAGGTACGAGAGTGTCCGGTGCAAGTGACGGGGGTAAAACACTCCTATCTGCCCCACTGTCAATCAGAAAGTCAATGTTCGAAACACAGTCAGTCACAAACAAACAGCCGTTGCAGCTTACCGTACCAGAGGTGCGAGTTGTGGAGTGGAGGCGTCTTCGTTTCGAGCAGGGCGCCGCGCCTGCCAGCCTTGGGAACTTCTTCATTTTGATTACGCAGGCCTTTTCATGAATTCTTACTGTTTTTTTTTTTTTTTTTTTTTTTTTGTGTGTGTGTGTGTGGATGCTTACTACAAGGTTCACTGTGTTTTCTGATGCCCTGCCATGACGACGACAACTATGACTATGCACTCATTGCCTAAACTTTTTGCTATTGAAGGACAGCTGCCAACGTTGGTTTTTGATAAAGGCCTCCAGTTCACATCGACAGCTTTTTGTGACTTTTTTGTTCAGCTGGGAGTTCGCCACATCATGACTCCTTTCTTTCACCCCCAGTCGAAGACTGGTGCTCAAATAGTGGTGCGCACTTTCAAAGTTCAGATGCGGAAGTATGTTCTCTCGTCTTCTGTCAACAATGTGGCACTGCGTTTCCTATCCTCTTACCGCTTCACACCGGTGGGGGATCGCAGACTCACTGAACTGCTTCATGGCCGTCAATTCCAACACTGCTGCACCTGCTGTTGCCACAGCTGTGGCAGGCCTCTGGGCTTCCGCAGCTCCGTTACCAGCCCAGCTTCTCTGTCTGGGTGGGGGGTTTGGGCACTGGCACCGCTGAGTGCCAAAAGTCATTGCAACATGCGTGGGCTGTTGCCTTTGCGCAGTGCGCACACCTGATGGTATCAGATGTCATCTCCTGACTGGAGGGGGGGGGGGTGACACCGCTGTGCTGTGTGACACCTCATCGCTGAAGTGAGAAATCTGCTGCTCTCCACCATTCCACTTGATCTGCAGCCTCCACTCTCTCCTGTCTTGGATTTATTGGCCCCTGGGTCACCAATCATCGCTGGGTGCCTCTTGATAGGGATGTGCCACCCTTGGGACCCACACCCACATCACTACCATCTGTATGCTCCTGTGTCAGCTCGCAGCCTCCTGGACAAGCCAGTACCCATTTCTGTGACCCCCATGAACATAGCTTTGATTTGTTCATTTCCCTAAGTGGAGAGCATTCCTCTATACTCGGTGGTGTGCACAAGAGAGAGAGAGAGAGAGAGAGAGAGAGAGAGAGTGTGCGTGCGCGACTGACTGCCAGATGGCAGTCTGGGCTACAGCAGTGCTGCCACCCCATGGGGAGTAGCTGGATAGCAACCTAGCTCACGTAGTTGCCTGCATTCTCTAACTAGTGCCCTACCGATAACGAAATTCACTGTACTCACACATTGCTAAGAAAATCTTTAGTGTTGAGGAATGTTAAATGTGTTCTGCTTTACAACACCCCTTATCAATTTCAACCTAACTGTAAGTATTCTTTCACTTATGTATAATCTAGGATGTCTTTTCTCCATTTTCTTTTTTTAAATGCAGGAATAGTACTATACCTTTGCTTTCTCTTTTTATATTGTTCAACACCACTATAGAACATAATGTAATCCCCTACGTACTTATTTCGTCTTAATTTAATTTTTGCTTCTGTGATTGCTACAGCAGTAATATTCAAGTCATTTAGTATATTTACTAGTTCTGCCCCTTTTTGGGAAATTCCTCTCACATTCTAGGTTGCTACTTTGAGTATCTGTTGCATCATTTTCATTTGTCCTTTTTCATAGCATTGTCATTTACCTTTGAGACCATCCTGTTCCAAAGGCTCGTTTGGACACTGGGAATAGTCTGTGTTTTCTTTGAGTTGGTTGCCAGCAATCTTCTCCCCCCCCCCCCCCCCCCCTTCCAGGAGTACCAGGATTTTCTTTTACAGTAGTCTCCCTTAGTTGATATGTTCCGGTTATTTAAGGGCACCAGAAATAAGCTCACCTTTCATCATCTCCCATTGGCTTTGTAAACTATAGGCACTGAATGCCATGTGTTGTCTTGCGATTCGTGCCTTCTAAGATGTGGAAGTAGGGTTTGTTGGTAGAGGAGCCTTGAGACCTTAAGGTTTGTGAGATTACTCAAATTTTAGTGTTTTGGCAAATGGGTATTGGCAGCCTGAGCAGAGTCCAGGGTCCTTTGCCAACCTTTAATTGTTGGAAAATAGGAATGAAAAAATGAAGGACACCCTTAGGCATCATAATCTAATACCATTGGTGTCAAAAGAGTAAGAGTTGGCCAAGGGCAGCCAATAGGAAAGAAAACAGAAGGAGCATGATACAAGTAAGTGGAAGTAATCTCAGACTTAGCTAAGAGCTCATGTGGTTGCCACCGACATACTCCCAAGGTGGGAGCCTCATAGAGGGACTACGCTTTGTCTGGAATCTTACCAAATGTCCATGGGTGACCTTACCAGGAACATAGCTCCTATCTTCATAGCTCAGTGGATAACTAATATGTGCAAACCTTCCCAGCAAAATTAAGGTGTTAGTCCTTGAAGAGGAGTGGAGTGCAAACTTGTTGAACTAAAATATTTGTAAGAACATAGGCTGTTGCAGTCATTATTGTTAAAATTGAAATTCTTCTAAGGTATTTGGTGTGTCATATAGCTGATGCGGCAAATAGCTGAGAAGAATTTCAATTTTAAAATACTTCTATTTACTGAACAGCAGCACCAGATCTAAGAGGACAGTGGGGGGAGCAGACTGGGATGTCTCTGCTCCAGGAACCAGGCAGCACTCACAGAGGGGTGCCAAATGGTCTTCAAGACAAGGTGGCATGCCCATAACGAGTAGGTCAGAGGTGCCAAAAAGAGAATCGTTGAGGGGGAATGGCAAAAGCAAAGACTGTATCTATGATTTGACATCAACACAGACGGGGCAATCTAAAGTTTTATTTGTTGAGAAATATACTGAGCCATGCCGGCTCGATTTATTTGGATTGACGCCAGTTACCTCGCTCCATCTCGCATATTTATATCTCTTTGTTACTTCACCATGGGTGGCGTGGCTAGTTTTTGTTTGTCATTTGTCTCAAGGCTGGCACTAGTTGCCATGATCAGTGAGTATATCTGGTGGCGCATGCGCAAGGCACAGGGAGTTCGGGTGTTGACTAAGGGAACGGCAAGTAGGTGTGCAACCGTAAAGAGACAGTACGGCTTTGATGTCTGACAGAGTGACCACCGACAAGGGCACATAGTTCCAGGCAGCTGTATTGACAACTGGCTCAACAGTGGCCGATGCCAGTTATCATGGGGAGCCAATTGTGAAAACAACTTAGGGGCTACTGGTCATGGTGCACATGCTCTGGAATTACTCTGATCGTGCTGTTTCTTCATCTCGTCCCATTAAGTACATTCATCACCGGAAGACCAAGTTTTGTTATTTTCAGTCATCGCATTGGAGTGGGCCAAGTTATGGCTTTGGTGACTTTAAGATGAGTATTTTGTCAACCTTTTGCAGTGTGTATTTCCAGTGGCCACCCCCATGAACCACAGAAATTGCCGAGGTGGGGTGGCTTGCGTGCCTCAATGATGCAGATAGCCGTGCCATAGCTGCAACCACAGTGAAGGGGTATCTGTGGAGGGCCAGACAAACACGTGATTCCTGAAAAGGGGCAGCAGCCTTTTCAGTAACTACAGGGGCAACCGTCTGGATGATTGACTGAGCTGGCCTTGTAACATCAGCTAACATGGCTTTGCCATGTAGTTACTGCGAACGGCTGAAAGCAAGGGGAAACTACAGTCGTTACTTCTCCCGAGGACATGCAGCTCTACTGTATGACTATATGATGATGGCATCTTCTTGAGTAAAATATTCCGGAGGGAAAATAGTCCCCCAATCGGATCTCCAGGCGGGGACTACTCAGGAGGATGTCGTCATCAAGAAAAACAAAACAGGCATTCTACGGGTCGGAGCGTGGAATGTTCTAACCCTTAATCGTGTAGGTAAGCTAGAAAATTTGAAAAGAGGAATGGATAGGTTAAAGTTAGATATGATAGGGATTAGTGAAGTTCAGTGTCAGGATGAACAGGATTTCTGGTCAGGTGAGTGCAGGGTTATCAATACAAAATCAGTTGGTGGTAACACAGGAGTAGGTCTGATAATGAATAAGAAAATAGGAATGCGGGTAAGTTACTATGAAGAGCATAGTGAACACATTATCATAGTAAAGATATACACAAAGCCAACACCGACCACAGTAGTGCAAGTTTATATGCCAATTAGCAGGGCGGGTGATGAGGATATCGAAAAAATGTATCAGGAGATAAAAGAAATCATTCAGAAAGTTAAGGGAGACGAAAACTCGATTGTGATGGGGGACTGGAACTCAGTAGTAGGAAAGGGAAGAGAAGGAAATGTAGTAGGTGAATACGGACTGGGAAAAAGGAATGAAAGAGGAGATTGCTTGGTAGAATTTTGCGCAGAGCACAATTTAATGATCACCAACACTTGGTTTAATCATCATGAAAGAAGGCTGTATACATGGAAGACACCAGGAGACACTGGAAAGTACCAGATTGACTTTATAATGGTAAGGAATAGATATAGAAACCAGGTTCTAAACTGTAAGACATATCCAGGGCCAGATATAGACTCAGACCATAACTTATTGATTATGAACTGCAGATTAAAACTTAAGAGACTGCAGAAAGGTTAGGAGATGGAACCTGGACAAATTGAAGGAACCAGAGGTGGTTGAGAGTTTCAGAGGGAGCATTAGGCAAGGATTGGCTGAAATGGGGGAAAGTACTACAGTAGAAGAAGAATGGGTAGCCCGGATAGATAGGGTTCTGAAGGCCGCAGAGGATCATATAGGCGGAAGGACAAGGCCTAATAGAAACCCCTGGATAACACAGGATATATTGAACTTAATTGATGAGAGGAGATAATACAAAAATTCAGCAAGTGAAGCAGGCAAAAGGGAGTACAAACGTCTGAAAAATGAGATTGCCAGGAATTGCAGACTCGCTAAGCACGAATGGCTAGAGCACAAATGCAAGACCGTAGAAGATGCATAACTAGGGGAAAGATAGACACTGCCTACAGGAAAATAAGAGATATTTGGAAACAAGAAAAGCAGCTGTATGAATATCAAGAACTCAGACGGAAAATCAGTACTAAGCAAAGAGGAGAAAGCTGAACTGTGGAAGGAAAATATAGAGGGCCTGTACAAAGGAAATAAACTTGAAGGCAGTATTCTAGAAATGGGAGACGAAGTGGAGAAAGAGGAGATAGGAGATACTATATTGCGAGAAGAATTCGACGGTGCTGAAAGATTTGAGTCGAAACATGGCCCCTGTAGAAGATAATATTCCGTCTGAACTGCTGATATCGTTAGGAGAGCCAGTCGTGAAAAAATTGTATCACCTAGTATGCAAGATGTATGAGACGGGGTAATACCCTCCGACTTCAAGAAGAATATTGTAATTCCAATTCCAAAGAAAGCAAGTGCAGACAAGTGTGAATATTACAGAACTATCAGTTTAATAAGTCATGGGTGCAAAATACTAACACGAATTATTTACAGACAAATGGAAAAACTTATGGAATCCGACCTTGGGGAAGATCAGTTTGGATTTAGGAGAAATGTAGGAACACGGGAGGCAATACTCACATTAAGACTTATCTTAGAAGATAGGCTAAGGAGAGACAAACCTACATCTTTAGCTTTTGTTGATTTGGAGAAAGCTTTTGACAATGTCAACTGGAATACACTCTTCCAAATTCTGAAGGTATCAGGGGTAAAATATAGGGAGTGAAGAGTTATATTCCACCTATACAAAAACCAGACTGTGGTTATTAGAGTAGAAGGGCAAGAAAGGGGCGCAGAGGTTGGGAAGGGAGTAGGACAGGGTTGTAGCCTTTCTCCAATGTTGTTCAATCTGTACATTGAGCAGGCAGTGAAGGAATGGAAGGAGAAATTTGGAGAGGGCATTAAAGTGCAGGCAGAAGAAATAAAAACATTGCAGTTTGCCGATTACATAGTAATTCTGTCAGAGACCGCAAAAGATCTGGAAGAGCAATTGAATGGGATGGACAGTGTCTTGAAAGGAAGATATAACATGAACATTAACAAAAGTAAAACGAACGTAACGGAATGCAATGTCAGAAAATCAGGCGATGCTGAAGGAATTAGATTAGGTAAAGAGACAATAAAAGTAGTAGACGAATTTTGTTATTTGCGTAGCAAAATAACTTCTGATGGCCGAAGTAAAGAAGATATAAAATGCAGAATGGCTGTGGGAAGAAAAGTATTTCTAAAGAAGCGAAACTTGTTAACATCCAAAATTAATCTAAATGTTAGGAAGTCCTTTCTGAAAACATTTGTTTGGAGTGAAGCGTGGACGATAAGGGGTTCGGATAGAAAGATGATAGAGGCTTTTGAAATGTGGTGCTACAGACGAATGATGAAAATTAGATGGGTAGATCACGTAACTAATGTGGAGGTGCTTAACTGAATCGGGGAGAAAAGGAGTTTCTGGCATATCCTGACTAAGAGAAGGGATAGATTGGTTGGACACATTCTGAGACATCAAGGAATTGTCAACTTAGCATTAGAAGGAAGTGTGTGGGGTAAAAATCGTAGAGGGAGACTGAGGGATGAATATAGTAAGCAGATTCAAAAGGATGTAGGTTGCCGGACGTATTCTCAGATGAAGAGACTTGCACAGAACAGGGTAGCGTGGAGAGCTGCGTCAAACCAATCTGCAGACTGAAGACCACAACAACAAACAACAACAACATTTCCAGTGGAGTGCAAATGCTGTTTTCCATGGCCCCGGTTGATGAAACGATTCTGCTGTTTGTGTCAGGTGCCCTGTTTTGAGTTTCTGCCTATTGATCCATCTTCCCCCCTGGTAATTTTATTTTTCTACATACATTATTGATTATCAAATTTGCATTCTCGTTCCTAACGTACCACTACTGATTGCCATCTTGAATTATAGATGTCAAATTCATTAATTTCTTGATTGCTAAGTGGGCCTGGGGTTTTTATTTGTTGTGTGGCTGTTTGTTATCCCGTTGCCTTTCCTGAGGAAGAGGCATTCTATTTGGTAAGGCCTATTCCTTACACATGGAGATACTGTCACCCTGTGGATGTATTTGCGCTGCTTACATTCTTCTACATCTACATGGGATACTCTGCAAATCACATTTAAGTGCCAGGCATAGGGTTCATTGAACCACCTTTATATACAATTTATCTCCCATTCATTCTCGAATAGCGCGCAGGAAGAAAGAACACCTGAATCTCTCTATTTGAACTCTGATTTCTCGTATTTTATTCAGATGATCATTTCTACCTATGTACATGAGAGTCAAAAATATATTTTCTCATTCGGAGGAGAATCTTGGTGATTGGAGTTTCGAAAGTAGCCCACGCCACAGCGATAAGCGCCGTTGTTGTAATGATTCCCATCCCAGATCCTGTATCATTTCCGTAATGCTGTCTCCCCTGTATTGTGACAATACAAAACAAGCTGCCCCCCCAGGGGGCCCACAGCTCTTTTGTGGGTACGTGTGTGGCGCGCACGGGTCCCCGAGCCATTGCAGCCTTTTTTCCTGCTTTCCCCAGGCTGCATTACCCCTCCTAGTTCCCCCTCCTTCCCATCCCAATTCCTCCTTCGCACCCTCTCCAACCCCGTCTCTCGGTGGTACTCTGGATGACGGCTTGGCTATCCCATGGTACCGATTGTCCTGCACTTTGGTTTTGTCTGCTGTGTACACCGGTTTTTGGCCCAGTTTGGTCCCCCTCAGGGTTTGACCTTCCATACCAAAATTGTCCGATAATGTGTGAGCCAATTGGGGAAGAACTCCCGACCTAGCCCCTACAGCGCGGGTCCTATCCTTTCCTTTCCACTTCCTTTCCTCGCTGTAGCCCCCATCCCCCGCCAGGTCCCCAGCACGTGTAGCCAGTCCGTGTGGGGGGGCTGTTATGTACCCTTTGGCTGAGCCCCCTGACACCACAGGGATCACACTACTGGTGTCTGAGCTGCGACCTCTCCATGCAAGCCAAGGAGTTGATGCCTGTCCTCGGGGGTATCAGAACTCCCGGCAATGGCCATCGTGCCAGGTGGCCTTTGCTGAGGCTGGGTGGCGCCCATGGAGAGAGCCCCGGTTTCAGAGTGGGTGACACCAGGGCGGACGTCTAGCACTATGAAAAGAGTTAGACTCCAAAATGGTCGTGCATCGGCCGTCTCTCAAGACAGGAAGAGATCGTTTAATGCTGCTACTGCGGATAAGAGGATGTTTCCCTCCCTTGCTACCCTTTGGGAGGAAGGCCAGGCTCGCCGGTTAGGAGCCAAACCCTTTCCTCGCTATCTCGTTTGCTCAAGGACTGATGGAGGAACTTTTACTTCCACTAAACCTCTGTTCTTTGTCGAGACCATAGAGGACAAGTTTGGTGAAGTGGAATCTATTGGTAAGCTTAGATCTGGCTCATTACTCATCAAAACAGTCTCGGCAGCCCAGTCTGAAGCTTTGCTCGCCTGCACCACCCTTGGCGACATTCCAGTAACAATTGTCCCGCACAAATCCTTGAATATGGTACAGGGTGTGATATTCCACCGGGACCTCCTCCTTCAAACTGATGAGGAGCTTAGGGCCTATCTCGAGCGGCGTGGTGTACATTTTGTTCGCCGCGTTCAGAGGGGACCTAAAGATAACCGCGTCGATACTGGGGCCTTTATCTTGGCCTTCGAGGGGGACACACTCCCAGAGAAGGTCAAGATAATGATATATCGATGTGAAGTGAAGCCCTACATTCCACCTCCCATGCGGTGTTTTCGATGTATGAGGTTTGGTCATATGTCCTCTCGCTGTACAGCAGTCCCAGTATGCGGTGATTGTGGACGCCCACTACATGAGGGGAGCCCCTGTGTTCCTCCGCCGGTGTGCGTCAACTGTCAACAACACCACTCTTTACGGTCGCCAGATTGCCCTATGTTCAAAAAAGAAAAGAAGATACAAGAGTACAAATCCCTGGAGCGTTTGACGTACCCTGAGGCCCGCAGTAAATATGAACGTCTGCATCCCGTGCAAATGGCGACGACCTTCGCTACGACGTTATCGTCTAGCCTTTCACCCTCCCCTTCCCTCCCATCTCCCCCCTACACCCCATCCACACCCCTCCCTCACATCTCCCTCTCCTGTAGCTCCTGTAGCCCTCCCTTTGTGTCCCACCCCTTCCCAGCCGGAGAAGTGCACCCCTTCTCCGTCGCCTGCCGGTGACAGTGCCCTATCTCAGGGCCTTCCGTCCCGGCGTTCCCCAGATCGGAGATCTTCGACCTCCAGCCGGCCATCGGACTCCCAGTCAGTGAGTTCAAAGGTCGCCCGATCCTCGTCAGTACCAGACCTAACTGACAAAAGTCCTCTCTCTGGGGTGGGTCCTGCCCGTCCCACACGAGAGAAGGAGAAAGAGAAAGAGAAGGAGAAGGAGAAGAAGAAGAAGAAACCAAAGTTACAAGATAAAGCCCCTCCGGTACCACCGGAGGTGCCAACTGTGCTTTCACAACTCGCTCATCCCATTGAGCCCGAGGCTGATCAGCTATTTATGGATGTTGTCCCTTCTTCTTTGGTGACGGACGCTGACAAAGCAGCGTGACAGACGTTATGCCATTCGCTTCCCGCCTAGATCCTCGTGATGTGATCATCCAATGGAACTGTAATGGTTACTACCGTCACCTCTTGGAGATTAAACAGCTAATCTCTCTCTCTTCTGCGGCCTGTGTCGTCCTGCAGGAATTGAGGTTTATGGATGCACATTCACCGACCCTCCGTGGGTTCCGTGCTTTTTGTCGGAACCGGGTTGGTCCCCTCCAGGCGTCTGGTGGGGTTTGTACTTTGGTCCGGACAGATATTGTCAGTACCTGGATTCCTCTCCAAACTCCATTGGAAGTGGTTGCTGTCCGGGTTCACTTGGACACTCCATTGACCATTTGCAACCTCTACCTTCCACCTGACAGGCCACCTACACTCACGTCCCTAGTGGCCCTCCTTCAGCAACTCCCCCCTCCTTACCTCATCCTTGGGGACTTCAATGCCCACCATCCTTTGTGGGGCAGTGCTTATACATCTAGCCGGGGCCGCCTCATAGACCAGTTTCTTGCTGACCACAATCTGAGCCTTGTCAACGATGGTTCCCCAACTCATTTTAGTGCCGCTCACGGCACCTTTTCTGCCATAGAACTCTCTCTCACTTCTCCTTCTCTCCTTCCTTTATTTCACTGGTCAGCGTATGACGACCTCTGCGATAGCGACCACTTTCCGTGGTGCTTTTACATCTCCTGTTGGGGCGGAATGCCATTCTCTGCCAGAGGCATGCAGTGTGTTTACGGCAGAGCTGATGGCGATTTATAGAACCCTCTGTTTTATTAAACGTTCTGCCGTGGAACGTGGTTTAATCTGTGCTGACTCCATGAGCAGTCTGCAGGCCATTCATCGTTGTTTCCCCTCCCATCCTTTAGTTATTTCCATCCATGAACTCCTTGCTGACCTTCATCGTGCTGCCTGCTCCGTTACCTTTCTCTGGGTGCCAAGCCATGTTGGTATTACAGGGAATGAAGTAACTGACCAGTTGGCTAGATCGGCAATTACTCGCTGCCCGTCTCCCTTTCAAATTCCGGGTGCGGATCTGCGGGTGCAGATCAGATCTTTGCTTCACTCCTCATGGGATAGCTGTTGGAAAGCTACTGCCCCTTCCAATAAACTCCGCACCATCAAAGATACGACTGCAGCTTGGAGTTCATCTTTACGCCCTTCCCGGAGAGAATCAATTGTCCTCTGTCGCCTCCGTCTTGGACACTGCAGGCTGACCCATGGATTTCTTTTACAAAATGACAATCCACCACATTGTGATTGTGGAGCCGTACAATCCGTGTCTCATATTCTGACTGAATGTCCTCTCCAGTCGACACTTCGTGGCGACTATGGCCTACCGCCTGCATTGCCTTCAGTTTTGGCGGATGACCCACGGATGGTTGATCGCGTCCTTGCCTTCCTCCGTGAAAGTAGATTTTATTGTCAGCTCTAGGACTCGCTTGGTCGGGGTGAGTGGGTTTGTGATTCTTGGCTGATTGTGGGGTTTAGAGCCTTATCCCCATCAGCCCCCCCCCCCACTCTTTTTCATTTTAATGTAGTTTTATTTCTCCCTGCTCTGGAGCTATGATACGTTGACCACTGTGCCATTAGTACCTTGTGGTTTAGGCTAGAGGTCGCTTCCAGAGCTGTGGGATCGGACACTGTAGCATTTGCTGCCCTGGGTTGGTCTTAGTCTTGTTGGCGAGTCGATTTTACTTCCTAGTGTAATGGTCTTTTGGCTTTCACCTATTTTTCGTTGGGTTCCGTGGCGTATAAAATTTGGGGTCTAAGGGACTGATGACCTCGTTGTTTGGTCCCTCATGTCCACCACCACCACCACCACCACCAAAACAAGCTGCTCTGTTTTGGAGTCTTTCAATGTCCTCTGTCAAACCCATCTGATAAGGATCCCACACTGGGCAGCAATACTCCAAAAAAGGATGGACACCAGTTACCTTCTCCTTCCATCCCCTTTCCGTTCATAGCAGTGGTCACTAGCTCTTGTTAGGTTTATCGACCACTTCCGTCATTCTTGCTTCATGCCGTTTAACCAAATGTTCTGATGACCTGCTGTATTTTATTAATCATCAGACTTTGTTGCTGTTAATCTGTTTTTTCTGCGTTACTGATTAAGTTATCTTCTCAATTTCTTATATCTGGTTATTGTGCCTAAATTCACTTGCTTTTGTTACCCTACTTGTGATGTGTTCAAAGTTCACATAATTGATTGTGGTCGCTATTTAGGGTAAACTATTTGTTTATAATAATAATTTCGTGTGGCTCATTGGCCTGGTGCAAGTCTTTCAATTGGACACCACTTCAGCAACTTGCGTGTCCTTAGCCTACCCCAGATATCCAACTGGGCAGAGGGGACCTACAGCTTAATGTGGAATCCAAACCACATGAGCTTGCCCTTGGTGAGATTTTGTTATAATTGCAGCTACTAGTTTTTTGTTTCTGATCAATGTTGAACTTCCATGTAGTTGTTAATAACCTTGCACTTGGTGAAATTTTGTTTTCACTGCAGATGCTAGTTTTTTGCAGCTTGTGAAATTAACTGTTTTCTAACTGCTATTTTTAAATTCCCGTAATTGTTTATTGATGGGTTTGTGAAGTACCGCCTACAAATAATAATTGATTTTTATTCAAAATAACAATTATAGTTATCAGCTGCAATAATTTCTTGGTGATTATTAATAATAGTTTTTCTTTACTCTAATTTCAATAACTGTTTTTAATTGCTTTTTCATTGTTTTTTTTAATAAAGTTTTTTAATAACAAGTAATAATTATCTCTGATACCAGCCCTTACGCTCCCCTATAGTAGGGTCAGCAGCTTATTTTGCTGTTGAAAGTTTTCAACAATGAAATGCAGTCAGCTTCCAATTAAACCTATTCTGTGCATTTACCACAGGGATATTTATGAAATCACATAATACAACTAGAGACAACAGACGCATGAAGCCATCATGACCAAAATACCACAACTGTCAGGGATCAACTTCCAGTGACTCAAATATAATTACCACCTTCAACTGGTAGCAGAGCGTGGTTACATTCTGCTATCCAGCCCCTGTGATAATTATTACTTGTGATTGTTTGGTTAATTAAGGTTTAGTATTTTCATGTTAGAATTCATACTGCTGTTTGCTTGTTGTTTCAGATATTCACTTGGAGTCATATCTTGTTTGGGGATTGATCTTTTACATAAGGAAATGTTGGTCTTCGAGCTGGCCATTAGGAGAGAGGCTAGGAAGGAACAGTAGCTGAGTTGACGGCTTGACTTTGTGCAGTTCTGGAAAAACCAATTAAAATCCTCACGGCATTAATTGGTGGGGTGACAACAGCTCTTGATGTCCTTAACACCTATGTAGAGGAATTAACCAAAACCCTCTCCTTTATTGAACAACAGACACCTAAACAACACTTGTTGAATCGATTACAGGATTTAAAAATTTTGACTTTAGTGGCAACTAATAAGACCACAGTGGGGGATTTGATCAAAGTTATTACTGAATTGTTCCTTCAAACAACATCATTGGGCTTCAATACGACTGTGGAAAATAAAGAAGATTCCCTCCCCCCGTCCCCTTGGGCAGACAACCTTTGTTTCAAATCACAACCAGGAGAATTCTTTTTCTCTGCAGGTCGAACCTTCACGGTTGTTACTGCTAAATTTGCTAGCCTTCCTAATCCTATTCTTTGTTTACTGAGAAATATTGAAGAACTGGCCATTGATGATACGGATGTGGTGCAACCATTTTGTATGGTTGTTGGTCACATTTGAACAACATATGGATACCTTCTCAGTAAATCATTCTGTTATATAGGCCTTATTGTGTCCTCTTGCCGAAGGTGACTTACAGTTGTTAATTTCCCAAGCCCTCTATACCGGACAATAACATCCTGACTTTGGAGAGTGGAGGCAATGATACAGTGACTGGTTCATTATCAGTAATTCGGATGTGATACTCAAGAACATTAGTTCCACCAAGCTTATAGGAGAACAGATGAACTAAACTCTTAAAGTTTCCAGGTATGGCTTGAAGCCTGAGGAGAGGTCTGATGAGCCACCTCAAAATTTGCAACAGTACAATTAAAAACAGATAGACTACCGGATCAAGCACACTCACATAGAGAAAACTTCTCAGCCAGGGCAAATTGAAAATGAAAAGTATGTCTTCCCAAATCCAGACTCAAACCAGTCTTAGTAATGAAATCTCTACCCAGAGTAATAGAGCCTGGTAAATCAGGAACAAGTCCAAAACTAATCGACCAAGAAAATTTACTGATGGATAACGTCCCCCTAACATACTCTTTCAGAGGCAACAAGCGACCATCAGCCAAATAACATCTGTGATAGGGTTTACTCTTTGATAACAGCTTGGCAATATGATGATATTCTAAGTACCAACTCTATACCGGACAATAACACCCTGACTTTGGAGAGTGGTTAGTCAAAGATTGACTCCCTTTTCACTGTGTAGGGAATTAGAAGAGGAATAATTGTAGTAAGTAAAAGGGGCATGCAAATCTTTATGCCAGTATATCGAAAGGGTAAGAACTGCTGCCGTGACTCTGACCCCTGATATATCCAAGGCTAGGTTGCTCTCTAATGTGGTTGAGGGAATGAGACCTCAGTACTGGATCCAACTACTGGTTTTGGGGTGTCCCTCTCATTGGCAGTAGTTATTCTAGAAGGGTTAACAGCTAATCCTGCTCCAAGCAATTCACTAAATACCAAAGACAAATGAGAAAGATGTTCTTCAAAGATCTTGCTATGAATCACAAGATAGTCCAAGTAATTAAAACCACAAGAGAGCTTGAAGTCACCCCAAACATAATTGAAACAGTGAGAAAGAACTGTCACATCGCTGATGTGGCCAAAGTGAACTATTAAATTCAAATAAATTTCAATCAGTACAAAAGGCTGTCACATATTTACGTTCTACAGTGAGAGGAATCTGATAGTATGCCTGATTGAGATCTAATACGGTAAACCATGTAGCACCCGCAAACCAAGTAAAGGAATTTTGGAGGTCAGGGAGCAGTACTGACTCCAAGACAAATTTCGACAAAAATTGACAACAGGTCTAAAATCTTTGCCCTGACATATAGAGAGGAGCTCCCCAAATCTAGGAGGGCACAGATAGGTTCTCCTCCTAGCTGACAACAAACATGAGGCGACCAGGGACCGTCAGCTACCTTACCACAGAAATCCCTCTTATGCTTCCTGATACATCCTCCCCAGTCTTTATGCTTCCCTCTGAACTTGACACTGGCATGCTAAATGATCCTTACATCTACACCTATAACACCTTTTAATAATAGAATATGCCCGATTAACTGATGTCCTTTAGTTCATTCCAAATTTACTATGGTAACCCAACTCCAACCATTCCCTCAGCTCATCCGCAAAAGCATAATTGGGCATTTCATCAACTGCTGCTACCCCCACCACTGCGCCCTGGCCATCAGCCCACCACAGCCTCCTGTGGTTCAGTGAAAAGGGGGGGGGGGGCACCACGAGTATAAAGACCCCTGCATTCTGTAGATATCCTTACTTCGCTTGAAGATGGGTATACTACTTCCCGAAACATCACAATTCAACAATGCTGCCTCCTGGCTGGAGAAGTGAGAGATTTTGATCAAAGTACTCATTGATTATTTGGGTCCCTCCCTCACACTAAAAAGGGTAATCAGGATATCGTGGTAGCTATTGATGGATTTTCTTGCTTTACTTGGCTTGTGCTGAGTCTAAATATCTCTGTAACTACCACCCTAGCTCACTTTACTATCGTATTTAGTTTTTTCAGCCCTTGCAAGCAGCTTGTTAGTGAATGCACCGGATATCTGGTCGACACAATTCCATGCGTTTTGTTTTCATAATACCATCAAGCAGAGTGAATCGCAATCTGAAATGCACCCTTATAGTTTACCATTAGGACTGTCCAAATAAGTGAGATCTTAGTCTACCATGTTTAAACCTTGCTTTTAATTCAGCCAATCACGAGGCAATCAAAAGGACTCCTGCTTCTCTTATTTTTGCCTGCTCTCTCAATTTCCCTTTGTCCGATTTGTGGTGCATTCAAGATCTTTTCCTGACCACTGTTACTCCACATCTGATTAAGGAAAACTGGAAGTGGGCAGGGTCTAATATTAGTCTTGCTCATCAACGGCAGGCCATTAGGTACAATCAGGGACATCACCCATTTGTTGGCAAACCTGGAAATAGGGTCTCTATATGTAATTATCCTGGGAGGAAGCAGCAGACAAGCAGAATTAGTGAATTCATGCTTCAGTTCTTGGACTTTGTGTTATCCTCTTGAGTCCCCAAGGGTGGTGTACTATACTCTGCATCCTGAAAGTTCAAAAATTCTCACTAGATAGCAGCACATTCCTGGGTTGCTGCAACTGGGTTTAGGATGTGCTGACGTCTGTGGCCAATCACTGTAACTACATAGAAGGCCATTTCACACATATTTCTTGTATTTGTATTGATCTGAAGTGGAAATGGTGGCTGCAGACAGAAGGCTGACACACCAATCTGGTGAATTTCGAAATAAGTACACAGTAAATATCATTTCACGTTGTTGTTGTTGTGGTCTTCAGTCCGGGGACTGGTTTGATGCAGCTCTCCACAATACCCTATCCTGAGCAAGCCTCTTCATCTCCGCATAAGAACGGCAACCTACATCTTTCTGAATCTGCTTACTGTATCCATCTCTTGGTCTTCCTCTGCGGTTTTTACCCCATACACTTCCCTCAAACGCTAAATTCACAATCCCTTGATGTCTAAGAATGTGTTCTACCAATCTATCCCTTTTTTTAGTCAAGGTATGCCAGAAATTTCTTTTCTCCCCAATTCTGTTCAGTACCACCTCATTAGTTACGCGATCCACCCACCTAATCTTCAGCATTCTTCTGTAGCACCACATTTCAAAAGCCTCAATCCTCTTCCTGTCCGCACTGTTTATCGTCCATGTTTCACTCCCATACAAGGCAACACCCCATACAAATGCCTTCAGAAAGGACTTCCTTAGGCTTAAATCAATATTCGATGTTAACAAATTTCTCTTTTTCAAGAACACTTTTCTACCCATTGCCATTCTGCATTTTATATCCTCTGTACTGCGACCATCATTTGTTATTTTACTGCCGAAGTAACAAAACTCATCTACCTCCTTTATTGCTTCGTTACCTAATCTAATTCTTTCAGCATCACCTGATTTTCTTGGACTGCACTCCATTACCCTAGTTTTACTCTTGTTAATGTTCATCTTATATGCAGCTTTCAGCACACTGTCCATTCCGTTCAATTGCTCTTCCAGGTCCTTTGCTGTATCTGACAGAATTACTATGTCGTCGCCAAAACTCAATGTTTTTAATTCTTCACCCTGAACTTTAATTCCTTCTCCAAATTTCTCCTTGCTTTCCTTTAAAGCTTGCTCAATGTACAAATTGAATAACATTGGAGAAAGGCTACAACCCTGTCTTACTCCCTTTCTGACCACTGCATCCCTTTCATGCCCTTCAACTCTGACAACCGCTGTCTGGTTTTTGTACAAGTTGTAAATAACCTTACGCTCCCTATATTTTACTCCTGCCTGCTTCAGAACTTGAAAGAGTTTATTGCAATCAACATTGTCAAAAGCCTTCTCCAAATCTACAAAAGCTAGAAATGGAGGTTTGCCTTTTCTTAATCTATCTTCTAGGATAAGCCTTAAAGTGAGTATTGCCTCCCGTGTTCCTACATTTCTCCTGAACCCAAACTGATCTTCCCCGAGGTCGGCTTCTACCAGCTTTTCCATCCTTCTGTAAATAATTCGTGTTAATATTTTGCAACCATGACTTATTAAACTGATGGTTCTGTAGTTTTCACACCTGTCTGCACCTGTTTTCTTTGGAATGGGGATTATAACATTTTTCTTAAAGTCTGAGGGTACTTAACCTGTCTCATACATCTTACACACCAGGTGAAACAGGTTTGTCATGGCTGGTTCTCCCAGAGACTTCAGTAGCTCTGAGGGAATATCATCTACACCAGGGGCCTTGTTTCGACTTGGGTCTTTCAGTGCTCTGTCAAATTCATCTCTCAGTATAGTATCTCCTATTTCATCCTCATCTACTTCTTCTCCCCTTTCTACAATATTGCTGCTAAGTTCATTTCCTTCATAGAGCCCCTCTATATACTCTTTCCACCTTTCAGCTTTCTCTTCTTTGCTGAGAACTGGTTTTCCATCGAGTCCTTGATATTCATAGAACTGTTTTTCTTATCTCCAAATGTTTCTCTTATTTTCCTGTAGGCTGTATCTATTTTTCCCCTATTTATACATTCTTCTACATCCTTGCATTTGCCTTCTAGCCACTCCTGCTTAGCCATTTTGCACTTCCTGTCAATCTCATTTTTTAGTCGTCTGTACTCCATTTTGCCTTCATTTACTGCATTTTTAGATTTTCTCCTTTCATCGATTAAATTTAGTATCTCCTGTGTTATCCAAGGATTTTTCGTAGGTCTTGCCTTTCTACCTATTTTGTCCTCTGCTGCCTTCACTATTTCATCTCTCAATGCTACCCATTCCTCCTCTACTGTTTTATTTTACCCCGTTTCTCTCAATTGTTGCCTAAAGCTCCCTCTGAAATTCTTAAGAACTTCAGGTTCCCCCAATTTATCCAGGTTCCATCTCCTTATTTTCCTACCTTTCTGTAGTTTCTTCAGTTTCAGCCTACAGTTCATAACCAACAAGTTATGATCAGAGTCTATATCTGCCCCTGGGTATGTTTTACAGTTTAAAACCTGGTTCCAAAATCTATGTCTTACCATTATAAAATCTATCTGGTATCTCCCGGTGTCTCCTGGTCTCTTCCACGTATACAACCTTCTTTTGTGATTCTTGAACCAGGTGTTTGTTATAACTAAATTATGTTCTGTGCAAAATTCTACCAGGCGGCTTCCTCTTTCATTCCTTTTGCCCCGACCATATTCACCTACTATCTTCCCTTCTCTTCCTTGTCCTACTACCGAATTCCAGTCACCCATAACAATTAAGTTTTCATCCGCCTTAATTGTCTGAATAATTTCTTGTAGCTCCTCATATATTTCTTCGATCTCTTCATCATCGGCAGAGCTAGTTGGCATATAAACCTGTACTACCATGGTCGATGTTGGCTTTGTATCTATCTTGACTACGATAATGCGATCACTGTGTTGCTCATAGTAATTTACCCGCATTCCTATTTTCTTATTCATTATCAGACCTACTCCTCTAATACCCCCAACTGATTTTGTATTTATAATCCTGTACTCGCCTGACCAGAAATCCTGTTCCTCTTTCCACCGAACTTCACTAATCCCCACTACACCTAACTTCAACCTGTCCATTTCTATTTTTAAATTTTCTAGCTTCCCTACCCTATTAAGGGATCTAACATTCCACGCTCCGATCCGTAGAATGCCAGTGTTGTCTTTCCTGATGATCACATCCTCCTGAGTAGTCCCCGCCCGGAGATCCGAATGGGGGACTATTTTACCTCCGGAATATTTTACCCGAGAGGATGCCATCATCATATGTCCATACAGTAGAGCTGCATGTCCTCAGGAAAAGTAACGGCTGTAGTTTCCCCTTGCTTTCAGCCGGTTGCAGTAACTGTGTGGCAAAGCCACATTAGCTGATGTTACAAGGCCAGCTCAGTCAATCATCCAGACTGTTGCCCCTGTAACTACTGAAAAGGCTGCTGCCCCTCTTCAGGAACCACACATTTGTCTGACCTCTAAACAGATACCCCTCCACTGTGGTTGCACCTACGGTACGGCTATCTGTATCGTTGAGGCACGCAAGCCACCCCACCTCGGCAATGTCTGTGGTTCATGGGAGTGGATCATTTCACAAGGCTTAAAAATTATGTCCCCTCTATTAATGTTTGAATATTGTCTCAGTTAACAATAATAAGTATACAATTGAAAAAATTCGAGCAATGGGGAGGTCATAACAGTGAAGTATAGTGTACTATACTTCAAGCTTCAATGTAATATAACCCCTTCTCATAATTTCAAACTACTACAATATTCTCTCTGTCTTTCTCTAAAAAAATGAAAATACTTAGTATGAGACTAATACTCTCAAGAAAATAACATTTTCAATTAATTTGTAAATAATGTGTTTTCAAAATTAGATGATGAGGAAGCGGTGGAATACTTACTGTCACTGGACAACTCTGACATTGAGCTTCTGATTTGGAAAGATGAATATATTGCCGGTAATGCAACATGTATTAGTAGTGATGTAGAAGAAGATTCCACTGATACTTTGTTAAATGAAGTAAATATGCTCAACAATATTTTTTGAATTCAAATTTATGATATGAATATTATAGAGGAAAAAATTCCTAACAGGAAAAATATATGGAGAAGGAGAGGGAAAAGGAAATGATGAGGGTTTTAAGGGAGTGGGTAAGGAGTCATTCCAATCCCGGGACAGGAAAGACTTACCTTGGGGAAGAAAAAGGAGGGCAAACAAATACACACACACACACACACACACACACACACACACACACACACACACACACACACACATTTACACAGACACAAGTACACCTAGGCAGACATTTCTACAGTATGTCTGCCTAGGTGTACTTGCGTCTGTGTAAATGTGTGGGTGTATTTGTTTACCCTCCTTTTTCTTCCCCGAGGTAAGTCTTTCCTGTCCCATGATTGGAATGACTCCTTACCCACTCCCTTAAAACCCTCATCATTTCCTTTTCCCTCTCCTTCCCTTCTGTCTGACGAAGCAGCTAGGCTGCGAAAGCTAGCATTTGTGTGTGTGTGTGTGTGTGTGTGTGTGTGTGTGTGTGTGTGTGTGTGTGTGTGTGTTTATTTGTTACTATCACTGCCTGTGCTCCTTCGTCTGGTAAGTACACTTCATCTATTTTTTTACATATAACAATATTTTTTATATATCTTATTGAGCTGTTCATTTTTAACAAAAATACTGAAATTGCAAAAAGGTATGAGTTTAGTTGCAATAACAGTGACATATATTTGTTGATGTGCATCTTAGAGGAAACATATTTCATTGTTTCTAGTTTGCTACAGAAGTTGTGAACAACAGGGAAACTTGGAGGCGAAGAAATTTCATGGCACCAAACCTTCCAAATTTACAACCTTATCAACAGATCAGCTCTCAAGGATGGACAGTCTTGATTATTTTCTACAGTACGTAGATTTCTCTCTGTTTGCACTCATTTCAGAGAAAACAAACCAGACATATACTTTGCTGTATGGTAAGTCTCTTGGGACAACTGCAGAGTTGGTTTGGTGTAACTGTGGTGATGGCCTTCTTACAGTATCCTGTAAAAAGGATGTATTGGACAAAACAATGGGAAATGCGTATTATAATAGGTTATGACTAGGGATAGGTATTTTCAGTTAATTAAATCCCTAAAAGTGGTATTTGACAATGACATACCTGAAAATGAAAGACAGAAAGATCGATTGTGGGAAGTATGTCCATTTCTGGAAGACATCAGAGGAAGCTGTTTTCTACAACCTAAATATGTCCACATTGCTGTTGATGAAATGATGATTCCAATTCAAGGCCATTGCAGTTTCAAAAAGTATGTAAGATGGAAACCAAATCCAGTTGGCATTAAAGTGTTTGTTTTGGCTGATCCCAATGGAACAGTATGTCATTTTGTCTGTTACCAAGACAAAACATCATTTCCTCAGGATTTTCTTCTCCATGGCATTAGTACTGCTTCTATCTTGCTGCTTACAAGATCATTACATCCTGGCCATATAACAGATTTTTTACATCTGTGAAATTAGCTGATTTGCTGCTTGAGAAAGGCTTTGGCACTACAGGAACAGTTCTGAATAACTGAATTTCCAAGCAGATACAGCTAAAGCCAGATAAGGATCTGCAGAAAGAAAGATGAGGCTCATGTGACATGCTGGTCAGAAGTGATCAAAAGTTGGCAGTTACAAAATGGATGGATAACTAGAGTGTTGTGATGCTTTCCACTGCACAAGGTATTGAACCTAGTGACACATGTTGAAGGTGGTCCATGAAAGAAAGAAAATATTTACATATTGAGAGACCCAGTATAATTCAAAATTATAATCTGAACATGGGTAGTGTGGCAGATAGACTCAATTACTGCCCAATGTGTGCAACAACAAAGAAATTGACACTAAGAACAACATGCCATTTCACAGATGTTACAGTTTGTAATTCTTAGCTTCAGTACAAAGAGGAACAGAAGGAAACCAACACTCCAGCAAAGGAGATGCTATAACTGAGAGCTTTTAAGATGATGCTTGGACAACAGCTTCTGAATCAAAACAAAACAGTAGGTAATCAAGAGCAACAAGAGACTCATGATGACAATGCAAGGCAAGAAGAACCTGAGACTAGTGCACCAAAAAGAAGGAAACCAATAACACTGCCACCTCCAGAAACTCGAAAGCAAACAGAGCACATTCCTGAGAGGAGACAACTGTATTTCAAAAATGTCATAGAGAAAATTGTAAAATGGTCTGTAGAGCTAGATGTGTAACTTGCAAAGTGTTTTTATGCTTAACTGCACAGCGAAACTGGTTTGCTGCATTTCATACCGGTTAATGTGTGTGTTTGCGGAACTTGTACTTTGTAATTTTTCACCAAAATAATGAAATAAAAACTGCTAAATTGCTTCTAGATGGTGTTAATCATTATTTTCCACTGTTACAAATGAAAACCATCACTAACAACATCCCTTAACCTACTTATTACAATTTATGAATAGCTTTGATTATCCCGAGACCCAAAGTATAGTATACTAAACTTGCATTTATGTTCAAATTACCAAATTAGGATTTCTTAAACTATTTTTTCTCAAATTCAGTGATTTTTCCCCACATGTTTCACGTGTTTTCAAAATATTTTTAAAAAATCTCAGGATTTGGGAGGTTATTGTGAGGAGACTACGACGAGTTAATCTTTTAGTTAGGAAGGAAGCCACCGGGAAAACGAATAGAGTTAATCTCCTTTGGACACAAATATTTTCCCAGTGGGGAATTGTATTTTCTGGATGATTTGGGGAGGTTGAGCCATGCTGGCTCAATTTATTGACGCCAGTTACCGCGCGCAAACTCGTATTGATATCTCTTCATTACTTCACCATGAGTGGCGTTGATACTTTCCATTTATCATTTGTCTTGCAGTCGGTGCTAGATCGGTGAGTATAGCTGGTCGTGCATGCACAAGGCACAGGGAGTTTGGTGTCAACTAAGGAAAGGGTGAGCGGGTCTGCAGCCGGGAAGAGGCAGTACAACTTGTCCAGCAGAGACACCACCAGCAAGGGCACTTAGTTCCTGGCCGTATTGACAGCCAGCTCAATGCTGGCCAATGCGAGTTATCATGGAGATCCAGTTGTGAAAACAACTTAACCAGCCGTTGGTCGTGGTGCGCACGCTCTGGAATTACTCCGAGTGTGCTCTGTTTCTTCATCTTGTCCCATTAAGTACATCATGCTGACATCCGACATGTGTATTAATCACCAGAAGACCAAATTTTGTAATTTTGAGTCATCTCATTGCAGTGGGATCAGTTATGGCTTCAGTCACTTTAAGATGAGTATTTTGTCACCCTTTTGCAGTGTGTATTTCCAGTCATCCTAGTGTGCAGATGCTGTTTTTCGTGACTCCAGTAGATGATACGATTCTGCTGTTTGTGACAGGTGCCCTGTTTTGAGTTTCTGCCTATTGCTCCATCTTACCCTGGTAATTTTATTTTTCTATGTGTATGCATATTGTTTTGAGTAGGCCCCGTAACCAAACCCTAGGGGTTACCTTGGTCTAATGTTTGCGTGTCCTCTTTGTTATTGATTATCAAACTTGCATCCTCATTCTTATCAGTACTGATCATCACCTTGAATTATTGATGTATTCAAATCCATTAATGTCTTGATTACTAAGTGGGTCTGGGATTTTCACTTGCTGTGTGGCCATTTATTACCGCATTGGCTTTGTTGGGCACAGACATTCTATCTGGTAGGGCATATTATTTCCAAGTAAAGATACTGTCGCCCCGTGAATGTATTTGTGCAGTTTATGTGTTTGGTTACCAATTACCTTCCCCTTCCATTCGTAGCTGTGGTCGCTAGCTGTTGTTAGGTTTGTCAAACATTGACGCCAGTCCTTTTTCACTTCGCTCAACCATATGATCTGATGTGCTGTATTTTATTAACTGTCAAACATTGTTACTGTTAATCTGTTTTCTTTCTGCATTATCTTCTGTATTTCTTGACTGGTTATTGTGTCTAAATTCATTTGCTTATGTTATCCTACTTGTGATGTGTTCAAAGTTCACATAATTGATTGGGTGAGTGCGGCTGCTAGTTTCAGTGTTAGGGTAAACTATTTGTTTACAAGCTTGCCCTTGGTGAAATTTTGTTGTAATTGCAGCAATCCTCTCTGTTCAACATGGCAATTCCACACAAAATGAAGCTTCTGATACCAAATCTGTGCCATGTTAAAGACCAGTTCATACAGACATTTAATATATCTAGGGTAATTGGTAATCCTTGGACAGTGTGATCTGAGGAAACAGGCCATTAACTAAACTAAATATCAGCTCCAAAAATACTATCTTAAAGTCAATATTGAATTATAGTAACTACATGGATACTTATCTTTAGCATTTCTTTTATCTTGACATTGCTCCACCAAGATGCAATTTACTCGATACAGGCTTGTAGAAACTCAAGAAGTTATAAATAAAACATTGATGTTTTGATGGAATAAAAAACTGCACTTTAGCAACGTCATACAGAAAAAATCTCGCACAAAGATACAGCTCAAAACATAACTCCAGCTGGACTCAAATTGGACCGACTGATGGCACTGAGGCGCCTGTATTTATTGTTTTGCTGACAATAAGTCTTTAGGTTACAGTAGTTGTTAACAATTACAAATATTGAAATATAATGACCATTGTTGATAAATCAATGAAGAAACCAATGAAATTGTACATCATACAAGATTGATTAATAACAAACACTCAATGTGGCTCTCCTTTCTGCAGTCCTTGTACAAAGCATAAAATTACATATGTCAATAAAATCACAAAATTTAATAAAATCATAAAACTTAAAGCAATTAGTTAACAACAGGATAGAAATTGATACTAACATAAATTTGTAATCTACAAAAGGATATATACAAAATGATAGAATCGGATCATTCACAAATTTTCACAATCCTGTAAAATATGGAAACAGGTAACATTGTCACTTGACATATTTAGTTAATTACGGGCACAAATTAACATGACCAATCAACACACAATTCAGAATGTCTTTATCTGAGCTGTCTGAAGCTTCCTATTACAATTTGCACTTTTCACAAGTCCTCAGTCACAAAATAAGTGAATAGAATGATCTGAAAAGTTCACGACCTAATTATATTTAGCAGGAAAAAATCACCACAAAAATCCTAATTACAGTATTTTATGATGGCAGATATACAGTAGAGAATAAAAAACTCAGCTCTCGGTAACCTGGCTGTCCAGATAACTTGGCCACATTCCGGGACACTCCCTGTAATAATTCCGTGCTCCCATAATGCACAATACAAGTGAAATCGTTGTGTATAGCAGTTACAGGCTATACTATGTATGGGCCAAGACATCATCATTCTTAACTTAAGCCACCTACACTCTATTTTAGAATCATTTGCGTTTCATTAATGCAGTATGTAGATGCGTTTTCATTCTAAAAGCAGTCCTGATGAAAAACTACGTGAGTGCATTTTTTTACATCGTTCAAAATCAGCTTAGGTGTGATGAACAAATATTGAAGTTGGTTGCAGAAGACAACAGTGACACTCTTGTGACGCAGCCGTGCGCCCTCTGCCACTCAGTCTGCCTACAACCTTTGTATTTTCTTAACCGTGTTTTGTGATGTACATGTGAGTGTAAGTAACAAATATCATTCGTAAGATATTGTCTTAAATTTATTTTGTTTACTGTATTCCATAATTTGCATGGTATTCTAAAGTAACAATAGAAAGTATTTTATAATAAAACAACCTCCCCCAGGGGGCCCACAGCTCTTTTGTGGGTACGTGTGTGGCGCGCACGGGTCCCCGAGCCATTGCAGCCTTTTTTCCTGCTTTCCCCAGGCTGCATTACCCCTCCTAGTTCCCCCTCCTTCCCCTCCCAATCCCTCCGTCCCACCCTCTCCAACCCCATCTCTCGGTGTTACTCTAGATGACGGCTTGGCTATCCCATGGTTCCGATTGTCCTGCACTTCGGTTTTGTCTGCTGTGTACACCAGTTTTTGGCCCAGTTTGGTCCCCCTCGGGGTTTGACCTTCCATACCAAAATTGTCCGATAATGTGAGAGCCAATTGGGGAAAAACTCCCGACCTAGCCCCTACGGCGCATGTCCTATCCTTTCCTTTCCACTTCCTTTCCTCGCTGTAGCCCCCATCCCCCGCTAGGTCCCCAGCACGTGTAGCCAGTCCGTGTGGGGGGGCTGTTATGTATCCTTTGGCTGAGCCCCCTGACACCACAGGGATCACACTACTGGTGTCTGAGCTGCGACCTCTCCATGCAAGCCAAGGAGTTGATGCCTGTCCTCGGGGGTATCAGAACTCCCGGCAATGGCCATCGTGCCAGGTGGCCTTTGCTGAGGCTGGGTGGCGCCCATGGAGAGAGCCCCTGTTTCGGAGTGGGTGACACCAGGGCGGACGTCTAGCACCATGAAAAGAGTTAGACTCCAAAATGGTCGTGCATCGGCCGTCTCTCAAGACAGGAAGACATCGTTTAATGCTGCTACTGCGGATACGAGGATGTTTCCCTCCCTTGCTACCCCTTGGGAGGAAGGCCAGGCCTGCCGGTTAGGAGCAAAACCCTTTCCTCGCTACCTGGTTTGCACAAGGACTGATGGAGGAACTTTTACTACCACCAAACCGCTGTTCTTTGTTAAGACCATAGAGGACAAGTTTGGTGAAGTGGAATCTATGAGTAAATTCAGATCTGGCTCACTGCTCATTAAAACAGTCTCGGCAGCCCAGTCTGAAGCTTTGCTCGTCTGCACCACCCTTGGCGACATTCCAGTAACAATACTCCCGCACAAATCCTTGAATATGGTACAGGGTGTGATATTCCACCGGGACCTCCTCCTTCAAACTGATGAGGAGCTTAGCGCCTATCTCGAGCGGTGTGGTGTACATTTTGTTCGCCGCGTTCAGAGGGGACCTAAAGATAACCGCGTCGATACTGGGGCCTTTATCTTGGCCTTCGAGGGGAACACACTCCCAGAGAAGGTCAAGATAATGATATATCGATGTGAAGTGAAGCCCTACATTCCACCTCCCATGCGATGTTTTCGATGTATGAGGTTTGGTCATATGTCCTCTCGCTGTACAGCAGTCCCAGTATGCGGTGATTGTGGACGCCCACTACATGAGGGGAGCCCCTGTGTTCCTCCGCCGGTGTGCGTCAACTGTCATCAACACCACTCTTCACGGTCGCCAGATTGCCCTATGTTCAAGAAAGAAAAGAAGATACAAGAGTACAAATCCCTGGAGAGTTTGACGTACTATGAGGCCCGCAGTAAATATGAACGTCTGCATCCTGTGCAGATGGCGACGACCTTCGCTACGACGTTATCTTCTAGCCTTTCACCCTCCCCTTCCCACTCCCATCTCCCCCCTACACCCCGCCCCACCCCTCCCTCACATCTCCCTCTCCTGTAGCTCCTGTAGCCCTCCCTTTGTGTCCCACCCCTTCCCAGCCGGAGAAGTGAACCCCTTCTCCGTCGCCTGCCGGTGACAGTGCCCCATCTCAGGGCCTTCCGTCCTGGCGTTCGCCAGATCGGAGATCTTCGACCTCCAGTCGGCCATCGAACTCCCAGTCAGTGAGTTCAAAGGTCGCCCAATCTTCGTCAGTACCAGACCTAACTGACAAAAGTCCTCTCTCTGGGGTGGGTCCTGCCCGTCCCACATGAGAGAAAGAGAAGGAGAAGAAGAAACCAAAGTTACAAGATAAAGCCCCTCCGGTACCACCGAAGGTGCCGACTGTGCTTTCTCAACTCGCTCATCCCATTGAGCCTGAGGCTGATCAGCTATTTATGGATGTTGTCCCTTCTTCTTTGGTGACGGACGCTGACAAAACGGCATGACACACATTATGCCCTTTGCTTCCCGCCTAGATCCTCGTGACGTGATCATCCAATGGAACTGTAATGGCTACTATCGTCACCTCTTGGAGATTAAACAGATGTGTCGTCCTGCAGGAATTGAGGTTTATGGATGCACATTCACCGACCCTCCGTGGGTTCCGTGCTTTTTGTCGGAACTGGGTTGGTCCCCTCCAGGTGTCTGGTGGGGTTTGTACTTTGGTCCGGACAGATATTGTCAGTACCTGGATTCCTCTCCATACTCCATTGGAAGTGGTTGCTGTCCGGGTTCACTTGGACACTCCATTAACCATTTGCAACCTTTACCTTCCCCCTGACAGGCCACCTACACTCGCGTCCCTAGTGGCCCTCCTTCGGCAACTCCCCCCTCCTTACCTCATCCTTGGGGACTTCAATGCCCACCATCCTTTGTGGGGCAGTGCTTATACGTCTAGCCGGGGCCGCCTCATAGACCAGTTTCTTGCTGACCACAATCTGAGCCTTGTCAACGATGGTTCCCCAACTCATTTTAGTGCCGCTCACGGCACCTTTTCTGCCATAGACCTCTCTCTCACTTCTCCTTCTCTCCTTCCTTTATTTCACTGGTCGGCGTATGACGACCTCTGTGATAGCGACCACTTTCCGTTGATCCTTTCACTTCCCTCACACCTACCACGAGCCAGGGTACCCCGCTGGGTTTTCCGTCATGCTAATTGGCCGCTATATACATCCCAGGTTGTTTTCCCATCTTCCCCCTCAGGCTGTATAGATGATATTATAAGCCAAATGACCAACATGATTACCCAAGCTGCCAACGCCGCTGTTCCTCGGTCGACAGGCCCTCCTACTCGCCGGCCGGTCCCTTGGTGGAATGCAACTGTTGCCGCAGCCATTCGCGAGCGCCGTAGGGCCTTGCAACATCTTAAGCACCACCCATCCCTCGCTGGTCTCATAAATTTCAAACGTCTGCGTGCCAGTGGTCGTTACTTAATCAAACAAAGTAAGCGGACATGCTGGGAGCATTTTGTCTCCTCGTTGGGCTCTTCTGCCCCTTTGACAAGAGTGTGGGCTATGCTCCGATCTATCCAAGGTAGCTGGCGGCCGTCTTCCGTCCCTGGTCTTGCCCTGCCTGATGGGGTCTCCACAGAGACATCTGTTGTTGCAGAACATCTTGCAACTCACTTCGCCAATGTATCAGCGACAACTTCATATCCGGCGACCTTTCTCCTTAAGAAACACCAGGCCGAAACCTTCAAATTAGGCTTTACTTCTCACCAGGTGTAACCATATAACGAACCTTTTACTGACTGGGAACTATCGCTGGCCCTCTCCTCTTCTCGTGATTCAGCACCTGGCCCTGACGATATCCATAATCAATTGCTGAAAAACCTCAACCCCTCACAACGACAATTTCTCCTAAAAGTTTTTAACCGTATTTGGCTTCAAGGGGTCTTCCCCTCCCAGTGGAGGGAGAGTATTGTGGTCCCTGCTCTCAAGCCTGGCAAGGACCTGTCGGCGCTGGACAGTTATCGACCAATAAGCCTGACAAGTGTCCCCTGTAAACTACTTGAACGGATGGTAGCCCGCAGATTATGCTGGGTTCTTGAATCCTGGGGACTTCTCTCACCTTACCAGTGTGGGTTCCGGGAGGGATGATCCCCTATTGACCATTTACTTCGACTGAAGACTGTGATCAGACAGGCCTTCTCTAAAAGACATCATCTGGTAGCAGTCTTCTTCAATCTTCATAAGGCGTACGACACTGCTTGGCGTCATCATATTTTACGTTCTCTTCATGACTGGGGCCTCAGAGGCTCCTTACCAATTTTTATCCGTCAGTTTTTATCCCACCGCCTGTTCCGTGTCAGAGTTGGCTCTTCCTTTAGCTCCCCTCGGATACAGGAGAACGGCATCCCCCAGGGCTCAGTGTTGAGTGTTACACTTTTTCTAATCGCCATCAATGGGTTGGTGAGCTCTGTTGGGTCACTGGTAACCCCGGCATTGTATGTCAACGACTTTTGCATATGGTACAGCTCCTACTCAGTAGCCTCTACAGAACGTCAGCTCCAGAGCGCCATTCGGCGGGCTTCAGTGTGGGCTACATCCCATGGTTTCCAGTTTTCCTCGTCAAAAACGAGGGTGGTGCACTTTTGTCGTCGTATTACAGTTCACCCTGATCCAGAACTGTTCTTGGGTAATCAGCGCCTGGAAGTTGTAGCACAGCATCGTTTCCTGGGTCTTCTCTTTGACAAAAAATTGACTTGGGTGCCCCATATTCGCCACCTAAAGATTAGTTGTATGAGGAAACTTAATGCCCTACGTTTCCTTGCTCATTCATCTTGGGGTGCAGACCGAACAACTATCGTCCGTATCTATCGGGCTCTAATCTTGTCCCGATTGGACTATGGGTGTCAAGTTTATGGCTTGGCAGCTCCTTCTGCCCTGAAATTATTAGACCCGGTTCACCATTATGGTGTCCGTTTGGCTACAGGTGCATTCCCGAATAGCCTGGTCGACAGTCTCCTTGTTGAGGTGGGAATCTGCCCTCTTCAGGTCAGGTGGCATCAGCTTCTGGCATCTTATGCCATCGCCATCCGGCAATATCCTGATCATCCCGCTTACCAGGTTCTTTTTGCATATGAAGGGCTTCGACCCCCTGATACCCGGCCGCGGGCGGGCTTTCCCGTCGGACTGCGGCTTGCCTCTCTTCGCCAGGATTTCCATTTCCCTTCCCTAGATTGCGCCCCTCATTTCATTGCACGCACACCTCCGTGGATGGTGCCGCGACCACTAATTCGGGCGGATCTCTTCCAGGGCCCAAAAGCTTTAATTTCCCCCATGGTCTTTCGGCGTTTGGTGTGTCCAGTACTAGAAGAGTTTCAGGGAGCCTCTATCTTCTACACTGATGGCTCGAAAACAGCGGGCCACTCCGGATATGCTTTTACATCTCCTGTTGGGGCGGAATGCCATTCTCTGCCAGAGGCATGCAGTGTGTTTACGGAAGAGCTGATGGCGATTTATAGAGCCCTCTGTTTTATTAAACATTCTGCCATGGAATGTGGTTTAATCTGTGCTGACTCCATGAGCAGTCTGCAGGCCATTCATCGTTGTTTCCCCTCCCATCCTTTAGTTATTTCCATCCATGAACTCCTTGCTGACCGTCATCGTGCTGCCTGCTCCGTTACCTTTCTCTGGGTGCCAAGCCATGTTGGTATTACAGGGAATGAAGAGGCTGACCGGTTGGCTAGATCGGCAATTACTCGCTGCCGACCTCCCTTTCTAATTCCGGGTGCGGATCTGCGGGTGCAGATCAGATCTTTGCTTCACTCCTCATGGGATAGCAGTTGGAAAGCTATTGCCCCTTCCAATAAACTCCGCACCATCAAAGATACGACTGCAGCTTGGAGTTCATCTTTACGCCCTTCCCGGAGAGAATCAATTGTCCTCTGTCTCCTCCATCTTGGACACTGCAGGCTGACCCCTGGATTTCTTTTACGAAATGACAATCCACCACATGTGTCTCATATTCTGACTGAATGTCCTCTCCATTCGACACTTCGTGGTGACTATGGCCTACCGCCTGCATTGCCTTTAGTTTTGGCGGATGACCCACGGATGGTTGATCGCGTCCTTGCCTTCCTCCGTGAAAGTAGATTTTATTGTCAGCTCTAGGACTCGCTTGGTAGGGGAAGCCGTCTCCCCACCAGTCCCCCACTCTTTTACATTTTTAATGTAGTTTTATTTCTCCCTGCTCTAGAGCTGTGATACGTTGACCACTGTGTCGTTAGTAACTTGTGGTTTAGGGTAGTAGTTGCTCCTGGAGCTGTGAGAGCGGACACTGTAGCATTTGATGCCCTGGGTTGGTTTTAGCCTTGTTGGTGAGACGAATTTAATTCCTTGTGTAATGGTCTTTTGGCTTTCACCTATTTTTCGTTGGGTTCCGTGGCGTATACAATTGATGTTGAAGGGACTGATGACCTCGTTGTTTGGTCCCTCATGTCCACCACCACCACCACCACCAAAACAACCTCATCTATTCTTTTTTTAATACCATTCCTGATAACCCGGCATTTTCACAAACTCGGCCAGCCTTCAGTAGACATTAGACCGAGTTTTCGGAACTATACTATATACGTCACATTATGTTTGAAAGGAGTTTTAGTTTTGCTACAGCTCAAAATCTGATGATCAAATATGTTTATCATAGCTCTAGCTACACAAACTAATTACTCTTGTAGAATTGTCTTTCTTAATGATTATTGTCATATTGAAATGGGAGCAGGGTTGTAGACCGAACACAGCACATATACTGAAAGCAGATTTATTGTTAAATGAAACGTACAAGCAGCACTGACTGCCTCTTGGGCAGAGTGCTGTGCTATTTATACACCGACAGAATGAACCAGAAATTAGAAGAATATTTAACATATGAAAGAAGTAGAAATTACAAGTAAACATAAGAAACATGTAGAACATTCTGGAAATGTTAATTACAAAGAAATAAATTTTTGCCGTTGGCGGGATTCAACCGGCGGCCTTCAGCACCGCAATCTGACGCTATCCATTGCGCCATGCCGGAAGTCAGATAACTTGTGATCTTGTAGCATTGCTCCCTCTCCTGAAAAAACAGTGACCCATTGTTAGGTTCCTTATGGAGCCAGCTGCAATGCCCTGGATCTCGATCTTCTCATGGGTCCTCTGTATGGCAATTCTGGAGAATCCTTCCCTTTTGTATGATTATCGACGACAGATGTTCCTGTCGTGGCTTCATCAGTATCATTACCGTCCTTAAAGTCCTTGAACAAGAAGCCATTGTCGTCTACCTGCTCTTCAGGATCATAGTAAGGCTTCATGCGCAGGACGTGAACAATGTCTCTTCGTTTTTGACGTTTCGACGACGGCTCATAATCCACAACTTTGTATGTGACGTCTGACAGGCGGTGTATGACACGATACGGACCAAAGTATTGCTTCAATAACTTTTCTAATAGTCCAACATTCTGTACAGGGGTAAAAATCCATACCAGATCTCCTCGGCTGAGCACAACAGGTCGGTGGTTGTCGTTATACCGCTGACGATCCTCCTCCTGGGCGTCCAGTGTCTGTATGCGAGCCAGCTGTCTTGCTTCTTTGACCCTGGTGATGAGCTCATTCACATAGTCATCCTGAGTGTCGTCTGGCTGGAACGGGAACAGTGTATCCATTGTCATCTCAGCTACATGGCCATGGAGCAGGAAAAACGGTGTGAAGCCTGTGGTGTCTTGTCTAGCAGTATTATAAGCAAATGTCACGACTGGCAGTATTGTATCCCAATCATTCTACTTAACATCGACATACATCAACAGCATATCTGCTAACATCTTGTTAAAACGTTCTGTAAGACCATTTGTCTGAGGATGGTATCCAGTTGTCATTCTGTGCACAATGTCGCAATGTGACATTCCTCTGATAGTAGTTTTGACTGGAATACTTTGGCACAATCACATATCATCACACATGGTGCTCCATGCTTCAAAATAATGCCTTCTACAAGGAATTTTGTGATCTCTGGTGCTTCTGCAGTAGGCACGGGTTTGGTGACAGTGTAGCATGTCAGGTAGTCAGTGCAGACTATTATCCATTGGTGACTGGTTGTCAACTTCAGGAACCTCCCTAAAAGATCAATCCCAACTCGATGGAATGGATTTGCTACAGGTGGAATCGGTATGAGATGCCCTGGAGGTAATTGCGGCACATGCTTCTGTCGCTGGCACTCTTTACAGTGGCTCACATACTGCTTGACAGATCAGTAGAGACCTTTCCAGTAATACCTACGTCTGATTCTGTCTAGGGTCTTCACGAATCCCAGATGACCGGATATTGGAGCATCGTGGAAATACTTGGAATAGCTGGCTGGAGATGAGCTGGAATGACCAGTAGCCATTTGGGGCCCATTGGATCGTAGTTGCTCTTATACAATGTCAAGTTTATAAGCTGGAACCCTCCATTGGTCGGTTCTCCTTTCTCCAAGGCCTCTATGGTTTTTAATAGTGCTGGATCTTCCCTCTGTTCATCTGTAATGTCGCCTAATTCAATGAGGTCTGAAATTTCATTCATGCTGTTGTTTTCTGCTAATGGATTCTACGAAAGGCAGTCAGCATCCTTGTGTTTGCGCCCTTTCTTGAATACCACTGTGACGTCGCACTATTGGAGTCTTAGTGCCCATCTTGCTAGTCGACTTGATGGATCCTTCAAGCTAGTCAGCCAACACAAAGAATGGTGGTCTTTCATGACAGTGAATGGTTTCCCGAATAAATACAGCCGGAACTTGTTGATTGCCCAGATAACTGCGAGACATTCTTTCTCAGTTGTAGAGCAGACTTTGAGAGTACTTGTACAAGCACTGCACCAATTCCATAATCACTGGCGTCTGTGTGAAGTTCAGTTTCCGCATTCTTGGTGTACAAGGCTAGAACTGGTGCGTATTTTAGAGCTTCCTTAAGTGCCCGGAAAGCTCTTTCTTTCGTCGCATCCCTGCGTCTCTCTACAGAAGGTCTTGCAATGGATGTGCCTTGTTACAAAATACTTTTATGGAACTTTGGTAGTATGATCACAGCCCGAGAAAACGTCTGTTGGAAATTCTGTGACTGCCCTTACTTTATCTGGATCAGGACGGACACCATCTCCGTTGACTAGGTGCCCCAGGATTTTTATCTCTTTGGCAATGAAGAGGCACTTCTTTGGATTTAGGCGGAGTCCTGTAGTCTGAACACACTTCAACACAGTTGACAGGCGACTCAGATATTCTTCAAATGTTTTCGAGAAAATGACAATGTCATCTAAATAGCAAAGACATGTCGTCCACTTAAGGTGTCGAAATAAGTTGTCCATCATGCATTCGAATGTGGCCGGACCATTACATAATCCAAATGGCGTTACTCTGAATTCATAAAGGCTGTCAGGTGTAATAAAAGCCCTCTTTTCCCTGACAGCTTTGTCAACCTCAATTTGCTAGTTACCTGTCTGCATGTCCATAGATGAGAAGTATGTAGCTCCTTTTAAGCAGTCTAAGGTGTCGTCAATGCACGGCAATGGGTAGACGTCTTTCTTTGTGATTTTGCTCAGTCGCCAATAGTCGACACAGAATCACCACATGCCATCCTTGTTCTTTGCAAGGACCACCGGAGAAGACCAGGGACTCTCCGAAGTTTTAATAACGTCATTGTGCAACATCTTCTCCACTTCCTCCCGAATTATCTGTCTTTCAGTTGGTGACACTATACGAACGTCGGCTAATTTGTGGATGATCCCCAGTATTGATATGGTGCCTTATAATGGGCCGTTTCGTCTGACTTTTCTCCTGCTGGGGTGTGAATGCACCCAAAAATTGGCACAGTATAGCTAACACCTGCTGGCATTGTTCCTTGATCAGTCCAGGCCCTATTGACAGTTCCATGGTTCTTTCCTCCAGTGTGTTGTCTGTACTAATGGCAGAACATGGGTCTTCATTGATGACATTGAGCTCACTGCCCTGGATTGGTTTAACTGTCCCGATACACATTCCTTTGGGGATAAGTTGTGACTGCCTGTGACAATTAGTGATCCAAATCTCTCCTCGACCCCCGGTAATGCTTATGATAGCCGCTGGTATGTAAATTTCTTTGCTGAGCGTGATAAACTTTTTACTATCAATAAGCTCTTCACAGTTTAGTCTCTCATCTGTGTTTGTGACTGCAACTCTTCTCATCGTCAACGGCGGTATCGTCACATTGTCAACGGCAAATAACTTCTCAGAAAATTCTGTATTACGTGTATCTGTTGGAAGCACTTCCACAATTTGCAGCTCAGATCTTCCACAGTCAATGATAGCTTTGGATGCTAGCAGGAAGTCCTATCCGAGGATGACATTATGACTACATTCTGTGAAAATGACAATTTCAAACGGCTGGGTTCTGTTGTTGATGGTTATTCTTTCAACACAAGCTCCTGCTGGTTGGACGTACTTTCCATTTGCGATTTTCAGCACAGTTGCTCCCGTATCACAGAACATTGTTTTCTTTTGTGTGCAGCGGTAATTATCCAACAGTACAGAGAAAGAAGCTCCTGAGTCAACAAGTGCCCAGACAGGTTGGCCGTCAATAATCAACATATTATCGACTGTCGTCCATGGAGGATTTTAATTTGCAATGGCCTTACCTCCATAGATGGTCGCCTCATTTAGTTTTCCTGGGTGTCACAGCTAAGGGAGCGGCTGGTACCTCTGTACGGCGACAGTGAATGGCAGCTGTGCATCGGCCAGGGTACGGCGATGGGCTTCTTCCCATAGGTCGACTGAACTCATCAGCAGATGACTGCCTGGTATAGAACTGCTCTGATGGCTGATGTCTTGCGGCAAAATAATCACTGAATATTAGCCTTCTCTCTCTGCAGTAGCATACGACATGTCCAGGGCGCCCGCAGTAGAAACACAGTGGTGTGTTGTCTTCTGCCCTCCAGACGCCTGTTCTTCTGTGGGGCGTCATAGTTGCCAGGGGAGTTGGTTGTGGCCATGTCAGCCAGTTCGTAGGCTGCTGTTTGGCGGCTGTAGCATAAGTCATAGCAGGGCGACACCATTCTTCACGTCTGGCGCGATTGGCGGGGAAGACTGGAGCTACTGTCTGAAATACCTCTTCCTCAGCAACATCGGCTCCGTGACTAACAGGGCTTACATCCATGGCTATAATCTGATTCTCCCTCGATGTAATAGTCCCGGCTGCCATAAACTGTTGTAATTCTTCTCTCACAATTTGTTGTATGAGCGAAGCGAAGTCATGCTGGTCTTCCACAACAGCCATAGGGACTACAATGGGGAGTCTGTCATACTTCTTGCATCCAAATCTCCTTTGCTGTATCTCTTCTATACGCTGGCACCACTTGATAAACTCTTGTGTCATTGCGATGTCTTTTATCAGAAGAGCTTGGTACATGTCTTCTGCAATACCCTTAATCAGGTGCGTGATTTTGTCGACCTCAGTCACGTTCGTATTGACTATGTTACACAGAGCCAAAACATTCTCTACGTATGACTGTCGGCTCACCATGTCGTTGGGCCCGGTTCTTCAGTTGTTCTTTCGCCGAGCGGATTTGTCACTGGTGGTCACCAAACGACTTCTTCAGTTCCGTCTGGAACGTTTCCCAGTCATTCATCTTCTCTTCGTTGTTTTCAAACCATTGTTGTGCTGTTCCACCCAGGTAGAAATAAACGTTGGCCAAGCACATTGTATGATCCCACCTGTTGTACTTGGTGACTCGGTCGAACCCTTTTAGCCATTTGTTGGGGTCCTGTCCAGCATCTCCAGAGAACACTGACAGGTATCTGATGTGCAGCTGGCTTACTGCTGGTTTCGTGTCCATGGTTCTTCTAATGATACGGACTTTTGGAAGGATGTACTCGGTATATTCCTTTTAGTCCAGTCAATGAATGCATTGTAGACTGCATGGAATATGCGAGAATTTTTGACTTCAGGACTTTGTTCGGGATAGTTAGGAGGTGAACATACTAAAAGTCACCGCCCCTGGGGGTTGAGCTAAAGCGGGGAGGGGGGTGGAAAGGTACCATTTTTTGGTTTTCCGCTTATATCTCGAAAACGGTCGGCGTTAGGAAAAAATTGTTCCAAGTAAAAATGAAAGACAATTGAATTGGCTATAATATTGTTTCGATACATAAACGTCGAATTCCCAACGGTTTTCGAGATATACGTTACTGAAAATCGACAATTTCGGAAAAAAATCACCTTTACCTCACTAATTTTGTGAAACATTTACTTCTAGTGACTCACTCGATCGTTTCACAGAAAATTTGTCAGAAAGAAAGTTGTAGAGCATTAAATTTCCTTAAATTTTATATGCACGTTTGCTACCTTATCTTCAGCCAATCAGAAGTTACATCATGTATAAGATGTGCTCTTAGTTTCGATGTCCCTCCAGAAATGAGTGTTTTGAGGGGCTGTGACGTTTTTTACCTTATGAAACGTGCTAGCATGGTAAATAACAACAGTTTAATAATGACAAGAAGGTACTTGCAATTGAAACAATACATTTTTTTATAATTTTATCTTTTATGATAATAGTATGAATCATAACAAAGTATTTACAAGCACTGAACGTGATTCAAAATGAAAAAGTGCATTCAACGCAACATCGTTTTTTCTGAGGCGGACGAGCTAAGGCTCATTGTCGTCTGCAGTGGACATGTCAAGGTCGTCAGTACCTAACGCCCGGGAGAGGTTTAACGATGGGGAAGCCCCACGACGATCATTGAAGGCCTGTCACTGACTGGAGGGTAGAATGGAGTGTTCTCACTCACTTCTTACTTCAGTTCACTTCAAAAGTTCGCCAACCGCAGAGAAAGTTTGTGTGTCAGCTTTTCGAGATGTTTTATTTATTTATAAGAATGTTGACTTTGTAATTCGCGCAATGGCTACTCGGAGTTTTGTATGTAATGAAACAATAGATGGACCAGGTGTTTCCACAGTGACAAAAAAAAAAAAAAAAAAAAAAAAAAGGAATACTATCACTCATCAAAGCTAGAATAGAAAGGGGAGATAGCAATGGCTCATCTTTAGAACGTCTGGAAATCCTTCTGTTTCATACTGAATGTCGAAAAAATTACATCAGGCTGCATAGGTTATGTTAGATTTTTGAAGACCAGTTGTCTTGGGAGAGGTTGTACTGTGGTCTTTAACGGGTACTCTAACACATCAGAGAGCATAAAAGCAGCTGATCAAAGTCGGCAATATCATCTCAGGAGGTGTGGGGAAATGAATGTCAGTCTAGAAACTAAAAATTACAGTGAAGCAAGAGGATTTCCTGTCCAAATTTAACAATAAGTATCAGCTGATAAACCTGTTGATGCAACTACAGAAAAATGGGATAAATGGCATTCAAGCTTCAGGTGATTCTGACGTTGATATTGTGGAGACAGCTATCAACAGATAAAATAATTCCTCGGTTGCCATTATTGGAGAGAGTGTCGATTTAGCTGTTCTCTTAATAGCAAAATTTGCAACTGATTGTAACATTCTGTTTGTAGAAGCAGGAAGAGGAAAGGTTAAGACGTGTTTATATTGCCGCGAGAGACCACAAACACCAACTGCCGGCGTGGCGCAATTACCTCCAGGACATCTCGTACAATTCCGCCGGCAGCAGCTCCATTCCACCAAGTTGGGATTGATCTTTTAGGGAGGTTCCCGAAGTCGACAACCGGTAACCGTTGGATAATAGTCTGCACTGACTACCTCACACGCTACGCTGTCACCAAACCTGTGCCGACTGCAGAAGCTCCAGAGATCGCAAAATTCCTTGTAGAAGACATTATTTTGAAGCATGGACCACCATGTGTCATGATATCCGATCGTGGAAAAGTATTCCAGTCAAAACTGGTATCAGAGGTAATGTCACGGTGCAACATTGTCCACAGAATGACAACTGCATACCATCCTCAGACAAATGGTCTTACGGAACGTTTTAACAAAACGTTAGCCGACATGCTGTCGATGTTGAGCAGAAGGATTGGGATACAATACTACCAGTCATGACATTTGCTTATAATACTGCAAGACAAGACACCACAGGCTTCACTCCGTTTTTCCTGCTCCATGGCCGTGAAGCTGTGACAGCAATGGATACGCTGTTCCTGTTCCAACCGGACGACACTCAGGATTACTATGTTAAACAGCTCATCACCAGGGTCGAAGAAGCAAGACAGTTGGCTCGCATACGGACACTGGACGCCCAGGAGAAGGACCGTCAGCGGTGTAACGACAAGCACCGACCTGTTGTGTACAGCCCAGGAGATCTGGTATGGATTTTTACCCCTGTACGGAAGGTTGGACTGTCAGAAAAGTTATTGAAGCGATACTTTGGTCCGTATCGTGTCATACGCCGCCTGTCAGACGTCACGTACGAAGTTGAGGATTATGAGCCGTCGCCGAAACGTCAAAAACGAAGAGACATTGTTCACGTCCTGCGCATGAAGCCTTACTATGATCCTGAAGAGCAGGTAGACGACAATGGCTTCTTGTTCAGGGACTTTAAGGGCGGTAATGTTCCTGATGAAGCATGACAGGAACGTCTGTCGTCGATAATCGCAGAGAAGGGAAGGATTCTCTTGAACTGTCATACAGAGGACCCATGACACGGTCAAGATCCAGGACATTGGAGCTGGGTCCACAGGGATCATAACAGCGGGTCGCTGTTTCTCCAGGAGAGGGAGCAATGCCGCGAGAGACCACGAACACCAACTGCCGGCGTGGCGCAGGGGATAGCATCACGGACTGCGGAGCAGAAGGTCGCTGGTTCAATCCCGCCCACTGGCAAAAATTTATTTCTTTGTAATTTACAATTCCAGAAGCTTCTACATCTTTCTTATGTTCACTTGTAAATTCTACTTGTTTCTTATGTTAACTGTTCTTCTAATTTCTGGTAAATTCTGTCTATGTATAAATAGCAGAGCACTCTGCCTGAGAGGCAGTCAGTGCTGCGTGTATGTTGAGTTCGTAATAAACGTGCTTTCAGTATAAGTGCTGTGTTTAGTTGCCTTCAAAGTCAAGCCTACTTCCATTGCAACGTGACAATATTCTTCACAATAGCTGCAGCAGGAATTGAAAATGAAGGATAACGCATACATTTACAGACTGTGACACAATAACCATAGCGTATTGCAATAGTATAGTGGAGTTTGACAAAATGCACCAGAAGCCCAAAATCATACAACATGCTGCTGAGATATTTGCCAACAGTTCTTCTTTCCCTGACTCCATTGAGATAGCGGGAATCACGAATCATGATATGGAGCTTCAGCCACCACAGAATCCCTCAACGAGTTCCGCTACAAATCATGTATAAAAGAAACTGGGAACATGAAGCCTAATCTCTCAACTCTCCCTTCAGCTGAAGGAGCTGTTAAGCAGCATGCATTCCGAACGTACCACCAAGTACGCCTTTGGTTAGGAGAGGAACCTAAAAGGAGCGCCGAATTGAGGTTGGAATTGCAAACTAGTTCGAAACTCTCAGAGTTAGCTGCTGCCCCTGACGAAATCTTGATGATTTTTTGTCGATGCACGAAAGGATGTGACTGTGGCAGATGTAGTTGCAGAAAAGCGTTATTACACTGCTCTGTTACACGCCTGAACTGCAAGGGCAACTGCAACAACGGAGTCTAAATATTAATTCAGGATCGTGATGACGACAGTGACATAGGGGCTCTACCAATCCCGTTGGACGAAGTCTCCACTACTGATGAAGATGAACCTTTCCTCCTCAGAAAAACTAAACTTTGAATGAACTTATTTTTCATCCTGAATCACTATCAGTGTTTCTAAGAACTTTCCTTGTATATTATAGAAATAAAAGCTACAATTATGAAAAGGTTTCAATTGCAAGTACCTCCTTGTCATTATTAAACTGTTGTTATTTACCATGCTAGCACGTTTCATAAGGTAAAAAACGTCACAGCCCCTCAAAACACTCATTTCTGGAGGGACATTGAAACTAAGACCACATCTTATAAATGATGTAACTTCTGATTGGCTGAAGATAAGGTAGCAAACGTGCATATAAAATTTAAGGAAATTTAATGCTCTACAACTTTCTTTCTGACAAATTTTCTGTGAAACGATCGAGTGAGTCACTAGAAGTAAATGTTTCACAAAATTAGTGAGGTAAAGGTGATTTTTTTTTCGAAATTGTCGATTTTCAGTAACGTATATCTCGAAAACCGTTGGGAATTCGACGTTTATGTATCGAAACAATATTATAGCCAATTCAATTGTCTTTCATTTTTACTTGGAACAATTTTTTCCTAATGCCGACCGTTTTCGAGATATAAGCGGAAAACCAAAAAATGGTACCTTTCCACCCCCTTCCCCGCTTTAGCTCACCCCCCCCAGGGCCGGGGACTTTTAGTATGTTAGGGATAGTTAGGAGGTGAATAAAGTCCTGAAGTCAAAAATTCTCGCATTTCCATGCACTCTACACCCCTCTTTTGAGCACTCATTGACTGGACTATTTATTCCAGTTTTAGTCCGTGTAAGCAACGGCTTTTACATTGCCTAATCGGAGCCACAGTGATGCAGCTGTTGCACATTGTTGTAACAGTATAATTTATTACTGACAAAGGCTCAAGTGAGAGCTACATCATAACTAAGGCACGCCTCGCACACCACGTGCTCACCCGGTTGTGACAGTGCTACGGCGCCATCGTGCGGACTCGGCCTTGGCCTCTCTTTCATATGCCACAGACGGACGGGATGCGGCTTGCAGTGGCGCACTCCAACATCCCTTCCCTCTTCTGGGAAGCCGATACCACAGGTGGAGGCAGACGATGGCTGGCGATGCTGGATCATCGCGGCCACAGGGGATGCCCACATGACCCTGCGGCGGGGGCGACCGCGGGAGTGGGGGTTGGCCGGAGACGGTGAGTGCCTCCATCACCTCATCTGCATCTGAGGGGATGTCATCAGCATGTCGCTGCATGGCCGACTTGTCCGGGGGCACATAGGGGTGGAAGTGCCCAGACCAGCGATGACCAGGTCAGGGCAGGGTCCCCACTAGCACAGGTGACAGTTGTGGAGAGGCTGGTCGCTTCTCAACATCGCCACTGGCGATAGACGCCTCCCCTGCCCACACTCCCACCACCACCGGTGCAGGAGACGACACAGCTGCGTCCATAGCAGGACCCAACCATGCAGGAGGTGGGGGCGACGGAGGGGTACCAGCCGTTGCTTCGACCTGTGGGGGGAGAGGCCGCATCTCGACGTCGTCATCGACGTCCGACTGTTGGCATTGTGGACGCCCGTCTGTAGTGCCCCTTTCCCATACCTCATCGAGCGTTAGCTCCAAGAATGTAGCAGAGGCCGCCGTGCATGAGCCGTCGGTGGGAGGATGCTGATGTCAGATGGATGCCTCTCTCGACCTCCGAAGCTACGGAGGGGTAACCAAGAGGCACAGGCTTGAGATCTGAAGGTGGTGGGGTGGGGCCCCAACTAGGACATAGTTGGTTGAGATGTCGGGAGATTGTCACCCCGTCTGCGTCTACCATGCATGTCTACCGACCACGTGAACAGTGCACTACCCCTGGCGTCCACCCTGGGCGTTGGCCAAAGATGCATGCCCAGACAGGGGGGCCTGGTGCGTAATGCCGAGGGTCTGCAGACACCTCAGTTTGGGTCTCCGGGCACAGTATGTGCAACAGTGTCTGGCACTGACAGCCGTGGAGGACCTCCGCCAGGCTCCGACTATTAATTGGTGTTGTCCGATATGTACTAAGAAATAAGGGGAGTTCCACCTCAGCAGATGACTTTTCCAACCACTTACGAAGTTGTGATTTAAAAGTACGCACTATACGCTCTGCCTCCCCATTGGATTGGGGGTGGAAAGGAGCCAAGGTGAGGTGGGAACTACCATTATTAGAGCAGAAGTGTTGCAAATAATACGAAATGTATTGTGGGCCATTATGAGAGACAAGCGTCCGGGGAAGTCCTTCAATAACACAGATCTGTTCCAGGGCTCTGACCACATCTTCCGCCTTAGTGGAACGCATACGCACTACATACGGAGAATTGATCAGTGCAACTACCACCACGAACCACACTGAATGACAGAAAGGGCCGGCCAAGTCCATATGAATGCAGTTCGAGGGGTGCTCCGGAGTACGCCACAGGGAGATAATGCTCCGGGGAACAGCTTGCTGGTTAGCACATTGAGAGCACGTAAGAACCAACTGCTCAATGATGGCATCAATACCTGGCCAATAGACAAAACAGCATGCAAGCACCTTCATGCGTGTTATACCCCAGTGACCCTGATGTAACAGAGTTAACATACGAGCCCGTAAGTTGGACAGAATAACGACACGAGGCTCATCGAAATCGGTACTGAGGAGGAGGACACCATCGATGACGGACAGCTGGTGTCGAAGCTGGAAATAGGTACGCAGAGAGCCAGCCTCTTTGGTGGACAATCGCTCAGGCCACCCAGCGTTGACACGCTTAAGCACCTCACGCAGCACACGGTCCCGACAGGTGGCTTGTACGACTCAATTGGCCACAATCGGAAGTCTCTCAACAGCATCGTTCAAAAGTTTGTCAATCTGAAAAATCTCCATTTCATCTTTATCGAAGGGCCCATGGGTAGACGGAACTAGCTGTCGGTATTGACATGGTGCGACGAGGGCCAGTAATGAATTTCGTAGTGATAGGCACTCAATAACAGAGCCCAAAGCTGGAGACATTGCGAAGTCCGGTCTGGAAGATGAGAAAGCGGACCAAATAGGATTCTGTATTATCACCAGAGGCGTCGCCCATAGGCTAGAGGAAACTGGTTCGATGATACCCAAGCCGTGCAACTGACCCAACTCGTCCTTAACCGCCATGCGCAAAGCAAAAGGAATCGGCCAGATGCAACAAAATTTGGGAACCACTGTGGGGTTGATTGTGATGTGAGCCTTGTACCCAAACTCACGGCAGTCGAATCCAATTCATTAAACGGTATGGAGCCAGACACAAGATGAACTGCATTGTGAACACTGAAACCAAATGCCGTGAATGCATCCAGGCCAAAGATGTTCTCTGAAGCCACACTTGTTATGGCCAAAAACGTGACAGCGTACACTACGTGCTGGTACTCCACGTCAATCGTAAACTGACCGAGCACTAGAATTGGCTGTTCATCATAGCCGACCAAACGACAAGAAGTTTCAACAAGAGGTGGCTTCCCAAGCAAATACGATCCAAATTTACGAGAGAGACAGAGGCACCAGTGTCAACTTGTAAATGGAACGGCCGATTTTGAATAAGAAGTGTGACATAAATATTTGAAGAAGTGGCCTATTCCTGTCCAGGTGCAGTAGAAAGTTTACTTCAATTTGGGGTTTCTCAGAATATGGCGGCTGACCGCATGCAGAAGTCCAAGAAACAGCCGCGATGTTGCATTGTTTATGGCAGGACGCACACCGCGTGCAGTGGAAGGGGCAGCACAGTCGACCATGTGCATGAAAACAATCTGGACAAGAGGAAAAGTCACGTCGTCGGAATGGAATGGCTGAAGGTAATCATGAAGAAGATGAAGACGACGAAGAGGAGGGCAAAGAACGACGCCTTCGGGGGCGTGAGGACTGTACCGCCGCCACCTCTACCATTTCCTCAAACTGATCCGCTTCCGCCTTAGACACCTCAAAAGCCTGTGCAATAGACAGAACCTCATCAAGGGTGGGATCCTGTAACCACAAAGCCTTGCGACGCACAGCCCTATCACGAGCTGAACGGACAACAACGTCACGAATTAATGAATCTGCATACAATTTGCACACGCAAAACCATTGGAAACAGATATCTCGACGGGCTCCGACAGCGGAGCTAGTTTTCACAGTAAACGAAAAGAATCGGGCTCGAACCATGACAAGAAGAAAGACTTTCGTAAGTCATGATCCATGCTGCTGCTATAGATGTCGCATGTAGAATTACCAGTCTTCCTTAGACGCTTAGAAATCCGGAAATGCTGGTGGAGTGGGGGGGGGGGCATTAGGCCTGGGGCGAATTTATTCATGGAGAGCTTCGAGGAGAAGGTCCTGGAACACTTGTTTCTATCGCTATGTTGACAATATGTTTGTTGTCTGGCCTCATGGACGGACAGCATACGCAAGCTTCTCCAACACCTAAACTCGCTGCACCCCAACATACAGTTCACAATGGAGATGGAACAGGATGGCACCCTTTCTTTTTTTTATGTCCTAGTGAAACGGACACCTGATGGTAACCTGGGACACAGCGTGTACAGGAAGCCCACACACATCGATTTGTACCTTCACGCCTCTAGCAGCCATCATGATTTCCAACATGAAGGCATTCTACGCACGCTAGTCCACAGGGCACGAGCAGTCTGTGACGAAGACAGTCTGTCAGCTGAGCTGGAGCACATTGAGAAGACCTTCAGAAGAAATGGATACAACACCAGGCAGATAAAACGTACATTCAGACAGACCGTTTGGAGGCAACAGCACGAAGATCAAATAGAAGAGTATAAATCGCTGGCATACATCCCATTCGTCGGAAACACCCCCAGAAAAATTGGCGGGATCCTAGGGAGACACAATGTTAAATGTGTATTTCAACCTCCGGCAAAAACCTTGACGCTACTAGGTTCTGTTAAAGACGATTTGGGACTTCAGAAACCAGGCGTTTACTAAATCCCTGTCAATGCGGCAAGTCATACATTGGGGAAACCGTATGCATGGTAGAGGAGAGGTGCCGCGAACATAAATGCCACACAGAACATCGCCATTACTCGAAATCAGTCGTGGCAGACCATAGTATAAGAACTGGCCATACTATGGATTATGAGAACACTAGAATTTTAAAGCAGTCCTCCTCCTCCTTCTGGGACTGCATCATCAAAGAGGCCATTGAAATCAGGGTAAAAGATAATTTAATTAATTAAGACAGTGGCCTACAGCTAAGTCAGGGAAGGAATCCTGCTCTGGACCTAGTTAAGAAGAAGCGCCCCCGGCCTGTGACCTCCGCACCCGACGGCGACAATGCAATTACTGGAGACGCCAGCTCTGCAGGGGGCCCCCGTTCCCCCACCACCGCCTACGGCGGCCGCGCTGACCACCGGCGCAGGAGAGAAGTGGAGGGGTAATGCCTATATATACGACACTAACAGGAAGAGCATGACATTCGTCAGGGACCACCTGAAGATGGTAACATGTCCGTTTGCCGAAATATCGTGGAGAAATTACGACATGACCTGGCCGGACACCTGACAACTCTTTAAATTAGAAATACACTGGGAAAATATCAGATCACACATCAAGTATCCCTATGGGCAGGAGATGCTACAACAGATGAAGCTGTTGGACAACCTATGGAACAATAAGGAGCACCTGCTCTCCTCGCTTGCATTTCTACTCAGATGTCGAGACGGTGCCATCATACCACCTTTCGCCAAGATATCCCACCACATAAGGACTGCGGCGGCGATCCAGATCACAAGACGAGCCAGCTTGGCACTGGTGAGGGAGAGAATTCATCACACCCGCAGCTATCTGGACGCCACCTCAAAGGAGCTATTGGACGTCCATCTCAAGATAGCCTCAACTCTCTCTCTTAAATCCTGGGAATGGGTTGATGCTGGCACCTGGTCACAGGCAGAGCGTTCGAAAAAATGCCACTACCAGACAGATGTCGAAGTTTGAACGCCTTGCAACATGACAAAACACTACCCAAGAACCAACCAGACGAACTGTGATCAACCTCACAGGAAGAGCCATCAGTGACACAGCCATGTCAGTGCTCGAGAGAGGCCTCGTCTTCGCACCGACTCTGACGCATCTACCGATTGTGGACATAATAAGCAGTGTGGAACAGGCCACGCACGCTCTATCAGCCAGTGAGGCCGAAGAGATACGCCATGATACGTGTCGTGCGCTGACCAGGGCCACATTGCTGAAGAGTAATCTTTCTAAGGCAGAGAGAAAAGCCATCTGCGTGTTACACAATGACCCTGAACTAGTTGTCCTGCCTGTGGACAAACGGAACTCAACGGTACTACTCCTGTACACAGAATATAAACAGAAAGTGTACGAACTTCTGGACGACACAGCATACAGGAAATTCGAAGGAGATCCGACAAGTTGCATTCAGAGAAGAACCATCGAACTCCTGTGCGGCACTTTTGATGCAAAAACAGTCAAGAAACGTCGACCGTGGGCTGCTGCAGCGCTGCAACTATGTGGGCTACTAACGGTACACAAAAGTAACGTCCCATTGCACCCGACAGTCAGTAACATAGGAGCAGCAACATATGGACTGGCCAAACATCTGACTGTTCTTCTGAGCCCCCATGTGGGGAAATGCAAGCACCACGTTCGCAATTCGACTCATTTTATAAAGCATTTAAAAGAACTCCACCTCCAGGCTAGCGACCTACTAGTAAGTTTCGAAGTAGCGTCGCTCTTCACCAGGGTACCACTGAAGGACTCATTGCAACTGATAAGCAAGATATTCGACACTAACCTAACAAAGCTCTTTGAGTTTGTACTCACATCTACATATTTCCTGTTTGATGGAAATTATTACGAACAGACAGACGGCGTCGCCATGGGGTGTCCCCTTTCGCCAGTTGTGGCGAATTTCTTTATGGAGAGCTTCGAGCAGAAGTCACTGGAACAAGTGCGCCTAAAACCGACTTGTTTCTATCGCTACGTGGACGATTTGTTTGTTGTCTGGCCTCATGGATGGACAGGTTACGCACGTTTCTCCAACACCTGAACTCGCTGCACCCCAACATACAGTTCACGATGGAGTTGTATTTCGACCTCCGGCAAAAACCTTGATGCTACTAGGTTCTGTTAAAGACGATTTGGGACTTCGGAAACCAGGCGTTTACCAAATCCCTGTTAATGTGGCAAGTCATACATTGGGCAAGCATACGCACAGTAGAAGAGAGGTGCCGTGAACATAAACGCCACACAGAACAACGCCAGTACTCGAAATCAGCCGTGGCAGACCATAGTATAAGAACTGGCCATAGTATGGATTATGAGAACACTAGAATTTTAAAGCAGTCCTCCTCCATCTGGGATTGTGTAATCAAAGAGGCAATTGAAATCAAGGTAAAAGATAATTAATAAAGACAGTGGCCTACAGCTAAGTCAGGCATGGAATCCTGCTCTGGACTTAGTTAAGAAGAAGCGTCTCCGGCCTGTGACCTCCGCACCCGACGGCGACGGTGCAAGTACTGGAAATGCCAGCTCTGAAGCGGGTCCCATTCCGACACCACCGCCTCCGGCGGCAGCGCTGACCACCAGCGTGGAGGGGGTAACGCCTATATATACGACACTGATATACGACACTGACAGGAAGAGCACAGTATTCGTCAGGGACCACCTGAAGATGGCAACGTGTCGGTTTGCCAAAATATCGTGGAGAAATTATGACATGACCTGGCTTGACACCTGAGAACTCTTTAAATTAATGTATCTCTTTTCCCAACAAACGGCTCAGTACATACATACAGTACTAGGAACATACATGATCTACACGAGAACTTAAAAGCGCTTACTTTAGTTCAAAAATGGGTCCAGTACTCAGGAACACACATTTTGAATAATTTATCGCCAAGTATAAAAAATTTAGCTAGAAATAAAGATCAGTTTAAGAGGAGCCTAAAAGACTTTCTAGTGGCCAACTCCTTCTCCATTAGTGAATTTCTAAATTGTACCAAATGTTGCATGTATCGGTATTTATACTATATTAGTATTATTATATTATCAGCTCAATAAATAAATAAATAAAAATAAAATAAAAAATGTATGTATCTGGATTGATATTAGTATTATCTATTATTCAGCTTGTAAATTTTGGTTTTTTGACATGTTCGACATCCATGAGGATCTCCTCAACATGGATCTACAAAACAAAATCTAATCTAATCTAATGTAATAAACATATTCTGCGGATTTGTTTTTGTCACAATAACTTTTAACGTTAGAAATTCGCCTGTGTATACTGTGTTGATATTCGTATGTTTTGGTTGACTTTCAGTTGTTCTCCAGTTGAATGGCAGTGGATTTGAGTAGTGTTTGTTTTGTCTGTGTGCTATGTTTGTGTGTGTGTGTTGTGTGTGTGTGTTAGCTGTCTGTGTCATCTTTTCTGTACAGTTCATTTAATGGCTTAAATAATGTATTTTTGCATAGTGTGGTGTACTCATTCATGACTGACTTTCCTTCTGCTATTGCTTTTTTTATGTGATAGTTTTCTTCTATTGTTAGTTTGTGGCATAGGTTATGGAGTGATTTTAGTATCTTGAAGTCTGTTTCTATTTTGGTTGGGTAATGATTGTCTGGTGGTCTGCAAATGTGCTACGGGAACTGTGACTTTTTAGTGCTCTGAGATGTTCTGAATATCTGGTATTGAAATTCCTAAAAGTTTGTCCAATGTATACTGATTGACATGTATTGTTGCAGTTAATTGTGAAGTCAGTAGTGCAGGTACTGCCAAGGAGCAAAAAACTATTTGCCGCCAGAAGGAATAGAACCTGTGAACCTGTCAATAAAAATTCCATCTCTTACTGCTGATCCAAACACCGCTTTCTAAACAGACTCTCTCAGGGACAGTTGATAAGGTGCATATGGTTATAGATCCGTATCGAAATTCCTTTTATTTCCTAAACGCTTAGTCATCTGGAGTTTCCACTTGGTGCACTTCCATATGCCACCATGCCCTACATGTACCATAAATTTGGACGAATTTGGTAAGGAAGAGTAGGCGTCCTCTCCCTGTAAGTTCTCTATACAGTGTGTGAAATTAGTCTTCATACAAACTCTACAAAAGCATTTTCTTAACCCCTATTCATTTTCCTTGCCTTTACTCCAGGTTCACATGGTGAGCAACGTCAATAACGTCACTGGACGTTAAATCCTGAGCTTCCTTAGGTCACGAACAACTAAACTGGTTGGTCGCATTCACATATGGTAGTCGCCATGATTATGCAATGCTGCCACTAGATGTCAAGCACAACAAATACATGATGAAGCTCTGTATAGGGAAAGTATGGCCAGCCTGCCAGCGGCAGCCGTGCCGGGCCTATTACACTGCTGCATACGCACCGACCGCTACAACATTTCCAGAGCTTAACAATACTTATCAAACGATTTTGAAAAAAACTGTCCAATGAAAAAATTTCACTTTTTCCGGTGTTATAGTGTAATATATTAGCTCGATAATTATCTATTCATTATTACGTATAGTTTCCATGTTACATCAAATTAAGTAAACTACTGCGCAAAATTTTGAAGAGTTTGCAGAGGAAAAATCGCATTGCGTAGACTTTGCATATGGTTGATTTTAGCACAAACAATGCTGCGTATGAAATGTAGGTAAGATATCGAAATTTTATTTAAAGTTGATAGCAGATCGATAACTTTTCATTCTCGAGTTACAGGGTGTTATAAACGATGGACAGATGCGGAAGCTTTGCGTAGTTATGTCCATGCAGACCTGGTGGCTCTATGAAATACTTACCATCCAATTTTAAGAAAACTGCTTGGTTTGTGGCTCCAGATCTAAAGAGTTCACCAATAAATTGAGACTGACCTGTACCGCAGCCATCTATTCGAATAGACTGCGACATGTCATCATTGGAGCATAGTGTAAATGAAGGAAACCATTTAGATTACTGATAAGTCTTTGACGAGTATTTTCTTGCGTATTATGTACTTATATCTTACATGATCTATGACAACTGCAAGTAGATGCCCACTACATGAGTTTTACCAAAAAGAGAAATTAAAGGTGCCTTTACAACGCCAATTACATTTGAATGTCTAATATTAGTCTTGTTTCAATTCCATGTTTCACGTAATGATACACATGAAAAAGAATGAGAAAAGCTTGCTTCAGGAACTATATATTAATTTCATATCCTAACGAGAATCGAGTTCATTCACTAATATGTTCAAAATTTGTATGTTTTCGGCAACTACTCGCAGATAAAACCAACGCCGTGTGAATGATTTAACCTCACGACATTATTCAGGAATTTTCTTCACAAATTTATTCAAGTTAAAATTATATAGATATCTGATGCGTGATCTATTTGTCAGTGAATCTTTAATCTATTAATTTATGTTATGAATTAGTAGAAGAACAGAAGGTCGCTTCTGGGCTCCTAGTTTTCTATGATGACTTTCATCAGTCAGACTGTTCACCTTCCTGCATTTCTGATAGCTTTTTGGAAGTACCGGTACCTACTATAATGTTTACCTCCCTTCTTCGCTTCTTAAGAACACCCAAAAGTACAACACTGTGGCATTATTCAAACCCAAACATACGAAATTCACAAGACGTCTCATGGCAACCAAGCAACATGTAGAACCAAGATGGCGGAAAGAACCACGTTACTCGATTTCAGCCAATCACGAGCCGCAGACGTCGGCAAGCGGCGCGGAAAAGGATGGCCATACTTTCCTTATACAAAGCTTTAACACGTGGCGCGAAAGTAACTGCAGCACACATTAGTCATTGTCGGACTAGTTACAGGTCACGCACTTTTTCGTGGCCCCTCTGTGATCGGCGGAATTCGGCTGAATTCGTGTGTCTACGGAATGTTTAAGCTCTCTACCAATCTTACCTCGTAACAGCATTGTACACCGTAGATATCGTCAATGTATTGTTGATTTGTGTTTGGTATTGATTATTGTCTTCCACTTTGTTATTTGCTAAAATAAGTCCACATACCCTGACGATTTCTTTTAGAAAAAGGAATGCTGTCCTTGAAAGTGGTGTGAGGAATGTTAATTCCGATTTTTATTCATTTACGACAATAAAAATAGGCAGAAACCATTGCTACACCTACTTAATAAATCTCTAAAAAGTATTAATATTTAGTAGATATACGTTCCAGTTTTCTATTACTCAAACATTAAAGTGAAAATTTCGTGTTTCATCGGTGACGCTTTAACCCCGTACACATATGTTGTTTCTTTTAAAACCTGTAAGCTACAGGCCATAAGCTGGCGGCACTGGGAAAAAGAGGCGGGGCTTGTTCTAACAGCCAATGCGCTACGAATTGAATGCAAGGCTTTGCTCCCAACATTCTTCTCTCAGGGGCTACGTTTCAGAGCATGATCTGTACACACTCTGTGTATGTGTGCTGTTTCATGAGACAATACGTAACATAAACGTGTACATAAGTGATTATCGCATGGCATATAATATGAATATTGAATACCTATTACTTGATTGTGTCACAGTGATTTAATGGATACGGCCATGTGTTGTCAGTGTTCAAACCTATTTACTGTCTAATAATTTTACTTATTTTCATTTCAATGCCACGTTTTCTGTCGTCTGGAAAGCGTAATAAAATGTGAATAATTTTTAATGATAATGACATTTTAGTTTTGTATTGGGTATTGTGTGAAAGTCTTTTGGATACAGGCACATGAAATGACTTGTGTACACCAATAACAGCTACTGGAGAATAATTCCCACTTTTGACTGGCGAGAATAGCGAAACGAAATATTGCTGCAGATTAAAGTGATGTTGATTTGCCATGAAGTTTCATTAATAGACTAGTATAATTCGTACATGATTTCGCCACAGAAGGAAGGCATTATTGGGCATTAGCCTCACACATAGGAGGTATAAAATACCCAGAAAATGCATCTGTAGTTGACCTGCAGAGCTTTCTGCAGATTGTGTATAGAGTTCGGAATATTTACATGCAGTCTTCCAAATTTTTACGATTAGTATTTGCAGAACACTCTGCTGATCAACTGCATGTGCATTTTTCTGCAGTATTTGATATCTCCTCCGTTTTCTGCTAATGCCCAAAAATTTCGTCTTTGTTCCTTCCTTCCGAGGAGAAACGAGTATGTACGAATTTCAGCAACATCATTGATGAAGTTTCTTGGCAGATAAATGTCAATTAATTGTGCAAGAAAATTTCGTTTCACCAAGTAGACTACTCCCTTGAAGAGTGTAGATTCGCATCTATTCATTATAATTTCCATTTCACAGTAAATGTAGTGGCCTACTGAAATAGAAGTAAGTGAAGTTACCAGAACGCAGTTTTGTACACGTTACCTATTCATTGCAAATAAATTCTCGTCGTTTAGCCACCAGTACAAGCCATGGTTTTGAGAAAACAAGATATGTTCATAAGCTGATTAGACGTGATAAGCACTTGTATTTATGTTTATCGAGCCGGCCGCGGTGGCCGAGGAGACTGAGGCGCTCCAGTCACGGGCTGCACAGCCACTACGGGCGGGGGTTCGAATCCCCCCTCGGGCATGGATATTTGTGCCGTCATTAGTCTTAGTTAGTTCATAAGTAGTTTGTATGTGTAGAGACTGATGACCCCGTAGTTAAGTCCCATAGACTTTACAAACATTTGAACATTCATGTTTATCGAAGAAAAGTTAATAAAGCGTACTGTCTGACCCGACAGCAAACACATACCTGAGTGTTTAAGAAATCCGATAACAGCTGAAATCCATCGCACTTATTTTCGCTAATGAAAAACAGAACTCGTCGCGCCTGACGTCTGTGACAGCACTACGTACTTCACGAGCTCAGGATTTAACGTCCTGTGTAACGTCACACACCATCAAAAATCCAGGTGCATTCCCACGGAAAGTCAAGAGGCGACAAAAATAAGGCAGCATCTACTCGTATCTACTTCGACACATAATACAGCTAGTATTTGCCCACAAAAGAGAACGACAAACATTAATGTTAAAGAATTAATCGTAATTTCAATTGCCTCAGACGACGAGAAAAGAGAATAGAAATTCGCATAAGGCAAGCAAAACGAATAGGTCGTAGGAAAATGCTTTTGAAGAGTATGTATGAAGACGATTTTCGCACACTATATAGAGAACTTCAAGGCTACATTTGACAACAAAAACTTCGAAAGGCGAAACGGTTTTTTTAGTTCACTGTCTCTGATAAGCGTGGGGATCAAGAAAACAGCCAAGCAATTTCTCCACAAGAAAAACTGTTATTCTGTTCGAGGTGTGGCTAGTATTTCAGCTTTACCAAGTCCTTGATGATTTTCTCTTCCTATTTTGACGTATCTTGTAGAACAGAATATCTATTTTTAATATTACACACTATAAAAAAACTATACGCTATCAAAAACTGATATGTGAATATTGGCGATTAGTCAATTGTAACTTTAAGGCCATAACTGTGGGCGGTTTTATAATTATGTATTTATGTTGTTTAACATACAGTACCATAAACAGTGGTGTAAGGCAACAGTAAGTAGTGACGATATGTCGGCCTATATTTGCTACAGTTTTTGTCTTGCATAAACTCGTTTCTACTATAATGATACAGTCTGCAATAATTTTGCTGCTCACATCATAGAGTACCACATGGCGGTGAACAAGCTAAATTAATATTTGTACCCAAAGCTCAGTAATGAAATATATTTTAAATGCGAAGAATACAGCTGTGAATGAAAAGCTGCCATTTTGGCAACCACAAAACAAACGAATCCGTAACAGCTAATCACAAGCAGTTGATTAACCATGTGACGTCCACGGCTCCACCATCATTAAGGGGGCGCAGTAAGCGATGCTCAGTAGGAAACGCGTTTTCACTGTTCTAAGAATAGCACTGTATAGTACAGTGCTTTAGTTCTAAGCATGACGTCACTGATCTAGTGCTTTAGTGGGACACCTGAGATTTGGGAGTAAAACAATATGCACTGCTGGCTAGTATCTCGTGTGCATGTGTGTTACGTTTCTGCTGTATTTGAGTAACCCTCTCATTCCCAAATTATGAATTCAGCTTTCGAACAATTAAAATTCAGTGTTTTCTGTATTAATACAGTGCACTAAACATCAAAATACGCGTTTTAAAATTTTTGATCGAACTATTGTTTTCTTATGTCATGTATTTCATACGTAACACAGACGTTTGTATCGAGGTTTTTTTTAACTTGGGACGTTATTTTGTTGATGGTTAACTCTGTTAGATCAATAATGCTAGTATAATATTTGCCACACCACCAAAGACAAGACAATTCACTGCTGAAATAAAATAACATGAACCACACTCACAGCCACGTAAAGATGGCAAAGTAACACCACCTCCAAGACATAAATTAGTGCCTCAGAAGTGGCTACACGCCGTACCAAGCTGCAAAAATGTCGTACTAGAAAAATGTTAATCATCAACAACATTGCGACTTTAAGGACTGATGCACAAAATATGGTACCGGTATAAATCAGCTTTTAATACGTTGTTTTCAAAGACCAACACTGGGAATGAAAAGGTTAAATTGTTTCGCTTCATAGTTTGGAAGTAAGACGTTTATAGTGGAAAATATATTGATTTCACAAGTGCTTGCCACAAATGCTATCTTTTCTACTGTAATTCTTCGAAATACTTCTGTTATTATGTATACAATGCCAGGCTGTGCTATTATGGGTTATAATTCCCATAGCTGGAACACAAAAGTAACTGAAATAAAATAATTTTCCTCGAGATAAAACGTTAAACAAAGTGTGTCTCTCCAAATGCTACAGAAAGGACTCTGTAAACGTTGCACATTCTCCAATACGTTCCCGACATTTCAAAGAAACCGATCATTTAAGAGATTTACAGTCGGAATTGCTTAATTTGCCTCGGAAAAAAAAAAAAGTGTTTCATAGATTCCTATTCTTTTAAAGTCAGCAGTTCATATTATAGACATTCTCGATGTTTGTGATCTGATATGTTACTGACACATAATATGTAAATCTACGATGGAATATAACCCAGCAGTCTTAACTGCAATATTTTACATCAGAGTAGCACTTTGTATTAATGGTAGAAACAAAATCTTTCGTCATAAACTTAATATAAATGCACACTCCGCACTATAGTGAACTAAGCCTGTATAGGCCGTTTGGAGGCGCACAGTCCCACAGTGACGTCACAGTGCTAGCCAGTGGCAGAGCAGAGCGCTTCCTGCTAAACCTTATATTTATTAACCTTGTTCAAACTATTCTTTCAAAGCATACTGACCACCCTGCAAATTGACAATGACACCATGTAAATGCCGCCGCTTAATAGCATGAGAGAATATTTCTGATGGTGATATGGCCAGAATGAAATATCATGTATCACATACAAGGTTAGAGATTTGGATGATATCTTAGCAAATTGAAAATAACTAAAGTTAGAGATTTATTAATTGATATACACGTATTCCCTCCTCAGTCACAAATGTTTATTTCTTTATTTGTTGTCCAATGCGTTTCTGAGCTACAACTAAATTTTCACAAGCTAATAGGAGTCACATTTTCTTCAGTTTATCATCTACCTCAAACAGAAATTAAGTTAGTAGATTTAACGAGAATACTAGAAAATGTGAGATACCTAGAATATCTTTACTAGCTAATAAACAGACTTGTTCTATTTTCTCGCATAATAAACCATTCTGTATTTAGATATTTACAATGTTCTTTTTATATAAGATTTACATTGAATATTACATAGAAATGTAAACATGGCACTTTCATACATTGCAACTATAAAATTTAATGGGTTAAGAAGTCACTACCAGTATCTTTTAAGTATTGGTGGTATGCAGTAAGGGCGACCAGCCAAAATCAAGTAAAAAAGAGGAAAAACAGCTTCAAAAAGGAGGACAAAGTAAAAAACAAGGGCACACCAAAACCTATGTTCGAATTTAATAAATCAGTTTATTATTAATAGACAGAACACACGTTCCATGACAAATATTGATACTTCCCTGAAGATCCAATTTTCCTGCAGAAGTTTAGGCTTGCTTATCAGATAGTTGTAAAAAAATACTCATGAACATTCATTTAAATTTTGTTGAACCATCGACATACTTTTAACAGATTCAAGGTTCAACTTATTCCTGTCATTAGTCCACTGTGTCGTAAAAAGTGAAAATATTCTTTCTGCATTTGCATTGAGCTCTGATATACTGAAAAAGTATTCAGCAAATTTTAAGGCTTCTGAATGACAATGACCAGACTTACTTTCACAAAAAATTAAAAGAAAGAATATTATTCATTTTTTGCTACAAGGTAACAAAAATGTTTAAATGTTTGTAAATCTATGGGACTTAACTACTCTGTTCATCAATCCCTGGGCTTACAAACTACTTAAACTAACTTATGCTAAGTACAACAAATACAACCTTCCCCAAGGGAGGATTCGAACCTTTGACAGTGAGCAGCAGTGCACTCCACAGCAAGATGTCTTGGAACACTCAGCCAATCCACTGGAGCTACAAGGTAACCCACTAAATTGGGGATCATTACTATTTTGTTTCAGAAATTGTCAGATATTTTTTAAATACACTTGGTTACCATGAACAGCAATTTACACTCACAAGTCATACGTGCACAACATGAAACCTTTAATGCCAACTGCCAAGCCAGGAAAATGTGAATTCTGATTTGTAGATAAGGTGAAATAGTCAACAATCCGAAGATTGGTTTGAACACCACAGTGCTTTACTAGGCATGGTCCTGTTTGGAGGTGGTATGCCGTTGCCTTCCTCCGACCTTCGAACTGACTTCCCCAGCCAGTTATAGGGGAACCTACAGTGTAACATGGGTTCCGAACCACGGTGCTAATCGGTATTTTTCACATGAGCAGTACTACCAGAGGTGAAAGAAGTGAAAAGTGAAAGATAAAAATCCTAGGACCTGGTGGGGATTGAACCCGCGACCTGTGGATTTGTAGTCTGGCACTCTACCACTGTGCAACCGAGGCGCACCGGAGTGGAAATTATACATAACCAATATTTGGACTCGCTTATGTGTCAATCGAGCTGTCACCTGTAGCACTGCCTTAGTGGTTATTTATCAGGAACGCAGTTCCCAGAGATGAAGTATTTAATAAAAGAGCAATAGAAAGCGACTTACTGTAAATATAATTTTATTAAGCTGGCCTTTGCAAAAAAGGAGGACACTGTAAAAATCTGCCGGGACCCTGGACAAAGAACTAACAAGAAGCCCTGTCCAGATTACTCCAGATGTCTGGTCTCCCTAGTTGTGCCTAATTATTAGGAGTTATAAAACTGAAGATGACTTATTACTAGAAGGGTGAGCGAATCCCAGTGTGTCATTTTTAACAGACATTATCTTAAGTTACAAATTATGTCAAGTTACAAATTTATCGCACAGTTCCTGTTTGGAGTGGATGAAAATTTGATGTATTTTGAACATTTCATTCGCTTAATGTGTTCAAATAACTTCAATAGAAGAAGAGTTCCTCGCATATTGAAAATTCTGTAACGTCGTCAGAAAGTGCATGTTCAGAAACTGTCAATATATCCTCTTAATAACTTATTGCCCCAAATGAAACCCCCTAAGAAAATGAAGTGTAGTTCTTAAAGATTATGTTGATGAAAGTTCCGCTTTTATGCAGTGAGTAGTTTGTGACTGTGAGGGAGTTGAATGAAACACAAGATAATATGTGAGCATCTACTGGGACATGACAACTTCTACAGCTCAGAGAAAAAATTGTGGACAGTACAGCTTGGGTTTATAGGAAACTTGTTATACTGTGTGAATTATGGATCGTTCAACTCGATTTATCAACTTATATTGAGTTGAGGATCATGCTGGTCAACCTGATTTAAGACGTTAAAATTTAGGTTACACTGCCACTTTCTCACTACTGAAACCCGAGTTGATCTGAGTCATCACACCAACCAAACCCGAGCCAGTTAGCCCAGAATGACACCCTGCTGACCCAAGTTGGCCTGTCATGCTGCACAGTGCGAGCGACACCTAGGAGGCAGCAGAAGCACTAATATGCCTGCTAACCTGAGTTACCCGTTAACACAACAAGAGGCCCAACTGACAGTGCAGCCATTTTTAACGCGAGTTGTCTCTGCCTGATGCGAGTGACACTGATAACTTGACTTGGCCTGACATGCATCAGAGGCGTTTCTAACTTGAGTTAACCCAGTAGGCAGCATTGAGCACTGTGTTGCAGATTGTTGTGCTATGGAAACCGAGTTAAAAACGTTGCCTTTCTAATTAGCTCAGTTTCGAGAATTTTGTAGAACCTAGTATTTTATAAAATCAGGTCGAAGTTAGCACATTTCTTTTTACTTTAAAAAAATCTTCAAATTTGTACTGAATTTCTTCAGAATTGAAAAGTGATAATTTAATAAAATTTTATATTTGGTAACCTTGGGTTGGTAGAGTAGCATGTGCGTTGTATTTTTCGTCCCTTTGATATAAAGAACCAAATTTAAAAATATTTTCTGGCGTCACTTTTCCTGGCGATTTTTCATAAAATTACTGGTTGAATATGACTCTCAATTTTTTTCATTATTATTCTCAAGAGAAGGCATAGTTTTGTACAAGATAGGCTACTAATTTAATTTCTTTCAGCAAAATATTGTTCGAGATATAACAGTTCAAATTAACTAGAAATACATTCTTGCTCTGCGCAAAGTCGAGCATGACGTCAAACAGGTGACCATATTCGGCCATTATCGAGGCCTAGTTGGGTAACCTACTTTTCACATGTGCACTTATATCCCAGGCGAAAAAATCTTTCCCAGAGATACTACCTGTTGGCATTAGGCAAAGATCTAAAACGTTCATGCAGTACGGATGAAGAGATGTCAGCAGACGATGTTGTTCTGAGTATTTGGCATACACTTGAAACAAAAATTAAATTTATCCTGATAGGATCTTAGTTATCCTCACACACTGTAATCGTGACATATTCAGAAACAAACTACCAAATATTAGTGACAAGTAAAGAATATCGGGCTAAGCACACTCTCGGAAATCACAGTATATTCGAAACTAAGCAGCAAAATATTGAGGAAGAACAAGAAATATCAGCCTTTCCATACCCTCGGAAATCACGAGATACTCGGAAATAAATAGCCAAATCTATCTGACTAGTGTAAGCCTAAATGTCATTTATACTCATTTCACTTACTGTACCAGCAATTTAAACGTTCACATAGTTTTGTCTCCAACAATATTCTCCCAAAACCGCAACATATTTGGAACAAAGTCAACTATTTGTGAGTAGGAAGAACACAAATGTCATTACTGATCATACCACTTGCAGCAGTAATTTCATTCTTCTTTGTTAAGTCACACATAAGTCACCAAATCGATGTTACTAACTCCTGAGACAGCACATAAGATTACTGAATAATATAATGTTATGTGAATAAGAAAATCCCACAAAGTGTTGTGGATAAATAACTTCTACAATGTATTACAAACGATAAGCTTAAAAAAATTGTATTTGGTGGAGTTTTTTTTTTTTTTAACTAACCTATTTTTTTCTTTTGCAATTTTTTTAAAATAATAATTTGGGGGAACTTGCCACCACCACTTTTGCCCTTAGAAAAAAAGAATACACTTGACCACTTCAGGCGTTGGCTCCCATCTTATCCTAGTCCCAGTCCAACTAACCTAATTCTAATAAGGGGCAAGGGAAACTAATAGGCTACCGAAAGCAGAAAAGTAATAATAAATAAAATAAAACTCAAGAGATTTGGAAGAAAAAACATGGAAAACTTCTTTTCTTTTGTATTCTTTATTTTTTTATTATTTTTATTATTATTCTTTATGTATATATATTTATTTAATATATAATAAGAGGTGCGCCATAGTGTTGCTAACAGCGTAGTTAGAATCGTCCAAACGTGTCTTCTCGTTGAATATTATGTTCCGCTGTGGGTCATGTTCACTTCAGGTTGGTTGGTTGTGTTAAGATTTATCTTCTCATGGCTTGGACGTTCCAGCTGCGAGGTGGGTCATGAAAGGCGCTCCGTAAAAAGTTGGAAAAATATTGCTGGTACTTTGGGTTACGGGTTAGGACGCAGTGTCGTTCATTAAGAAAGTTCCAATATCCAAGTACTGACTTCTCACCAGGATCAAAGAGGTATCAGATCGTGTGGCCACGAATCCAATTTACCTAGTGTGTTTTGGTGGAGGGGTAGAAAGTCTCCCCCGGAATTAAGAACATGTTGATGTTGATCTGGGCAGGTGTTTGGCGAGTAAAGAACGCCAAAATTCGCCGCGCGAGTGTCCAGACATCGTTTGCCTGACCACAGTGGAACCTGTGGCCATCTGTGTCATCCACTCCGCAGTGAATGCAGAGGGGCGAATCGGCGAGATGGATCTGATGCAGGCGATGTCGGTTTACTTGTTTTCCGTTGACAGTGAGATACCTAGCTGACTGGACGTCTGATTCGAGAAAACGTTTGTAAACAGCTTTCCATATATGGCGCCACACATACTGTGGATGTTTAATTTCGATTGGGTTGGATGATCGACACTGTTGTAGGAGATTATATACTGTTTTAGTCTGAAACAAACGAGCAAGTGGTAAAGATTTGTATACATAACTAAGGTCCAAGAAGAACGTGGATATGTTAGAAGGCAACTTGAATGGCTGCAATCGTTACTGGGGCTACCAAAGAGTCCGGGGCGAAGGCATTGAATAGGATACTGGTGAGACTCTGTGGGAAACGTCGCCAGATTTTTAATTGAGAGCTGACGTAGAGCACATGTGGCACATGTGTTAGTCCCACCCCACTACGTTCCCGCAGGAGTGCAAGGGCGTCGTATTGCACTTTGAATATCAATCCGGAGCTGACGTAGGAGCCTAATGCAGTCAATATACGCCGTGCCAGGAGAGTTGGGATCGGTAGCACTTGAGCAACATGGGGTATGCCAGAGGCATGATAGATGTTCACATATTTTGTACGTTGAACATGTCGAGGGATTGTAGCCGGTGATCTGCCAGACTTCCCCTGATTCTCCGAAGTAATCGCCTACTGTTGATCGCTGCTGAGCGGCGGAGATCGGCTGAAAAATCTAGGCCAAGACATCTGACGGTGGTGGCTACACTTAGAGGAGCGATGCTTCTCTCTGGTAGGCCCTCGCCGACGAGCAAGATCTTTGATTTTGAGACCTTGGGCAAGCTGCCCGATGCCTTGCCATAGGTTGCCACCCTCGTCAGGGCTGCCCGTACATCATTCTTAGTGCGTAGATAAACAGTAGCGGTTCCCATGTAAACTCATACCTTCCAAATGTTGGCGTAGTCCCTGGAGCAATGGTTCTAAAGCAAAGGCATATAATATAGTTGAAAGTGGGCAGCCTTGTCGGACAGATCATTTTATAACCACGGGTGGGGTGAGGCGACCATTGTACATGATTTTGGAGATCGCGCCGGTTAGAAGGCGCATAACTACTGCAATAATGTCGCCACGGAAACCCATGTGCTGGAGAACTGTCTGTAAGTAGGAGTGACCAACATGGTCGCAGGCCTGGCTAAAGTCAAGTAAAGCCAGGGCACCAGGAAGTCGTTGATATCAGGCTAGTGCTATCACGTCTCGAAAACGGCAAAGAGCCGTATGGATATTATTGTCTCCTCCTGAGGACGTTTGATCGCAGGATGTGACGTACCGTGCAACTTTCTTGAGTCGTGAGGCCAACAATTGTGTAAATATTTTCATATCGCTGTTAAGCAGAGTTATAGGTCGATAACCTTGTATTCTGGATGACCTGTTCGGTTTGTGTACAGGAATAATTATGCCTTCAAGGAAGGTTTTAGGGACCTCAGTCGCCGGGGACATTAGTTCTTGAGCGATGGTCTTCCATGTAGGTGCTAACAAATAGTCAAAACTTTTATAAAATTCAACGGAAATACCGTCGGCTCCAGGAGACCTATTGTTATGCCCCATTTTAAATGCTTCTAGTACTTGATCCATGGTCACGCCTTCCTGGAGTTCATGTGCCATGTCCGCTGGGAGAGTACTGGGAGTAAGTTGTGCGACTTCTGAAATCAGTTCTGGTGAATGCAGCACAGCTTCATATAGTCTTGTGAAATGGGCATAAAATGCTTGACCGATGGTGTGTTGGGTATCGTGCCGGTGACCTTCCACGTCAATCAGGATGTGTATCAGAGCTCAGCGTCGTTTTTGTCTTTCCTGGAGGAGATGGTACATCGACGGATGTTTTTCAACTATTCGATTATTTGTACGAGATCGGATTACAGTCCCTTCCAGGTGGCGGCGCATTAGCAAAGAGATTTGTGCCTTTGTACGGTGAACCATCTTGAGAAAGGCATTGTCACACATTCTTGAAGAATGGAATAATAGAAATTCAAAGTGTTGTTTCGCCATGTCTTGATGTCTCGGCCGTAATTCATCATAGACTTGTTGGCTTTGCACAGGAGAGCCACCAAGATATTGTGGAGTTATAGGCGTTAAGACGGCGAAAACACTGTGCCCACGCATTTTCGATCATATGTCGACAGTCTGGAGTGGTCAGGTTAGACACGTTTAGTTTCCACAGGCCATGACTATGCCACACACGCTGTCGGACGAGACTAACATCGCAGATATACGCCTCATGATATGAAAAGACTAAGGGCCAGACTTCCACGTGACGGGTACCATCTGCGAGAGGGCGGGTGAGGTATATGCGATCCAGGTGGCTTGAGGAATGGGCGGTATAAAACGTAAAGCCTGGGTGAGTTCCGTAGAGCTTTGTCCAGGTCTCAATGAGTTGTAATCAGTCAATGACCACGGACAGAGCTGCACAGGGTGAATGTCGTGACAGTTGGTCGGTGGGCCCTTGTGTCGAGTTGAAATCCTCGCCAAATACCAAGTCATCCTGTGGACCCATGAATAGCAGTGTGATATCCTTGGCGAAGAATGTATTGCGGTCTCGATGATGGCTGGAGCCAGATGGTGCATAGATGTTAATGATACACATGCCAAATACAGTAAGGGCCATTCCCTGAGCAGTGTGGAGGTAAACGATGTCCTCTGCTGGAATGCTGCTGCTGGTCGGAAAATGGTAGGTCACTTTCAGACATTCGTTCGTTATCTGAAAAGGTCGTCCAATGGAGGCCGTCAGTGAAGGGTGTTCGACGGCGTTTCTTACGCATCAAAGGTGACCGCTGTTTTCGGATGTGTTGTTCTGAATCAGAATGTGGTTGCTCCTCTTCTATCGCCGCACCCGTCTGGACGAAAGCAGACGTCGGTACCACACTTAGGCCGATGTCCATGGTACCAGCAGAGTCATTTGGAGTGGCCTCTATTGTTGCCGGCTATGGTGAGGGCGCTGGAGGCGGTGCTGTGCTTGTGTCGTCGGTATATTCGTCTGCGTTGGGTACAGGCAACGTAGGTTCAGGCGTAGCCTGGAGTGGCATTACTTGGTTCTGTGCAACTGCAGCGTAGGTGACGGGTAGGGACGTGACCATCATTGCTGAGGCCACCTCACCTAGTGGTATCTGTACAAAATGTCGGCGCATACATTTGGACTGCACATGGTCTTCCTGGCCACATCCTGAACATGTTTGTGGTCGGCCATCGTACATAACGATGGCCCGCACGCCACCAATCATCAGGTACGACGGAATATGTTTCTTCAGCTCAATCTGTATCTGACGCACACCATTTAATACCTGGTAGGTCGTAAATGTTTGCCACTTTTCTGCGAGGTGACCCATGACGTTACCATATGGTTGAAAAGCTGCAATGACCGTTTCTTGAGGTACTTCAAACAGGAGCTCAAACACCCACAGGATTCGTAAGCCGAATCCTACATGATCGACCGTTACCACACCTATTTGTCCATCAGAGTGCTTGAATTTCAGTCCGGTGTTATGCCGTTGGACAACTTCAGTGCATAGCGCTTCCATCGTCATCTTAATATAGACGATGCTTCCTGTGATTGAAAAGTGTATTCCGATCACGTTTTGTGGGTTCAAACGAAGATCTTCTCGTACTGTATGAACTGTTCGACTTCAAAAGCTCTTGGTCATGGAAGTTCAGCCTGAAACGTCACTTTGATCATCGCACAGCGGTATGCATGCGCCATGAGGTACATTAATGCGGGACTCAATACACATAAATACCGTGATGCAGAAGTAAACAAACCCCGGAGCGGAGCGTTAAGTGGCGCGCGGCACAGGTCCGCACGCGAGCACGGCTGAAGGCCAAATGAACACAGCACCTCTTCTTTGGTAATCCAGCACTCTACCCATTACGCTGCAGCAACTCAACATTTAGTTATAATAAATTGATCCAGTTACGATTAAGTAATTCATCTTCAATTCGCTGTAGCCCTGAAACTGTTTACTGCGAGTTATAAAACAAAAACTGTGAGATATATGGCAAATCAAGATGAGTCTGTGACATGGAAGGAGCAAGTGAATATCGTTTCACGTCACTTTCCAAAGTCGTTGTTCATTGGCTAATGTAACAGCGAATATCATTGTAGGGAAAGAAATTTTTGCCTGGGATATAAGAACTGATGTGTTCCTGCCCACCAATATTTTGTAAAAACTTAAAATGTTTGTTAATAATGTGAACGATGTGTGGTACTATCTGCAATTATAATCAGTGAATGTTAATGATCAAAATTCGACAGATAAATTGTTATTGTTTGAATTTAAACAGTACATTCCAAAATGTATTTATAATGGCGGCATTCACACTGTCCGTCACCGTAGTCACATCACGTCAAGCTTTCTTGAGGAGAGTGTTTTGATGAAACGGTCGTCTGCTAACATCGGAAGTTAACCTATTTTTGTCTCGAGATTTTAATTTTGTAGTCATATGTGCAAGGTATACACGAAAATGTGTCTTATGAATTTTTATTTTATAAACAAAAAAGTCAATGCTAATTAGGACAAAAGTTCAGTTGTGTACGGCGGTATTAACAATGTCAGTAGAATAATCCTAGTGGAGAAAGTAAACATGCTCTATTAATGCTCTTATAAATATTGTTTGTTGTTTTCGTATGTTTATTTTTTCGCATATATTGGCCTTTAGTATTTCCCAACAACTTCATGCTATTGGCCAGTTTAAGAAGAGTATTTCATTTTCTGAATTTTAAAGATTACTTTTTCTTGCTGTGGTATCGTTTCACTAATCATTGTCCAACAATACCAGAAACAAGACATATGAGTGAACACAATGTTAGCCTAATATACGTTAGTTTCAAACCGATTCGCAACTAGAGCAGACGTGAATAAAGCAAACTAAATTTGTTCATCGTATGCTTTCAATTTTTTTCTGTCAACTCCATTTGGTGCGGATGACCAAAGACCTATTTGCAGAAAACAAACAACGTATACAGCGATAAAAGTACGCACAAACGTTACGCAGATTTCTGCGCAAAAATGTCTCGTAACTATTGACGTACATATAACATGTCATTTGAAAACCGTAAACACTAATCCGTTGAGTAAGTTAATAGAGTGGAATGGCAATGACATTTTCTAAATTGAGTCTTCTGACTTGGTTTGTCCCACTGATCTTTGGTAGTAATAACTCAGGTAAAAAGTAATCGTCGCACGTGGAACGAAACAACGCGGTATTTTCAAGTGTTGTGTTGGTATACTACAACTTACGAGTAGTGGGTATGACGTCACTCAGGGCCGTGTGGCGTGTGGATGTTGCGAATTGCCATCAAGATCAGGTTTTTTTTGCCGTCCTTCTTATCCTCGTATGTAGCAATGCAGTCACGTCTGTAAATTTTACGGAACATGGAGCAGGAGAGACTGACTAAGCTGAAAGAATTGGTGAAGGCTAATATCGCAGACTACCCTGATTTTCCAAAGCCGGGGATATTATTCAGGTATTTATTATTTTTCGTGTACAGGGAACAAGCAATTGTATGTATTTGGTTGGACAGACAATAATAAACCTGTCTTTCCCTATTTGTTTTAGAGATATATTTCCTGTACTGACGAATCCAGAAGCGTTTCGTGCTGTACAGGAGTTATTATCGAGTCGCATATCATGTTTAAATCCCCAGCCCGATGTTATAGCAGCATTAGAATCCAGAGGTTTCCTGTTTGGTCCAGCACTGGCTCTCCAATTGAAACTTCCGTTTGTTCCGATTCGTAAAAAAGGGAAACTTCCAGGAAAACTGCATAGTGTGACTTACTCATTAGAATATGGTTCCGTAAGTAACTTTAGTGATATCATTTGTTAGTATTGCAAGTAATGTAAGTTTTGACGACTGACTACTTAGTGTAGGCTATTACCACTGACTAATGTAAATTGAAACTAAATTATGAACCCCACTTACTTGACTTGTTTTCAGTAAACTAAAGGTAAGCACTAGGCAGACCTTTACACATGTCAGCATTTCTTTTAATTGTGTTATTTTTATAACTTCTTTGAAAAGATGCATGTTTGTGGAAAATGTGTTTCTCTGTTTAGCTCCTTAGGATACCCCCTCCACCTAGGCCTACCTACAGTTTTGTGGTGGCGAATTTTATTATAATCATTAGCGTGTACTGTTTTTGATGACCAAACGCCATTGCTTTCCAACAGTAAAATGAATCTGCAACAGGAATTAGTTTAACCTAGGCCTACTTGGTTAAATTTTCATTTTGGTACTGATGGCGTAGTGTGGTGATGGTGGCAGTAGATGTTTGCTTCACAAAGATAATTTACTGGATAGACAAGGGTACATACAAGATCTTAGAACAAGAATAACATCAGTTTTCTTTCTCTTCTTCATACACAACACGAAAAATTATTCCCATTCATTCTACATGATTGGGTTTTCAAAAAGCATTCACAGTTCATTGCCAACATCAGCAGCACACGATGCCTGCAAGGCCATAAATAAATTGTATGAAGAACATAGATTTTTTGTTCATGCAATATAGGCCCTGTTTGTCTTTCAACAAACTTACTAATAGTATGTACATATTGCAGGACACCATTGAAATCCAGGAGAGCAGCATTGGGAAAGGGCAGAATGTTGTAATTCTTGATGACCTTTTAGCTACTGGAGGTTAGTGTATTTAAATAGAAGTACATAAAAACAAATATAAAAGTTTCTATAACTTGCTTTATCTTATTTCCAGGTACTCTTGGAGCAGCTTGTTCACTTATTGAGAAGTGTGGTGCAAATGTACTGGAATGTGTTGTTGTGATGGAACTCCTAGATCTGAAAGGAAGAGATGGCATACATCATCCTATACATTCCTTAATACAGTATTAGTTAAATGATATTATACATTCTTGACAGCACGTGGTTTTACATTCCATATACATGAAACAAGTCCTTAATATACACCAAAAATATATAATGGAAGGCTGTGATGTTTTGAAATTGTTGTATTCAGTTAATTTTGTATTATTTGTTGCAATGCTTCAACTACTTAATATCTAATGAGAGAGTAACTTTTTACATTGTGCATATGTAACCATATTATTCATAGACACTGTCGATTCCATTCAGTTGTTCTTCCAAACCACAAAGTTTTTATTTCCTCGTCCTGAACTGGGTAATTTGGTAGAACACTTGCAAACAGTAGATATTGATTGTGATGGATCGATATAAAAAGCAATGTAGCAAACAAGGGTATATCGACATGTCAACCACAGAGCAAGAACAGCATATATTATTTATTGTATCGAACAAGTGAATGCTACGATTTTGATGAACAAGTCTTTTTAAAGGGTGTGGTTAGGCAGGAACCTAAGAGTGCAGCTTAAACTGTTACAAGTGAACAAGCAACACTGGCACTGGTATAATTATGTTCGCTCACAACAATTTAAACTGTACTCTTACGTTCCTGCCTAACTACAACTTTTAAAATCATGAGGTATTCTATGTAACTAGGCTTCGTCATTCGCTTATTTGATATCTATCATTTCGATACTTCGATATATATTGTTTGCAAGTGTTTTACCAAATTACCCTGAACTGTGTAGCTTAATTTCCATTCCAAATTTATGGCATAACTGAAGACCGAGATACCACCCATCAGCTTAGACCCATGATGTCAACAACATATCGGAAAACCATTATATGGGATAATATCTTAATACTTACGGTATGCATTGTAGATAGTAATCTGTGGCTATCCTCATAAATTAGTGATTACAACAACAAAAATGTACCATCGATCACAGGTCTTGGTGTAAAATTCGCGTCTTCGGTGCTCACTTAGGGGAACCCCTCCCCCATGCGCACGCGGACACACTGTTAACCTATACTTCACTATCGGAGTGAAGCTACAGATCACTTTTGAATACACACTCTTAATCTATGTTCTGCTTGTAAACAATTATCTCTAACTCAGGCACTACATAATTACTCAAGTCACCTACAAACACGCATGCTGATGCCACGGGTCAAAGCCGGCGGGCGTATTCTTGTTTTCAAATAGGCCAAATTTATTCTTGCTTTCTTTCACATTGATTTGTACAGATTGGATGACACTTGGGAAGGCTACTACCCTGTCTTAATCCTCTCCCAAATGTTGTCTCTGTACCTGTAATGCCTTTTGACATAACTACTATCTGGTTTTTGTGCAAGGTGTGTATCATTTTTCGTTTCCTAAATTATCCCTACCTTTTAGAAATTGAAAGGGTTTATTAGTTAATGTGTCAAAAGTTTTCTCCAAATCAACTGTTGTTGTTGTTGTTATTGTTATGGTCTTCAGTCCGGAGACTGGTTTGATGCAGCTCTCCACCCTACTCTATCCTGAGCAAGCCTTTTCATCTCCTCATAAGAACGGCAACCCACATCCACTTGAATCTGCTTACTATATGCATCTCTTGGTCTCCCTCTGCGATTTTTACCCCACACACTTCCCTCCAATGCTAAATTTACGATTCCTCGATGTCTAAGAATGTGTCCTACCAAGCGATCTCTTCTTTTAGTCAGAGTATGCCAAAAATTCCTTACCTCTTCATTAGTTATGCGATCTACCCACCTAATCTTCAGCATTCTTCTGTAACACCACATTTCAAAAGCCTTTATTCTCTTCCTGTCCGCACTGCTAATCGTCCATGTTTCACTCCCATACAAGGTAACAATTCACACAAATGCCTTCAGAAAAGACTTCCTTACACTTAAATTAATATTTGACATTAGCAAATTTCTCTTTTTCAAAAATGTTTTCTTCCCATTGCCATTCTGAATTTTATATCTTCTGTACTGCGACCATCACATGTTATTTTACTACCCAAGAAACAAAACTCATCTACCACCTTCATTGTTTCGTTACCTAATTCCTTCAGCATTGCCTGATTTTCTAAGACCGCTTTCCATTATTTTTGTTTTGCTCTTGTTAAGGTTCATTTTATACGCTCTCTTCAACACACTGTCCATTCCATTCAACTGCTCTTCCAGGTCCTTTGCTGTCTCTGACAGAATTACAATGTCATCAGCAAAACACAATGTTTTATTTTCTTCCCCCTGTACTTTAATCCCTTTTCCAAATTTTTCCTTGCTTTTCTTCACCGCCTGCTCGATGTACAAATTGAATAACATCGGAGAAAGGCTACAACCCTGTCTTACTCCCTTCCCACCTGATGCTTCCCTTTCCTGCCCTTCGAGTCTAATAACTGCGGTCTGGCTTTTTTACAAGTTATAAATAACTCTCCTTTCCCTATATTTTATCCCTGCTGACTTCAGAATTTGAAAGAGTGTATTCCAGTCAACATTGTCAAATGCTTTCTCCAAATCTACAGAAGCTAAAATGTAGGTTTGCCTTTCCTTAATCTATCTTCCTATGTTCCTCCTGAATCTAAACTGATCTTTCCCGAGGTCAGCTTCTACCAGCTTTACCATTCTCCTGTAGATAATTCATGTTAAAATTTTGTAACCATGACTTATCAAACTGATGGTTCTGTAATTTTCACACCTGTCTGCGCCTGATTTCTTTGGAATGGGGATTATTACATTTTTCTTAAAGTCTGAGGGTATTTCGCCTGTCTCATACATCCTACACACCAGTTCAAATAGTCTTGTCATGGCTGGCTCTCCCAAAGACTTTAGTGGCTCTGAGGATATGTCATCTACTCCTGGGGCCTTGTTCCGACCTAGGTCTTTCAAGGCTCAGTCAAATTCATCTCTCAGTATAGTATCTCCTATTTCATCTTGATCTACTTCCTCTTCCCTTGCTACATCATCATCTCTTAAGTTCATTTCCTTTGTAGAGCTGTTCTATGTACTCTTTCCACCTTTCAGCTTTCCCTTCTTTGCTGAGAACTGGTTATCCATCTGAGTTCTCGATAGTCGTGGAGTTGCTTTTCTTGTCCCCAAATGTCTCCTTTATTTTCCTGTAGGCGGTATCTACTTTTCCCCTTGTTATACATTCTTCTACAGATTTGCATTTGGCTTCTAACTACTCCTGCTTAGCCATTTTGCACTTCCTGTCAATCTCATTTTTTAGTCGTCTGCACTCTTATTTTGCCTGTTTCATTTACTGCATTTTTATATTTTCTCCTTTCATCAATTAAATTTAGTATTTCCTGTGATATCCAAGGATTTTTTGTAGGTCTTGCCTTTCTACCTATTTTGTCCTCTGCTGCCTTCACTATTTCATCTCTCAATGCTACCTATTCCTCTTCTACTGTTTTATTCCCCCCCCCCCCCCTATTTCTGTCAATTGTTGCCTAAATCTCCCTCTGAAATTCTCCAGAACTTCACGTTCCTTCAATTTATCTAAGTCCCATCCCCTTATTTTCCTACCTTTCTGCAGTTTTTTTCAGTTTCAGCCTACAGTTCATGACTAACAAGTTATGGTTAGAGTCACCGGCCACGGTGGCTGAGCGGACTAAGGCGCTTCAGTCACGGTCTGCACGGCCACTACGGTCGGGGGTTCGAATCCCCCTCGGGCATGGATATTTGTGCCGTCCTTACTTGTAGGTAGTTCATAAGTAGTTTGTAAGTTTAGGGACTGATGACCCCGTAGTTAAGTCCCTTGAGCTTAACAAACATTTGAACATTTTATGGTCACAGTCTATATCTGCCCCTGGGTATGTCTTACAGTTTATAACCTGGTTCCGGAATCTATGTTTTACCATTATAAAATCTATCTGATACCTTCCGGTGTCTCCTGGTCTCTTCCACATATACAACCTTCTTTTGTGATTTTTAAACCACGTGTTTGATACGATTAAATCATGTTCCGTGCAAAATTCTACCAGGCGACTTCCTCTTTCATTCCTCCTACCCAGTCCATAATCACCTACTATTTTTCCTTCTCTTCCTTTTCCTACTACCGAATTCCAGTCTCCCATCACAATTAAGTTTTCATCTCCCTTAATTTGTCTGAATAATTGCCTTTAGCTCCTCATATATTTCTTTGATCTCCTCATCGGCAGAGCTAGTTGGCATATAAACCTGTACTACTGTTGTTGGTGTTGGCTTCGTATTTATCTTTACAATGATAATGCGATCACTGTGCCCCTCATAGTAGTTTACCTGCATTCCTATTTTCTTATTATCAATCCTACTCCTGTGATACCCCCAACTGATTTTCTATTTATAATCCTGTATTCACCTGACCAGAAATCCTGTTCTTCCTGCCACCGAACTTCACTAATCCCCACTATATCTAAGTTCAACCTATCCATTTCCCTTTTTAAATTTTCTAATTTTCCTACCCGATTAAGGGATCTAACATTTCACGCTCCGATCCGTAGAATGCCAGTATTGTCTTTCCTGGTGACAACATCCTCCTGAGTAGCCCCGCCTGGAGATCCGAATGGGGGACTATTTTACGCGAGAGGATGCCATCATCATATTTCCATACAGTAGAGCTGCATGTTCTCGGGAAAAGTAACGGCTGTAGTTTCCCCTTGCTTTCAGCCGTTCGCAGTAGCAACTAACGCTTAGAAATTTACCTTGTGTTTGGGTTTTACCTGTGTAATCATTCTTCTCTACACAAATGATTTATTAAACTAAAATTTTCTACTAGGCCTTGTCTATATATCTATTTGATCCTCTGCACTCTGTTTCATTCTGCTTCCTCTCTCAAAGCTACCTGTTCTTTTACAGCATTACTTTTCCCCCTTTGTCAGTTCTTGCTAATGCTCTCTTTGAAAGTCTCGACAACTTCAGGTTCCTCCCATTTATTCTGGTTCCATCTTCCCTAAGCTTACACACTTATTAAACTAAGTTATTCTAAGGACAACACAAACATCCATGCCTGAGGGAGACCTTGAACCTCTGGCAGAAGCAGTTGAACAGTCCATGACAAGGCGTCTTACACCACATGGCTATTCCCACAAGGTTCAATTTTATGAACATACCCACTTTATACTTCTAAACAATTGATACAAATGCACACCTCATAAAGCAAAAGCCTCCTTTAGCATTGTTGTTGTGATGCCTGTACGAACATGTGCTGAATAATATCCTTTTATGTACAGCTAACAAATATTATTGTAGATTGTGTGCCACCTCACGGCTCTTGCTTGAAGATAGTGGCCATGCCTATTGACTCAATTGGTCTGAAGTTGTAAATTGAGATCGGAGTGGTGGCGATATAGGTAATCGAAAATTCAGCAAAAAAATTTCGTAGAAATATGTAGAAGGGTTACATTTCATAGTGTTTGCAACTGAGAGGAGTTGTATATCTGGACTTTAAAGTCTAAGCAGTTGTACGATGCATGAAAGAGGACATCTCTTCATTTCCTAAAAATCCACCCATATAACTTTTAGAGTGCAAAAAAAGAGGACGTCTGGTAAACCGTAAATGTAGGCAAATGTGTAATATCTGGTGTACAAGATGACCCAGACTTTGTGTACAATTTTATATTCTTCTACTATCGTCTTATCTGCCAAAATATACGGTATATCTGCCTCTGGGTGTGTCTTACAGTTTAAAAACTATAGTCCTGACATAATAAAATCACTGTGAAACTTTCCGATGTCTCCTGGTCTTTTCCACATATAATAACCTTTCACAATTCTTAAATGATATGTTAGAAATTCTCAGAGTGCATAATTGAATTATTCCTATCAGTTGACTTCCTCTTGTATTTCTTTTCCCCAGTCCATATTCATCTATTTTTCCTTCCCTTCTTTTACCTTCTATTGAATTCCTGTCCACTCATCACTTTCAATCTTAACTTTGCCTCATGGCTAGGTTCTGTGTAACCCAAAAGTACTTTCCATTCTATCCCCTTTCTCCTCCATCCTCTCTCTTACCTGATGAAGGGAATTTGTATTCAAAAGCTCGTTTCCATGTTTATTTTCATCTTTTTGATGTTGTTATTGGCGATACTGAGCTGATGTAGGTACTGGCCAGACTCCTGAGAATATATTTTTTCATATCAGTGTGGAGAATTTGTCAGAACAAAAGAAGTACTCCTCTGTCTGAAGTTTTCTACTAACTTCTTTTATCTCGTCATACATCTTTTCAATCTTAACATTGGCAGAGTTGGCATATGAACTTGTACCAGTATGTTGGGTTCTTGATAGTTCTCTTGCTTTTGGCCAGGTAGTAGTGTCTTCTAACTACAATGTTTTGACAAGTGACATAGTCATTATCTTCGTTGCCTGGAAACGTCATGGTTCTAAGACACTGCTACCCAGCTGGAAGCCCGAGAACTCTTCATCAGCAGTTGTTGTTGTTGTGGTCTTCAGTCCGGAGACTGGTTTGATGTAGCTCTCCACCCTACTCTATCCTGAGCAAGCCTTTTCATCTCCTCATAAGAACGGCAACCCACATCCACTTGAATCTGCTTACTATACGCGTCTCTTGGTCTCCCTCTGCGATTTTTACCCCACACACTTCCCTCCAATGCTAAATTTACGATTCCCCGATGTCTAAGAATGTGTCCTACCAAGCGATCCCTTCTTTTAGTCAAGGTATGCCAAAAATTCCTTTTCTCTCCAATTCTGTTCAGTACCTCTTCATTAGTTATGCAATCTACCCACCTAATCTTCAGCATTCTTCTGTAGCACCACATTTCAAAAGCCTCTATTCTCTTCCTGTCCGCACTGCTTATCGTCCATGTTTCACTCCCGTACAAGGCAACACTCCACACAAATGCCTTCAGAAAAGACTTCCTTACACTTAAATCAATATTCGATGTTAGCAAATTTCTCTTTTTCAAAAATGCTTTTCTTCCCATTGCCATTCTGCATTTTATATCCGTTGTACTGCGACCATCGCATGTTATTTTACTACCCAAGTAACAAAACTCATCTACTACCTTCATTGTTTCGTTACCTAATCTAATTCCTTCAGCATCGCCTGATTTTCTAAAACCGCATTCCATTATTTTTGTTTTGCTCTTGTTAATGTTCATTTTATATGCTCTCTTCAACACACTGTCCATTCCATTCAACTGCTCTTCCAGGTCCTTTGCTGTCTCTGACAGAATTACAATGTCATCAGCAAAACGCAATGTTTTTATTTCTTCCCCCTGAACTTGAAACCCTATTCCAAATTTTTCCTTGCTTTCCTTCATCGCCTGCTCGATGTACAAATTGAATAACATCGGAGAAAGGCTACAACCCTGTCTTACTCCCTTCCCAACTGATGCTTCCCTTTCATGCCCTTTGAGTCTAATAACTGCAGTCTGGCTTTTGTACAAGTTGTAAATAACTCTCCTTTCCCTATATTTTACCCCTGCTGACTTCAGAATTTGAAAGAGTGTATTCCAGTCAACATTGTCAAATGCTTTCTCCAAATCTACAAAAGCTAAAAATGTAGGTTTGCCTTTCCTTAATCTATCTTCTAAGATAAGACGTAAAGTGAGTATTGCCTCCCGGGTTCCAACATTCCTTCTGAATCCAAACTGATCTTCCCCGAGGTCAGCTTCTACCATCTTTTCCATTCTCCTGTAGATAATTCGTGTTAAAATTTTGCAACCATGACTTATCAAACTGATTGTTCTGTAATTTTCACACCTGTCTGCGCCTGCTTTCTTTGGAATGGGGATTATTACATTTTTCTTAAAGTCTGAGGGCATTTCGCCTGTCTCATACATCCTACACACCAGTTCAAATAGTCTTGTCATGGCTGGCTCTCCCAGAGACTTTAGTAGCTCTGAGGGTATGTCATCTACTCCTGGGGCCTTGTTCCGACCTAGGTATTTCAAGGCTCTGTCAAATTCATCTCTCAGTATAGTATCTCCTATTTCATCTTGATCTACTTCCTCTTCCCTTCCTACAACATCGTCTCTAAGTTCATTTCCTTTGTAGAGCTGCTCTATGTACTCTTTCCACCTTTCAGCTTTCCCATCTTTGCTGAGAACTGGTTTCCCATCTGAGTTCTTAATATTCATAGAGCTGCTTTTCCTGTCCCCAAATGTCTCTTTTATTTTCCTGTAGGCGGTATCTACTTTTCCCCTTGTTATACATTCTTCTACAGATTTGCATTTGGCTTCTAGCCACTCCTGCTTAGCCATTTTGCACTTCCTGTCAATCTCATTTTTTAGTCGTCTGTACTCCATTTTGTCTGTTTCATTTACTGCATTTTTATATTTTCTCCTTTCATCAATTAAATTTAGTATTTCCTGTGATATCCAAGGATTTTTTGTAGGTCTTGCCTTTCTACCTATTTTTTCCTCTGCTGCCTTCACTATTTCATCTCTCAATGCTTCCCATTCCTCTTCTACTGTTTTATTTCCCCCTGTTTCTGTCAATTGTTGCCTAAATCTCCCTCTGAAATTCTCCAGAACTTCACTTTCCTTCAATTTATCTAAGTCCCATCTCCTTATTTTCCTACCTTTCTGCAGTTTTTTCAGCTTCAGCCTACAGTTCATAACTAACAAGTTATGGTCAGAGTCTATATCTGCCCCTGGGTATGTCTTGCAGTTTATAACCTGGTTCCGGAATCTGTGTCTTACCATTATAAAATCTATCTGATACCTTCCGGTGTCTCCTGGTCTCTTCCACGTATACAACCTTCTTTTGTGATTCTTAAACCACGTGTTTGTTACGATTAAATCATGTTCCGTGCAAAATTCTACCAGACGACTTCCTCTTTCATTCCTCCTGCCCAGTCCATATTCACCTACTATTTTTCCTTCTCTTCCATTTCCTACTACCGAATTCCAGTCTCCCATCACAATTAAGTTTTCCTCTCCCTTAACTGTCTGAATAATTTCGTTTAGTTCCTCATATATTTCTTCGATCTCCTCATCATTGGCAGAGCTAGTTGGCATATAAACCTGTACTACTGTTGTCGGTTTTGGCTTCGTATCTATCTTGACAATGATAATGCGATCACTGTGCTGCTCATAGTAGTTTACCCGCATTCCTATTTTCTTATTCATTATCAGTCCTACTCCTGTGATACCCCCAACTGATTTTGTACTTATAATCCTGTACTCTCCTGACCAGAAATCCTGTTCATCCTGCCACCAAACTTCACTAATCCCCACTATATCTAACTTCAACCTATCCATTTCCCTTTTTAAATTTTCTAATTTACCTACCCTATTAAGCGATCTTACATTCCACGCTCCGACCCGTAGAATGCCAGTATTGTCTTTCCTGATGACAACATCCTCCTGAGTAGTCCCCGCCCGGAGATCCGAATGGGGGACTATTTTACCTCCGGAATATTTTACCCGAGAGGATGCCATCATCATATTTTCATACAGTAAAGCTGCATGTCCTCGGGAAAAGTAACGGCTGTAGTTTCCCCTTGCTTTCAGCCGTTCGCAGTAGCTGTGTGGCAAAGCCACATTAGCTGATGTTACAAGGCCAGCTCAGTCAATCATCCAGACTGTTGCCCCTATAACTACTGAAAAGGCTGCTGCCCCTCTTCAGGAACCACACGTTTGTCTGGCCTCTCCACAGATACCCCTCCGCTGTGGTTGCACCTACGGTACGGCTATCTGCATCGTTGAGGCACGCAAGCCACCCCACCTCGGCAATGTCTGTGGTTCATGGGGGTTCAGCAGTATACGCTGCGAAAGCATACATTTACATGTTGAGTTTGTTTATCTTGGCTACCATAATGTGTTCACTGTGCTGTTCTTAGTAACTTCCCCACATCCCTATTTTCTTATTTATTTTTAGACTTCTCCTGCATTACCCCAATCTGATTTTGTATTTATAGCCCTGTAGACCTCTTACAAGAAGCCCAGTTCATCCTGCCACCTAACTTCTCTAATCCTCACTATATATAAATTCAACATATCTAAATCCCATTTCAGTTTTATTTTTTAACCTGACTAATCAATGAGCATTCTACGCTCCAATTTGAAAAAATGTCTCTCTCTATTTTCCTGACAACACTGTCCTGAGTAGTCTCCACCCGGAGGTCTGAAAGGGGGTTGAGCAATATTTTATCCATGACATCATCATGTATTCATACAGTAGAGCTGCATGTCCTTCGGAAAAGTTAATTACTGCTTTCAGCTGTTTGCAGAAACACATTGGCTCATGTTACAAGGCCGTATCAGCCAACGTGGCGGGGGGGGGGGGGGGGTCACTCTGACAAAAATGCTTGTTATTGGTAGGAGCCCCCTAACGGCACGGCGAGAATGGTAGCACTTTTCATTTTATTAATCCTAAGATATTTATTAATTCCTATGCAAGTACATAAATTCTCTTTAAAAATCAGATAAATAATCTGTACAAGAGGTTAAATGTCAGTGGCATAAATAACTACAATGGCTTAGTATGACAAAATAAAGATTGAATATAGAAGTGCAGGTGTTGAAACCTATATCTTTCAGTGTCACAATCAGGAATCTTACCCCAATACACACCACCTTAATGACACAAGTAGCATTATTATTATGAATATAAATGCAAGAGAATTATGCGATATATGCTGGTTTTGTAATTTTAATTATAGTCTTGCTTTAAAGTGGTTAACATATCGAGAGCACGTAAAAATAATGGCTATTTTTATGAAAAGTGAACAATCATATCCAGGAGGAAAAATTAATAAACCTGAGCAACATTATTTCCTATACAATATAGCAAGTCATTCACTATTGTAGAGCAACATAGTAATGCTTGAGAAAGCGTTCCATTTATGTGAATTCATTTATATTATGGTAACTTTTGAGTGTCATCTATGTGCGGATTTCTTACTTTTTGCTTACATCCCTGCTTTCTTCAATTTCTTCTCCACGCCATTTTGGAATGTTTATGCAGGGAATTTCTGTTGGTAACCCTATAAACTCATTTCTCAGATACTGTTCATAATCTTAAGGCCAATAATGGATGCAGTTTTCACATTCATTTTCTCTTCAAAGGATCAAATACAACTTATTTACCATGTTTAGTCATGACAGGCTCAACAGAAAGACTGTTCACATAAACTTTTGACTTCTGGGAAGGAAGGAATGAAAACGTAAAAAAAAACACACACACACACGCGCGCGCACGCGCGCGCACGCACACAGCTGTTGTGGCTAGACAGCAGAACTGTCCACTGCGAAAGCAGCATGGTGAGAGGAGGGGAGCAATGCAAGGCAAGGAAGGAGGAATAATGCCAGCACAGCCTAACAGACAGGGAGAAACTCTGTGCATACTTTTTGTGATGAGTAGCATTATATCCTTTGTAGAAAATTCAATTGGATGAGTAAAGAATCTACTCATCATGTAGTGGCAGGAGAAAACGCACTCAAAAAAAAAAATAAAAATGTGCATGCTTCTAGCCCTGGCGAAAGGGTTGAAGGGATGGGAAGAGGAATGAAGGAAAACGATGAGAGAGTTACAATAAGGTCTTCCAGAACAGCATACAGTAAGTCATTTATGGTGGTTGACATTATGTCACATTGCTGCACCTGCCATTTCGCCGAATCCCACACTTTTGGCCCACTTTAGATTACGGTAGTAACACTAAAAGTGGGCCTTTGGGATTGTCTTTTGCCAGCTCGAAATTTAAATCAAAATAACGGCTTAACTGTTCATCTGACACAAAAATTGAATAACCGAATTTGTAGAGGAGAAAATTCTCTACAACTTTGCTCTCTTATGTTTTTTTCATATCTCATAGCGTTTCAAAGATATTTGCAAAAATAACGGCAATTTGGGGATGTCTGTCTGTCTCTGTCCGTAACTTGTTCCCTGTTTTTGAGACGAACCATTCAGCCAATCAGCACCAAATTTTACAGAAATGATTGTAGGCCGCCAGAGACCAGAACCTCCCTTTTTCAAATTTTTCGGATAAAAAATACGTTGTCATTTCAAAGCAATGGTGCACTGAAGAATTAACAAAAACACATAGTTCTTTGTACAATAAATGATAATCTAGTATCTACAAATGCCATATTAGCATCAGTTAACAACGGCCATCAATGGTATCAGATTAAAGGACTCATCTTTTGATTGATATCTGTAGCGTAGTGGGCAAGCCGTTGGACTATAATGTTGAAGGTCGTTGGTTCGGAACCTGGCACTACCTAAAATTTTTTTTCATAAAAGGGTTTCAGACACTCTTATTAATTAATTTTTATTGTTTATATTATTATTTTGGTCCAAAGTGTTTGAAAAAACTTATAAAACTACAAATCTAAAGTGGGCCGTAAAACACGTCAGTGCGATTTCTTCACTTGGTGACAGGTCTGTTGTTCTGACAGGTGAGGGCAAAGGCTAAAATTCTGTGACACTAAACATTGCATATTCCTTCGGCACCTTGTAGTTGTGCTTTGTCTTGCTGAAAAATAACATCTTGCTTGATGCTCAGAAGAATTATGGCTGTGGCTCAGGGGCTGTCATTCATGTAGGTCAAAATGGCTACAGTGCCGTGGACTTGCACCAACTGTGATTTATAGATGCACCCTGTAAATACCTTAGTTGGTGCTGTATGACTTGTGCAAATGCTACCACTGTGAAGTAGCTCCCCATTTGCAGCCATAATTTTTAAACAGTCCAGAACCTGGACTCATCTGAAAAAAATGTTATTTCATTTATGTCCCCAATGATGTCCCATGCACCAAGGAGTAGTGGATGACCTGCATGTAACCCATGTCATAATAAATGGTGGTGGATTGGCACCCCTGGTAGTGTACAGTGTTATTGAGACAGAGCCGAGGATGGGACAGAGCTGTCCTGCACTACTGAAAGACTGACCTGCACTATCAGCGGTATACCGGATGAATACATCACATTCTCTCATGCCAATAATGCTGCACACTCTCAAATTTCTGATTTCAGGGTATGGTTCATGTGTGTGAATTGAGGCTTCCTGCACCTCTTATCAAATCACTCTGGTCCATTTTCTTTGGTTTACACTGCAGATGGGCACACATTGGCTCAATGAGTAGCACTCCAGCTTAGGCAGGAAAAAGAATAGGGTTTGCACTCGGGTAAAAGTTAATCTTGTTGCTGCTTGGCGTAAAACTGAAGGAGGGTGCTTATCAAATCAGATGTAAACTTGTAACACTTTTGGGGTGTCTAATCTCTTTCAATTCAGTGCATCAGATTGTAGTGCGAAAAAAATGAATATAATAATATTCCTTTCATAAAATTGTGTGTAGCAAACTTAAGTAAGTACTTTGACATCTGATAACTAAATACTGTTTAGAGTACTTCTTAGTCATGAAAATATTGTAGGCCAAAAAGAAAGCTTATTTACAACACAGTGCTGCCAATGGGCTTTCATTTAAATAAATGGGAAGACATGAAAATTTGTGATAGGCAGCATTTCGAACCCAAGTTTTCAGCTTACTAGGAAGTGGCGTTGACCACTGCACCACCTGCACACAGCGGTCACATCTGCACCAATTATCCTAGCACGTCTGGAGCCAGACTCAAATTTTCAGCTTATCTACACACTATTGATGAACAATACACATAATTTACTTTAGCTCTTTGCTTTCCATATTTTAGAAATAAGTACTATGGATCAAAACAAGAACAAAATGTAAACATGGGCTCTCAAATGCAGACATTAGATCTGTGAGCAATGTCTTCATATTTGGTTGTCTGCTGTTTACTGTCAACTGCTCATAAATGTTAAGATTTTTGTTGTAGACTTCAGGTTTAGCTGAAAAAGCGTTTTGGTCCTTGTTAGCTCCTCCCAAAATATGGAAAGCAAAGATCTTGCATTGGAAGAGATTTGTTTCACATTGACAAAAGATAAAGAAGTGATCATAGTATAAATGGAAGAAATTTACAAATGTGTGGTCCTTATCAAAGTATGTACTCACTCCCCTGTACAAGTTCTTGACATTTATAATGGGAATTTCTGAAAATTGTTTATCTTTCAAAAATATACAGCCTATGATGTTCTGCATGTTTATCAGTGAATGGTTTAAAAATTTGTAATAAACAAGCCAAGAACTTCTGGTTTTTCAGTAAAAGCATTTCCAATGTTGTATATTTAGGATTACATATATGCTTCTATATCTTTTGTTTAACTGTCAATAGCAGAACTGTCAGACACAAAAATTAACTTATTTTATCATAACAAGGATTTTTTTTTTTTTTTTTTTTTTTTTTTTTATGAGGGGGCAGCCATTTTGCGTCTTGCATGGGGTGGTAGTTTGGCTTGCCCCAGCCCTGTGTTTGGCAATTAGTTTGTGAATATTTAGGGAAAAAATGTTCATGAAAATGTGATAGACCTAGTTCTCAGTTTACTAACATATCAAACTGAGCAACTCACGTGGTAGAGCAGACAGAATATCATCAATTATTATAGTAGTTATAAAAGGGGACAGCAAACTGTTTCAGATCCAGAATGAAACTTCACTCTGCAGCGGAGTGTGCGCTGATATGAAACTTCCTGGCAGATTAAAATTGTGTGCCGGAACCGGGACTCGAACCTGGGACCTTTGCCTTTCGCGGGCAAGCGCACTACCGACTGTGCTATCCCGACACGACTCACGATGCCGCCTCACAACTTTACTTCTGCCAGTACCTCGTCTCCTACTTTCCAAACTTCACAGAAGCTCTCCTGCAAACACGCAAGACTAGCACTCCTGGAAGAAAGGATATGGTGGAGACATGGCTTAGCCACAGCCTAAGGGATGTTTCCAGAATGAAACTTCACTCTGCAGCGGAGTGTGCGCTGACAGTCGGTAGTGCGCTTGCCCGCGAAAGGCAAAGGTCCCAGGTTCGAGTCCCGGTTCCGGCACACAATTTTAATCTGCCAGGAAGTTTCATATCAGCGCACACTCCGCTGCAGAGTGAAGTTTCATTCTGGAAACATCCCTTAGGCTGTGGCTAAGCCATATCCTTTCTTCCAGGAGTGCTAGTCTTGCGTGTTTGCAGGAGAGCTTCTGTGAAGTTTGGAAAGTAGGAGACGAGGTACTGGCTGTTTCAGATCCATTTATAAATCATCCAGAGCTCTAAATGAAATGGAAAATTCCTTCAGAAGAGTTGCAAGAGTACCTGAAAATGTTTGCAATCAATCCCGAGTTAAACTAGATTTCTGATTTGACAATTCAGGAAAATGGTTTAACTCACCTTTCAACATGTGACGCTGCCAAAGCTCCAACACTTGCTTGAAAACAGTAATTATGTCAACAAAATGAGTAATAAGTATATTGCTTCACTGCAATTTAAGATTATGTTTATTCATGTGGGATGTGGTGTTAGTGGGAAATATTAACTCATTAATACATTTAGGATCACTGAATTTATCGATGGATGACCTTTCATTTCAATTAATAAAACTATTTTGTTCAACAAATGGAAAAAAGTGATTCAGAATATTACTCAATCTCATGGAAATTCTGCATTGACAAAGGTCTCGGAAATTCAGTTTGGGATGAGACTTCACATGTTAGTAATATAGTCATAAAAATTTTAAAGTGCACTATCCAGAAAATTCAAAGAGAAGGGCTCTAAAGTTTAAGTGCAACTCAAACACACATTTATCAATAAGAGATCTGGTGCAGCAAGTTGAAATAGCTCAGATGATAGCATGCATGACTGTCATGCGTGTGATCAGGGTACAATGCTACCTGCAGGAAAATTTTTTATTATTTAAAATTATAACATTAAAAAAATAAAATTAATGATATCAAATATTATCAATTACATCACTAAGTACATTATTTGATTTAGGAAATGATGGTAGCTGCTGATTAAAGTTGTAATTGCAATATAAAGTCAAATAATTCCAAATGCAGTTTACAATATTATTGTAGGTACATTAAAGTATTAAATACTATTATCATTACAATTTTATTACAAAAGTTGTGGAAAGATTATAGGTATTCACTGTAAATTTGAGGAACCTGTTTCTTCATGGAAAAGTGGAGTGTAGTAGTTACCCTACTGTTTGTATACTAACAGTTAGATGGACACGAAGAGTCCAAAGAACGCACTGAACTAATCATACCTTTTACAGTGCCAGTTGACTACTGACGAGATTGGAGTGTTCTGTATGGAAACATATTATTGGATTTTTTCAATATTGCGAATTAAAAATGCCAGTCGATGAAGAAATCACAAAAGCATCAGAAGATGCATTGATTGTTTCGGAATCTTCTACAACAATTTCTCTTGAAGCAGTATTGATGGGTAAAGAAATTAAAACAAATGTTACATCACGATAGTTTCAAACATGGGTTGTCTTCATGACTGTGCTGAAGCATAGCCTACACTGCCAAGTGTATCAGTTGTATAGGTGCTGCGCTTAAAACTTTGGAGCCCTTTTTCTTGGAATTTTGTAGATAGTGCTCTTTAAAACTTCTACAAGTTTACACTCATGATGTGTGCTACTAAAATGCGAAGTTTCATTCCAAACCAAATTTCCGAGACCTGAAGCTCTCCTTGTGAAGTGCAAACATATTATTCAAGAGAGACAGATTGTTTGGCCAGTACTTAACCTCATATTGCCCTTCATGAGTTCGTTACCTCATGGGCTAGGTTGTCAGTAACCCTTTCCTTCTATCCACTTTCTCCTCCCTGCCATCTGACAAAGGAATTAATTTCTGAAAGCTTGTGTCTGCGTGTATTATCATCTTTTTGTATGACTATCGGCAGTACTGAGCTGAGGTAGGGACTGGCCGCCAATCTATCTCTTTTGGATAATATATTTAACACTTTATCCTTACTGAGCCAATGAACTTCACAGAAGTACATAATATCACTAAATTCACACTCAGTTTCCTTTAGTAGAGCTTTAAATTGCCTATGGTTCAGTCCATGACTCTTAATAAAAATAACTGTTCACACTAGTACATTTGCAATTGTCATTTTTTAGTACACAGTCTTTGTTGATGAATCAAACAAGGCACCGGTAGAACCTCACTTCATGTTGCAGTAGTTTGTTTCTCAGACAACCCATAAATCCTGCTCTGCATACAAGCATGCAGGGAGTTTCATCACTGGCAACTGAAACGAGCTTTTCACATGACAGACCAGACCTTGTAAATACTTCTTCCACACACTGCAGTATGTCATCACCTGTTGTGGGGTCTTTGAGAGGACATAAATTGAGGAGTTTCTCCCTTACTACTAAGTTTGCATTAAAACCTGTAATAAACATTGCCATCTGGGCTGTGTCTGATAGGCCTCATCTAATGAAATGGAAAACATACAGACGTTTCAAATGACATCCATTAATTGCTCCACAACATCACCTGACAAAAGTTCAGTATGACGAGTTCTAGTGTGCTGAAACAGACGCAAACTTGCGAAAGAATGTGATAATTTTGGACATAATTTATCTGTTACAACTACCAAACCCTGCTTCACAAAATATGCTAACACAAAATGGTTATGAAGAATGGGCAATCAGCAAAGTTATTTTGTAACTACCACAATCTGCATTGGTTGAGAAGGCATCGTATTCCTGTACATAAGAAATTAATGGATTTGTCATTTCAAAGGGATATATGGTTTATTGGGCACCATATTTAAGTTATATTGTATGTAGGTACAACATTATAATACATACCTCTTCTTTAGTTCCTTCCTTGATTAGCTTATTAAGAAAATTAAGCCATGTTTCACCTTCTATTCTTCCATACTGAGTGAAGTCTTGTATTCTGCAGTGACATTCTAAATTGCACCTTTTTTCTTTTTTTTTTCTCCTAGTAAATTACTAGATACCAAATATTGTGCTCCCTTTTTGCTTTTCATGAACAATTAATCACATTCCCAATTAAAGTTTAACTTAATGCTACTTCACCGTATTGCTTCAACTAGCCATTTCAACTGTGAAATGTGCTTTACCATAACATTATATGCTGAGTCAGGTGCATTACTGTGACTAAGCTTGCACCTTGACTGCACATATCACCACCTAATCTTAAGCCATGAACTATGACATATACATCAGCTGCTGTCGGCTTTACTTGTGCTCATGCAGGTGGCTCCTGAGTGCGTCTCTCTTATTGCCCACATCTGGTTTCCTGTAACGAGAGCTGTAGGCACATTTTACCAGCAGTTAATACTGGGCCGTGATATCAACATTGACCTTGAACCCATGGGCCAATATGATTCAAGTGCTAATCATTTCTGCATAACAAATTAATGTACATGCCCTATGAATATGAATTTTTTTGCTAGTCTTTTAAGGGAGACTTTGGCAGCTCCTACAACAAGGTCTAAAATTGTTGCAGAATGTCACAGGGTTCTGGTGGAGTTAGGGGAAAGCAATAGAGTAAACCTATTGTGGGTCCCTGGCCACTCGGGGATCAGTGGCAACAAACATGCCGACAGATTAGCCAGGATGGGGGCAGAGGCTCCATTTATTGGACCGGAACCTGTCCTGACAATCACCAAGGCAATGATTAAATTGGAGCTACGTAACTGGCTCAGAAGACAGCACGTAGAATATTAGACCAAAGTCCATCAACAAAAACATGGCAAGGTAATGATGCCAAAGCCTTGTTTTAAAAGAAGCTCTGCAATCCTGGGTCTGAACGGGAGAGAGATTAGACTCATGGTTGGATTGCTGACAGGCCATGGGAATTTCAAAAAAACACCTACATACAATGGGAATAACAGAAGAGGACCCTAAATGTAGGATCTTTGATGACGGTGATGAAACTGCATCACATCTGATCTTCGAATGAATTGCATTGGAGAGTAAAAGGCACAGAACATTTGGGACAACCAGACTTGAAGAAATTGTGTCTAATAAAGAACTGGTAAAGGGACTCCTTGCACTGTTCAAGGGCATTGGTTGGCTTTACTAGACATACAGGGAGCGATACCGCACAATAAACTTAGTTTCGGTGCGGGCAGTGGCGGGTTAGACCAAGACTGTTTTGGCTTCCCTGAAAGAATCAAATCAAATCAAGGGAGACTTTGACAGAATCTATGTGGCTCACTTGACAGGCATTGATCTTTACACATGTATTCTAACAAGTTTCGGTTGTGTAAGATATTTTACTTGTGTAGCTTCTGGGAGCCACAGCAGAGACCTATATCTAATTTCGACTGCTTGGCCTGACCTAGTGTTGAAACATCCATCACTAAGTGTACAAAAGTGTTAAGCAAGTGTTGGGTTTATCTCTGAAGAAATAAGATACATAAATAGTTAATACATTATTAAATACAGAACGAAGTATATATAATTCAAGGGTATAAGTAAACTGATGACTGGCAATGGGAGGGGCATTGAGCTGCCAAATCATGAAAAGAGCAGAACTTATATCACAGCTGAATAAAATTTTGGTTAACACACTGAGTGAGGCTGATGTTTGTTTCAAAACGAGCTAGTGCAACAGCACTGGAGCATCACACACTTTTGCTGATCCCACAGTAGAAGTATTAAACATTCTAAATTAAACAAAAGGTTAAAAAACTACAGTATTGGCTTCAGTGGGTTTGGAGACTGGGCAAAAAGATGCAGACATGCCAAGGAGTCATGAGACACACTGACATGAAAGGAGCAATAAGAACTTACTTGCATGACTAATTTCGAGGCATTTGAACATAAAACAAATCTGCCAGTATAATCCCTACAATTTCTAGTACTTTAAAATATTTTTTAACACATTGGCATGAGAAAGAGCTGTTGAATAACTATGAACACAATAACATCAATTAGTGGAAATAAAAAAATATTGTTTGGAAGCACAACTGGCAACAGTTAAAATAATATCAGTTTTTTTTCTCCACCATGAAAACCTAATAAGCCTGATATGTACAAAAATGGGGTTCCCTTACCATTAATCGAAAAAGAGAGAAAGAGGGGTAACCGGGGAGGGGGGTGATGGTCTGCCAAATTTTATATAAGAGGATAGCAATTGGAAATTACACATATTGACAGATGCATCCACTGGGTCGAGGGTTCTATTTAGATGGGTCACTAGATGACTTTAACTTAGCTAAGTAAAATATCTTGTACTCACTGAAAACTATGAAAGTGTATTTCAAGAGGAAAATGTTACAAAATCAAATGTTCGTAAATCTATGGGACCAAACTACTGTGGTCATCAGCCCCTAGACATAAAATCTACACATTGGTGATGGAAACAAAAGACAAAAAGGTAGCAATAATAAATGGTACAAACAGCAATGAAATGGACCACGAAATTTTGATGACCATGGTCCAAAATTCAATTTCAAATAGAATAACAGCAACAACGGTATGTAATTTAACAGTTACTGTTATTTGGGCAGAAATATTAGTTCATTTATATCAGAGGTGGGCAATGAGCATGCCGGGCTCTCGGAGCCGCCTGCCTGAGCCGGAGCAGAGCCGCGAGCAACTGGCGTCCATCACGTAGTTTCTGCTGGAAAGACTAGATAGCGTTATGCACAGCCAACGCGCTAACGTAGCCGCAGAAATGCATCTGACTGAGTGCGTTATAAAATAACTTATAAAGATAATAGTTCAAACTCTTTAGTGTCCAACTCGAATGAACAGATTCCACTGCTAGGGGTATCTCCATAAAAATGCTATTATGTTTATAAGTAAGTAACTTACAAACATAATACCTGAAACTCTTCTCTAAAACGTCCAGCGCATGCAGTCGAGCCGGCAAATATCTTATAAAGAGCGATTTTGTTTTTGTTTCAGAAGACACCGCTAACAATACCATCTGTTAGTTCGAATTTTGTACTTCAGGGTTTTTGTTATAATCTATGATATTACGTTACGGTACAGTATGCTGTGGAGTTGAAATGGCTAGTCAAATCGGCGCGGTAAAGCAGTGTTCTATTTTCCAGGTCAACTTTAGTTGGGAGTGTGATTACTTGTTCACTGAAAGCGAAGGAGGAGCAAAATGTTTGGTATGTGGTAAAATACTACGCATAAAAAAGTACACTTTATAACGCCACTATACAACACATCACTTCAACCAGTATGGAAGTGTAGAAGCTGAAATGCGACTTAATCTTCTTAATAATCTACGCGAGGAAGGAAGTAAAGTAGAGGTATGTATTATAATGCTGTACCCACTTACGAGATAACTTAATCACAGTGTTTTGTTTAATACCGGACTCTCATGGAACTACGTGCAGACCTCTAGCGGCAACTAGGATAACTACCGGCCGAGCGCGAACACTGCTCTTTTTCCGGCATGAGCCGGAGCGCTGCTCATTGAGCCGATTTGTGCCCACCTCTGATTTATATAGTGTTAGACTAATTTTTACAGTACAAGATCACGATGAAGACATTCTACCTGATCCTGAGAAACTAGATGTGATTAATTAATTTTCCTATCCCACAGAACAATAAACACTTAGTTAGAAAGCACCATTTATGATTATGTACAAAAAATGATAAGGTATATTTAGGGCTAACTTCATTTTTCAGGCGTTTTTGCCAAAACAGTACCTCTTCGATAAATTTATGAAAGAAAAATCACACATGGGTGTGGCCAGATGAATATCAAAGGGATTTTGACAATATGAAACAAGTTTTAGTAAACTCAAATCTATTGTATAATCCAGACATGCAATCAGTTTTGTCCAAGTATTGACACTTCAGGTCAAGGTCTTGGAGCTTGCCTCTTCCAAATCAGACAAATACAAGGAAAATATACAATATGCGTAATTAGTTTTGTGAGATCAATTCTTGCAGAATGCAAATGTTCATATTCAGTCACAAAATTAGAAGCCTTAGTCATAGTGTGGGCATTCCGCAAATTCCAATATTAATTGTGGGGATATCACGCTAAAGTATTATGTGACCATAACAGGATGCCCACAAAGAAATTGTTCAAAAATTCAAAGAAATGGTTTAAAAATTCCCTTCACTGCCAGGCTTTCCAGTAAAATCTGTAATACTTTTCCCTGGCTGTGAAATTTTATTTGCATTATAAAGAAAAATAAAGTATTAATTGTTTGATATTGACAACAATTGAAATCTTTGTTCAAAACTCACAAAAATGAATTTTCTATTTCTTATTTTATTCTTTTTTTGTATATAACCAAGAATGGTATTTTCTAACTAACTTGGACAGTCTTGTGGAATGTATATAATTTAAAGTGAGTAATATGAAAGTAAGCTTATGACTCTTACTATAAACTAGTACAAATTAAAATGTTAATATTTGGTAGACCAACTAGTGAAAATTTTTACACTGCTCATCTCTAGCTTGAATCTCAGCTAAAGTTTAGCGTTTTTGATGGATTTTTTTTTTCTTTTCATTTGCTACACAGTTCCTTTTCAAAACTTCTGATTCTGTTATTGTAGCTTCTTTTTTTCAACATCCAGTTTCTCCTGACAATTTTGAACTCGAATACCAGTAAGAATGAATTAAAGATTTTGCAACATCACGAGTTGCGACATCTCCATTTGATTCATTTAGCTTTAGTGGTGGTTGGCTTCTTCTGTTTTGCTTGTAATTGTTGGTAGCAGCGTGATGACTCATAGGAAACTTGTGTGGTCAATAATTTGTCAGGTATAGATGAGATAGAGTCTCTTGAAATGTAAGAAAATCTTTGTTTTTGATGTACTTTCACTGTGTTGCAGCAGTTTTTTGGATTCCAATGGGAAGAAAAAAGTGAGGCTTAGACTCAGGTAAATATGGTAAAAAAATTCCATGACATTTTCTGGTTGCCCGAAATTCTCTGATAACACTCAATTTTCCAGGTTTTCCCAGTTTGTGGCCACCCTGCATAAAGCCCTTTCATTGTTACTCTCATTTAAATTACTACACAAAAGGTTATCACAATGATGTCTGCTTTTACAAGAATTCAGGTTTAAAATACAATTTTCAGGAGAAAAAAATTTCATAGCTGACATATTGTCATACTGCACTAAGGATTACAGGAATTTAATGATCTAAGCAAACGAACCACCGACATGCAAGTATTGCTGATGAACGACAGAACATACAGTTTCAATAATGGAGAATAGATAAAAACTCACTGTAAAGAGGCTCACTGAGCTACTGACAGACACGAAAAATAGACAATCTCATTCACACAACTTAAATTTTCGGCCATGGCCTTCACCAGAAAGAGAAACTCATACATTCACACAATCACTCTGACAACGATACAAACACAACCAAAATCTTTGGCTGTCCAGCACCACAAGCATCTTGACGAGTGAAAGGGACAGGATGCTGAATAAGGCTGGGGATGGAAAGTTCCACAGGCTCTGATATGCGGGAATGTGAGATGTGACATTGAAGGAAAGGCGAGGGGGTGGGGGTGATTTAAAACTATACAAATAATAAGGAAAAATTAATTAGAGGATATTGTAAAGGGCGACACACAGTTACAACAAAGAAATGAATTGGAGGGATAGAAGATAATGAGTGGGGAAAGGAAGGGGTGAAGAAATGTTAGGCATAGGGTGTAGGAACGGCAAGTAATCTTAGGTTGAGGCCAGGATGGTTACAGGACTGTAGAATGCGTTGAAAGGACAACTGCCATCTGTGCAGTTCAGAAGAGCTGGTGGTGGAGGGAGGATCCATATGGCTCAAGTAGTAAAGCAGCCATTGAAATCAATTGTTTTGTGTTCAGCTATATGTTGTGCCACAGGGTGGTCCATATTACTTTTTGATGGCATTGACTCAACAGTAAACACATCAATGGATGCTTTGCTGTCAAATTTGCACAGCTGTAATTGATGTTGAATGGCTTGTACAGGAAGTGTTTGTTGTGCAACAGAACAAATGATATGAACAATGAGCCTGACATCAAGTGCAGTGGTGCCAGAATATGTAGCACTTTGTCTTGTCAGTCATTCCCCTCTGCATCCAGTATTTCAGAACAGAATCACAGTTTCTTACTTCTGACACAATCACCAATTTTTACAAAGGAAAATCCGTAATACCTCTGAGCAACTGTTCTTACTCCCAACTCCAAAACATGCTTGCTGCCTTATACTGGGCGTGCTGACACTGCTGGCGTCAAAGTCTGGAATACCTTCTGTCATGTACCGAATGAAAGTTGATGTAGACAAAGACCACTCTCTTTTTTTGAAGGTGGAGAGTGAAAAATATCATTAAAATTCAAATACAAACGGAATTTGTCAAAGTCAGTAGGCAAAATACCCTCCGCCATGCTCCTACAAAATTTATTGTACACAGTTACCTTCGCCAAGGTCAAGTGTGCAAAATTTCATCAAGATTGCAGCCAAATTGTGGTTTTTGTCGAAGTCAGTTTGTAAAGTACCCTCCGCCATGCACCAAACGAAAGTTGATGTAGACAATGAATTTTCTCCTGCTTTGAAAGTCTAATGTGCAAAATTTCAACAAGATCGGAGACAAACTGGTTTTTGTCAAACTTAGTGAGTAAAGTACCCTCTGCCATGCACCATACAAAATTTATTGTACACAGTCACCTCCGTCTTCTTTTGAAAATGAAGAGTGTAAAATTTCATCAAGATCAGAGCAAACGGTGGTTTTCGCCAAAGTCAGTAATTAAAGTACTCTCTACCATGCACCGAATGAAGTTTGATGTAGACAGTGACTTTCCTTTTGCTTTGAAGGTCAAGTGTGTAAAATTTCATCAAGATTGGAACAAAGCTGTAGATTTGCATGCAATAGAAGCACACGCACGGACACACTGCTATATTTATAAGATTTGTCTCTAAGAGATTTTCAAGCTTAATCACAGTTCATTTGTACCCGAAAAGCCTGAAGAAGTATGCAAATAAAATCACACAAACTTGGCGAATGAATGAAAACATCCTTATAACTGCAGAAACCGACAGAGACTTATTCCAGTCAGTTGTATCGCATCAAGTGAAACCACTCAAAGCCGAAAACATTCATATAAAGGACAGAGACTTGTTTCAGTTGGTGGTCGCGCATCGACTGAAACCACTTAAACCCACCAAATGAGTGAAAACATTCATATAACGGCTACAACTGACAGAGACTGGTTTCATTCAATTGTTTCACATCAAATGAAACCACTCAAACCCCGCCAGTGAGTGAAAACATTCATACAGCCACAGAGACTATTTTCATTCGGTTGTTTTAGTCAACTGGAAAAAAAAAAAAAAACACCGACTGTAGTCAGTATGCGGTACTCAGCACGGCCCAAGGCAAGAGCAACCAGTGGTGGGGATAAGGAGGTGGCGTAGAGAGGGAATTGAGAAGGGAGGGAAGAGATGCACGGTGGGGCTGTGGAAATATGCCATTGCTGTCTGATGGACAGGGTGGAAGGAAGGGAGGAACTGGAGTCATACGTGAGGCAAGACTATGTGCAGGTAACGGGAGGGGAGGGTAGGGTGTTGTGGGTAGGAACTAGTGAAGGTTTAGGCTTGGGGAATGCCTAACATTCACCCCTACATCCCACCTCTTCTGCCACTCATTATCCTGTATCCCTGCAATTCCTGTCTTCCTTGCAACTGTGTGTGTCCCCGTACAATATCCCCAAATTAATTAAATTTTAAAATTTTTCTTTATTATTTTTATTGTTTCAAATACCCTCCCTCCCTTCCCACACTCCTCTATATCTGCCCTTTATCTGGTGGCTCACTGGACATCTATGTGGTGAGTAGCAACAAATCCTTCTCAAAAATATTGTTGAATGATTCTTGGAACATCCACTGAGAAAAAATTATGTCATTTATGAATGTGTCCTGCTTCTAAACCTTTTATATTAGCAGTTCCTTTTTATTTGCATGGTCAGTAATTTAACTTTTTGATCACTGACAATAATTTAACCAACATTTTATACCTAAATTTTCAGAACCTGCAACTTTCTTCCTTTGTATAATGCTTGAATGTGGTGCAACTTGCAATAATCATGTTGCCTGCATTGTAATTCTACTCCTGTAGAGATGTTGCCGCAAATGCATGCTGCAAAGTTCACCTTATTTGGATACTTCTTTCATGACATTGCATTTTTCGTGGCAAGCAGTGAGTATTGTGGTACAAGTTATAAATACAGGATGTCCCAAAAGTCAGGGCTTGGGTAAATATATTTGATACGGTGCGAGGTAGTTTTGGATACAAACAAAGGTGCTGGATGGGAACTTTTTGGATGACCTGTAAGAGATGACCGCCTTTTTGGATCCCCATATTGGATTCAGCTCAGGTTTCTACAATGGGAAGGGGACTCATTTGATTCCTGTTGCAGGAGTGGAATTTGATGAGAAACACAATGAAGTACATATTCCAATATATTTGTTAGGTAAAAATTTGTAGTTTTTCATGAATCAGGAAACTATTGGGATGCAACACATTTCAAACTGAAGTGTACCTCACAGAATGTGTTCCATATAATGTCCCTGTATCTGAAGACATTCCGTATTCGAAGGAGAAACTTTGCATGGACATGACACGACAGATTCAAAGGCCTTGGTATTCCCTTTTTCCAAGTATTGTACATTACAAATCTTATCAGAATATACCATTGGCTTCAGGAATCCTCACAGGTAGAAATATAGGGTTGGTCAGATCAGATGAATGTGGTAGCCACTCCTTGGGATTACAACACCAAATCAAACAACCAGTGAAGTGTGTGTCAAGCCATTCCCGTACACAGGAAACATAATGGTGTGGCACCCCATCCTGCTTAAAGTATGAATGACATGTCCTCTTCTTGCAAATCACAGACATGACCACCGCATCCAGTATCTGAAGGTGGTTACAACACTGAGGGTTTCCATCAGGAACATAGTGCCAATGAGACACATTTCCCAAATATCACACCACACCATCATTTCGCCACCTCCTTGAGACGGATAGGGAGACATCTCTCTTGGGTTGTCCAATATCCAGCATCACATGTTGTGCTTACTGACCTGCCCGTTCATGTACAAATTTGCCTCATCACTAAAGAGTGTCCTGTAAGCAATACTGTGATCAGCAGTGTGATCTGCTAACAGCCACTCACAAAACTACATCATGATCTTATTCCACCAGATGTTGTTGGAGTTGCATTTTTTATGGATGCTCTATATGTTGCTTTACAATTCAATTGATACTGCTCCAAGGAATGCCAAGCTGTTGTGCAAGTCATGTAATACCTCTGACAGGACTCTTGGCCACTGCTGCTAAAACTGGTTGTAGGCTTATCAGTTCCTACACAGGGATAGCCGGTGCAGGGCTTACCTACCATAAATCTCATTCTTGAAATTTTTTAAACAACTTCCTGAGAGTAATTTTGGTGAGGGGTTCAATGCCAGGGTGTGTCTGGTTGAAGTCCCTGGTAATTGCTATAGATCTCTGGCCACCAGCCAGCAGGAACATTTCGCTCCTCTCTTCTTTGGTCAGTGACTTGTCCTTCACATTAAAAGGACATCTGTAATCATAGGAACAAAATATGATCAGTTTAGAGCTGCTGAATACACATGTTATAAAAACATGATCCATCACCTTTTACCTGACAAAGATGTTGGAAAATGTTTTGAGTGTTTTAGTCAAATTATACCCTCAAAACATGTATTACGTGATGCACCCTCCCATTGAAGAAATGTGAGATGAAAAATATGGCAGATACCAACATTGTGGACAGCTCTCACTGATTTCCGAAAAAGTTTACCCCTAGCCCCCCCCCCCCCCCCCATTTTTAAAAAAAAATCCATGTCCATCCTGTGTCTATCTCTCATCATTTTTGCGATATTTAATCTGGTCCTAACTCTGGGACACCTATTAGTTTACAGCATATACTGTGTACATAGGGCAAAAAGAAGAAAAAAATGCAAGCACTAACTATACCATGCTGACTAAACTAAAATTCAATTAAAATAATTGAAAATGGGGAATAAATTTACAATATGAATATGATACACTGCAACTTACCACATGGAGAAAATATCATGTTGCAGGAAACATTCAAAAGAGATAGATTGGCTGGCCAGTACTTACCTTTGTGCTGTACTGCCACTAGTGACACAAATGAAGAAAAAAGAAAAAGGACAAGATGACATCAAGTGGTCTTTGCAGCACCAGCCCCATGCCATTCACTCTGGATTGGTGGTGCATTTTACCCCTACAAGTCTCTGGAACCAGCAATAAACCACAGTAACAGTCTCTGCACTACTAAGACATTAAGATTACCTGTTGAAACGAGATAGAATGGCTGGCCAGTACTTACCTTTGTGCTGTACTGGCGATAGTAACACAAATGAAGAAACAGAAAAAAGGGGACAAAAAGGACAAGCTTTCGGAACACAGTTCCTTCTTCAGGTGGGATAGAAGGGAAGAAAAAAAAGGATGGGAACAGAAGAGGAAGGTAATTCATGACCTAGGTCATGAGGATGGTGTTTAAGAAGTGTGAAAGTCAGAGATACTGTATATTAGTACTGAGCCAAGTCAGATAGGAGAATTTCAATCATCAATAAAGGAAACTTTCAAATTGTGATTATCTCTGTGCTGCATACAAATTTGTTTGGGAAACAATAATGTTCATTAATTCCTCAGAGGAAAACATTTTAAAAGAATCCAGAGGGGATTTTGTTGTGTGTGATAGAAAATCTAATAAATGTGGACAATGAGACTCACTCAAGCTCTTTAGTTTCTAGCTTGGCTTCTTCATTTGGTTCCAAGTTGATTTTGTCCTCGGGCATTTGGGTGGAATGGAGATTCTGTGCTAATTTCAGCTTCTACTTCTTTTTGTCCTTGACTTTCTCCATTCACTACAAAATTCTCACTGGACATGTTCTTCTTCTATGTTCATTTTTCTTGAACTGAACTTGTGCCTGTGTTCTTAGGATACATGGGTTCTACTGTACTTCATCATCTGATAAATTGGATTCTTCATCTGTATCTCCACTTTTTGTTTCAGAAGGAGGAATGATACCACTGATCATATAATTCTACTTCCATCTTCTTCAAGCACATTTATTATTTCATCCACTGTCCATAAATTATCATCACTTCTGAAAGTGCCCAGTGGCAAGAGGCCAGATATTTTCCCCCACCATAAATCATACTAAAAACAAATTCCAAGGAAATCCTACATATAATCTGGACTATTTATTGCAAAACAGCAAAGAAAATATATTTTCAGTACTCATATATTACCCTGAACTTACCATTTTCCAACAAAGCAGTGTTTAACTTTCAAACACATGAGTACATTTAGCATTCTTAAGCAACAACAATGAAATGAATGCTGATACTTCAAATTTTAAACAACAAAGGAAAGTCTCTGTTATTGCTGCAAATAGTTAAATTATGTACATATTGTCATTGTTACAATTTTTTTAAATTTCTTGGCGACTATAGTTGACACTGGGCATTAATGGATGAAAAGGATTTTGGGCTGGATGCCTCTCATAGAAGGGAATGATGAAAGAAAATCAAAGCCTTGATTAAGGATGTTTAGAAATTTCAGTCCATGGCTGAAACTTAGTGATGAGGGAGGTGCTCTGTTGTAGTTGGTTATTGGGTGTGGAGAATGGATAGGGGGTGTGTGGGGATATGGCATGGGAAATCTGTTTGTGGAGTAGGTCTGGTGGATAGTGTGTATCTGTGAAGGCCTTTGTGAGACATTCAGCATATTGAGCAAGGGAGTTCTTGTCACTGCAGATATGCCATCCACAGGTGCCCTGACTTTATGGGAAAGATGCCTTGACAGAATAGGACTCTCTTCCAGACTTAGTCAGCAAACAGATTTCCAGGCCATCTCTCTACACGCCTCTTACTCTTCCTCCACACCCAATAATCAGCTTCAAAAGAGTGCCCCATGCTTCACCCAGTACCACCCTGGACTGGAACAATAACTACATACATTGTCAAGGCTTTGATTTTCTTTCATAAAATGAGAGACATCCTATCCAAGATCTGACAAAAACCTTCTAAAGTGGTGTTCCATTGGCCACCTAACCTTCATAACATCTTAGCCTCTCCCTATTCCAATCCTGTCATAGGCCTATCCTGTCCCATCAGATGGTGGTCCACATGTGAAATCTCCCATGTGATCTACCACCTCTGCTGCAATAACTGCTCAGCTTTTTATATTGATATGATTACTAACACACTGTCTATCTCAATGAATGCCATAACCAAACTGAGGCCAAAGGTAAGGCAGAGAACACTGTAGTACAACGTAGGATTGAGCACAGTATGCTTGATTTCAAAGGTTCTTCAAGACCCACAAAATGATTTAGATAAAAAACTCTGGATTTTAATTTGATATGAAGGATTTTTTTAAAAGAAAACATACAATGGTCTGCCATGTTATATAAAGCAATATTTCAAGTTTTAATTTATTTTAAAAATTATATATTTCACTTACATAGTTGTTTCCACTTTATTTGCTTTTTGTGGGTGTTACATGTGGGAGTTCAATAATTTATGTGCAACAGCAATGTCTGTAATTATATGCTATAACAAAGAAACTACAATCAAGTCAGCCTCCCTCCCTCCCTCTCTCTCTCTCTCTCTCTCTCTCTCTCTCTCTCTCTCTCTCTCTCTCTCTCTCTCTCTCACACCTTACAGAATAAGTAGAAACACTGTGTAGATATGTTTTGTATCACAAGTGTATACCCCTCTGTTAAACATTGTCCCTTCAATTATTTTAGATGAAGTATCTTCAGGAGATTGGTATCTCTTTCCATATGGACAAATTTGATCTTCTGATGCATTATTAACAAACTCTGGAATTAGTCCCTGAAATTTATCAGAAGATATATTTGTAAAATTAATAAAAACACAGGATTCAAAACTAAATATAGAAAAGACACATTGCAACTAGGAAAAATAATATACTTCAGAAAGCTGAAATATTATACAAAGGAAATTATCATTACACATAATGTGTGTTGTGTTATGGTCTTAAGTCTGGAGACTGGTTTGATGCAGCTCTCCACCCTATTCTGTCCTGAGCAAGCCCTTTCATCGCCTCATAAGAACGACAACCCACATCCATTTGAATCTGCTTACTATATGCATCTCTTGGTCTCCCTCTGCGATTTTTCCCCACACACTTCCCTCCAATGCTAAATTTACGATACCTCGATGTCTAAGTATGTGTCCTACCAAGCAATCCCTTCTTTTAATCAAGGTACGCCGAAACTTCCTATTCTCCCCAATTCTGTTCAGTACCTCTTCATTACATTAGTTGTGCGATCTATCCACCTAATCTTCAGCATTCTTCTGTAGCACCACATTTCAAAAGCCTCTATCCTCTTCCTGTCTGAACTATTATCGTCCAAGGCAACAGTCCACACAAATGCCTTCAGAAAAGACTTCCTTACACTTAAGTTAATATTTGATGTTAGTAAATTCCTCTTTTTCAAAAATGCTTTTCTTCCCATTGCCATTCTGCATTTTATACCCTCTGTACTGCAACTGTTATGTGTTATTTTAATACCCAAGTAACAAAACTCATTTACTACCTGTATTTTTTTGTTACCTAATCTAATTCCTTCAGCATCACTTGATTTTATAAGACTGTATTCCATTACCCTTGTTTTGCTCTGGTTAATGTTCATCTTATATGCTCCTTTCAACACACTATCCATTCTGTTCAATTGCTCCTCCAGGTCCTTTGCTGTCTCTGACAGAATTACAACGTCATCAGCAAAACACAAGGTTTTTATTTCTTCACCCTGATTTTAATCCCTTCTCCAAATTACTCCTTGCTTTCCTTTATAGCTTGCTCAATGTACAAATTGAACAACATTGGAGAAAGGCTACAACCCTGTCTTACACCTTTCCCAACCTCTGCATCCCTTCCATGCCCTTCTACTCTGATAACTACTGTCTGATTTTTGTACAAGTTGTGAATAACCTTCCGTTCCCTATATTTTACTCCTGTTGATTTCAGAATTTGAAAGAGTGTATTCCAAACAACATTGTCCAAAGCTTTCTCCATATCTACAAAAGCTAGAAATGTAGGTTTGCCTTTCCTTAATCTATCTTCTAAGATAAGCCGTAAGGTGAGTATTGCCTCCTGTGTTCCTACATTTCTCCTGAATCCAAACTGGTCTTCCCCAAGGTTGGCTTCTACCAGGATAATTAGATAATTCATGTTAGAATTTTGCAACCGTGACACTGATGGTTCTGTAATTTCCACATCTGTCTGCACCTGCTTTCTTTGGAATGGGGATTATAACATTTTTCTTAAAGTCTGAGGGTACTTCGCCTGTCTCATACACCTTACAAACCAGGTAAAATAGTTTTGTACGGTTGTCTCTCCCAGAGACTTCAGTAGTTCTGAGGGAATGTCGTCCACTCCAGGGCCTGGTTTCGACTTAGGTCTTTAAGTGCTCTGTCAAATTCTTCTTTCAGTGTAGTATCTCCTATTTCATCTTCCTCTTCCGTTCCTGCAATATTTTATCTAAGTTCATTTCCTTTGTAGAGCCCCTATATACTCTTTCCACCTTTCAGCTTTCCCTTCTTTACTGAGAACTGGTTTTCCACCTGAAATCTTTATATTCATAGAGCTGTTTTTCTTGTCTCCAAATGTTTCTTGTATTTTCCTGTAGTTAGTACCTATTTTTCCCCTATTTAGACATTCTTCTACAGACTTGCATTTGCCTTGTAGCCACTCCTGCTTAGCTATTTTGCACTTCCTGTCAATCTCATTTCTTAGTCACCTGTACTCCATTTGCCTGTTTCATTTACTGCATTTTTATATTTTCTCCTTTCATCAATTAAATTTAGTATTTCATATAAAAAATAGATGAAGATTACTCACCAGGCGAAGGAGCACAGGTGTGACAGCAACACAAATAAATAGAACACACACACACACACACACACACACACACACACACACACACACAAACGCCAGCTTTCGCAGCCTAGCTGCTTCGTCAGGCAGAAGGGAAGGAGAGGGAAAAGGAAATGATGAGGGTTTAAAGGAGTGGGTAAGGAGTCATTCCAATCCCGGGACAGGAAAGACTTACCTTGGGGGGAAAAAAAGAGGGTAAACAAATACACACCCACCCACACATTTACACAGACACAAGTACAAGTACAAGTACATACTGTAGAAAGCAAAGATGTTAAGAAGCTAGACAGAGATACTACTTGAGGCAGAGGCTCTGTCTAGAGAACTGAGGCAAAGATGTTAAGATGGTGAGTGCGAATTCAAATTTAGCGAAGGTTGAGACCAGGTGGGCAATGGGAAGAGAGAATATGCTGAAGGGCTAGTTCCCATCTCCGGAGTTCTGAAGCATTGGTGTCGGTGGGAAGTATCCAGATAACCCGGACGGTGTAACACTGTGCCAAGATGTGCTGGCCGTGGCCCATCGCGTGTTTAGCACAGCTTTTGGACCCCTATAAATGCGTTGGATGAAGTGAACACCTCATCGCTGGAGGTTGGTGCAAAGCTTGTTGTCGGAGTGTGATAGTAAATCTCTGTGGTAAATTAGACCCGGGACCATGTTGAGAGTTTTATGGGGCATGATACTAATGGTAATATCACCCAGCTTTTCACAGGCAAGTACAGCCTTTGACTGAGCTGGTGACGCTGTTTGTATTACGATGGACCTCCTTCTCATTTTAGAAAATGAAGCAACCTCACCAAAATTATCCTCAATGTTCTCCACAAAGAACTGTGCAGCATTGAATTCACTGCTTCCTCTCTTAGAGACAGTGTTTTTGTGTCTGCCAATGCTGTTAATTGCTCATTTCATTTTATCCCATGAGCAGCTAGAAACTATAAGTCCACCCAGGCAGAACCTCACTTGCCTGGGTAGGCCTTATACAACTGAGGTGTGGCAGGTTCCCCAGAGGTTGCTTGCTAGGAACTGTTCAACCTCTACAGCCATGCATCTCTTTGGCCCGCAACACACCTTGAGATTGAGTGAAAAAAAAAAGATATTTGTACAGTCCTCATGACCTGGGTGATTAAGCTAAGATCCCTGGGCTCTGAAACATGCAACGTTCCACTGTTGCGCTGTAGGGTGGTCGTATGGTGTGGCAGACAGTTGGCGCGACAGAATCCACAGCTCAGGACCTCGGGTTCACCAAGCCCATACTTAACAAATTAATGCTGAGCCCCTGAGGGGTTACTCTTAAAAATCAAAGAGAACACACATGAGCAAGTTACTTTTTGTTAAATTTATAGGTCTCCACCAAGACGATAAACGTACATGGTCAGAACACATAAACAAAATAAGTGGGAAATTAAAGTCAGTCTATTATGCACTAAGGAATTTAGTCAGTGTGGTTAATATTGATGTCCTCAGAATGCACTACTATGCTCATTTTGCATCCACAAATGTCACATGTCATAGAACTATGGGGAAGCTCAGTAAATATGAAGAACATAGTCATCATACAAATGAGATCAGTTCACACAGTGATGAAGGTAACACTCCTAACAAGCTGCAGAACGAATTACAAATTACTACATATTTTAACAGTAAAAACTGTGTGTGTGTGCACGCGCGCGTGTGTCTGTTTGTGTATACCCACCGACCCCCCCCCCCCGCACACACATACACACACAAAGAAAAATATACCGTATATTTCCGCAGATAAGATGACCTTCAGATAAGACGAGGTACAAATTTTCATCAAAATTTTATAGTTTAAGCATATATCTGGGCTATAAGATGACCCACAAGTTACCTTATTTACCCGATTGCAAGAGACACTTTTATTCAGTATCGGAATCTAAAAATATGCCTGCGACTTAGATTTGGAGGAAGTTCCAAAAAATGTCATTACAAATAGCCATAAGTAGGTTTTGTGAATGGTAATTCCAAAAAATGCCACTAGAAGCCGCGATAAGTAGCTTTCGTGATTGGTACACCTGGATTTCATGGTTTGTTGTAATGTTTGCGGTCTGCTTTTGAACTTTTGTGTGTGTTGTGCTATGTTGTATCCGATTGTGAAGAAGCGTTTTTTACACTGCAAAGTTTAAGAAAAAAAATAATTTCTTTCAGTGAGACGACATTCAGTCATGCCGAAGCACATATTATGCGGGTGAAAATACGAAATTGCTCAAGAACAGAAGATAAAGGATTTCGAAGGAAGCCGCAATTGTGTGTATAGCTCTGATATATTTAACCCTTTCACTGCTCCGTACATAAATATACGCTAATCATTTCAGTGCAGCTCTGGATATATTGAGAAATGATTTTTGACAAGCAACATTGGAAATAATTACTTCTATTCCTGCTTTATAGCATTAGGTTATTGTATGTACCCTTGTCAACTCAATAGATTAATAAAGCTTGAAAAGTGAATATATTTTTAAAGAATTGAGAAAACCTTTGTTTTCGTAAATTTTTCCTCCACGGTGTACATTTCAGGGTAGTTTCGCAGATGTGCTACATAGTGGGGCTGTAGTGAGGCTTGACCTCCAAACGATATATATTGAATCGATACATTTAAAAACGTTATGTACAGAATAAGCAAATGTTTATGAACCGGAGATTTGGGCGCTACGTGCCCTCAAGTACTAAAAAAAAAATTCTTGTTTGTCCTACAGCAAATCTAACTTTCACTTTAAAAAAAGTTATCTGTAGCGTAGCATTAAGAAGGTTAGGTATAGGTTAAATAATAAATGTGTGAGGGAACGTAGCATCCGAATCTACAGTTCAGAAACACTAAATTGATTTATAGTTGTAAGTTTGATATTTCAGGCCGAGCTATTTCGAGTGTAACTTTTCTTGTAAATTACACAGAAAGGTGTACTTTTAGGTTCCTGCCTAACTACAGCCTTTAAAATCACGACAATTTCGAAAAAATTATAACATTCACCTATTTGATACCTATTGTTTTGATACTCAATCGCTTCGATATATATCGTTTGGAGGTCGAAGCCTCGCTATAGCTGCACTATGCACAACATCTGCAAAATTACCAATTTCACACTAAATTTCAATCTAATTTATTTTTGTATTATCGTATAAGACAACCTCGGATTTTGGGGCCTTTTTTTATGATTCAGCCATCATCTTATAACATTCACCTATTTGATACCTATTGTTTTGATACTCAATCACTTCGATATTTATTGTTTGGAGGTCGAAGCCTCGCTATAGCTGCACTATGCACCACATCTGTGAAATTACCAATTTCACACTAAATTTCAATCTAATTTATTTTTGTATCATCGTATAAGACAACCTCGGATTTTGGGGCCTTTTATTATGATTCAGCCATCATCTTATCTGTGGAAATATATGGTAAGTAACTTAAATAAAAATGAAATGAAGAAACTCTTGAAATCTCACAGCAATTCAACACAGGATGAGTCATTATGAGAAAAGTGTGCCATACATGGGGATGTATAGTCAACTACCTGCCAAGAAACACAAGAGAAATAAATAACATTAATAACTTTAAGAACAAAGTGATAGAAATATCAAAGAAAAACACATTTTACTGCTTGAATGAATTTCCTGAGTATTGCAAAGAAACTCCAAAAATCTGAAACAAGAATAGATATGTGTGTACATTTAAATATAAAGAAATTAGGCAAGGAGGAAGCTTAGGGTTTAACATCGCGTTGACAGTGTGGTCAGTGGTCATTAGAGATGGAGCATACACTCGGATTTTTGGGGAAGGATTAGGGGAGGAAATTCGGTCATGCCCTTTGAAAGGAACCATCCCGGCATTTGCCTAGAGTGATTTAGGGAAATCAGGGAAAACCTAAATCTGGGTGGCCGGAGGTGGATTTGAAGCACTGTTCTTCCGAGTACGAGTCCAGTGTGTTACCACTGCAGCACCTCACACGGTGAATTAGGCAAAACAGCACATAAAAACTGTACTATGTTGTAACCTGTACCACACTGATTATTATTTACAAAATTGTTAAAAAAATAAAAGAAACTCATTGCGCATCAATCTATAATGCTGTAATTTGAAGAGTATGTGCACTGAATTGAAGTATATAAAACTGTTATATAGTAAAATAAAAACTTCAAGTCCTGTACATAAAGATACAACATTTAACAATTGATAAATATCAACTGAATGAAAATAAATACTTACTACCTATGTCCCACATTATTTTCTGAACTTTGCTTGTTAATGCAGATATTTCCCCATTTATTACAGCAATTAGAAGAATTAGAGCTCTGCAACTGATGAAGCAAGGTGTCTGTCAGATTTTTATATTCTTCATATGATCTACTTTGATCTCTTTGAGTAGCTGTTAGATCCTTTAATTTGGAGTGTCTTGTTTTCATTCTCATGTCTACTAACTTGCTGACTAGGTGTTCCACTTCATCTTCCAGAGCTTTTGCTTGTGCCTCCAACTGAACTGCCTGCTTAAACCAGATGTTATTTAAGAAAAAACTAGTACCATGTACAATGCAGTAATTATAAGGTGTGTCTCACATAAAACAGGTGTGCCTATAGCTCGAGATTAAATTAATACTTTATAGTAACAATAAACTAACTAAAAAAGAATGGATAATAGTAACATAAAAACATTTTGGTACCTACACTTCTCGGGTTTGCCGCCGGATGACATTGTGAGTCTCCCACAATATTTCGCCGACACAACTGTTCGACATCTTCGACCTGAAGATGTCGAACAGTTGTGTCGGCGAAATATTGTGGGAGATTCACAATGTCATCCGGCGGCAAACCCGCGAAGTGTATTTACAACAGATCCGCCGTGAAAGCTTGAAAAGTCACATTTTGGTACCTGTTCATATCAGATGCTGAAAGTGCTAGACATTGACATTTCTGACTGTATGTGATTCATATCACAACAATGCACTATAAGTCTGTGGGTGTGATGATGTTAATTTATCATTTATTTTAGACATTAACCAAGAAATGTGTAACTAATTTTATATATTTTGGCTATATTCATGTATTTAATCTTTTCATTGGCTATCAAAGATGGGTGGAGCTGGCAAAAGGGCAGAGCCTCATCTATTTAAGAGCAGCAAACCTTGCTCCCGCCAGCAGTGACGCACTGGAAGGCTCCCAGCTACCTGCCAGCTCCACAACATCGATGGGTATAACGTCGACATCGCTTATTTTATTTTGTTCTATTTCTATTTACTAAGTTAGTTTAGCTTTTACAGTAATGTATATTGCTCTAAACTCCTCTAAATGTAACTGTGATATATTTCAGAGACAAATTCCTGAAGATGGTCTACATAAGACTGAAACTAGTTTAATGAAATAAATTAGTGCATTCTAGACTGTTCTTTATTAATAAATTTAAATAGAGTGCTGTTAACCCAAAAAATAGAGAAAAAAAAATGTTTCCAAAAATATATAACATCTTTGCTTCGATTCTCTGGACAGAGCCTCTACCTCAAGTGGTATCTCTGTCCAACATCTTTGCTTTCTACAGTATGTCTACCTAGGTGTGTTTGAGTGTGTGTTTTTGTGTCTTATCAACGAGACTGTGCTTTGAATAAGTTGCTCGGGCAACTTCCCTGGTGGGATTTTGCTTGAGTATGTGTGTGCGCTTTTTTACCTTTCCTTTTGCCCCTAAGGTAAATCCTTCCTCTCTTGGGAATGGAATGACTCCTCTTCCACTCCCTTAAAACCCGCATCCTTCCTCTTTTCTTCAAAAAGCGGCCATCGGTTGCGAAAGCTTGTATTTTGTGTTTGTGTGTGTTTTTATTTGTGTTTTTTTTGGTGTCCTTTGGGTAAGTTATTCGATTTCTATTATATATATATCTAATAGAAATTGAATAACTTACCCAAAGGACAGGCTCGTAGATAGACACATAAACAAAAATAAAAACATACAAAAACACAAGATTTCGCAATTGATGGCCACATCTTCATGAAAAGAGACGGGAAGGAGGGGTAAAAGGGAGGGATGTGGGTTTTAAAAAATTATTGTGTAAGGTGATGTTATTGTGTAAAGATCCTTTTTCTTAAAAAACTAATTGCTGGGCAATTCGTGTCAGTCTATTTCACTCGTGAGGGACAGTTTGTTTGTGATGCACAGCAAGAGTGTCTAACCTTGAAGGCGCTTACGAGCGCTGCCGCCTGGCATGCCACTATCATGAGTGAGTGGAGTATTTTTACGAGTGATATGCTGTGCTGTCATGGCCAACATGCCTGCATGGGGCCTCTAGTTATAACAAGGCCCAGCGGCCACTAAATTCAAAGCGTGACCGGAAGTGCCGTTCTAGATACCATTTGCACCAGGCAGAAGGGCGTTGACGTAGGCAGACATCGTGGCCATCTCTGAGGCAGCCACACAAGCAACAGCATTGTTTCATGATGCCATGCCGACGTTATTACAGGAGACGTAGTATGTTGCCTGTGTACAAGGCAATTGCTAATGTGTATCTGACACCTGGTGATTCTGGTGTTGGGACTACTGCTCAAGAAGAAGTTCTTCATAGGCCAATTACATTTGTGTCTGGAAGATTTGATTACACTGTGAAGACTTCTGAAATTTTTGGTGGTTCTGGATGGCTTACTATTGGTTTTGTTCTTACAAGTAATGCTAAAATGCCTGGTCTTGAGCCTTTCTGTGAGAGAGATGTAATTGCTTATCACACAAGGAATATTTCTGAGGTACCTAGCAAGAGTTATGGTTCATCTTACATTGTGCCTGATAAGCCATTTTGTTTGAGGACCAGCAGTAGGAGAGATGTATTTTCTGTAGAAGGAGTTCAAATTTGGCGGGAGTATGTGGCTGAGAGACTGTGTCAGCTTTCAGACAACACTACAAGACAATCCCATTCATGATGTCCAGGCAGAGCTTCAAGGAATCCTCAGAACCTTAGGTCCCCTGCAAAACCTTTCACCTGAGTCCATCAACCTCATGACCCCACTGACATCCCGCACCCCTACCTTCTACCTACTTCCTAAGATTCACAAACCTAATCATTCAGGCTGGCCCATTGTGGCTGGTTACCAAGCTCCCACAGAAAAAAGTTCTGCCTACATAGACCAACACCACCAACCCATTATGTGCAGTTTCCCCTCCTTCATCAAAGACACCAACCACTTTCTCGACCGTCTGAAATCCTTACCCAACTTGTTACCCCCGAAAACCATCCTTGTCACCATTGATGCTACTTCCTTACACACAAACATCCCACATGCCTAGGGCCTCGCTGTGATGTAGTATTTCCTTTCACACCGACCACCTGCAACCCTACCTAAAACCCCTTTCCTTATTAGCCTAGCCAGCTTCATCCTAACCCACAACTTCTTCACCTTTGAGGGCCAGACATACCAACAACTAAAGGGAACAGCCATGGGAACCAGGACGGCCCCCTCGTACACCTCAACTCCTTTGGTCCCATCAAATTCATGTGGTCCTATTCCAAATCCCATGCCACTTTCCTCAATGTCGACCTCCATCTGTCCAACGGCCAACTTCACACATCCATCCACATCAAACCTACCACTAAACAACAGTACCTGCATTATGACAGCTGCCATCCATCCCACATCAAACGGTCCCTTTCCTACAGCTTAGGTCTTTGTGGCAAACGAGTATACTCCAGTCCCGAATAAATGAACCAGTACACCAATAACCTAATAACAGATTTCACATCCCGCAGCTAACCTCCTGATCTGGTACAGAAACAAAGTCAGGGTCACTTCCTCATCCCCCTAAAACCCAGAACCTTTCACAGAGGAACACCAAAAGTGCCCCTCTTGTCACCGAATACTTTCCGGGACTGGAACAGACTCTGAATGTGGCTCTCCAGCAAGGATACGACTTCCTTAAATGCTGCCCTGAAACGAGATCCATTCTTCATGACATCCCTCCAACTCCACCAAGAGTGCCTTTCTCCTGCCCATCAAACCTTCGTAACCTCCTAGTCCATCCCTATTTAATCCTCAAACCATCTTCCCTACCCTCCAGCTCCTACTCATGTAACTGCCCGTTGTAAAACCTGTCCTGTGCACCCTTCCACCACCACTTACTACAGTCCTGTAACCCAGAAGGTGTACACAATCAAGGGCAGAGCCACTTGCAATAGTACCCACATGATTTACCAACTGACATGCCTGCACTGTCAAGAGTTCTATCTGGGAATGACCAGCAACAAACTGTTCATTCGCATATACGGTAACAGGGAGACAGTGTTTGTTGGTAATGAGGATCACCCTGTGGCTAAACACACCTTGGTGCACAGCAGCACATCTTGGCACAGTGTTACACCGTCCAGGTTTTATTGGATACTTCCCATCGACACCAACCTTTCAGAACTCCGGAGATGGGAACTTGCCCTTCAACATAGTCTCTCTTTCCGCTACCCACCTGGTCTCAACCTCTGCTAAATTCAAATTCCAGCCTACCATCTTTAACATCTTTGCCTCGGTTCTCTGGACAGAGCCTCTGCCTCAAATGGTATCTCTGTCCAACTTCTTTGTGTTTTACAGTATGTCTGCCTAGGTGTGTTTGCGTTTGTGTATATGTATATGTGTGTGTGTGTGTGTATTTGTTTACCTTCCTTTCTTTCCCCCAAGGTAAGTCTTTCCTCTCCCGGGATTGGAATGGCTCCTGACCCACTCCCTTAAAACCCTCATCATTTCCTTTTCCCGATCCTTCCCTTCGGCTTGAAGAAGCAACCGGGTTGCAAAAGCTTGTGTGTGTGTGTTTTATTTAAGTTACTATCATTACCTGTGCTCCTTCGCCTGGTAAGTAAACTTCATCTACTTTATAGACGAAAAATTCCTAGCAGGAAAAATTATATATAAAAAATAGACGAAGATTACTCATCAGGCGAAGGAGCACAGGTGTGACAGCAGCACAAATAAATAGAAAACACACACACACACACACACACACACACACACACACATAAACGCAAGCTTTCGCAGCGTAGCTGCTTCGTCAGGCAGAAGGGAAGTAGAAGGAAAAGGAAATGATGAGGGTTTTAAGGGAGTGGATAAGGAGTCATTCCAATCCCGGCACTTACCTTGGGGGGAAAAAAGGAGGGTAAACAAATACACACACACACACACACACACACACACACACACACACACACACACACACACACATTTACACAGACGCAAGTACACTTAGGTAGACATACTGTAGAACTGTAGAAAGCAAAGAAGTTAGAAGTTAGACAGAGATACCACTTGAGGCAGAGGCTCTATCCAGAGAACCAAGGCAAAGATGTTAAGATGGTGGGTGGGAATTCGAATTTAGCGGAGGTTGAGACCAGGTGGGCAACGGGAAGAGAAAATATGCTTAAGGGCTAGTTCCCATCTCCGGAGTTCTGAAGGATTGGTGTCGGTGGGAAGTATCCAGATAACCCGAACGGTGTAACACTGTGCCAAGATGCACTGGTCGTGCCCTAAGGCGTGTTTAGCCACAGGGTGATCCTCATTACCAACAAACACTGTCTCCCTGTGACCATTCATGCGAATGGACAGTTTGTCGCTGGTCATTCCCACATAGAACGCTTCACAGTGCAGGCATATCAGTTGGTAAATCACGTGGGTGCTGTCGCAAGTGCCTCTGCCCTTGATTGTGTACACCCTCCAGGTTACGGGACTGGAGTAAGTGGTGGTGGAAGGGTGCATAGGGCAGGTTTTACAACGGGGGCGGTTACAAGGGTAGGAGCCAGAAGGTAGGGAAGGTGGTTTGGGGATTTCATAGGGATGGACTAGGAGGTTATGGAGGTTAGGTGGGCGGTGGAAAGACACTCTCGGAGGAGTGGGGAGGATGTCATGAAGGATGGATCTCATTTCGGAGAAGGATTTTAGGAAGTCGTATCCTTGCTGGAGAGCCACATTCAGAGTCCGCTCCAGTCCCGGAAAGTATCCGGTGACGAGAGGGGCACTTCTGGGGTTCTGTTGAAGGTTCTGAATTTGGGGGGATGAGGAAGTGGCTATGGCAATTTGCTTCTGTAACAGATCAGGAGGATAGCTGTGGGATGTGAAGGCTGTTATCAGGTTATTGGTGTATTGGTTCAGGGATTCAGGACTGGAGCAGACGCGTTTGCCACAAATACCTCAGCTGTAGGGAAGGGAACGTTTGATGTGGAAAGGATGGCAGCTGTCATAATGCAGGTACTGTTGTTTATTGGTAGGTTTGATGTGGACGGATGTGTGTAGTTGGCCGTTGGATAGATGGAGGTCGACATCGAGGAAAGTGGCATGGGATTTGGAATAGGACCAGGTGAATTTGATGGGACCAAAGGAGTTGAGGTTGGAGAGGAAATTCTGTAGTTCTTCTTCACTGTGAGTCCAGATCATGAAGATGTCGTCAATGAATCTATACCAAACTTTGGGTTGACAAGCTTGGGTGTCCAGGAAGGCTTCCTCTAAGCGTCCCATAAATAAGTTCGTGGGATATTAATGTATAAGGAAGTGGCATCGATGGTTACAAGGTCCAACATGCCCAGGGCCTCGCTGCGATGGAATATTTCCTTTCACGCCGACCACCTACTTCCTTACCTAAAACCTCTTTCATTAATACCCTAGCCAGCTTCATCCTAACCCACAACTTCTTCACTTTTGAGGGCCAGACATACCAACAACTAAAGGGAACAGCCATGGGGACCAGGATGGCCCCCTCGTACACGAACTTATTTATGGAACGCTTAGAGGAAGCCTTCCTGGACACCCAAGCCTGTCAACCCAAAGTTTGGTATAGATTCATTGACGACATCGTCATGATCTGGACTCACAGTGAAGAAGAACTCCAGAATTTCCGCTCCAACCTCAACTGTTTTGGTCCCATCAAATTCACCTGGTCCTATTCCAAATCCCATGCCACTTTCCTCGATGTCGACCTCCTTCTATCCAGCGGCCAACTACACACATCCGTCCACACCAAACCTACCAATAAACAACAGTACCTGCATTATGACAGCTGCCATCCTTTCCACATCAAACGTTCCCTTCCCTACAGCTGAGGTATTCGTGGCAAACGCGTCTGCTCCAGTCCTGAATCCCTGAACCAATACACCAATAACCTGATAACAGCCTTCACATCCCACAGCTATCCTCCTGATCTGGTACAGAAGCAAATTGCCAGAGCCACTTCCTCATCCCCCCAAATTCACAACCTTCAACAGAACCCCAGAAGTGCCCCTCTCGTCACCGGATACTTTCCGGGACTGGAGCGGACTCTGAATGTGGCTCTCCAGCAAGGATACGACTTCCTAAAATCCTTCTCCGAAATGAGATCCATCCTTCATGACATCCTCCCCACTCCTCCGAGAGTGTCTTTCCACCGCCCACCTAACCTCCATAACCTCCTAGTCCATCCCTATGAAATCCCCAAACCACCTTCCCTACCTTCTGGCTCCTACCCTTGTAACCGCCCCCGTTGTAAAACCTGCCCTATGCACCCTTCCACCACCACTTACTCCAGTCCCGTAACCCGGAAGGTGTACACGATCAAAGGCAGAGCCACTTGCGATAGTACCCACGTGATCTACCAACTGACATGCCTGCACTGTGAAGAGTTCTATGTGGGAATGACCAGCAACAAACTGTCCATTCGCATGAATGGTCACAGGCAGATACTGTTTGTTGGTAATGAGGATCACGCTGTGGCTAAACACGCCTTGGGGCACGACCAGCACATCTTGGCACAGTGTTACACCGTCCGGGTTATCTGGATACTTCCCACCGACACCAATGCTTCAGAACTCCGGAGATGGGAAGTAGCCCTTCAGGATATTCTCTCTTCCCGTTGCCCACCTGGTCTCAACCTTCGCTAAATTCGAATTCCCACCAACCATCTTAACATCTTTGCCTTGGTTCTCCGGACAGAGCCTCTGACTCAAGTGGCATCTCTGTCTAACTTCTAACTTCTTTGCTTTCTACAGTTCTACAGTATGTCTGCCTAAGTGTACTTGCGTCTGTGTAAATGTGTGGGTGTGTGTGTATTTGTTTACCCTCCTTTTTTCCCCCCAAGGTAAGTCTTTCCTGTCCCGGGATTGGAATGACTCCTTATCCACTCCCTTAAAACCCTCATCATTTCCTTTTCCCTCTCCTTCCCTTCTGACTGACGAAGCAGCTAGGCTGCGAAAGCTTGCGTTTGTGTGTGTGTGTGTGTGTGTCTGTGTGTTTATTTGTTGCTATCACTGCCTGTGCCCCTTCGCCTGGTAAGTGTACTTCATCTTTTTTTTACGTATATTTTTCCTGTTAGGAATTTTTCCTCTATAAAATATATATAGGACCGGCTCGTCGATAGACACAAATAAAAATAAAAATCACACTCAAAACACACTTACTAGCTTTCGCCACCACTGGCAGCTTCTTCAGGAAAAAGAGGAAAAAAAAAAAAAAAAAAAAAAAAAAAAAAAAAAAAAAAAAAAAAAAAAGGGAAGGATATGGGTTTTAAGGAAGTGGTAAAGGAGTCATTCCAATCAAATGACAAATGTCTGTCTAGGTGTGTTTGTGTTTGGATATGTGTGAGTGTGTGTGTATTTGTCTACCTTCCTTTTTGTCCCCTAAGGTAAGTCCTTCCACTCCTGGGATTGGAATGACTCCTTTTCCACTTCCTTAAAACCCATATCCTTCCCTTTCTCCTCCCCTTTTTTTCCCTCTTTTTCCTGAAGAAGCTGCCAGTGGAGGCGAAAGCTAGTAAGTGTGTTTTGAGTGTGATTTTTATTTTTATTTGTGTATATCGACGAGCCAGTCCTTTTGGGTAAGTCATCCGTTTTCTATTTTTTATATTTGTTTATCCCACCAGGATAATTTCCTTCTATACTTTTTGTTATATATATATATAAAAAAATAGACGAAGATTACTCACCAGGCGAAGGAGCACAGGTGTGACAGCATCACAAAGAAATAAATGAATACACACACACACACACACACAATCGCAAGCTTTCGCAACCCAGTTGCGTCTTCAGGCAGTAGGGAAGGAGAGGGAAAAGGAAATGATGAGGGTTTTAAGGAAGGGGGTAAGGAGCCATTCCAATCCCGGGAGAGGAAAGACTTACCTTGGGGGAAAAAATGGAGGGTAAACAAATGCACACATGCCCACACATTCACACAGACACAAGTACACCTAGGCAGACATTCTGCAGTATGTCTGCCTAGGTGTACTTGTGTCTGTGTGAATGTGTGGGCATGTGTGCAGGTGAATTTGATGGGACCAAAGGAGTTGAGGTTGAAGAGAAAATTCTGGAGTTCTTCTTTACTGTGAGTCCAGACCATAAAGATGTCATCAATGAATGAATAGATTCAATCAGAGAACTCTGAAACAAAATCATTGATACAGTCACATCTGCAAGAGACCTGCTTGCTTTCCAACTATCTGAAGGTCCTATGTTTCAGTGGAATAAAATCATATCTGATGGGATAAGTAAAACATTTTCAAATTATTCAATTCCAATGTATGGACTGCTTCTGGATGTCCAACTATGTTGTTAAAAGAACAGGTAATTAATAAGGAAGTCACTAAGTTCTATTTTTTCCAGGCTCACACAAAATGTCAAAAGTTATCCCAGTATTCAAAAACAGTGATAAACAACTGCCGCAGAACGACCAACAAGTTTCAATTGTGCCAAACTCTCAAAGATACTTTAAACATACAATAAAAAATTATTCTGAAAAGAATGCCATCTTGTGTAACAATCGATACACATATTGGGCAGGTACAAACACCACAGCAGGTGTTCTGGAAATTGCTAATCAAACTATAACTGCTTTTGAAAATAAGAAGACTGTCACTTGTATAATGTAAGTAAATTATTTGACAGCACTCCTTTTAACATGTTAGTTATAAATTGGTGTTCACAGATCCACATTGGCAGTAATTTCTTGTTACCTGACTAAGAGAAGACAGTTTGTTTCAATTAGAAATACACATTTCCCTATAATAAAAATTGATACCGATGTTCCACAAGGTTCAGTCGTTTGCACCTTCTTTTTCATCATGGCACTCAATGACTTATCCCACTGCATGCCACAGTACGTAATTTGCTATACTGGTGATACAACTCTATTCACTAGATAAGATTAGTACTTGTTCCATAGGTTATGAATATGACACTTTGTAATTATGTGGAATGAGTCAGGTTAATGAAAGGTGTCTTTACAAATTATTACTTTGTACTGAATATTACATGACACAATTTATTATTATTATTTTATATTTTTATCTTTATTTTAACTTTTTTTCAGATTTACTAATTTATATCTAAAAATTCATCTACAGTGTAGAAGGAGTTACTGTTCAGAAATTCTTTTAATTAATTGGTGCTATTTGGTGGGTGACCAAAGACTTTAGTGGCAGAATAATTCACCCCTTTCTGTGCCAAAGCTAGATTTAACCTTGAATAGTGAAGGTCATTCTTTCTCCTAGTATTGTAGTCATGTACACTGCTATTGCTTTTGAATTCTGTGGGATTGGTAATAAAAAATTTCACAAGTGAATATATATATATATATATATCAAATTCACCTGGTCCTATTCCAAATCCCATGCCACATTCCTCGATGTCGACCTCCATCTGTCCAACGGCCAACTCCACACATCCGTCCACATCAAACCTACCAATAAACAACAGTACCTGCATTATGACAGCTGTCATCCATTCCATATCAAACGTTCCCTTCCTTACAGCTTAGGTCTTCGTGGCAAACGAGTCTGCTCCAGTCCTGAAGCTCTGAACCAGTACTCCAACAACATATTAACAGCTTTCACATCCCGCGGCTATCCTCCTAATCTGGTAGAGAAACAAATTGCCAGAGCTACTACCTCATCCCCCCAAATTCAGAACCTTCAACAGAAGAATCCAAGAAGTGCCCCTCTTGTCACCGGATACTTTCCGGGACTGGAGCGGACTCTAAATGTGGCTCTCCAGCAAGGATACGACTTCCTTAAATTCTGCCCCGAAATGAGATCCGTCCTTCATGACATCCTTCCTACTCCACCGAGAGTGTCTTTCCGCCGCCCACCTAACCTCCGTAACCTCCTAGCCCACCCCTATGAAATCCCCAAACCACCTTCCCTACCTTCTGGCTCCTACCCTTGTAACCGCCCCCGTTGTAAAACCTGCCCTATGCACCCTTCCACCACCGCTTACTCCAGTCCCGTAACCCGGAAGGTGTACACGATCAAAGGCAGAGTCACTTGCGATAGTACCCACGTGATCTACCAACTGACATGCCTGCACTGTGAAGCGTTCTATGTGGGAATGACCAGCAACAAACTGTCCATTCGCATGAATGGACACGGGCAGACAGTGTTTGTTGGTAACGAGGATCACCCTGTGGCTAAACACGCATTGATGCACGGCCAGCACATCTTGGCACAGTGCTACACCGTTCGGGTTATCTGGATACTTCCCACTGACACCAATCCTTCAGAACTCCGGAGATGGGAACTAGCCCTTCAGCATATTCTCTCTTCCCGTTGCCCACCTGGTCTCAATCTCCGCTAAATTTGAATTCCCACCCACCTTCTTAACATCTTTGCATCGGTTCTCTGGACAGAGCCTTTGCCTCAAGTGGTATCTCTGTCTAACTTCTTAACTTCAATAACTTAACTTCTTTGCTTTCTACAGTATGTCTGCCTAGGTGTACTTGTGTCTGTGTGAATGTGTGGGCATGTGTGCATTTGTTTACCCTCCATTTTTTCCCCTAAGGTAAGTCTTTCCTCTCCCGGGATTGGAATGGCTCCTTACCCCCTTCCTTAAAACCCTCATCATTTCCTTTTCCCTCTCCTTCCCTACTGCCTGAAGACGCAACTGGGTTGCGAAAGCTTGCGATTGTGTGTGTGTGTATTCATTTATTTATTTGTGATGCTGTCACACCTGTGCTCCTTCGCCTGGTGAGTAATCTTCGTCTATTTTTTATATTTTATTTTTCCTGCTAGGAATTTTTCGTCTTAATATTCGTATCATATATTTGAATTCAACAATTACTTCCGTCCTTCCTCTGTTACTTTTCGAAATCTTTTCTGTCATCTTACTTTCCCTTTGGTTTTTTATTTTTATTATTCATTTTTTATTTATTCATTTTTTTACATTTTACATATCAGTTCCTTTCTACATTCACTTCTTTGTTTACTGTTCATAGTTCGCTAATTCTTACAACAATACGTTTTCTTCCAAACCTTTTCCTATTAGTACGTTTATTTTGATATTTACCACTTTCATTACTCCTGCTTCCGTCTGTAACACGCCGCTCATTCAATTTTCTCGTTTAAAATCGTTAACACTCTTTCCTAACAATAGTTTCTCTATTGTTTATAACCAATTTCTTAGTTACCTTACGATTTCTTCCATTCCCGTTTTTCCACATTTCTGTTCATGTTTAATACTTTTCCGATCAATCTCAGCAACTTTCCGTTGGTTTTGATTCCACTTTTCCTTCGTCAGACTATTTCAGCCTCAAAATCGTAATCTGCTACCATATAACCAATCCTGTTTAGACGTTTTCCTTGCATTTTCACGCAGTTTTCTCGTTCTTTTTCCGATTTTCACCTTCCTTAAACCCTCTTTTCACGCCATACCACTACCCAACCCTTTTATACTACGTTGTTGATAACTAAAGTTGACCACAGTATCAACAACAAATTTTAAAAACTTTTCCTATTTCCTTTCTTTTCTCATACCTGAATTTCTGCCCACTTTCATCTCCCTCCTGACATGTAAATATATTTTTACACTTATTTTTACTTTTTATTTTTATTTTTTATTTGTTCATTGCAGCCTATTACATAGCCCATATTTCCCACTCCTCCTTCATCCATATACTATGCCTCCCTCACAACATCCCTATAACAACCCCATCCATTTTTATGTACATTCCCTCCGAAAACATGCTTTCTCCGTAGCCAAATTACGCTCCCAGATTCTTTTAATGCAGGTTTGTCTGACATTTGGAATCACTCCCAAGGGCCTCACACTAAAAGTTCCCATCTCTGGCTGTAACCCATCCTTTCATCCCGCCCTATACCAATTCCAAACTGAACAATCAATAGCCCTCACCCGACTAATCCTTAACCTACACATCAACTCCGCTAATGAACACACCTGTCAACTCCTATCGCTAATCAAAATCCTCAACCTTTCCTCTCCCACATCCACACCTACTGTTCAGAACATCCTCCTTCAGGCCAACCGCAAATTAGAACAATATGCCACCCACCACCTCAAAAAACTATCCAATCTCCTGGTCACTCACCTCCGGAAAGGCAATACTCTCTCCCTCAACAACCTCTCCAATAAACCTCAACCTCCCCTTATTGCAAACAAACCCAGTCTCTCCCATCTACTCAATCTCCCATTCCCAACTCCTCTCCCCCCTAAACCTCAAAACTCCAATCCACACAATCCGGAACCACAACATTCTAATTCAGTAATCAACCTCTCCTCCAAACCTCTCTCCCAATCTGAAACCTCTGTCCTATCCAAAGGCCTTACCTTTAGTCCTACTCCCAAATTCAACCACACAGCTCTCGTCAAAGATCTACTTTCCTATACTCGTAGTCTTTGCTGGAGATACCACTTTGCCACGAAGAAGAATAATCCTACTCCCTATGACCCAGCTCCCCAAGACATCATTCCAATTGAACCCTGCCTAGAACAGTTCCGTTCCTCCATCACAGCGAGACCCACCTGCTCTTCCTCAAAACCACCCTCTTCAAACCTTCCAGGAATTCCTTACTTCCCACCTTGCCTCCCAGTCATTCCTGAGAAACCTTAATCCTACTCCCAACATTACCGCAGCTGAATCCCGAGCTATCCGTGATCTGAAGGCTGACCATTCCATCATCATTCTCCCAGCCGACAAGGGATCCACGACCGTGGTACTTGATCGGCAGGAGTATGTAGCTGAGGGACTGCATCAGCTCTCAGACAGTACCACATATAAAGTCTTATATGGCAATCCCATCCCCGATGTCCAGGCAGAGCTTCAAGGAATCCTCAAAACCTTAGGCCCCCTACAAAACCTTTCACCTAACTCCATTAACCTCATGACCCCGCCGACACCCCGCACTCCCACCTTCTACCTACTTCCCAAGATTCACAAACCCAATCATCCCGGCCGCCCCATTGTGGCCGGTTACCAAGCCCCTACAGAACGAATCTCTGCCTACATAGACCAACACCTTCAACCCATCATGTGCAGTCTCCCATCCTTCATCAAAGACACCAACCACTTCCTTGATTGCCTGAAATCCTTACCCAGCCTGTTACCTCCAGAAACCATCCTTGTAACCATTGATGCCACTTCCCTATACACAAATATCCCACATACCCAGGGCCTTGCTGCAATGGAGTATTTCCTTTCACGCCGACCACCCACTTCCCTACCTAAAACCTCTTTCCTTAATACCCTAGCCAGCTTCATTCTAACACACAACTTCTTCACTTTTGAGGGCCAGACATACCAACAACTAAAGGGAACAGCCATGGGAACCAGGATGGCCCCCTCGTATGCAAGCTTATTCATGGGACGCTCAGAGGAAGCCTTCCTGGATACCCAAGCCTGTCAACCCAAAGTGTGGTACAGATTCATTGATGATATCTTCATGATCTGGACACACAGTGAAGAAGAACTCCAGAATTTCCTCTTCAACCTCAACTCCTTTGGTCCCATCAAATTCACCTGGTCCTATTCCAAATCCCATGCCACATTCCTCGATGTCGACCTCCATCTGTCCAACGGCCAACTCCACACATCCGTCCACATCAAACCTACCAATAAACAACAGTACCTGCATTATGACAGCTGTCATCCATTCCATATCAAACGTTCCCTTCCTTACAGCTTAGGTCTTCGTGGCAAACGAGTCTGCTCCAGTCCTGAAGCTCTGAACCAGTACTCCAAGAACCTATTAACAGCTTTCACATCCCGCGGCTATCCTCCTAATCTGGTAGAGAAACAAATTCCAGAGCTACTACCTCATCCCCCCAAATTCAGAACCTTCAACAGAAGAATCCCAGAAGTGCCCCTCTTGTCACCGGATACTTTCCGTGACTGGAGCGGACTCTAAATGTGGCTCTCCAGCAAGGATACGACTTCCTTAAATCCTGCCCCGAAATGAGATCCGTCCTTCATGACATCCTTCCTACTCCACCGAGAGTGTCTTTCCGCCGCCCACCAAACCTCCGTAACCTCCTAGCCCACCCCTATGAAATCCCCAAACCACCTTCCCTACCTTCTGGCTCCTACCCTTGTAACCGCCCCCGTTGTAAAACCTGCCCTATGCACCCTTCCACCACCGCTTACTCCAGTCCCGTAACCCGGAAGGTGTACACGATCAAAGGCAGAGTCACTTGCGATAGTACCCACGTGATCTACCAACTGACATGCCTGCACTGTGAAGTGTTCTATGTGGGAATGACCAGCAACAAACTGTCCATTCGCATGAATGGACACGGGCAGACAGTGTTTGTTGGTAACGAGGATCACCCTGTGGCTAAACACGCATTGATGCACGGCCAGCACATCTTGGCACAGTGCTACACCGTTCGGGTTATCTGGATACTTCCCACTGACACCAATCCTTCAGAACTCCGGAGATGGGAACTAGCCCTTCAGCATATTCTCTCTTCCCGTTGCCCACCTGGTCTCAATCTCCGCTAAATTTGAATTCCCACCCACCTTCTTAACATCTTTGCATCGGTTCTCTGGACAGAGCCTTTGCCTCAAGTGGTATCTCTGTCTAACTTCTTAACTTCAATAACTTAACTTCTTTGCTTTCTACAGTATGTCTGCCTAGGTGTACTTGTGTCTGTGTGAATGTGTGGGCATGTGTGCATTTGTTTACCCTCCATTTTTTCCCCTAAGGTAAGTCTTTCCTCTCCCGGGATTGGAATGGCTCCTTACCCCCTTCCTTAAAACTCTCATCATTTCCTTTTCCCTCTCCTTCCCTACTGCCTGAAGACGCAACTGGGTTGCGAAAGCTTGCGATTGTGTGTGTGTGTGTGTTCATTTATTTATTTGTGATGCTGTCACACCTGTGCTCCTTCGCCTGGTGAGTAATCTTCGTCTATTTTTTATATTTTATTTTTCCTGCTAGGAATTTTTCGTCTCTCTCTCTCTCTCTCTCTCTCTCTCTCTCTCTCTCTCTCTCTCTCTCTCTATATATATATATATATATATATATATATATATATATATATATATACTGTGAAGCCACTGTGAAGATCCTTAGCTCTTCAAATAAATGTCTGCAGGATGATCTTGGATGGGCTCCTACAATTATTCTGATTACACACTTTTGTGCAATGAATACCTTTTTACTCAATGATAATTATTCCAGAAAATGATGCCATATGAAAGCAGAGAATGAAAATAGGCATAGTAAGCTAATTTACTGAGATGTATATCACCAAAATTTGCAATTACTCTAATAGCATAAGCAGCTGAACTCAAATGTTTCAGCAGACCTTCAATGTGTTTTTTCCAGTTCAACCCCTCATCGATGCATACACCTAAAATTTTGAATATTCTACCTCTGCTACAGATTTCTCATCAAAGTCTATTTTTATTAATGGTGTCATACCATTTACTGTATGGAACTGTATGTACAGTGTTTTATCAAAATTTAATGATTGTCCATTCTCTGAGAACCACTTAATGATTTTCTGAAAGATGTCGTTTACAATTTCTTCAGTTATTTCTTGTCTGTCAGGTGTGATTGCTATAATCGTATCATCAGCAAAAAGAACCAGTTCTGCACGTTTATGAATATAGAATGTAAAATTTCGAATATAGAATGGCAAGTCATTAATATGTAATAAGAACAGCAAAGGGCCCAAGACTGAACCTTGTGGCACTCCATTTTTCTTGTTTCCCAGTTTGAGGAATCAGCTGTTTTTTGGATATTATGTGAACTACTTATGTCAACTTTCTGCACTCTTCCTGTTAGGTACGATTTAAACCATTTGTACACTGACCCATTCATACCACAATACTTCAGTTTATCTAGAAGAATTCCATGATTTACACAATCAAAAGCCTTGGAGAGATCACAAAAAATAAAAAATCCTAACGGGTGATATCCTGCTATTCAGAGCATTTAATATTTCATTAGTGAAAGTATATACAGCATTTTCTGTTAAAAAGCCTTTCTGAAAACCAACTGATATTTTGTTAGAACTTTATTTTTACCTATGTGTGAAGCTACTTTAGAATACATTATTTTTTCAAGAATTCTGGATAAGGCTTTCTCTTGAGAGAGTTTATTATTGTCTTAATTTCAGTTGGTGGAATTTCTATTATATCAAATTATGTAGGTATGGCCTGTTCCATTAACTGCCTAGCTTCTTCTAATGAATATTTAGATGCTATTTTCTCCACAACATTTAAAAAAATAATTATTAAAAATGATTAAAACTTCTGGCTTGTTAGTTGTAAAGTTTTCATTCATCTTGACAGTAATGTCTCTTCCTGTGCTCTTGGTTGCCCTGTCTCCCTGGTAATAATATTCCAAATTGTTTTAATTTTCTTATCAGAGTTACTAATCTCAGGCATGAGGCACATACTTCTGTACTATTTAATAACTTTTCGTAATGTAGCACAGTAGTTTTTTATAATATTCGACTGTTTCTGGGTCATTGCTCTTTCTTGCTGTTAGATACAGTTTCCTTTTTCGGTTACAAGATATTCTTATTCCTTTAGTAAGCCATGGTTTCTTATCATTATATTTAGCTATTTTTTGGGGGGAACAATTTTCAAATACTCTTACAAATGTATCTTGAAATAAGGTTATATTTTAAATTAGCATCAGCTTCCTTATACACCTCATCCCAGTCTAACTGCAGAAGATTTTCCCTGAAATTTCTAATTGTTGAATTGTTAACTGAATGCACAACTCCCACACTGCTACACCCCCAATGAAACCACCTGTCACAACAGCTGCATGAAACCCCTGAACTAACTTTCCTACGGCAGCTCACACACTTGGAATTCATGATTGTTTACAAATTAATTACGATATTTACTTAATTGATATCGATAATATACAGGGTGAAAAGTATTTAAACAGACAAACTCTGGGAGGTTGTAGGGGACACCAACACAAATATTTTCTACTAATGTCCTTTTTCCCTATGAAGAGTATTTAAACTTGTGGAGGCTGTATTAAATGTCAGGCACTATTACATTTTTCTCACCAGAGCATTGCCAGAATTGCTGGAAGATGTCCTGCTCCCTACAAGACAATGCATGTGATTCCAACATGAAGGGGCGTCGGCACATTTCATTCGTCATGTGCATTGATTTACAGAAACGTGGATTGGCAGAGATGGACCCATACCATGGCCTGCTCAATCCCCAGATATGTCCCCTCTGGACTTTTTTGTGTGGGGAGAGATGCACAAACTTATTTACAAAACTCCTGTCGCATCAGAAGAGAATCAGGTTGTCCAGATAGTAGCAGCAGCAGCAGGAACAATTCAAGATACTCCTGGGGTTTTTGCCTGTGTCAGACAAAACATAATCTGGTGGTGTAACTTCTGTTTGTGTGTTAATGGAGGCATATCTGAAAATCTACTGTAATTGACATGGGGCTGTGTTAATGTATTGTCTCCTGGTAATAAAAAAATGGAAAAGTGTTTGTCGGTTTAATTAATTTGCCGCAGAGAAATCTCCTCATAGGAAAAAATGACAATAGGGAAAAGTATTTGTTTTGATGTCCCCTACAACATCACAGAGTTTGTCAGTTTAAATACTGTTCACCCTGTATATATTAACCACAAATATAATTGTGTATTAGACACTCATATGTATGGAAACTATTCGAAAATGTACTTAAAACTGAGGTGTTATGCTAAATATACACCCCTGGAAATAAGTCTTAAAAGCAGTAAGTAAAAAAATCGGACTTTTTGCTATTACTAATAAATAAGCAAATAAAAGAAAAACTTTTATTGTTGGGCATTAAAAGCACACCAATGAATGTATTTAATTAGTTAAAAATGTTAAATTACAATTTATTACTAGCTAAATTCCTTATCTTTTATGAGTGCTCTTCAACCACATGTCCGACCTTGCACAGGGCTGCCAACATTGTTATGTCCCCACTCTTGATAGGGTTACACAATAAAATCTTGACTGTGCATTAAACTCATTTTGCAATGAATATACTTGTTTGTAATCCAGATAAGACCAAAAGGCTTATGGTGGGATTGGCTAAAGATATCTGTATCTATAAATGTGAATGTCTGTTCGGCGTACGTTTATCACGTCTGAACCACAACACATAAAGAGCTAAAAATTTGTACAGTTACTAATGTCTACCCAGGGAAGGCTTTAGGCATGGTTTTATGGCAATCGGATAGCTATTTATCTATATATATATTAATGTGAATGTCCGTTCGGTGTGCGCTTATCACGTCCGAATGACAAGATGCAGAGACTTAAATATTTGTACAGTTACTAATTTATACCCGAGGAGGGTTTTAGGCACGGTTTTATAGCGATCTGATAGATATTTAGTAATTTGAAGAGTATAACGCGAAATGCAGAACAATAATTACTCTTTGAAAATGGTTTTATTGGTTGCATTGTTGCTTGAGGGTTGATAATGATAAAAGGGTGGAGTATATTGGGATGGAAAGTTATCGGTGTATATAAAATTCTAAGTGTGTGTGTGTGTGTGTGTGTGTGTGTGTGTTAATATTTCTCTCTGCAGCGAAAACTACAGAATGCAAACAAATGGTCTGGTCTCCCGTTGTACACCATAGCAGTTCCATGCTGATAGCTTTGAGGGGTGGAAGATATGGTGGTTGAAAGTTGTCAAAACATTTATAAAAAAATAAAAAATAAATAAATAAAAATCGGACTGAAGGCTAGCGATGACGTTTGCGACTCTATAGGAAGGAGGTTACATACAGCGAAACGTGATGCCACAGACCATATCATAAGAATAAATAAATAAAGCAGTAAAAAAGAAATTTCTTTTAATACATACAAATAAAAAAACAACGTTTGACGTTTTGCACATTACATCAAGAGATTAAAAATGTTTGTTTCTAAAGAAGGTATTGTATTTCATTTCATCCTTCAAAACCAGTCTCATAACACACTACTGAAAGATAGATCATCTATGATACTTAACCAATACGCGAGCGGAGCCGCAGGTTTAAGCTAGTAGAAAATAAATGTGTCAAAATCTTGATGCCAAACTCAGTACGGAAGACCATATCAATCAAATGGGTAAAAAGATCTCACAGTGTCCTACCTCATTTAGAAGCAGAGATAGGGGCAGTAATAATAATCTCTGTGTTACATACTTTGGGCTCTTTCAGTCACAATGTTTTACTCTTAATAGTGCATTCTTCACATATCAGTAACAATCTAAAATACCCAAATAAATATATAAATAAAATACAAAATTGGATACATCGAGAGGTGCTATTGGGGGAGTTAGATCATAATAAGGGGGCGTGGTGGGGGGGTGGGTGGGAGGAGGGCATGTACAAGTCTCAGATGATGCAATCACTGAGAGGTGTTAAGCTGGGTAATCCTCTTCCCCTCTCTTCCTTAATTTTGCTACAGACTTATGTCCTCTCACAACTCCCCCTCCCACAAAGTTGTCAAAGTCCTTGGCTGCCATATCAATGCAGAGGCCTTCGCTGACGACATCCTCCTCTTTGCCTTGAAGAGGGGGCATGGAGCCCCTGGTGAGCACAGCGGAAGAAGCCCTTGGACATCTGGGGCTTCACGTTTATGTGCAGAAGTGTTTTTTCCTAGCACTGGTGGTGTTGGAGCATAAGAAGAATGTGAAAGTCAGTTGGGAGAGACCTTCTGCTACCTAGGGTGGCAGTCCTCCTCTCCCTGGACGGTGCCTCTTCCATCTAAGGTTTCAAGTCGAGGAGCAACTGGGTGTCACCATGTGTGTGCCACTGGAACCACAACAGTGTCCCTACATCCTTTGTGACATCCTTCTACCAGCCCTACCATGTCTTTGCCTTGAGCTGTGGCGAGAAGATGGTTTAGTCTCCCAGCGGACACCCCCATGGGCTACTTCCAAGCTCAAGTGGCCCAGGGGTGACTCAGCGTCTCATCAGCTTGTTGGGTTCATCTGTTGCTCAGACAGGACTGGCTTCTCATCCTTCAACAGCTCGGACAACAAGCTGGCAACAATGCAAGCCAGGGGGAGCTCTGTCATGAAGTGACCACCTTCAAGAGATGCCTATTGTGGGATGACCAGATAGGAGAGATGTGGGCAGCGTGCTTCCATGCCTCCATCAACGGTGTCGCCCTTTCATTGTCAGCCAAGACAACAGGCCAACAGCAGAGGGTTCAGGTCACCACCAGGCTCGAGTCTGTCCACGATTACATCACCTGCCTGCAGATGAGGGTAAAGACATTCCCTTCAAAGACAGAAGGAGCTATGGCTGGGCCCAAGAGAAGATGTGTCATGCTGGCTACAGCGCTGCTGAGACCACCAACCATTCCATTCAGACTTGCGGAGGAACTGGCATGCTTTGAGTAAAATGACACAATGTGGTCATCAAATGACATGCTGTGGTCATCAAGTACATGACGAGAGGGCCAGCCCAGCAGGGGTTCGATGTGTATGTGGAATCTCACTTTCAAACACCGAGTGGTACCAACAAGCTTGACATTGTGACAGTCAAAGATGTGTAGCCCATTTCATGGTTGCACAGATTGTAAATGACCACCTGGACCTGGACTGGTGCCATCATCAGAAGGTGGCCAAATATAACAAACCGGTGCTGAGGTGTGCTGTGGTTATCAGTCCCTAGGCTTACAAACTAGTTAAGCTAACTTACGCTAAGTACAACACACACCCACACCCAAGGGAGGACTCGAACCTCCAACAGCGGACTGTCCTCAGGAGCATTACCAACCTTTATTCCCTTTTCAAGATTTGTTTCCTTCTTCTTTACTTAGTTTTGTATTTATTTATTAATTTATCTATCTACAACTTGTATTAATTAGCTAAGTATCTGTACAATTCATTTGTATCAATATTTATAGAACCACAGAAGATGCTTTACAAATAAAAAGCAAAATGTGTCTGGTGTGAAATGACTGTCTTAACTACAGTCAGCATAAGACAGAAAAACTCTTTATAGTTAATTTTAACAGCTGCTGTGAAAGATGGCTGCACAGCCAACACACACAAACATGAAATTATGTGATTAGAAAAAAAAAAAAAAAAATAGAATTTAACATTTAAAATTATGCACGTTTATAACAATATTAATTGTATGTTAAATTTACTGAGTGTGCCAGTTCTACTACATATGGTCAACGACAATAAAAAATCTGAATTACATGCAAAGATATTGGCAATAATTACTTTGGAGAAATACTAAGTACTTCAGTTGTTGCTATAGGTGTAAGTTATTTACATAAATAAAAATGGGATATTCATTACTGATATCTAAGTACACAGTTTAGATTATCAATCATATGAATAATTTGAACCACATAGTTATGCTATAACCTGAATAATTAAAAAAGTAATTCATTTGTTGAATAACATATACCTTTACAGTATTGTGAACTGATGCAAGGTTCGAATGACTTTGGACTACTTCTTTTGCTATTTTTGTTTCCACATTCTGTAGCAAGTCTTCAGTTAGAGCTATGCGGTTTGTCATATCCATCTGTTTTGAAAGATGACCCTCAGATGCTGCCTCACGAAGCTGTTAATGAAGTGTATAAGTTTCAGTATGACAATATTTGAAAAATTCAAGCAATACCAACCAAAATAGCTATTAAATTTAAAATGAAAATTCAATGCCTCTCTTGGTAAAAATTATTTTTTGTGCCAGAAAAATGACTATTAATGGTATATCAAAATAATACTATTGTAATATCATAGACAGTATGAAGTAATTACTGAAAATGCCTCTTTAGGTCAAACAGAGAGTTTAAAGTTACCATTGGTAAATTCAATATGACTAAATGACTACAAGTCACCATACACTTAATACTGAGGTAAAGATAGGGTACATGTATCGTTTACAGATATGGTGTTTAATTCTGTCATGCATGTAAGTTTCATATTCCAGTCTGTGTGCACCGGTGCAATGAAGAGAGAGTAGTCTCACAAGAATGAAAATTAAAAATTTTAGGTGGCTATTGTAATTTAGATTTTCAATAGGTCTCTTAGGTCAGAAAGTACATGTGATACTCAGTGGAACTGCAGCAAGTTCTTTATCAACCAGGTTAATACAGATCTGAGACAGCATGGATAACTGAAGAACATGGATACACTAACATTCAAATTTTACTGGAAAATGCCATTTACTATACTTAAAATATACGTGACCTGTCAGATTCGAAAATTCATCCATTAATTTTGTCTTACTCATTGGGAACTAACAACGTCATGAATCAATCATGCTGCCTAACGTGCCAAGAATAACGGCATCTGCATGAGCCCAATTCAACTAATAACTTGATAACTTGCTGCTGGTTTTTATTATTTCTTCTTGGTCGCTGTTGTTTGTCGACTGACATTGGAAATCCACTACTTATTTATTTATTTATTTCTTTTTTCTGTTCCATAGGACCCACTTCAGGAGTAAGACTCCATGGTCATGGAACAAGTCAATACATTGTTACACAAGAATGGTAATAGAAAAATTTTAAGTAGTCCTTTGCACACGACAATCTTAAGACAAAGTGAAAAGAATCAATAAAGAAAAAATGAATTAGCTTAATTGTTTAACTTTTCTAGGAGTTCCTCGACAGAATAAAAGGAGTGAGCCACGAGGTAACTCTTCAATTTAGATTTGAAAGCATGTGGATTAGTGCTAAGATTCTTAAGTTCTTGTGGCAGCTTATTGAAAATGGATGCCGCAGAATACTGCACCCCTTTCTGCACAAGTGTTAAGGTGGTGTGGTGCAAATGTAGATTAGACATCTGTCTAGTATTCACCGAGTGAAAGCTACTAACTCGTGGGAATAAACTGATATTATTAACAACAAACGACATTAAAGAAAAAACGTATTGTGACGCCAGAGTCAAAATTCCTAGACTACTGAAAAGGGGTCGACATGACGTTCGCGAACTTACACCAGATATTGCTCGAACCGCCCGTTTTTGAGCCAGAAATATCCTTTTTGCATCAGGCGAGTTACCCCAAAAAACAATGCCGTACGTCATAAGTGAGTGAAAGTAAGCGAAATAGACTACTTTTCGTGTTGAAAAATCACTTATCTCAGATATTGTTCTAATGGTAAATATAGCAGAATTTAGTTTCCCTTCTGCTGTTGGCCTACAAATCTTTATTCTTCACCTGTAGGAATAGCTGAGAGAGAAACTGGCTGCTGCAATTGTCACCTATCAAAAAAATAACAACTTGCCGCCTTCCAAAGGAATAAGTTACATTTCCAATAGTAACTCATGAAAGATTGAAATTAGTCTTATGCCTATACTCAAAGAAAATGCAACTGACAGGCCCTCATCAGACTTGTGATTGCAAAGATAAGCATGTCTATAAACATTCATTTGTTTTAAATACAACTGTTTGTTTTTTACTATCTCTGTGGTTCTCTGACAACCTGTTTTTCCATGGACTGTTATCTCGAACAACAAGTGTTAGCAGTGCAGTCCTTGCCATCACATCCGATGCTGCCACACTCATGTTCTGCACAAATGTACACCAGGTGCACAGTATCTCATTTACTTAACACTAAACCCCATTATAAAGCTGATGCAAACATCTGGCATGAACTCGTGAGGGCTGAAATGTAACTACACATGTGCTGTTACGTTACAACCCTCCCCCCCCCCCCCCCCCTCACTGCAGCCAGAAGATGTCCCATCATTCACATCCCCTTAATCTCTAAAACTCTTGCAAACAGGCTTACATCAAATTGTGACTTAAAACAACCCTTTTCTGTCAACAAAAACCACCTTTGGGTTTTTCAGCATCTTTGAAATAATCAGTAAGACAATTTCTATTTTGTATTTGCTTATTAAATCAGATAGTTGTGTATATTTTGACCAACATTCTATCAATACAAAACTATAGATAAACTTTCCCTTGGGGGACTGATGACCATTGTAGTTTAGTCCCCCTTAAACAACCTAACATCAACAACAACAACAAACTTTCCTTTTCCTTTTGGGAGAGGACAAAGAAATCCACTTCTTTAAGGTGGTGCAAACCTTTTGTGACAACAGGATACAGTTTATACTTATTATGCTGATGAATGTCTTTCACCTTTTGTCATACTTCACAGGTCCTACAGTGCTTAACTACCTTACAACTTAATAGTTTTAAAATAATAAAAACAATTTAATGTGTTGAATACATTTTCTTATGTAAACATGTCCATACCTTGTGTGTACTCTATAAGGCCCTTTTCTACTGTCTGTAGAAATTAAAGGCAATGTTCAAAATGTTGGGTGAAAATGTAAAGCAAAAAACTATAATTATGAATCAAAATTTGTTGTATACCCAGAAAAAAGTTGTTACAGAGATAGGTACAAGACAAGAATTTACACTGATAAATCACCCCCATGAACCACAGACATTGCTGAGGTGGGGTGGCTTGCGTGCCACAACGATGCAGATAACCGTACCTTAGGTGCAACCACAGTGGAGGGGTATCTGTCGAGAGGCCAGACAAACGTGTGGTTCCTGAAGAGGGGCACAGCAGCCGTTTCAGTAGTTACAGAAGCAACAGTCTGGATGATTGACTGAGCTGGCCTTGTAACATCAGCTAACATGACTTTGCCATGCAGTTACTGTGAATGGCTGAAAGCAAGGGGAAACTACAGCCGTTACTTTTCCCGAGGACATGCAGCTCTACTGTATGACTATATGATAATGGCGTCTTCTTGGGTAAAATATTCCGGAGGTAAAATAGTCCCCCATTCGGATCTCTGGGCGGGGACTACTCAGGAGAATGTCGTCATCAAGAAAAACAAAACAGGCATTCTACGGGTTGGAGTGTGGAATGTTCTAACCCTTAATCGTGTAGGTGAGCTAGAAAATTTGAAATGAGAAATGGATAGGTTAAAGTTAGATATGGTAGGGATTAGTGAAGTTTGGTGGCAGGATGAACAGGATTTCTGGTCAGGTGAGTACAGGGTTATCAATACAAAATCAGTTTGTGTTAACGCAGGCGTAGATCTGATAATGAATAAGAAAATAAGAATGCGGGTAAGTTACTATGAACAGCGTAGTGAACGCATTATAATAGTAAAGATAGACAAGAAGCCAACACCGACCACAGTAGTGCAAGTTTATATGCCAACTAGCACGGCCTATGATGAAGACATCGAAAAAATGTATGAGGAGATAAAAGAAATCATTCAGAAAGTTAAGGGAGACAAAAACTTGATTGTGATGGGGAACTGGAACTCGTTAGTAGGAAAGGAAAGAGAAGGAAATGTAGTAGGTGAATATGGACTGGGAAAAAGAAATGAAAGAGGAGATCGCTTGGTAGAATTTTGCGCAGAGCACAATTTAATGATCACCAACACTTGGTTTAATCATCATGAAAGAAGGGTGTATTTGTGGAAGAGACCAGGAGACACTGGAAGGTACCAGATTGACTTTAAAATGGTTGTTGTTGTTGTTGTGGTCTTCAGTCTGGAGACTGGTTTGATGCAGCTCTCCACCCTACTCTATCCTGAGCAAGCCTTTTCATCTCCTCATAAGAACGGCAACCCTCATCCACTTGAATCTGCTTACTACTCTTGGCCTCCCTCTGCGATTTTTACCCCACACACTTCCCTCCAATGCTACATTTACGATTCCTTGATGTCTAGAATGTGTCCTACCAAGCGATCCCTTCTTTTAGTCAGGGTATGCCAAAAATTCCTTTTCTCGCCAATTCTGTTCAGTACCTCTTCATTAGTTATGTGATCTACCCACCTAATCTTCAGCATTCTTCTGTAACACCACATTTCAAAAGCCTCTATTCTCTTCCTGTCCGCACTGCTTATCATCCATGTTTCACTCCCGTACAAGGCAACACTCCACACAAATGCCTTCAGAAAAGACTTCCTTACCCTTAAATTAATAATCGATGTTAGCAAATTTCTCTTTTTCAAAAATGCTTTTCTTCCCATTGCCATTCTGAACTTTATATCCTCTGTACTGCGACCATCGCATGTTATTTTACTACCCAAGTAACAAAACTCACCTACCACCTTCATTGTTTCGTTACCTAGTAAGGAATAGATTTAGAAACCAGGTTTTAAACTGTAAGACATATCCAGGGGCAGACATAGACTCAGACCATAACTTATTGATTATGAACTGGAGATTAAAACTTAAGAGACTGCAGAAAGTTAGAAGGGTTAAGAGATGGAACCTGGTCAAATTGAAGGGACCAGAGGTGGTTGAGAGTTTCAGAGGGAGCATTAGGCAGGATTGGCTGAAACGGGGGAAAGTAATACAGTACAAGAAGAATGGCTAACTCTGAGAGATAGGGTAGTGAAGACTGCAGAGGATCATAAAGGCGGAAGGACAAGGCCTAATAGAAGTCCCTGGATAACACAGGATATACTGAACTTAATTGATGAAAGGAGAAAATATAAAAATTCAGCAAGTGAAACAGGAAAAGGGAGTACAAACGTCTGAAAAATGACAGGAAGTGCAGACTGGCTAAGCAGGAGTGGCTGGAGGACAAATCATGAATCGTAGAAGAATGCATAACTAGAGGAAAGATAGATACTGCCTACAGGAAAATAAAAGAGATATTGGTGACAAGAAAAGCAGCTGTATGAATATCAAGAACTCAGACAGAAAACCAGTACTACGCAAAGAGGGGAAAGCTGAACTGTGGAAGGAATATATAGAGGGCCTATACAAAGGAAATAAACTTGAAGGCAGTATTCTAGAAATGGAAGACGAAGTGGAGGAAGATGAGATGGGAGATACGATACTGCGAGACGAATTTGACAGAGCACTGAACTGCTGATGTCGTTAGGAGAGCCAGTCATGAAAAAATTGTATCACCTGGCATGCAAGATGTATGAGACAGGGTAAATACCCTCTGACTTCAAGAAGAAAATCATAATTCCAATTCCAAAGAAAGCAAGTGTGAAAATTGCAGAACTATCACTTTAATAAGTCATGGTTGCAAAATACTAACACGAATTATTTACAGACGGATGGAAAAACTTGTAAAATCTGACGTCGGGGAAGATCAGTTTGGATTTAGGAAAAATGTAGGAACACAGGAGGCAATACTCTCATTAAGACTTATCTTAGAAGATAGGCTAAGGAAAGGAAACCTACGTTTTTAGCGTTTGTCGATTTGGAGAAAGCTTTTGACAATGTTGACTGGAATACACTCTTCCAAATTCTGAAGGTAGCAGGGGTAAAATATAGGGAGTGGAGAGTTATATTCATCCTATACAAAAACCAGACAGCAGTTATTAGAGTCAAAGGGCAAGAAAGGGACGCAGAGTTTGGGAAGGGAGTGAGACAGGGTTGTAGCCTTTCCCCAATGTTGTTCAATCTGTACATTGAGCAGGCAGTGAAGGAATGGAAGGAGAAATTTGCAGAGGGCATTAAAGTGCAGGGAGAAGAAATAAAAACATTGCGGTTTGCTGATGATACAGTAATTCTGTCAGAGACTGCAAAAGATCTGGAAGAGCAATTGAATGGGATGGATAGTGTCTTGAAAGGAAGATGTAAGATGAACATTACAAGAGTAAAACGAAAGTAATGGAATGCAATGTCAGAAAATAAGGCGATGCTGAAGGAATTAGATTAGGTAATGAGACAATAAAAGTAGTAGATGAATTTTGTTATTTGGGTAGCAAGATAACTTCTGATGGCCGGAATATAGAAGATATAAAATGCAGAATGACTATGGGAAGAAATGCGTTTCTAAAGAAGCGAAACTTGTTAACATCCAATACTAATTTAAATGTTAGGAAGTCTTTTCTGAAAGCATTTGTCTGGAGTGTAGCATTGTATGGCAGTGAAACGTGGACGATAAGGAGCTCAGATAAAAAGATGATAGAAGCTTTTGGAATGTGGTGCTACAGACGTATGATGAAAATTAGATGGGTAAATCATGTAACTAATGCGGTGGTACTTAACCGAATCGGGGAGAAAAGGAATTTGTGGCATACCCTGATGAAGAGAAGGGATAGATTGGTTGGACACATTCTGGGACATTAAGGAATTTTCAACTTAGCATTAGAAGGAAGTGTGTGGGGAAAAAATTGTAGAGGGAGACCGAGGGATGAATATAGTAAGCAGATTCAAAAGTAGTAGGTTGCCGAACGTATTCTCAGATGAAGAGACTTGCACAGGACAGGGTAGTGTGGAGAGCTGCATCAAACCAGTCTGAGGACTGAAGACCACAACAACAACAACAAATCAGAGTATTTCTGAGATGGAAAGTAGACAGTTTAGAAATATACCATAATTTAGCTGAACTAGTGATTTATACAGATGATACAACCAACTGGGAATATCAAGTAGAAAATCTTGTAGATAGGACGATTAAGGAAAAGGTTGAGGGTATACTCTTATGGGGATGATAAAAGTTCAGATTCAAGACAGACGAATAAACAATTTGAAAAATTGTGAGCTGAACTTGAAAGAAACTAAAGCATAACGCACACCTAAAAGTCAAAATAATATTGATAATCGAGGATAGATAACAACTAACCGAAAAAAAGTCTCGCTGAGCCACTGACAGGCACAAAAACTAGACAATCACATTCACATGGCTTAAATTTTTGGCCATGGCCTTCATCAGAAAAAGATACACATACATTGATACAATTACCGTATTTGCCATCATTTAATATGGACTGATGTATAAGATGTACTGGTGTATAAAATACACCCCACTGTTAAGACAGTGCCTTGAAGTAGTGTTCATAAACTTTACACAGTCAAGTTTCTTGACAGTTTGTGCATATTCAAACAGATATTACACCTTTCGCTGTTTACAAAGTGTGTGATAACATTGGTGCAATGGTTGACAAGAGCATCATAAAGACTCACAACATTGCCACCTAGTTGACACTGCTTACGATTGCTCCCACCAGTCACCGCGGCAAGTGTCAGTTTGCACGACAAGTAGGGGGTATTCAATTTTCATATTTAAAATGACATGTTTTGAGAATTTATTGTGAAGCATAAATATTCATGTAAGTATTTTTGTAATGTACTGTGAGAATGATATATGGTTTGCATCTGTGTATTGGTTGGTACATGGTATGGGGTAGAGCAAGTTATAATCTAAGGAATATATATGTGAAAAATGTGAGACACAGACGTGGTGCGAACATCACAAAAAATACTTATGTACATATTTGCACTTCATAATGCAAATAAATTCTCAAATATTGTTAGATGAGATATGGACAAATATATGAGTAGTGTTTCATTACTTGAATAATGAATGACACCATTACAGGATTGCTGAAAAAATCAATTATGATGAATGCAATTACGTTGAAAGTTTCTACTTCCTGTGAAATTAACAGTTTCAGTCACACTTGGTACTAAAAATAGTACAAAATTCAGATAACCTTTATTACATAACAAAGCCCCTGATGGGTATTTTGGTGAATATTTATAAATATCAAATATAAACTAAAAAAATGTAAGAAAGAACCTTAAAGCAATTTTTCCCACTTAAAACTTTATTTTCCACTTTTTACACCATTTTTTCTTTTTTTAATACCCCGAAAGGAAATGGAACTTGTAGGTACCTACCTTAACTGGCAACTTGTGTAGAAGAGGCATCCAGTTTTTGGACCAATTTTTATAAGAAACAAAGTGGTGTCTTATAAGCCAGAAAATATGATACTAAGATAATTATTTATGCACAACTACCATCTCCAGTCATTGCAAAGATTCAAGCATATGACAGTAAATGAGAGCATGAATGAAGGGAGAAATATGCTGGGTAAGGGTGGGGATGGAAAATTTTGTGTTACATGATGGATTATAAGATTCTGATAGGTAGAAATGTGAGATGCAGTATTTAACGCAATCAAGGGAGGAGGCATGAGAAGAGAAAACAGAGGTGTAGGAGTATGCGGAGGAAATGGGGGGAGTTGAAACAATAGAAATAATAAAAATAAAAAGTTATTCAAAAAATGTTCAAATGTTTGTTAAGCTTATGGGACTTAACTACGGGGTCATCAGTCCCTAAACTTACAAACTACTTATGAACTACTTACGAACTAGAACGGCACAAATATCCATGCCCGAGGGGGGATTTGAACCCCCGACCGTAGTGGCCGTGCTGACCGTGACTTGAGCGCCTCAGTCACCTCGGCCACCGCGGCCGGCTAAAAAGTTATTAATTAAGGTAATATTGTGAAGGATGACACATAGCTGGAAGGAAGGCATGAATTGGAGGATACAGGATAATGAATGAGGAAGGGGCGGAGGGGGGAAGAACGTTAGGTATAGATGTAGGGATGCCAAATTATCTTTTGTTGAGGCCAGGATGGTTATTTGAATGTAGAATGTGTTGAAGGGACAACTCCCATCCCAGGACCTGACCAATGGCCTCTGCAAGGAGGATGCCAAAAACTCTGTAATGCTGACAACAGTACTTTTTCTAGATGTATGGGGTGGGGATTCAAGCTACCAGGTGATAGTACTGACACTAGCACCCTCAGTTTCTGTGGAGGCATTAACCTTACAAACTGGCCTTTGAACAGCAGCAGCGAAAGAGGTGACAACGGAAGGAAGCTGCATGGCCTAAAAGATCTTTTTGACCTAACCATAGGAAATCCATTTTGTTGTTTTAATTATCTGTACTTTCTTTTTCTCCAAGTAAACACTGCAGTCCCTACTCCAAACTGGGTGTTCCCCAGAGCAATTGTTGCACTTCGGATAGGATGTATGAACTACTCCCTCATGGACAACCTTACCACATTTGCTGCAAGTGGCTTCTCCCTTGAAACAGAGGGAGGTGTGTCCAAAGTGCTGGCACTTAAAACAATGTCCTATGAACATTTGATCTAACCTTTTGTTTCTCCACAGCAGAATACGCAGCACCAGTCTAGCAGAACTCCTTAAACACCAGACAAGTTGACATCGCCCTCAACGAACACGTTGGCTGTGGCCAAGTTCTGTAGATAAACTTTAGCATCTTGCAGGTATAGCACCCCCAGATGTTAGAAGAAGAACAGTGACGGAAGTCGAGAAGAAGAAACAAAAAAACGACCCCAGACATCCCATGTTTGGAAGTGAAACACCAACTCCCAGGCTGAAATCAGGAAAGAGTTTCACTAGAGCAACTCATCACCTTCTGCTTGTTGTTGTTTGTTGTTGATACCACCTACCATGCCAGACATGGAAGACCTTGACACGTAACAAACAAAACCTGCTATAGTGGGGGTACATCACTGGAGATGCAACCTGTGAATGTGGAGAACTACAAGACTTTAATCATCTACTGGTTTCCCAAAACTGCCCAAAGCCTATACAATGGATGACCTGGTTTGTGCAAGTGTTTGAGGTGTCATGGCTGCTTGGCTGCTGAGTACTGGGCATCAAAATCCATTTTAAATGTATATATGTTTGCAATAATTGTGTGTATAGTTTTTATATAACTGTATTTGTCCTGGACATAAACATAATAATTGGGTTCGAAATATGGGGCCTTACTCTTAACCATTAATTTATTTTTAAATGCTAGTTGGCTAACTGTCAGGCTTCTGATGCTGCTTGGTAGGTGACCACCGACTTTTGTGGCAGCATAATTTACCCCTTTCTGTGCAAAACTCAGATTTAGCCTTACATAGCAAAGATCATCCATTCGCCTGGTGTTATTGCTGTGCACACTACTATTACTTTTGAACTGGGTTGGATTATTAACAACAAATTTCATAGGTGTGTGTGTATATATATATATATATATATATATATATATATATATATATATATATATATATATATATATATATAGAGGATAAATAAATCCTTAAATAGATGTCTGTAGGATGATTGTCGGTGGGCTACAGCAATTATTATGATTACATGAATTTTGTGCAATGGATACTTTTTTACTTAATGATGAATTACCCCAGAATATGATCCCATACAAGAGCAGTGAATGAAATAGGCATAGTAAGCTAAGATTCTTATCGCCAAAATTTGCAATAATCCTAACAGCTTATGTAGCTGAACTCAAAGGTTTCAGCGGACCGTCTATGAGTTGCTTCCAGTTTAATCTCTCATCAATGCACACAAATAAAAATTTTACCTTAGTTACAGACTTCTGTTCAAAGTCTATATTTATTACTGGAGTTGTGCCATTTACAGTACAGAACTGTATAACTATGTTTTATCAAAATTTAATGATAGTCCGCTTGCAGAGAACCACTTAATAATTCTGTGGAAAACATTATTTATGATTACATCACTTAGTTCTTGTTTTTTGGATGTGATTACTATATTTGATAAGAATATTATAGACGAAAAGTCCCTAGCAGGTGCGAGGGTGAAGGTCGGGATGAGAGTTTAAATTAGAGAAAGTTTAATTTTTGAAACTCACAACCACCAGCTGCGAACCAAATTCCTAAACATGCAAAAACACTGGAACTGTTATTGCGACTGTTTGACTCGTTTTCTAGGGGATGATATGACACGTTCGCAGCTTTCCTTCCCTGCATATGATTAACAAAACAAATTCATAATAAATTCAAGTTCATGAGAGAAAAGGGTGTACTAACTACTATTTTTGAAAACACGTGAAAGTTCACTTTATGTTGTTTATTTCACAATACTTGAACCCTGTGGCTGATACGTCTGTACGTCGGCACATTTATCAAATAAAGTTATAGCTCGAGAGCCCCCAGACAAAATGAATATTTGCCGCAAATTGTTTTCACACCACGTGGCTGTCTCAAACACTGTTTATGTTCATGCCTATGCGACGACACGTGTTACATTAACAAATCACAGTCACTTTAATTCAATGCGATGCACACCTTGTTCCACCGGCTAAATATTCACAAACACACAGTAGCACTCGATTTAACTTGGTGCAGTCTACGACGAGCAACCACACGTGGCGATTGCCACAGACAAATCTCAAGTCACCACCTCGAGATCCACATGCCAACTGATGCAGAGCGACGACGCCCGGCCAGCTACACCACGTGCTCGCGTCTCCGGACTCCTCACTTCCTGCCCTCGCGCACGCGCGCGCGCCAAAAGCTCAACTGCCGGGGTTTTTTCCCCTACGTCATCAACTTCCGCATTTAACTGTTCTAACCGATTTGCCAACGTACAGCGCTCAGCCAATACATTTCTAAAACTTTACTTAAAATCAAAATAATTACACTACACATTAAACAAATATTTTCTTCCATTTTTATATTAGTATAAACATCCTTTATACTGTTTATCATAATCGTGCAATTTCTTATACCACAGATAAGTGATTTAACTGAATACTTCAAGATAAAATACAAAAGATTAATTGAAAGTAAAATGGGAAATAGTTAATATATTATTTTTATAAACAAACATTGCCATGCTAGTTGTGTAACTGTCTTGTCTTCGTTGGTAATTTATTACTTTTCATTGTCAATTAAACATATTACGTTAGATGTGACTATATCAGCTAATGTATTGTTTATTTATCAACAGGCTATTTTGTAATGAGGGCCTTAAAGGTTCCTAACTGCATCGTATTACTTCAAATGCCAGTAGTATTACAATATTTGTGCACTGCACTGTGCCTGGCACTCGCCATTGTCCCTCTCTCCCCTCACCGGAAACAAACTGTAAAATCCTAAGTTGGAACAAGCCACCAACGTCGGCCTGCTCGCTGGTCTCCCGTCAGCTACAAGCTCACAGCAAATCTCAACGTGGAGAATTTCTACCTATGGCCTAACTATAAATGTTGTCACCCAACTGTGTACATACATTGCTACCATAATTAATAAGATTAATATTGTGTGACATTTAGTGCATTGGCATGGTCTATGTTTGCAGTGAACTTCATACTGTTTAATTATCAAATGCTATTAATTAGCAATATTTCTATTGGGCGGTAATCTCACAATACCCCCACTTGCGGCATCAAAACTATGTGCAGGATGGCGCAAGTAGCATCAAAATTAATTCTTTCAAATGAGCAAAATTTTAAATTACAAAATTATTGAATCGGATGCCAATTATGACCTCAACTAATGCAAAAAAAAAAAAAAAAAAAAAAAAAAAAAAAATATATATATATATATATATATATATATATATATATATATATATATATATATGGAAAAACTAGAATTATCACTATAAAAACTTTTGACGGTGTACACTCCACTTGTTTAAAGGAAATCTCTCACCACTTTGACACTGAGAACCCCAGAGTCATCGTTGCAGCAACTCTGGTCTATGGTGTATGGTCCTATGTCTCCGTCATTTCAACCAACATGCTGTTGCAGCTTAGATTCATGGCACTGGATCAAGCGTTCTTGTTCACACACGTCATATGCACCCTACATGGAACAGGAAAAGCAGAAGGCACTCATGAGTCAACATAGACAAAAGTTTGTCTGGACACCAGGATTCGGTTGGATTTGTATCCCACCCCCCTGCCATCCAGACTTGGTGCAATTGAAACTAAGCATTAAGACATGTACAGTAACATGTAAATCAACAGAATTAAGAACTGAAAGTGGCTGGTGTTAGTCATTATCAGATCAACCCAAACCACCATGCCTGCACTCTCGTCAGCCATAGCTTCAGATGAAACAGACAAGAGAACATGTGGCCTACTTGGAGTATTACTCCATCAAAAAAAAAAAAAAAAAAAAAAAAAAAAAAAAAAAAAAAAAAAAAAAAAAAAAAAAAAAACAACCTGCCTGTGTCAAAAATATATCTTAAAGCTCTAATAATACTACCAAAAGTATGTTATCATAGAGAATTTTCTCTTCTATCATAATGACACCTACAAACATAAATACAAATCCTACCCCCTTGCACCAAAAAAAAATATTTTTGTTGGTGTGAGATTTAAATTTGGATCCCTGTCATCAGCCTCATGTGCTTTCCACAAGTATTCCCCACAATAATATCTAAGGTTAAAGTCTAATTTCAAAATTAGTTTATCACAAAACACCTACATTTTTTTAAATAAAATATCACCAAACCCTATTGATACTCAGGCTAGACAGAAAACCTATTGATACTCAGGCTAGACAGAAAAATAGTTCTCGTCAACTGTTGTTGCAGAAATTGTTCAGTCAACAGTTGAGCATCATTAAAAAAAAAAAAAAAAACAAAAACAAAATGTGTTATCAGAATCAGTTTGATATAACAGTACAGAGCATTCCCTATTAGACACGTTAACTACCAAACACTCAAAAGAGACAGACATTAAAGAGCAAACACTTTCTCTCATTCAAACATTTCTCAATCCAACCCACCTTTAGCCAAAACAGCCACAACAAACATATATTCCTCACTTCTGACCCATATGGTCAGTCACACCCACATATCTAACACTGTCAGCTGACATCTTCATCACAAATGAACTAAGCCACAGACCCCACTGCCTGCATCAATGACTTCCACTTTCTCATTCTCCGAGTCACCCCACAACTCACACCACATAGCCAGCCCTGCTCATAAATACACACACATAAACAGTACACTCCCACTTCGTCTATCATTTAGTGTTGGCATACATACATGTATATTTACCTCATGTACCACTATTGAACTGCAAATCTGATACAAGCACATGTTTTAACACAAACAACAAGAAGAAAAAGAATATATAAGGAAAGCATGTAAACGTGACCCCAATGATTAAATCTAAACATATACATAAATACTAACACAGACCACAGAATAAATATACACAAATTCTTAACCTACTATTTACAATGCATTGAATCTCATACTTCATGACTTACACTGGTTTATGGCAGTTACTTGTGTAAACATGCCATTAAATCTTTATCACTTAAAAATTTTTGAATTTCACCCTCTTCATGCATCCCTCCAGACTTAATTCTAACACTTTATCTTTATACTCCAACTGAGCTTCATATTTGCACAGAAAATCACTTCCTAACACTAGATTTAAACATAGACCTTTCATCACCAATAAATCTTGAATAAACGGCTCCTCCTCAATGATTACTTCAAATTCTGAGTTCCCTGCATTTAACACCCCTATTTTTCTTGCAAAAGCATAATTTTTTTTCCCATGCCACTGGCTCTACTGTTTTTAAATGTTTGAGGAATTGGATCCAATCATCTTGCCCATACTCATGTACTTCTTTATTAACCCAACCTGACTTTAACCCATCAATATCCATTTCATGACACTGTTCATTATTATGAATCATAAAAACTTGTATTTTCTCCTCATCATCACCTAACCCCTGCTGTACAACTCTCTGTCCCTCACTTATCTCATCATGATCTAGGGTACACATGCCTAATCCCCTTAATTGATCATGCTCATTGTCCCCAAACTCTTTCAACACATTGTAATAAGTCTGGTCCCTATTATATTGTTTGCCTAGTCTGTCGAAGTAATCATATTTGTGCAATAGCCAATCATCTGGTGCCCATTTCCTAATCCAGTTTATTTTCCCAATTAAATTTCTGGTTTGTGCATCTACACTGCCTACTTGGCCTTCATTTACAGTAGGTCCATTGTCATTTATTGTCTCTACTGGACCACATTTATTTACATTTAATTTAGAAAAACATTCACTCTCATTCATACATTCCACAACATCTATGCTGGCTCCAGTACCATCAATATTTACATTCATACTTTCACATTCAGTCAACACTTGTGCCTCTGACCTATCCAAAATTATGGCTAACCCAACACTGTTTTTATCCTCTTTAATGTTGTTATCAAATAAACTTCCCAGATCATACTCTCCTTTATTGTCCTTGTTTCTATCATTCCTCCTCCTATTTGCATTTCTCTTGTCATGCTGCAAAAACCAATCCCCAAAAATTTCCTCACTACCTATAACAGCATCCATCTGACACATACTTTCCTCTCTTTTCTCCCTTTCCTTGATTACTCTATTTATGTTTTCTTCCCTCTTTTCTTTATCCTTGCCCTTGTGAACTCCTACTTCCTCTTTCCTATCATTATTTCTGTCCATGTGACATAGTTTTTCCTCCCTTCTCTCCCCATCTCTATTCCTACTGTAATTATGGTCATTTGATCCCCTGCTATCCCATCTGCTGGTCCTGTTATTAGAATAGCTCCTTGTCCCAAAACGGACCTCATTTGGAACAAATCTTAGTTTCCCTGATTCTGTATCAGATTTTCTCTCCTACTGTTATCCCCATTCCTATTTCCACCTTCCTGCCTTTGATTTCTCCTATCATTTTCCCATGTTTCCCTCTAGCTTCTATTATCCCAGTTGTCTCCTCTGTTATTGTTGCCTCTCCAATTTTCATTTAAATTCCTCTCTCTATTGTGGTTTCCCTGGTTATGACCCACATTTCTACTGCCTCTGTTTTCATTGTGGTTCACATGCTGTCTGAGCTGTCGTTCCATAACTAAACCCTGGTCTATCTTTTCTACAAATTCAATGAAATTCTCAGCTGAATCTGTGGGATGGTGAATTAACTGCCAATGCAAATCTGCAGGTAACCTCCTACACAAAGTGGAGATTACTGCTAAAAGACTCAAAGGTGTATCTAAATGCACTAGTTTCTCAAGTTCCTCCTGACAAAATTCCTTCATGCTCTGTCTCCCTTTCACATAGTTTGGCCCGTTCAAGAATTCATTTTGTATCTTAGCTTGCTTGGCCTCCCCCCAATACTTATTTAAAAACAATTTTTCAAACGCCTCAAAAGTTAGAAATTTATTAGCACACTGATTTGCCCAAGTTTGAGCAGATTCTCTTTGCTAACTTCACCTTACACTGGTCTGACATACCAGGCACAAATTGGTCCTTGCATGCAGCCAAAAAATCTACTGGATGATAATTACCCACTCCTGAAAACTTTTTGCCATTAGGTGTCTGCACCATGGACCAATTAGTGTTTCCTGATGCAGTACCCAATTCTAGATTATTTATTCTAGTGTTCACCTTCTCAATCTCAGTATTGTTTACTTCACTACTTGTTCTATCTTTTTCCTAAAGTTACATTCTGTATTCTCTAATTTTCCTGACAACAAAGTTTTTGTTTCCTCAATACCTGCCACCATCCTCTTGTCACCCTCAGCCAACGCCTGCATAGTGCCCTCAATCCTGTGATCACATATTTGTTTCACAGCATCTAACTTGTCTCCTACCTCAGTCTCAATAGCACCAATTCTGGCATGTATCTCCTTTTCCCTATTATCAAACCGTTCTGTTAGACTTCCTATCTTTTTGTCAATGTCTGTGATTATTTCTGCCTTTAATGAACACATTGAATTTTGTAGTGCCCCAATGTCTGGCTTAAAGTCTGCTTTCAATTCTGATTTTACAGTTCCTATTTCTGATTTTAAATTTGAGTTTGAATTTTCTATTTCTGATTTTAAATTTGAGTTTGAATTTTCTATTTCTGATTTTAAATTTGAGTTTGAATTTTCTATTTTTGATTCTAAATTTGAGCTAAAACTCGCTAACATGGCTGCTAACATCTCCGGTGTCAACAACATTCCCCCGTATTTACCCTCTCTGGACTTTCTGGTATGCTACTCTCTGAATCTACGTCGCTTGGCGACTTTTTGAAAAACTGCTCCATGATTTAGTACTACAAGAAAGCTTGATTAACACACAAGAATTTATAGCGCCAGCTGCTTTACTTATCTTTTAATCCACAAGTTGCAGCAACGAGCTGCGACGTCCCCAACGCTTGCTGCCGTCTGTTGTAGAAGCTGTGGCTGGAATATGTCCTCACTGCATCCCTTATCCTTTGTAGAATCGAAGCTGCTGGGCCCCGACTCTCCGTTGAGGACTTGTGAAGTCCCCACGATCACAGCCGTCCATTGCCGAAGATGAAATTTGAGTGCGTGGATCCCTCACTGCTGCTGGTCCGATGCGCCGTCAATCGCTGGTTACGGATGCCCGCGCCCGAACTCTGCCAGTCACTAACCGTCGTTAACCACGCGACGCGATTGCGTATCTGCTTGCAACCGTTCGTAACTGTTCACTGTTCTATACACACCCTCATCTCTCCGTCCCAGCAAGTCCAATGTGAACTTAACCCGGACGAGCCCCCAAATGCGAGGGTGAAGGTCGGGGTGAGAGTTTAAAATTAGAGAAAGTTTAATTTTTGAAACTCACAACCACCAGCTGCGAACCAAATTCCTAAACATGCAAAAACACTGGAACTGTTATTGCGACTGTTTGACTCGTTTTCTAGGGGATGATATCACACGTTCACAGCTTTCCTTCCCTGCATATGATTAACAAAACAAATTCATAATAAATTCAAGTTCATGAGAGAAAAGGGTGTACTAACTACTATTTTTGAAAACACGTGAAAGTTCACTTTATGTTGTTTATTTCACAATACTTGAACCCTGTGGCTGATACGTCTGTACGTCGGCACATTTATCAAATAAAGTTATAGCTCGAGAGCCCCCAGACAAAATGAATATTTGCCGCAAATTGTTTTCACACCACGTGGCTGTCTCAAACACCGTTTATGTTCATGCCTATGCGACGACACGTGTTACATTAACAAATCACAGTCACTTTAATTCAATGCGATGCACACCTTGTTCCACCGGCTAAATATTCACAAACACACAGTAGCACTCGATTTAACTTGGTGCAGTCTACGACGAGCAACCACACGTGGCAATTGTCACAGACAAATCTCAAGTCACCACCTCGAGATCCACATGCCGACTGATGCAGAGCGACGCCGCCCGGCCAGCTACACCATGTGCTCGCGTCTCCGGAGTCCTCACTTCATGCCCTCGCGCGCGCGCGCGCCAAAAGCTCAACTGCCGGGGTTTTTTCCCCCTACGTCATCAACTTCCGCATTTAACTGTTCTAACCGATTTGCCAACGTACAGCGCTCAGCCAATACATTTCTAAAACTTTACTTAAAATCAAAATAATTACACTACACATTAAACAAATATTTTCTTCCATTTTTATATTAGTATAAACATCCTTTATACTGTTTATCATAATCGTGCAATTTCTTATACCACAGATAAGTGATTTAACTGAATACTTCAAGATAAAATACAAAAGATTAATTGAAAGTAAAATGGGAAATAGTTAATATATTATTTTTATAAACAAACATTGCCATGCTAGTTGTGTAACTGTCTTGTCTTCGTTGGTAATTTATTACTTTTCATTGTCAATTAAACATATTACGTTAGATGTGACTATATCAGCTAATGTATTGTTTATTTATCAACAGGCTATTTTGTAATGAGGGCCTTAAAGGTTCCTAACTGCATCGTATTACTTCAAATGCCAGTAGTATTACAATATTTGTGCACTGCACTGTGCCTGGCACTCGCCATTGTCCCTCTCTCCCCTCACCGGAAACAAACTGTAAAATCCTAAGTTGGAACAAGCCACCAACGTCGGCCTGCTCGCTGGCCTCCCGTCAGCTACAAGCACACAGCAAATCTCAACGTGGAGAATTTCTACCTATGGCCTAACTATAAATGTTGTCACCCAACTGTGTACATACATTGCTACCATAATTAATAAGATTAATATTGTGTGACATTTAGTGCATTGGCATGGTCTATGTTTGCAGTGAACTTCATACTGTTTAATTATCAAATGCTATTAATTAGCATTATTTCTATTGGGCGGTAATCTCACACAGGAAAAATATATAAAAAATAGATGAAGATTACTCACCAGGTGAAGGAGCACAGGTAGTGATAGTAGCACAAATAAATAAAATACACACACACACACACACACACACACACACACACACACACACACAAACGCTAGCTTTCGCAGCCTACCTGCTTCTTCAGGCAGAAGGGAAGGAGAGGGAAAAGGGAATGATGAGGGTTTCAAGGGAGTGGGTAAGGACCCACTCCAATCCCGGGACAGGAAATACTTACCTTGGGAGAAAAAAAGGAGGGTAAACAAATACACACCCACCCACACATACACAAATTCACCTAGGTAGACATACTGTAGAAAGAAAAGAAGTTGTACAGAGATATCACTTGAGGCAGAGGCTCTGTCCAGAGAATTGAGGCAAAGATGTTCAAGATGGTGGGTGGGAATTTGAATTTAGCGGAGGTTGAGACCAGGTGGGCAACAGGAAGAGAGAATATGTTGAAGGGCAAGTTCCCATCTCCGGAGTTCTGAAAGGTTGGTGTCGATGGGAAGTATCCAGATAACCCGGACAGTGTAACACTGTGCCAAGATGTGCTGCTGTGCACCAAGGTGTGTTTAGCCACAGGCTGATCCTCATTACCAACAAACACTGTCTCCCTGTGACCGTATATGCGAATGAACAGTTTGTTGCTCGTCATTCCCAGATAGAACTCTTGACAGTGCAGGCATGTCAGTTGGTAAATCATGTGGGTACTATTGCAAGTGGCTCTGCCCTTGATTGTGTACACCTTCTGGGTTACAGGACTGTAGTAAGTGGTGGTGGAAGGGTGCACAGGGCAGGTTTTACAACGGGCAGTTCCATGAGTAGGAGCTGGATTGCTGACAGGCCATGGGAATTTCAAAAAACACCTACATACAATGGGAATAACTGAAGAGGACCCTAAATGTAGGATCTGTGATGACGGTGATGAAACTGCATCACATCTGATCTTAGAATGCATTGCATTGGAGAGTAAAAGGCACAGAACATTTGGGACAACCAGACCTGAAGAAATTGTGTCTAATAAAGAACTGGTAAAGGGACTCCTTGCACTGTACAAGGGCATTGGTTGGCTTTACTACACATACAGGGAGCGATAACACACAATAAACTTAGTTTCAATTAATTTCGAATAAATAATCCCTGAGACGGATTTACGTCTCTAATATGTCAAAGACATTATTGATAGATAATAAATAGTTTCGGTGCGGGCAGTGGTGGGTTAGACCAAGACTGTTCCCTGAAAGAATCATCATCAATCCCATCTCCGGAGTTCTGAAAGACTGGTGTCGGTGGAAAGTATCCAGATAACCCGGACTGTGCAACACTGTGCCAAGATGTGCTTGCCGTGCACCAAGGCGTGTTTAGCCACAGGGTGATCCTCATTGCCAATAAACACTGTATGCCTGTGACCGTTCATACGAATGGACAGTTTGTTGCTGGTCATTCCCTCATAGAACGCTTCACAGTGCAGGCACGTCAGTTGGTAAATCACGTGGGTATTATCGCAAGTGACTCTGCCCTTGACCGTGTACACCTTCCGGATTACGGGACTGGAGTAAGTGGTGGTGGAAGGGTGCATAGGGCAGGTTTTACAATGCGGGCAGTTACAAGAGTAGGAGCCAGAAGGTAGGGAAGGTGGTTTGGGGATTTGATAGGGATGGACTAGGAGGTTACGGAGGTTAGGTGGGTGGGAAGGATGTCATGACGTGATTTACCAACTGACATGCCTGCACTCTGAAATGTTCTATGTAAGAATGACCAGCAACAAACTGTCCATTCACATGGTCACAGGCAGACAGTGTTTGTTGGTAATGAAGATTACCCTGAGGCTAAACATGCCTTTGTGCATGGCCAGCACATCTTGGTACAGTGTTACACCATCTGGGTTATCTGGATACTTCCTGCTGACACCAGTCTTTCAGAACTCTGGAGATGGGAACTTGCCCTTCAGCATATTCTCTCTTCCCGTTGCCCACCTGGTCTCAACCTCCACTAAATTCAAATTCCCACCTACCATCTTGAACATCTTTGCCTCGATTCTCTGGACAGAGCCTCTGCCTCAAGTGGTATCTCTGTCCAACTTCTTTTCTTTCTACAGTATGTCTGCCTAGGTGTGTTTGCGTTTGTGTGTATGTGTGGGTGTGTGTGTATTTGTTTACCCTCCTTTTTTTCTCCCAAGGTAAGTGTTTCCTGTCCCGGGATTGGAATGGCTCCTTACCCACTCTCTTAAAACCCTCATCATTTCCTTTTCCCTCTCCTTCCCTTCTGCCTGAAGAAGCAGGTAGGCTGCGAAAGCTAGCGTTTGTGTGTGTGTGTGTGTGTGTGTGTGTGTTTTATTTATTTATGCTACTATCAATACCTGTGCTCCTTCGCCTGGTGAGTAATCTTCATCTATTTTTTTATATATGATTACTATATTTGTATCATCATCAAAAAGAACTAACTTTGCATCTTCGTCAATGTAGAATGGCAAGTCATTTATGTATATCAAGAACACTAATGGACCTAAGACCAAACCCTGTAGCACCCCATCCTTGATAGTCTCCCAGTTTGAGGAATTGGGTGATGTTTTGACTTTACATGAACAACTTATTTCAACTTTCTGCATTCTTTCAGTTAAGTATGAAGTAAACCATTTGTGTTTTTCCCAATACTTGTCTTGTGCTATTTTTCCACTTCTCTCCCTTTTACATCTCCCACCTTTCTCATCCTCCACTGTGTTCCTAAGGTGCATCTCCTTCCACCAATACAGTACCTGCATGCTCCATCATGCCACACTAGTATAACTATTACCACATACACTTTAAGTTGTTCTCACTGTGGGATTGTTACTTGGAATGAGGTAACTGGAAATATGTATGTGAGTTGTGCCTGTGTGATTGTATGAACCAATATGTTCTTTTATGATGAAGTCTGTGGCCAAAAGCCAAGTTGTGTGTGTGTTTTCTAAGTGCCTGTCTCCAGTTTCCAAACATATTTGAGGTGAATTGCAAACAAATTATTTCGATTAATGATGAAAATTCTCCTCAGAGATAATAAATATTGTTGAAATGAGATAGAATGGCTGGCCAGTACTTACCATTGTGCTGTACCGCCGATAGTAACACAAAATGAAAAAACAGAAAAAAAGGGACAAAGGGACAAGCTTTCGGAACAGAGTTCCTTCGTCAGGTGGGAGAGAAGGGAAGAATAAAGGATGGGAATAGAAGGGAAAGGTGGTTCACGACCTAGGTCATGAAGGTGGTGTTTCCCAATTCTATCCCCATATTTTCAAAACTACTGAATTTTACACAAATAGTGTAATCTACTATACACACTAATAAAAGGAAGTTAGTTGAGTGTAGGAACAATTGCTCAGATGCAAGTTGTGCTGGGTGGCCCCAGATGGCAATCACATAAGCATGAGTTATATCTGAATGACTACATGAATGTATGTATGAGGTCTTTTCAAAGATTTCTGGATCATTCTTCATTTCAAGCCATTGGAGTGTTGGAGGAAAGTTCAACTGACATTGCTGCTTATGCCTGTGTTGACAATATAACTGCATGGAGTTTCATTCGTTTTTAAACAGACACTCCGTGATATTTTGTATCAGTTTTACTGCTCATATTCATAGGATAATTTTCATTGAATCTCATTTTACTATGCTAAGATTAACCTTTTTTATTATTGACATTAAATCATAAAAATGTAGCTATTTTCTCCTTATATTCCTTATTTTGGGACCCCTGCCGCCTCTCCTGCGTCCCTTATAGCCTCTCGTTCTATGCTGTGTTGAGTATTATATTGTGTCACACAATTTGTAAATTTTAAGATGAATGCATTGGAGGACTAACATGTCTGCATTAAATTTGCGTGCCACTCAAAAAACCTCTACAGAAGCACAACAAATGATGCAGGAAGACTATACCAACAGGTGCTTAAGCCGTACTTGGTGTTATGAATGGTTCTTGCAGTTTAAAAGTGGCTGGATGGAAGTTAAAAATGCCTCTACCTCAGGATGCCCTTCAACATCTATTGATGACGCTCATATCAGAAAGTCAAAGAAATTGTGTCTTCCAATTGAAGAGTAACTATCTGTGAGATTGCAGAAGAATGTAATATTTCAGCTGTATCATGTCGTGAAATCCTGACATCTTTGAATGGTTCATGTTACCACCAAGTCCATTCCACAGCTCATGAGTCACATCCTGCCAGTGCATGACTATTGGAAAAAAATGAAATCACTGTGCTGCCTCAACTTATATTCTCTCCAGATCTCATCCCTGTGGACCTATTTCTTGATTTCCAAAGTTGAAAACCCCTTTGAAAGGACGAATATTTAGAACAACAAATGAGATAAGAGAAAATTTTCTGACAATGCTTTGTGTGATCTAGCAAGAACCATACAAAGACTGCTTCTGGAACTGGAAACGGCATTATGAGTAGTACACCAATTGTGAAGGATATTATTTCAAAGGAGACCGTGCTCAATAAGAAAATGTATGCATAAAAATGTTCATGGACAAAGTTTCAGAATGTTTTGAACAGATTTCGTATACTCATTTCCTGAAGAAGGCTGTGGACAAAAATTTAAGTTGTGTGAATGTGATTTTATCTTCTAAATGCCTGCTTGTGGCTCAGTGCTTGCCTTTACAGTGATTACTACCTATTCTCCTATTACTGGCATTCTATTAGGTGGGAGGAAGATTAATTAAAAGGATCATTTTTATACAAAGTGTGATATCTGACTTAAGCTTTACCATTATAATTTGTTCACTAAGACTATTGAGATTATAAAGATTCAACATAAATATAAAATAATATATATGGAACATTATTCTCACCTTATTAAGCTCCATAACCAACTGTTGGTGTTGCTTTTGCAGGATCTCTGTACCATTTGTATCATCAACAAGAGACTGTGAAGCTAAATCTGCTTCCAATTCTTGTTTTCGGGCAAGCAAATTAGTATAATGCCATTGAATTTCCTCTTCAGTTTCCTTCAATTCTTCTTCCTCTCTCTGCCTCTGGCAAATAACATTTGAATAATCTTACACCAGCTTCAACATCAAATGTAAGTGTAACTTGCTAAAGGATATATCAGAAATTTACATGAAAAAATTATGAATATGTTACAGATAAATGATATCATGACTGAAATCTGAGAATGATTCTTCAAATGGAGCTATATTCGTGTTATATGTTTTGTTTTTACAGACTGTGTCTTTTGTTTCTGACAGTCTTGTTATGACCAAGAGTGTTGTACTTTATTTCAATTGATTTAAAAAGTAGAATAATATTCTCCTGAGCAATACCAAAGTCTTTTTAAATATGTGAAATACTGTTGATAATATGAGGATAGGTAGCAATTCACCAGAAAGATGATTGCAATGATCATCTTTACAGTGAGTTGCTACCTAACCTGGACTTTCCATTCTCAAACATTGTCATAAAAAATTCAAAACCAAGTACCAGTTATGGGACCAGCATCTTAAAAAACAAGTGCCACTTCACATTGGAATCATATTTTTGGAGCTCATGTTAAAGTGCAAGTAATGCTTAACTCCTTACCACAATAGAGTTTGATGTTATTGATACATACATAAAATGTTCTACAAGTTACAATAATTCCATAATAAGTCAGTCTCAGAACATGGAAGTGGGAGGAAGAAAACCAAGAGGAAGACCAAGGAGACAATGGATAGAGGCAAAAAAAAAAAAAAAAAAAAAAAAAAAAAAAAAAAAAAAAAAAAAAAAAAAAAAAAAAAAAAAAAAAAAAAACCAGGCGTAGAGAAGAACGGTTTTAACTGGGATGATGTCCAAGACCAAATGTATATCAAGTCGGAAGAGATGGAGTGCGCTTGTTAGCCACACCCGGGAAACTGGAGATGGAAAATGATGATGATGAGAACATTTCAGAAATTACAATGTTAAATGAAACATAATTTTTGGGAGAAGTGAATTCAACCAATGATCTGCAAAGGTTTTGTTTCCTCAATGTAGAACAATCATCTTCAACTTTGCAGATAATATCTGGAAAGTGAGATACAATTTGACATGGAGCAACATATTAGTAGTCTGCATCTGGTGTTTGATCAAAGTGGAATAAGCACATAGTTCCCTGATAGTCTAGTAGATGGCAATTTAGTCAACTGGCATGCAGCAAGCAACTGCATTCAATTTTTCTCATGCTTGTTTAAGCATACCATACTTAAAATGCCCGACTGTCTACTCAGAGAAAGGGAATAAATCTACTCCTCAAATTTGCAGCCTTTAAATAAACTTGAAGGTATAAAAGACTATGATTGTAATCTTATGAACATATTTTTTATAAAAAAAATATTTCACTTTCCTAGTGAAACAAGTAAATAATTAGTTTTCATTTTGCATTTTTTAAAGATCAACAATGTTTCACAGTTGATTCTATAGGAATTAAGAGGTAAAAATTGATTATTTCCCAAATGTTTTAGTGTGAAATAATAGCTTTTCAATTCAACCACTTTCCTTTTTATAATTTATAACAATCTTCATGAAATGACTGAAAAGGAGACTAAAAGAAATCACTATTAATGCAGGACATGGTATTGGACCATGTATGATTTTAACCATCCAGGTTCAGAAAACTCTAAATACATATGAATTTTTACATCGACAATTACTGATTGCAGCGAAGTATCATATGCTTTAGGTAGCACTACTTGTGTAATAAATAATTAATCTCAGGCATTTTTATGTAATTGTGAAAAGAGATCCACCTAATTGCTTACTATTTTCTGTCAGTTTTTCTCAGGCTTCCTAAATGCCTGTAAAGTCAATCATGACACGTTAAATACTTTAGTTACTTGAGCGACTATATAATTTTATTTCTGACTGGTCAAATTGCCTGTATCATACTTCTTTTATTCCATTTCTTTCTTTCATTCTGATTTTTTTTCCATGAATACACCTGAATGCGTGTCTGCAGAAATTTGCAAGTATTTGAAATTGAATTTATTTTGCCTAAAATCATGTGCAACAGTGAAATGGCATGGAGGTTTTAATTAACAACTAGGTTGCATGTTGTATACAGTATTACTTTATTACTCAAAGGTGACTGCAAAACAGCATTTGATTGAAACAACTTAGTACATAAAACATTCACACAAATGCACAGAGAGAGAGAGAGTCCCAATCGTCACTGGCAAGAGCTTTCCCATGACTGAGGCCATGACTTGGAACACTGTGTGCTTGCTGGGAGGTGACAGCACTCCCCATCCATGGCTATGGTGTCACCTCATGGTGGACGTGGCTGTGGTGTGTATTTGATATGCCATAGTCTTATAGGCCGTGGCTTGCAATAGCATGCTCCAACATCCCTCCCCCTCTTCTGGAAGGCTGAAGCCGTAGGTGCAGGCGAACGGTAGCTGGTGATGCTGGATAGTAGTGGCCACAGGAATCAACCAAGTGACTCTGTGGTGTGGCCATGGTGGTGAGGGTGACCACAGTGAGGTGGGAGCTGGCTGTAGATCACGAGTGCCTTCATCAGCTTATCTGTGTTGTGAGCTTGCAGCTGTGTGGCCAACCAGTCCGGGGGCACGTAAATTCGGAACGAGGGGGGGGGGGGGGCAGAGTCCTGTCACATCTCAATGTAACTGCTTGAAGAAGACACCTCTCCTGCCAGTGCTCCAACCACAGGTGTGGGAGATGCACCAGGTGCTGTCATAAGAGGACCCGAGCAGGAAGGAGGCGAGAGTGACAGAGGGGGCCCCACAATAACATACACCAGTGACGACTGAGGCTGCATTTTGATGTTGCTGTCCAACTGTTTGTGGTGTGGACACCCATCAATAGTGGCCCTCTTCGTGTGTTGGCTCCGTCAGTAGAGTATTGTCAATGGGGGCAGGAGGAGGCAAAAGCGCAGTTAGGGCTGCTGGACTGAGACCGTTGGCGATAGATGTCTGGTACCAGCATGGTGCTGGAGGTATGCACCTCTCGACTGCTGAATCTGCTGGAGGATACCCCACAGGCACAGGTCCAGAGGCAGTGGCATGTGCCCCACAGATGGCAGGAGAGCGTTACCCCACTTGGGACCCTATCTGCCGACCTCAGGCATGCTGTACTACCCCCAGCACCCAGCAGATTGATGCAGAAGTTTCAGTAACCCGCTGACATGAACTGAAGGTGATTATCAGTGACAAGCGCCCAGGAAAAGCCTTCAATAGCAAAGACTTGCACACAGGCTCTGATCACATCTTCTGCAGTAGTGGAGTGTGTATGAATGACATATGGATAATTGGACAATGTGTCCACCACCACTAACATTGACTGACAGAAGGGGCCAGCTAAATCCACATGAATGTGGTCCAAGGGGTGGTCGGGCATAGGCCACAGGGAAATTATGGGACAGGGTACTAATCAGTACACTTCGTGCACATATGGTCCTACTTTTCTATGGCTGCATCAATACACAGCCAACAGACAAAACGGCATGTGCACACCTTCATGCGTGTCATACCCCAGTGTCCATGGTGCAACAGAGCTAACATTTGAGCACATAATTCAGAAGGGATAACAAACTGAGGCTCGCTGAATCAGTACTGAGGAGGAGGACATTGTCAATGACTGACAGTCGGTGCCAAAGTTGAAAATATGAGTGCAATGGGCCAGTAAGTTTGGTGGAAAATTGCTCAGGCTACCCGGAGGTGACATGCTGAATGCACTTACTCGCCGGAGTACTTTTATGCCTAGTTGACGATGCTATCCAGCTACAGACCCGAGAAGAATATTATCCATAGGTTTGCCTTTCCTTAACCTATCTTCTAAGGTAAGTCACAAGGTGAATATTGCCTCCCTTGTTCCTACATTTCTCCTAAATCCAAACTTAACTTCCCCAAGGTAGTTTTTCATGTTAGTCAACCATGACTTATTAAATTGATAGTTCTGTTATTTTCACATTTTTCTGCACTTACTTTCTTAGGATTTGGAATTACTACATTCTTCTGGAAGTCCGAGGTTATTTTCCCTATCTACATCTCAGGTGGAACTATTTCTTCAAGATTGTCTCTCCAAATGATATCAACAGTTTAGACAGAATATCATCTACTCGAGGGGCCTTGTTTCAACTCAAATCTTTCAGTACTTTGTCAAATTCTTCTTGCAATATCGTATCTCCTATCTCAACTTCCTGTACTTCAACTTACATTTCTAGAATACTGCCTTCAAGTTTATTTCCTAGGTACAGGCCCTCTATATACTCTTTCAGCTTTCCCTTCTTTGCTTAGTACTGGTTTTCCATCTGAGTTCTTAATATTCATACAGCTGTTTTTATTTTCTCAAAATGTCCAATTTTCCTGTAGGCAGTATCTACCTTTCCCTTAGTTATACATTCTTCCACTGTCTTGCATTTGTCCTCTAGCCATCCCGGCTTAGCCAGTTTGCACTTCCTGTCAAACTCATTTTTCAAATGTCTGTACTTCCTTTTGCCTGCTTTACTTGCTGCATTTTTATGTTTTCTCCTTTTATCAGTTAAGTTCAGTATCTCACGTGTTATCCAAGGATTTCTATAAGGCCTTGTCGTTCTACATATATGATCCTCTGCGCCCTTCACTTCTATGTGTCTCGGAGCTATCCATTCTTCTTACTTTTCTCCGTTTCATGAGGGTGGCTCATAGTCATAGTCACTCAAAAACATAGCCCAACACTGGAGACATTGAACAGTCCTATCATGGAGATGAGAATGTGGGCCAAACAGTGCCACAAGGAATTTTTGGTCCGTGATAAAGTGGAATTTAGTGCCCTAGAGGAACACATGGAACTTCTAAAAAGCATAAACAATAGGCAAGGTCTGTTTTTATAATTTTGTTGGGCATCTGACAATGTCTTGGAAGCATAGGCAATGGGCTGCTCAGAACCATCATCTAGTTTGTGTACAAAGGCTGCTCAAATTCCATGCTGAGAGGCATGTGTCGCCAGAACCAGCAGCTGGCCAGGTGTAAATGTGTTGAGGCAAGGTGAGAATTTTAAAAGCTATTTGATACAGTTGAACGCTGCCTCACATGCAACAGAACACACAAACAGAACACCTGACTTTCATAATACGTTCAACAGATCGGTGACCTCCGCAATGTTAGGAAGAAATTTTGAGTAGTAGCTGACCTCCTGCAAATTAATTGGACAAGGAAGATAATCAACTGCAGCAACGAGGTTGGACAGAGTGCGAATGTCCTCCTTGAAACCAGGTTTCCCAAATACTAAATCTCAGATTGAAAGAACAGTGATTTCTGAAGATTCCACTAGAGGCCTGCAATTTAGTGAACGAGACCTGAAGGTTGTTAAAATGGTTGGTTTGGGAGGATCCGGTGACGAGGATATTGAGATAGTTGGCACAGCATGGAATGTCTTCCAACATCCATTGCAAAAAAACACTGGAAAATTGCAGATGCACACGCAATGCCAAACGGCAGATGTTTGTATTGCTACTGCCCAAAGGGTGTGGTGAGAACCATGAATTGTTAAGAGGCAGAGTCTAAAGGAAGTTGGAGATACACTTCTGGCAAGTCAATTTTAGAGAAACTCTCACCCCCCGTGAGTTTCACATAAATTTCGTCTGGGTGGTGAATGGGGAAACAATCTACCACCAACTGTGAGTTGACCGTGGATGAAGTCACCCCATAAATAAAGGGCTTCTGTGTGTTTCTTTACAATCACAAGAGAGGTTGCCCACTGACTAGAAGAAACAGTTCCAATGATACACAGGCCTTGCATCCTATCCAACTCATCCTTCACTGCCAGGCATAATGCAAAAGGAATAGGCCAAGCATGACAAAATTTCAGAACTGCAGTGAGTTTGAGAGTGATGTTAGCCTTGTAACCAATAGCTTTTCCCAAACCAGGTGAGAAAAGCACTACAAACTCGCAGCAAAGGGAATCCAATTCACTGAACAGAATGGAATCTGACTCAAGGTGGACAGCATCTTGAACACGGAAACCAAACACTGTGAATGCATCGAAGCAAAAAATATTTTCGGAAGCTGGGCTTGTGACAGCCACAAATAGTGGAGGGGCATGTGCTTTAGTTGTTGCATCCATTAACTCTTGGTGGCCTAGTGGTTATGGCGTAAGCATGAGGTCCCGTTTCAAATCCAGGCCATGATACAAATTTTAAAAATGTGACTGCTTGCATGACGTGCTGATACTCCACACCAATCATAAACTGATCAAAAACTGGAATCGGCTGGTCACCATAACTGACAAGAAGCTTTACCAAGGGAAGGCTTTCCAAGTGACAAAAATACATCAAAAGTGATGTCAGACACAGAGGTGCTGCTATCAATTTGAAAACGTAATGGCCTTTGTTGAATATGGAGTGTGCCATAAAGCTTTGAAGGGGTGACACGTTCCTTTTCTGGTACAGGAGAAAGACAATTGACTTCCATAAGGTCCTTGTTGGAATTTGGAGGCTGACTGCACACATGGCCTTGTTTATGGCATGAAGTGCACCATGTGCTGCACAATGGGCAACTAGGTCCATCATGTATGTGTAAACAATCAGGGCAGGAGGGAAGAACTTTACAGTGGAATTGAACTGGAGCAGGCAACCGCTAAGAACAGGAAGATGAGTATGAGGAGGGTGAGAACGATGCCTGCATGTACATGTGAATGTAACACTGCCACCTCTTGCATTTCCTCAACCCGATCTGCTGCAGCTCTAGAAACCTCAAAAGCCTGTGCAATGGACACCTCATCAAGGGTGGGATCTGGCTACTGCAAGGCCTCATGACACATGCCCCTATCTGGAGAAGAACAGGCAATGATATTGCGAGTCAGCATATGACTGGTGACAATTTGCACAGACAAAGCCACACTTACAACTCATGTCTCAGAGGTCTGCACCCCCCCCCCCCCCAGACTCATATGACTGACCATGTTTCTTTTTGCTCTAATGACAATCCATATGGGAGAGCTACACAATTCTGACATATGGGAAAAAGACAATTCCATGGACTCCAACATTGGAGCGAGCTTCTGAAGTAGACACAAAGCATCAGGCTCTATCACAACAAGAAAAAAAAAACTTTTGCAAATAGAGATCCTCTACCTTAAACAATGCGAAATGGTGCTCCAGTCGCCACAGGTAGGAGTCGCAGTCTTCCTTAGACTCTTGAAAAGGCAGAAAAGCTGGAGGTGCAAGGGGGAGGGGGGGAGGGAGTAGGCCTGGAATGGCAGAGAAGGAGCTGTGGCGACAGCCTGACTAGACACAACTAATTACCTAAGCAAATATAGCTGTTGCTGCTGTTGTTGAAATAAGTGAACCATCACGACTGAAACCATAACACACATAAGAATGAACCTTGTTGCCAAAAATACTCTTGTATAAACTATTAATTTATTGCTCAAAGGTGATTGTAATACAGCATTTGATCATAACTACTTAGTACACAAGACATTCACATGAATACAGACAGTGTGTCCCAATCATCACTGGCGACAGCTGTCCCATGACCGAGGCCCTGGCATGGCACACCATGATGTGCTTGCCATGAGATGACGTTACTGCCTGCCCATGGAGATTAGGGTAAATGTAATACTCACTGTTACTTTTCATATTTAAGTATATTTTTGGCAATTAGAAACATTTATGAAGGTTTAAGAGTTATTAAATGGTAAAGACATTTAATCTTGTTTCACAGAATATGCAATGTTATTAAGATAATTGATTGAAAATTTAATATTTTCATATTTTTAACAACTCTAACCATGCAGGGCACTATTCAGAATTGTATATAAAGGCGGACCGCAGAGGTTGTAGAGCCACAGTTCTTAATCCGATTTTCACGCACTTACTATGCCTGTCAGCACATTGACTTTTCATTGTTACATGTGATATGTGTTTATTTGAAGTCCTGTACTAAACCACTGCCCATACAGTGCCACTTTATTTTACGGTGAGAAAGTTCTGTACTATGCAACACTGCAAATTCAAAAGAGCTGGTGGACCTTCTTATATCAGGTTCTGGTTGACACGTGAACTATCACGGCTACCTGACCCTGAGTTGAATGACTTTCAACATAAGCAGTGTGATAGTTCTATTTTTGCAGATGCTTAGTAATTCACCAGTTAATGAATTATAAGCTGACAGTTCTTCTATATGAAGATTGAAATTCAACTATTAAAACTTCCTTTCATGTTCACAATATGAAAGTCTTGAAAGAATGATAGCTGTACCTCTAAGTACTTTTAGTCATTAATTAATTACCAAATGAATTTGTCATTTATCTATGTACTTTGTAGAATAAACCACTCATTTATACATTTAACTCCATATTTATTTATATTCAAGGAGTTATTCCATCAATTAGTACATAGGAATATGACACAAATATCTTGACAGACATCAGACATAGAATACAAATCAAAATCAACAACTTTTTCTTCTTAGCAACCATCAAAGCACACATTTTCCAAGGAACTCCAACATATCTTTGACTGGGTAGACATAATATCTGAGGCCACTTGCTGCTGCCACCACCTCCAGAATCTGAAACAAACAGATTCTGGCGGCAGCTGCTGTTCCTATCATGCCTAATCAATTCACTAAAATTTATTGATAAATATTTGGGTATCTCACAGTATTGAAGAAGTGGGGGAAAGTGGCTTGTACCACTACACACACTACAGGCAATACAGTAGTGAAAGCAGCACTACAACAGCTAAACGAAAACAATTAAGTGCACCAGACAGAGCTCAGTTTTTATTGTATAGCTGACAAAGAGCACAGTGATCAATTGGACAAGTGTGTTAGGAGTTATAGCAATTTGAGGTGTACCTAGGTTCAGTGGCACTTCTGTGGATTAGAACAGTTACAACAACAGATTTTAGGTTTACCTAATTTGTAGCAATGGAAGCATGCTTGACTTCGAAGGCATACTGAAATCAGGTTTATTGTGAACTGAAACATACACGCAGCACTCACTGCCTCTTGGGCAGAGTGCTCTGCTATTTATACACAGGGAGAATGTACCAGAAATTAAAAGATTAGTTAACATAAGAAACATGTAGAAATTACAAGTGAACGTAAGAAACATGTAGAACATTCTGGAAATGGTAATTACAAAGAAATAAATTTTTGCCAGTGGTTGGGATTGAACCGGTGGCCTTTTAGCACCCAATCGGTGACGCTATCCCTTGCGCCACGCTGACTGTCGGTTAACTTCGGGTCTTGCGGCCTGAAAAAAAAAAAGTGACCCACTATTAGGTTCCCTTTGGAGTCAACTGCAGTGTCCCAGCTTATGATCTTGTCATGGGTGCTCTGTATGGCAGTTCTGGAGAATCCCTCCCTTCTGCACGATTACCAACAACAGACGTTCCTGTTGTGGCTTCTTCAGTATCATTACCGTCCTTAGAGACCTTGAACAAGAAGCCTATTTCGCCTATCTACCCTTCAGAATGTTAGTACAGCTTCATGTGAAGAACATGAACAAAGTCTCTTCATTTTTGTCATTTCGATGACGGCTCATAATCCTCAACTTCGTATGTGACATCTGACAGGCGGCATATGACATGATATGGACCAAAGTATTGCTTCAATAACGTCTCTGATAGTCCAACTTTCCGTACAGGGTTGCTCCTTGCTTCAAAATAAAGTCTTCTACAAGGAATTTTGCGATCTCTGGAGTTTCTGCAGTTGGCACACGTTTGGTGACAGTGTAGCATGTGAGGTATTCAATGCAGACTATTATCCGACGCTTACTGGTTGTCGACTTCAGAAACCTCCATAAAAGATCGATCCCAAATTGGTGGAATGGAGCTTCTGCAGGTGGAATTGGTATGAGATGCCCTGGAGCTAATTAAGGCATATGCTTCTGTCACTGGCATTCTTTACAGTGACTCATAAAGTGCTTGATAGATCGGTAAAGACCTTTCCAGTAATACCAGTGCCTGGCTGGAAGACTTCCTAAGTAATAGAACGCAGTACGTTGTTCTCGACGGTGAGTGTTCATCAGAGACGAGTGTATCGTCAGGCGTGCCCCAGGGGAGTGTGATAGGACCGCTATTATTTTCTATCTATATAAATGATCTGATGGACAGAGTAAGTTGTAATTTGCGGCTGTTTGCTGATGATGCTGTGGTGTATGGGAGGGTGTCGTCTGTAACTGACTGTAATAGCATACAGGTTGACTTAGACAAAATTTCTAGTTGGTGCGAAGAATGGCACCTAGCTCTCAATGTAGAAAAATGTAAGGTGATGCGCATGAGTAGAAAAAACAATCCTATAATGTTCGAATACAGCATCAGTAGTGAGCTTCTTGATGCGGTCGCATCGTTCAAATATCTAGGCGTAACATTGCAGAGCGATATGAAATGGAACGAGCATGTAAGGACAGTTGTGAGTAAGGCGGACAGCAGACTTCGGTTTATTGGGAGAATTTTGGGAAGATGTACTTCACCTGTAAAGGAGACCGCGTATAAAACGCTTGTACGACCACGTCTTGAGTATTGCTCAAGTATTTGGGACCCGCAGCAGATCGGTTTGAAGGAAGACATAGAGGCGGTTCAGAGGCGAGCAGCTAGATTTGTTACCGGTAGGTTCGACCAATGCGCGAGTGTCACGGAAATGCTCCGGCAACTCAATTGGGGATCGCTGGAAGAAAGACGACGTTCTTTTCGTGAATTTCTGTTAAGTAAATTTAGAGGGCCGGAATTTGAAGCTGAGTGTAGTACGATCTTGCTGCCGCCTACTTACATTTCGCGTAAATATCACAAAGACAAGATAAGAGAAATTAGGGCTCGTACGGAGGCATATAGGCATTCTTTTTTTCCTCGTTCAATTTGGGAGTGGAATAGGAAAGGAAATGCCTAGTAGTGGTACAGTGTACCCTCCGCCACGCACCTTACGGTGAATTGCGGAGTATGTATGTAGATGTAGATGTACCTGTGTCTGATTCTATTTAGAGTCTTCATGAATCCCAGATGACCGGATATTGAGGCATTGTGGAAATACTTGAGAACTGCCGGCTGGAGATGAGCTGGAACGACCAGTAACCATTTGGGGCCCAATGGATCGTAGTTGCTTTTTTAATAGTGCTGTATGTTCCACTAATGGATTCCTCAAGAGGCAGTAGGCATCCTTATGTTTGTGCCCATTCTTGAATACCACTGTGACATCATACTCTTGGAGTCTTAGTGCCCATTTTGCTAGTCGACCTGGTGGATCCTTCAAGCTGGTCAGCCAACAAAAAGAATGGTGGTCTGTCACAACGGTGAATGGCTTACCAAATAAATATGGCCGGAACTTGTTGATAACCCAGATAACTGTGAGACATTCTTTCTCAGTTGTAAAGTAGTTTATCTCAGACTTTGAGAGAACTCTTGATGCATAGGCTATTACCTTTTCAGCACCTTTCTGAACTTGTACAAGCACTACACCAATCCCATAACCACTGGCGTCTGTGTGAAGTTCAGTTTCCACATTCTAGTAATACAAGGCTAGAACTGGTGGAGAAGTTAGAGCCTCCTTAAGTGCCCCGAAAGCTCTTTCTTTTGTCTCATCCCAGAAAAACTTGGCGTCTCCATGCAGAAGTTCTTGCAATGTATGTGCCTTGTTACAAAATCCTTTTATGAAATGTTGGTAATATGAGCACAGCCCGAGAAAACTTCACACATCACGGATGTGCTGAGGAGATGAAAATTCTGTGACTGCGCTTACTTTATCTGGCTCAGTACTGACACCATCTCCGTTGACTAGACGCCCCAGGATTTTTATCTCTTTGGTGACGAAGAGATACTTCTTTGAATTGAGGCGGAGTCCTGCAGACTGAACACACTTCAACATAGTTGACAGGCAACTCAGATGTTCTTCAAATGTTTTTGAGCAAATGACAATGTCATTTAAACAGCAAAGACACATCGTCCACTTAAGGTGTCGAAGCAAGTTGCCATCATGCGTTCGAATGTGACCAGAGCATTATATAATCCAAATGGCATTACTTTGAATTCATAGAGGCCGTCAGGTGTAATAAAAGCTGTCTTCTCTCTGTCAGCTTCGATTTGCCAGTAAGCTGTCTTCATGTCCATAGTTGAGAAGTATGCAACTCCTTTCAAGCAGTCTAAGGTGTTGTCAATGCACGGCAATGGTTACACATCTTTCTTTGTGATTTTGTTCAGCTGCCGATAGTCGACACAGAATCGCCACATGCCATTCTTCTTTGTGTCAAATGTTTGTTAAGCTTCAGGGACTTAACTGCGGGGTCATCACTCCCTAAACTTACAAACTACTTATAAACTACCTTACACTAAAGCCGACACAAACATCCATGCCTGAGGCGGGATTCGAACCCCGACGAGGAGCGGCTTCGCACATCGCAGCATAGAACCTCAATGAGCTTGGCCCCTCCACCACAGATCTTCTTTACGACGACCACCGGAGACGACCAAAGACTCTCCGAAGGTTGAATAATGTCATCGTGCAACATCTTCAGCACTTTCCCCTGAATTATCCGTATTTCAGCTGAGGACACTCCAAACGAACACTGGCTAATTGGTGGATGATCCCCAGTATTGATACGGTGCCTTATCGTGGACCGTTTTGTCTGCCTTTTCTCCTGCTGGGGCGTGAATGCACCCAAAAATTGGCATAGTATAGTTAACACCCGCTGGCGTTGTTCCTTGGTCAGTCCGAGCCCTATTGGCAGTTCCACAGTTGTTTCCGCCAGCGTGTTGTCTGTACTAACAGCAGAGCATGGGTCTTCGTAGATGATGTTGAGCTCACCGCCCTGGACTGGTTCAGCTGTCCTGATACACATTCCTTTGGGGATAAGTTGTGACTGCTTGTGACAATTAGTGATCCAAAACTCTCCTCGACCACCGGTAAAGCATTAGCTTATGATAGCCGCTGGTATGTAAATTTTATATGTGAACCTAAAAAACATTTTTTCTATTGACAAGCACTTCACAGTTTAACCGGTCATCTGTGTTTGTGACTGGAACTCTTCTCATTGTCAACGGCGGGATCGTCATATTGTCAACGGCAAATAACTTCCCAGAATATTCTGTATTACGTGTACCATTCGGAATGACTTCCTCAATTTGCAGCTCAGATCTTCCACACTCAATGATAGCTTGGGATGCCTGAAGGAAGTCTCATCCGAGGATGACATTATGACTACTTTCTGTTAACACGACAAATTCAAATGGCTGGTTTCTGTTGTTGATGGTTATTCTTGCGCCACAAGATCCTGCTGGCTGGACTTACTTCCCAATTGCGACCTTCAGCACAGTTGCCGCCGTATCACAGAACATTGTCTTCTCCTTTGTGCGGCGATAATTATTCGAAAATACAGAAAAAGAAGCTCCTGAATCAACCAGTGCACAGATAGGTTGGCCGTCAATTATGATGTCAATGAGATTTCCCGACATCTTAGCAACTGTCATCCATGGAGTATTTTCATCTGCGGCGGCCTCAACTCTGTAGATGGTCGCCTTGCTTAGTTTTCCTGGGTGCGGCAGCTAGGGGAGCAGCTGGTACCTCTGTACAGTGATGGTGAACGGCAGCGGCGCATTGAGGAGTGACCTTGTCCAGGGTATGGCGCTGTGCTTCTCCCCATAGGTCAACTGAACTCATCAGTAGTTGACTGCCTGGGATAGAACTGCTCTGATGCCTGACATCTTGCAAATAGTCGCCTTCTCTCTGCAGTAGCATACGACATGTCCACGGCGCCCACAGTGGAAACACAGTGGTGTGTTGTCTTCTGACCTGTAGACGTCTGTTCTTCTGCACGGCATCATATTTGCTGGGGGAGTTGGTTGTCGCTGCGTCGGCCAGTTCATAGACTGGCGTTTGGCGGCTACAGTGTACATCCTAGCAGGGTGACGCCATTCTTCACATCTTTGCTTACTGCTTGTTTCAAGTCCATGGTTCTTTTGATTATACGGACTTTTGGAAGGCTGTACTTGGCATATCCCTTGTATTTCGATTCTAGTCCATGTAAGCTACAGCTTTTACATTGCCTAATTGGAATCAAAGCAACGCAGCTGTTGCACAGGATACCCGGCGCCTCCACCAAACAATGTCGCATTGAAATGGAAGCAGGCTTGACTTAGAAAGGCAGGGTTGTCAACTGATCACAGAACTTATACTGAAAGCTGGTTTATTGTGAACTGAAACATACACACAGCACTCACTGGCTATCGGGCAGAGTGCTCTGCTATTTATACACAGGGAGAATGTACCAGAAATTAGAAGAATAATTAACATAAGAAACATGTAGAAATTACAAGTGAACATAAGAAACATGTAGAACATTCTGGAAATGATAATTACAAAGAAATAAATTTTTGACGGTGGTTGGCATTTAACCAGCGGCCTTCAACACCGCAATCGGTGACACTATCCCTTGCGCCATGCTGGCAGTCGGTTAACTTCGGATCTTGCCACAATATACAGGGTGAACTAGAATTCCACCGACCAACTTTCATAGGGTGTACCTTCTGAGTATTTTGGTATAATGGACTTGCAGTCTCCAGTGGTGTTTTACAAAACTACAAAATGGAGAACGGCATTTTATCTTCAGATTGGTTGACAATTTATGCTCCTTATAGTCCAAGTCACATAGGAAGGCAACAATTACCACACTGACAATCAATAATATTCATTCTCTAAGCTCATGGATGGGTGCAAGTTATTCAATGTTTTCCTGTCGGTTCAACTGTTGGCACTCAGCCATAGCTCTTCCCCTTCAAGCTTTTCTTATTGTTCTGCCTCTATGCACAGAAGCACCTTCCTACATGTCAACTATAACTGAAATCAAATTCTCCCCAATTTCTTGGGTAGAGAGCTGTGCTTTACTACATCGCATGAGGTACTCACTTTTCGAGCTATATCCTTAACAAGACGATCTAATGCAACTTGGCGTTGCTGAGTTTGATAATGAAGCAGTTTCTCCCTTGTATCTTCCAGGTGTTCTAGTTGCTGCATTCGTAGCTCACGACGAAGGGCAGCCAATTTTTGACGTTTTTCTGCAACTCTATCTTCTTCTTCATGCAGTATTTCATTATAAACTTCTTCTAGGCCTGCAATTACAATTGAAATAGATTTTATTCTTGAGAGAAAAAGATTATCTTCTTACAATATTTGTAGTTCTGAAACTGTGACCTACACTATCATGAGTTAATGATATGAAAATTAACACTCAAAATTTACTATACTAGTTTCAAAATATTGCACAACAAAAAATACTGAAATATGATTTGTTGTTTAGTAAACACACACACACACACACACACACACACACACACACACACACACACACACTGCTGCTGCTGCAACTGCCACCAGCACTATTACTTACTTCCTATGCTGGACAAGTTGTTTATGTGGACAGTTATAAGACTGCTTTGATGCAGTTCAACAAAATAGTTTTTTCTGTACAAGCCACTGCATCTCTGTGTAGATTCTGCAATCCATATGTACTATTCCTTTAGTCTCCCTCTATGACTTTTACCCACATAAGTTCCTTCTATTACCAAACCAATGAATCCTTGATGCATCAAGGCATGTACTATTAACTTACCTCTTCTTTTAGTTAAGTGAGACACAAAGTTTATCCCTTCCCTTCCTTAATTTAATGTAGTATCTTGTAATTGGTTATTCAAAAATACTCAGCTAATCTGCAACATTTTCCCCCAGAGGCAAATTTTGAAGGTTTCTTTTCCCTTCTTATTTAAACTATTTATAATTTACATTTCATTTCCATATAAGGCCGCAACTCAGAAAAATACCTTAAAAAACAACTTCCTAACACCAAATTTTATGTTTGATGTTAAACAAAATCCTTTTTTTCAGAAATTCTTTATCTCTACACTGATCAGTGGCAGCTATTTTGCTGCCTAAGAAACCTCAATGACCGCTTTTAGCATATTATTTTATAATTTAATTATACCACCACCATTTGAAATAAACAATAACATTCTGTTGCTCCTGTATTATCTTTGTTGGTATTAGTCTTCTAACATTGTCTCTGACAAAGTTATAATGTTAGTGGCACACATTACAGATTTATTTATTCTCGATATGCAGCTCCTTGTTTTAGGTATAGATTCTAAACAGATTATGAAGACTACAAAATGTACATACAGGAGAGTACTCAATCCACCAAAAATTGAAAATTTTAGAAAACTCCTCAAAGACATGAACTGGAAAGATGTATATAGTGCTCATGGCATGAATGAAAAATATAATGTATTCATTAATAATGTTAGTATCATGTTTGAAAACTGTTTTCCTCTAAAACTCGAATTAAACAGAAGTCTATAATAAAACCATGGATTACACAAGGAATAAAGATTTCATGTAAGACAAAAAGGAAAATGTATCTATCAGCCAAGAGTAGTTGCCATGATGATGATTTAACTAAATATAAGGGATACTGTAAAATACTAAAAAAAGTTATTTAGGCCCCTAAACAAATGTACTATGAAAAGAAGATAGCAACATCAGGAAACCAAATAAAAACAATATGGGATATAGTGAAAGAGGAGACTGGTAGAACTAGAAAGGAACAAGAGCAGGTAGCATTAAGAGTAGATGAGACATTAGTAACTGATGGGCATAGTGTGGCAAATCTATTTAACAAGTACTTTATATCTGTTACTGATAGTATGGGATTGTCTGGGTCAGTAAATAATGCCCTTGAATATTTGAAACTAGCATTGACAATAACTTCACATACATGAATATGTCACTCACTTCACCACAAGAAGTAACTTCTATAATAAAATCTTTAAAAACAAAGCATTCTAGTGGTTACGATGAAATATCAACAAAGTTAATTAAAGCGTGTTCTTGTGAACTTAGCACAATTTTAAGTTATTTGTGTAACCAGTCTATTATAACGGGAACATTTCTGGATTGACTAAAATATGTGGATATTAAACCTCTATTCAAGAAGGGGGATAAAGAGATACCATCAAACTACACAGACCCATTTCAATTTTGCCAGCATTCTCAAAAATTCTAGAAAAGGTAATGTACAAGCAGATTCTCAACCACTTAACCTCAAATGGCATATTGTCTAGAACACAGTTTGGATTTCTGAAAGGTTCCGATATCGAGAAGGCTATTTACACTTACAGTGAGAATGTACTTAATTCATTAGATAATAAATTGCAAGCAGCAGATATTTTCGTTGATTTGTCAGAGGCATTTGATTGTGTTAACCATGACTTCCTTTTAAGTAAATTAGAATTCTATGGGGTCATGGGATATGCTGCAAAATGTTTCAAGTCGTACCTCACTAACAGGAATCAAAGGGTGTCAGTCAAGTGACTAGTGAATTAAGCCAACAGTCATCATCGGATTGGGAAGAAATTACATGTGGTATCACACAAGGAACCATCTTAGGGCCATTGCTTTTTCTCGTGTACATTAATGACCTCTCATCAGTTACACTACCAGAAGCAGAGTTCGTTTTGTTCACAGATGATACAAGTATTGCAATAAAAAGTATGTCAAGCATAGTTATAGAAAGGTCTGCTAAATGATATTTTCATGAACATTAATAAATGGTTTAAAGCCAACTCATTGTCATTAAACTTTGAAAAGACTCACTACATGCAGTTCAGAACATGTAAGAGATTTCCCACCAGCATATGCATTAAGTATGAAGAAGAGCAGACAGAAGAGGTTGACAGTATTAAATTCCTGGGATTACAGCTTGATAATAAATTTACTTGGGAGGAGCACACCACAGAACTGCAGAAACGACTCAACAAATCTGTATTTTCAATACGAGTGTTATCAGACATAGGAGACATAAAATTAACAAAGCTTGCATACTTCGCTTACTTTCGTTCCCTTATGTCAAATGGTATAATATTTTGGGGTAAGTCTTCAAGTCAGCCAAAAGTCTTCAGAGTCCAAAAACGTGTAATACGTATTATTTGTGGAGTAAATTCACGGATGTCCTGTAAAAGCCTCTTCAAAGAACTGGGTATATTAACTACTTCCTCTCAGTATATTTATTCCTTAATGAAATTTATCATAAATAATATGTCCCTTTTCCCAACAAACAGCTCAGTTCATACATACAATACTAGGAATAAAAATGATCTACACAGGGACTTAAAAGCACTTACTTTAGTTCAAAAAGGGGTCCACTACTCAGGAACACACATTTTCAATAATTTATCATCAAGTATAAAAACTTTAGCTACAAATAAAGATCAGTTTAAGAGGAACCTAAAAGATTTTCTAGTGGCCAACTCCTACTCCATTAGTGAATTTCTAAATTGTACCAAATAATGCATGTACACATACTATATTAGTATTATTATATTATCAGCTATTAAAAAAACCTTAAAAATGTATATCTGTATTTATATTATTAGTGTTATCAATTATTCAACTTGTAAATTTTGTTTGACATGTTCCACATTCACGAGGATTTCCTCAACATGGATCTATGGAGCGAAAAACTAATCTAATCTAATCTCCCTGCATGTTAGCCCCCATTCCAAATGTCATCTGCATTTCCTTTTACTGTCTGTATAGATGCACAAATTAAATAACACTGTGGAAGGTTAGAATTTAAGGGAGTTAAGCCAGCCCACAAAGCCAAAAATTTTACCTGTGAGTACAAAATAATTTTCCTAAATCAAATTCAGGAAGTTTTTCACAAACGCTAGCAGCACATAACTTTGTGTACCCATCTCACTGGCAAACAAGGAAGCATTTATCATAATTTTAGTAACAATAAATTTGACAAAAGGAGTCCAAAAAAGTTGTTATTTATATGCAACGGTCACTCATGAGAGTGCATTGTAGGTATTCAGAATTTTTTAGATTCAAATAAAACTTAGAAGTGTGAGAAAGCATCTGCTATATAACAGTTATGTCAATGAAAAAATAATTATACAACTACAAGCAGAACCAATAATAATAATATGCACGGACTGATGACCACGCAATTTAGTTCGATAGATTTAAAAAAATAAATAAATAAATAAAAAATAATAATATCCATAACTTGTCTAATGAAAGAAAGAATTATTTTTTGTAGAATTTTGTTGTTATGTACATAACTACACACAGATTAGGGCAAAAGAAAATAATGTGCAAGCTTTATCCATTAATTTCTTGGCTAAGAACACAACCCAGTACCCCATTAGACGTCAGTCGACAGAGTAAACTCCTCCTCAGAATCTGGCAAAATAAGAACAGGATTTTGTGCCAACACTTCCTTTATCTTTTCAAATGCTTCTTGACATTCCCTCAGCCACTCAAAGTCCACATGTTTTCATAAGAACTGTATCAATAGCCAAGCTAAGTCACCAAATACCTTCATGAACTTTCTATAGAAATTCAAGATTCCACAGATGGACTGAAGTTTTTGATTGTTTTTGGTACTGGAACACTCCATACCACTAGTAACAAATTCCACTCTGTTCTTACTAATAATATAGTCTAAATATCTCACCCTATTCTCATGCAAAATGGCACTTACCCAGGAACAATGTCAAATGTGCTGCTCGCAACATTCTAAACACTTTCATCAAATGCTGTTCTATGCTGTTGGCAAATACTGTGATTTGGTCTAGGTATACAAACCATTCATGAGGTTTCAAACACCTCTGTAACATTGCAGGAGTATTCCTTAGACTGAGTGACATTCTTCTATATTCTGAAAATACAGTTTTCAGTCAATCCTCCAAAGCTACGTCTAACCGTTCGTTAGACCCATGACTGAAAAATATCAACACTGTTCAAAGGGATCCAAGGTTTGAAATATATTTGTATTGAGGTACATATCTGCTACTGTATTACTGAGGAGACAATGATAGTTACAGCAGACTTGTATTTTCTTTTTACACCCAAAGGCTTTTTGGCACAACCATGATCCCGACCCCCAAAGCACTATTACCATGTTCTATTACACTGTCAACTAGCTGCTGGTTAATAAAATCCTGCATTATAGGATAAAAATACCTTCGTACATGATAGTGTTTATGGTAAACAGGTGCTTCATTTCCCATTGGTATTCTATTCTCAACTATCAGAATTACAGGCAATGGCCGTTTGGGAAAAAACAAATCCTTAAATTTCAATAACGACTTTTCCATCCATTCATTTCAAATGCCCAGTTGTTTTACTTAATGTAGTTTTATCAGTGACTTGTGACTGTTTGCTATGGGCACCCTTTGTGTACCAATCCTTCTCGTATGAAACCTCTAAATTTGCTATCAATTTTCCTTTCTTTAGACTTACTTCCATGACACTATCATTATACACATTTACAGGTACTACTCATCTACTGTTCCCTCCTGTACACCGAGCAAAGTAGTGCAGTGGTAAGACACTGGACACAAATCTGGGACGACAGTGGTTCAAATCCTCATCTGGCCATCAAGATTTAGGTTTTCCATGATGTCCCTAATTCTCACCAGGGTTCTAACGCACGCTGCATCCCTGAATCTGTCATTGTGCTGCTTTCTCCCTTGAACATCCCGAATTACAATGCCACACAACCTAGTCTGCATGTCTCTGTCTCCACCAGGCTAACAAAAAAATTCATATGAGATAATGAATACTCAAGACATAGCCACAAAAAACCAAAACCACTTCACCCGATCATCTCACTACTCCTCACATTTACCATAGTAAACCATTCAAATATAGCAAAGAACAAAACAACTTTAATCGCATGTTGTATCACTTAGAATCATAACAATGATTTGCCCTATGACTGAAATTACAACTGAAACAAACTCATTGCAAGGTGTACAATGGTTCAACAAATTACTACATAGGTTGCATGTTATTGGTACCACAAAATCATTATTCCTCACACTACAAATCACACTAATTTTTCCTCCATGGTTCACAACAAAATTAATGATTAAATGTTTCTCAGCACCCTTATTTAATAAACAACAGATCATTATAAGAACTCCACATATGTAATGCTACACCTTCCATACCTTCTTCACATTCCAAACCAAAACTATTCATCATTTGTGAACCTTGAAACTGCTTCATCTGAAAGGCTCCTGCAGTTACGTGGCTGGTAGGTGTGAATGCCATAATGCAAATATGATGCCCACTATCCTGACACCAATCGAAGATGTGTTAGCCTTATCAAGGTGCACTCTTTCAGCTGTGAACTCTTTGGTGGAGGCCACATGACATTTTCTGGAGACAAATGGCACTAAGGTCCCACAGTCCCACATCTGGTGATGGTGCAAGGCAGATGCTGGTAAGCATCAAGCCCATACATAAACTTCAGGTATGGCTGCAATCCACTGTCACAAATTTACCGTAATGTTACCTATGTTAATGATGTCATTGTACTGGCTGGCAACTTGTACTGACAACTATAAACAACAGTGTGTCTGAACTGGCAGTTGTAAACATAAGTGTTAAGTAGTGGACATAGTGCTGTAATACCTCATTTTGCTGTTACAAATCACTATGGAGTAACTCTTAATCGAGTGTTCAAGAAAGTCTCTAGAATGTTATGAAGAAGAGAAATGTGTATACAGAGTTTGTCCCACATGCCTTGACTGATAATGCTGAAGTGTATGGGAAAGTGTCATTGCTGAATGACTGTAGTAGCATATATAATGACCTATACAAAATTTCGAGCTAGTGTGATGCACGCAGAAAAATATTAGGTAATGCAGATGAGCAGAAAAAATAATTCCACAAGCAGAACATTAGTAGTGTGCTGGTTGACACAAGCACACTGTTCCATCAACTTTTGGAAGAAGTAAGCAGGAAAAGTTTTCAATTTTACAATCACACTGATTAAATATTTAGGCATAATGTTGTAGTTTGATATAAAAAGGAATGAGCATTTTAATGTGGATGTAGTGAAGATGGATGGTTGTCCAGAACACCAGTGCGAGACATTCCTGTGTATTGCTCAGATGATTTGGATTCCTCCCAGATTTGTTTAAAGGAAAACATAGAAGTAATTCAAAGGCATTCTGGTAGGTTTTTTTACTGTTTGCTTCAATCAATAAAAGAGTGCTACGCAGATGGTTCTTGAACTCAAATAGGAATCCCTGAAGAAAAGAGCATGTTCTAATTGAGGAAAACTATTGAAGACATTTATAGGTTTAGAATTTAAGGCTGACTGTAGAATGCTTCTACTGCCGCCAAACCCTTATTTTTTCATAAAGACCACAAAGATAATAGAAATTAGGAGTCATATCTAGGAATTAAGGCAGTCAGTTTTCTCTTGCTCTGTTTGGTAGAGGAACATGAAAGGAAATTACTGGTAGTGATACGAGGTACACTACAACATGTACTGTATGGTGACTTGCAGAGTATGTATGTAGAAGAGAAAAAATCATCATGCTATCAATACAGACTTACCAAAAAATGACAAAAGTGCAGATTTCACATGAAGCTTCTACAATTTGATGATGTAACAGTCAAGGTTACATGCCGGTTGAACAGTGTACCAAAGAAGGTCTTCTCAGTCTGATTCACATGGCTGTATAAATGTTCTGTGAATTGTACTCAAGAAAAGGGGAGACTATGTATAATACTTGAATGTAAAAGTCACAATCTTAATTTTTCTCTACTTTAATTCAGTTTCACAACTTCTTGGTAATAAGTTACTTCTTCTCTCTGTCAATACTTAGTTTGCCCTCTGACCAATCAGTATTCACAGATGCTACTATATTCTGCTAAGGTCTCTCAGATTCCTTATAAATGGTATTTATCTGTCTCCTGCAGTCTTGCACTTTTCCACGAGACATATCAACTATGACATTCTACATATTCTATAAATCTCTGTTTTTTGAGGCCTGTATCCTCTTTTACCTACTTCATTTGTTAAATTTTTAAATTATCTCATTGTGTCTCAATTACATTCAATACAGCCTCCTTGGAATGTCAATAATATGTACCAACTCACCATAAAGATGATTGTTGAGCTATATACAGGTACGTAGAATAGAAAGGAATGGCCAGATATGGTATTCATGTGTGAATGACTTATGTCTCAGTGATTGTGTGAATGTATGTACTCCTTTTTCTGATGAAGGCTGTGGCCAAAATTTAAATTGTGTGAATGTGATTGTTGATTCTAATAGCCTAGCTGTAGCTCTGCGATCATCTTTACAGGGAGTTGCTACCTAACCTCTATTACTGACATTCCAACCTAGACTTACCATTATTCAAAAATACCTAATGGGTCTTGTCATTTTGCTCATTTGAAACTGGGATCCTCATTATATCATTCCCAAAAGCTACTTATTCAAATTCTATTGCATTCCCTTCCCCCTTTTCAATCATTTGCTACATATTACTTCCTCTAAAAGTCTCAACAACGTCTACTCTTCTAATTTATATGTGTCACATCACCATAACTTCCCACCTTTCTGGAATTTCTTCAGTTTGATCTGCAACTCCTGCATCTTAAATTATAGTCAGAGCACACATTTGCACCTGGAAATATTTTATAGTTTAAAATCTAATTCCTAAATTTATAAAATATCCAAAACCTTACAGGATCTCCAAGTCTTTTCGAGAACAATTATGCTTGATAGAAGATTCTACCAGATGGCTTTATTATTTGGCCTGACCGTGTTCTATTACAATGTTTACCTTTCTTTCTTTTTCTGATACTGAATTTCAGCCCCTCATTACAATTAACTTTTTCTAACCCCTTAACTATGCAAATAATTCCTTTTACTTCACCACTGTTATGACTAATAACACACCTATGCATGTTATGCCAGCTAAAAGTGTTGCTAGGATCCTGAACCATCCCATCGAAGTCCAACACAAGATACGTCCATACACACCCACTCTCGTCCTATCTAGTAGTATCATCCGGAGACACACGTTCGCGAGCACAGTAAGGATATAACTGAGGCGAAGGTCACGGCTGGCCCAGTGCTTCTCTCAAAACGTTGCGCGGCCAGCAGGGTGCAGCGTGGTAGTGCAGCCAGCGCCGCACAGTCGCCAGTCCTGGTAATGGGCGGCGCACCGATCAAACACACGCGCCTCGTGTTACCACATTCCTCTCCCCTCATGGTGTAATGTCCAGGGGCGCCAGATGCACTCAGGCTATGTCCATGGGCGATGCCTTGTCCATCTCCAGCTGACATCGTCGAGCTGGTACTACCCCATAGGGTCGATAATGTCCTGATCGTCTTTGCCAGGAGTGGCTGGTACCTCTGTGTTGGTTGCTTGCAATTACTAGGGATGAGGGAGCACCATCTGCCCCCAGAACTGGAGATAAAAACGGAGCGGTTTCATTACTCACAGTTTGATTCAAGGTCATTTCTGGTGTCTGGATGTCCATAGCTTCGGAAGCGGTGGCTCTCTCCCCACCGTCCAGCGCCAGAGGCTCAGTGAGGGAAGCTGAAGGTGGCGGCGACCCGGCGCCCAGGTATGTAACTGCTGGGACTGGTGCCAGTGCCGGGAAAGGCACCTGCACCACCGACAGAGCTCGGGCGGACACAGCGTGAAGTGCAGAAGTCGGGTCCTCCGAAGATCTTGGCACGGAGCATGCTGGTGAAACAGGCCCTGGAGGAGGCGGGGGTGAAGGTGGCGCCTGTGAATCTGCCGGGAGTCGCGGACGCAACTGATCTCAGTGTTGAAAAAGAGTGCCCACAGCAGTGTCTACAGCGCAGAGGCGGCGGCCAGGACATGACTTCACCTTACCCGGCAGCCAACGAGGATGCAGGCCAAACCCGCGCGCCCACACGAGCGACCCTGGAACATAACGACCTGATGGTCGTGTGGGCGCACTCGGTGGCTGAGGCAACAACAAATGAAAGAGAGTGCGAGGTTGCCAGCCATGAAGCAATTCGACCAGGCTGCATTCCCCCACCAGGGTGAACCGATATGACATCAAGAAACGGATAATGGCATCATCCACAGAGCAAGACGTCACATATTTGCGCATTTGAGCTTTAAAAGTACGTGCAAACCTTTCCACTTCGCCATTAGACTGGGGATGAAACCCCGCCCCATTCAGACAGACGAAAACGGAAGGAATAATAGTTACAGAGGGGATCTGAAGCCCTACGTGGAGGGGCCTCTGGCCAGCCCACACGAATGTAGTGAAGAACGTGCCACAGCATGGGATCGGACGACACCGCCTTGGCCAACACTGGAGCTGTAATAGGAAAACCATCAACAGTAGCCTGAACTTCCTCATCCAAATAAGAGCATAAAAGCTTTTCTCGATTAAAGTCAGGATCAGGACCCGCTGGAAGGCACGATAATGTGTCCACGTTAACATGCTGTGCCGTGGGATGGAAATGGATTTCGTAATTATAACAGGAAAGAAAGAGAGCCCAACATTGCAACCTATGAGCTGCCTTGTCGGGAAGTGCTGCTGTAGAGTGAAATAGAGACACCAAGAGTTTATGATCAGTAATAAGATGAAATTTGACTCCATACAAGTAAACATGAAATTTCTTCAAAGCATACACAATGGCTAACGCCTATTTTTCAATTTGAGAGTATCGTTGCTGGGTTGCCGTCAACATCTTAGATGCATACGCGATGGGGCTTTCTGACCCATCGGGATACTTATGGGCCAAAACCGCTCCAATGCCATGTTGAGACGCATCCGTAGCCAGAACGAAATGTTGCCCAGGAACATAAGCCATCAAACAAAGGGCAGAAACCAGTAAGTGCTTTAATGTGCAAAACGCCTGTTCACACTTAGATCACCAGGCAAAGGGAACACCCTTGTGAAGCAGACGATGTAGGGGATGCGCTACCGAGGCAGCCCCAGTAAAAAACGGTGGTAATAGGCAATGTTGCCCAAGAAGTACTGTAAATCTTTAACAGATGCGGGACGCGGCAGGGACTGTACCGTGACCACACAATCTGACAAAGGGCGGACGCCCACTGAAGACACTTCAAACCCCAAATAAGGAATAGGAGGTTAGAAAAAACGAGACTTGGCCAGGTTGCAGCGGAGACCGGCTGCTTGTAGGACAGAGAAAAGTGCCCGAAGGTTTTGTAAATGTTCATGGGGTGAGGCCCTGGTCATAACAATATCGTTTAAGTAGTTAACACAGCCCGGAACCGGACGGAGGAGCTGCTCTAAGTAGCGCTGAAGAAAGCCGGGGCAGTAGCAATCCCGAAAGGGAGTCTCTGATATTGGTATAACCCAAAGGGAGTGTTGACGACCTATAGACGTTTGGTGTTGTCGTTCAAAGGAAGCTGAAGGTAGGCTTCCGCTATATCTATATGAGAAAAAGAGTGGGAAACAGAAAGTAAAGCAAGGAGTTCATCCGTACGAGGCATGGGGTATGAATAAATCACAGACTGTGCATTGATGGTAACTTTAAAATCCCCACAGATACGTAAAGACCTGCCCCCCCCCCCCCCCCCAGGCTTGTTTACAGTAACCAGTGGCATAGCCCATTCACTGGAAGAAATAGGAGTTAAGACCTGCAAGTCCTGTAGGCGATCCAATTCAGCCTTAAGTTGGTCATGCAGGGCCACTGGCACCTGGCGCGTGCAAAAAAACTTGGGTCACGCCGTCGGTTTCATAGTAATGTGGGCTGTAAAGCCCACGGCACAACCCAGGCCACCCGAAAACAAGGAAGAAAATTTCTGACAAAGAGCATCCAACTCCGAGAAAGGAACCGAATCTGACAGGAGATTGACAGAATCATCGATAGAAAAACCAAAAACATTAAAAGCATCCAGGCCGAAAATGTTTGCAGTTGCAGTGTCATCAACAACAAGAAAAGTGACCGGCCTGAAGACAGATTCATACACCGTGGAAGCCATAAATTGACCCAAGATAGGGATGCGTTGGTGGCTGTAGCCACGCAAAGAATGGTTGACAGCAGCCAGAGGGGGCGAACCAAGCCGTACATATGTGATATAATTGAGAAGAGAAACGGAAGCTCCCGTATCAACAAGTAAGGTAACCGCTCTGTCAAAAATCTGAATGTCAACAAAAAGTTTGGGAGACAGAGAGTGAAATTTCTGGACAAGATTAACCTCATCTTGTTACAATGAAGAGCCAAAGAAACCAGTACAAACTTGCATATGAAAAGACAGAGATAGGTAAACTCTAAAGAGGATGGCACTGTAGTGAGTAACACTTATATAAGGCAACAGGTGTCTAGCACATACATTATATCAGTTACTACTCTGCAATGGCAGGTTATCATAATTTAAGTGAGTCTGAACATGGTGTTATCATTGGAAACTTTGAGTTAGCTATGAGGTGTACATTTTCCCATACTATTTCACAAGTGCACTGCGAATGTAGGGAATCCAGTAGAACATCAAATCTCTTGACATCACTGCAGCTGGGAAAAATCCTGCAAGAATGGGACCAATGATGACCGAAGAGATTCGTTCAACGATACAAAAGTGCAACCCTTCCACAAATTGCTGTAGATTTCAATGCTGAGCCATCAAAAAGTGTCAGAATCTGAACCATTTGATGAAATATCATTGATATGGGATTTTTGAGGTGAAGGTCCACTTTTGTACCCTTTCTGAATGCACGACAAAAAGCTTTACTCCTCATCTAAGACCGTCAACACTGACATTGGACTGTAGATGGCTGAAAACATGTTCGGTCTGACGACACTCATTTCCAATTGTATTGAGCGAATTAACATCTACAGGTATGAAGACAACCTCATGAGTCCATGGGCCCTGCATGTCAGCAGGTGACTGTTCAAGCTGGTGGAGGCTGTGTAATGGTGTGGCGTAAGTGCAGTTGTGGAGTGATATGGGGCCCCTGATACGCCTAGATATAAGACTGATAGGTGACACATATATATGTGGCCAGGCTGATCACCTGAATTCATTCATTCCGATGGACTTGGGCCATACCAGCAGAACAATGTGACAACCCAGATATCCAAAACTGCTGTAAAGTGGCTCCAGGAACTCTCTCCTGCCGACCACCAAACTTCCCAAATATGAACATTATTGAGCATATCTGGGATGTCTAGCAACATGCTGTTTAGAATAAATCTCCCCCCCCCTCCCCCCATACTCTTATGGATTTATGGACAACCTGGTAAAATGCATGGTGACAATTCCCACCAGCACTACTTCAGATATTAGTCGATTCTATGCCTTGTCATATTGCGGTACTTATGCATGCTCATGGGGCCTGACGCAGTATTAGGCAGGTGTACCAGTTTCTTTGGCACTTCATTGTATTTTGTATTTATAATTTTGTGCCCATCTGTTCTCCCTGCCACAGCAATTCAATACTTTCCATTAACCTATCCATTTTCCTCTGTCAATTTTCTGACCACATCATCCATTTAATAAAACACAATAAAAAGACACAATCTATGCACCCACCTACCACCACCTATAACAGCCCTGTAAAAAAGGGCTGTAAAAGGGAGAACCACCATTGAAACACCACAAGCAATGCATCAACTGTTATAAAAAGTTTAGCCTTTTACATTGGTATCACCAATGCAGATAATATACATGATATCAGTAAGAATGAATGGGCATATGAGAGTGTGTATAATCCAAAAGTCAACACAGTTTCAGCCAACCAGTTGCATAAAATGGTTTACATGTATAAACCTTTACCTAGGTTTCGGCAAAATTAATTTTGCCTTCTTCAGAAGTATACCTAATGAAACGTAACACACAAATGTGAATAATAGTAAAATACAAAAGTGTTTCTAAAATAAAAAAATTAAAATTACAGCATAGGTGAGAATGTACTTACATAAAGTTCACATTAAAAAAGTTGCTAAATAAAATGTGGCTGACTCCATGTCAATAGATTAAAAAGTAAAATTTAAAAATAATGTCACATCATAAAATTGTGGAGCCCGTCCACACACAGGTCGAGTGAGCACTGCATACTGGCAGAGGTGTAGGAACCCTAGTGACATGCGCCCGCACTAGGTGGCACCAAGAGGGCTGATGGGCATGCACACAGTTGCGGACGCGAATGAATTTGACAGGAAGAAAACTATGTGTAATATGATACTGACAGAAAACATAAAATAAAGAAAGATGGGAAATAAGATGCAAAGAAATCTGGAGCCGAGCCATGTGGGTGGCAGAATATATATACATGTGTACATGCAAAAATTGGAGAAAGAAAGGTTAGAAAATATTCAGCAGCCAGAAATAGTGCATGAAACACAAACTAAAACAAACAGCATGCACCCGGTGGGAGGGAATGGTACAAACACCACACATCACAACACCAGAAAACTATAAACAAGAGCACCACTAGAAATCTGAGGATAAACATTATGCATCACAACAGTATAAAACTATAAACAAGTGTAATGCTAGAATTTTGAGGACAATAAACACCATGCAGGAACAAGTATTGCATTAACAAACGTCTAAAACAGTATAGGTTTGAAACCTTCTAGGTACTGTCTACTTGCAAGTTGGAGTTGGTCGTTCAGCATATTACCATCATTGATGATGAGGTGTTTTAAAATTTTGTATTCTTCCCATAAATCAAGCTTCCTTCCCTTGGCTTCCCTATGCGAAATTAAAGTGTCTTCCAATGATTTAGGGACATGATTGGCTATAAGCAAATGCTCGGCAAAGGTAGAATTATGCACATTGTGTCCTGTCCTCCCTAGTAGATGTTCTTTATACCGCACCTTAATTGCTCTTCCTGTCTGTCCTATGTAATAACAGGGACAGTTGTTACAAGTTATCTTGTAAATGCCAGAATTGGAAAAAGGATCTACTAAGGTCTCCACTGTATGAACACAATTTTTCTTTAAATTGTTGTTAATAGAAAAAGTTACCTTGCAATCATATTTCTTCGTCAATAGACGTTGTAATCTGTACGATTCGTTGCCTAAAAACGGAATAGAAATGAATCTCTGACTGTCAGTTTCGTCAAGGTGCGATTTGCTACTGAGTAAAGTTGAAACCTGTTGGGAAATCTTTTGATCAACGATGCGTTGCACTACATCTGTATTGTACCCGTTATTGATGGCTATGGATTTTATTGTGTTAATCTCCTTTTCGAAGTTAGCAGGCGACAGGGGATTTGTGAAAGCACGATTGATAACGGAATGAAAAAAGACTAATTTATGTCTTTTATGCTATTTATGTGGGTGTGCAGAATGAGCTGGAATAATCATATCAGAATATGTTGGCTTGCGGTATATATCGAAGGCTATACTGTCGTTTACTATGGCCAATTTTAGATCGAGGAAGTTGAGCTCGGCATGTTCATTTTGAACCTCTTTAGTGAAATTAATGGTTTCATGGAAGTTGTTAAATACTGTAAATAACTGGTCTAATTCGTGGTCATTGCCGTCAAACAGGATAATTATGTCATCTACATACCGAGCATAAAATCTTATTTTTAAATAACATCTTTTCTTTATTACAAAAATTAGACTGTAGTGCAAGTTCTTTTTCTATGATATTATTGCTTTCGTGTGCAATTTTAAATTGAAACTGTGTTGACTTTTGGATCCTGTTCCACCGTTGCTGAATTGCAGCCATGTTTAAAACTTTGAAGTGTGTATAATGTCAATAATGTTTAAATTTAGACTGTATAATGTGGGTCGCAGTTGTCAGAGATAGCGATTATGTGTGCATGAGTTTGACTGTGTAATTGTGTGTGTACTCTCTTTCTCTGATGAAGCTTGTGGGCAAAAATGTAAGTTGTGTGAGTGTGATTGTCTTTTTTAAGAGTCTGTCTGTGGCTCCGTGGTGTTTTTTACAGAGAGTTTTAACATATACTCACTATATTCTCAACAATATTATAGTGATCTGTTTAAATCTGGATGAGTAATGGATGCTCACATAACTGATTAAGAGTTTCATGAGTTAAGCTTTTTATATTGTGACTCCAACATTTACTATTTTCAGTAATGTATCAATTATATATTTAATAGCATAGAAGGAGCAGTAACATATTATTCATACAAGTTTTGCAAGTTGAATGTGACATGCCCTGACACTCGGCAAATGAAAAGAATAATCATATAATGAAGTATCTTATAATTCTGAAGAATACTCATGACTTTCATATCTAAATGAACTGAAAAATTCATGATCTTGCTCACATTTTGATTTCTGCAAACAGATCACCAGTAATAGGCAACAACTCACTGTAAATAGGATCACTCAGCTGCTGACAGACACGAAAATAGATAATCACATTCACAGAACTTCAATTTTCGGCCATGTCCTTTGTCAGAGAAAGAAACATATACATTCACGCAATCACTCAGACAACTATACACACACACAACTATCATGTCCGGCCACTCCAGCGACACAAGCTATACTGTGAGTGAGGTGGTGAGTTGAGGTGGAAGGATTCTGGGTAAAGGGGGGATGGAAATTTCCACTTTGCATTATGGATTTTAAAGGCTCTGATAGGCGGGAATTTGAATTGTGGCAATGAATACAGTGAAGGGAAAGGGGTGGGAAAGGATAAAAGGTAGGTATAAAGGAATGTGGGGAAAGAGATTTGAAATGATAAGAATAATAAGGAAAAATAAAAATAAAAAAGAGGAAGGAAAGTTAGGAAAACACGAAAAAATAAGTAAAAATAAAAGTAATAAATGAAGGGGATACACAGTTGTAAGGAAGACATGGATACAGGATAATGAGTGGTGAAGGAATAGGGGGGGAGGGGGAGAGCGATAAATGTTAGGCATAGGGTGCAGGGGTGGGAAGTTATCTTAGGTTGATGCCAGGATGGTTGTGGGACAATAGAATGTGTTGAAGGGACAACTCCTATCTGTGCAGTACAGAAGAGCAGGTGGTGGAGGGGAGGATCCAGATGGCTCAGGCAGGGAAGCAGCCATTGAAATCCAGAGTGCTGTGCTCAGCTGCATGCTGTGCCACAGGGTGGACTATCTTGTTTCTTGTCACAGTTTAGCAGTGGCCTTTCATTCTGACAGACAGCTGATTTGTTTTCAAAGCAATTTAAAATGCTGTGCAATGATTGCAGCAGAGTTGGTATATTACATGGCTGCTTTCACAGGTGACCCGACCTGTGATGGGGTGGGATAAGCCTGTGACAGGACTGGAATAGGAAGTGCTGGGTGGGTGGATTGGGCATGTTTTGCATCGGGGTCTTCCACAGGGTTATGATCCTTGTGGTAAGGGGTTGGGGTTGGGAGGGGCATAGGGATGGACTAGGGTGTTGTGGAGGTTGAGTGGATGATGGAACACTACTTTAGGAGGGGTTGGAAGGATCTTGGGTAGGATGTCTCTCGTTTCTGGGCATGATGACAGATAATCAAAGCCCTGACAAAGGATGTGATTAAGTAGTTCTAGTCTGGGATGGTATTGGGTGACAAGAAGGACACTCTTCTGTGACTGGTTACAGCAGTTGGGAGTGGATTGTTGGTGTGAGGGGATAGATTAGATTAATACTTGATCCATAGATCATATATATGACATTTCATAATAGTGTGGAACATGTCAGTTTAGTAAATATTTTCTGTAGATGACAATCAATATTTTATGGATTTTTATTTACATTTTTTGTAGAAGGAGTTGCCATTCAGAAAGTCATTTAATTTCTTTTTAAATACTAGTTGGCTATCTGTAAGACTTTTGATGCTACTTGGTAAGTGACTGAAGACTTTTGTGGCAGCATAATTCACCCCTTTCTTTGCCAAAGTTAGATTTAACCTTGAATAGTGAATATCACCCTTTCTCCTAGTGTTGTAGCTATGCACACTGCTATTACTTTTGAATTGGAACGTACTGTTAATAACAAATTTCATGAGTGAATATATACATTGTGAAACTACAGTGAAGATCCCTAGATCCCTAAATAAATGTCTGCAGGATGATCTTGGGTGCCCTCCAGCAATTATTCTGATTACACACTTTTGTGCAATGAATACTTTTTACTAAATATTGAATTGCCCCAGAATATCATCCCATATGAAAGCAGTGAATGAAAATAGGCATAGTAAGCTAATTTACTGAGATGTACATCACCAAATTTTGCAATGACCCTGATCGCATAAGTAGCTGAACCGAAACGTTTCAGCAGATCTTCAATGTGTTTCTTCCAATTCAATCCCTCATCAATGCAATCACCTAAAAATTTTGAATATTCTACCTTAGCTACAGATTTATGTTAAAAGACCTAACTTATTAATGGTGTCACACCATTTACTGTATTAAACTGTATATACTGGGTTTTATCAAAGTTTAATGAAAGTCCATTTGTAGAGAACCACTTAATAATTTTCTGAAAGATATCATTTACAATTTCATCAGTTAATTCCTGTTTGTCAGGTGTGATAGCTATATTTGTATCAACAGCAAAAAGAACTAGCTTAGCATCTTCGTCAATGTAGAATGACAAGTCATTAATATATATTGCCACGAGACACCATGTAAACCGACTGCTGGTGTGGTGCAGGGGATAGCATCACCGACTGCGGTGTTGAAGGTCGCCGGTTCAATCCCGCCCACCAGCAAAAATTTAATTCTTTGTAATTAACAATTCCAGAATGTTCTACATCTTTCTTATGTTCACTTGTAAATTCTACTTGTTTCTTATGTTAACTGTTCTTCTAATTTCTGATACATTCTGTCTGTGTATAAATAGCAGAGAGGCAATCAGTGCTGCGGGTATGTTAAGTTCGTAATAAACTTGCTTTCATTATAAGTGCTGTGTTCAGTTGCCTTCAAAGTCAAGCCTGCTTCCATTTCAACACGACATTGTTTGGTGGAGGCGCGAGGTATCCTGTGCAACAGCTGCATCACCATGGCTACGATTAGGCAACATAAGAGCTATCGCTTACACGGGCTGGAACTGGAATACAAGGGATTTACCAAGTACATCCTTCCAAAAGTCCGTGTCATCAGAAGAACCATGCACACAAAACCAGCAGTAAGCCAGCTGCACATCAGACATCCGTCGGTGTTCTCTGGAGCCACTGGACAGAACCCCAACAAATGGCTAAAAGGGTTCGACCGAGTCGCCAAGTACAACAGGTGGGATCATACGATGTGCTTGGCCAATGTTTATTTCTACCTGGATGAAACAGCCCAGCAATGGTTTGAAAACAACGAAGTCACATTGAATGACTGGGAGACGTTCCAGGAGGAACTTAAGAATACGTTTGGAGACTGCCAGCGACAAATCCGCTCGGCAGGTGAAGAACATGGCCCAACGACATGGTGAGCCGATGCAGTCGTACATACAGAATGTTTTGGCACTGTGTAACATAGTGAATCCGAATATGACTGAGACCGACAAAATCACGCACCTGATGAAGGGTATTGCAGAAGACATGTACCAAGCTCTTCTGATAAAAGACGTCACTATGACGGAAGAGTTCATTAAGTGGTGCCAGCGTAGTGAAGAGATGCAACAAAGGAGGGTTGGACGAAAGAAGTATGACAGACTCCCCAATGTAGTCCCTATGGTTGTTGTGGAAGATCAGCATGACTTTGCTTCTCTCATACGACAAATTGTGAGAGCTGAATTACAGCAATTTATGGCAGCCGGGATTATTAGACAAGGCAAGCATCAGATCATGGCCATGGATGTAGGCACTTTAAGTGACGAGGGAGCCGACACCGCTGAGGAAGAGGTATTTCAGGCAATAGCTCCTGTCTGCCCTGCCAATCACACCCGACTTGAAGAATGGCGTCGCCATGCTATGACTTATGCTGCAGCCGCCAAACGGCAGACCAAGAACGGCCGACGTGGCCACAACCCACTTCCCCGGCAACTATGACGCCTCGCAGAAGAACAGACGACTGGAGGACAGAAGACAACACACCATTGTGTTTCCACTGTGGGCGCCCTGGACATATCGTACACTACTGCAGAGAGAGAATGTGAGTATTGGACGATTATTTTTCCGCAAGACATCAGCCATCAGACCAGTTCTATCCCAGGCAATCACCTGTTAAAGAGTTAAGTTGACCTATGGGAAGAAGCCCATCACCGTACCCTAGACGAGGTCGCTCCCTGACATGCCGCAGCCATTCACCATCGCCGTACAGAGGTATCAGCCGCTCCCCTAGCTGTCATGCCCAGGAAAACTAAGCACTAAGCAAGGCGACCATCTACAGAGGTGAGGCCGCCGCAGATGAAAATCCTCCATGGACGACAGTCGCTAAGATGTCGCGAAATCTCACTGACGTCACAATCAGTGGCCAACATGTCCGGGCACTTGTTGATTCAGGAGCGTCTTTTTCTGTATTGTCGGATAATTACCGCCACACACTAAAGAAGACAATGTTCTGTGATATGGGGGCAACTGTGCTCAAGGTCACGAATGGAAACTATGTCCAGCCAGAAGGAACTTGTGTTGCAAGAATAACCATCAACAACAGGACCCAGCCGTTTGAATTTGTCGTATTAACAGAATGTAGTCACAATGTCATGCTTGGATGGGACTTCCTTCAGGCATCCCAAGCTATCATTGACTGTGGAAGATCTGAGTTGCAAATTGAAGAAGTTGTACCAATGGATACACGTAATACAGAATTTTCTGTGAACCTATTTGCCATTGACAATGTGACGATCCCGCCGTTGACGATGAGAAGAGTTGCAGTCATAAACACAGATGAGCGATTAAACTGTGAAGAGCTTATTGATAGTAAAAAGTTTATCAGGCTCAGCAAAGAAATTTATATACCAGTGGCTATCATTAGCATTACCGGAGGCCGAGGAGAGATTTGGATCACTAATTGACGCGAGCAGTCGCAACTTATCCCCAAGGGAATGTGTATCGGGACAGCTGAACCAATCCAGGATGGTGAGCTCAACGTCATCAATGAAGACCAATGCTCTGCTGTTAGTACAGACAACACACTGGAGGAAACAAACGTGGAACTGCCAATAGGGCCCAGACTGACCAAGGAACACTGCCAGCGGGTGTTAGCTATGCTACATCAATTTTTGGGTGCATTCAAACCTCAGAAGGGGAAAAGTCAGAAGAAACGGCCCATGATAAGGCACCGTATAAATAATGGGGATCATCTACCAATTAGTCAGTGTTTGTATAGAGTGTCACCAGCTGAAAGAAGGACAATTCGGGAGGAAGTGGAGAGGGAAGGATTCTCTTGAACTGCCATACAGAGGACCCATGACAAGATCAAGATCCAGGACATTGCAGCTGGCTCCACAGGGAACATAACAGCGGGTCGTTGTTTTTCCAGGAGAGGGAGCAATGCCGCAAGACACCATGTAAACCGAAAGCCGGCGTGGCACAGGGGATACCGTCACCAACTGCGGTGCTGAAGGTCGCTGGTTCAAACCCGTCCACCAGACAAAAATTTAATTCTTTGTAATTAACAATTCCAGAATTTTCTACATCTTTCTTATGTTCACTTGTAAATTCTACTTGTTTCTTATGTTAACTGTTCTGTGTATAAATAGCAGAGCACTCTGCCCGAGAGGCAGTTAGTGCTGCGTGTATGTTAAGTTCGTAATAAACGTGCTTTCAGTATAAGTGCTGTGTTCAGTTACCTTCGACGTCAAGCCTGCTTCCATTTCAACGCAGCAATAGTAAGAACAGCAAAGAACCCAAGACTGAACCATGTGGGATCCCAGTTTTGATACCTCTCCAGTTAGAGGAATTAATTGTATCTTCTATATCATGTGAACTACTTATTTCAACTTTCTGCACTCTTCCAGTTAAGTATGATTCAAAACATTTGTGCACTGTCCCACTCATACCATAATACTTAAGATTATTTTGGAGAATCCCATGACTTACATAATCAAAAGCCTTTGAGAGAGCACAAAAAATCCCAACTGGTGATGTCTGGTTACTCAAAGCATTAATATTTCATCAGTGAATGTATATATAGTATTTTCTGTTGAAAAGCTTTTTTGAAAACCAGACTGACATTTTGTTAGAACTTTATTTTTACTAATATGTGAAGCAACTAGAGAATATATAACTTTTTCAAAAATTTTGGACAAACCTGTGAGAAGTGAGATGGGGCGGTAGTTGTTGACATCAGATGCATTGCCCTTTTTTGTGCAAAGGTTTAATGATAGCATATTTCAGTCTTTCTGGGAAAATACCTTGCTTTAAAGAGCTATTACATATATGGCTGAGAATCCTAGTTATCTCTTGCTAAGAAGCTTTTAATACCCTGCTGGAAATGCCACCAATTCCATATGACCTTTTACTCTTGAGAGAGTTTATTATTTTTCTAATTTCTGAAGGAGAGATGGGTGGAATTTCAATTGTATCAAGTTGTATAAGTATGGTTTTTTGCATGGTTCCTTACAATTATATTTAACTAATTTCCTGGTGAAAAAATTTTAAAATAACTTTACAAATGTATCATGAAATAATTTATATTTTAAATTAAGATCATGTTCCTTAAAACCCTCATCCCAGTCTAACTGCTGTAGACTTTCTTTGAAATTTCTACTTGTTAGGTCATTAACCGACTGCACAACTCTGATGCACTGTTTTGAATTACTTAACAGAGCTATATCATATACTGTTACTAGCTGTGCACCATGATCAGAAATACCATTCTCAATTAGACAAGCATTTACGTTGTTAAACTTATCTTGGTCTATAAAATAGTTATCTATCAATGTACTGCTGTTCTTTACTACCTGAGAATGAAAATCAATAATGGATGTCAGATTGAATGAGCCAAGTAAGACTTCCAGGTCTTTCTTCCTATTAAACTCTTTCAGTGAGTCTACATTGAAATCACCACAAATAATAATTTGCTTACCCCTGTCTGATAGATAGCACAACAAGGCATCCAAGTTTTCCATAAATAACTGAAAGTTTCCTGAAGAGGTCCTATATACTGTTACAATTATAACGTAATCATCATTGAGTTTAAGTTGGCAGGCACAAGCTTCAATATGCTGTTGTACACAAACTTTTTTGTTTCTAAATTTTTTACACAGTGGTAGCTTTTGACATATGTGGCAACTCCTCCTCTTACCTTATTATCTCTACTTACATTTAAAGCTAATTTATATCCACTGAAATTCACATTTTCCATACCAGTGACAATGTGATGCTCAGACATGCATAGTATATCTAATACATTATCAGTTTCTATATCATCAAAACAAACCAAAAGCTCATCTCTTTTATTCATTAGTGTCCCAATATTCTGGTGAAGATGCTAACATTACTTTTATTTTACTTTTGCGAGAAACATTTTATTTTTCAACATTTTTAGCACCTGAGCTTCTCACTGGACACTGATCTTAGCCTAAAACAGACGTACTTCTATGAATTGCAGTGTCCCCCCTTAAGGATTTTGCTGTCAACCCAGCTAGTTTCCCCTTGCCTTTCCTATTGAGATGCAGGCTATGCCTAGTGAAATGCCACCAATCAATAGCATCAACCGAAACCAAACCAATGTCTGACAGAGTAGCCGCCCTAAGCAGTTGATCAATCTCCATATTGACCCTCCTGATATAACGCTTCAATTGGGGTCGATCGTACCGCACAAAAGCAGGCAACAGTCCAACATTTGTCTGGGTCACTGCAGAAGCTATTTGCAGAAGCTATATGGCACAGGAAATCTGTTTTTGGACTAGGTCAGGATATTCCTATCAGATTTTCCAATGTTAAGATCACCAGTAATATTTTGACAATCTTAAAAATTACAAATTCTTTGAGTTGCAACTGTTTTGAAGATCTGGAAATAGCTGTGTAGTCGAAACCAGTAAGCTGTTTTAAAAAATCAAAAAGTGACTAAGATACTACACCAAGAAATGGGCTACCAACTCAGCGAGAGAAGCTAACTCCCTAAGGCCTTGATGAAGGAAGCATTATGGAGGCTAACTGAAGTGATTCTTTGAGACACAGAAACCAGGAAACAAAATATCCAGATAGCAGCTACTTCCCCACAAATGACAAATTTCTCCTTTGTTTCGCAAATGACAACTATTTTTTACAATTTTATCGTGAAGCTATCTTACATAACTTAGTATTCAGATTATTTTATATTAAAACATTTTAGTGAGCGTGAAAAATAATTGTAATGTGGGTATCTGCCTTACTTTGCAAACGAGCCTTCTCAGCCTCAGTGCGCTTCTCTTCATTTCTCTTCTTCTCCTGAACAGATATTGATTTCAATAATGTCTCTTCTTTTTGTTTCAGTTCTTCTTTTTCTTTTCTTATCTGATCCATTTGCTGAGCCTGCTTGTCAGTTTTGAAGATAAAGCAAAATGAAATTTCTTATGGAGTTAAACAAATACTGTTCAAAATGGAATATTATAAGATTTTTACTTTTTTCATAAGTACGGATAGCGTAAATGTTTGGATTTATCCTTTTTCTGTTTATTTGATTGACAAGGAGAGATCAAAATATAGGTCTCACTTATTAGTCTCAGGCTGTGGGAGGAAACACAAATAGAGGAACTTTTAAATTACTAAAATATCTTGACTAAGTGGATAAAACAGCTTGTAAAATATTCCAAATACAGTATCAACAATAGAAAATCCAATAGGAATGTCAATAATGGAGGATGGATAACAACTCATGATAACGAGGTTTGGTGAGCTGCTGACAGACCCGAAAATAGATAATCACATTCACACAACTTCAATTTTCGGCCATGGCCTTCATCAGAAAAAGAAACACACCCTGTGTGGCCAGACATGGTGGTTGTGTGTGTATAGCTGTCTGAGTGATTGCATGAATATATGTGTTTCTTTTTCGGAGGAAGGCCATGGGCAAAAATTTAAGTTGTGTGAATGTGATTATTTTCATGTCTCTCAGCAGCTCACCAAATACAGTATAAGTCAGTTTAAGAAACAATATCTGCAATGTTGGCATAGTGTAGTGGTGAAGCTAATGAAGTGCTAACTTTGCAGCTTGAGTTCAATCCCTGCTACTTTCTCATTTCTCCCCCACACTCCCATTTTGTATTTTTCCTGTTAAATGTTTGCTTTTTAAATTTAAATTTATTTAAATGTTGCAGTTTATATACAAAACATTGATATATTCAGTTTAGTTACAATTATTTTAATTCAATTAATTGATGTTCAGTATTACAAATGGCTAATTTTGTGATTTTTTAAATGAAAATAATTATAACTCAAAATTGTAGTAATTAATTACCTGCAGTTACATTACATTTGCTACTGTGACAATTGCCAAGAAACAGTTCATTTATGCAAATTTGATGAAAGCAATTTTTTGAGCAAGGAAATTTCTCAAAATGAGCCTCATCGCATAGAATATTTAATTCAAATTGTTAAATGAAGGTACTTCCTCTGTCAGTTTTGATGCATACCAAGCATACCAAATCAGTAGGGGATGATAGTATACACTTAATGTAAAGAGTTTGTTTTCCATGTGTTAATAAAGTTATAACCCCTAAATGGCAAGAAGTTATGAAATAATCCTTGGATTTTTATTGATGGTGCCTTGATATGTAGAGTATAGACCAGCTATTCCGCACTCTAATTGAGCAAGAGACTGCTCTGGTAGCATCACTACATGACTTATCAAAGATGCTTACATCAGTTGTGGTGACGTCGTTAACTAGTTGGGGAGCACTGTGTTCTCTGCCTCCATTCCCTCCATGTAAGGAAGCTGCGGAAGAATAGGATAACTATGAAAAACGTCTGTGGTGATATTTTGTGGCTTTCAGCGTTGTCAACAACCAGCACTGCCAATCTCTGTTTCATTCGTGGATTTCTCCGAAGTTGTATCAACTAGTCCTCAGCTAGCCCCATTGCAGGATCCGGTGTCATAGGCTTTTACTGAAATGTGTGACCTGCAAAAACACCCATACTGTTACTTCCTGGGTGGCTTTTTACAAGTGCCACAAGCAACCTTATCAGTCATACCATGCATAGGCTGCAGAATTACATGACCTTAGTAGAAAATGTCAATTCATTATGGAAGTGCATCATGAGCCATATGCCGATTACACAGTTCAAGATGCTATACTTCAGTTAGCTCCGGGTAAGGAAGTCAGACAATGGGCCCTCTATCTCCCGAACCCCTCATTATCTGAAGTATAGAGTATTGCCCATTCGTATGAAATTTCTCGTGTGGCCAGTGCCCACATTGACAAATACACAGATGTCGGTGTAGAGAAGTCTGATCCCATGGGGAAGTTCCTGCAATTCACACGTGTGAACAACGACAAGTGGGTCATCCACGTGTTAAGAAGAAGCAACAGCGGCACATGCAGCAGCCACAGCACAAAAATCAGGTATGTTCAGCATTTCCATCCTCTTCACATTGGTTTATCAAACACAAAAAAGTAGATTGTTCTCAACGTTGAGCTATGTGTCACTCTTGTAAAAAGGAAGGTCACATTTCCTCTGTCTGCTGGTCTAACAAGAGGCCCACTGTTGTTGAAGATGTCATGGCTGTCAATTGTGTGCGCTTAAACATTAGTAAATTATACATAGATGTTCAAGTTTTTGACAAAAATATTCACATGGAGGTCAACATGGGTTCTGCTCACTCTCATCAATTCCCACACATACTTGGAATTGTGTTCTCTACTGTTCTCTCCTGTCACACAAAGTTTGCAGTCACACAACAAACAGAAAATTACAATTATCAGCCAGTTTTGAGGCGTCCACTTCTTACAAGGCAGTTGTTGTTCTCTCACCTCTTATGTTATAGATCATGCAGGAATGGAAAACTTGTTTGGATACGATGCCTTTCAATTTTTTGGATTATCCAATACAGACAATGTACTTCTTGTATCTGATGATATTGTCGCGTTGAAATGGACACAGGCTTGACTTTGAAGGCAGGGTTGTCGACTGAACACAGCACTGAAAGCAGGTTTAGTGCAAACTGAAATGTACATGCAGCACTAACTGCCTCTCGGGCAGACTGCTTTGCTATTTATACACAGACAGAATGTACTAGAAATTAGAAGAATAGTTAACATAAGAAAAATGTAGAGCTTTCTGGAAATGTTAATTACAAAGAAATACATTTTTGCCGGTGGACGGGATTGAACCAGCGGCCTTCAGCACCGCAATTGGTGACACTATCCCTTGCGCCACGCTGGCAGTTGATTAATGTGGGGTCTCGCAGCATTGCTCTCTCTTCTGAAAAATCAGCGACCTGCTGTTAGGTTCCCTTTAGAGCCAGCTACAATGTCCTGGATCTTGATATGGGTCCTCTGTATGGCAGTTCTGCAGAATCCCTCCCTTCTGCACGATTACCAACAATAGACGTTTCTGTCATGGCTTCATCAGTATCATTGCCACCCTTAGAGTACTTGAACAATCAGCCATTTTCGCCTATCTGCTCTACAGGATCGTAGTAAGGCTTCATGCGCAGGACGTGAACAATGTCCCTTCATTTTTGACGTCTCGACGACGGCTCATAATCCTCAACTTCGTATTTGAGGTCTGACAGGTGGCGTATGACACAATACGGACCAAAGTATCGCTTCTATAACTTTTCTGATAGTCCAACTTTCCGTACAGGGGTAAAAATCCATACCAGATCTCCTGGGCTGTACACAACAGGTCGGTGCTTGTCGTTATACCGCTGACGGTCCTTCTCCTGGGCATCCAGTGTCTGTATGCGAGCCAGCTGTCGTGCTCCTACGACTCTGGTGATGAGCTGTTACACATAGTCATCCTGAGTGTCGTCTGGTTGAAACGGGAACAGCGTATCCATTGTTGTCTCAGCTTCACAGCCATGGAGCAGGAAAAAACGGCGTACAGCCTGTGGTGTCTTGTCTTGCGGTATTATAAGCAAAATTCACGACTGGCAGTATTGTCTCCCAATCATTCTACTCAACATCGACAGCATATCTGCTAACATCTTGTTAAAACGTTCTGTAAGACCATTTATCTGAGGATGGTATCCAGTTGTCATTCTGTGGACAATGTCGCAACGTGACATTACCTCTGATACTAGTTTTGACTGGAATACTTTTCCAGGATCAGATATCATCAAATGTGATACTCCATGCTTCAAAATAATGTCTTCTACAAGGAATTTTGGGATCTGTGGAGCTTCTGCAGTCAGCACAGGTTTGGTGACAGCATAGAAGGTGAGGTAGTCAGTGCAGACTATTATTCATCGGTTACCAGTTATCGACTTAGGGAACCTCCCTAAAAGACCATCCCAACTTGGTGGAAACGAGGTGCTTCAAGTGGAATCAGTACGACATACCCTGGAGGTAATTGGGTAATTGTGGCACATGCTTCCGTCGCAGGCACTCTTTACAGTGACTCACATAGTGCTTGACCGATCAGTAGAGACCTTTCCAGTAATACCTGCATCTGATTCTGTCTAGTGTCTTCACGAATCCCAGATGATGGGATATTGCAGCATCATGGAAATACTTGAGACTAAATGGCTGGAGATGAGCTGGAATGTCCAGTAGCCATGTGGGGCAAAGTGGATTGTTATAAGTCAAAACTCTCCACTGGTTGGTTCTCCTTTCTCCAAGGCCTCTATGGTTTTTAATAGTGCTGGATCTTCCATCTGTTCAGCTGTAATGTCACCTAATTCAGTGAGGGTTGAAATTTCATTCATGCTGTTGTGTTCCACTAATGAATTCCTTGAAAGGCAGTCAACATCTTTGTGTTTGTGCCTGTTTTGAATAGTACTGTGACGTCGTACTCTTGGAGTCTTAGCGCCCATCTTGCTAGTTAGCCTGGTGGATCCTTCAAGCTAGTCAGCCAACACAAATAATGGTACTCTGTCAAGATGGTGAATGGTTTGCCGAATAAATATGGCTGGAACTTGTTGATAGCCCAGATAACTGCGAGTCATTCTTTCTCATTTGTAGAGTACTTTATCTTGGACTTTGAGAGTACTTTTGATGCATAGGATATCACCTTTTCAGCACCTTCCTGAACTTGTACAAGCACTGCACCAATCCTGTAACCACTGGTGTCAGTGTGAAGTTCAGTTTCCGCATTCCCATTGTACAAGGTAGAACTGGTGCGGAAGTTAGAGCCTCCTTAAGTGCTCGGAAAGCTCTTTCTTTTGTCTCATCCTAGTAAAACTTGAAGTCTCCCTGCAGAAGTTCTTGCAATGGACGTGCCTTGTTACAAAATTCTTTTATGAAACATCAGTAGTATGAGCACAGCTCGAGAAAACTTCTCACATCACAAATGTGCTAAGGAGTTGGAAATTCTGTGACTGCCCTTACTTTATCTGGATCAGGACAGACATCATCTCTGTTGACTAGGTGCCCCATGATTTTTATCTCTTTGATGACGAAGAGGTACTTCTTTGGATTGAGGTGGAGTCCTGCAGTCTGAACACACTTTAACACAGTTGTCAGGTGACTCAGATGTTCTTCAAATGTTTTTGAGAAAATGACAATGTCATGTGCGGCAATGGGTAGACATCTTTCTTTGTGAATTTGTGCAGGCGCCGATAGTCGACACAGAATCGTCACGTGCCATCCTTCTTCTTTACAAGGACTACCGGAGACGACAAAGGTTGAATAATGTCATCGTGCATCGTCTTCTCCACTTCCTCTCAAATTATCCGTCTTTCAGCTGGCGATTCTCTATACAAATGATGGCTAATTGGTGGATGATCCCAGTATTGATACGGTGCCTTATCGTGGGCCGTTTCGTTTGACATTTTCCCTGCTGTGGTGCGAATGCACCCGAAAATTGGCGTAGTATAGCTAACACCTGCTGGCATTGTCCCTTGGCCAGTCCGGGCCCTAATGGCAGCTCCATGGTTGTTTCTCCAGCATGTTGTCTGCACTAACAGCAGAGCATGGGTCTCCGTTGATGACGTTGAGCTCATTGAGCTCACCATCCTGGATTGATTCAGCTGTTCCTTTGGGGATAAGTCGTGACTGCTCGTGACAATTAGTGATCCATCTCTCCTCGATCACCAGTAATACTTATGATAACTGCTGGTATGTAAATTTCTTTGGTGAGCCTGATAAACCTTTTACTATCAACATGCACTTCACAGTTTAACCGGGTCATATGTGTTTGTGACTCAGTCTCATTGTCAATGGCTGGATCATCAAATTGCCAACGGCAAATAACTTTCCAGAAAATTCTGTATTACTTGTACCCATCTGAATGACTTCCTCAATTTGCAGCTCAGATCTTCCACAGTAAATGACAGCTTGGGGTGCCTGAAGGAAGTCCCATCCGAGGATGACATTATGACTACATTCTGTTAAAACGACAAATTCAAATGGCTGGGTCCTGTTGTTGATGGTTATTCTTGTGACACAAGTTCCTGCTGGCTGGACATACTTTCCATCTGCAACCTTGAGCACAGTTGCCCTCGTATCACAGAACATTGTCTTCTTTAGTGGGTGGTGGTAATTATCTGAAAATACAGAGAAAGAAGCTCCTAAATCAACCAGTGCACGGATAGGTTGGCTGTCACTTATGATTTATGATTTATCGATGAGATTTCCCGACATCTTACTGTCTATCATCCGTGGAGGATTTCCATTTGCAGTGGCCTCACCTCCGTAGATGGTCGCCTCGCTTAGTTTTCCTGGGCGCGGCAGCTATGAGAGCTGCTGGTACCTCTGTACGGCGATTGTGAATTCCAGTGTCACATCAGGAAGTGACCTCATCCAGGGTACGGTGATGGGCTTCTTCCCATAGGTCGACTGAACTCATTAGCAGGTGATTGCCTAGGATAGAACTGCTATGAATGCTGACGTCTTGCGACAAAATAATCGTTGAATACTCGGCTTCTCACTCTGCAGTAATGTATTACATGTCCAGGGCGCTCACAGTGGTGTGTTGTCTTCTGATCTCCAGACATCTGTTCTTCTACATGGCATAATATTTCCTGGGGGAATTGGATGTGGCCGCGTAGTTTGGTGCATAGGCTGCCGTTTGGCGGCTGCAGCGTAAGTCATAGCAGGGCAATGCCATTCTTCACGTCAGGTGCGACTGGCAGGGCAGACAGGAGCTAACGTCTAAAACACCTTTTCCTCAGTGGCATCAGCTCCCTCGTGACATGCAGGGCTTATATCCATGTCCATAATCTGATGCTTGCTCGGTCTAACTGTCCTGGCTGCCATAAATTGTTGTAATTCTTCTCTCACAATTTGTCATATAAGAGAAGCAAAGTCATGTTGGTCTTCCACAATGCCCATAGGGACTTCAATTTGGATTCTGTCATACTTCTTTCGTCCAACCCTCCATTGTTGCATCTCTTCAATACGCTGGCACCACTTGATGAACTCATCCGTCGTAGCGATATCTTTTATCAGACGAGTTTTTTTTCCCCTCAATACTCTTCATCAGGCGCATGATTTTGTCAGCCTTAATCTTATTTTCGATTGACTATGTTACACAGGGCCAAAACATTCTGTATGTACAACTGTGTTTGCTCACTATGTTGTTGGGCCCGGATCTTCAGTTGTTCTTCTGCCAAGTGGATTTGTCGCTGGCAGTCTCCAAACGTCTTCTTAAGTTCTGTCTGGAATGTTTCCCAGTCATTCAGCTTCTCTTCATTGTATTCAAACCATTGCTGGGCTGTTCCGTCCAGGTAGAAGCACATTGTATGATCCCACTTGGCGACTCGGTCTAACCCTTTTAGCTATTTGTTGGGGTCCTGTCCGGTCTAACCCTTTTAGCTATTTGTTGGGGTCCTGTCCAGTGTCTCCAGAGAATACCAATGGGTGTCTGATATGCAGCTGACTTACCGCTGGTTTCATGTCCACGGTTCTTCTGATGATACGGACTTTGGAAGGATGTACTCGGTATATCCCTTGTATTCCGGTTCTAGTCTGAGTAGGCGACAGCTTTTACGTTGCTTAATCGGAAACATGGTGATGCAGCTGTTGCACATGATACCCGGCGCCTCCACCAAACAATGTCGCGTTGAAATGGAAGCAGGTTTGACTTCAAAGGCAGGGTTGTCAACTGAACACAGCACTTATACGGAAAGCAGGTTCATTGCGAACTGAAACATACACGCAGCACTGACTTCCTCTCGGGCAGAGTGCTCTGCTATATATACACAGAGAGAATGTACCAGAAATTAGAAGAATAGTTAACATAAGAAACAAGTAAAAATTACAAGTGAACATAAGAAACATGTAGAACATTTTGGAAATGTTAATTACAAAATAATAAATTTTTGCCAGTGCATGGGATTGAAGCGGCGACTTTCAGCACTGCAATCGGTGACGCTATCCCTTGCGCCACACTGACAGTCAGTTAATGCGGGGTCTCATGGCAATAATCCTTACACTTGGTTACATGCATTGTGTGAAGAATTTTCCTCCATTTTTCTCTTCTGGCATTGGCCATGCTGTCGATAAGGCACATATAACACTCAAACCGGCGGCTCGCTCAAAGTGTTTTTGTACCTGCCTCCTACCAGATTGGTATCTTTGGAGGCTCTCCTCCCTGTTACTTCTAGTGAAAGGGCAACCCCCTCGTTGTGGTTTGCAAACCCACTGCCAAGTTGTGCTTGTCTGTTTATTTCGAAAAGACTGTCACCACCTAATGTCTCGTTGATACTTATCCTCTTCCTCATCCTGACGAGTTATTTGCTAAACTTGTGAGTGGACAATTCTTCTCCAAAACTGAATTACTGGAGGCCTATCACCAGCTGCCCTTGGACACCAATTCCAAAAAATTCCTTATCTTAAACACTGCTTTTGGCCTGTATGAATACCAATGGTTACTGTTTGGCGTTGTCAGCACACCAGGTTCATTTCAGCATTTTTTAGAACAGCTGAAGACTTTCATATCTGGCTGCATACCTGACAGATCTTCAGGCAAGGTGCTCTCCATAACTATTACTTCTTGCATATGCGACTGTCTGTTCATGACGGAGTGGTCCTCCTCTTTATGGACGGAGCATATCCCAGGGTAGTGGTTCTTGCTTTTATGCATTAGCATGTCCTTCAGCTGTTACATCAGGGACATTGGGATGTCTCCTGCACTAAAAATCTGGCTTGCAGACGTGTTTTCTGTCCAGGATTTGACACTCAGCAACCCCCCCCCCCCCCGAGCTGACCCTTGCCTTTGGTCCACCCTGTGCGATCGTAGGAATGGGTCCACACCAATTTTGCCCTTTTCTTGGTACTTACTGATTTCTCACAATTGATGCTTATTCTAAATTTCTGTTTGTCATTCGCTGTGTGTCCCCTTCCACTACGGCAACCATAAATGCATTGTCAACGATTTTCGCCCTTGATAGTCTACCCTCTACTCTTGTCACGTACAATGGTCCTCAGTTTTACTCACAGGCTTTTGCAGATTTCTGATCCAGTCATGGTGTTCATCATGTCACAGCACTGCCCTTCCATCCACAGACGAATGGGGAGGTTGGCATCTTGTTCGCACATTCAAGTGTCAGATGAAGTTGTTTCTCACTGAGTTTTCTACTGATGACACCTTACTCCACTTTCTAAGTTCTTATCGCTTTATCCCCACTGGTGATCACAGCCCGGCCAAGCTCTTACATAGTCGCCAGCCATGCACATTGTTACATCTTCTTTGCTCCCACCAGTCTTGGACTGTTTCTCAACCTCCTGACAAGTTCCGAGTAGGTGCTCCTGTCTGGGTATGGGGGTACGGCTCTCGGCCCAAGTGGATCAAAGGAGCCATTAAAAAGTTTTGGAGCCAACAGTTGTGCGACATCTGTACTGACAAAGGAATGGTTTTTTGCCACTTTGACCAGATGCATCCATTGGCAGCGGAACTGCCATTGTCGATGCTGACTCCACCTAGGACTGTTTCTACTGCTTCATAAGCCAACGGACACCATCTCTGGGTTCCACCTTTACTGCTCACAACTCCAAGCACCCAACCTACTCCTGCAGAAGATGTGCCACCTTCACATGAGCTGATTGTGCAGGGAAATGTGTCAGCATCACAGTCGCATGCACCAGAGGCATCACATCTGTCACCAAATACTGAGTCCTAGGCATGTATGCCTCTAGCAGAGAGCATGCCGACTTCTCCATTACCTGCAGTCAATATTTAGATAAGTCACCCACCACGGGTCAGTGTTCCGAGCCAAGGGCCCTGTCCGGAGCACTTTTTCCCATATGTTCTAGTAGCATCATGTGACTTGTCTACAAAACATCAAGAGCCAATGGATGTTTACACACTGTACAACATCTTTGCAATGTGAACTCAATTTCCCAAAGGGGGAAAAGTGTTGTGACAGTGTGCCATAAATTCAAATATGCCTCCGCGCATAATGCGCGCAAAGTAATGTAGGGGTGCTGCGATTCAGCGGAGCATGACAGTCTGAAGTGAACTATGATACTATACACTCAATGTAAAGAGCTTTTTTCCATTTGGTTATAAAGTTATAACATGTTTATTGTTTAATTTGCATCTTCTCCTGACCATAACTCTCACTTTTGTTATTCCAATTCAGGAGTACTGATACGTTTTACTATATTTAAATTTCATAATTAAAAGTTTAACACAGCAAGGAACAATATAAAATGGAAAAAGAAGGAAGCAACAAAATCAAAGCCATGGCACAAAATTTACAAATATAATTGCATATGCAGTATGCTACACTAACTTAACCAATACCGCTACTCAAACTTGTTTCTGTTTCGCTTATACTGTGACAGGAAAACTTTTGACCACTCAGGTGAGATATTTTAGAAATTTAAAAGATGCATCTAACTGCTTCTTCTGAAACAGTTGAGCGAAACTGGTGAGACCCATACCCCACCCTCCTCTGGTGAGGAAAGCAAGAAGGAGGAGGAGGAGGAGGAGGAGGAGGACGAGAATTGTTGATAGAAACATAAATGATACAAATGTGAAGTTTAGGGCTCTATGATTTGAGAGCAAGGAAATCCAAAAAACATTACATTGTATAGATAATATCACTTATCTCTGAAAAGATGAAGCTATTTATCTAATGGAAGGTGGGTAGATGGCATTAGAAGACATGCTGAAGGGGCATGGGTGCATATAGTTGAAGACTAGAATTCATGCCAAATTCTAAAGGAGACATTTCTCCAGCACAGGATGTAGAATAGCTGATGATGAAGTATTATCACTACATAACTCCGCCACTGCAGTGGATATTAAAAGTAAAGTAAATTTTATGCTTGTTTAAATACAAACAACAGAAACTGATAAGTTAAACAGTGTATGTACAATTTCAATTTAGAACCTAAAAAATATGGTTTCTTTCTGTTTTTACTCTTTCAACACAGTGGTGACGTAAACAAAACAGACACCCTTAAAATATAGCAGAATTGGGAAAAGTGCATTTATTCTTCTGATACAAGTATTCTGAATTTCAGTGTAATGATGATAGTTTGCAGCTCACCGCAAAGTCTTATGCTGAGATATGACAGGCACATAAGAAACACACACACACACACACACACCTTGGCTTTCAGCCATAACCCTTCTTCAGAAAAGACACCTGCAGGTAAGTCTGTGAGCTGGTCCTGTATTATTGTATGTGTCTTTTCTGATGGAGGCTAATGGCCAAAAGCTAAGTAGTGTGTCTTTTTTTCATGCCTATCACAGCCTGGCATAATTCTTTGTGATAAGTTTCAAACTATCATCATCTTATTCTTAAGTTCCAACTAGGACTTTGCACAGTTAGATACTTTCACAGTGTAGCAACTTGTAGATCCAACTCTAGTTTTTTTCTGTTCAAGACATAAATATTGCTTCTTACTTTAAATCACTGAAGCCATAACTTCAACCACATAAAAATGGCTGATCATACTTATTTTCATCAGACAGAAATTCTGTACTGTCAATAGACATGGAAAGAACTGTATCTAGATTAGTTTGCTAATGAAAGAACTAACAGTTCCAAATGTTGGGTCCATTTGATGGTATTTTAAATATATTCACAGGCAGCCCTGCAATTCTCCCAAAGGTGTGAACTGTCAGCCATTATAGCTGCTTGAAATTTTATAGTGAATTCTCCTACTGATACAAGTAGTAATAGTTTTAATTTATTTTTGATGTAAGTATAATGGAAAAAGATAAAAATTGTATCTGTAGAGATGGTAATGACTCAGAAAAACTCACCTTGTAGTCAACGATTAATGTAGGGTACTGTTTATATACAGGATAGACATCTTTTGTAATTGGAGAAAATGTAGCCAGGTACTTTCTTGGATGTACATCAATGCTTGTAGTTTCCAATAAGTAGTATACTTTAGATATGAAACGTTTCATATCAATTGGATTCTGATTGCGATAGAAAAACTGCAAGAGAAATATCACAGAAGATTCATACTACCACTCAGTTCCTGTACTGACATCTAAGAACTACTCCTTAACTCCGTGAGTCATCAGAGACAAGACTGCAAAATCTCAACTGTAAAATCATGTACAAATACTAAATACCCAAAACATTTTATTTTTAGTTGTATATAATACTCAAATTATTTTCTTAACCATCATAATACCACAAATCATTCAATGTGTTAGTGAACAAGTTTTATCTACTAAGTATGGTCATTAAATTGGCCAACGGCCATGCTGCAGTGGACACACCGGTTCCGTTAGATCACTGAAGTTAAGCACTGTTGGGCTTGGGCTTGGGTAGCACCATCCGGGTATGCTGAATGCTGTGGCAAACATGGTGAACTCAGCCCTTGTGAGGCCAACTGAGGAGCTACTTGATGGAGAATAGTGGCTCCGGTCACGAAAACTGACATAATGGCCACGTGTGAGGGGCACTGAGCATGTCCCCCTCCATACCGCATCCGTCAACACCCTGAGTGTGAGAATAACACAGCGGCTAGTCAGCACCCAGTGGGCTCTTGAGGCCTGTCGGATGGAATTAGTTATGGTCCTTAAATTTCTCTCCATCTTTCATGCTGTCTCTAGTAAGACCTCTCTTCCTCAATGTTATATCCACTCAAATCTTGGTCATCCTCTTTGCCTTTTGTCTAATGTTTTGTAATACTTCAATAACTGTACATAATATAACAAAACTTAAATATTTGAGAGAGAGAGAGAGAGAGAGAGAGAGAGAGAGAGAGAGAGAGAGAGAGAGAGAGAGGGGGGGGGGGGGAAACATCTCACAAGGAGACAGCACAACTGTGGGGTCACGGATTTGTTTGAAATTTTGTGTGGTGAAAGAAGACCCCTAGCACCTCACGTGGTTAAAATATGAGGATGCACTATTCAGAAAATCTCGAGAAAAATTGATCCGAAGTTTTTTAGGTGAGTATAAAATGTTAGTCCATTGCCGAGTCACCGTCTGGCCTAGATGGTTAGGGCTCGGACTCTTACGCCAGAGGTCTCGGGTTCAATTCCTCCTCCTGTACCTTTTTTCCCTTCTGTTTCATTTTATTTTGTTATTCCACCAATTATTCAAAAAGTTTCTCAAACCTCCATTATTTTTAAAACATTATTTTAGCTCAAGAATGTAAAGTGTTTCAATCACTGAAAAATATTCATGCTCGTTGTTCTATTTCATTTTATGGAGTTTTAAGGTTTAAAGGGGCTTTGTAAGGGTCCCCTTGGGATTATAACAGTCATCTGCACATAGGACTGTGTATGAGCCATGAGAAGTAAATGGCAGTTTGTTTCTCGATTTCGTCATGAACAGACATGCCTGTTTCAAACTTCAACATGTTATTCTGATCCGAGGTTAAACATGTTGATTGAAGAAGTTGCTGGCTCATCTGGAATGGGAAAAGAAATTTCTGAAGAATCCATTGATGGTATTTGATTAAACTTATGAGTGAAGGACGCAGTGCTGTATTATGAAACACTGTTGATGAAAAACAATTTAATTGTATCGACATCTTTGGAAGAAATCTCTGGCAATGCTATGTTATTGGCCGGAGAACTTTATAATAATACATTGGAACTTTGGGTGAAGAAACATTCGTAACTGAAGAGGAATTAATTCATGCTCATAAGGATTGTGAAGGATTTGAGGAGAACGACAAACAGTTCAAAGTGCCTCAAAGTGAATATAAACTGTCACTGAAAAGATTTAAAAGTGAGATGATTCCCATTGCCTACAAAGTCAAAGTCGTGGATATTGCTAAAGTGCACCCCACATGGTTCTTGGAAACATTGCAAAAAACAGGATGCCGCCAATTGAAGAGAAAAGAATATCTTTCACGATGGGAGAAAGATATTAAAAGTGGCGGTACGTGAATGGATGAATTTGAGGTGATAGATTCGTGGACCTACGACTGTTTTGTGGAAGCAAGACAGCAATATCAGCAACTCACGACAAGAAATTTACAGCAATGGGCATTGACTGCGACTACACAATTCATAAATTTCAAATTCAAAGTATGTGATCGATGAGTAACGGCATTTAAACAGAATCACAGAATTTCACAACACAAGATCACTAAACTGATTTTGAAAAAAGAAGCGGTGTCAATGGAGGACATCCAGGCATCTGTGAAGACCTTTCCTCAGCAGACATGCCATTTAATCCCTCAATACCATGAGGAAACAAAATGTTTTTACCAATGTAAAATATATCGATACAAATTTAATTATAGAAAAAGATATTTACATACACATTTGAATATTATTTAATATTAAAAATACTATTGTTTCAGGATGCCAAGATCAATCTGTTTTCAACAGGACTCTTACTGAAAAAGGGAGTAAAACATTTTTAGTGAAAAGTTGGATTTGAATAAAGTGACACATTTGTACACTGCACAATATTCAATAACATTATCCGGAAAACTGCTCCCACATGTCTTCATATGCTTACAAGAAGCGACCAGTCATTTTGGACCTCATATTTACAAATTAATAAATGGCTACGCCAATACTTATACGAATGTTATCGTAACATCACCGAAGTCCGGAAAATTAACAAACGTTTTATACCTGGATTTTCCCGGAAATGTTTAAAATCTTACGTTGGGGAGAATAAATTTTTACTTCTCATTGACTCTTGGGGAGGTCAAACAAATCTGGAGATATATGACGCAATTTTTCAAAGATGACAAAAATATGCCAACTTGGTCTGTAAAAGTCATACCTCCAAAATGCACTTCTTTGATGCAATCTTGTGATGTTTACTTTTACAGGCAAGTTAAAAATTTCATAAAGTGCTTGCAAAATTGCAGTGCATTGTTACATGAGGATTGTGAAATTAATTCCTGGGAAGACTTTAAAAATTAATTCTGTAATTCACTGTTAATTATTGTCACAATATTCCAAGACATGATTCAATATGCCTGGTTTGCCTCAAAATTATCAGAAACTCGAAATATTTTTGTAAATGATAATGGGGCATGTTTTTGTACAGATTTATTGCAAACATCCTATGATTGTAAAAAATCTGCTTTTATGTGTTGCACAAGATGTTGCAAAAATTATTGCTTTGTTTGTTTTTACAATAATAACCAGTGTGGTTCTTGTTTATAATTATTATATGTATAAAAATTGAATGTTTCCCAACTGACTTTGTTATTTTTATTATAATCGACATGATTGACCAGAGAGTGTCTGCAACTGCACTGTGTTATTTTAAATATGTTTATTTCCGACAACAGTTGCAATATAATTGTTCAATTACATGTTTTGATCACTTCAATCATCTACAGATCTAAAAAACAAAAGTAAAATAAAAATGTACAATTTGATAAACTTACTAAGGGTTAATTGAACAATAGTTAATTTATACATAAATGGAGAGATTTTTCTTGACCTTATAGTTACATCTGCAGCTTGTCTGGCTGAGTACTAATTGGTACTGAGTTTTACAGTTTGATGTAGGCACTTACAATTTGGTTACAGGTGCTGATTAAAAACCCAATGTTTCTCCTCATATGCATTACAATGAAAATTGGAAACCCACCACCATGAATTGTGTTGTTGGACAAAAAGAAAAAAATTTATATTCAATAATGTGACTCATTTGTTAAAGATAATGTAGGTTTGGGAAACTTTTTGAATAATTGGTGGAATAACAAAGAAAATGAAAAAGAAGAAAGAAAGAAATTTATGTTCTAACAAAATGTCAGTTTGGTTAACAAAAAAGCTTTTCAACAGAAAATGGTATATATACATTCACTGATGAAATATTAAATGCTTTGAATAACCGGACATCACCAGTTGGGATTTTTTGTGATTTCTCAAAGGCTTTTGATTGTGTAAATCATGGGATATATATATATATATATATATATATATATATATATATATATATATATATATATATATGGAGCGGACTCTAAATGTGGCTCTCCAGCAAGGATACGACTTCCTTAAATCCTGCCCCGAAATGAGATCCGTCCTTCATGACATCCTTCCTACTCCACCGAGAGTGTCTTTCCGCCGCCCACCTAACCTCCGTAACCTCCTAGTCCACCCCTATGAAATCCCCAAACCACCTTCCCTACCTTCTGGCTCCTACCCTTGTAACCGCCCCCGTTGTAAAACCTGCCCTATGCACCCTTCCACCACCACTTACTCCAGTCCCGTAACCCGGAAGGTGTACACGATCAAAGGCAGAACCACTTGCGATAGTACCCACGTGATCTACCAACTGACATGCCTGCACTGTGAAGCGTTCTATGTGGGAATGACCAGCAACAAACTGTCCATTCGCATGAATGGACACAGGCAGACAGTGTTTGTTGGTAACGAGGATCACCCTGTGGCTAAACACGCATTGGTGCACGGCCAGCACATCTTGGCACAGTGCTACACCGTCCGGGTTATCTGGATACTTCCCACTGACACCAATCCTTCAGAACTCCGGAGATGGGAACTAGCCCTTCAGCATATTCTCTCTTCCCGTTGCCCACCTGGTCTCAACCTCCGCTAAATTTGAATTCCCACCCACCTTCTTAACATCTTTGCATCAGTTCTCTGGACAGAGCCTCTGCCTCAAGTGGTATCTCTGTCTAACTTCTTAACTTCTATAACGTAACTTCTTTGCTTTCTACAGTATGTCTGCCTAGGTGTACTTGTGTCTGTGTGAATGTGTGGGCATGTGTGCATTTGTTTACCCTCCTTTTTTTCCCCCAAGGTAAGTCTTTCCTCTCCCGGGATTGGAATGGCTCCTTACCCCCTTCCTTAAAACCCTCATCATTTCCTTTTCCCTCTCCTTCCCTACTGCCTGAAGACGCAACTGGGTTGCGAAAGCTTGCGATTGTGTGTGTGTGTGTATTCATTTATTTATTTGTGATGCTGTCACACCTGTGCTCCTTCGCCTGGTGAGTAATCTTCGTCTATTTTTTATATTTTATATATATATATATATATATATACTTTAGGTAAGTCAAAAATCTATATTTTATACCATTTTCCCACCTGGAAGGTCTCCTTCTATATATATATATATATATATATATATATATATATATATATATATATATATATATTCCAGGTGGGAAAATGGTATAAAATATAGATTTTTGACTTACCTAAAGTACAGGCTTGTCGATAGGAACACCAAACACACACAAAAACACACAACCATTCGAGCTTTCGCCACCAGTGGTGGCTTCTTCGGGAAAAAGAGGGAGGAAGGAGAGGAGAAAGGGAAGGATACGGGTTTTAAGGAAGTGGAAAAGGAGCCATTCCAATCCCAGGAGTGGAAGGACTTACCTTAGGGGACAAAAAGGAAGGTAAACAAATACACACACACACACACACACACACACACATATATATATATATATATATATATATATATCACAGACATTGCCGAGGTGGGGTGGCTTGCGTGCCTCAACAATACAGATGGCCTTACCGTAGGTGCAACCACAGCGGAGGGGTATCTGTGGAGAGGCCAGACAAACGTGTGGTTCCTGAAGAGGGGCAGCAGCCTTTTCAGTTGTTACAGGGGCAACAGTCTGGATGATTGACTGAGCTGGCCTTGTAACATCAGCTAATGTGGCTTTGCCACACAGCTACTGCGAACGGCTGAAAGCAAGGGGAAACTACAGCCGTTACCTTTCCCGAGGACATGCAGCTCTACTGTATGAACATATGATGATGGCATCCTCTAGGGTAAAATATTCCGGAGGTAAAATAGTCCCCCATTCGGATCTCTGGGCGGGGACTACTCAGGAGGATGTGATCATCAGGAAAGACAATACTGGCATTCTATGGGTCGGAGCGTGGAATGTTAGATCCCTTAATCGAGTAGGAAAATTAGAAAATTTAAAAAGGGAAATGGATAGGTTGAAGTTAGATATAGCGAGGATTAGTGAAGTTCGGTGGCAGGATGAACAGGATTTCTGGTCAGGTGAGTACAGGATTATAAATACAAAATCAGTTTGGGGTATCACAGGAGTAGGATTGATAATGAATAAGAAAATAGGAATGCGGGTAAACTACTATGACCAGCACAGCGATCGCATTATCATTGTCAAGATAGATACGAAGCCAACACCGACAACAGTAGTACAGGTTTATATGCCAACTACCTCTGCCAATGATGAGGAGATTGAAGAAATATATGAGGAGCTAAAGGAAATTATTCAGACAATTAAGGGAGAGGAAAACTTAATTGTTATGGGAGACTGGAATTCGGTAGCAGGACAAGGAAGGGAAGGGAAGATAGTGGTTGAATATGGTCTGGGCAAAAGGAATGAAAGAGGAAGCCGCCTGGTAGAATTTTGCACGGAACATAATTTAGTTATAACAAACACCTGGTTTAAGAATCACAAAAGAAGGTTGTATACGTGGAAGAGACCAGGAGACACCGGAAGATACCAGATAGATTTTATAATGGTAAGACATAGATTTCGGAACCAGGTTTTGAAGTGTAGGACATACCCAGGGGCAGATATAGACTCTGATCATAACTTGTTGGTTCTGAACTGTAGGCTGAAACTGAAGAAACTACAAAAAGGTAGGAAAATAAGGAGATGGGATCTAGATAAATTGAAGGAACCTGAAGTTCTTAAGAATTTCAGAGGGAGCTTCAGGCAACAACTGACAGAAACAGGGGAAAATAAAACAGTTGAGGAAGAATGGGTAAAATTGAGAGATGAAATAGTAGAGGACGAAATAGGTAGGAAGGCAAGACCTACAAAGAATCCTTGGATATCACAGGAGATACTAAATTTAATCGATGAAAGGAGAAAATATAAAAATGCAGTAAATGAAACAGGCAAAATGGAGTACAGACGACTAAGAAATGAGATTGACAGGAAGTGCAAAATGGCTAAGCAGGAATGGCTAGAAGGCAAATGCAAGGATGTAGAAGAATGTATAAATAGGAGAAAAATAGATACAGCCTACCGAAAAATAAAAGAAACATATGGCGATAAGAAAAACAGCTCTATGAATATCAAGGACACTGATGGAAAACCAGTTCTCAGCAAAGAAGGGAAAGCTGAAAGGTGGAAAGAGTATATAGAGGAGCTCTACAAAGGAAATGAACTTCGAGACACTATTGTAGGAAGGGAAGAGGATGTAGATGATGATGAAATAGGAGATACTATACTGAGAGATGAATTTGACAGAGCACTGAAAGATCTAAGTCGAAACAAGGCCCCTGGAGTAGATGATATCCCGTCAGAGCTACTGAAGTCTCTGGGAGAACCAGCCATGACAAAATTGTTTCACATTGTGTGTAAGATGTATGAGACAGGTGAAGTACCCTCAGACTTTAAGAAAAATGTTATAATCCCCATTCCAAAGAAAGCGGGTGCAGACAGGTGTGAAAACTACAGAACCATCAGTTTAATAAGTCATGGTTGCAAAATATTAACGCGAATTATATACAGAAGGATGGAAAAGCTGATAGAAGCCGACCTCGAGGAAGATCAGTTTGGGTTCAGGAGAAATGTAGGAACACGGGAAGCAATACTCACTTTACGGCTTATCCTAGAAGATAGATTAAGAAAAGGCAAACCATCATTTCTAGCTTTTGTAGATTTGGAGAAGGCTTTTGACAATGTTGATTGGAATAAACTCTTTAAAGTTCTGAAGCAAGCAGGAGTAAAATATAGGGAGCGTAAGGTTATTTACGACTTGTACAAAAATCAGACAGCGGTTGTCAGAGTTGAAGGGCATGAAAGGGATGCAGTGGTTGGAAAGGGAGTAAGACAGGGTTGTAGCCTTTCCCCAATGTTGTTCAATTTGTACATTGAGCAAGCTATAAAGGAAAGCAAGGAGAAATTTGGAGAAGGAATTAAAGTTCAGGGTGAAGAATTAAAAACATTGCGTTTTGCCGACGACATAGTAATTCTGTCAGATACAGCAAAGGACCTGGAAGAGCAATTGAACGGAATGAACAGTGTGCTGAAAGGTGCATATAAGATGAACATTAACAAGAGTAAAACTAGGGTAATGGAGTGCAGTGTAAGAAAATCAGGTGATGCTGAAGGAATTAGGTTAGGTAACGAAACAATAAAAGAGGTAGATGAGTTTTGTTACTTGGGCAGTAAAATAACAAATGATGGTCGCAGTACAGAAGATATAAAATGCAGAATGGCTATGGGTAGAAAGGCGTTTTTGAAAAAGAGAAATTTGTTAACATCGAATATTGATTTAAGCCTAGGGAAGTCTTTTCTGAAGGCATTTGTATGGAGTATTGCCTTGTATGGGAGTGAAACATGGACGATAAGCAGTGTGGACAGAAAGAGGATAGAGGCTTTAGAAATGTGGTGCTACAGAAGAATGCTGAAGATTAGGTGGGTGGATCGCGTAACTAATGAGGAGGTACTGAACCGAATTGGGGAGAAAAGGAATTTCTGGCATACCTTGACTAAAAGAAGGGATAGATTGGTAGGACACATTCTTAGACATCAAGGAATTGTGAATTTAGCGTTGGAGGGAAGTGTGTGGGGTAAAAATCGCAGAGGGAGACCAAGAGATGCGTATAGTAAGCAGATTCAAGTGGATGTGGGTTGTCGTTCTTATGAGGAGATGAAAAGGCTTGCTCAGGATAGAGTAGGGTGGAGAGCTGCATCAAACCAGTCTCTGGACTGAAGACCACAACAACAACATAAAATAGATGAAGTCCACTTACCAGACGAAGGAGCACAGGCAGTGATAGCAACAAATAAACACACAGACACACACAAACGCAAGCTTTTGCAGCCTAGCTGCTTCGTCAGGCAGAAGGGAAGGAGAGGGAAAAGGAAATGATGAGGGTTTTAAGGGATTGGGTAAGGAGTCATTCCAATCCCGGGACAGGAAAGACTTACCTTGGGTGAAAAAAAGGAGGGTAAACAAATACACACACACACACACACACACACACACACACACACACACACATTTACACAGACACAAGTACACCTAGGCAGACATACTGTAGAAAGCAAAGAAGTTAAGAAGTTAGACAGAGATACCACTTGAGGCAGAGGCTCTGTCCACAGAACGGAGGCAAAGATGTTAAGATCGTGGGTGGGAATTCGAATTTAGCGGAGGTTGAGACCAGGTGGGCAACGGGACGAGAGAATATGCTGAAGGGCTACTTCCCATCTCCGGAGTTCTGAAGGATTGGTGTCGGTGGGAAGTATCCAGATAACCCGGACGGTGTAACATTGTGCCAAGATGTGCTGGCCGTGCCCCAAGGCATGATTAGCCACAGGGTGATCCTCATTACCAACAAATGCTGTCTGCCTGAGACCGTTCACGCGAATGGACAGTTTGTTGCTGGTCATTCCCACATAGAACGCTTCACAGTGCAGGCATGTCAGTTGGTAAATCACGTGGGTGCTGTTGCAAGTGGCTCTGCCCTTGATCGTGTACACCTTCCCGGTTACTGGAGTAAGTGGTGGTGGAAGGGTGCATAGGGCAGGTTTTACATCGGGGGCGGTTGCATGGGTAGTAGACAGAGGGTAGGGAAGGTGGTTTGGGGATTTCATAAGGATGGTGGAGTGGGAGTGGAGTGGGATGGATGTCACGAAGGATGGATCTCATTTCGGGGCAGGATTTAAGGAAGTCGTATCCCTGCTGGAGAGCCACATTCAGAGTCCGCTCCAGTCCCGGAAAGTATCCGGTGACAAAAGGGGCACTTCTGGGGGTCTTCGGTGGAAGGTTCTAGATTTGGGGGGATGAGGAGGTGGCCCTGGTAATTTGCTTCTGAACCAGATCAGGAGAATAGCTGCGGGATGTGAAAGCTTTTATTAGGTTATTGATGTACTGGTTCAGGGATTCGGGACTGGAGCAGATTCTTTTGCCATGAAGATGTGGGAAAGGTGTAGGAAAGGGAACATTGGATTGGAATGGATGGCAGCTGTCATAATGGAGGTATTGTTGTTTGTTGGTTGCTTTGATGTGGATGGATTTGTGAAGTTGGCCGTTGGACAGATGGAGGTCGACATCAAGTAAAGTGGAATGGGATTTGGAATAGGACCAGGTGAATTTGAAGGGACCAAAGGAGTTGAGGTTGGAGAGGAAATTCTGGAGTTCTTCTTCATTGTTGGTCCAGATCATGAAGATGTCATCAATGAATCTGTACCAAACTTTGGGTTGACAGGCTTGGGTATCCAGGAAGGCTTCCTCCAAAGTCCCATAAATAAGTTTGTGTACGAGGGGGCCATCCTGGTTCCCATGGCTGTTCCCTTTAGTTGTTGGTATGCCCAGCCCTCAAAGGTGAAGAAGTTGTGGGTTAGGATGAAGCTGGCTAGAGTATGAAGGAAAGAGGTTTTAGGTAGGGAAGTAGGTGGTCGGCGTGAAAGAAAATACTCCATTGCAGCGAGGCCCTGGGTATGTGGGATATTTGTGTATAAGGAAGTGCACTTCGAATGCAGCAGCCGGAGGTGACAGTTGTATGACTGTGATGTGTACCTGTGTGATTGCCTGAATGTTCAATTTTATGAAGAGGGCCAAGGCCAATAGCTGAAAGTGTTGTATGTGTGTGTCTTTTGTATGTGCCTGTTGCAGCTTGTCGCCACGTCTTTGTGGTGAGTTGTAAACTGTCCTTATTACTATATTATTAATTACAACCTGTACTTTCCATTATTAAATACTGATATTTATTATTTATTTCTAAGTTAAGAGAGTTCCATCTTTTAAAAATCCACCAGTTCATCAATTAAGGCATTTCTCTGTCACCTCAGTTTCTTCTGCTTTACCCATTCTTGGTGGTTCACCATTGTCCACTAGAGTTTTAAGTGGTCGCTGGGCTAAACAGAGGCTACCTGATTGTTCAGCTCCCCTCCTAAATTGAAGCTGCATGCTTTGCCTACTTGCATAACCATTACCATGCCTCCCATACAATTCCAGCAATTTGAATAATTAAGTGACATACAGAGTATGCATACATCATGTCAATATATGTAGAACATTACTGTTCTTTATACTGAAAATATAAAGTTTCAGGCAGTACAGGTGAAATTATCTATGATTGTTCTACATGTCTTAATCAAGAAATTTATAAATGGTTTACTATAGTATCAAACACTACTGAATAAGGACACATATCTTTTAATTTAAACTGATCAAAACTAATAATATGGCCACTCAATCATCAATAAACAACACTGAAAGAAGCAAGGTTAGGGTTTAACATCCTATTAACAGTGTGGTTCTTACAGATGGAGCACAATTTCAATGAGAAAGGAAATAGAAAATCAGACATGCCATTTGAAAGAAACCTTGCTGGCATATACCTGGCGAAACGTAGGGTAATCATGGAAAATCTAAATCTGTATGGCAGCAGGCGAATTTGAACCTCCTCCAAAATGCAACAACTGTGACACCTCACACGGTAAAAACAAAACTCAGAGCAAGCACAAAAGGGTAGATGCATTACAAAATCCAAGTGATGTTGTGTGTTTGAAACATTATCTCTTTAGTAAAAAGTGGTGTGACTCATGTATAATCTTGCTCACTGCAACTGCATCTTCAGCTACCCATCATGTGGTTTGCAGGATTTCTTATGAGAGGAGGGAAAACTTGGGAAAACTTTATGATAAACATAAGGACTGAATGACAAACACCCCCCCCCCCTTCCAAATCCTATTCGAATATCATCCACTCAACTACATTTACTTTCATCAGTGTGCAGATATGGTACAAAAAGTAGGAATATTGTTTTCAGTGCCTGTTGATAGTAATGGGAGTTGCCTCTTCTGAGTGTTCATATAGGTTAGGCTTTTTGTAATTTTAAAAATTGTCTCAACTGTTATTTTCTATTCTACATAATTATACATTTCTTAAGCATTGGGTCCTTTGCCTTATCCTTAGTGAATTGATTTTCATTCTTGGGAAGATAATCACTACATTTTATTTCCATCTTTTATTACATAGGAACCTCATTTATGTGGATTAGGACTGTTATTTTCTATTCTACATAATTATACATTTCTTAAGCATTGGGTCCTTTGCCTTATCCTTAGTGAATTGATTTTCATTCTTGGGAAGATAATCACTACATTTTATTTCCATCTTTTATTACATAGGAACCTCATTTATGTGGATTAGGTTAAACTGAAAGTAATCCAGATAACTGAAAATGTATGTAATATCGAAATATAATAGTAAATGTTTATTTAGGTATCAAAATATACTAGTAAATGCTACCCTTGTGAACCACAGACATTGCCGAGGTGGGGTGGCATGCGTGCCTCAATGATACAAATAGACATACCTTAGATGCAACCACAGGGGTGAGGTATATGTGGATAGGCCAGACAAACATGTGGTTCCTGAAGAGGCACAGCAGCCTTTTTCAGTAGTTACAGGGGCAACAGTCTGGATAATTGACGTGGTCTTGTAATATCAGCTAATGTGTCTTCGCCACACAGTTACTGCGAACGGCTGAAAGCAAGGGGAAACTACAGCCGTTACTTTTCCCAAGGACATGCAACTCCACTGTATGAATATATGATGACGGCATCCTTTTGGGTAAAATATTCTGGAGGTAAAATAGTCCCCCATTTAAATCTCCAAGTGGGAACTACTCAGGAGGATGTGGTCATTAGGAAAAACAATACTGGCATTCTACAGAACGGAGCATGGAATGTTAGATCCCTTAATCGGGTAGGGAAGTTAGAAAATTTAAAAAGAGAAATTGATAGGTGGAAAAAGGAACAGGATTTCTGGTCAGGTGAGTACAGGATTATAAATACATAATCAGTTGGCAGTATTACAGGAGTAGGTCTTATAATGAATGAGAAAATATGAATGCACGTAAACTACTATGAGCAATGCAGTGATCACATTATCATAGTCAAGATAGATCTGACAAACCTATCACCATCCTCATGACCTAGGCCATGAATTACCTTTCCCTTCCTTTCCCATTCCTTTTTTCTCCCTTCTCTCCGCCTGAAGAAGAAACACAGTTCAGAAAGCTTGTTATTTTCCTCCTGTTTTTCTGAGTGTAACTACGGTAGTACTGCTAAAAAGGTAAGTACTGGTTAGCCAATCTATCTCTTTTGAATAATAATTTATCATCTCTGTGGAGAATTTCCATATTAATCAAACAAATAATGTGGCATTCAGTGTTTTCTTTCTGTCTTCATTGTACTGCAGATCTTCAGTCATCATTTTATAGCAGAAGTTACCAATTTAATTCATTTCTTTTCTAGCCTGTCACAGTTCATGTCTCTACATCATTTTCTGCAGATATATTTTTCAACAGGGTTTTTTCCCCTCTCTACTTATTAGTGCTACCAAATTTGTGTCTACAGAAACAACCATTCCCTTATGTTTTGAAGACATTCCTCTCATGTACACTCAACATATGGGAACATAAGAAGAATACAAATACATTTCTAGACTGTTTAAGGAACAGAGTCACACTGACCGTAGTAATGATAGTTGGAAACACGAAACTGGTAACCTTGATGCTGCCTCAGATACCAACATAAAACTGTACATATACCATATCAATGATATACTCAGATATTATTGTTACAAAAAAAGGAAACAAAACAAGATAAATAAATAAAAAATCTGCATAAAGTAGAAATCAGATTAATAAATATGGTTTATGTGTACCTTCCTATTCCCACAAAGGACCAGGAAATGAACTCTACTTCTTAAATGTCATGGTTTTGCCTTTTTAATGACAGCAACTACAGTTTTAATACGTTATTCTGATCAAGCATGACACTGTGGAATAATATTTGTCAATATTTTAGATAGTGTATGATAACCTACCTCAAAATCATCCTGTCTTTTGCAGGTTTTAATAGCAGCCTTGAAAATTATGTTGTATGCCACAACTGCTATCAACAGAAAGGATGGCTCATTAGATAAAATGTGATCCCATAACTGCAGCCATTCTGAAGTTGAAAGGACCTTAAGCAGAAAGAAATAGAGTGCAACATACAAAATATTAATAATAATAGTAAATTTGAACAACATTAGAGCTGTGTGCAGGTAGGAAGGCGGCTGAGCGAAAGGTTCTGCGCAGACAGAGAGGGAGAACAGAGCGCGACGCCGCCAGATCGCCGCTTCTCTACTCTCCCGGCTGTCAGTTGACCGCTGTCAGCTGACTGGGCCGCTGCGGCCGCGCGCTCCTGGCAACAGCACAAATATCCATGCCCGAGGGGGGATTCGAACCCCCGACCGTAGTGGCCGTGCAGACCGTGACTGTAGCGCCTCAGTCCCCTCGGCCATCGCGGCCGGCGCACCCAGTCAAGAACCTTCTGCACACTTCAGCTACACATTCTGATATCTTGATTTAGATATAGTCTATATGCCTTCAAAATAAATGCATTTTTCATGCCATTCGTTTCCTTTGGGCGAAACAACCTTAATCGTAAGAAATGCTCTTTTTTCACTTGCGATAGAGAGCAATTGGAAATTTTTACAATGATTCATTTATACTAGTATGAACATGTAGTTGTTGGATAGATTAACGTGCATAGACAGCAAAAATAAAGTCGTATCTACATAAAAGAAGCCTGTATACTGGTTTTGTACTGAGTGCAGTTGTCTGTGCCACTTCGCTACGATCACAGACGGCTACAAGAGGAGGGCATAACTGAATAATTTTGATTCCAAAAGTGAAAATATAGTGTTCAAGCAAACATAACAGCAATGAGAATAAAATTCAGTGACAACATTACAAAAATTACTAGTGACATTTTATCGAAGTATAAGTGGACTATCCAAGCCAGGCTTTCAAGAAAATATGAGGAATTAAGCAACAAAACTACCACTGATCAATGTATAACAATACTGAAATATGTCTGAGTGAAAATATAAAGTGTACTCACGCTGTAGTAGTCAAGAATGACATTTCCACTCATATTTAGTAATTGGTAAGCATAGCCGAGTTTTCTAATAACAATATAAAATATGACCGATTTTGTGAAACATGACATATGTGACACACACACACACACACACACACACACACACACACACACACACACAAACTCAAAGCAAGCGCCTGCGCGGTATAGTTAATGGCGATTACTGTTTGCCGCTAGAAAAAAAAAAATCGTACTCAAATATTTGAAAGACAGATTAATAGTTACTAACAATATGTAAGGCCACAGCTACACAAACAAGGTAATTCTGCATTCAGCACTTATCAATTCTCAGGCCAATAAATTGACGATCTCATCTTCGCTGCCCAGTCCAACTTCTCTTTCATTTGTGAACCAACTTGTGTGCAGTCGGATATTGGGCCCTCGAATACATTTCAAATACTGTTCCACGCAAAACGTTCCTTTCAAAAATCATCAATATAGCGCACTTCTTTCTTACGACTGCGTCGCTTCCCTGCAGAAATCTCTAGTGACCACTAGACCAAAACCGAAAGAGCAAATGTTATAGCACTTAATATAGCCTATTTCGAAGTTAACTCATATTTTTGCATATTTCAGCTGAAAAATCCAAAAGGAATCTATTTCTTCTATTTTCAAAAGACTTGCTTCGAAAAATCAAAGGTAGGAAAACTAAGGTCGATATCTGAAAAAAAAGGTACTGTCATTTGTCTGTGCGTAAAAATTTTGTCGACTTAAATTACACGGACGCACTGCAAAGAATCCGTATTGGAAGTCTTCCATATGGATTTCTGTGATGAAACTACCGAACATTCCAAAACTGATTGTTGGCAATTTAGAGCCACATGCGCCATCCAGGGCTTATTTGATCTGTTCAAAGCAAAGCTCAAAGACTAAAGAGTAAATAATCACACATTTTTTCAGTGCTAGGTTGAAGGTGCTATATTAAAATGGCGTAGAAGAAAACAAAATGATTCTGGCTTTGACAGGTGTAACACAATTACTCGATGATCCCTCAGTTCAGTGGGACTTCGCTTTCATTACAGCCAGCTACAGATTTATGGCGACAATTATTCCCGAAGTATTCGGCTGATGTTAACCTGTCTATGACAATACAGCTTTTCTAGTGGAAGTATAAAAGAAAATTACTGAAGCGTAGGTAACCTGGGAGAAAAAGAACGGGAAAAATTTCAGCAGGTTCCCCAGAACAACACCGGCCTGAAGCGCCTTTGCGAAAAATCCAGGTCTACTGAATGCTGCAGTCTCGTCCAAAATGCATACCGAAAGTGAAGTGCACCCCTGTTACATACATTGATATACAACGTTCATTCACGGCGTATAAATTAATTATACGAGCACCGTGGCTTTTCTCCGGTAAACGTTTAAAAGTTTTCAGTAATTCACTGTGAAACCAATTAGGTTATGAATGTTTGAAACCACTGGTTTATTCGGTGTTTGTTAAATTGTATAGACCTGTTACATGTATTTCAGCACTGGCTTCTGAATTGCATTGTATTTTTATTTTCGAAAAGTATAAAGGTTTGGTGTCACTTTGGTCATTAATATGCGTTTTTCTTCTTATTATATGTGAGTAAAAATTTGCTCATAAGTCAACACTATGTATTTTACTTTATGTTTACTTCGTCTGATGAATTCTTTTCCGGCCTACTGTAGATTTTATTTGGAGGTAATGAAGTGCCTATTTTAGACGTCTAAAATGGCCTTTTTCCGACCTATTAATCCTCGGCCTAGTGGTCACTGCTTCCCTGGCGATTTAAAAGACGCTGGCCCACTGCCTGTGACGGCCGCGTTCGCCTCCCTGGATGTCCGCAGTCGCACGCACACCGCGCGCCTCAGCCGCCCTCCCCTGGCTGTGGCAACGTTGGGGCAGCACCACGTGGCGGCCAGTCGTCTGCTCCCGCCTCCCTTATGAAGCAGTTAAACACTCGGAACACAACAGATCTTGCTTTCTTATGTAACACTTGCCGCTTTTTTGATCCGTCAGTCATAACGAACACTTCACAAAGGAAATAACCTTCAGTATATGAGCACTGGAAGAAAAATCACGACTATACGCTCAAAGCACACTCAGCACGGCGCGAAACGGCGAAATGACGCTATTGGCTGGGACGTCACGTGGTATACTGGCTCTTGCTACTGCGCATCGCCCCACCACCCGCCTTCGTAGCTGCACACAGCTCTAATAAATTTAGAGACAACATACCTCAGAAAATGCTACCTCTAACAGAGGCCATGCATAAGTCTGCGATGTAATGTTATGTTTGTAAAACCAAGTCATTAATTCATTGTCTTGTTCACCCAGTACATTTTCTATCATAGTCAACACATTAACTGGTGGAAATGGAAAGTATTCAAACCAGCGCTGACACCAATTAACTGGAAAAAAATTATTTTAATGAATGAAAACGTTAATATCACATGCTACAGAAGTCAGGTATTGTCTGAAATAGCTTAGAACTTTATTTTTAAGTAGTGGCAAGTCAATAAATTATTAATGAATATCAGTAACCTTATTAATGGATATATTACTAGTATTACAGAGATATTATAACAAAATTTTTCACAATGACAGTGCAACACAGTACTATAATGAGCATATTAACCTCAGGGACTGAACATTGGAAAACAGCAAAAAGGTTGGTATGCATGTCTGAGATTATGAAGTTATAGAAATATACTGATACAAATAAGTCTTTTATCCCAGGTGGAATGAAGACAGATAAAAAATACATAACTTACCAACTGTTGACATTGAGCTCTATAAATAAATATAATCTCTTGAGAGAAGATGAGTAACAAATTTTTGTGGAGAGAGCAAGTGAAACATTCAAAGACATTTGCAATCTGTTAATATGTAAGAATACATGCACTACACGTCATTTAACACAACATGGTCATTTAATATTGAGTATAAAACTTAAATGAATAATAATAAAAAGAAGAATCGGTCACATCAATTTCAAAGGAACCACCATGGCATTTTTCCTAAGCAAATGCAAGAAACCATGACAAACATAACCCTGGAAGGATACTAGGGGATTTGCACCACTATCCTCCTGAATGTGGCCGGAGTGTCTTAACCACTGTGCCATCTTGATTGGTTACATGTAATTTCCTTAGACTCCTATCATATAAGTGTGAAACAGTAAGTGTATCATTGTTACTTACTATCCGTAAGGACATCCACACCTCATGTGTGACACTACCTATTGGGAGATAAATTTATGTACTTCAAATTATAGAAACAGACTAGCCTAGCTGTTCACATCACAACAAAGATAGGCTTTGTAGCTCATTATTTCGTAAACAGATGAAACACTGTTCATCTTGAGCATGCTAGTGTGCAAGGTGTCACAAAAACCAGCTAATTCAGGCATTTCACATGGTTATTTACTTATAAAGTGCTGATCATTACAATTGCAATACTAGTACCATCATCAAATAATGAAATTTCATTTTTATGCACATACAATACAGTATGAACAGGGGAAGATTATATAATTATATGTGATTTATTGTTATGCAGTGTAAAAAATTCATTACACAGATATAATAAACAGTCACTGGTCTTAACATGTCGGAAATGTAATGATTACTGACACCCCACACTATCAAGCCGGGTCTATATGTTCTTAAGATTATTTTCTAAAACTCCCACTTTAATTTTTTTAACAATGGAAAATCCAACTGTAATGGCAGTAATAGAGGATAGGAAAAAAATCACTATAAAGAGGCTCACTGAGATGCTGATGGGCACAAAAAAAAAAAAAAAAAAAAAAAAAAAAAAAAAAAAAAAAAAAAAAAAAAACCACATTCACACAACTTACATTTTCAGATAAGGCCTTCATCAGAAAAACAGAAACATACATTCATAGAAGCACTCAGACAACTATAAACACGCACCCACCATGTCTGGCCACTCCAGTGCCACAAGCATCTAGACTGAGAGAGGTAGGGAGTGGAAGGGATAGGATGCCGGTAAAGGTGGAGATGGAGAGTTCTGCATTGCATGATGGATTCTAAAGCCTCTGATAGATGGGAATTTGAATTGCAGCAATGAATACAGCGAAGGGAAGACGCAGGAAAGGATAAACAGGTGGTGTAGATGAGTGTGAGTATTTGAAATGATAAAAATAATAAGGAAAAATAAATAAATAAATAAATAAAATATAAAAAATAGACGAAGATTACTCACCAGGCGAAGGAGCACAGGTGTGACAGCATCACAAATAAATAAATGAATACACACACACACAATCACAAGCTTTCGCAACCCAGTTGCGTCTTCAGGCAGTAGGGAAGGAGGGGGAAAAGGAAATGATGAGGGTTTTAAGGAAGGGGGTAAGGAGCCATTCCAATCCCGGGAGAGGAAAGACTTACCTTGGGGGAAAATGGAGGGTAAACAAATGCACACATGCCCACACATTCACACAGACACAAGTACACCTAGGCAGACATACTGTAGAAAGCAAAGAAGTTAAGTTATTGAAGTTAAGAAGTTAGACAGAGATACCACTTGAGGCAGAGGCTCTGTCCAGAGAACCGATGCAAAGATGTTAAGAAGGTGGGTGGGAATTCAAATTTAGCGGACATTGAGAGCAGGTGGGCAACGGGAAGAGAGAATATGCTGAAGGGCTAGTTCCCATCTCCGGAGTTCTGAAGGATTGGTGTCAGTGGGAAGTATCCAGATAACCCGGACGGTGTAGCACTGTGCCAAGATGTGCTGGCCGAGCACCAATGTGTGTTTAGCCACAGGGTGATCCTCGTTACCAACAAACACTGTCTGCCTGTGTCCATTCATGCGAATGGACAGTTTGTTGCTGGTCATTCCCACATAGAACGCTTCACAGTGCAGGCATGTCAGTTGGTAGATCACGTGGGTACTATCGCAAGTGGCTCTGCCTTTGATCGTGTACACCTTCCGGGTTACGGGACTGGAGTAAGTGGTGGTGGAAGGGTGCATAGGGCAGGTTTTACAACGGGGGCGGTTACAAGGGTAGGAGCCAGAAGGTAGGGAAGGTGGTTTGGGGATTTCATAGGGGTGGACTAGGAGGTTACGGAGGTTAGGTGGGCGGCGGAAAGACACTCTCGGTGGAGTAGGAAGGATGTCATGAAGGACGGATCTCATTTCGGGGCAGGATTTAAGGAAGTCGTATCCTTGCTGGAGAGCCACATTCAGAGTCCGCTCCAGTCACGGAAAGTATCCGGTGACAAGAGGGGCACTTCTGGGATTCTTCTGTTGAAGGTTCTGAATTTGGGGGGATGAGGTAGTAGCTCTGGCAATTTGTTTCTCTACCAGATTAGGAGGATAGCCGCGGGATGTGAAAGCTGTTAATAGGTTGTTGGAGTTCTGGTTCAGAGCTTCAGGACTGGAGCAGACTCGTTTGCCACGAAGACCTAAGCTGTAAGGAAGGGAACGTTTGATATGGAATGGATGACAGCTGTCATAATGCAGGTACTGTTGTTTGTTGGTAGGTTTGATGTGGACGGATGTGTGGAGTTGGCCGTTGGACAGATGGAGGTCGACATCGAGGAATGTGGCATGGGATTTGGAATAGGACCAGGTGAATTTGATGGGACCAAAGGAGTTGAGGTTGAAGAGGAAATTCTGGAGTTCTTCTTCACTGTGTGTCCAGATCATGAAGATATCATCAATGAATCTGTACCACACTTTGGGTTGACAGGCTTGGGTATCCAGGAAGGCTTCCTCTAAGCGTCCCATGAATAAGTTTGCGTACGAGGGGGCCATCCTGGTTCCCATGGCTGTTCCCTTTAGTTGTTGGTATGTCTGGCCCTCAAAAGTGAAGAAGTTGTGGGTTAGGATGAAATATCCCACATACCCAGGGCCTTGCTGCGATGGAGTATTTCCTTTCACGCCGACCACCCACTTCCCTACCTAAAACCTCTTTCCTTAGTACCCTAGCCAGCTTCATCCAAACCCAAAACATCTTCACTTTTGAGGGCCAGACATACCAACAACTAAAGGGAACAGCCATGGGAACCAGGATGGCCCCCTCGTACGCAAACTTATTCATGGGACGCTTAGAGGAAGCCTTCCTGGATACCCAATCCTGTCAACCCAAAGTGTGGTACAGATTCATTGATGATATCTTCATGATCTGGACACACAGTGAAGAAGAACTCCAGAATTTCCTCTTCAACCTCAACTCCTTTGGTCCCATCAAATGCACCTGGTCCTATTCCAAATCCCATGCCACATTCCTCGATGTCGACCTCCATCTGTCCAACGGCCAACTCCACACATCCGTCCACATCAAACCTACCAACAAACAACAGTACCTGCATTATGACAGCTGTCATCCATTCCATATCAAACGATCCCTTCCTTACAGCTTAGGTCTTCGTGGCAAACGAGTCTGCTCCAGTCCTGAAGCTCTGAACCAGTACTCCAACAACCTATTAACAGCTTTCACATCCCGCGGCTATCCTCCTAATCTGGTAGAGAAACAAATTGCCAGAGCTACTACCTCATCCCCCCAAATTCAGAACCTTCAACAGAAGAATCCCAGAAGTGCCCCTCTTGTCACCGGATACTTTCCGGGACTGGAGCGGACTCTAAATGTGGCTCTCCAGCAAGGATATGACTTCCTAAAATCCTGCCCCGAAATGAGATCCGTCCTTCATGACATCCTTCCTACTCCACCAAGAGTGTCTTTCCGCCGCCCACCTAACCTCCATAACCTCCTAGTCCACCCCTATGAAATCCCCAAACCACCTTCCCTACCTTCTGGCTCCTACCCTTGTAACCGCCCCCGTTGTAAAACCTGCCCTATGCACCCTTCCACCACCGCTTACTCCAGTCCCGTAACCCGGAAGGTGTACATGATCAAAGGCAGAGTCACTTGCGATAGTACCCACGTGATCTACCAACTGACATGCCTGCACTGTGAAGCGTTCTATGTGGGAATGACCAGCAACAAACTGTCCATTCGCATGAATGGACACAGGCAGACAGTGTTTGTTGGTAACGAGGATCACCCTGTGGCTAAACATGCATTGGTGCACGGCCAGCACATCTTGGCACAGTGCTACCACCGTCCGGGTTATCTGGATACTTCCCACTGACACCAATCCTTCAGAACTCCGGAGATGGGAACTAGCCCTTCAGCATATTCTCTCTTCCCGTTGCCCACCTGGTCTCAATCTCCGCTAAATTTGAATTCCCACCCACCTTCTTAACAGCTTTGCATTGGTTCTCTGGACAGAGCCTCTGCCTCAAGTGGTATCTCTGTCTAACTTCTTAACTTCAATAACTTAACTTCTTTGTTTTCTACAGTATGTCTGCCTAGGTGTACTTGTGTCTGTGTGAATGTGTGGGCATGTGTGCATTTGTTTACCCTCCATTTTTTCCCCCAAGGTAAGTCTTTCCTCTCCCGGGATTGGAATGGCTCCTTACCCCCTTCCTTAAAACCCTCATCATTTCCTTTTCCCTCTCCTTCCCTACTGCCTGAAGACGCAACTGGGTTGCGAAAGCTTGCGATTGTGAGTGTGTGTATTCATTTATTTATTTGTGATGCTGTCACACCTGTGCTCCTTCGCCTGGTGAGTAATCTTCGTCTATTTTTTATATTTTATTTTTCCTGCTAGGAATTTTTCATCTTTATACGTAAATAAATAAATAAATAAATAAAAATATGTAAAAAGTAATTAATTAAGGGGATATTTCAAGGGGTAACACACAGTTGCAAGAAACATAAGAATTGGGGAGATAGAGGATAATGAGTGTGGAAGGACAAGGGGGGGGGGGGGGGCAGATGTTAGTCATAGGGTGTAGGGATAGAAAGTTATCTTAAGTTGAGGCCAGGATAGTTGTGGGGTCGTAGAAGGGACAACTCCCACTGTGCAGTTCAGAAGAGCTGGTGTTGGAGGGGAGGATCCAGATGGCTTGGAGTCTGAAGGACACTGAAAAACATATTGTTTGAAAGCACCAAGACCATACACCAATATCGATGAACCTTCTGCCAGGCACTTAAATGTGATTTGCAGAGTATCCCATGTAGATGTAGATAACAATGCTAATGGAATGAAGTGTCAGGAAAATCTGGCGATGCTGAAGGAATTAGATTAGGTATGTTGTTGTTGTGGTCTTCAGTCTGGAGACTGGTTTGATGCAGCTCTCCACAATACCCTATCCTGAGCAAGCCTCTTCAACTCCACATAAGAACGGCAACCTACATCTGTTTGAATCTGCTTACTGTATCCATCTCTTGGTCTTCCTCTATGGTTTTTATCCCACACACTTCCCTCCAATGCTAAATTCACAATTCCTTGGTGTCTAAGAATGTGTCCTACCAATTGATACCAGAAATTCCTTTTCTCGCAATTCTGTTCAGTACCTCCTCATTAGTTAGGCGATCCACCCACCTAATCTTCATCATTCTTCTGTAGCACTACATTTCAAATGCCTCAATCCTCTTCCTGTCCGCACTGTTTATCGTCCACGTTTCACTCCCATACAAGGCAACATTCCACACAAATGCATTCAGAAAGGACTTCCTTAGACTTAAATCAAAATTCGATGTTGACAAATTTCTCTGTTTCAAGAATGCTTTTCTACCCATTGCCATTCTGCATTTTATATCCTCTGTACTCCGCCCATAATTTATTATTTTTTACTGCCCAAGTAACAAAACTCATCGACCTCCTTTATTGTTTTGTTACCTAATCTAATTCCTTTAGCATCACCCGATTTTCATAAGACTGCACTCCATTACCCTAGTTTTGCTCTTGTTAACGTTCATCTTATATGCACTTTTCAGCACACTGTCCATTCCGTTCAACTACTCTTCCAGGTCCTTTGCTGTCTCTGACAGAATTACTACGTCGTCGGCAAAACACAATGTTTTTAATTCTTCACCCTGAACTTTAATTTCTTCTCCAAATTTTTCCTTGCTATCCTTTATAGCTTGCTCAATGTACAAATTTTTATAACATCGGAGAAATGCTACAACCCTCTCTTACTCCCCTCCCAACCACTGTATCCCTTTCTTGTCCATCAACTCTGACAACCGCTGTCTGGCTTTTGTACAAGTTGTAAATAACCTTATGCTCCCTATATTTTACTCCTGCTTGCTTCAGAACTTGAAAGAGTTTATTCCTATCAACATTGTCAAAAGCCTTCTCCAAATCTACAAATGCTAGATATGTAGGTTTGTCTTTCTTTAATCTATCTTCTAGGATGAGCCGTAAAGTGAATATTGCCTCCTGTGTTCCTACATTTCTCCTGAATCCAAACTGCTTCTACCAGCTTTTCCATCCTTCTGTAAATAATTCGTGTTAATATTTTGCAACCATGACTTATTAAACTGATGTTTCTGTAGTTTTCACACCTGTCTACACCTGCTTTCTTTGTAATGGGGATTATAACATTTTTCTTAAAGTCTCAGGGTACTTTGCCTGTCTCATACAACTTCACAAACCAGGTGAAACAGTTTTGACATGGCTGGTTCTCCCAGAGACTTCAGTAGCTCTGAGAGAATGTCATCTACTCCAGGGGCCTTGTTTTCACTTAGGTCTTTCAGTGCTCTGTCAAATTCATCTCTCAGTATAGTATCTCCTATTTCATCCTCATCTACTTCTTCTCCCCTTCCTACAATATTGCCTCTAAGTTCATTTCCTTCTTAGAGCCTCTCTATATACTCTTTCCACCTTTCAGCTTTCCCTTCTTTGCTGAGAACTGGTTTTTCATGTGTGTTCTTGATATTCATATAGCTGTTTTTCTTATCTCCAAATATCTTTTTTATTTTCCTGTCAATTTTCCCCTATTTATACATTCTTCTACATCCTTGCATTTGCCTTCTAGCCACTCCTGCTTAGCCATTTTGCACTTCCTGTCAATCTCGTTTCTTAGTCACCTGTACTCCATTTTGCCTGTTTCATTTAATGGATTTTTATATTTTCTCCTTTCATTGATTAAATTTAGTATGTCCTGTGATATCCAAGGATTTTTTGTTGGTCTTGCCTTCCTACCTATTTTGTCCTCTGCTGCCTTCACTATTTCATCTCTCAATGCTACCCATTCCTCCTCTACTGTTTTATTTTCCCCCCGTTTCAGTCAATTGTTGCCTAAAGGTCCCTCTGAAATTCTCAAGAACTTCAGTTTCCTTTAGTTTATCCAAGTCCCATATTCTTATTTTCCTACCTTTCTGCAGTTTTTTTCAGTTTCAGCCTACAATTCATGATCAATAAGTTATGGTCAGAGTTTATATCTGCCCCTGGGTATGTCTTACAGTTTAAAACCTGGTTCCGTAATCTATCTATCTAACCAGATAGATTAGGTAATGAGACAATAAAAATGGTAAATATGTTTCTGTTTCAAACACTCTAAGAAAAGGGGGGGGGGGGGGAATGCCTAGTCCTTATTCTGCTTACTCACCAAACATATTCATGCTTTTTTGTGCTGGAAGAGATTTGCAGAAAGTGATGGTTGAAGAGAAAGGAGAGAGAGTACCAGTAAAAAATGATAGAGGAGATAGTGGAATGAGAAAGGGAAATTATAGGAAACTATACATAAAACTTTGGGAGTCTGAGTCCTGTAGACTGAAGAACTATGAAAAAGAAAATTTTGTCTCCATTTCCTTTATACACGTGTTAAACTTGCTCAAAATAGAAGAAATTATGATCCTGAAAGAGTAATTAAATGCAACACAGCATTACAAATATAATTACGTACAGAACACTTATTATGTCACATCAGTCAGTGTAAAGTTACTTTTGCATCACACTAGTATTTGAAATTTTTTTAGGAGGAACTTATCAATGAGTAAGAACAGGTGAAAATATTGCAGTAAGCTTGTACGTACCTAACTGCAATTTTAGAGGAAAGAATTTCTGAACAATATATTTGCTGCCAAAGTTAATTAAAAGCACAACTATAATTTTGATTTACTACAAAATATACTACACTCATCACTGGTAAATATCCAAAAATTGACAAAAATATAATTTTTTTCCTGCAGGTATACTATGAAAATTTCTGAATTAAGATACTACTGCCAACATTTGCAGTAATAGCAAATGTAAATATGTAGGCATGTTGGATTCTATAACAGAAGAGTACAATGAATGATTTTCAGATTTTGATGAGAACACTGCTCCTTGCATTTGAACCCCAATTGGTAGATATGTCAAGGCTCCTACACTACTGCAAATGGAGTTGATAGAGTTGGGTAAGATGTATTTTGAAATCCCTTTTTGATGTTACAAAAGATCCTATAGAAATATGGAAGAATGCAATTGACCAACTATGCCTATGAGAGTACATTTGCTGTTTACTTTCATGCCTTGGCACTATTTATTGTTGCGAGTCAACATTTTGTCTGATGAGAGAAACTAAACCTAAGGCACATATACTCATTTAGAGGATTAATTAAGGCTACATGTTATTCATCAAAATATTCAATAACTTTCAAGCAAGAAACAAAATGTATCACTAAAATGAAGTGTTCTTTTAACTATGTATGTAGATATGATATTTAAAAAATATTAAATAAATATTAAAAATAAAATAAAAATATTAAAGTGAGACATGGAATTACTCTCATTAAAGCAAAATGGTTGCATATTAAACATTTTATGTTACTAAATAAATAAATGAGTTAAATTTTAGTAATATTTCTTTATTAGGCATAATGGACTATATTGCTACAGAGGACGTAACAAGTATGTGGTCTCCTTCATCAAAGGCTAATTCAGATATGTGAGGAAAATAAGTTACCATAGGTTGACTGCTGGATAATTTTGGGACCAAAAAGTGCACTGCAAGGATAGCTCCCATCATTGTGCAGTTCAGAAAAGTGATTTTGTGTGTGTGTGTGTGTGTGTGTGTGTGTGTGTGTGTGTGTGTTTGGGGGGGGGGGGGGGCAGAGAGGGGGAGGGGAGGATCCAGATGGCACAGACTGTTAAGCCAGTGTTGAAATCAAGCATATACTCAACTCAATTGTGCCACATGTTGGCCTACCTTGCTTTTGGCCACAGATGGTGGCCATTCATTCTAGATATCTGGCTAATAGTCATACCAATATAAAAAGCTGTGCACTGATTGTAGCACAGTTGGTAAATCACATGATTTCTGTCAAAGGTGGCCAAGCATTTGATGGGGTATGATAAGCCTGTGAATGGACTTGAATAGAAGTGCTGGGTGGGTGAACTGGACAGGTCCTGCAGTGGGATCTTCCACAGGGATATGATGCCTTTGGCATGGCACTGGGGATGGGGGTGGAATATGGGGGGACTAGGATGCTATGGAGGTTGGGGAAGATCTTAGGCAGAATGTCTCTCAATTTTGGCTACCATACAGAAAACCAAAGCCTTGACAAAGGATGTGGTTTATTTGTTCCAGTCCAGGGTAGTGCAGGCAGATGAGGGGGAGACTCTTTTGTAGATTATTGTGGTGTAGGAAGTATTTGGGGTGTGCGGGTGTATGATATGGGAAATCTTTTTGCGGACAAGAAAAACTTCAAACATCAGGCATGACATACTAGCTTATTACTTCTTTATTAAAAAATTCTGAATGGACCACACTTCACATTATCTACTCAATGCATCACTGAATGGGCCTGCAAAATTACATCATTACACAAGTTGAAGTCATAGTAAAGAAGATGTGACAAATGAAACACCTATATTCATGAAAAACATACTTTTGCTTTCGTGTAAATTATCCAGTGTATATAAATTACTTCATAATTCCAACAAACTTTAAACAATGGAAGGACAGATGACAAGATCACATTTTTTTGTTAATATTCTATTTATTCAAGATGACCAGTTTCGACACTATTGTGTCATCATCTGGTCTCACACAAAAACTGCTTGTAACAATCATCCACATAAAATCTGGTAGGTGGAGGAAGGATTGGGGATGGGGGGAGGGGGAATATGATATGGGAAATCTGTTTGTGGACAAGAAAAATTTCAAACTTCGGTGGTTGTGTGAATAAATAGAATATTAAAAAAAAAAAAAAAAAAAAATTGCCATCCTGGCATCTGTCCTTCCATTTATACAATACAATAGCACCCTAAGACAAATAAATTATGTCAAACTTTAAACATAATTTCAAACCATATCTAAACTTATACAAGCTTATATGCATAAGTTTCATGGATATGGTGTCTTCTTTTGGTTACTTCCAAAAGAAGAGACACTGTTGGTTGACATAATGACCATAAATTTGTCAAATTTAAAAGGGCATTGAAATAAATTCAACAGCGAAGCTGAAACTTGTGTTGGATTGGGATTCAAATCCAAATTTACCACTTCAAACCAGTGGTCACCTTAATCAATTAGGCTATCTAGGCATGCTTCCAGTCATGCCCAAATTCTCAACATATTAACACTACGATGGTAATGCCCCCTGCTCATTACTTCCTCTTGCTTGCAGCCTACCAGTATTCCTGCAAGCGATCAAGTACATTTGCCCATCTGCACAGAAATTGTCTGTTGAGGGCATATATACAATTATCGGTATTCTCTCTCATCTTTTGGACATTTCTCGCCATGTAGCTAAAAGGAATTTTTAATCATTGAACATAGGTCACTGGATAATTTGTAGAAGAAATGACTTGGAGTACAGTACACATTTATTTTTTTATTATTATTATTATTATTATTATTATTATTATTATTATTATTATTTTTTTTTTTTTTTTTTTTTTTTTTTTTTTTATAGGAATGCTTAATTTTTTGCTTTAGCTAGACACCAGAGTACACAATTCATCTCTTAAATCTAAACATTAATGGCAAAGCCTACATGAAAATTGCCCAAGTATCTTGCATTGTGACCTAGCAAAGCACAGTTCACCTTAAGCTGATTTTTATTATCTGCAATAAAAATTATTAAGGAGTAAATGTACTCAGAAGTGATTGCATGAATTCCAAAATCATTAAGACGGCGTGTGCAGAAGACATTTGCTTATCTGTTTTTTATAATATACAGACCTGTCTATAGGTGAACACAGTGATATTTGTAGCAGCAAAACGTCACATCTAAATCCATATCTATACTATGCAAGCTAAGTCATGCTGGAATGTTTTTGATTACTTCATGTATCTTTTGATCCCATGTTAAGTGTGTGACACAGATGTCTTTCAAGGATTTTTACACTCAGTATTTAAATTAATGTATGTTTTGCTCATTGTGGTGTCTTAGTTTGTACTAGTTAATGCTTGGAATGTAGCAGCTATGTATGTGTATTTTTGTACATATTCCAGCATCAAATTTCACATATGACAGCCATACACTGGGAAAATGTTGCACAAAATGCAATGTCCTGATACAGGATTATGACAAAAATACAAAATTAAAAATGTGCATATTTGATCTAAAAACAAATCTTCTTCAGTCAGATCAATGATGTTTCATCTTGCCCTGTTATATGTAAACAAAATTTCTGACTGTGTGCAAGTACAAATGAAACATCTGTTGTCAGTTCATAACTAAATCCCAATGGGTCATTACCCATAAACATCCTTCCTTTTCCATACTGAAACCTGATTTGAAGGAAAGCTTTTACTGGTTTATCTGAGTATAATTAACCTATAGTGATACACATAAGCAGAAAATGCTAAAACAGTTTACATAGAAAATTTATGTTAATTGGCGAAGATGTTACCGTGAAAACTTTGATTATACCATGTTACTTATTTACTCTGATACATTTAACCTGAAATAACATTTTAAGTCAGAAGATTCACTTACGTATTATTGTTACCACTGATTCAAAACAAACAACTGGGTCACTCTGAAATACTTTGATGAATGGAAAAACAAACAGTGGTAAAAACTTTGTTTCTCCAAATAATGGGCACCAATGTGCCAAGCAGGATAACAGTCTAGAAGAGGGAAAACAATAATTACAATACATCATAATCATGAATCCACATAAAAGATTTATTTCATATTTAACAACAGAAAATCCAATTGTAATGTCAAGAATGGAGGATAGATAAAGACTCACTGTAAAGAGGCTCGCTGAGCTGCTGACAGGCATAAAAAATAGACAATCACATTCACACAACTTAAATTTTTGGCCATGACCTTCACCAGAAAAAGAAACACATAGATTCACACAATCACTCAGACAACTAAACAAACACAACCACCATGTTTGGCTACTCCTGCACCACAAGCATATAGACTGTGAGTGTGGCAGCGAGTGGAGGGGAAAGGATGCCAGGTAAGGGTGGGCATCACTTACCACAGTTTAGGATCCCTTACCCAACCAGCACTTCCTGTTACAGTCCTGCCACAAGCTTATCCTACCCTATAAGATGTCAAGCCACCTGTAAAATCAGCCATGTGATTTACCAACTCTGCTGCAATCATTGCACAGCATTATATATCGGTATGACAATGAACCAGCTGTCCATCAGGATGAATGGCCACTGCCGAAATGTGGCAAAAAGCAAGATGAACTATCCTGTGGCACAGTAGGCAGCTGAACACACCACTCTGGATTTAATTGGTTGGTTTATTACCTGAGCCATCCAGTTTCTCCCCTCCACTACCAGCTCTTCTGAACTGCGCAGATAGGAGTTGTCCTTTTAACACATTGTACGGTCCCAAAACCATCTTGGCCTCAAACCAAGATAACTTCCCATCCCTACACCCTATGCCTAACATCTTTTCCTCTCCTTCTTTCCCCACTCATTATCCTGTATCTCTCCAATTCATATCTTCCTTGCAACTGTGTGTCGCCCCTTACAACATCACCTATGTAATTACTTTTCATTTTTTCTATGTTTTCCCTATTTTTATTGTTTTAACCCCCCCCCCACTCCTTCCCCACACCTCCCTTTTATCCTCTCTCACCCCTTCCCTTCACTGTATTCATTGCCACAATTCAAGTTCCAATCTATCAGAGCCTTTACAATCCATCAAGCAACATGGAAATTTTCATCCCCAACCTTACCCAACATCCTTCCCCCTCCACGCTTAGAGAGCCTCTTTACGGTGAGTTGTAATTTCATATTTAATTTTTTGGCACAGTTTCTTTGTACTAATTAGTTGTTACAAACATCAGTTTTACATTTGTCATGACATGTTCCACCAAAAAAAGAGAAATTTATTCACCTATTTAACTTACAGACATTAAGAATCACATCTATCTCAACCAGACTAATTATCTTTTTCTCTAAGTTTTTTCTCTGGCTTTATAAAGTGAAAAAAAAAAATCCAAGTGCTTGCCACTAATTTGTATTCACTTCTATTCATTCATCATGTTCAATAGGTCTCTTCAACAAAAAGAAGAAGAAACTTTAGGAATGTCTTACAAGGGGGTGGGGGGTTGGGGGAGGAGGGGAACAGCACATATTATAAATTTATTAAAATTATTTTAAGACCCCGTTTTGCTACTATTCAAACATACTTATCAGCTCTTATGGTCTGTGCATCATGTGCATGGATCACAAAGTTATTATTATAAATAAAAAAATTCAGACAGCATTAAAAAAATTATATATGACATGTATAATAGATCCTAAGATAAGACACAGGTTATTAAATCTCTAAATCTATGAGGATAAATGTATTGGGAAGTAGTTTGCAATTTGTGGTTCTAATGGTTAGTAATGCTGCCTCTACATACAGGATCCAGCCGGCTCAGAGGTATTCTTCACTCAGTGACTGGATGTTTGTGTTGCTCTATGATTTCATGTCTCATATTAATCACAAAAATGTGCAAGTAATCAAAGTGGGGTGCAATAGAAAGAGTAGCATGATGCAGTTGAACTACCACAGATGAGGTATCCTGGGCAATAATGCCATTAGGTTATTTCATCTAACTGGGAAATGAGTGTAAAAATTTCAGAACCTTTAAGGGGCTTTCTGCAAAACATGCAGTTATTTGCTTTTCAACTATTTTTACTCATGAATAAAAATTTTGTTTTAGGTGCATTGCCCCTTAAGTTAGCAAAGTGTGAAAATATTCAAATGAAGCCAACACTCAAGTCTTTACACCAACAAAATGACAGATATTAATTCTAGTAACAATAACAAGTCAGTCAAGATCGCAATTTATTTTATTTCACTGGTAACCAGTTTCGGTCACTTGCAAGACCATCATCAGACCATAACTATAGTGATACATAATATATTATTAGAGGTGGTTGTTCTGGGTACTGATTCCTCAGAATATATGCACCCAAATTGCGTGAAAATGTAATCACATGTCAGTTCTGGTGTAATATATTTGTCTGATGAATACCCATTTATCATCTGCATTTCTTCTTGGTGTAGCCATTTTAATGGCCAGTAGTATAATTATTTTTGAGAACCTTATGGAACAGCGATCTTATTTGCAATTATTAATTCAACTAATTGGTCAAAGTAACGTATAATGTAGAAATTCCAGATGATGTACATTTTGCTTCATTAGATATTGCCACGAACCAGAAGTCAACCAACTGCCAGTGTGGTGCAATGCATAGCATCACCAATTGTGGTGCTGAAGGTCGGCGGTTCAATCCTGTCCACTGGCAAAAAATTCTTTCTTTGTAATTATCATTTCCAGAATGTTCTACATGTCCCTGAAAGACCTAGGTCGGAACAAGGCCCCAGGAGTAGATGACATACCCTCAGAGCTGCTAAAGGCTCTGGGAGAGCCAGCCATGACAAGACTATTTGAACTGGTGTGTAGGATGTATGAGACAGGTGAAATACCCTCAGACTTTAAGAAAAATGTAATAATCCCCATTCCAAAGAAATCAGGCGCAGACAGGTGTGAAAACTACAGAACAATAAGTTTGATAAGTCATGGTTGCAAAATTTTAACACGAATTATCTACAGGAGAATGGAAAAGCTGGTAGAAGCTGACCTCGTGGAAGATCAGTTTGGATTCAGGAGGAACGTAGGAACCCGGGAGGCAATACTCACTTTACGTCTTATCTTAGAAGATAGGTTAAGGAAAGGCAAACCTACATTTTTAGCTTTTGTAGATTTGGAGAAAGCTTTTGACAATGTTGACTCGAATACACTCTTTCAAATTCTGAAATCAGCAGGGGTAAAATACAGGGAAAGGAGAGTTATTTACAACTTGTACAAAAGCCAGACCGCAGTTATTAGACTTGAAGGGAATGAAAGGGAAGCATCAGTTGGGAAGGGAGTAAGACAGGGTTGTAGCCTTTCTCCGATGCTATTTAATTTGTACATCGAGCAGGCGGTGAAGGAAAGCAAGGAAAAATTTGGAATAGGGATTAAAGTTCAGGGGGAAGAAATAAAAACATTGCGTTTTGCTGATGACATTGTAATTCTGTCAGAGACAGCAAAGGACCTGGAAGAGCAGTTGAATGGAATGGACAGTGTGTTGAAGAGAGCGTATAAAATGAACATTAACAAGAGCAAAACAAAAATAATGGAATGCAGTCTTAGAAAATCAGGTGATGCTGAAGGAATTAGATTAGGTAACGAAACAATGAAGGTGGTAGATGAGTTTTGTTACTTGGGTAGTAAAATAACATGCGATGGTCGCAGTACAGAGGATATAAAATGCAGAATGGCAATGGGAAGAAAAGCATTTTTGAAAAAGAGAAATTTGCTAACATCGAATATTAATTTAAGTGTAAGGAAGTCTTTTCTGAAGGCATTTGTGTGGAGTGTTGCCTTGTACGGGAGTGAAACATGGACGATAAGCAGTGCGGACAGGAAGAGGATAGAGGCTTTTGAAATGTGGTGCTACAGAAGAATGCTGAAGATTAGGTGGGTAGATCGCATAACTAATGAAGAGGTACTTAACAGAATTGGTGAGAAAAGGAATTTTTGGCACACCCTGACTAAAAGAAGGGATCGCTTGGTAGGGCACATTCTTAGACATCGAGGAATCGTAAATTTAGCATTGGAGGGAAGTGTGTGGGGTAAAAATCGCAGAGGGAGACCAAGAGACGCGTATAGTAAGCAGATTCAAGTGGATGTGGGTTGTCGTTCTTATGAGGAGATGAAAAGGCTTGCTCAGGATAGAGTAGGGTGGAGAGCTGCTTCAAACCAGTCTCCGGACTGAAGACCATAACAACAACTACATGTTTATGTTCAGTTCACAGTGAACCTGCTTTCATTGTAAGTGCTGTGTTCAGTTGACAGCCCTGCCTTCAAAGTCAAGCCTGCTTCCATTTCAACGCGACAATATTACTAACCTTTATACAAGCATGCCTGTTCATGAGGCTACTGATATTGTTAAAGAGAACTTAATCCATCATAAAAATCATGAGCACTGGAGAGATAACAGAGTTCATTGAGCTTCTTGAAACTACACAGGCATTCAACTACTTCTCCTTTAATAATAAAATATACTTACAGAAAGATGGCCTTGCTATGGGAAATTCTTTCACAGGCACTATAGCTGATATCTTTGTAAACTATATTGAATTACAATTATTCAAAAATAATCCACAAATAGCTAGTAAAATTATTTATTACAAAAGATATGTTGATGATACACTCATATTATATAAAGGTTCTAAAGATGAGATTGATGTACTCACTAACAAATTGAATGACATGCTTCCAAACTTGCAGTTACAGTAGAACATGAAGATAACAAGAGTATAAACTTCTTGGATCTCAAAATTACAAATCAAAATGGTAAACATGTTTTTATGATTTACAGGAAACCACCTGCTATGGACATAATAATCAATGCTACTTCATGTCACCCACTAAATTACAAGAAAGCATTCTTCCGAACTATGATCCATAGAATATCGAAACTACCTCTGCAACCAGAAGCCATCCAAACCAAAATTAATGTTGTGAAACAAATAGCCATAGCTAACAACTTTAAAACAAGCCAAGTTGATTTGATGTACCATAAATTATGACAGCTCAATGATACTACTACAGTTTCAAAAAGGAGATATGCAGAAATGACATACATGGGTCTTCTTTCAGAAAGATAAATAGATTATTTAAAAAGTTCAATCTAATTATAGCATTTACAACAAATAACCACCTTCAGACTAAAGTGAAACATACAATTGGTGAGTCTGATAGGTACAAAAAATCTGGTGTCTACAAGATACAATGTAAAAATTGTGATAAACATTATATAGGACAAACCAGCCATAGCTTTCTAACACGTTTTAAAGAACATAATACTGGTACTGCATGCACAAAATCCATTTTTGGCCAACATCTTGATGCGTGCAATCATTCAGAAGGGTCTATTTCCAACAATATGAAAATCTTACACATTGTACCCAAAGGTCAACTACTCAATGCACTTGAAAAAATAGAAATCTACACACGTCATAAGAATAAACCATTAGATTGCATAAATGAGCAGCTAGATTTCAGAGATAGATATTTCTTTGAACTATGTGATGATCTCCTGTAGAATGGATACTCTTTTGTCCCACCCACCAATTATATTTTTCAGTTTAAGACACAAGGTCATTTTAATTAATGAATTCAGCTCTCATTGTCATATATTTTAACCTAATTATTCTGATTACTGATGTACCCTATAACTGTGGCATATATTTCACCTTGTTCTTAGTTTTAAGGCAAGGGCCCTGAGCACCCAACACTTCATCAAAAACTATTTTATTACAGATAATACATTCATATGTTTTATAGTTTTCAAAATGACAAGCCAAGATCGCACGCTAACAATTTATTAAGTGATGACCGGTTTCGGTGCAATGTGTCACCATCATCTGATCACATGTATGTTATAATCTGGTCATCTTGTTAAAAAATTGGGTATAAAATAACAAGTGCAACATTGCAATTAGTCACTTATAAGCTTGTAAGCTGTCATGTTTTTAACTTCCACTCCTGGGATTGGAATGACTCCTTTTCCACTTCCTTGAAACCCATATTCTTCCCTTTCTCCTCCCCTTTTTTCCTCTTATCCTGAAGAAGCGACCAACGGTTGCGAAAGCTTGTATGTGTGTTTGTGTGTGATTTTATTTGTTTCTATCGACGAGCCGGTCCTTTGAGTAAGTCATCCGTTTAAATAGAAAACGGATGACTTATGCAAAGGATAGGCTCATCGACAGACGCAAATAAAATCACACACAAACACACTTACAAGCTTTCGCAACCATTGGTTGCTTCTTCAGGGAACGAAGAGTGACTAAGTGCAATGTTACACTTGTTATTTTATACCCAATTTTTTAACAAGATGACCAGATTATAACATATATGTGACCAGATGATGGTGACGCAGTGCACTGAAACCGGTTGTCATTTAATAAATTGTTAGCGTGCGATCGTGGCTTGTCATTTTGAAAACTATAAAACGAATTGATCGCCTCCAGTCCAGACTATGTCAGGTAATCTTAACATTCATATGTAGCAGCAAAACTGGTGGTTACTTTAGTTCTGACATAATGTCAATAATATTTTAAGAATGAAACTTTCACTCTGCAGCAGAGTGTGCGCTGATACAAAACTTCCTGGCAAATTAAAACTGTGTGCCAGAACCGGGACTCGAACCTGGGACCTTTGCCTTTCGTGGGCAATTGCTCTGCCGACTGAGGTAAGTTTGGAACATAGGAGGCGAGATACTGGCGGAAGTAAATTTGTGAGGCGGCATCGTGAGTTGTGTTGGGACAGCTCAGTTGGTAGAGCGCTTGCCCGCGAAAGGCAAAGGACCCAGGTTCGAGTCCCGGTTCCGGTACACAGTATTAATCTGCCAGGAAGTTTCAATAATATTTTAATTTATAACCTGACAATGGTAAAATAGTACCTCCAATTTCTATTTTTCAAATTGTAACAAAACCATAACATGGTTTTCTGTTTCCATATGCTACATATGTCTTTTATATGACCACATATAATTTACTTTTAAATCCGTTTACATTTTTCTACCTGGTTAACCATTCCATAAAATTATTTGATTTGTTGCATAGTGAAATCCATTGTTGTATAACTTCCATTAGAACTAACACCTGATTGGCCAACTTTTAAATTAGAGGGTGCAGTTTACAGTACTGAAAGAATAACTGTACCTACATCTAAAGCAGTCAACATTAAACCTTTACGCAGCTCCTGCTATAAACAACTGGTAGCCAACATTACAGGTAAATTTTATTCTTTTGTTATTCTTAGTTGAATTAATAATTGCAAATAAGTTTGCTGTTCCATAATGTTCTCAAAAATGACAGATGCTTCTAAGGGCAATACAAGCTGAACTGAGCTTCTTGATTAGTTTATCTAAATGCTGACTCAATTTTAACTTCTTATCTAAATGGAAGCCCATGAAAAGGCAGTAAAGGAATAACAATATTATGGAAAGAGGAGCTTCATGCAGCAAAGCACTTGTGCGTGTGTATTTATTTTAGAAGAAGGTCCTTTGCACTGTCTGTCTGTGACTTTTCATCTATTAGGGTAAGTAGGGATGTATCATTGTCATAATATAGTTGGTTGACTCCATGGAATTTTACTCACAATGTATCGTTCAGTGTCTGATGACTCATCCTAAGAGTTCATTTCTGCTTGCCTTAATTTTGTGCTATGAATTTTGTGAAATTGAGATGTAAACTGTTCACTTACAAAGGCTTTGCAACCTACTCCACATGTCACCAATTGGTATAAACACAGCAAGCTTTCATTTATTTTACATTAAAAAAATAAAAATAAAAATCAAAGCTCCACAGAGGTTAGATATGTATTATTGATCACAACTTTTGGATGTATTTTGCCTATTTTAAAACTGTGTACTTAGTGTGGTGTCGCACAAGTACAAAGTGCGCGCCACCTACTTTCGCCGCGCGCCGCCATGCACGCATGGCGCGGTGTTCTCACGACGACAGCCACGAGCGCCCTCTGCGACAACTCCGCTCGTGGCCACCACTGAACGATCGAACACTTCGGACTGAGATAGCAACGAGTTAGGACCTTCGTAATCAGATAGGCACCAGTGAAGACTTTGCTATTGTACAGGCACTAGGCAGGCCTCTAATAACTATGTATCAACATTCTGCAGTACTATGTAAAAGTTAAGTATTGTTACATTCTGTGCAATATATATCTTTCTAATTTACTCGAGTGTTTATAGTTTCTGGCTGCTCCCCTCCGTACCTGCCCCAGCGTGTCGGTCTCATTCCACTCGGCCACCGACACCTACGACGAGGCTGGGACACAAAAGCGGCGACGAAGTTGGGACACAAAAGTGGTGACGAGGATGGGATACAAAACTTAGTTATTGTAGTACTTGTTGACTGATATGAAAATGGGCAAAAATACGTCTTAAGCCAGTTCTCAGTAATAAAAATCTAACTTCACTGAAAATATTATTATTTATTAATATATATATATATATATATATATATATATATATATATATATATATATAAAATATAAAAAATAGACGAAGATTACTCACCAGGCGAAGGAGCACAGGTGTGACAGCATCACAAATAAATAAATGAATACACACACACACACACACAATCGCAAGCTTTCGCAACGAAAGCTTGCGATTATGTGTGTGTGTGTGTGTATTCATTTATTTATTTGTGATGCTGTCACACCTGTGCTCCTTCGCCTGGTGAGTAATCTTCGTCTATTTTTTATATTTTATTTTTCCTGCTAGGAATTTTTCGTCTTAATAATCGTTTTATATATATATATATATATATATATATATATATATATATATATATATATATATATATATAAAGATTTTTGACTTACCTAAAGTACAGGCTGGTCGATAGGAACACTAAACACACACAAAAACACACAACCATTCGAGCTTTCGCCACCAGTGGTGGCTTCTTCGGGAAAAAGAGGGAGGAAGGAGAGGAGAAAGGGAAGGATACGGGTTTTAAGGAAGTGGAAAAGGAGCCATTCCAATCCCAGGAGTGGAAGGACTTACCTTAGGGGACAAAGGAAGGTAAACAAATACACACACACTCACACATATCCACATCCAAATGTGTGAGTGTGTGTGTATTTGTTTACCTTCCTTTTTGTCCCCTAAGGTAAGTCCTTCCACTCCTGGGATTGGAATGGCTCCTTTTCCACTTCCTTAAAACCCGTATCCTTCCCTTTCTCCTCTCCTTCCTCCCTCTTTTTCCCGAAGAAGCCACCACTGGTGGCGAAAGCTCGAATGGTTGTGTGTTTTTGTGTGTGTTTAGTGTTCCTATCGACCAGCCTGTACTTTAGGTAAGTCAAAAATCTTTATTTTATACCATTTTCCTACCTGGAAGGTCTCCTTCTATAATATTATATATATATATATATATATATTTTTTTTTTTTTTTTTTTTTTTTTTTTTTTTTTTTTTTTACCTTCCTTTTTGTCTCCTAAGGTAAGTCCTTCCACTCCTGGGATTGGAATGGCTCCTTTTCCACTTCCTTAAAACCCGTATACTTCCCTTTCTCCTCTCCTTCCTCCCTCTTTTTCCCGAAGAAGCCACCACTGGTGGCGAAAGCTCGAATGGTTGTGTGTTTTTGTGTGTGTTTAGTGTTCCTATCGACCAGCCTGTACTTTAGGTAAGTCAAAAATCTTTATTTTATACCATTTTCCTACCTGGAAGGTCTCCTTCTATAATATATATATATATATATATATATATATATATATATATATATATATATATATATATATATATATATAAAATTTTTATTTATGTCTGCCTAAGTGTACTTGTGTCTGTGTAAATGTGTGTGCATTTATTTACCCTCCATTTTTTCCCCCAAGGTAAGTCTTTCCTGTCCCGGGATTGGAATGGCTCCTTACCCCCTTCCTTAAAACCCTCATCATTTCCTTTTCCCTCTCCTCCCTTCTGCCTGATGAAGCAGCTAGGCTGCGAAAGCTAGCATTTTTGTGTGTGTCTGTGTCTGTGTGTTTATTTGTTGCTATTACTGCCTGTGCCCCTTCGCCTGGTAAGTGATATATGAGTTGCTTCATCTGCAGTCCATCATGCTGGAAATAAGCATTTATTTATTTTATTTTCATAGGAATGTTGGTTATCTAATATCATTTAAGGTGAATAATTGTATTATTCCTGGGAAGTCTAGATTGGAATTCAACACTATAGCAAGGATAGTTTGCAACTTACTGTGAAGACAATCATCAAGATGTGACAGGCACATAAAAGAGACACAAAAACACACACAACTTAAATGCCTCCACACTCAGCTGGAGATGACAGTTGTGTGTCTGTGAAGAGTGTCTGTGCAATTGTATGAATGAGAGTGCCCCTCTTTTTCTGAAGGAGGCTGTGGCTAAAGCTTTTAATTTTGACTTGAGATAATTGTGTAATATTCTACAAATCTATTAGTTTTACAAACTGGTTTTCAGCCGTTACGTTATAATCGGGTAAACACTGATGAGAATATTACACAATTATGTGTAGCTTTAATTCAAAATGAATAATATCTACTTTATTAATTTGAAAGACATCGTTGATCTCAAGATGGCCTACATACTAGTGAAACGGATGTAATATCAACTGCTAGCTGTGAACCACTTGTATGCCCATTCTGCTACCATCTGAGCTGCAACTGGTAAAGCTCAGTTCAGATGCTTCATAAGTATACTTGTCATTAGCAAACATTACAGTATCACAAACTATCGTACATTTACAGCAGTTGAGCTGTGACAGCTCATACTTGTATTTCAGCTATCTTTTTTTTCTGAGTATTACAGCCTCTTATGCAAAAAGTTTTCATTGTGCGGCATTTCAATAGTTAAAAATCTTGTGTTTCTGCCACATGTGGTGCTGTTATCCTCTCAAGTTCAATATTGTTGAGGTCTTTGCTGGTATGGTGAGGCATCGGCAGAGGGAGAGTGAGTCACAGTTTGACTAGTGAAGAGGGCAGCAGCCATTGAAGTTTGAGGGGCTTGCTGTAGGCTTGGCAAAAAACTAAACCTGTCACCTTGTTATGTCTCTTCTCGGTGTGTTTTTGATCTGATGTCAATTGGATATCAGCCTGGGGAGAGTTCAGTGGTGCCATGACTAGGGAAGACAGTGAGTTCTGTGCTGAGGCACGGTTGGCTACATTGCACATCTATAAGTTATGTTGGTTTTTTATGCCGTTGGATGGGTGCTTTGTCAGTCTTTGTGTAGATGATGTACAGAATTGTGATGGCTCAAAACTACGCAGACTTGTGTGGTATGAATTTGCTTAACTGTTTGTGGCTGTTATTCGCCATACTATTTGATTAATGCTGGAAATTCTCCTCAGAGATGATAAATTATTTTTCAAAAGAGATAGATTGGCTGGCCAGTACTTACCTTTGTGCTGTACCACCAATAGTGGCACAAATGAAGAACAAGAAAAAGGACGAAACGGGAGACGCTTTCAAAACACAGTTACTTCTTCGGTTGAGAGAGAAGGGAAGAAAAAAGAATGGGAACGGAAGGGAAAGGTAATTCACGACCGAGGTCACAAGGATGATGTTTGAGGAGTGTAGAAGTCAGAGATACTGACATATTAGTACTGTTAATAAGTATCTCTGACTTCCACACTCCTCAAACACCATCCTCATGACCTTTCCCTTCCATTCCAATCCTTTTTTGTTCCCTTATCTCCTACCTGAAGAAGGAACTGTGTTCTGAAAGTTTGTCCTGTTTTGTCCTTTTTCCTTTTCTTCATTTGTGTCACTATCGGCGGTACAGCACAAAGGTAAGTACTGGCCAGCCGATCTATCTCTTTTGAAAAATAATTCCCCGTACTATGTTGTTTATTTGGTGATGATGTTACCATTTGACAACTGAGTGTCCCCCCCCCCCCCCCCCAGACAGAAGTTTTGTTCTAGTGTGTCTTTCTTTGAAGGTGTCTGTCTGTTTGATATCATCTCCTGTTGTGCTGTTATTCTGTGGGACTGTGTAATTCAAAAGTGGCAGATTGCTGTGAATATATGCTGTTTAATTTTCAAGCTCTTTCTGTGTACACCCTCTTGTAATGTAACTGCTATTTAGTGTGAGGAGGTAATTTGAGTTGCATTTCTGTAAATTTTAATGCTATTCAGTTTTACTTTCGTTTATGGTGTTTGCTTCTATTCTCTCATGGTGTGGTGTTGCTTAGCATGAGGGAGTAATTAGAATGTTGTAGATTTCTGTGGATTTTTAACGCTGTTCCGTTTTAAAGGTCCTTTTGTGTGCACCCTCTTGTGATGTTGCTGCTTTTAGCATGAGGAAATTATCAGATCTGTGATTTCCATGCTGTTCATTCTAAAGGTCTTTTCTGTTTGCTCAGTATGATGTGGCAGTAAAGGCAGTTGTGTTCAGACTGGGGACACAGAGAGCAATGGCATTTAAAAGTTGGAGGAAGGCTGTTGCCATCACTACTGGAGAACAACTAGTTGACTGTAGCTACTGTCCAATCCCTGGGCAGTGCACAATTGTGTGCTGGGAGAACTTTCTTCCTAGGCACAAGACCACCTGTGCTTGATAGAGCAGCAGCTCAGAGATGTGAACTGGGGACTATCTGGAAAGTTAAGCATATACCTTTGACTTTCATCATTAAGATGCTGCAGTGAGTCTGTGCTTTCCTCTTGTGGCTGACTTCTGGAGTAGCACACATCAAGTTGCGAAGTTGCTGTCTTCTTGCAGTGTTACTGAGCTCACCTGTCATGGTGAATTTGAAGTCATACATGAATCTAAGCTTATGTTGATTACTTGGTGATATTGCCAGACTTGCCACTATTGAGCATGCGGAAGTAAATTGATAATAGCAATTTTCGACCTGATAAGGTCTGTTTGCTGAAATTTCTTGTTATCTGTTCTGTACCTTCTCATGTCAATGTGGCTCATTAGCATATGAAAGTAATCTTAAGCAAGCTAGATTTTGGGATTATTAAAGTGGATTGTTTGGTAAAATTCTCATTATGTAGTTTGCACTCTCTCAAGTTGTTGCTGTATCCAGCACTCCGGAGTAATTTATGAATAGCAATTTTTGTAGTAGTATTACCTTTAATTTGTGTGCTGACAGTCACAATTCTTAAAATTAGGATTTTTCAGGCCATCACCCTACACTAACTGTCAAAATAACTCTTGCTGTAGTTTGTAAGTTTCTCCCCCCCCCCCCCAAGTTTGTTATTCTGCCTTGTTTGGTTGCTGCACATGTATTCCCCTTTTGATCTTTAAGTTGTGGGCGACATTTCCAGAAGGCAGCAGCTCCTCTTCAGTTTGCAGTTGGTGTGTGTTGCATCGGGTATTGTGTTCTGTTTCCAAGACCTTGGTTCTTTGGCATACACGGGACACATGCATGAGATTGGAAAAACAATTTGTAGAGGGTTCCATCATGTCTAATGTTGGGACTGCTGTTTCAAGTGTGTGTGTGTGTGTGTGTGTGTGGTTTCTTTTTCCCCCCTAAATGCTCAAGGTGTAAAATTTGAATTACTATAGTTACTTCACTCTGTAGTCTGGAGTGTTACACTTGTAAATGGATATTGCTTGCGGTTGAACATGTGATTACTGGTCTGTTTGTAACCACCTTCATAAAGTTTACCTTTTGGCTTGTGGTTTGCTAAAACTATCTGCACATTTCTTAAAGTTTTAGTTCTGGTTTAAAAGGAATTGTATCACCATAAATTCTTGATCAACCTTGATCTGTAATGTAGACCTTGGTTACAAATGTAATGTCTGTCTGAACCACTGATATTGTTAATTGGTATATGTGCAGCTCAACTATTCCTTATTGTTTAATTAAAGTGTCGAGTCAATGACTTCATTATTTGTCTGATTTTACTGAATTATTCTTTAATGTTAATTAATGCTTTTGGTTGCATCAAAAGGGGAGGGATCAAAATGTGTAAATTGGTGAGTGTTTTAAATAAACTGAATGTCCATAACAACAAATGGTAAATTTATAACCACAGTACCCTCAGGTCCTTTAAATTTCTTGTACCCTGTTTTGCACATTGCTGTGTTATTTGTCTAACATGTGAATACAATAAGATATGGAGCAACTCACAAAACTGTGATACATTTATAATTTTCGAATACATTTCTGGAGAAACAGTGATCATTAATGAAATTATAAGGATTTTTTTAACACGGTCTTGATCGCAAGAGAATTTTTATTGTTCTTAGGCAACCGGTTTCAGTCTGCTTGTGAGACCATCTTCAGGTCGACTGCAATACAGTAACATTACAAATATTAAAAGGATGTACAGAATACGATATTACGGCAATAAACAGTAAAATAATAGCAACATGAAAAGTTATTCCCATGGCAGCCGATTGTGGCCAGGTTGGGAACCGTTGAATGTGGAAATCAACTGTGGAATACTGCAGTAACGGTCGAGTTTATATATGGCCAGCTCAGCCCCTCCCCCCACATGCGGCATTACATTATTGAGAGTCAATCATTTACTTATTAATAATTTTGTTGTTTGTTCTATCAGAGGCAACAGTTATGATATTAAAAACAGGGGATAAATATACAATAACATGCAGATTATTACACTTGTGACTGGTAACAATTTAGAGAAAATCATTAAAAATATTTAGTTTTATCAATTTTGTTAGCTAGCTGTTCTCTATGGGCATTTGAAGATTCTTGCTGGGCATATTGGTGCCAGAGACAGTAATACTTCATTACTACTGCAATGACTTGTTTGTATTGATGGTTGCATGCCAGCAATGCTCATCGCAGCACTCGTAGCAACACATGATGCGTTGATGCTCTTGAGAGAATTGGCATATTCTAGCTGTGATTCATAATTACAGTATGTTCATTAATTGCCACAGTTCAGTTCTTGGACCTAGACGTTAGCACCATCACTCGTAACAATTGGGGGGGGGGGGGGGGGGGGCGGCGCAATGTTGTCATATCCAGAGTGTGCGAATCTTGCACCAACCTCATAAAATTCTCGTATTTTACCTACTAAACGTTCTTATACAAACTGAAAATTTTTTCATTTGTAACATATTACTGTGAAAACATACTCGCAGTAACACACAAAAATAACACTTTTAGAATCTGAACCGTTAAATAATGGAGCTGAGACTGGTATTACAGGGTCATATATCTTTGTAAAAGTCTATATGTCACGTATTTACGTCAAAGATATTTGATAGCATAATAGGAGCTTCGACATATATGTATTTTTTATCAAAATGTCATCCAATGTAGTGTGTCACCATATATTTGATTATAAAAGTTGCTTGTCTTCTCTCCGCTGCAAATGTATCCGCTCTGAGCGCTAGCATCGCTGTTCCTAATGGACATGTGCGTGTGTTTGAACATAACTGCAATGCCGCACCGTAATTAGTGTTTAAAAACATTAGCAAGAAATCGCTATAACCCTGTCTTCTCCAGATATAGTCGTTGTCATGTCCCGATACCGACATGGGTAATATGGTGGTACTGAACCGAATAATACCTAACTTAAGTAGATAACACACTTCATTACTCAGAAAGATGGTACCATAAACTACCCATTCTTACATCAACAATGCAACTGTTTCGTAAGTGCCAGCTTGTGATGGCAAAGAAGTGCTGGAAAGATATGCTACTCCGCTACGTTTGTGACCGGCTAAGGCAGCGCACAATAAAAAAGTTATTATTATTATCCGCTATCTTGAAATATGACGACAATAATACCTCTTTTCAACACCACAATGAAGATTTACGTCTAAGAAATATTATGAATATTTGATAATATTTCTTTGTCAAAGGTTTGATCGAAAATATTATCGTGTAATACTGGCCTAAAGGGATGTTTTTTAAAGCAAAGTTATCCCCGCCTGGTGTCTTTTGTTGTTGCAGATGGAGTAATACCAACCTAAATTCGAGTAATCCGCGCACCCCAGTTTTTCGTTCATAAATTCGGAAAAAAATGTGTGTGGATTACTCAAGTATATAAGGTAATATGTGTTAGACTATTTAATACAACAAAATCGGTAACTGTTGTTGAGAATAGCTTGTCAATATTATAAATCATACTTAAATGTTAAAATTGCTGATTACAAGAATGTTAAAATACAATACAAAATCCATTAGATTTCAGGAATGCAGCCATGCAAAATCCACTTCTTCCACTGATATTTCAGCCGCGTGCTGTCCGGCCATCTTCAGAGTGAGACAAAGACTGTTGACAAGGTGCTGGGCACGGCCACTGTCTTATAAGCCTGATCGTGGTGGCAATGCGCGTGTGTGTCACAGATGCTGGTTTACTGCATATCGAAACACTCAGGCGTGTGCCCCCCATGGTGGAAGCGTTCCGGTGTTCACTTATCGAAACATGCTCGGCGGCGGCAACACATTCACGTCTTCTCTGCAATTTCAGTACTCAAAGTGCAGAGTTCCAAGCTTTGTCTAAATTAAAACCTTTATCTCAGTTTATTAAGTTGTTGGCCAGTCTAATTTCAACAGCTTCCTTAAATATAGCATACCAAAATGAAGATATGGGTGTCAAAATCTTCACATCACTATAGTTCATGGAATGACCAGTTTCTATGCAATGTTCAGCCACAGCTGACTTGTCTGACTGTAATAGACGAGTATATCTTCTGTGTTCAATGCATCTCTTGTTGACAGTGCGTGTTGTATGGCCTATATATAAATTATCACAATTTCCACATGGGATCTGGTACACACCTGACTTGCGAAGCAACAAATCATCCTTTACTTACCCAAGTAAGGCTGCAATCTTCACAGGTGGCCAGAAGGTAATCTTAACACGATGTCTGTCAAGAATGCAGCTTATTTTTAACCCCAAATTACTTTTCACAATCGTGCAAGAAAATAACAAAAGCTTAAATTTTCTCAATTTGACCATTTCCAACTTTAATGGCAAGCATTGTTCAACAATTTATAGAAAGCCAATTACATCTGACGTGATCATTAACGCATCATCTTGCCACACATTCAAGTACAAGAATGCATTTTTCCGATCTATGATCCACAGACTGTTAAAATTGCCCCTTGAAATTATCACCATACAGAAGGAATTAGACATCTTAAAACAAACTGCCACAGCTAACCATTTTAGCACTGATATAGTTGACAACTTATTTCATAGATTGCAAAAGTCTAATAAGACCCACATAGCCACCAATGACAAATTTACTAAAATGACTTACATGGGAATTATTTCTGACAGAATAAATAGGTTAATTAAAAATACTGACGTAACTATTGCATTCACTACCAGCAATATGTTACAAACTAAGTTGAGGCACTCAATTGGCCATGTAGTAATAGATTTTTAAATTCAGGGGTATATAGAATCTCATATCAAGACTGTGATAAACAGTACATTGGACAGACAGGAAGAAATTTTGCTGTGCGATTTAAGGGACATACAGCAGATGCTTCACACAGCAAATCTGTGTTTGGTCAACATTTGATACAGAATAACCATGCAGAAGGTTCCATTGCACCTAAGGGATCACTGCTGAATACCCTTGAATAGATAGAAATTTATGCACATTTTAAAAACAAACAACTATCTTTGCTGAATGAACAACTCGATTTTAGAGAAAAATACTTTCTCGAACTTTTTGATGACCTCTTGTGACTGTTCCTTAAATGCCTCCTCCATCTTCTAATGATCCCAAGAAATATATGTAAAGAATAGCATTCCTGTATGCATTTCTGTAACAAAGTTCTCCCCAGGACTCAGCATAATGAACATTTTGTACTGTATTTTAACATTCTTTTAATTAACAATTTTAACGTTTAAGTATGATTTATGATTTTGACAAGCTATTCTTAACAACAGTTGCCTATTTTGTTGTATTAAAGAATCTAACACATATTATATTGATACAAATGTATTCCATGATTCATGTTGCCTGTGAAGTAGGAAGGCAACTTCAAGTTTATTTCATAACTATTCAAAGACTGTCACCCCTGTGCACAGCTGTTACGAGTGACGGTGCCAATGTCTAGGTCCAAGAACCAAACTGTGGCAATTAATTAATATAATTATGAATCACAGCTAGAATATGCTGATTCTCTCCAGATCATCAACGCATCGTGCATTGTTATGAGTGCTGCAACGAGCAATACTGGTGTGCAACCATCAATACACACAAGTCATTGCAGTAGTAATGAAGTATTACTGTGTCTGGCACCAATATGCCCAGCAAGAATCTTCAAATGCCCATAGAGAACATCTAGCTAACAAAATTGATAAAACCAAATGTTTTAAATTTTTATTCAAAATAAAACGAGTGTAATAATCTGTATGTTCTTGTCTATTTATCCCACATTTTTAATATCATAACTGTAGCCTCTAAGACAACAACAAAAATTATTAATAAGTACACGATTGACTCTCAATAATGTAATGCCACATGTGGGAGGAGGGGCTGAGCTGGCCATATATAAACTCGACCGTTACTGCAGTATTCCACAGTTGATTTCCACAGCCAAAGGTTCCCGCCCCGACCACAATTGGCTGCCATGGGTATAACTTTTCACATTGTTATTATTTTACTGTTTATTGCTATAATATTGTATTCTGTACATCCTTCTTAATATCTGTAATGTTTCTGTATTGCAGTCAGCCTGAAGATTGTCTCACAAGCAGACTGAAACCGGTTGCCAAAAAACAATAAAAATTCTCTTGCGATCAAGACTGTGTTAAATGATAATAATAATAATAATAATGTGATACATTTCATGACAGTTTTGCTCTGTTCTTTGTCAAATAGAAACCTGACCTCATCACACCCCCTATAAGGAGGTAATGGGTACTTGGACCCCGATAGTGATGATATGTTTCCACAGCTTGTAAAAGCTGCAGTTTTGTGTTACGTAGTCCACTACTTCACAGCTATGTAATGCCAAAAAACAAGTTCTATATCAAAGGTGAAAAGGATTACCTTAAGCTTATGAGGCCATTAAAATTAATTATTGTCTGCTTTTATGCTTCTTCATTTCAGGATCTGCCAAAAGACAGTGTGTGATACATACAGTGATTTTCAGTACAACAAATTGTAGACAATTTCGATAGTTGCAAGTACACGTTACCTTTTTAGCTGCTTCAGAAGTGATTTGTTTTCCAGAGGATATTGGTTTTCAATATCAGTGTACGCTGGGTGGCATTCTCTGTTTACAAGGGAAATATATGCTGACTCATTATGTGGCAACTGCAATATTGTTTTCCAAATTAATGTCCTGTAAGCTTCAGGATATTCTCCAAATTCTCTCAGAATTGGCTTTAATTGTTGTAAGTCTAGTTTCATCTGCATCTGAAATTTTATGGAGAACCAGACTATTACATACTGAAATTAATTTTTACCTTTCACAGTGAACACAATGGACAGCAAAAAATCTTTATTTAACACTAAAAGAGATATAACTGGAAATTTTCATTATTTAATGAGAACCATGAAGGATGTAATATCACTAACATAGAAAGAACACAAATTTGCTGTGTAATAAAATTATCATTTTAAATGTGTGTATGTATATATGTGGACAATAAGATAAGTAAGCTAGTTTTTATTACCCTCTTACTCACAGTAAAGTTTGATAATGGGAAGTACAGGTTGACATTAATTCACAGTAAAGTTTACCTCATGGGTAGCCTTGACTTAACAAATCTGCAGAATGAGTTAAATGGGTAGAGGGCTTACACTGGAATTGATCTAGTTGGTGCTGTTGAGGTTTAGGAATACAAAATAAACTATACACCTTAATAGGAAGGGGGAAAGAGAATTTAAAAAATAAAGGAAAAAGAATCCAAATTGCCCAGTTTGTATAGCAGCAGCCATTGAAATTGAGCATGTAATGCCATCCTTATTTTGGCTATAATTTAATAATGGCCATTTATTGTGATGGTCTGTAACATGCCCTCCCTTCATCTTCATCATCATAGGTGAAACAGCCTCTGATGGGGTATGGTAAACCAGTGACAGGACTGGAATACAAAGTGCTGGATGAGTGGATTAGCTGATCTTGCATCAGTGTCTTCCACAAGGATATTATTGCTGTGGTAAGGGGTTGGGATTGGGAGTGAAATAGGGATGGACTATGATATGGAGGTTGTGTAGGTGATGGAACACCACTTTAGGAGGGATCAAAATGAAATGTCTCTCATTTTAGGAAAAAGGAAGAAAATCGGCTTGACCTTCCAAAGGAACGATTGTGACATTTATGTGGAATGATTTAGGGATAACATGGATAAACATAAATCTGGATTTCCAGTGGTGGATTTGAACTACTGTACTTTCAATTGCAAGTCGAGTGTGTTACTCTCTCAGTATCTCATTTCAGGGGGAAAGATAATAAAAGCCCTGTGACGGATGTGGTTCAGTTGTTCCAGTCCACATTTCTTTGACAGAGGGAGGGGCGGTAGTGGTGTTTGTACTACTTTGTGGCTGTTTAGAATAAAATAGAATAGAATCTTTACTGTCACATCACATATTATAGACAATCATTTAATTTGACTGAAACATACATGATAAGTCAGCTAATGCAGTTGGATTGGAATGACTCCTCATCCACTCCCTAGAAACCCACATCCTTCCCTTTTTTCCTCTCCTTCCTTCCTCTTTCCCTGATGAAGCGGCCAATGGTTGCGAAAGCTTGAATCTGTCTTTGAGTGTGTTTTTGTTTTTCTGTATCTGTCAACGAGACTGTACTTTGGGTAAGTTAAACGATCTCTATTTTTTATACGTGTTTATGTACTTAACTATACAATATAGAAACATTTGGAAGGATATGCTTTGCTTTCATACATAACTGCATTAAATACAAATTGCTACATACAAGTTACATTTCTTATATTTCTTCTTTTTTCATTACTAATTTATGATTTCTTTTCAAGTATTTTTCTATCTTCATTTCTACAGTTTGAAAATTTGCAATTATATATATTTCTACAATATGTCTGCCTACGTGTGTTTGAGTGTGTATATGAGTAGGTTTGTGTGTATTTGTTTACCTTCCTTTTTTCCCCTAAGATAAGTCCTTCCACTCCCAGGATTGGAATGACCCCTCATCCACTCCCTGCATCATTTCCTTTTTCCCCTCCTTCCTTCCTCTTTTCCAACGGTTGCAAAAGCTTGAATGTTTGTTTGTGTGTGATTTCATTTGTGTTTTTTGTGTCTATCGGTGAGCCTGTGCTTTGGGTAAGTCAAACAATCTTTATTTTTATACATATTTTTTCCATCGGGAAAGTCTCCTTCTAAAGTATATGAAGTTTACTTACCAGGCGAAGGAGCACCGATAAAAGACATTGTCCGAAACGACGTATCTTCATAATGATGTCAAATGTAAGTAAAAGTCATAGTCCGAAATGATGTATCTTCATAAAGGTTTTGTACAAAAGGTGAAACGTGCCAAAATAAGCAAAGAAATGTCCTTAAGTATTTAATACACAAAGCTAAATCAGTAACACTATGTTCAATATTTGTTGGTATTCGTAGACATAAGATTGCTTAATTTTGTCACAGACATTCACTTCCTTGTTGTACTACCCCGTACTTATTATTCAGCAGTGGGGTTTATTAGTTCTTTGGTACACTGCAGCACCTCTATCCCTTGTTTACTGTACTATGCAATCCATACTTCAAGCATAATATACATCTAAAACAATTTCCCTGATTCCACTTTTATGAAATGAAGTTGCTCCAAGCAAATCCGTGAAGTAGTTTAGGAGATCGGGTATTTCAAATAGATGAACAGACAGTTACTGAAAACACTTATGATTTGGATGTATCTTTTTTCCATGATCTGATTTTGATGAAACCATGCCTATATGTTGCCCCAATCTTAGCTCATTTTTTTCTGTGGAAATATGCATGAAAATGTGTCAGTAGTTTCTTTTTAATACATTTGCGAAATGTGTTAGAAATAAGCATATCTTTATGAATATGATGTAGTTTACATCATACATCAGTTAATTCACCATTTAAAACATTTATTTCATGATCATTCATACCTCTGGACAATGGGCTGAGGCATGGAAAGCTGAAATATAATAATTATTTCCTTAATGAAGTAGAAGTATCACTGAAAACAATTATTATTTTTATGTTGGGCTCTTTTTCCGTTAGATGTGCTTTTGTCGCTCCAAGCGACTTAGCAGTTGGACATATACGTTGGACTGTGATATCAGTATGTAAATATATGGATTAAACACGGCGAGGATTGTATAAGTTATATATTCATTGTGTTGAATCATATTTTGTAGAACATAGCAACATAGAAAATGATTTTACCATATTTCAAAAGTCAAAGAGTAATAATATTTTCAAAGGGTAATAATCTGATTGCTGCCCTGAAATTTACACAAAAACCCGATGCACTATCTATTAGTTCTTTGCTGCATTCTGCCATTCTTTCCAAGCATGAAATACACCTGAAACTTCAAATTACGATATCTTTTATTTTCCTGACCTGATTTTGATCAAATGAAGCCAATATCTTACCCCAGGATATTCTCTATTTATATGAGATACCACATGAATGTTTATTTAGTACTTTTGGAGATTACTCTCTACAAATAGACACATGTAATTGCTTTCAGAGAAATGTTTACATTCTGATATCTTACTTTCTCTGATCTGATTTTGTGAAATGAAGTGTTACTGTAACCGCAAGATATCCTCACGTTTCCTGTGAAAAACCCCTGAAAATTTGTCTATTAGTTTTGGAGATGAAAGAGAAAGATAGACATGACGGTTGATGATGAAAAATTTTAAATTGTGATGTTCTTCTTTCCGTGATCCGATTGTTACGAAACTAAGTCTATATGTTGTCCCAAGGTACGCTGAAGTTACCTACAAAAACCCCATGCGAATTCGTAAAGTAGTTTTGGAGAAGTAGTTTCTAATAGATGAACAGACAGACATGACGGTCTGTGAAAACACTTCGTGATTTTAATGAAATCATGCCTAGATCCTGAACCAATCTTCGTTATGTTTTCTGTGAAAACCACATGAAAATTCGTCCAGTAGTTTTGAAGATTGAAGCGAACAGCGACAGGCCTACATTTAGAGATTTATTATTAGTATATATATATGTGATATAATTGCAAAATTTTGCAGGAAAGTATTGATTTGCATAAGTTTTATATGTCGGTAAAATCTGTTGTGAATATGGTTAGTAGTAAAGAAGTAATAGATTAAAATGTGACGCTTGATGGAGCGGTTTTCCATGACCGTTACTCTTTACGTCCTTATATCTCACGAATTACATGTCATAATGTGATACAATTTCCAAAGTAAATCAACTGTATGTTTGTCTACCATCTGTAAAATTTCCTGCGAGTTCAATTTTTAGTGTAGAAATTATAAATTGTAACGTTATACGGAATGCCGTAGTTTTGCTCCATGACCAGCAGAAAAGTAGTAAGCGAGAAACTTTTTTCCTTTCATTATTTTCATGTTGTTGTCTGCAAGAAAAAGTTTAATAAAGGTTTGAAATTATGTTTGAAGTTTGTTGCAAATCGCCAAGTACTGTCATTCTCATATAGTGTATTTATAAAGTCATGTCATATTAAGTAGCAGTTTTCTGTGATTCCTGTTGCTCATGACGTTATATCTCCAATATATATATATATATATATATATATATATATATATATATATATATATATATATATATATATATAGAAAGGAAATAGGAAAAGTTTTTAAAAATTTGTTGTTGATACTGTGGTCAACTTTAGTTATCAACAACGTAGTATAAAAGGGTTTGGTAGTGGTATGGCGTGAAAAAAGGGTTTAAGGAAGGTGAAAATCGGAAAAAGAACGAGAAAACTGCGTGAAAATGCAAGGAAAACGTCTAAACAGGATTGGTTATATGGTAGCAGATTACGATTTTGAGGCTGAAATAGTCTGACGAAGGAAAAGTGCAATCAAAACCAACGGAAAGTTGCTGAAATTGATCGGAAAAGTATTAAACATGAACAGAAATGTGGAAAAACGGGAATGGAAGCAATCGTAAGGTAACTAAGAAATGACGAAAATGGTTATAAACAATAGAGAAACTATTGTTAGGAAAGAGTGTTAACGATTTTAAACGAGAAAATTGAATGAGCGGCGTGTTACAGACGGAAGTAGGAGCAATGAAAGTGGTAAATATCAAAATAAACGTACTAATAGGAAAAGGTTTGGAAGAAAACGTATTGTTGTAAGAATTAGCGGACTATGAACAGTAAACAAAGGAGTGAATGTAGCAATGAACTGATATGTAAAATGTAAAAAAATGATGAATAAATAATGAATAATAAAAATAAAAAACCAAAGGGAAAGTAAGATGACAGAAAAGATTTCGAAAAGTAACAGAGCAAGGACGGAAGTAATTGTTGAATTCAAATATATGAAACGTAGGTGTACTTGTGTCTGTGTGAATGTGTGGGCATGTGTGCATTTGTTTACCCTCCATTTTTTCCCCCAAGGTAAGTCTTTCCTCTCCCGGGATTGGAATGGCTCCTTACCCCCTTCCTTAAAACCCTCATCATTTCCTTTTCCCTCTCCTTCCCTACTGCCTGAAGACGCAACTGGGTTGCGAAAGCTTGCGATTGTGTGTGTGTGTGTGTATTCATTTATTTATTTGTGATGCTGTCACACCTGTGCTCCTTCGCCTGGTGAGTAATCTTCGTCTATTTTTTATATTTTATTTTTCCTGCTAGGAATTTTTCGTCTTAATAATCGTTTCATATATTTGAATTCAACAATTACTTCCGTCCTTGCTCTGTTACTTTTCGAAATCTTTTCTGTCATCTTACTTTCCCTTTGGTTTTTTATTTTTATTATTCATTATTTATTCATCATTTTTTTACATTTTACATATCAGTTCATTGCTACATTCACTCCTTTGTTTACTGTTCATAGTCCGCTAATTCTTACAACAATACGTTTTCTTCCAAACCTTTTCCTATTAGTACGTTTATTTTGATATTTACCACTTTCATTGCTCCTGCTTCCGTCTGTAACACGCCGCTCATTCAATTTTCTCGTTTAAAATCGTTAACACTCTTTCCTAACAATAGTTTCTCTATTGTTTATAACCATTTTCGTCATTTCTTAGTTACCTTACGATTGCTTCCATTCCCGTTTTTCCACATTTCTGTTCATGTTTAATACTTTTCCGATCAATTTCAGCAACTTTCCGTTGGTTTTGATTGCACTTTTCCTTCGTCAGACTATTTCAGCCTCAAAATCGTAATCTGCTACCATATAACCAATCCTGTTTAGACGTTTTCCTTGCATTTTCACGCAGTTTTCTCGTTCTTTTTCCGATTTTCACCTTCCTTAAACCCTTTTTTCACGCCATACCACTACCAAACCCTTTTATACTACGTTGTTGATAACTAAAGTTGACCACAGTATCAACAACAAATTTTTAAAAACTTTTCCTATTTCCTTTCTTTTCTCATACCTGAAATTCTGCCCACTTTCATCTCCCTCCTGACATGTAAATATATTTTTACACTTATTTTTACGTTTTATATATATATATATATATATATATATATATATATATATATATATATATACTGGAGATATAACGTCATGAGCAACAGGAATCACAGAAAACTGCTACTTAATATGACATGACTATATATATATATATATATACACACACACACAGTAGAACCTCGTTTTTACGCTTTTCAGGGGACTTCAGTGGAATGGTGTAAAATGCAGGAAATAATGTTTTAAATGGTAAAATATGCTACTGGATCAGCCTTGCATTTTCATAGTTTATGTGTGATATATGTACGTAATAGACATCTAAATACTCGCCAGGGAGTTGATTATACAGTAAAGGTTATCCAAATTTTTACTATTTTAAGCGCCAGGCAAAACTGGTAATTTTATGGGAAGTAGAAATTTTTGACGTAATTTCATTCATTATAATCGAGGAAGCCACTATTTTAAGTGCCAGGCAAACTGGTAATTTTATGGGAAGTAGAAATTTTTGACGTAATTTCAGTCTTTATAATCAAGGACGCTGCTATTTTAAGCGCCAGGCAAATGTAATTTTATGGGAAGTGGAAATTTTTGATGAAATTTGTCATTATAATCGAGGATGCCACTATTTTAAGCACCAGGCAGAACGGGTAATTTTATGGGAAGTGGAAATTTTTGACAAAATTTCAGTCATTATAATCGAGGATGCCGCAATTTTAATTTTAAGCGCCAGGCAAACTGGTAATTTTATGGGAAGTAGAAATTTTTTACGTGATTTCATTCATTATAATCGAGGACGCCACTGCTGGACTATAACACATCTTCAAAATTACCTAAACCGCTTCGATAGATATCGTTTGGATGCTGCTGCCAGGCTATGTAACACATCTTCAAAATTACTGCCTTTTACCGGAATTAATTATTTACATAGTAAAACTCCTACAGTTCCGTTCTTTTTGTATTTTTTGATGTTTCACATGACAATATTAGAGAATTTATTCGCGTTCTCAAGTACAAACATTTGCATAACTATTTTTGTGACGTTTGCATAGGATCGGCATCTCTCACTATTATCGCTTTTTTGAGGTTGTGGGTATTATGATACCCAACTTTGACAGATAAAGTTCTTTATTAATCAGAAATATGTATCACAAAAACAACACAACTATTTATTCTCACTTTAACAAAGCAACTGGTTCTGATTGTTTGAGTACACGCCAGCCGCTTTGACAAAGAAGCTAGCGGAAAGACTAACTACACTGCCACAAATCTGTGTTATTCTCTCGTCAACAAACCGTGTGAGTACACGCCAGGTGCTCTGCCAAAGAAGCTGGTGAAAAGAACAACTACATTGCCACAAATCGGCGCGTCGTTAAGTCAACAACGAAATGCAAAATATACATTTGAATAAACGCAAAGTGTCAAGAAACTCGAATGCGAATAATTTTTAAGTGCTATACTTTAAGGGGAAAGCCATGCTAGTGTCAATTTATGTACATTACGTCATTTTTCTTCACGAACATGCTTTCAAAAAGTGTAAAATGCAGGAAAAGCGTAAATATGTTAATGCAAAAACGAGGGTGAATTAACATTGTAAACATAGGAAATTTGACGGGACCAAGAAAAAATGGTGTAAATGGCGGGAAAACGTAAAAACCGAGAATGTAAAAACGAGGTTTTACTGTGTATATATATATATATATATATATATATATATATATATATATATATATATATATATATATATATATATAAAATTCAAATTCCTACTCACCATCTTGAACATCTTTGCCTCGATTCTCTGGACAGAGCCTCTGCCTCAAGTGGTATCTCTGTGCAACTTCTTTGCTTTCTACAGTATGTCTGCCTAGGTGTGCTTGCGTTTGTGTATACATGTAGGTGTGTGTGTATTTGTTTACCCTCCTTTTTTCCCCCCAAGGTAAGTCTTTCCTGTCCCAGGATTGGAATGGCTCCTTACCCAATCCCTTAAAACCCTCATCATTCCCTTTTCCCTTTCCTTCCCTTCTGCCTGAAGAAGCAGCTAGGCTGCGAAAGGTAGGGTTTGTGTGTGTGTGTGTGTGTGTGTGTGTGTGTGTGTGTGAATTTATTAATTTATTTGTGCTACTATCACTACCTGTGCTCCTTCGCCTGGTAAGTAATCTTCATCTATTTTTTTTATATATATTTTTCCTGCTATGACTGCCTAGGTGTTTGTGTGTGTATGTGTGTGGGTGGGTGTGTATTTGTTTACCTTCCTTTTTTTCCCCAAAGGTAAGTCCTTCCACTCCAGGGATTGGAATGACGCCTCATCCACTCCCTTAAAACCTGTATCCTGTCCTTTTTCCCCTCCTTCCCTCTTCTTTTCCTGACGAAGCAACCAGTGGTTGCGAAAGCTTAAATGTTTGTTTGTATTTGTTTTCATTTGTGTTATTTGTGTCTGTCGGTGAGCCTGTGCTTTGGGTAAGTCAAACAATCTTACATCTTATAAAATAGGCTGTATGTGTGTATTTATGTATGTATGTATGTTCCACATCTTTTCCTAAACTACTGCACCGATTTCAACCAAACTTGGTACACATGTTCCTTAATATCAGGCAACAATCACTGTTGGGGTAATAATCACCTACGACACATACGTAAGGAGATATGACATTATAAACAATGAGATGCGTGAAAAAGTGCTACGTCAAATGACAATACTGCACACTTTCTCCTAAACCACTGGACCGATTTCAACCAAATTTAGTACAGATATTTCAAATGTGAGCTAACAACTGCTGTAGGAGTATACACGACGTACGTCACATCATATATATATATATATATACACACAAAAACACACAACCATTCGAAAACACACAACCATTCGTGAAAACACACAATTTTTTTTTTTTTTTTTTTTTTTTTTTTTTTTTTTTTTTGTTTTTGTGTGTGTTTAGTGTTCCTATCGACCAGCCTGTACTTTAGGTAAGTCAAAAATCTTTATTTTATACCATTTTCCTACCTGGAAGGTCTCCTTCTATAATATATATATATATATATATATATAGTATAAAATAAAGATTTTTTGACTTACCTAAAGTACAGGCTGGTCGATAGGAACACTAAACACACACAAAAAAACACACAACCATTCGAGCTATATATATATATATATATATATATAAAAATAGAAAACGGATGATTTACCCAAAAGGACCGGCTCGTCAATAGACACAAAAATAAAAATCACACTCAAACACACATACAAGCTTTCACCACCACTGGCAGCTTCTTCAGGAAAAAGAGGAAAAAAAGGGAGGAGAAAGGGAAGGATATGGGTTTTAAGGAAGTGGAAAAGGAGTCATTTCAATCCCACACACAAATACTCATACAAGCTTTCGCAACCGTTGGTCACTTCTTCACACACACACATATATATATATCGCCGAGCCCGAAGCAATCAACGGTTGCAAAAGATTGAATGTTTGTTTGTATGTGTTTTCATTTGTGTTACATATATATATATATATATATATGGTAGCTTCTTCAGGAAAAGACGAAGAAAGGAGGGGAGAAAGGGGAAGGGTACAACAAGGAAGACATTTCAAGTGTGTATGTGTGTGTGTGTGTGTGTGTGTGTGTTTGTTTACCTTTCCTTTTTTCCCTTAAGGTAAGTCCTTTCACTCCTGTGATTGGAATGACTCCTTTTGCACTTCCTTAAAACCCGTATGCTTCCCTTTCTCCTCTTCTTCCTTCCTTTGGTCACTTACCAAGTAGCATCAAAAGTCTGACAGATAGTCAACTAGTATTTAAAAAGAAATTAAAGGAATTTCTTAATGGCAACTCCTTCTACAATGTAGATGAATTTTTAGATAAAACTCAAAAACCACCTTAAAATATTGATTGTCAAGTATAGACAACATTTACTAAACTGACACGTTCCACATCATTACGAAATGTCGTATATATGATCTATGGAACAAGTATTAATCTAATCTAATCTCTTACTGAAGAAGCGACCAATGGTTGCGAAACCTTGTACGTGTGCTTGTGTGTGTTTTTATTTGTATCTGTCGACGAGCCTGTGCTTTGGGCAAGTTATCCGATTTCTATTTTTTATACATATTTATCCCACCAAGAAAGTTTCCTTCTATAATATATACAAACAAACATATATCCATAATTGGTTATTGGGGTGTGTGGTTGATGGTGTATGGGGACGTGGCATGGGGAATCTTTTCACAGACTAGGTCCATTCATGGATGACAAGGCTGTATGGGAGGAATTTGTTCATTTGGAATGGATGGCAGCTGTCAAAGTTCAGGTACTATTGATGGTTGGTGGGTTTAATGTGTACAAAGTTGTGGATGACGCCATCATTACAATCGAGGTTAAGGCCCAGAACGGTAGCACGCCGGGGTGAGGAGGACCAGATGAATCAGATGGGAGACAAGGAGTTGAGGTTGTATAGGAATGAAAATAGGGTGTCTTCAACTTTTTAAGTCCAAATCATGAAAATATCACCAGAGGTTTGGGGTTCTGGAGGCTATGAAGGTTTCCTCTAGACATCCCATAAATAGGTTTGCACAAGAGGGTGCTATACTGGTGCCCATGGCTGGTTGACTGCATAAGTTTCATTCAAAAGAAAAGTACTGTAGTTGTTTGTTAGAATGTAGTTGGCACGGGTTGTGACAAATAAGGTTTTGGGCTTTGAGTCTGGAAGGACATTGAGAGTGGTAGTGGTTGAGAGTGGCAAGGCCATGGGTATGAGAAAAATTGGTCTAAACAGAAACGGCATCAAAAAGGACAAATAAGGATCCAGGAGGTAAAGGGGGTGGGAATGGTGGAGAATCGGTGGAGGAAGTATTTTGTATCTTTGATGTGCAAGGTTAGATTTCAGACAACTGCTTGGGGGTGTCAGTCAATGAGGGTCAAGATTGTTTCAGTGGAAGCACAAGTAAGAATCCACAATTGGGCATCCAGAATTATGGGATTTGTCAATTTTGGGAAGCATGTACAAGGTGTGTGTGTGTGTGTGAGTGTGTGTTTTTTTTTTGGAGTGAGGAGCGATATGGATTCGGAGTAGAGGTCCTGGGAAGAGCCATAGGATTTTAGCTGGGATTATAGGTCACATTGGACTTTTGGGATGTGATCATCCTGGCACAACATGTAGGTGGAATAGTCAGACAATTAGTGGAGGCCTTGTGCCATGTAGTCACTGTGTTTCATCACAGCAGTGGAGGAACCTTTGCCTGCAAGGACAATGATTAGATTGAGATTTGTTTTGAGGTTGTATAAAGCTACACTTTCTTCTGCTGAAAGGTTAATGTTCTTGGGTAGAAACTTGGGCAAGGATGGTGAGGCCATGTTTAAAGGGTTGCATGAGAGCTGCAACAAAACAGTCTGGGAACTGAAGACCACAACAACAAAGTAGTGTTTCCATTGTAGGAATTGGCAGAAGGAGAAAAGATCTGTAGCAAGTCCAATATGGTTAAATTTGGGCGTGGGAAAGATGGTGAGGCATCTTGATAGGACTTGTGAGACGATTGGATGTCACTTACATTTCTGTGATGTTGAGTTTTTTGGTGGAACCAGCAACGACAGTGTTTTGGGGTTGATTCTGAATAATGTGAAGGGTTGGTGGTTAGTTTTGAGGGATAGGAGTTGGGTATCTGTAAGCTGGCTAACTTGTGGAGATGGCATCTGGAATGTTCCTCCAGGTGTTGGAATGCAAGGGACATCCCATTTGAGATATGGAATGTATGTAGTGGAAACTGCACAGAAGTAGTATCTTCCAGAGGGAGCAAAGGTGTTTCAGGCATAGCGCATCAGTCATAGGTAGTCAAAATGTACAAAGCTGAAAAGTAATGTTAAAATACCAGGCAAAGGTAAGCTTAAGTATTGCTTTTTTTATGGTATATAGCACAGGGCTGTGGTGTTGCGAAGCACTTTGACGTGGCGAGGTGTGGAAACTGTGAAGGCAGTGATTCTAAAACAATCAGCTCTGTAGGCCTATTCATAAACTTCAAACAGCATGTTTATGAGCCTTGCCACCAAGCACAAAGGAGGATGGAGAAACATGACTCCTTAGTGTATATATGCCGTGGTGTTTAGGCAAACTTCATGTTTGTCATTACTGCAGCTCTACAAGCACTGGGGGCTGTGTCGTCGTGCCATTGAAATAGATGTAAGTGGGTCTGTTGCTCAATGTTGTGACAGGGCAGCCCTGCCCTTAACCTGGACTGCTGAGGTTGCCACCGGGGTAGGCCAGTTGGCTGCTGCCAACATCGACATCCTGACAGCTGCCACAATTAGGACACCAAGAGCTCGACACTGGTGATCGGCACAACATGCCAGGAGATCGCTAGACATGCTGGCTTGGGAGCATCATTAACAGCTGTGCAGTCACTGATGATGTGAGCAAGCAAGCATCCATGCATGACAAGGCTAGAGCTGGCACTCTGCTCTTTTGTCAGCAATGCAGGGAGGCAAGCCTGTCACATTCAGCAGGAGAACATCAGCTAAGCTGGTAAAAAAGAGTGAAATATATTTCTAGAAAAATAAAGCGAAATAGAATTGACAACTGTTTCACTGGTGCCAAAAGGCATCCAGCAATAAATCCAGTAACCCTGTTGTCAACACTGGAGGCACAGTACCACCATTTTTAGAATGATGTCCAGACCATCGGCCTACAGACCATGGTACGGTGAGTGCAGTGTTACAGCTTTATTTATTTACATATTTATTTACAGTATTTATTTGTCTGCATGAACATGAAGGTTCAGAGCAATTTGTATTGCATTTTAGGGCACTTTTTGAGTGATGAGTAGCTTCAATACCATGTAATATGTAAGACAAATTTTGTTAAGGATGTAATTGTATAGGAATAGGCATGATTATTCGATTAACGATAGAAATTCTCCACAGAGATGATAAATTATTTTTCAAAAGAGATAGATTGGCTGGCCAGTACTTAGGTTGGTTGGTTTGATTTTGAAAAGGGACTAAACGACAAAGGATATCAGTCCCTTGTTCCAAGTAGAAAGAGTACAGGAATGATCGCTAAAAAGGTGCATAAAACAATGTGATAAAATGCACCAAGCAAAGGGGGTTAACAAGTCAGGAAATAAAAGCAGAAAGTAAAGAACACCAAGAAAGGAGAGAAAGAATTAAAAAACGATACCAAAGTATCTTGGCTGGGTGATCACAGTTATAAAAATAGAACATCCAGCCGCTCTGTTACACATTAAAACCACCTACATAAAAGTGCTAGGTAAGTGGAGGGTAGAGAGATACTGGACACTCAATAAAATACAGATGAAATTATATAATCCACTCGCACGAATAAAATTTATAACTCTATCAACCGTAGAGGCAGTGTCTGCTAAAACCGAGCTCAGGGCATCAGGGAGGATGAAACTCCCCCTCTGGGTGGTGAGGTTATTGCAGTCCAATAAAATGTGGGCGACTGATCAATCGGCGCCACAGCAACACTGAGGTGGGTCCTCACAAAAGAGAAGGTGACCGTGCGTCAGCCAAGTATGGCCAATGCGGAGCCGACAAAGGATGAGAATGTCCCTACGAGAGGCCCGTAGACAGGACTTCCAGACATTTGTCTCCTCATTTATTGTCTGCAGCTAGTTGGGCATTTGGAAGGTATGCCACTCTGTATTCCACAAACCACAGGCTCGACTGTGTAGCAGAGAACGTAGGTCATCAGATGGTATACTGATCTCCAGAAGAGGTTTGGTGGTGGCCTCTTTGGCTAACTTGTCTGCCAGTTCATTTCCTGCGATCCCAACATGCCCTGGAGTCCAGATAAATACTACCGACCATCCGCGTTGTTCGATGGCATAGAGGGACTCCTGGAATGCTATTATTAAAGGATGGCGGTGGAAGCATTGGTCAAGAGCTATTAGTCTGCTGAGGGAGTCGCTGCAGATGACGTACGACTCCCCGCAGTGCAGGTACGAATATGGTCAAGAGCACGATATATGGCCACTAACTCCGCAGTGAAGACACTGCAGCCAGTCGGCAAGGAGTGCAATTCATTATGCCCTGCTTGCGTGTATGTGTAGTCAACACGACCACCCACCATCGAGCCATTAATGTAGATTACTTCTGAGCCCCATGAAACGTCAAGGATAGATCGGAATTGGTGGGGAATGGCCTCTGGGTGAACTGAGATTTTGGGGTGCTGTGACAATTCCAAGGAAAGACGTGGCCGGCGGATACTCCATGGTGGAGTATGCAATTGGAACCGAAAGATAGATGGTAGTTGAGTAGATTCCAGTTCACTAAGCAGCAAACGGAAACGAACGCCAACTGTCATCCCCGAACTCGGCCGCTGTTGTGGAGTGGTAAGTGGCCTGACTGGAAAAAGGAGATGGTGGTTGGGGTGATGGGGCAAGCCACAAACATGAGCAATATAATTGCAAAGCCGCTGTTGGCGCCTTGTTTGTAATAGCGCAGCTCCAGCTTCTGCAAGGAGACTATTGACAGGGCTAATTCTGAAAGCTCCTGTCGCCAGCCAAACCCCACAATGGTGGATTGGGTCCAGCATCTGCAGAGCTGAAGGTGATGCTGAACCATAGGCAATGCTCCCGTAGTCCAGTTGTGATAAAACGAGAGCCTTATAACAATGTAGCAGAGTACGACAGTCTGCTCCCCAAGTAGTACTGCTAAGGCAGCGGAGAGGATTAAGGTGCTGCCAGCACTTCTGTTTAAGCTGACGAATGTGAGAGAGCCATGTCAGCCAGTCGTCAAACACAAGTCCCAAGAAACAATGTGTTTCCACTACATTGAGCAAGTGGCTATCTATGTAAAGCTCGGGATGCGGATGGACTGTCCGACACCAGCAGAAGTGCATAACGCAGGTCTTGGCAGCAGAGAATTGAAATCCATGGGCGAGAGCCCATGTCTGCGCCTTGCGTATGGCTCCCAGCAGCTGTCGTTCAGCATCACGTATACTGCAAGAGGTAAAATATAAACAGAAGTCATCACAAACAAAGAAGTGCAGAATGATAAACCGACCGCTGCTTCTAGACCATTTATCGCCATTAAAAACAGAGGAACACTCAGTACAGTGCCCTGAGGTACCCCATTCTCCTGTACATGCAAAGAGCTATGAGAGGCACTGACTTGTACACAAAAGGTAAGCGAGGATAAAAAATTCCAGATAAAAATAGGAAGCGAGCCCACACATGTAATGTAGTAAGGATGTGATGTCTCCAGGTCTTGTCGTAGGCCTTAGATAAGTCAAAGAAAATGGCCACTACGTATTAGTGTCTAGAGAAGGCTGTCCAAATGGCGGACTCAAGTTGTACCAGGTTATCCACAGCTAAACACCCCTTGCGGAAACCACCCTGGCATGGAGTTAGGAGACCCCTGGACTCAAGGAGCCATCACAATCGTCGACTCACCATAGGCTCTAGCAATTTGCAAAGAACGTTGGTGAGACTGATTGGTCGGTAGCTGTTCAACTCATGTGGGTATTCACCAGGTTTGATCACTGGAACTATCAGACTCTCTCACCACTGTGACGGGAATGTACTAGAACTCCAGATGTGATTGAGGATAGCCAGGATGTTACCCTGAGCCTCGTGTGACAGGTGTTTCAGCATCTGATTATTGTTGCGATCTGGGCCAGGAGCTGTGTCAGGACAGTGTACCAGGGCACTGAGGAATTCCCATTCACTGAATGGAGCATTGTACATCTTTGTGAGGTGAGTCGATAAGGAGAATCGCTGTCTTTCCTCCCACTCTTTCAGGGCGCAAGAGGCCCTTGGATAGTCCGCAGATGCAGAACCTAAGCATAGCGCTCAGCAAGCAGTTCAGCAACTGCATCTGGATCTGTGCAAACTGCTTCATTCATGGAAATCCCGGTCACACTAAGAGTATACTGGTAGCCATACACACGTCTTATCTTTGCCCACACCTGGGATGGAGAAGTATGTGATCGAATGGTAGACACATACCTTTCCCAACACTCCTTCTTGTGTCTTCTAATTAACTGTCAGGCTCAGGCATGAAGCCATTTAAAAGCAATGAGATTCTCCATAGATGGGTGCCGCTTGTGGCACTGCAGAGCTCGCCTGTGCTCTCTAATCGCCTTAGCAATCTCCGGCGCACCAGAGTACCGTCCTCCGATGGTCGGATCCTGAAGAGCAAGGAATTGCATGCTCGGCGCAGAAATAATGGCCATGGTAACGCTGTCAATTACTGCATCGATGTTGGAGTGCATTGGGAGAACCAAGCATGCCAGCAGAAGTGAAAATGTCCCAATTCAGTGCCCATCTGGGCAATCGTTTGGGGGCCTGATGCTGGGGTAATGACAAGAAAATTGGGAAGTGGTAACTACCACACTCCAGTGGATGGAGGGGAAAAGACTAGTGCTACACAAGGAAAGATCGATGGCCGAGTAAGTACCATGTGCGATGCTAAAGGTGGGGGTAGTTGTGCTATCAGTGCAGCCAGGACATGTTGTGAGACTTCACTATCAGGAGGGAGATAGACACTGCAGATGGTAATGTCCACTGCAGCCCTTACCCTGACAGCTATGGCATCCAAAGGCATTCATAGTGGAACAGCTACGCTGTAGACAGAGGTAAGGATGTAGGTGCATACTCCACCTGATGACCTATCATAGCCTGTGCAGTTCCTATAATAACCCTTATAGTCACATAAGGCATGGGTGCGCATCATGGGAAACCAATTTCTTGCAGGGCAATGCAAAAGGCAGTGAAGTGCTGAGGAGTTGGCATAGCTCAGCTAAGCGGGGGTGGGGGGGGGGTGGTAAACCACCGCAACCGCAATCTCACTCGCTCACTCGAAGATTGTGTTATTGGCTTTAAAAGCCATGTTGGAATCATAAAAGAAAAAGGATACGCCATAGGTTCACTTGCTGCTGTCAATTGTGAACCCTACCTACAGATCATTGGCTCTGGGGAGTCGGTGAGAGCGAGATCCTCAGGTGAGGTGGCTTTTGAGCCACTAAAGAGTTGTGTTTCTTCGACTTCTTTACTCTTCCCTCTCGCTGACCCTTTGGTTTGAGGGGCTGGAAGGACTTCTCGGAAGTGGTGTCACGTGTGGAAGAAGAGCGAGAAGCCCTTCGACCAGCTGGTTTGGGATCCTTGGGCCTTTGGCCAGGATCCTCGGAGGCATCCTGACAAGCCTCAGAAGGTAGTGCCCCAGAGACCCCTTCTGAGCGAGAGGAGGTGGAGGAGGCTTCTCCTTCTCCAGCTGAGAGGTGGGGACCAGTGTCCCCAATGTTTGAGGGGTTGTTGCTCCCACAGTGGAAAGAGTGGGAGCCACCGAAGAGGAAGTGGCCCCAGCTGGCAAGAGGGGCAGGTCAGTTGGTTGGGCCTGGGAGCTCACTGGCATAGGTGGTACAGACTGTAGTAGACCAGGCACTGTAGACAATGTCGACATGGCTGCCATGGCATAGGTGTTAACCAGGCACACAGGGTGGAGCTTTGCCTCTGAGTAGGTCAGTCGGTCGCGGGTCTTGTATTCCATGATTTTCCTTCTTGGTGCAGAACCGTGCAGACAGGCGAATAAGGGGAATGATTCAGGCCACAGTTAACACATGCTGGAGGAGGGGTGCTGGGGATGTTTGGACGGACAGCACGTCTGCACTCCTGACATATAGGGTTGGCATCACATCGGGAGGACATATGCCCAAACCGGCAACCAATGCATAGGGGGACGAATGTAGGGCAATGAATCACCCTCGACAGCCAAGATGAAGGCACCGGTGGCAATCCTGTTGTCCTTCGGACCCCTATGGACTAGTAGAATAAAATGAACTCCCCGCCGTTCTAGGTTCAAATGCAGTTTGTCATCCGACTGCAACAAAGGGTCTCTGTGGAATATTATTCCCTGCACCATGGTTTAGGTCTTGTGTAGTTAATACTAACAGAAACATCATCCAGCTTGTCACATGCAAGCAATGCCCGTGACTGGGCTGGGGATGATGCACGGCCCAGAGCACATTTTTGACATTCCTTCCACCTTACCATACTAGTCCTCCAAGTTTTCCATGAAGAACAAGGGCTTAGTCGTCTTAAAGGAGTCATCATCAGTGCGGTTACAGACAAGATATTTAAGTGCATAAGTCTCACCCTGATGTCTTGCCCTATGTTCCTACCATGGTGTGGCCAGGCAAGGGAATGTTTGGGGATCATACTCAACAGGATTGTAATCACCTCTACCTCTCTTAGAGATACTGGTTGTATGTCTGGCAACATTTCGTGTTAGTTTCATGGTGTTCTCATGAGTAGCTAGGGATCTGAAGGTCCACCCAGGTAGAGTCCTGCTTGCCTCGGTAAGCCTTATAAACTGAGGTGTGGCAGGTTCCTCAGAGGTTGCTCGCTAGTGACTTTTCAACCTCAACTGCCATGCATCTCTTCGGCACATACCACACCTTGAGATTGAGGGTTTTTATTTTTTTATTATTATATTTTTATTTTATATAGAGGTTTGTACTGTCCTTGTGACCCGGGTGATAAAGCCAAGATCCCCGGGCTTTGAAATGTACAGCGTTCCACTGTCGTGCTGAATGGTGGTCGTTGAAGCATGCACAGAGCTTATGGTGTAGTGGACTGTTGGCGCGACACAGCCCATGACTCAGGAACCCGGGTTTGCCAAGCCCGTACTCACCAAATTAATCCTGAGCCCCTCGGGGGGGGGGGGGGGGGGAGGCAGTACTTACCTTTTTGCCGTACTGCTGATAGTTATACACAGAAAGAAAAAAGGGCGAAAATAAAACAAGCTTTTGGAACTGTGTTCCTTCTTCAGGTAAGAGAGAAGGGGAAAAAATAGTAGAAAAAAGGAATGGGAAAGGAAGTGGAAGGTAATTCATGACCTAAGTCACGAGGTTGGTATTAGAGGATTCTATCTGTGTGCAACTATTGGTGGCATAGCAGAAAGGTAAAGAGGCATGATTATTTGTTTACACAGAATAGATGTGAAAGCTTGTTGGAGTACATAAGGCATGGATGAAGTGTAGCATGACTACAGTACTTTATATTGCTTAATTTTATGGTTCAGGACAGGACTGATCAGTCACTGTGTAAAACTATAGATCAGAACCCCATTATTATTTTATTGTGTTAGTGCCTAAGATTTGATGTATATCAATTGTTTTGATATTCTTTTTCATGTAATGTAATATCTGTATCATGAACTTCAGTACTATGTTCTCTGTGAATAACTTTGTACATGAAATATTTGTGTGATTTTTTAAAGGAAATGTTATTTATGCTTGCTGTTAAATTTATATATTTGTAAAACTTTGTCTTTTTTTAAATACTGTAGAATGTGCTAGTTCATTCATAGGGTAATTTTAATATGTACATATAAAAGGTGTAGTAAGATCTTATACAATGGAATAGCATTGGTTCCAACTTAAAAAGGTGGTGATTTGGTAGGGGAATGTTAGAGAAGCAGTGTGGGCTAGAGATACAAAGTAAGAGTTAAGAGTGGGATTGGAGTAGCCAGTGATAAGCTGAACTGTTAACTTCACTGTAATAGAAAGTGGATTGCTGCATGAAGTTCACTGTGTAGAGTGGGTTTTAGGGGCAATTTTGATACTTTTGGAATCAGGACAGCTATGGTGGTTCTTAATTTCCATATTGTGTGGCAAGTTATTTGCAGCTTGATTTCCTAAAGTAACGATGCCAGGAAGAATTAATTGGAATTCTTAATGGTACTTTGCTGCCAAAATTAGTGCCGCTAAATCCTCACCAAAACCACTGGACTACTAAGTAATGACTTTTACTTTTATATTGTTACATGAACCAGCAGTGTATATAATCAGTGCTTGTCTTTTAAATGTGTTTTTCACATTAATGTATCCCAGGTTATTATACCTAGACAGAGTGCTTTCCTTGTGAAGAAAATTTCCAAGTATCTTGATTTGAGTTGAATGAACTAAAAACTAATTAACTGTGCCTAGTTTATTGTGAATTGTAGTGCCTGAAAGTGAAACATTTACAGATAGAAGAGGTAAGATTTATGAACTTTCTTTGCTGTGACAGTGTGTCGTAAATTCAAATCCACTGCCACTCATAATGCGTGCAAAGTAATACATGGGCCCTAAGGAAACTAGACAGTGCCGCCTAAGTGGACTGGGGCTCGCCTGCAACTCAGTGGAGCACGGCAGTCTGTAAGAAACAATGTTAGAATACACTCAATGTAAAGAGTTTGGTTTTCTTGTGTTAATAAAGTTATAACATTCTTTATTTTATTATTGTTACAGGATTAATTAATACAAAGATTAATTAATAACAACATCTTGTTGTATTCCTGTTATCCTCCGCCAAGCCTCTTTATCCAGCACTTCTTTCTTGTCGATGCCGCGATATTCCATCACTCCATTTATCTGGTCTGTCCAAGAGCGCAGTGGTCTTTCGTGCTTATGTCTGCCGGGTGGTTTCCATTCATAAACTTTCTTTGGCCACCGATGATCTGGCATTCTTATCATATGTCCATACCATTTCAGTAATTTTCTTTCAATTCTGTCTATCACTGTGTCATTTGCCTTTATTATAGCTCTTACTTCATCATTAGTTTTTCTTTCGATTCTTGATATTCTGGCACTCCTACGCAAATAGTCCATTTCCACAGCTATTAGTCTTCTTTTGAGATCAGCATTTAATATCCATAGTTCTGATCCATAGCTTAGCACTGATTCAACCATTATCTTACTTACTCTTTTCTTATTATTGTTGAAAATATTCTTATCCCACCAAAATGAATTCAAACACCCTAACACCTTTCTGCTTTGCTTTATTCTGTACTTTACTTCTGTGTGGCCCAATCCATTTTTATCAATAAGTGCCCCAAGAAATTTAAATTTCTCTACCTGTCTCATAACTGCTTCATCATTGATGTTTACTTCAAATTTAGCATCACTATTCACCACCAGATACTCTGTTTTTGTTAGACTCATTTGTAGCCCCCATTTGTTGTATTCGTGATGTAATCGTCGTATCATGAATTCAAGGTCATAATAATCTTGTGCTATAATGGCTTGATCGTCAGCAAATCTTAATGAAAATATATGTACATTTTTTACTGTGATTCCCGTTCCTCTGCAGCTGTTCATCCAATTTCGGAGAGCCACTTCTACATATAAATTGAATAAGATGGGTAACACACTGTAACCTTGTCTCAAACCTTTAGTGACATTGATAGGTTCTGATAACTTTGAACCTCGTTTAATCTGTACCACATTATTTCTGTACATTTCAATAATAATTTGCAAAAGGTGATCATCCATACCTATATCTTTCATGGCTAGATCTAGGGACTGTATCGAAGCTTTTGCTAAATCTACAAAGGCAATGAGTAGCTCCTTCCCTACTGCTATAAATTTCTCCATTAGTTGTAAAATAAATAGGTTATCTGTACATGATCTATTCTGCCTAAAGCCATTCTGGTCTTCCCCAATATGGTGGCCAACATTTTGTCTAATTTTTTTCAAACATTATCTTGCCAAATAAGTGGCTCATTGTACAGTTGACACTAATGCCTCTATAGCAGTTTGGGTCTATTCTAATCCCTTTTTTGAAAATAGAAACCATATATGACTTTTTCCATTCTGAGGGAATTTCAACCCTTGTACAACAGCTGTTCATCAGGAAGGCTATTCGCTTCTTCAGATATCTTCCTCCAGCCTTCAATAATTCAACAGGGATGTTTCCTGGACCAGGTGATCGGCCATTCTTCATTTTATTTAATTTCACTATTCTAGTGTGAATTTAATAGGTCAATTTTCAAAGTGTTTTAATGATGATAAAACAGCCAGAACTAAAATTTCAAAAATAGTAATAAAGTCATACATGCTATTTTATATGTTGAAAGAATTCATACATTTGGTAATTCATACTAGGAATAATATAAAACAAGAAAACATATTCGACATAAATTCTGGTATTGAAGGTTCATTAACAGTAGTAGCTTTGATATATTGGTAATACCAATATTTCATCTTACTGACCTAAAATTTCTTATTTAGTGAGCAGTCTTAGATTATATTTGAGTACATGACTGAATATGTAAAGAAGGTATAACTATTTTACTGGTATACAGTTTAACAGGTATAAGTGTTGCTACAATTGGTGAAACTTTTAAATTATTAACAGTAATATTTTGTGTAGATCAACACAGCAGTTACAGTGAATGTAAAGTGTGCAGATGTTGGCCAGTACTTCATTGATTTTATGACTATAAAAAGTAGGTTTGTTTCATTTAGATACAGTGTTAGTACCCTACCATGAACCTAAACTGTTGATAAAAGAACACTGCATTTGTTTCTACATTGATAGTGTTTGAATAACTCCAAACAAATATTTTTACCTTATATTTTAATGAGCAGTAGTTTAGGCTTCTATCATGACATGGAAAACATTATTTTGGTCAGATAAAGTTATCCGTGTTTTACATTTCAAGAGATAGTAGTTATTATTGTGAACATCTTAATGTTGGTGATCAGCCTTAACAAATTTAAGTAGAAAACATAATCAGTAATGATTGTGCATAACCACATTACTTATAAATGAATCCACTGCTTGCTGCATCTGATAATTTTAGTACAAGGTGCAGGCCTAAAATACAATCCACAATTTAGATACAACTCGGTAAAGAAATGCCTATTTAGGCTAGCAAACATTTAATAAACTGATTGCATTTCATTATAATCTAAGATGATGCTGGATTTGATAACATTTAATTATTGTAACCTTTCTTTTCATGAAATAGATTGTTGGAAGCGAAGTCAAACAAACGATACCTTGTCTATTACGGCACACAATATGGCCATTTTCAAATCCTGCAACACATGTAACATTAATGGTGTGGTTTAATGAACTGTTATTACTTATGCATATGTTCTGTAGCAGTTTGTGTGAGGGAACTCGGATGTTATAAGTTTCTGTAGCAATACTGCTGATGTGAGTAGTAGTACCAGTGGATGTTAATGTTAATGCTGGTTACTATTGATGAGAGTGCTATTGTTTGTTATTAGACATAAATAGTGGAAGATTTTTAGTTTATTGTGTTTAATTATAGTTCTGAAATGAATTTCTAGAAGAGTAATGCAATGGCAGAGTCAGGAATGCAAGGAATGTTGGAACTGGAAGCAGTGGATATCCTATAAGGGAAAGTAGACCAATAGAAATTGAATAATACAGTGTTGTATGGGCAGCTAGAAGTGCCATCACCATGGTAGAGTATAAACTTAGCAGCCTCAAGTTTAGTTGATCTTTCTCTGGCAAATCAACCAAAGATGTGCCTGCATTTATGAGCGATTTAAAGAGTTTGGCAGAAATGAAAAGATGGTCTGACACAGAACTTTTAAGTGACACACAATTTAGGTTAGCAGAGGAAGAAAAAACTATTTCGGATGCACAGAAGTCCTCAGGGGAGCACGAGTATTCAATGAGTTTGAAAAAGAATTAGTTCAAAGGTGCAGGAAACAAACCATGCTAGGCACTTCAGGGAGCAGTTAGGCACGGTGCAGAAGTATAATGGGTCTGTGGAGGAATTTGCATATATAATTAGAGCGATAAATGGAGATACATACAGGTTGGAGCAGGACACTTTGGTGAGCAAAGAGATATATCAGAAAGCAGAGAAGAGAGCATTTGACACATTTTTGAGAGGATTGCCTGTTGAGATGTCCACAAGGGCGTGAAAAGGAGCTTTAACCAATTTATGCACAGCTGTTAGACTGCTGTTGTAGTGTGATGAAAACAATATTTTGACTGGTATACGAGATACGTGAATGGTGTTTTCTGCTAACATTGCATGTTTTAGGTGTGGTCAGATGGGACATATGCACAAGCACTGTTATCAATTATGGAATAATGGGAATAATAACAGGGTACAAGGAGACGTAAATTTTAGGATTTTGATGGACAAAGGGTGCACATGTAACCAGGGATTTGGAGAACCATAAACAATAGGATCCACCATGGTGCATATTACATGATGTGGAGGATAAAAATGCACCATTGAGATTGGTGACACAGATTTTTGCCTGGATACAACTCTTGTGTCAAAATAGTGCCACACACAAGTAAGTGAAGGGTGTGGAATGATAATGATGCACAAATCAAACCACAAACAATTGGACTAAGGCTCGATGTGCACAACTGTGTACCAAAGGGTACTGGAAACCCATTCTGAGTTAGGGTTAAGTCTAGCTTACTGGTAGGAATGTTGTGTGTGGTGGAAATGTTAGGAGTAAATGATGTATTGGATCAAGCACACTGTTTAGTAAGAGTACTGTAAATATATAGGGAATAAATGGAAGGAAAATGGTACCTGTAATAGTAGGTAATTTTAGTATCGACGATATGAAGTTGACAAAGGGATTGTTAATCATGAATGTGGATTTCCTGGAAGAAGAATATTGGGACACAAGTGATTTTGTCCATGAACAATCATGAAATGTCACTGAAACTTTGTTGGAAGAGATGGTTAAGCAATTAAAAGGAAGTGACAGGATGCAAATGGAAGAATTGCTGATTGAGTTCAAAGTTTTGTTTTTTCCAAGAGGATCATTGCCAGCATCGTATACCAACAAGAAATGAAGCTCCAGTTTAGCTTGAGCTACTTGGAACCTATTGTGGAAGAACTGATCGATCAACATTGTGGGATGAAATTATTGAGGAAGTCCATGGTGTACCAGAATCATCTTTGTGAGTACTGGCAACTGAATACCAAAACATTAACAGACACATACCAACTGCCAAATATTACTGAAATTATAGAATATTTGGACCAGTGTAAATACTTTTTGACAATGGACTTATAGAGTAGTCAGAGAACAGACCACAAATAGGGGTCATCACCAATATAAAAGGTTGTCTTTTGGACTGAAGAAAGCTGCTGCAATGATTCAGAAGTTGTTTTATTTATATTATTCACCATCCCAGTAGCACATTTATTTGGAAGTTGTCACTAGTTTCAGTGCATTTCGTCCATTTACAAACTTTCAGTTTGTGCATCTGACATAAGAAAATCAACTGATATAATTTTAAAATTATAGCTTGTAAAAAGAAAGTCTATTTCTGCACATGCCTGTATCCGGTGCTGTACACATTCATGTGCAGAAACAAACTTCTCTCTCTCTCTCTCTCTCTCTCTCTTTTTTTATTTTATAATCAAGCTACTGTATAATTTTAAAATTAAATCAGTTGGTTTTCTTACAGTTGAAGCACAGACTAATAGTTTGAAAATGTACGAAATGTACCGAAACTATTCACAACTTCCAAATAAAAGTGATATGAACAATTTTCTTCCTTCGGAAAATCCACAACTGTCCATCTTCATTTTTAATAATATCCAGCAACAGTTGATAAATTACATTCTTTTTATTTAGACCTGTGTCTCCTCCTCCTCCTCCTCCTCCTCATCATCATCATAATCAGTTAACTGATATACAATATAGTGTCAAAGTTTTTGAGATTATTTTCCTCATAAGTTTCTTAGGTTTTGTCAGAATGCTTTGTTTGTTAAAAGTATGGTGCGGTACATGTATAACCAATAAAATACCCTAAAATGGAAAATCTATGGTGTGCTTATGTTTGCTTGAGACATATAGATAAAATGTCCAAAGTCACCCCATAGACTGAGGTGATTTAGGAGATGTGTATTTTAAGATTTGCCTGGAGTTTCAAAGTGTATGGGGTGATTTCAGACATACAAAAATTACTTTAGTTCTACTTTATTTATTAATTCATTAATACATTTCAATTTATTTAAGAGAATTTTAACACATTTTAGGAATATCTATCATTACAAATAAGGGATTAAGATAAAGAATTTTATTTATTAAAGGTAAATTCTTATTCAGAAGAAATTGAAAAAAAAAAAAAAAAAAAAAAAAAAAAAAAAAACCAAGAATGTACTTTTCCATTCAGTTAGTAAGGCTTCCCATGCTATTTTCAGTGGCCTTAAGCAGCTTACATTAGGCAGTCGGGGAACTCAGAAAAAGTTTTGTGCATAACATAATTGTTGCACACAGGTGGAAATTAGGGGTAATTCATTGGTAATTGCAGAAAAGAGAAGATAAACCATAATGTCTGAAATTCCCCCTGGTTCTGAAATCACCCCAGTTGATGGTAGAATAAGAACCAAAAATTGATTTTTCAGAATCCTTGGAGAGTATATTGATAAAATTTAGAAATGGAAAAAAAATATTATATATGTTAAAATTACCTGCTTCTGTAGATGCCTAAGTTTATTTTTTAATGGTTTTGTCACATTACTTGTGGAAGAACTAATTTTCCTTGAAGGTCTCTCATGTGTAACATTTTCTTCTTGGGACACTGTTTTTTCCAGCACTACAGCAGGGCTCAATTGCTCCTCATTTTCAAGAAGTGATGAACTTTTGTAGACATTAATCTCTCCCATATTAAGGACTGTGACTAAATATTTCCCATCTTGACTACAAGTAAAGTGCCCTGAAATTGGTGTCATTAAAAGGTATAAATCATTATGATTAAACACTGAATTTTCATTATAAAAATAATACTAGGAATAAGGACAAAATCCTCTGTGAAGGGTAACTGTTTGGCAGAAAGCTTGGCTCAAACAAATAATTACTGAGAAATTACTTACTTCTGAAACCATCATTACATGAATACTTAATGGGGGAAAGGGCTTTGTGAACTGTCCGACTGAGAAAAGTACACTTATTCAGAGGGTGGTCTCCTTTAATGCTAAATTACTTGGATTTTAGCAGAATTTTCTAGTACATTTATATAATTTTCTTTGCTTACTGTAAGCAATACAAATAGAAGATGAGAACATAGCATTTAGTTAAATTTTTAAGCTATCATGAACATTAGAAAATTACAGTACAAGTGAAATTTGTTTCTTTATGTGGATGCTTTGTCAGAACCAAGTACTGACTCTTATTTCAGAGCAGTTAGAATTCTGAAGAAAGCTGGATGATGCTCATATTATATTAATTCAATGTAAGATGTATTAAAGGAAATACTTTACACTAACAGTGTACTTGAAGATTTATGAAACAACCAGCATTCCTTCATTAACAATACTGGACCTGCTTTTTACACATTTTAATCTGCAACAAGATAGCACTAATTGTCTTCATTGCTTTTGCGATTTTATTTTCATTCTGGACAAAACACTATCTGTAGACATTTTACCTCATATATAAGCAAAAGAATATGAAGTGATTTGTTTCATTTACCCTCATATCTCACTAAAAGCAAATTTCAATTAATAATGTAATTAACTAGCTTTTGTTCTTGTAGTTATTTTTATCAGCTCCAGAGAAACAAAGTGAGGAGCTCAAAATCGCAATCTGGAATGTTCAACTCTAGACATTGCCAGTTATATAACTTCTTATAATTCCTATTCGATTTTCCATTGTTAAAAGTATGTATAAAAATAGAGATGGTTTAACTTACCAAAAGCACCGGATCGCTGAATGATAAACAAATAAAAACATACAAAAACACAAAAATTCTAGCTTTTGCAACCGTTTGTTGCTTCATCAGGAAAAGAGAAAGAAGGAGGGGAAAAAGGATGCAGGTTTTAAGGGAGTGGATGTGGAGTCATTCCAACTCCGGGAGTGTAAGGACTTACTTAGGGGAAAAAAAGGAAAAGTAAAACAACACACACACACACACACACACACACACACACACACACACACACACCAAGGTAGACATTTGTAAAAAAGCAAATAAGTTGGACAGAAATGCCACTCGAGGCAGAGGCTCTGACCAGAGAACAGAGAAAAGATGTTATTGAACGGTGGGCCGGAATTTGAATTTAGTGGAGGCTGAGACCAAGCGGGCAACAGGAAGAGAGAATATGCTGAAGGGCATGTTCCCACCCCTGGATCATCTAGATCAGTGTAACACTGTGCCAAGATGTGCTGGCCATGCACAAAGGCATAGGGTGATCCTCATTACCAACAAACACTGTCTGCCTGTGACCGTTCATGCAAATGGACAGTTTGTTGCTGGTCATTTCCACATAGAAGGCTTCACAGAGCAGGCGTGTCAGCTGGTAAATCACATGGGTGCTATTGCTAGTGGCTCTGCCCTTAATTGTGTAACACTCCTGAGTTACGGGTTGCATTAACTGGTGGTGGGAGAGTGCATAGGGCCGGCCGCGGTGGCCGAGGGGACTAAGGCGCTCCAGTCACGGTCTGCATGGCCACTACGGTCGGAGGTTCGAATCCCCCCTCGGGCATGGATATTTGTGCCGTCCTTAGTCTTAGTTAGTTAATAAGTAGTTTGTAAGTTTAGGGACTGATGACCCTGTAGTTAAGTCCCATAGACTATACAAACATTTGAACATTTTTTTAGGGTGCATAGGGCAGATTTTACATCGGGTGTGGTTACTTGGATAGGAGCCGGAGGGTAGGAAAGGTGGTTTGGCAGTTTCATAGGGATGAACTAGGAGGTTACGAAGGTTAGGTGGGCGGATTAAAAGCACTTTTGTTTCATAGGGAAATCCCCAAACCACCTGTCCAATATCTTTGCTTTTAACAAATGTGTTTTGTGTTTGTTTACCTTTCCTTTTTTTCACTAAGGTAAGTCCTTCCACTCCTGGGGTTGGAATGACTCCTCATTCACTCCCTTAAAACCCACATCCTTTCCTTTTTCCCCTCCTTCCTTCCTCTTTTCCTGATGAAGCAACAAACAGTTGCAAAAGCTTGAATTTTTATGTTTGTGTGTGTTTTCATCTTTGTGTTTATCAACTAGCCTGTGCTTATATATATATAATAGCAGTCAAAAAAGCAGAGGTACGTTGATAGACACACAAATAAAAATACACAAAAATGATAGTAACAAATAAACACACACACACACACACACACACACACACACACACACACACACACACACACACACATGTACACACAAACGCTAGCTTTCGAAGCTTAGCTGCTTCGTCAGGCAGAAGGGAAGGAGAGGGAAAATGAAATGATGAGGGTTTTAAGGGAGTGGGTAAGGAGGAATTCCAATCCTGCGACAGGAAAGACTTACCTTGGGGGAAAAAAAGGAGGGTAAACAAATACACACACACACCCACGCATTTACACAGACGCAAGTACACCTAGGCAGACATATTGTAGAAAGAGACGCAAGTACACCTAGGCAGACATTTGTGTATATGTGTGGGTGTGTGTGTATTTGTTTACTGTCCTTTTTTTCCCCCAAGGTAAGTCTTTCCTGTCCCGCGATTGGAATGACTCCTAACCCACTCCCTTAAAACCCTCATTATTTCCTTTTCCCTCTCCTTCCCTTCTGCCTGAAGAAGCAGCTAGGCTGCGAAAGCTCACGTTTGTGTGTGTGTGTGAATTTATTAATTTATTTGTGCTACTATCACTTCCTGTGCTCCTTCGCCTGGTAAGTAATCTTCATCTATTTTTTATATATATTTTTCCTGCTAGGAATTTCTCCTCTATAATATATATTACTTAGCTTATTAAAATTTTTCTTCTGAAAGTTATCAAAGATTTTATTGTCAGTGGTTCTTGAAGAATCATGGGATCTAACCCTTAATGCGAAACATTCTGCAGGGAAGTGATTTCTTGATATATTATTCTCAGGAAAGCGACAGTAAAACCTCTTTTTTACATTCTCGGTTTTAACGTTTTCCCGCCATACACCATTTTTTATCGGTCCCATCAAATTTCCTACGTTTACAATGTTAATTCGCCCTTGTTTTTGCGTTAACATATTTACACTTTTCCCACGTTTTACGCTTTTCGAAAGAATTTTCGTGAAGAAAAATGACGTAATGTACATAAATTGATGTTAGCATGGCTTTCCCCAAAAAGTATAGCGCTTAAAAATTATTCACAATGGAGTTTCTTGACACTTTGCATTTATTCAAACGTATATTTCGCCTTTCTTATGACACGCCAATGTGTGGTGATGTAGTTCCTCTTTCAACCAGCTTCTTTGCCAGAGCGCTTGGCGTGAGAATAACGCTGATTTTTGGCGGTGTAGTTCCTCTTTCCGCTAGCTTCTTTGCCAGAGCGGCTGGCGTCTACTCAAACAATCAGAACAAGTTGCTTTGTTGGCGTGAGAATAAAGAGTTGCATTGTTTTTGTGATACATATTTCTGATTAATAAAGAATGATATCTGTCAAAGTTGGGTCTCATAATACCAACAGCCTCAAAAAAGCGATAATAGTGAGAGGTGCCGATCCTATGCAAATGTCACAAAAGTACTTATACATATTTTTGTACTCGAAAACGCAAATAAATTCTCTAATATCGTCGTGTGAAACATCTAAAAATACAAAAATAACGGAACTTTGAGTTTTACTATGTAAATAATTATGTAATGCCGGTAAAAGGCAGTAATTCTGAATATGTGTTACATAGCCTGGCAGCAGCGTCCAAATGATATCGAAGCGGTTCAGGTAATTTTGAAGATGTGTTACATAGCCCAGCAGTGGCGTCCTCGATTATAATGAACGAAATTACGTCAAAAATTTCTACTTCCCATAAAATTAGCAATTCTGCTTGGCGCTTAAAATAGCGGCATCCTCGATTATAATGAATGAAATTACTTTAAAAAAAATTCTACTTCCCGTAAAATTATGTTTTGCCTGTCACTTAAAATAGTAAAAATTTGGATAACCTTTATTGTATAATAAACTTCCTGGCGAGAATTTAGATGCCTATTATGTACATATATCACAAATAAACTACGAAAATGCAAGGCTCATGCAGTAAGCATTTTTTACCATTTAAAACATTATTTCCTGCATTTTAGATTTTCCTGCATTTTACACCATTTTACATAAGTCCCTTGAAAAGCGTAAAAACGAGGTTCTACTGTATTTAGCAATCTGTTCATTTCAGATTAGCTGTTTTTGTGGTATTGAGTCCAAAGACTAGTTTTATGCAGCTCTCTGCATTGTAAAATCCTGTGCAAGCCTTTTCCTCTCTGAATAAAGGCAGCCTACAACCTATTGAACCTGCTTACTGTATTAGTCACTTGGTCTCGTCTGTGATTTTTACCCCACACTTCCCACACACTTCCACCAGTATGTTTAAACAAGATATGCCAGAAATTAATCTTCAGCATTCTCTGGTAGCAACAAATTTCAACATTCTATCATCTTTCTGTCTGAACTCCTAAATCATCTATGTTTCACTCCCTCACAATGCTACTCTCCAGACTTCCTAACATTTAAATGAATATTGGATGTCAACAAAATGTATCATCTTCCGAAATACTTTTCTTCCATAGCCATTCGCATTTTATATCTTTCTTACTTCAGGCATCAGAAGTTATTTTGCTACCCAAATAACAAAATTCAACTACTACTTTTATTGTTTTGTTACCTAATATGACTCCTCGACCAGCACCTGATTCTCGTAGACTTACTATTTCCATTGTTTTGATCTTGTTTTTGTTCACCTTATATCCTTCTTCCATGATAATGTCATCAGCAAACCACAAGGTTTCTTTTCTTCTCCTTGAACTTTAATTCCTTCTCCAAACTTCTCTTCACTTTCTTCCACAGCTTGCTCAATGTAGAGAATGAACAACATTTGGGAAAAGGCTACAAGTATGTCTTATTTCCTTCCCCAGCAGTTTCCCTTTCATGCCCTTCACTATCCCAGGTAGGTGTAGATGTATAATAATTTCCTTTCTTAACTTTTTAAATAATATGACCATGTTTTGACAAACACTAGCATAAAATTCAATTAATCTTATTATAACTGCTGCCTGATTTTTGCACAAGTTGAATATTCAACAAATTTATTATTTGTAAACTTCTTTTAATATCTCAAGATTAGTTGTTTGTTCTTGAAGATAGTGATGATTAATGGTACAGAAAAATCATTGTGTACTGTGTTACTGTATGAGGAAAACCTCCTAACATTGTGTTGGACTTCCTCCTGGCTAACATGGCAAGCAAATAAGTCACGGGGAGTACACAACAGAAATACTGGGCCATGCTACTTCTATATCACTCCATAATTACAAAAGTATTGCTGGTGTTAACAATTATAACCCAAAAAAGTTTGATGGGATTCAAGTAGTGGTGAAATCATTCACTGGAACTGTCCAGAATGTACTTCAAACCAATTTCAAACAATTGAGGCCCCATGACATTGCACATTGTCATCCGTAAAATGGTATTGTTGTTTGGGTACTCGAATTGCTGCAAATGGTATCCACATACTCGAACATAACCATTTTCAGTCAATGATCAGGTGTTGCATCAGTGAACCCAGCCATTCAGTGAAAAATAAACCCACACACCATTATAGAGTCACCACAATCTTGCACAGTACTTTGTTGAGAACCTGAATACATAGTTTCATGAGGTCGCACCACAGTTGAAACCTACTATCCACTCTTACTAACTGAGATCGGGACGCACCTGACCAAGCCGGTTTTCCAGGCCTCAGTTTGTGAATTTCGAGATGGAAGAGTTAGAGGAGCAATGAGTATACATTAAATTTTTCAAGAAACTAAATGTATCCTTTTCATAAACACACCAAATGATAAAGGAAGCCTACAGTGATGAGTGGTTAAGTTGCACTAGGTGTTACGAATGGTTCAAACAGTTTAAAAATGGCCAGAGAGAAATTAAAGATGACCGTCATTCGGGATACCCATCAACTTTTATGGACGATGCTCATGTCAGGAGTGTCAACAAAATAGAACATACCAATCAAAGACAGACTGTCCAAGAGGTTGCGAAAAAATGTAACATTTCAGTTGGATTATGTCATGGAGTCCTGACATTGCATCAAGTTGTTGCCAAGTTCGTCCCATGGCTCATGAGTCTAGACCAGAAAAGACCTTCGCCTCACAATCTGTGAAGAGCGTCTGGATCGTGCATATAAGAATAAGATATTCCTTATAAGAATCATAACTGGTGATAAGATGTGAGATTACGGTAAAGATGTTGAGACCAATGTTCAGTCTTCACAATGTCCAGGAAAGGTTCTCTGGAGCAAAAAAAACTTGTCAGGCCAGGTCAAATGTAAAAGCCATGCTGGTAATTTAATTTGACTCTGAAAGATTAGTTCATTATGAATTCATGCCCCAGGGGCAAACTGTTAATTGGTGGTACTATCAGAATGTGTTGCAAGAACTTCAGGAAAATGTGAGAAGGATATGGCCTGGGATGTGGTGAGACAATTCATGGCTCTTGCAACACATACATTCATTCCTGTTGGTGCATGACTGCTGCCCTAAAAAATCACTGTGCTGCCTCACCTTCACTCATAATTCACACTTTTTTTTTTTTTAATTTCACAAGTTAAAAACCCAGTTGAAAGGCTGAAATTTGCAATGATAGATGAGATAAGTGCGCCTCGGTTGCACAGTGGTAGAGTGCCAGACTACAAATCCAAAGGACTCGGGTTCGATCCCCACCATGGTCCTAGGATTTTTATCTGTCACTTTCCACTTCTTTCACCTCTGACAGTATTGCTCATGTGAAAAATACCGAGTAGCACCGTGGTTCGGAACCCAAGTTAAACTGTAGGTCCCCCTATAACTGGCTGGGTAAGTCAGTTCGAAGGTCGGACGAAGGCAACGGCATACCACCTCCAAACAGGACCATGCTTAGTAAAGCACTGTGGTGTTCAAACCAATCTTCGGATTGTTGACTGCTTTACCTTTTTTAGATGAGATAAAAGAAAATTTGCAGAACACATTTTCTGTGATCCAGCATGACAAAACCAAGACTGATTGTGGAAGTGGAAAAGGCATTGAGAGTAGTTTATTGATTATGGAGGAGACTACTTTGGAGACCATGTACAATAAGTAAAAGGTAAGCTTAGATACATGTTATGTACAAAGTTCCAGAAATTTTTGAACAGACATTGTATGTAGCACAGCCGGTGGTTAATGAGGCAAGAATTCTTAGGAGAGATGTAGGATAGAGTGCTGCCCCCTCCCCCCTTTCCTATCTGTCCCCACATTCACTTTGTATATTTCTCGTTCTCCCCTTCCTTCCCATCCCCATGAGTTGTTCTTATGATAGAGAGTGCTACTCAGAATACAGCAACCACAGATGATGGTTCTGACTTAGTGATTTGTGCCTGTGTGAATGAATGAATGACAGTGTGTTTACTTTTTCTGACAAAGTGTTTGGCCAGTTGTGGGTGTGTGACTGTTTTTTTCCCCCCTCCATGTACCTGTTCGCGACAAGCTACCCCCTTAATTGCCGAATAACAAACTGGACTTTCTGTAATATTGTTGAGAGATTTCAGTACTGCGACTTTGCTTTCCAATAGTAAAAGGACAACACAAACATGTTAATTTTATCAGATTATTCGTAGGTTATCAATTTAATAACTTGTGTTGAAAGAGAAATATTCTGTTACTTGGTTGTGTGAGGGCTGCAGCAGGGAGGGGTGGAGAAGCATTCAGAGCTAATGGCAACCAGTGGCGAGCTCGAGGGTGGCTCTGTTATTCGGAGGGTCAGCGGTTCCCGGAAGACGCCTTACGGCCGAAGGCCACAGCAGACAGGACTAAGGTGTGAGCCTTCCAATTATCTGGCTGGTGCCACCAATACTGGCGTCATCTAGGCTGGGGCATCTGGAGCAATACAATATGTCTCCATGGGTGGTGTACGGTGCTTTGTGAAGGGGTAGCCCAGACGTCTGGCGCCGAGTTGGCGAACGCCAGAGTGGCACCCGCTAGGACATTGTACATTGCTGGCACCAAGCTGGCGGGCGCCACAATTATACGACAGCAAGGGAGTTTGACCGTTTGCTGGAAACAACTTGCTGGCTATGTTTTCAAAGGTGCTTGAAGGCCATACGCCGCTACCGTGAGAAAGCTGGATGTAAGGGCGAGGCTCAACCGATGGAAACACGGGAGAGCTGGCCATTGGCTGCTGTTTTATAGTAAGGGGATTCAGCTGTCTGACTCCCAAACGCAAGCCGTGATTGGCCGTACTTTGGCTCCTAGCTGTGGATTGGCATTTCAATAGAGATAGGCGGAGCCTGGAGGCTTTGCAAAGAGGAGACGGAGATATGAGAAGTAGAGAGAAGGAGACTGTTGTTTGGACAGTTCTGGTGTCATCTCTGCCTACAGTACATTCGTGCTTCACATGTAAATTGTCTGTAGTTGCACGACATAGCTGCATGAGTGAGATCGTAGGCACTAAGATCCGTCAGGGTCGAAGTTGAATGATATTAGTTAAATATTGCTTCTGCAATACGAAGTTGAATTATCTCCGGGTTCACGACTTGCAGCTTTCGACACTCGCAACCGCCGCCCAGCCGTCGTGTTGCTGACATCACCAGCCGGCACAGTTTGGTACAGTATCCCGTGCATTTGCTAGTGTTTTGAGGGGTGTTCACATTTTTGGACTATTGAAAACGTTAGGTAAACTCACAGTAATCTGGTATCAGAATATTCCTCTTGATTACGCCACGGTTTCCAGTAAAATGTGGGTTGTCACAAGTGTTTAGAATCAAATACAACTATCTTTGACTTCCCAGTCACATTTGTAGAAATGTCTGCCTTGGTGTGTTTACGTGTGTGTGTGTGTGTGTTTGTTTACCTTTCCTTTTTTCCCCTAAGGTAAGTCCTTCCATTCCCGGGATTGGAATGACTCCTCATCCACTCCTTTAAAACCTGCATCCTTCCTTTTTCCCCCTCCTTCCTTCCTCTTTTTGTGACGATGCGGACAACGGTTGCAAAAGCTTGAATCTTTATGTTTGTGTGTGCTTTTATTTGTGTTTTTGTATCTATCAATGAGCCTGTGCTTTGGGTAAGTTAAATGATCTCTATTTTTATACATATTTTTCCTACCAGGAATGTTTCCCTCTATATTACACAGATATTTATTTATATAGACTGTCTATGCAACTGAAATAAAACAAACTCTTTTCCCATATACTTGTCACCTTTATTTGCCATGCATATTCAGTGGCAATTTTTGTAGATGCTGGTCTACATGTGATGTTTTTTGACTCAGGTTGCTGTGTTTCTTTCTTCCTTTATTTCATTTTCATCTTTTATTCTGGCATTAGTCACATGCTATTTTGTTTGTTTGTTTTTGTGGTCTTTCTGTTGTTAGAATATGGATATTACACTAGTTATTACAACTGCAAAAATATAGGCCACACAATAGTTAGGAAATAGCTCAATAAAGGAACATATGGCGAAAACATGTTGCTACAATGGACTTTCAAGTCTGGTATGACCAGTAAGTAAGTATGTAAGTAAGTAATTAAGTATAGTACTTAGTCAAGGCACATTTTCTGTAGGCTTCAGACAGTAAAAAAACAAATCTTTGAGTGGGAATCATGATGCAGGGGTTCAGTAGAAAACTAACTGTTTATACAGACAGTTCATCCAATCTGGAAATTGAGAATCTCATTGACTTTTGCTGATAACAATATAGATTCTTGCAAGATACTGATCTCAGGAATTCCAAGACTGCCAGAATAATATAATTTTGTTCATATAGTTTTGCATTTTCATATATTAACTTTTTATTTTAGTAATTTTGTATTCATTTTAATAAGCTGTGCAAACTGGCAGTAAATTGGAACTATGCTAACTTCATCTGTTCTCACCCATGTTATGATTACTGGTGAGATTCAATGAATTTTCCAGAGAAGAAAATGTTACAGCCAGCCATATGATTATTATTGTTATGCAAATATTGCATTGTTCGGTTCAATGCTTCAAATGCTATTTTCCAGGTTGTAGGAAGATCACTCCACACTTTGCAAATGCCATCCTGCATCTATTACCAGAACTTCCTTGTTTTGAAATATTACATATGGTGTACATGTCAAAGATGGTGACTGTCAAGCAATATAGCATGTAATATTTTTAAATTAAATATGGAAAACTATCCTTTTTGAACTACTCTACCTATTACTGGAAACCAGATCAAAATAACTGCAGTAGTACTCAAGATTTTTGACAGATTATAGTTTCAATATGAGTTTATAATAACAAAAAATATATTTTTGACACACAATTACACATTATACAATGGAAAGTGCAGGTTGGATAACCAAGAAAATCTGCTACTCACTATATTGACAACATGTGTCACCTTTATGATGAATAACAAACTCTTGTACAATATTGACTATAATTACAATGTAGACAATTTTTAGTGTTTTCCTGGCCCCATTACAACAATATGATTCTACATACAGTCATTAAGAGTGGGTAACCAGCTGAATATCCTCCTCAGTTGTAACTCCTATGGAGTACACCTTCCATCTCAGTGGTAGGAACCTTTGTGATCTCTGTGACATGCCATTTTTCCTTCGGTGTTCATTGTGCAAATTAATGGTTTGTTTTGAACAGTACATTTTGTAAAGTGAAATATAGTGTGTTGATCTCTGACTTGTCAGACACCAATTTTCTGTTATCCCATGGATGGACACAGTGGAAAAGTAGCAGCAAATACTTTTCCTACCACAACTATTAAAATAATTCTTTGAACTTGTGACAATGAACTTGAGGAGTCCCTTGATAGTAGCTTAATTTTTTACACTCCCATGGCAACACAGACAATAGTATGTGACATATATTTCACCTTGGTATATCTACCCTTTCCAGAAAAAGGGGTCACAAGTCTCAGACAGATGTACAGGCAATGAAGTGGTCCTGTAAAGTTTCTATTTTTACCAATTAAGGTACAAAATCCTACAAAAACCTTTGTAAAAATTTGCCGTCAACAAAGGAAGTGTGTGTTGCTGCATCTACTGGGTGGGGGGATGCAAATAGTGTACAAACACCCCCTGGAAACATTGCCCCTGGTCAAATGGGACAGGGGGGGGGGGGGGGGAGAAGGAGGAGATGATTATTTCCATCTTTCCTGAGCATGGCTATTTCCAGATGACAATCTTTCAGTTATATTAACAATGTGGGAATTTTTTGATTAGAAATACACAAGAAATAATTTGTTCAGAAATTTGAGCTGTATTGCGTGCCTTGGAGAGAGCACATGGAAAGGTATGAATATCTTTTGGTTTGTAGAACAGAATATTGATTCTGTTTTGAATTCTTCAACCCATTCTGAATTCTTCAACCCATCATGTGCAATCTCCCATCCTTCATCAAAGACACCAACTACTTCCTCGATCACCTGAAATCCTTACCCAGCCTGTTACCTCCAGAAACCATCCTTGTAACCATTGATGCCACTTCCTTATACACAAATATCCCACATACCCAGGGCCTTGCTGCGATGGAGTATTTCCTTTCACGCCGACCACCCAATTCCCTACCTAAAACCTCTTTCCTTAATACCCTAGCCAGCTTCATCCTAACCCACAACTTCTTCACTTTTCAGGGCCAGACATACCAACAACTAAAGGGAACAGCCATGGGAACCAGGATGGCCCCCTCGTACGCAAACTTATTCATGGGACGCTTAGAGGAAGCCTTCCTGGATACCCAAGCCTGTCAACCCAAAATGTGGTACAGATTCATTGGTGATATCTTCATGATCTGGACACACAGTGAAGAAGAACTCCAGAATTTCCTCTTCAACCTCAACTCCTTTGGTCCCATCAAATTCACCTGGTCCTATTCCAAATCCCATGCCACATTCCTCGATGTCGACCTCCATCTGTCCAACGGCCAACTCCACACATCCGCCCACATCAAACCTACCAATAAACAACAGTACCTGCATTATGACAGCTGCCATCCTTTCCATATCAAACGTTCCCTTCCCTACAGCTTAGGTCTTCGTGGCAAATGGGTCTGCTCCAGTCCTGAAGCTCTGAACCAGTACACCAATAACCTAATAACAGCTTTCACATCCCGCAGCTATCCTCCTAATCTGGTAGAGAAACAAATTGCCAGAGCCACTTCCTCATCCCCCCAAATTCAGAACCTTCAACAGAAGAATCCCAGAAGTGCCCCTCTTGTCACCGGATTCTTTCCGGGACTGGAGCGGACTCTGAATGTGGCTCTCCAGCAAGGATACGACTTCCTTAAATCCTGCCCCGAAATGAGATCTGTCCTTCATGACATCCTTCCTACTCCACCGAGAGTGTCTTTCCGCTGCCCACCTAACCTCCGTAACCTCCTAGTCCACCCCTATGAAATCCCCAAACCACCTTCCCTACCTTCTGGCTCCTACCCTTGTAACCGCCCCCATTGTAAAACCTGCCCTATGCACCCTTCCACCACCACTTACTCCAGTCCCGTAACCCGGAAGGTGTACACGATCAGAGGCAGAGCCACTTGCGATAGTACCCACGTGATCTACCAACTGACATGCCTACACTGTGAAGCGTTCTATGTGGGAATGACCAGCAACAAACTGTCCATTCGCATGAATGGACACAGGCAGACAGTGTTTGTTGGTAACGAGGATCACCCTGTGGCTAAACACGCCTTGGTGCACGGCCAGCACATCTTGGCACAGTGCTACACCGTCCGGGTTATCTGGATACTTCCCACTGACACCAATGCTTCAGAACTCTGGAGATGGGCACTAGCCCTTCAGCATATTCTCTCTTCCCGTTGCCCACCTGGTCTCAACCTCCGCTAAATTTGAATTCCCACCCACCATCTCAACATCTTTGCATCGGTTCTCTGGACAGAGCCTCTGCCTCAAGTGGTATCTCTGTCTAACTTCTAACTTCTTTGCTTTCTACAGTTCAACAGTATGTCTGACTTCTTTGCTTTCTACAGTTCAACAGTATGTCTGCCTAAGTGTACTTGCGTCTGTGTAAATGTGTGGGTGTGTGTGTATTTGTTTACCTTCCTTTCCCCCCCCCCCCCCCCCCCTAAGGTAAGGCTTTCCTGTCCCGGGATTGGAATGACTCCTTATCCACTCCCTTGAAACCCTCATCATTTCCTTTTCCCTCTCCTTCCCTTCTGCCTGACGAAGCAGCTAGGCTGCAAAAGCTTGCGTTTGTGTGTGTGTGTGTGTGTGTGATTCATTTATTTATTTGTGATGCTGTTACACCTGTGCTCCTTCGCCTGGTGAGTAATCTTCGTCTATTTTTTATATTTAATTTTTCCTGCTAGGAATTTTTCGTCTTAATATTCGTATCAATATTAGAATATTGATTTCTATATTCTTAATGAGCATAACTATGTGGAAATTATAATTGCTCACCATAAATAGGCTCACTAAGCTGCTGACAGGCACTAAAAAAAGACAATCACATTCACGCAGCTTAAATTTTTGGCCACGGCCTTCCTCAGAAAAAGCACTTTGAAGGGCGGTAGCCGGAGATGAAGGTTGTGTGACTGTGTTGTGTGCCTGTGTGATTGTTTCTATTTCTGAAGAAGGCCATGGACGATGGCTGACAGTGTTGTATGTGTGTGACTTTTTTGTGTTCCTGTCATGACTCGTCATCACTTCTTTGCGGTGAGTCATAAACTGTCCTATTATAAATTGTTGATTGTCTATTTTTGCGCTTGTCAGCAGCTTAGCAAGCCCCTTTATGGTGAGTTGTTATCAATCGTCCATTATTGACATTCCAATCAGATTTTCCATTGTTGGAAATTATAATTGTATGAGATTATTCTCTCTTAATGAGAAGTGTATCACTCTTTTTGGTAATATGTTGCACCAAGTTGCATTTATATACACAGGTTAACATGGAAACACACAGTTCAATAACTTACTTATGCCATCATCTGGGCTAATGACACATTGCAGAAACACTGTTGAGTCAATGTTCAAGAAGTGAATAGTACATCGGCTGGAAAGTAGGCATAATATCTGAAACAAATCAGTAAGAAAAGTTTACTTTATATTCTTTAAGAAAGTAAAGATTTTATTTCTAACAATGAAAATTCCAAGTTGGAATGTCAAAAGTAGGACAGACAATGACTCACTCTAAGGACAGTCACTGAACTGGAGGCAGACATCTAGAATAGACAATCACATTCACATAATGTAAATTTTTGATCACACCCATCATCAGAAAAGAGGACACACACATTCATACAATTATTCAGACAAAACTCAAGCATCCATCCACTATCTATGGCTGCTCTAACATGCAATGTGGAATGTTCTATCAACACCCTTGCCTGGCATCCTTCTCCCCTCCATTCCCCTGTTCATTCACTGACAAGGTACTTGTTGTGTTGGAGTGGCCAGAGATGGTGATAATGTGTGCTTGAGTATGTCTAATTGATTGTGTCTCTTTTTTGGATGAAGGCTGTGGCTGAAAATGTAATGTAAATGTGATTGTTTATTCTACATTCTTGTCTGTGGCTCAGCGATTGCCTATAACGGTGAGTTGCTATCTATTTTCTATTATTGACACATACATATTTTATTTCTTTATACTAATTGTAGAATAGTATTAAAGAGAATGTTTACAAAATAGTTTCAGAACATAATCAGTACATCATAAGTAAATTTATCAGTGGGGCAGTGTAACAACATTAAACAATTTTGTGGTGTGTAGTGAAAATCATACAGCCACACAGGAATACAAGGTATGTTAAGGACTACAAAAATGTACATAGCTACAAACTTTATTTAGTTTACTCAGTGACATTTCAAGCACTGTCTCATCTAAATTAGCCCTCCTCTCCAATTTCTTTGAGAAAACAGTCGAATTATGGTATAACATTCCAACACTAAGTAACTGAAATCACACCACAAACTTGGATAGTGGAAGAAAATCAGCAGTGGCCTTTCCCAAGAACAACCCTCCGTCCCTCCAGGTTATATAATTTTGAGTTCAAGAAACAGGTGAAATATACCAGACCCAATTTTGAAACAGGTCAAATGAGCATGAGAGTTATCTGTGTACTGTCATTTACATTTTTGTCAGCAGGAGAGAGAGAGAAGTATATAAAGTTAGTGTCATAGAACAGAAAGTTCAACAAATTTTATCAGTGATACCATTATTAGGGAGTATCAAAGCTACTTATTTCCCACAGATATGTACAAGCATTTTGCCACACTTGAGATTTCCAGATTTATCAGTAGTGGATTGCTACTTTTTTTAGGCTGGTTATTAGTTTTGATCATATGTTGATATTGGAATAATCAGAAAGTGACATGACATGTAATATTTAAAATTTGTGGCAGTAATAGAAAACTGAGAGTGAAAATCAGTCACCTATAACTGTGTGGACAGTTATGACCACACAGTGACTAAATTAGGTTTCAGTTTACACCCAAAACATGTACACATACTGTGGGTGGGAGATGAGACTTGGGGAGGGACAAAATCAGGACTGGAAATGGGAGGGAAAGACGGAGGGTAGGAGGGTGCAGAGGGGAGAGGGGGAGAGAGGGAGAGAAGACACAAAGGGAGAGAGGGGAGGGTTGGGTGAAGCAGGGGCAGGGATGGAGGCCAGGGGGAACTTTCCCTTCAATATATGTTATATATATGCAGTACACATCTCCAATTCTCTTTCTCTCGGTCATAGTGCTCTTCTTCCACTTTCTCTTTCCAGTGAATGTCACCTATCTCAGTCTGATTTTATTGTTACTGTTGAACTAGCCATCTCCCACTCTACCAAATTTCCTCCCTCTCCTTGCCTTGCATGTCCCATTTGACCCATTCCTTTCCTCTTGACCCTTTCCGGCGAACCTAAGCAACTTCTAAAAGAGTGTCACTGCAGCAAGGTGTAGGTGTAATAGGACTACTTTGTAAGAGCTGTATAATTGCACTTAGTGGCAAAAAGAAAGCTAGTATGGTCTCTGTGTTAGTAAATAGAGCTATCTCACACACATCAGCCTATGGGAGAGATGTGGACTTCCCTCAATTTTGTTGAATGTGTCAATCCCTTAGTTTTCCTTACGGTAACACAAGTTTTAATCATATACACTTTGACCATTATCAAATCAGTAATAACCTAAAGCATGTATAAGTGTGCTGCATTTATTGACATAAAAAAATCTCTGCTTTTGTTTCACAGCTGCTCTTCAATATTGTGATGACTAGGTTGTAAGATAACATGTCATAGCTGTGCATCAGAAGAGAACTGCATTTTAAATATGCATATGCTACACATATTTGAAAATTTTGAGCCATTCAGACTCTTCGAAGGGTGGCAGCCAATGTTCTGGTATTGTGAAGCATTGCCATACTTGGCCAGATCCTCAAGTTTTTGGTTTATTCTAAGGTGGTAGTGACATCAGCAACAAATGATACTTGGATATAGTAAACTGTTATTCTAATATTAGAGCATGCAATGTGAACCATGCAGTCTGCAAAGGAGTGTGGTGAACAATGAAAAATAATTAAATGACAAACACAATGAATGATATATAGTGATAAGATCTGTAAGTATAATGAGGATAAGTTTCAAACGATGATCACTGAGCTACAGTTGAGCACTTAGAAAGACACTCATACCCACATAACTTTTCTTGTGTGTGTGTGTGGAAATGTGTGCACATATACACAGAGTCACAATTCATGTGCACACAGCTGCTGTGGCTTATGTGCCACTTTAACAGTGAGTGGGGAGAGGAGGGGGAAGTGGAAGGAGGTTGTCAAGTACTAATAGATGGCAATGTGAGGTACAGCTTTGGAATGCAGTGAAAGGGAGTAGCAAACCGGAAGGAGCAGAGAAGAGAAAAAAGGAAGCAGGCAATTTGGAAAGAGACATTAATTGGTAATAGGTGCAGATGTGAAGTGACATTAGGATACCTACTATCCCCACAACCTTACCTTATGTAACAGACAGGTCAAGTGAACAAACATGGGTAATTATCCAGAATGCAAATAATGTCTTTCATGATTACACTATGTTTGAGGCAAAATTATTATGCCAGTACTGGGTCATTGCAAAGCAAATGCAATTGCAGAACACTTTTTTAAGTGGTCGTAGTTACAGAGGCAGTAGAGGTAGCAAACAGGAATTTTATAGAACAGAGTTGAAAAAGTTAGTGCATCTGGATTGATTGTTGGGTCCATTAAAAGAAATTACAAAACAGAGTGAGACAGACACAAACTTCTGTATTTAGTCGAATCTTAGCTGCACTTTTTTCCCTGTTTTAGGAATTTTTAAATAAATAAAAAACCAGCAGAAGAGGAGTCTACTTTTCCTGATTTTTGACCACTGAATCAAAGCAACCAACTGAATCAATGCAACGAAGGAAAGAGAAATTCAGTATTGCTCATCTCCAAATTTACCAGTGTTTCAAATATTTACAGGAACAAAAATTAAATTTCTTTACATCAATACCAACAATGCACAAGGCTTTAGGACTTTTGCATGAGATGCTAGCTGCGAGTACGTCACGATTTTTGAATATGTTATGCAGGAAGGTATACCTGGACCATTGATTTAATTACTGAACATAAATAATTTCAAAACCTCAATTATTAGACATTGAGATTCCTTGGTGGTGTGTTGTGCTGAAGGAAAGTATTCTTTTTGCATAATCAAAATCTCATATTTAATTACATTTTTAGTCAGCTTGTGTTATCTGTCTCCTAAATCACACTGAGCATAAGACAGATGACATATTGATATGTTTGTATGAATATTTCAGGATTTCAGATTATTTGGTTAGGTTGAACATAATTGCATAGTAAGACGGAAATGAAGATTTGTTTACATTCGAAAAGACTCAACAGCTGTATGCAATGGAAAACAATTGGCTGCACATGCTATCCATGATTCATCTCACTGTTAACCATTGCCAACATATAAAAAGTATTTTCATCAAAATAACCTTGCTTAAGCTTGACTGATAAGCTTACAACTTGAACCGAACTACTGTAGCTGTATAGTCATCTATTCTACTTGTGTCACATGTTAGAATGAATCAACTTAGTATCAGTTTAGAAATCCGGTCAACAACTGTTTCTTCCTTTCAATTCTGAGTCTTATTTTTTGGGTGTGGCTTAGATTCAAGTAAATGTGCTATATTATGTAAATCTAATAACTGCTGTTTTTAGCATATAACATTCGCTTTTATAGAACATATAAAATTATGAGTACAATCTGTGATATTAACACAAAATAAATAAATTTATAACAATACTCATATGAATAGACATTGATATACGATAAACAAAGTTTGTGGCAGACCTTTTGAATATCTTAAGTGCATACTGTAAACAAAAGAAATTATTTATCTGGTAAAATTGATATTTTGTATAGGTTGTAATGCTGAATCTAGTCTTTAATGTCTTGGACATATTCGAGACAAAAAACTGTCTCAGTGTTTCTCAATCTATATTTGAATCTAGTAGTGTTTGTTTATATACTACATTAGTGAAATTTATAAAATATTACATTATTTACATTGAAATAAAAGGTATTTTGTGAATCAGTGTCTCAAACTCGACCTAGTGAATAATAAGGTTTAATTTGCTTTTACCAAATATGGATTTTGATGATATGTAAGTATTGACATATTTTACATTTTGAATTTTGAGTTAATTTTATCTAATATTAAATAACTAGGGAACTTTATAAGAGAATTGTTTAGTCAGTGTGAAAGAATTGCAGAGACTGAGCAAAATACACCGGCAGACAACACAAGAAAAACATTGTGCATCATGGAATGATCTACTATTTAAATTCCAAAAATATGTCCTTGGAAGAGTTTGGCAACATATTACTTCTTGTGAAAAACCACAGTGAGAAAATTTGAGAAATTAGTACTACTATGAAAATTTACTGAGAATCATTCTTCCTGCTCACTATCTTTAAATGAAGCAGAAAAGGGGAGAGAGTAGATAGCTGTATCTGAAGTATCCCCTGTTGTATCCATATGGTGGCTTGTGGAGTTCAAATGCAGATGCAACTATAAAAGAAAGGATTTCACTAAACCTTACCTTATTGCACCCTCCATCAAACTGCTGGGGCAAAAATTCAATATGTCTCACACCTGGTATAGTATTTGGAAGTTGAATCACCTTTATTATAGCCCAGTTGTCTAAGGAAATAACAGTCATTGTTTGTGACTGACAACCAATTACCATTGCACGTCCATTTCTGAAAATTTCAATGTAAACAGCTGTTCAAAAAGTGGAAACTGACTTTTTGTTGGCTGTCACAAATATGCTTTAATAACTAATATAAAAACTAATATATACAAAAATTAGTTTGTCTTCAAACAAGAAAAATTTAATTTCAGAAAATATTTTTTACTTGAAAGCATGCTACATCTCTCATTAAAGTGATCTGAATGTACTAGATATTCTCCATTTAATTATCTTTGTTGTACAAAAAATGTTATTGAAGTCACACACAAATTGAATAAATTCTTACAGAGAACTAGAACATTCTACGTTTGTGCTCTTACTCATAAATATGAAAGTCTATCAAGCAATAATTAAGGAATTGATTAACATGATTATTTGTGGTATCATGATGAATAAGCTTGGTGTAGGTCCATCAGTTGTGTATTTGCATCTTAGCTAGTTAAAGTCATGAGAGTATGGGACTTATGAACATCCGGAGCCTGGAGAAACTACTACTGTGGAAAGAGTAAAAGAGGAAGAAAGGATTGTAGGGAAAAAAAAAAATAACTTTTTGAGGACAAGACATTAAAGTAATTCAAAACTGCAGAAGAATAAGAGGGAAAATTTTTGAGTTGTTCTTTCCAGATTTATTTTCACATAACTGTAAATCATGATTACTTGGTTAGTTAACTCTTGAAAGTCCAATTCACTAAAGCCCTTTTCTGTTTCATCTTATGAATGTTCTGCCCAAAATAATTTCCCTATTTTCTTAGATGAAGCTTAGATTCCGAAATCTAGCCGGTACCTCATCTATTATATGTACATAGCCATTTTCTTCCTACTAAATTTAAAGTATGATGACATCTTCTTGGTTTATGAGCAAAATCTGGTGACATCATCTTATTTTATTGGCAGTGTTGTATTGTTGCAATGTGCTTCCAAATTGACAATTTCCATTTCAATCCTTGGCTCACTTTCATTATTTCATCAGTTCTAGGTAGAAAAACATGATACTAAGTGAAAAGCTCAATCTTGTGAATGATCTACAGGGTTCTTTTTAATTAGTTAACCTGTTTTTGACTTACAAGGCAATCTTTGGACTTTTAATGTCTGTTTTTGTCAAAGAAATATACAGCAGTATACAGGAATGTTATTCATCTAGACTTAGGCTCAGGCACATTGTAAATGCCATGTGTGATAGTGCTGTGCTAATACAGTTAAAAAGTTGAACAATAAATAAATATAAAGCAAGCAATACATAAAAAGTTTTACATCTAAAATGGAAAACTGTACTTACATAACCTCTTAAACAAAATTAACAATACAAATAAAGTATTGTATTTTCAAACACACAAATAAATAACTGAACATAAAGGGGCCTTCATTATCCATGCACAAACACATCATAGTTTACTTTTAAGTGTACATAACAAATGAGGCTGTGCTGCTCTGCACTCTGGCCTAAATTGAGTTCACATAAGGTACCCTACATACACTAGACTGCAAATGCACACCTAGTGGCATCTGCCATAAGCAGAGATGCAGAACACATGATTTGAAAGCCACATTTGTAGGACATTTCATCATATCTCACTTTTCTCGGTGTAAAACACGCAACATATTCATTTGATTGTCGCAGGTGATGTCATACAAAGTGAGCTGAGCTGACCCCGTGAGTATGATTCCAGGACTGAAGATGCTGAGCAGCACAGCGGCCCCTTTCTGTTGGTGGCCAGGTTAAATGAATGACAAGAATGACTTGTAGTTTATGTTGGCGTCATCTCCAATGTTTGGTATGGTCTGAGGAGGCATGAGCAGTGGTGGTGATGGTAGCATGAGAGAGAGCGGGTTTGAATGGGAAACATGAGGACATGCTCATTCTCCGAAAACACATTGTGCAGCAGGAAAGGCAGTGCAATTTCCTCCAACATACGGTTATATCAGGATGAAAACAAGGGGATGACAAAGATCTTGGGTGGGCTGGGCAGGTGAAGCAGCACCCATGGCTGGCAGTCATGTGTAAGTTTGGCTGGGCTCTTCGCTCTGATTAGCGTGAAGCCTTACACAATGCAAGGAATCACTTTAAGGCAAAATCATGTGACAACTAAACCATTTATTTCTTCATTTGAGTCTTATACTGACGAGGCACTCAAACTCACCCACCCCCCCTTCCTCCACCAAATTGGATTGAGGTTGAAACAGACTAACCTAAGACAAATATCTTGATGAGCACAGAAATCAGCAAAGTCTTTCTAATAGAACTGTGGGGTATTATCTGTGACAGGCAATCCTATGGGAAATCTTAAGAGTGCTGTGTCCATATCTGATGTTAATATAGATCCACAATGGACCATGTACAGGAACTTTGAGAATTTGTCTATCACCAATAAAATAGCCAAACAGGGTTTAAAAAAGGACCTGCAAAGTCCATGTGGACTTATTCCCATGCCTGTTCTGGCCCTGGCCAAAGGAATATGGACACACAGAGGGAAGCCAGGTGGGTTGCACATTGCGGGCAGGCAGAGACAAGCTGAACAACATCCCCCCTGGGCTAATGCTTTTATGTGTGAGACTCCTTAGTGCTCCATATGAAGGAGATGTAAGACCTCATGCCGAAAACAGGAAGAATGGCCACCCATGATGCTAAGCCTGTTAAATAAGTTAACCCTATTCTTGACCGAGAACTGAAACCAAAAACAGAAGTCTGCATCGTGACAAAAAGAGAGCCCAGAACTGAAGGCAACATGTTAACCTTACCCTGTAGTGCTGCTGATGGGCTGAACAATGAAATCATGGGATTGTGTTCTGTGATCAACAGAAACATGTAAATTTTTTTCAATTTGTAGACAATACCGGTTACTTCTTTTCCAATTTGTAAATATTTAAGCTGTGAAGTGTTCAGTGTTTTTCATGCAAACACGATGCAGCACTTGAACTGTCCTTGTACCTGTAGGCCAAAATCGAACCCATGCCATATTGTGAAGTAACTGTGGCCAAAACTAAGTGTTATACAGCTGGAATATATCCAAGCTAGGGCCAGATTGCAGCTTCTAATTCAAAATACAAAATGCTGGAGTCCAATGAAACAGGAATGAAACACCCTGTGCAAAAGTGCATGCAACAACTTATGGAAGTTATGTTCTTAAGGCCTCATTGTACTCGGTAGTGTAGTTTTTAAGAGGAACACAGAATTGACTATTACTCTTTATGTTCTCTTTATGTTCCCATGGTAGAAGTTGCTTGTAAAAATTTGTGCTCAGATAATGTGAGTGCAGTATATCACCACTGATTAATGGTATAGGTGTTACTCATAATACTGACCACCACAGACTGAGTGACTTCTACATTCTTCCATCTATTTATAGAAACATGTAAGAATAATTTTGTGATCTTGAAATCGGCTAATAGTTTATAAAACAGTTAGTTTAGAATTTGACATTTGATTTAAACTACATGTTGCTATTACATTTTGGTTTATGGAAAATGTTGTTGGGCTAAAAATTAATAAAGTATCTGGAAACTATTATTTTTTCAAATGGGGGTTGCCTGATCTTTTGTGACAGGCAGCCAAATTCACTTGTGTGAAATAATTAAACTTTTTAATTAGCACATAAGTCAATTCAGGTCACATATCAAAAGAAAGACGGAAACAGAAGCAAGAAAAGAACAGAGTCAAGTCCAGAATCTAATAACAGTTTCAGAGTAACTGGCCTTGAAATTTAGCACTAGTAAATAACTTTAATTACTATTATTGCATAAGATAACAAGCATTGGTTAATTTCAGATACTTTACTATAAATATGCTGATTTCCCCACACAAAATATACATGGTTGAGTTGTTGGTGTATTTTTAACAATATTTCATTAATAAAGTGGTTTCCGACTTAACTGGTTATCACAATGTGTTTCTTTTGTTACCATGAATATATTGAATAATGAAATTACATTGGGGATGACTTATTTACGTATTTGCTATTTTAGTATGTTTACTGTGAATACTGTTCAGGCTTATAGAATGAACTAGCTGAAAACCTGGCATTGAACAGATATTTATTTATTTATTCAAGCCTTGAGTTAGTATTTCTCCTATCCCTTCTCTGTCTGTTCATCTCCTATTTCCTAAAACATGTTATATTTATGGCACAATAGAAAAGAATCCATCTTGCATAATGGCCATCTTGCATAATGTACAAAATTATAACTGCAGTATCCAAACAAAGAAAGGTAGTAATCAAAATAGCTCGTGCAAGAAGTCATGGCCTGTGCGCAGAAAAGCATTCTCGACTTGTGCGCAGGGCGAGTCCATTCCTTTGTTTCTGAGGGGAGGCTGGCTCAGTTGCACATTGCTTGCTGGGTCGTACACTTTGTCTATTAAGCCGGCAATCACCTGTGCCCCGCAACCAATAGGCAACATGCAACTGAGGTGGCCGCCCTTCCTAAACAAAGGAATGGACTCACCCAGTGCCCGAGTTGAGAAGGCAGGGGCCACGACTTCTTGCACAAGCTATAACATTCATTTAATTCAAACCTGACTATAAACATTATTTCTTATTACTAGTCCAGGATTTAACATGAATAAATTCTTCAGTGAGCCCACCCCTGAGCAAGCAACATAAAGTTGTCTGTATGAGAAACATGGAAGCCTCAAATCCACTCTGCAGTATTTAATAAATTGCCCTGTGATTTATTAATCTTAATAGAAAATGCAAGTCTCACTGGAAACTCAGTCTCTTGAAGTTAACTGGTAGTTCTGTAGGAAATAATGGGTATTCGTTAGATGTACAATGTTTCCTTCTCTGTTTTCCTTGTAATTCTATAAAAGTACACTGCTTTTGCCTGCAGCCGTGTGTGTATCACAGCTCAAAGTTGTATCAAATTTGTCAACAGCAATGTCATCTTTCAGAAATTTCCTTGAGGTGAATGGAGTACAGGAGTGTCTTAGTAGTAAATATATAAATGTGTTAAAACATGGTGAATGATGTGATAGGTTTTTATGTATCATAGTTTATGTGATCTCATATTTATTGAATTATATATTGTACAGTTGTATAATTTCAAAGATATATATTCATTTGTATAAGTGCTGTATGTCTGTAATATCTGTTGTGAATACAGTTAGTAGTAATGAAGTAATAGATTAAAATATCTCATGAACTATGTGTCGTACTGTGATACAATTTCGAAGGTACATTCAGCTGTGTCTGTGTACACTGTCTGTAAAATTTCCTGAGCTTTCATTTGAATTCAGTAGTTTTACTCCATGAACAGCGGAAAAGTAGTAAACGAGAAACTTTTTTCCTTTCATCATTTTGATGTGGTTGTCATTGAGAAAAAATATAATAAAGGTTTGAAATTGTAAGAGGGTTAGAGCAAAAGTCATGGCAACTATTTTTTTTCCTTTGCAAATACCAGTCTTGTTGGAAAATGTGACATATACAGACAAAAGGATGAAGTGTTAACTATATATGTGGACAATGAATAGCACTTAAATATCATAACACACTGATTTATTACTGTAGTATACAGGGCTATATGGCCTTCACAGTGTAAATGAATGACAACACAGTCCACATACAGTTGACAAGGCAAACCTTGGCCTACAGACCCTCAAAGCAGTCCCCTGCTACTGCCAGCACATGCTGTCAATGATGTGGGAGGCACTAAATACCATCTGCCTCAGCATATGTCGCACTATGTCTGAATTGGGTCACCTGTTTGCACACAACATTAGCAATGTCCTCTCATGTTGGAAAACCACCTACCACATAGTGGTTCCTTAATCTTTGGAATGAGATCAATGTCCCTGGCCCAGGTTTTTTATGTTAACTGTATGGGTACTTTGTTGTCAATCTTTTGTACCATGAAGGCCATATTGCCCTGTATACTACAGTAATAAATTATATAGTGAGGACAGTTTACTACTCACCGCAAAGACGTGGCGACGAGCTGCGACAGGCACATACAAAAGACACACACATACAACACATTCAGCTATCGGCCATGGCCTTCTTCAGAAATAGAGCACTCACGCAATCACACAGGCACACAACACAGTCATACAACCATCACCTCCGACTGCCACACTTCGAATCACGCTCTGCAGCGAATCGGGGACGGGAGGGGTGGGGAGGGGGAGGGGATAGAAAGGTTACGTCACGGTGGTGGGGATGGGTTAGATGGGAATAACGAGATGCAGCTTAGGAATGGAGTGGGGAGGCGGGTGAGGGGAGAAAATAAAATAAAATAAAATAATTCATGTACACTGCAAGTGCACAAGACCACATACACACACACACACACACACACACACACACACATACATATACACACACACGATCACACATTCACACACCACTCAAATCAGGCGAGGTTTGGGATACAGAGGTAGGAACTGTAAGGTATGGAAGGGGGGGGGGAAAAATAATAATAATGAAGTTATCGTAGGTTGAGGCCTGGTTGATTTCGGGATCGGAGAATGTATTGTAGGGATAACTCCCATCTGTGCAGTTCAGTTCCCCCCTTCCATACCTTACAGTTCCTACCTCTGTATCCCAAACCTCGCCTGATTTGAGTGGTGTGTGAATGTGTGATCGTGTGTGTGTATATGTATGTGTGTGTGTGTGTGTGTGTGTGTGTGTGTGTGTGTGTGTGTGTGTGTGTGAGTGTATGTGGTCTTGTGCACTTGCAGTGTACATGAATTATTTTATTTTATTTTCTCCCCTCACCCGCCTCCCCACTTAATTCCTAAGCTGCATCTCGTTATTCCCATCTAACCCATCCCCACCACCGTGACGTAACCTTTCTATCCCCTCCCCCTCCCCTCCCCTCCCGTCCCCGATTCACTGCAGAGCGTGATTCGAAGTGTGGCAGTCGGAGGTGATGGTTGTATGACTGTGTTGTGTGCCTGTGTGATTGCGTGAGTGCTCTATTTCTGAAGAAGGCCATGGCCGATAGCTGAATGTGTTGTATGTGTGTGTCTTTTGTATGTGCCTGTCGCAGCTCGTCGCCACGTCTTTGCGGTAAGTAGTAAACTGTCCTCACTATATTATTTATTCCAACCTGGACTTTCCATTATTATACAGTAATAAATTAGCATTTTATGATATTTCAGTGCTATTCTTTGTCCAAACATGTAGTTAACACCTTGGCTTTCTGTCTGTATATGTCATATTTTCCAACCAGACTAGTATCTGCAAGGAAAAGAAAATAGTTACCCTGACTTTTGCCTCAACTCTTGTATTTAAAGTTCATTGTGAGTCGCTACGTACTCTCACTATCACACAGTGTAAGAATAAAGTCTCGTCGCATGATGTGGCAGTTTTTGTGACTCATATTGTTTATAACGTAATATCTCCTGTACAATGCATCATATGTGATTCTCACCCCAACAGCAATTGTTACCTCACAGTAAGGGATACATGTACCAACTTTGGTTGAAATCGGTCCAGTGGTTTAGGAGAAATTGTGCAACAATGTCACATGATGCAGCAGTTTTTCACATATCTCATTGTTTATGTCATATCTCGTGAACTGAGTGTTGTATGTGATTCTTAGGCCTTCCGCACACGGGTTGATTCACACTCATCGGGGCGGCGACTCGGCTTTGGCACAATTCTGTCCCCATGCGACTGCCCATATAAGTAAATGGGAGGCCGCCAACAGGTTAATTTGCATGTGTCTCGTAATCATCTCGAAGTCATTGCTACTGACGCTTGTCTCTTGCAACCTGTAGTGCACGGAAAAGTTCGAGCATGACAAGCGAATCGTATGTCAGGGAGGTAATTTACTATGTATTTTTTCTGTATTTCCAGTGCATAAAGCACTTTAGTGCCCATAAGATCTACATGCAATAAATGTAATGAACTTTTAATAAATAAATAAGTACATAACATATAAATATTTTCAGTATGCCCTGTCTTGTAGCTCACAAATATTCAAGAAAAGACCATTTTTTATATATCTCAACCAGAGCTGCTGGTGTTTACTTTTTTATTGGTGACTAGTTTCGGGCATATCCCATTTTCTCAAGCCTCGTAATTTATATTCTATAGGATGCTAAAAATTTTGTATCAGTCTCTTGAAGCTCTCTACCACCAATGAATAACAGATGATGAAAATTCTGCTCTATGTACAGATGCACCCATAACACTCTTTATGTCTTCCTTTTCTTGTGCCGGTACTAGTAAAACATCACAGTGTACACCTAATTACTAGGCCCATTATAGAGTAATTATTGGAGGAAATAGCCATAACCATTTTGTAGCTCCCTGTAGGAAGGTGCAAGATGAGTGAAGGAAAATCACAGCTGCAATGAGTGTCAATCGACCCTTGTGCGGATGGCCATCGCTGGCATCGCAAGGTTCGCACAAGACGCGTGCAAGTCATGCCCACGACGAGTGAGAAACAACCTGTGTGCGGGCGGCCTAACACTTACGGCAACATTCCTCTTGGTTTGGATGTCATAAGCGCAAAATTTCATTAAGATTGGAACAAAATTGTAGGTTTGTACACAATACGTACACACAAACAAATACATGGACACTCTGATTTATATATAAAGATATACGAAATTTAACTAACTTAGGGGGTGGAAAATGTAGTAGTTGAGGTGAAGTGCTAACTTTGCTTTAACACAAACTGAATGATGGTAGTTGCTTTGGGAATAAACCTATGATAATACGCAACCTCCCTATGAAATGCGTGTAACTCCTTCACAGATGCCAAACATGGCAACACAAAGGAGTGATGCTATTGTGTGAGACTTTGAGTCCAAGAGGGACAATATATGGTTGAAAAAATTAACACTTGTTCAGATTATAATGAAACCCAGTGGACTAGATGGCAGAAAGGGAGATGGTATCTTACATAAGTAGTTGGTGGCAGACCTGCCCAAAACCATGATACCGTCAAGATAATTTCTACACCCAAGGATCTTAGTTACGAAATTGCAGTGGCATCTAAGGCTGTGTAACTTGGCCGCACGTGCCTGAGACGACAAGAGGTGCTGGTTACAGCATCGGTGGAATTAAACTCTAGAAACTATAATGTGTTTAGTCTTGCAATAGTATAATACAGCAACTGATACAACTGCTCAAATGGAGCAAGTTCACACAACAATTGATAAATCCTGGCTGAAACCCCAGAAAGAAAACTTGCATGACTACATGTGCATCAGAGACATAAAAAAATTTTCATAAGACTCCCACTCCTCAGTAGCCTTATCATAAGCAGAAAACAGTGTAAGATAAGTGACAGGGTAAGTCGTGTGACACCTTAGAGCACGGGGATGACTGAAGCTATGTACTGTAATAGCTTAGTGTCATTCTTCAATGCCGTGGTGAAAACTGATTCTGTGGTTCCAAAGCCTGATACTGGTTGTACAATGCTGCTTCCAGAACCTCCTGGTGGTCAGAGAGCCACCATAGAACTTCGTCTAATGCCCTTTTCAACATCATGAATTGAATGTTGAATAACATAACACTGAAAGGAAAATCACTTGGAGTGAAAACACTCTCATTGCCAATAAGTCTTGTATTCTCAAACACACACAAATAAATAATGGAACATAAAGGAACCTCCATCAGCCATACACAAACACACTGTAGTTTATTTCTATAACTGTACATCACATATGATGCTGAGCCATTTCGCACTCTGGCCTAAATATAGTTCACATAGGACACATTACGTACATTAGACTGCCTGCACATGCCTGGCAGCGGCCGACATTAGCAGAGATGTGGTATACACAATTTCAAAACAAGGCAGTAACATTTCCATAGGTATGTAAAACCATTGTATAGACTATGTTTACACATTAACGTTTTTAGAGTTTGCTGACATTAGTGCTGAAGGTGCATTTATTAGTGCTCTCTCTTTTTTCTTTTTTTAAAATTTTATTTCTGATGATGGTGGCAAGATCTGCCAAAAACAATAAAAACAGGTGGAAATTTTGAATAAGTGCTCTTGTTAATATCATAATAGGTTTATACAAACAACAGATCACACCCAGTTTAGCACAGGCATGAAAAAAATGCAAAAGGAAGTGGGTATGAAATAGAATCTTCACCTGAAGGTGACAGTTTGGTAACTAATTGAAATATTGTGACAATATGAGTCCGTGACTTGTTTAATAACTTAAAAAGATTTCAACGTAACCTTTCTATCCCCTCCCCCTCCCCTCCCCTCCCGTCCCCGATTCACTGCAGAGCGTGATTCGAAGTGTGGCAGTCGGAGGTGATGGTTGTATGACTGTGTTGTGTGCCTGTGTGATTGCGTGAGTGCTCTATTTCTGAAGAAGGCCATGGCCGATAGCTGAATGTGTTGTATGTGTGTGTCTTTTGTATGTGCCTGTCGCAGCTCGTCGCCACGTCTTTGCGGTAAGTAGTAAACTGTCCTCACTATATTATTTATTCCAACCTGGACTTTCCATTATTATACAGTAATAAATTAGCATTTTATGATATTTCAGTGCTATTCTTTGTCCAAACATGTAGTTAACACCTTGGCTTTCTGTCTGTATATGTCATATTTTCCAACCAGACTAGTATCTGCAAGGAAAAGAAAATAGTTACCCTGACTTTTGCCTCAACTCTTGTATTTAAAGTTCATTGTGAGTCGCTACGTACTCTCACTATCACACAGTGTAAGAATAAAGTCTCGTCGCATGATGTGGCAGTTTTTGTGACTCATATTGTTTATAACGTAATATCTCCTGTACAATGCATCATATGTGATTCTCACCCCAACAGCAATTGTTACCTCACAGTAAGGGATACATGTACCAACTTTGGTTGAAATCGGTCCAGTGGTTTAGGAGAAATTGTGCAACAATGTCACATGATGCAGCAGTTTTTCACATATCTCATTGTTTATGTCATATCTCGTGAACTGAGTGTTGTATGTGATTCTTAGGCCTTCCGCACACGGGTTGATTCACACTCATCGGGGCGGCGACTCGGCTTTGGCACAATTCTGTCCCCATGCGACTGCCCATATAAGTAAATGGGAGGCCGCCAACAGGTTAATTTGCATGTGTCTCGTAATCATCTCGAAGTCATTGCTACTGACGCTTGTCTCTTGCAACCTGTAGTGCACGGAAAAGTTCGAGCATGACAAGCGAATCGTATGTCAGGGAGGTAATTTACTATGTATTTTTTCTGTATTTCCAGTGCATAAAGCACTTTAGTGCCCATAAGATCTACATGCAATAAATGTAATGAACTTTTAATAAATAAATAAGTACATAACATATAAATATTTTCAGTATGCCCTGTCTTGTAGCTCACAAATATTCAAGAAAAGACCATTTTTTATATATCTCAACCAGAGCTGCTGGTGTTTACTTTTTTATTGGTGACTAGTTTCGGGCATATCCCATTTTCTCAAGCCTCGTAATTTATATTCTATAGGATGCTAAAAATTTTGTATCAGTCTCTTGAAGCTCTCTACCACCAATGAATAACAGATGATGAAAATTCTGCTCTATGTACAGATGCACCCATAACACTCTTTATGTCTTCCTTTTCTTGTGCCGGTACTAGTAAAACATCACAGTGTACACCTAATTACTAGGCCCATTATAGAGTAATTATTGGAGGAAATAGCCATAACCATTTTGTAGCTCCCTGTAGGAAGGTGCAAGATGAGTGAAGGAAAATCACAGCTGCAATGAGTGTCAATCGACCCTTGTGCGGATGGCCATCGCTGGCATCGCAAGGTTCGCACAAGACGCGTGCAAGTCATGCCCACGACGAGTGAGAAACAACCTGTGTGCGGGCGGCCTAACACTTACGGCAACATTCCTCTTGGTTTGGATGTCATAAGCGCAAAATTTCATTAAGATTGGAACAAAATTGTAGGTTTGTACACAATACGTACACACAAACAAATACATGGACACTCTGATTTATATATAAAGATATACGAAATTTAACTAACTTAGGGGGTGGAAAATGTAGTAGTTGAGGTGAAGTGCTAACTTTGCTTTAACACAAACTGAATGATGGTAGTTGCTTTGGGAATAAACCTATGATAATACGCAACCTCCCTATGAAATGCGTGTAACTCCTTCACAGATGCCAAACATGGCAACACAAAGGAGTGATGCTATTGTGTGAGACTTTGAGTCCAAGAGGGACAATATATGGTTGAAAAAATTAACACTTGTTCAGATTATAATGAAACCCAGTGGACTAGATGGCAGAAAGGGAGATGGTATCTTACATAAGTAGTTGGTGGCAGACCTGCCCAAAACCATGATACCGTCAAGATAATTTCTACACCCAAGGATCTTAGTTACGAAATTGCAGTGGCATCTAAGGCTGTGTAACTTGGCCGCACGTGCCTGAGACGACAAGAGGTGCTGGTTACAGCATCGGTGGAATTAAACTCTAGAAACTATAATGTGTTTAGTCTTGCAATAGTATAATACAGCAACTGATACAACTGCTCAAATGGAGCAAGTTCACACAACAATTGATAAATCCTGGCTGAAACCCCAGAAAGAAAACTTGCATGACTACATGTGCATCAGAGACATAAAAAAATTTTCATAAGACTCCCACTCCTCAGTAGCCTTATCATAAGCAGAAAACAGTGTAAGATAAGTGACAGGGTAAGTCGTGTGACACCTTAGAGCACGGGGATGACTGAAGCTATGTACTGTAATAGCTTAGTGTCATTCTTCAATGCCGTGGTGAAAACTGATTCTGTGGTTCCAAAGCCTGATACTGGTTGTACAATGCTGCTTCCAGAACCTCCTGGTGGTCAGAGAGCCACCATAGAACTTCGTCTAATGCCCTTTTCAACATCATGAATTGAATGTTGAATAACATAACACTGAAAGGAAAATCACTTGGAGTGAAAACACTCTCATTGCCAATAAGTCTTGTATTCTCAAACACACACAAATAAATAATGGAACATAAAGGAACCTCCATCAGCCATACACAAACACACTGTAGTTTATTTCTATAACTGTACATCACATATGATGCTGAGCCATTTCGCACTCTGGCCTAAATATAGTTCACATAGGACACATTACGTACATTAGACTGCCTGCACATGCCTGGCAGCGGCCGACATTAGCAGAGATGTGGTATACACAATTTCAAAACAAGGCAGTAACATTTCCATAGGTATGTAAAACCATTGTATAGACTATGTTTACACATTAACGTTTTTAGAGTTTGCTGACATTAGTGCTGAAGGTGCATTTATTAGTGCTCTCTCTTTTTTCTTTTTTTAAAATTTTATTTCTGATGATGGTGGCAAGATCTGCCAAAAACAATAAAAACAGGTGGAAATTTTGAATAAGTGCTCTTGTTAATATCATAATAGGTTTATACAAACAACAGATCACACCCAGTTTAGCACAGGCATGAAAAAAATGCAAAAGGAAGTGGGTATGAAATAGAATCTTCACCTGAAGGTGACAGTTTGGTAACTAATTGAAATATTGTGACAATATGAGTCCGTGACTTGTTTAATAACTTAAAAAGATTTCAAAAATGAAATTTGCTGAGAAACCTGCAATCCCAAAATTACAGCTGTGTTTTTCTTTCTTTTGGTTAATCTTTTCTATCTAACACTTTTTGATACCATATGTTCAATGCTTGCTCACAGCAACAGTCCTCAGAAATTACAAGAGACGATGATGGACGTATCATTAATTTGTATCACATATTTTGTGCTGATTTGTTGAGGGCAGTACTTCCAGATAATGAGAAATCAAAACTGTTGGGTTACTATAGCAAAATATATATGGTTTTGCAATAAAACAGAAATTGTATAAATGACAATGGAACTAGAACTTACTTCATCTGTGAACACAGGAGTTAGATGCTGTCTTAAGCATACTATGTTGATGCAGTACACTAGTATACATTTACCCTTCTTACAAACCATATTTCTTTCTTATTGATATCAGTCACACTTTCTCTGTAGCTTTTCACTACGAGACAGTGCTTATCTTATTCTATTACTACTTTCTAGTTCATTTTCCACAGATCTGTTTCCTCATATATTCCCCTTGCCATCTCATATTAATTTATCTCTCAAATTTGAGTATTCCATTAATAATCTGTGATTTTAAATAAAATGACAGATCAAATTTATATTTCAAAGTAACTTTTGAGGATGAACCTAAAACTCTGTTTTAACAATTTTGCCCAATGACTACACATTCACTGAGCTGGGATAATTATTTCTTTCATGATTTAAATCTTAACTACACATTTAACAAGTGTGGTTAAGTGGTATGCGCTCTACTTTAAACTCTTAAAATTATTACCTTGTGAAAGCAATACAACGTATATGATGACTCTTCCATGTTTCAGGAACAATTTGTTTAAAACATTCAAAATTTCCATAACAATCAATTTTCCATATGTGAATTGTATCATCTTGGAAACATGCAAGGATATGGTTTAGCACAGGCATGAAAAAAATCTGAAACAATTTTAAAACATCAATTAATGGAATCCTTTAAACAAAAATTATTACAGTTGGGAATATATTGTGATTTAAAGAAATCAGAAAATTACAGCAACCAGTCAGCTTTCTTACATATTTATTTATGAAATCAAGACTTTAATCAACACAGTTGCAGGTTCCACACTTCCAGAATGGATACATTGTGTTTTATTTTATTTCTGATTGTGTAGACTGTTATATTCTCATTCAGACGATAAAAAGCTACAGAATAAGCATGAACATAATTTTCATCCCATCTAAGCTGTAGACATTGTGTATTATAATTTCAAGTTTACCACATAGCAATAGTCAGTCTGATTTTGAAGCAACCCGGCATGATGGAGCACTAGGTTATGTCTTCAGTCTTTTGTTTCTTCAAATATGAACAGTAACCTTTGATTTTACTGTCACAAGATGCAAATTTTGTGCTTTTTGCAAAATGAGTAAATATAGTGTGTTAAAACTAAATACTACATATGTTGGAAATTCCAACATACAGTTCATGGTAAATTTGTTTTGTTGAATTTTGATAAGACTTAGTATACTTATTTTTCAGTCTGGTACATTTTATAAAAATATAATCTATTTACATGCTCAAGTACAACAAAATTTAATAATAATTTACATAACAATGTGATAATAGAAAATCTGATTGGAATGCCAATAATGAAGGATACATAACAACTTACTGTCAAGAGGTGCTGGAATGGCCAGACTTGGTGGTTTTGTGTGTGTGTGTATAGTTGTCTGAGTGATTGTATGAATGTATGTGTTTCTTTTTCTGATAAAGGCCTTAGCCCAAAATCTAAGTTGTTTGAATGTGATTGTCTATTTTTCGTGCCTGTCAGCGGCTCAGTGAGCCTCTTTATGGTGAGTTGTTGTCTGTCCTCCCTTATTGACATTTCAGTGTGAAAATAGAAGTAGATAGTGTTCAAATTTACAAATAAATTGGAAATTTAAGCATAATTACATCTATACTAGATACTTATAAAAACAAAAGAATGAGTTGTTTATGTAAACACAAGCTTGTAGTGCCTCAGTGGCCAGAGGTGGTGATCATGTGCGCTTGAGTTATGAGTGTGTGAATGAATGTATGTGTATGGTTTTTTTAAGGCCATGGGTAAAAATTAAGTTGTGTGAATTTATTAGTCTATTTTACAAGCCTGTCTGCAGCTCAGCAATTGTCTTTACAGTAATTTCTATCTAACTTCTATTATTGATATTGAAAACTGGATTTTCCATTGTTAGATGTTCTTATGTACACTTTTGCAGCTAGGTGTCACTATTAGCTATGAAGTCTGTAAGGGAATAACTCTTGAATAACTAACCGATTACGAAGACAACTCATAGGTTATTCTGTCATAACAGCTCAAGATTTAAATTTCCCGATAGCAACATTACAGCCCTGTGTAACAAACCTCTAAGGGACAAAAATACTTCCTGCAGAACAATAATTTTTTTAAATGTCTTAACAATTTATATTATTTTATACCTACCTCCTTCAAAGCAACTCCTTCCCGCATAGACAATTTATGTATCAGCATATTTGACTTCAAATCCCAAATAAAAGCTTCTTGTGAAGATGCAGACAGACAATAGCGTGACTGAGAAAAAGATATTTGTGTAACTGGAACAGTGTGACCATCAAGACGGTTTTCGATATTCCCTGTCTCTAAAAAGACAAAACATAATTACCCATAGAGAAATGGTAATTAATATTATGCAGTGCAATTATGAAATCTAAATAAGTACTTTAAGTATAGTAATACCTTACCTACAAATGTAATAAAATTGCAACTGTTCAATGTCTGTACATGGGAGTTACTTAAGAAACTTTAATATGAGAGCCTGTTTATAAAAGCAATAGAAGTTTGGCTGTTTCCACTACAAGCTTGTTTCAGCTATTGCCATTATCAAGTGGATGTCTACTTGGCCTGATGGGCATAAAGCATTTTAGAGTCAGTGTCTTTTTTGTGGCAAGATCTTTAAGTCACATTCTATCTTGTTATTGGATTTAGTTGATAAATAAATAGGAGTAGTCTATTTATTTATTAAATAAATCCAATAACAAGATAAAATGTGACTTAAAGATCTTGTACAAAAAAGACATTGACTCTAAAATGCTTTATGAATGTCAGGCCAACTAGACATCTACTTGATAATGGCACTAGCTAAAACAAATTTGTAGTTGAAACAACCAGCACAGCTGAATAAATATTATTGCAGCAAACTAGGATTAATTCTCTATTATGATAATGTAACAGAAGTCAAAAGAGTTCTTTTCAATTTTTGTTTGTCTGCCTGTCCCATGTTTTTATGGGAATCACGTACTAGAAGGATAGTTATCTGTGCATGCAGAGTGGTTTTTCCTGGATCCTTATGGGGAAATCAATATCTATTGGAGGGATAGGATAACTTTCTTAGACCTCCTTAGGTGCTTTCTTTGCAAACAATTTTGCCATAATCAATTTTTTGCCCAGCTTGAGCAGTATATGAAAATAAGATTGGCAGTTTTGTGTGTAGGATCATTGGAAGAAAAAATCAGGACAAGAGAAGTTTTATACAAATAAACTAAATAAATAACTGAGAATACAAATGATAGATTCTGTAAAAAAAAAAAAAAAAAAGTAGGGTTCTTTTAACATTTTGTAATCACTGAAAACAAGACTTGGGATTTGTCAAAATTCATGTCTATTCAAGATCCACACAAAAGTCAATGGCAAAAGTTATTTTGTATGATAATATTTACAATGTTATGCAGGTATGGACAAATTAACACTTGAAAACTATCCCTTAAATGCAGGTTGTGAGAAAGAATAGATGTGAGACAGTCACTTTCTCATCCTTCTCAGGAATATAATTCTCCAGAAACAGTTACAAATGTGTCTCTGTAGAGCATATTAAAGAAAAGGGGATCTATAATGTAAGATGATGTTATAAATAATTACACTGTTACCACTAGTCAATAGAAAGTATGCCTATCTCTACAAATTAATAAATATTGCCGCGAGAGACCACGAACACCAACTGCCAGCGTGGCGCAGGGGATAGCGTCACGGACTGCGGAGCAGAAGGTCGCCAGTTCAATCCCGCGCACCGGCAAAAATTTATTTCTTTGTAATTTACAATTCCAGAAGGTTCTATATCTTTCTTATGTTCACTTGTAAATTCTACTTGTTTCTTATGTTAACTGTTCTTCTAATTTCTGGTAAATTCTGTCTGTGTATAAATAGCAGAGCACTCTGCCTGAGAGGCAGTCAGTGCTGCGTGTATGTTGAGTTCGTAATAAACTTGCTTTCAGTATAAGTGCTGTGTTTAGTTTCCTTCGAAGTCAAGCCTACTTCCATTGCAACGTGACAATATAAAATAAATAGAAAATCTGTGTAACATGTGTTTGTTGAAAGTTGTCTTCTGGGATGAACTTACATGCAGGCTATGTAACCTACAGATCAATATAAAAAAAAATTATATTTGGAAAACACCTTTTTTGGTATTATAGGAGAAACACGTTTTAATTGTATAAGATATAAATGTAGCTACTTTGCTTGGTTTTAACAGACAGCTGATGTGTGAATTAAACATTTATCCTAGATTCTGCCCCAAATGTACTGGCTGCTTAGCAAGCTTGCCTCACTCATGGAGTATGTCCAACTTAATTTTGAGGAAGTGTTTTCCTTCTGGAATGCCTATTTTCACTAGCATTATTGTGCCATATCACCATAATTGAATTCTATCAATGCTACAAACAGTACTCCTAGATTTGGATGTGCTAACCACACGAAACATATAATTTGACATAATAACAAATTACACTTTGCACCAGAGACTATTCACTATTTGAGGAATCTCTTTTTTAATTTAATGACTGTGACTGGGTACTCTAAACCTTCCAACAGGCCTTACTCTCCAAACCTTGTTGCCACCTTCCAGCCAAGCAAGTGGTAGTTACCAAAGTGTCTAAATAGGGTTTGGGGACTGTATCAGCACACCACAATGCCAATAACCCTGAACATCTGACTGCTCATGCTTCCAAAATGCTGAACCCTGCCTGCAGTAAGTATTGCCAAATTGGGATCATTTTTGCATTAAAAAGTTCCTACAGAGCCAAGATCCACTTAACCATTCATTATAAGCTGTAATAAGTTCACCGGGAGATACCAGACAGATTTTATAATGGTAAGACAGATTTTGGAACCAGGTTTTAAACTGTAAGACAAACACATGGGCAGATATAAACTCTGACCATAAATAATTGGTCATGAATTGTAGACTGAAACTGCAAAAAGGTAGGAAAATAACGAGATGGGACCTGGGTAAACTGAAGGAACATGAAGTACTTGAGAATTTCCGAGGGAGCTTAAGGCAACAACTGACAGAAACGGGAGGGAATAAAACAGTAGAGGAGGAATGGGTAGCATTGAGAGATGAAATAGTGAAGGCAGCAGAGGACAAAATAGGTAGGAAGACAAGACCTACAAAAAATCCTTGGATATCAAAGGACATACTAAATTTAATCAATGAAAGGAGAAAATATAAAAATGCAGTAAATCAACCTGGCAAAATGGAGTACAGGCGACTAAGATATGAGATTGACAGGAAGTGCAAAATGGCTAAGCAGAAGTGGCTAGAAGGCAAATGCAAAGATGTAGAAGAATGTATAAATAGGGGAAAATAGATACAGCCTACAGGAAAATAAAAGAGATACGTATCTGGAGATAAGAAAAACAGCTCTATGAATATCAAGAACACAGATGGAAAACCAGTTCTCAGCAAAGAAGGGAAAGCTGAAACATGGAAAGAGTGTATGGAGAGGCTCTACGAATGAAATGAACTTAGAGGCAATATTGTAGGAAGGGGAGAAGTAGATGAGGATGAAATACGAGATACCTAAACCAACAGGCGACAATTATGTGTTTTTTAGATTTTAGCAAAGCTTTCGACAATGTCAATTTTGACATTTTACTCGCTAAACTATCTAATCTAAATTTCTCTACAAGTGCTATTGAGTGGTTCCACTCATACCTCACCACCCGTAAACAGTGTGTGATAACAGCAAAAAATAGGTCAAAATGGAGGGATGTTGTATCAGGGGTTCCACAAGGATGTGTACTGGGGCCGTTACTCTTCTCACTATATGTTAATGCTGTGTCCACTGTTCTGTCCCACTGTAAATACCATCTATACGCTGATGACTTACAATTATATCTCAGTGAAAGTCCTAAAAACCTAAGCACAGCCATCCAGCAAGTAAACGCAGACTTACTTTCACTATCAAGATGGGCACATAGCATGGGATTGATAAGGAATCCATCAAAAATACAGGCAATCTTAGTGGCCCATAAAAGACTCATCACTCCACAGTTCAGAGAAACTCTTCCAACTTTAATACTGAACGACACACAAATACGCTTCACTCATTCAGCAAAGAACTTAGGAGTAATATTTGATCAGCACTTGGACTGGACAGAGCACACAACGAGAGTCTGTAAGAAGGTATATGCCTCACTTCATTCACTGCAGAAATATAAAAAAGCATTTCCTTTACAGCTAAAAAAGAAGCTCGTTGAGACATTAATACTTCCCAATCTAGATTATGGTGATGCTATTCTGCAAGGACTATCACACGAAAACTCACGTAGGCTGGAGCTGGCGATGAATTCTTGTATCCGATACATTTGCAACTTACGTTTCTACGACCATGTCAGTCCCGCATACCAGCAGTTATCTTGGCTACGTGCAGATAAGCGTCGAAGCTATCGTACACTATGTTTGCTGCATCGCTTTCTCAATCATTGCAAACCTTCATACTTATCCTCAACGACTATATTACTATCTGAACAGTACAGCAGAAACACACGCTCTTACCAAAATAAAACTCTCTCTCTACCTTCACATAACACTGCAATCTTCTCCAAATCATTTTCTGTTTCGGGAACACGTCTGTGGAACAATCTTCCTCAAAAGTTAAGAGAAATAAAATCAATTCAAAACTTTAAAAGACAACTAAGGGTTCACCTTCTGTCACAATAGCCATCTTTTTCTCCACTTACCAGTCTGTAGCCCACTGTTGTCAATTCCTCCTCCCCCCATAAATGTTTCCCTTTCCTTTCGCCAGCAGAGATCTCCATTCATATATGTCTCCACTTCCTCACATCCATTAGCACTGTCATTTTTCAATCTTCTCCTTTTTCACTAACCATTTTCTCTCTTCTGTTTATTTTAAACTTAATTCAAATGTGAATATCTCTTGTTATTATTAGTATTACTTTCATTTTTGTGTTATTATTATCATTATTATTATTATTAGTACTATCATATATTGTTATTATTTAATATTATTAATGCAGTGGTTTTTGTAATGAAATCCTTTGTTTATGTTGTTCCTGATCAGATGTAAGAGAGGGCCCTATGGCCCTAATCTGGTCAGGTTAAATAACCAAATAAATAAATAAATATACTGAGAGATGAATTTGACAGAGCACTGAAAGACCTAAGTCGAAACAAGGCCCCTGGAGTAGATGACATTCCCTCAGAGCTACTGAAGTCTCTGGAAGAACCAGCCATGACAAAACTGTTTCACCTGGTGTGTAAGATGTATGAGACAGGCAAAGTACCCTCAGACTTTAAGAAAAATGTTATAATCCCCATTCCAAAGAAAACAGGCGCAGATGGGTGTGAAAACTACAGAACCATCAGTTTAATAAGTCATGGTTGCAAAATATTAACACGAATTATTTACAGAAGAATGGAAAAGCTGGTAGAATCTGACTTCAGGGAAGATCAGTTTGGGTTCAGGAGAAATGCAGGAACACGGGAGGCAATACTCACTTTACGGCTCACCCTAGAAGATATATTAAGAAAAAGCAAACCTACATAACTAGCTTTTGTAGATTTGGAGAAGGCTTTTGACAGTGTTGATTGGAATAAACTCTCAAGTTCTGAAGGAATCAGGAGTAAAATACAGGGAGCATAAGGTTATTTACAACTTGTACAAAAACCAGACAGCGGTTGTCAGAGTTGAAGGGCATGAGAGGGATGCAGTGGTTGGGAAGGGAGTAAGACAGGGTTGTAGCCTTTCTCCAATGTTATTCAATTGGTACATTGAGCAAGCTATAAAGGAAAGCAAGGAGAAATTTGGAGAAGGAATTAAAGTCCAAGGTGAAGAATTAAAAACATTGCGTTTTGCTGACGACATAGTAATTATGTCATATACAGCAAAGGACCTGGAAGAGCAGTTGAACGGAATCGGCAGTGTGCTAAAACTTGCATATAAGATGAAGTTAACAAGAGCAAAACTAGGGTAATGGAGTGCAGTCTAAGAAAATCAGGTGAAACTGAAGAAATTAGATTAGGTAACGAAACAATAAACGGGGTAGATGAGTTTTGTTACTTGTGCAGTAAAATAACAAATGATGGTCAGAGTACAGAGGATATAAAATGCAGAATGGCAATGGGTAGAAAAACATTCTTGAAAAAGAGAAATTTGTTAACATTGAATAATGATTTACACCTAAGAAAGTCCTTTCTGAAGGCATTTGTGTGGAGTGTTACCTTGTATGGGAGTGAAACATGGACGATAAACAGTGCAGACTGGAAGAGGATAGAGGCTTTTGAAATGTGGTGCTACAAAAGAATGCTGAAGATTAGGTGGTTGGATCGTGTAACTAATGTGAAGGTATTGAACAGAATTTGGGAGAAAAGGAATTTTTGGCATACCATGACTAAAAAAAGGTATTGATTGGTAGGACACATTCTTAGACATCAAGGAGGGAGGGAAGTGTGTGGGGTAAAAACCGCAGAGGAAGACCAAGAGATGGATACAGTAAGCAGATTCAAACAGATGTAGGTTGCCGTTCTTATGTGGAGTTGAAGAGGCTTGCTCAGGATAGGGTATTGTGGAGAGCTGCATCAAACCAGTCTCTGGACTGAAGACCACAACAACACATCAGATATTTGTAGAAAAGGGTGAAGTACTTTTGACAAGCTAGACTGTAGATGTCATCGCTGCTTGTTCACTTGCAATAATTTAAGCTGTTCTCTTAGGATCCTGCCTAACCACATTCTTTAACACCAAGACATATTCATAAAAAAATAGTACAGTACTTTTGTCAGTCAGAATAGACAACTACAGTGTAGCAGGTCAAAAGTACTTTGCTGTTTTCTAAGAATATGTAATATTATGCTGAATTATACAATAGACTGAGGCAAGAGCCGTAATACCATTCGAAAACTGTTCTACAAATAAAGGCTCGTGTAAACCTTTCATTAACGCAGATTAGAAAGTAAACGAGTCAACTAGTGCTACAGGTGGCCAAAACATGAAATGCAAGAATAGGCATTTGAGTTGGCGTTTGCAGTTGCAACTGGTGGAGGCCGTGCATGTACAGTTGAGATAGTAAGAAACTGGTGACTGGTAAATTTCTTGCAACTCAAACAAAGCTATTTTTGAGGAAATGCATCAAGCCAAGCGGATGACAAGCAAATGTTTCTGCCGAAAAGCAAATTGAGTACCACTACTTTTCCGTGGTTTTTGGGAAAAATTAAAAAATTCCCCGAGTTTTTCCTGAGATTTCCAGAACAAAAAATTCCCTGAGATTTCCAAGTTTTCCAGGACGCTGGACACCCTTGTTTACAGCACGAGATATTGGTCTTCTTTCAGCCAACTGCACATATATTATTTCAGAGGGCAATCCCTTTTTTATGAGTGAAGATGAATGTGCCCGCTGGCCGCGGTGGCCGAAGAGACTGCGGCGCTCCAGTCACGGTCTGCACGGCCACTATGGTCGGGGGTGTGAGTCCCCCCTCGGGCATGGATATTTCTGCCGTCCTTAGTATAAGGTAGTTGATAAGTAGTTTGTAAGTTTAGGGACTGATGACCCCGTAGTTAAGTCCCATAAACTTAACAAACATTTGAACATTTGAATGTGCCTGCCCTCTTGAGAAGAAAACTTGTTTACTGGGATCTGTTTTGCCAAAATACTGTCCATCATACATTGTGACTAGTTGGACAGTAATAATTTGTCTGACATGGTCTCCCAGGAATCACTATTGATACTTTGGGTCCTTGTATATGAAGTGAATACAGGGAGATTCATTGGGTAGCTTGCAAGCCTCAACATTCAGCCCAGTTATTAACATAAAATGTTGTTGTTTTGGGATTTTTAAGTGGACTAAACAGCAGGTTCATCAGTCTCCCACACCTAACTGAGATGTAACATCAAAATCTTGAACTCGGTAAAATCTAACACTCAGCACACAGAAGGGACACCCTAGGTTGTATAGAGTGGCAATGAACGCTAAAGTGAAGACACAGAGGGAATATAACAAGTGGTTAACTTAACAAGGATATTATAACAGGATACAGTGGCTGGTTGATCACAAGGATAGTAAGTGATGAGCCAGCACCTCTGCACACTAAAGATCCTCCAGTAAGAAGCAGACAGACAACACAAAAGTGGGGAACAGATTTAAAATTGCTGAAGGATGAAAACCTGAGAGATCAGGCTAAGGGTCCCACCACTAAATGGAATGATAAAAGCCACTTGTGTTGATAAAATGTAAAACACAGTCTGGCACAGCAGCATTATCACCGAGAAATAAAGGAAGCACAGCAGGTAGATGGAAAGACTGCCACAGTGACACTAAAAGGAGAGAATACAACAAGATGTAGACCACTGTCAAGAGAGCATCACAGTGACACTTGGGTGGATCCTTTCTATGATAAGGTGGCCGGGCATTAACCAGATATGGCAGATATAGATGACAGAAAACAATTGAGTCCCTAGGAGAGGCTCTCAGTGCCGACTTCCATGTAGCCATAGAGAGTATGACCGCACAGAGCTTGTTCGATGCATTCGACTGAGACCATTCTGAACTCCAGACCCCAATGTCCTTGTAGTTCAATGCCCATCAGATATCCCTTTCTGGGAGACCAATCTCCAGAGGCTGAGAGTGGTGGCCTGCTTTCACCAGCTGATTGACATGTTCATTCCCTGAGATGCCAACATGAACTGGGATCCAAATGAAGGCCACTGAAGGGTAAGATTCGCCAAGAGTGAAGACAGTCGTGAATATAAACCACAACAAAGCAAGTTGAGGGAAACACTGGACAAGGACTTGGAAGCCACTCAGGGAATCACTACAGATAACAAAAGACTTCCCAGGACAGGCTCGGAGATGTTTAAGAGTGAGGAAAATAACAACCAGCTTCACGGTAAAAATACTACTCCCCAAAGGCAAAGAATGCTGTTCTACATAATTTACCATAGGCATATGCTTATCCATGTAGCCATCTATCAGGAAACCATCAGTATACATGATATCTGCTCCAAGGAATGAGTCAAGAAGTGCCAAGAACTGGCGATGGAGATTTATTTATGAAACTGAGGCTTTGGTCACATGACTAATCTATAAAAAGCTGCAAGTGAGGAATGGAAAGGGTAGCAAAAAGTGGAAGGGATGGGAAGGAACTCGAATGATGAAAGAAGGGAATGACCCCAGACTGTGATAGAAAGATCTAATCTGTGCCACTGTGGAGGAGAGGAGAGTGCAGTAGCTGGAAATAAGCCTGTGATTCAGGTGGTAGAGCAAGGCATGAACAGAGGACAACATATGAAGCAAGCAGCTGTAGCCACAAGGGAGGGACCCCAGCTTCAACGAGGAGTCTTGTCACTAGACTTGTGCAGAACGCTTCCATCGCTAGATAGATACCACTGTGGAGAATAGGGTTCACGATCCGCAATGCTCAAAGTGCTGGAGAATCATACACCAAGCTCCCATAGTCTAGGTGTGATTGGAGTAAGGCCTTGTAGAGAAGTAGGAGAGATGCACAGGCAGTTCATCAGTCAGTGTGGCTGAGACATCAAAGGATATTCAGATATCGCCAGCATTTTTGTTTCAACTGACAAAGGTGAGGACATCAAAAACCATGCCTAAGAAGTGATTTGTATCCTCAAATCGAAGGTGTTCATCAGTAAGGTATAATTCTGGGATCTGCCTGATGGTGACAGAAGTGGATAACCTGGATATTAGATGCAAAGAATTGGAAACCATGGGTGAAGGACCAAGACTGCACTTTTCGGATGGCTCCCTGAAGCCACCATTCAGTGAGACTAATGTTAGTGGAACTGAAATATCTGCAGAAGTCATCAGCAAACAATGGGGAAGAGACTGATGACCCTGAGTCATAGTGGCTCAGTGGGATTATTTCAATTTCTCACCTCTGTATGTTTCTTCTATCATACAGAACACCCTTGGTTTAGAGGGTGTGGCTGTATTCCATTCAATGGCTGCCAGGGAGCATTTAACAAAGAGAAGGACTGTGGCGGGTGGGGCCAGGTGTTTTTGGAAGTTCGGGGTGACTGTACAAATTCTCAGTAGGCCAGATGTGATGTGTTGTTGGCCACCTTTACCTGGTTGGCAGAAGTTGGTAAGAAATTGTAATGGAGGCTGTAAGCTGGCAGTGTAAAGTCATCACAAGGTAATGTAATTATAGTATAATGGACAACTTGGTTTGTTTGGCACTGTCAGTGATTCCAGAGCTTTTTGTTGGCCTCAAGGACAAACAACAATAGGATCCTTATCCGGTTCTGCTTAGAGACTGCCTGGCTATTCATTTAGGAAGAGCATTGTTTACTGTGAAGTTGTATGATTCTGTATATGCTTGTGGAACTTGTGCATGTTGCTTAACCGTCCAGCAGGCGCGTCAACTTTCATGATGCCACTAGTCTCAATACATGCGATGATTTTTGTGGTTGTGCCTTTGTTTACAGATTCTTTTTCTTTTGTTTTTGTTTTAAATAACCTTTATTGTTACAATTTTGTCAAATTCATAAGTTAACATTAGGCTCATTACACTTTCAAGTTAACAGAAATATTTAATGTATTGTAATGGAGAAGTACAAGAAACTCTTTTACGAAGTGACTTCATTATAGTTACAAATAAATCATTGAACTAATCAGAGCATGTGTCTGTGTATGGATTGCTCTCTACAGAAAGACATTGTTCACAAATTATTTTTGTGTGCTTTTGCAAACAAAGATGTCTACCGCATTTTTCACATGCTTGCTTGCTGAGGCAAGTCTTTTTTGTCTCCCTGTAACATGATTGGCATCTTTTTTGGCCCACTTTAGGTTACGGTAGTGTTAGGTTACGGTAGTAACACTAAAAGTGGGCCTTTGCGATCGTCTTTTGACAGCTCGAAATTTAAATGAAAATAACAGCTTAACCATGCATCTGACATGAAAATTGAATAACCGAATTTGTAGAAAAGACAATTCTCTACAACTTTGCTCTCTTATTTTTTTTTCATATATTGTATCGTTTCAGAGATATTTGCGAAAATAGTGGCGATTTTGGGATGTATGTCTGTCTGTCCGTAACATGTTCCCTGTTTTTAAGATTAACCATTCAACCGATCAGCACCAAATTTTGCACACATAATTGTAGGCTGACAGAGATCAGAACCTCCCTTTTTCAAATTTTTCGGATAAAAATATGGTAGTATTTCCAAAAACAGCCATTTGTAATGTAATTTTAATTGCACATAAACCGTTCATCTGATGAGAAAATTGAATGAACGAATTTGTAGAGCAGAAAATTCTCTACAACTTTGCTGCCTTATGTTTTTTTTTTCATATCTCGTATCGTTTGAGAGATATTTGCAAAAATAACGGAGTTTTGACACCCTCCATTAAATTAATGAAAACCAGCCGTTCGCAGATGTCACATGACATTCCTCGCCCAGAACTGTCTCTGGCATACGCCATCTTGCGTTGTGTATTTGATGATTTTCTTATTGTAACTTACACATTGTCATTTCAAAGCAATGGCGCACTGAAGAATTAACAAAAAGACGTCGTTCTTCGTATGATAAATGATAATCTAGTGTCTACAAATGCCATATTAGCATCAGTTAACAACGGCCATCAATAACATGAGATTAAAGAACGCAATTTCTGATTGTTAGCTGTGGCGTAGTGGGCAATGTGTTGGACTGTAACGCTGAAGGTCAGTGTTACGAAATCCGGCAGTAAGTAATTTATTTATTTTCCCCCTAGAAGGGTTTCAGACACTCTTATTAATTAATTTTTTATTATTTAGATTATTATTTTGATCCAAAATGTTTGCAAAAAGTTATAAAACTACAAATCTAAAGTGGGCCATAAAACACGTTAGTGAGATTTTCTTTTCTTATTTCCTGAGTGCAAAGATAGTTCAGTATTTCCTTGTTCTTTTCCTTGAGATTTGTACTTTACCAGCATCAACTTTATATCATCTGGTAGAGTCATAATAAGAGCTCTTCTTTTGAGATGATCTTCAAGTAGAGTCAGAGCCAAAGTTTTGAGGTATTCGCGCCTATTTGAGTATTTATTCTTGTTGCCCAAGAAAACTACTCTTGACTTGATGCTTGCAATGTTTATTATTATTACAACTGAAAACATTTTTAGTTGTCTTTTTTTACTCACAAAAATTGTAATGTTCACTTTCATGCACTTTATTATTTTCCTCTTCATCAAATTCATGGTCTGTTGTTTCGAGTACATCTTCGATTTCCGAATCAGTTTCAACAAGATCATCTTCAATTGATACCTCACTGTCGTGATGTACTATTTCCTTAGGATTTTCTAAATGGTATTGTTTACTCATTTTGAAAGAGGGTACATGTAGTTACAACGAAACATTGCTTCATCTAGAAGGCAACAACGCAATTGCCAAGTACAGTATGCTGCAAACAATGCTACGACTGCTGTTATTAGCGGCGACAATAAGGCACGCGAGTAGGCGCGCTGTATCTGACAGATACAGAAAATACACGTACTCACATCTGAGTCATTTATGGTCTTGTCAGAACTAGGATAAGGCTGAAACTCCTGTGATGGAATAAGAAAGGTCTCACACAAGATGTCGTAGGCCAGCAAGCCGTTATCACTGTTCATTGCGGTAGTATTAGAGAAAAAGTAGGTCATGTATCTCTTAGATACATATGCGACTGTCGAAGGGTTAATAGCAGTGATTGTGTGTGTGTGTGTGTGTGTGTGTGTGTGTGTGTGCTGAATTTTATAACCTAACCTCATTTGAAGAAATCTTCTAATTTGCAGAATTTTAAATTATTTAATTATTCTATGATGTTAATAAACGGTTGTAAATTGGAATGAAAATTATGTAAATTGTTGGGCCCCACTTCCACTTTTTGGTTTAAATATTTCCTGTCCTATTATTGGACACCATTGCCACAACAAGACTGTTAATTGCAACCAGAAAAAGGAGAACACTAAGGACAGAGCACAGTAGGACACTGTTCTTCTGAAAGTGGAGTGAGTTTGGACAGGTACCATTCCTAATCTGAAAGGATCAATGTGAATGGAAGTTCTGGAGTAAGATCAAAAGTGGCTCCTGTAAGCCCCAATCGTACAGTGTAGCTAGAATATGTTGGCCCTATGTGGATGTTGTACTGTATGCCTTCCAGAAATCAAATGTGTTACAAGATTTGTGAGGCCCTGGCGGATGCCCTCCTGTTGTGGAGGCCAGGAGACCCTGAGATTCAAGGATATACATGAGCCACTGACTCACAGGAGATTGGTGAGGCTCATAGGGTGGTAACTATCAACCACCAGCAGATCTGTGCCAGGTTTCATCATTGTGATCACAGTGCTATCTTGTCATTGGGACAGATAAACAGCCTCTGCCCAGAGGGTGAGCAGTTGACATTGAAAGTCCACTGAGAGGTGGTGGAGGAATTAGCTGTGGACACAAACTGGTCCCGGAGAGGTATCAGAGCATACAGTAAGGGCACCTTGGGGCTCCCAGTCATTATATAGGGAGCTGTATTTTTTCAGGCAATGTGTGGGAAACAACAACTGCTTACTCCTTACGGGCTTGAAAATCCAGGCTTTAGGCTGAGGTTGCATAACTATGAGCTTAATGCTTTTCCGTATTCTCAGTGGTAGTGGTTGGGTCAGTACAGAGGGTACCCTGTGTATAGATAGCAACAATTCGAGAGAAGTTGCACAGCATCATGTTGGCAGTAACGTCTCCGCGACCTAATACCAGAGGTCGCCCCGTAGAGCAACATCCTTAAGAGCTCACCCATCATAGCACTCACTCTCCACCTGGGCCTATAGCAGGGCACACCTTGGAAGGATACCTTGCTAGTCGTAGTCTTCGTGTATTCAGGATGTGGACTTGAATTACTGTTATATATCAGATGTACTCCAGAGTAACTTATAAGTAGAGTATTATTCTCTATTGTAATCAATACTGTTTTTCTAATCATGTGTCTGCTCTTGTTAGAGTCACCTTGCCAGCCACCATGCCACTAGAACCGATCTCCTATTTTCAGTGTATTCACTACTAATACAACACACTGAATGAGGAGACATGGGACTCCTACCAACAAGTGAAAGCAAAAATGATGCAGGGCATGCAACCACAGCTAAGAGGGGTAGGTGTGGGAACCAATGGTGGCAACATACCTCTCCCAATTGTTCTGCTTACTTTCCTGGACCAGCTGGTGAGCTAAGGTCCAGGGCTGTTTAAAAGCAATCAGATGTTCTGTGGAATGGGAGCACCACTGGTGCTGAAGCACCTGCCGATGTTCCTGGATGTCCTCAGCAATCTACAGTGTTCACCAAGGCACCGACTTAAGCTGGAGCAAGCCAGGGAACTTGAGACAGTTGCCTCGGCAGTGTAAACAATGGTTGCAGTGACCTGGTGAACTGCCATATCAATATCAGTGGGAAGCAGATCAGTAACCACAGCAGCCATGGTGTCAGCCAGCCAATCAGACCTGAGGAGAGACCACATGGGCAGACAGTCTGTAGGTAGAAACTGCAGGAGTGACAGGGGGATAGGAAAGTGGTTGCTACACAAAAGTCATTGTGGACCTTGAGATGTGGGAGATGCTCATGCTATAGATCAATGGCTGAGTATGTGCCATGTGCCACACTAAAATGCATGGGAACACCAGTGTTGAGACGGCATAAGTCCTGCTGTGCCAAGAAAGTGTCAATGTTCCTACTCCGGCCCGAGATCTGGTTTTCACCCCACATAGGTTCTTGTTCAAATGTTTGTAAATCTATCGGACCAAACTGTGTGTCATCAGTCCATATACTTAAACTAAGATAAACTAAGATAAAGACAACACACACACCCATGCCTCACGGAGGACTCAAACCTCCAACAGTGAGCAACTGCGCACTCCACAACGAGGTTCCTTAGACTGCTCGGCTAATCCACCGCAGTCCCCACAAAGGGTGGTGGACGTGGCAGCCCCCAGAAACAGAAATGGTGGGGGAAGTTGGGTAACAAAGGCAGCAAGATAAATGGGAGGTACAACCTTATTCAGGGAAAAGATTGTAATTTCCTGCACTGTCCGAATTCTGACAGCCACTGCCTCAACAGCTTCGTGGCGAGGTACTGGGGCACTGAGATAGTGGCAAGGACATAGAAACAGATACCACCAGATAACCTGTCATAGTCTGAACAGTTTTTACAGTAGCCCTGGTAGCCTTGAAGAGTGGGGATCCACAAGGCTGGATAAAGATGATATGTTGCATCTCAGCTAGGCAGTGGGAAAAACCACTGCAATTCAAATGGAAGATGAAACTACCAGTTTTCTGGGAAGTTTTGAATGAACTGAAGAGACCGTTTATACCTCAAAACCGACTTTTTCCATCTGTTGAGTGCCAGTAGAATCGATGTCCATTGTTTCTGAGGTTTTGGTGAGTTCTAAGACCTTGGAGGATGCTAGTATCTCCACTGCATCCTCAGAATATGAAGTTGCACTTTTTTCTTTTTTCAATCCTCTCACTTTTCCTCCGGATTAATAGGCTGTGAGAGCTTCCCTGAATTGACTTCAAACACCGATGAAGATCGGGAAGCCCTTCGACCAGCAGCTTTTGGTTCCTTCAGAAACTGGCTGGAATCCACATTTACATGCAAAGAAACCCTGGAAGGTAATGACCCCTTCCTTGCGAGGGGAGCCAGAGAAGGCTGTGCTTCTCCTGCTTAGGGATGGGGACTGGTGTCCACAAAGGCTAAGGGTGGGTTGCTTCCAAAAGAGGTGTCAGGAGAGTTATAGATGAAGGAGAACAGCCCTGAGGACCTGCAATAGTGCGCAAAAATTATGAATAGTCCCAGATTAAAGTGGTGATGGCACAATGGTAGCAAACAATGTTTTAAATGGTGTAGTGTGAAGTCACTTGTACTTCTTTTTCTGAGTCTGTGTAAGGAAGTTTGTCAATGGTCTTATACTCCATGATCTTCCTTTCTTTAAGGAGTACTGTGCAGTCTGGTGAGAAAGGGGGATGGTGGTGTCCACAGTTGACAAACACAGAGAGGAGGGGTACAAGAAGCATCTGGATGTGATGGATGCCCACAAACTCTGCATGTGGGGCTGGAACTGCACTGGGAGGACATGTGCCCGAATTTTCAGCACTTGAAGCACTGCAGTGAAGAAAGAATGTTAGGTTTTAGATCATACCAGTATATCATCACCTTAACCTTTTTGGGCAAAGAATTACCCTCAAAACCAATATAAAGCCACTAGTGGCTACCTTGGTTTCCTTAGACCCCCTGTAGGCATCTCAGACAAAGTGAACACACTGTTGTTCGAGAGTGTGTGCAGCCTGTTGCCAGACTGCAGGAAGAGATCATGGTGAAAAATAAGCCCCTGGACCATATTTAAACGCCTTTGTGAGATGAGTGAGGGAGAAACATCACCCACATTTTCGCAGGCAAATAGTGCCTGTGTATGTACAGGGGTTGCTGCCTCTATCAGAACTATTAGAATGGAGCCACTTTGCATTTTGGACATACTTCCAACTTCCCCAAACTTCCTCTCTATGGGACACCACCTTGATGAAGCACTGCCCTTGTGGGTGGAGAGGCTTGTGTATCCGCAGGAAGCTGTGGGCTAGGCCGAAGGTAGAGGACCTACTGCCTATAGCCAGAAAGCTCTCAGCTGATGGATCAGACTAAGAGTGTCCCACAATGTTCCGACTTCCTTATCCATTCCTATCCCCAATTCTCTTCCCCGACCCAAGGAGTGATTCGATCCATGATGCATGACACATGGAAAGATAGGTTACAAATGGAGTCTCAGAGTCACTGGGAGACCGACCTGAGTAAGCAGCCTTACATCGCGTAGGGTTATCGTGATATAGACCAAATACATCCCTAAATCTGGTGCGACTAAGATAGATACCACTGAAAAAATTAATTTAAAAGAAACTGAGGGCCAAACTGAGATTTCAGGCACCCAAAAAATCAGGATTAGTAGCAAAGGAATGAACTCTCACTACCGCACCATGGTCTAGATCTGAGCAAGAAGTGGGAACTGTAACTGAGAAGTTGAACCAGATCGAGATCAAAGCCTTGTCTCAGGGAACAGAAGCAAAAGGAAGGAACCGAATGGCTTCCTAAACTAAAGTGGAGGGAGTTAAAAGGGCTTGAGCCCAAGGCCATCAAGAAAAAAAACTGTCTCAAATTAAAGGGGATGTGCAGACTCCCTCAACAGCAAAGACAGATGGAAGCGGATAAGGGAAGAATCTAAGATTCCCTCCTTTCAGGGCAAGCAAGATCACAAAAAGCAGAGGCAAAAAATAGGGACACAGACCTATAGTACTGAAGCCTGTCTTTAGAAAGGCGAAATTTTAACAATGGAAAATCTGATTAAATTGTCATTAATGGAGGATAGGTAACAACTCAACTTAAAGAGACTCGCTGAGCTGCTGACAGGCACGAAAATAGATAAGCACACAAACACAACTTAAATTTTCGGCCATGGCCTTCGTCAGAAAAAGAAACACATACATTCACACAATGACTCAGTCAACTATACACACACAGCCACAATGTCCGGCCACTTCAGCACCACAAGCATCTAGACTGTGAGTGAGATGGGGAGTGGAGGGCAGAGGATGCTGGGTAAAGGTGGGGGAGGATGCTGGGTAAAGGTGGGGATGGAAAGTGCCACGGTGCAAGATGGATTGTAAAAACTGTGATAGGGAGGAATTTGAATTGTGGCAATGAATACAGTGAAGGGTTGGGAAAGGATAAAATGAAAGTGTAGAGGAGTTTAGGGAGAGAGTGGGAGGATTTGAAATGATAAAAAAAAGAAAAAAGGAAACTAGGAAAAACAGGAAAATTATAGGAAAAAATGAAATAAAAAGTAATTAATTAATAGAAGAAGTATTTTATCCATTTCAGCAACTGTTCAGGTTATAAATTAATACAATGCAGCAACCAGTTGCTTGTGATTATTTATTTTTGACGACCGGTTTCGGGCGCTTGAGTGCCCTTCTTCTGGTCTATTTTAGTATTGTTGCTTAATGAATGTACATGCTAGTAGGAGAACCGACACTAAGTGCAGAGATTATTCATTCTCTGCACTTAACGTTGGTTCTCCTACTAGCATGTACATTCATTAAGCAACAATACTAAAAGAGACCAGAAGAAGGGCACTCAAGCGCCCGAAACCAGTCGTCAAAAATAAATAATCACAAGCAACTGGTTGCTGCATTTTATTAATTTATAATTAATAGAATATTATAAGGGGCAACACACAGTTGCAAGGAAAACATGAATTGGTGAGATGCCAAATAATGAGTGGGAAAGGAAGAGGGGGGAGGGGATGACAGGCATAAGGTATACGGACGGGAAGTTATCTTAGGTTGAGCCTAGCCACATGTGGACGGCAAATTTACAATGATGAGAAGTCCCTTATCCATTATGCCAAAGGCCTCATAAAGGCCCCACGGACACTGTTACAAAGTCTATGTTCATCTTGTGAATCTCAGTTGTCTTCAAAACATTATTCATTGATGTATTGTTTATTGGTTGCCTCCTTCGGCATTTCAAAGTTAAGTATCTGTTATCAATAAAGTTACTGAGCCCTCGCAAGCTCCATATCCCACACATATGTCTGTTGGCTGCCGCTAGTTGAAAAGTGGATATACAGCAAAGACTTATGAACAACACTGCATTTCTTGTTCAGAGAATCTTAATCTTTCTCCACTTTTCTTACATTACTTGGAAGAATCAATCCACTAATTCCTTTTTCTTAAATGTTACTGACAACAACACATTCATAAACTAATCACTTCCCAACCATTCTTCAAAGATGCATTAAACGAAGAAAATCACCTACTAACTGGAAAAGCGCTCATGAAATAACCTCAAAATAAATTAATTATATAAGCATAAACAGTATGAAAATCTTCTGTACATCCACTGGAGACAACTGGCTCTGGAGAGAACTGGATGCTTTCAATCTGTTGGGTCAGCTTGGCAGGCGACAGCTGCACAACAGGGTGAGGCACTCAGCCACACTCCAGTTGCCTACCTTCCACATCACGCCTCAACCGTCCAGCACCCTTCCCTTATACCATATCCCAGAAAACTGCATGAGGATACATGTTCATAGGCATTTTTATTCAATTTCAAACTACTTCAGTCGACCATACATTTTAGCTCTACAGCACTAAAATTTGATTTTTAAGAACTTGCTAATTTTGCTTCTCCATATCTTACAAACTATTGATCCTAGAGAAATAATGAAGAGGAGCTTTTCTGCAGTTTAATTTTGTACTGTTGCACTTTTTCACAGTTTTTGATTTATTATAGAAAAACATAAAAAGTGTACCTTTACACGCCCAACATGCTCAAGCTCACACCCCAAACGTCGGGACTTCAATATGTCGTTCATGACAGTCTTACCTACCACTGTACAAAAATTGGTGACTACATGATTTTTCCCCCTATTAATTATTTTTCAGTCTTTGTTGAGTTGACTAACAGTAAAAGAGCCACTGCTGCTCAGAGGCATTGCGTGGAGAGAGAGGAGCTGGACGTGGCCCTGATACGAGAACCTTATTTATATAAAGGGGATGTGTCAGGCCTTGGTGATACTGTAGGTAAGCTGATTTATGCTAGAAATCTTAGAAATTCCAGAACATGCATTTATGATAGAAATGGAATGGTGGACTTCTGTTTCAGGATGTAGCAACATGAGGAAGACATCAAGAGGGAAAGTGTTTTGGCCTCAGAATACCTCCCTTAGGAAGACAGTTTTCCTCCTCCTTTAGAAGTGTGGAGACCTACAGAACTATCATCAGTAGGGCGATCAACTGTTGGTTGGACGTAATGCCAGTGCCCACAATCTAGTGTGGGGCAGCAAGGACACCTTCTTGAATTTCTACTATCTAACAACTTGAAGGACCTGAATACAGATGATAAACCTACATTCAGGAAAAGTTGAAAGGAAGAAGTAATTTGCATAACCTTTGGTTGCATGATGATGGGCAACTATGTCAAAGAATGTCATGTGGCGTCTTCCTCATGACACCACATGTATATTAAATTCAAGGTTGAAAAGCGAAACAGACAGACCACAGTCTATAGGAATTCCAGGAAAACAGATTGGGAGGCTTAAGCCTATTGTAAATTTAAACCTCAATAAGGAATCCAGCAGAGTTTGCGGAAGTAGCAGAGGCTGTAACCTCATACCAGGACAACCGCTCAGTCACCAAGAAGTGCACAAACAGGAGTGTGCCTTGGTGAAACAACAACTTAGAAATGCAAAGAAGACAGCTACGAAGACTCTTTAACCTTGCAAGATGCAAATGACAATAGGTAAAATATTGTGAGGACCTGTTCAATTACAATCTTGCAATCAGACGAGTGAAGGAGGTAACTTGAAAGGCATTCTGCGAGGAAGTGGAGAGCGTGGCAGCTCAAGCCAGACCTCACAAAATCATCACTAAGTTATCAACTAATCCAGGAAAAACAATGAGGAAGGAGGACGGGAAATACACAAAGACAGCACATGAGACACTGAAATTGCTCCTCAGGACTCACATCCTCCAATATGCTCTGGCAGATAACAAAGACCAGAATGCGATCCGTGACAGACAATGGTTCTCAGGCATTTGAAGGGAGGACTGGGAATCGGCCAAAGAATGTGTTGATTTCAATAAAATTCAATGGGAGGTGGAAACATTTCAATCATTCAAGTCACCTGGTCATGATAGATTTTTTCCAGCTCTCCTACAACAAGCATCTTATCCAGGATTAGCTTATCAGCAGGAATCGTTCCCATTGCCTGGAAGGCAGTGAAGGTTGTCTTCATTCTAAAGTCAGGGAGAATTGATCATATCAAATCCAAGGATATGAGACCAATCAGTCTGTCCTCCTCCATCCTTAAAACACTGGAAAAACTGGTTAATGTACATGTTGGAGAGAGAGAAGGTTAACTAGGGCTTCTCTACATTCAAACCAACATGCATATTAGCCAGGTAAATCATGTGAGACAGCTCTCCATCTACTCATTGGGAAGGTGGAGAAAGCACTACACTTTCAGGGAATAGCCCTCTGCATCTTCCTGGACATTGAGGGGGCTTTCAGCAACATGACCTGTGATTCCATGGTTAGGGCAGCAGTGGTGCACGACCTAGGGACCATAGGTGGTCTACGGCCATTGTCAGTGGAAGTAAGCTGCCTACCATGATGAAGGCAAAAATGGTAATCAGCACCACTAGATGTCTGCAAGGAGGAGTTCTGCCCCCTTTTTTGTGTCCCAACTTCGTCGCCGCTTTTGTGTCCCAGCCTCGTCGTGGGTGTCGGTGGCCGAGTGGAATGAGACCGACACGCTGGTGCAGGTACGGAGGGGAGCAGCCAGAAACTATAAACACTCGAGTAAATTAGAAGAGATATATATTGCACAGAATGTAACAATACTTAACTTTTACATAGTACTGCAGAATGTTGATACATAGTTGTTAGAGGCCTGCCTAGTGCCTGTACAATAGCAAAGTCTTCACTGGTGCCTATCTGATTACGAAGGTCCTAACTCGTTGCTATCTCAGTCCGAAGTGCCAAGTGGCCGATGTCCTTCAGTGGTGGCCACGAGCGGCGTTGTACCAGAGGGCGCTCGTGGCTGTCGTCGGAAGAACGCCGCGCCGTGCATGCATGGCGGCGCGCGGCGAAAGTAGGTGGCGCGCACTTTGTACTTGTGCGACACCACACCCCTCCCCCCCAAACCGCCGCGCCGTCGTGGCGTAGGGCTGAGGGCCACGGCGACGGCACTGGGAGGAGGGCCTGAGCGGGGGCGTTACTGGTGGGACGGGCGTCGTAGCGGAGGCCGGGATCGAGACGCCGTCCGCGCCCCGGCATCCGCCTTGCGATCCTCCAGGGAACCCGCCGAAACCTGGGGAAGGGCGCCCGCCCCCGCCCAGAGGGAGCAGGTCATCTTCTTCTGAGGTGCGTGGCCCAAGCTGGGGGGGCCCGCACGGTCCCGGAGTCCCTCTCGGTGACGCTGTCATCTGCGGCGGCGACAGCGGCGGCGACGACTGCGTCGGATGTACGTCGACGTCCATAGGGATCTCGTAGTCCGGGTACGAACGATGTGGTTGTGCTCCCTGGCGGTGAACTGGGTCTGGAATCAAGAAACCGGAGACAGGATCGCGCGGCCTGTGCAGGCGCAATTGGTTTGCGTGGCGCCGCAGCTCCGACCCTGTGGAAGAACGTACAATAAACATATTGCGACCAAGCACGCGCTGAATGGTGCCCGGCAACCATGTCTTCTTGTTTCCAGCAAACACCCAGTACAGCACCGGCGTGGAAACCTGAAAACGCGTAGCGCCATACGAACCGACTCGGTGCGTGGGAGGCTGCAGCAGGTGAAGGAGAGTGCGGTGACGGCGGCCGTGTAGCAGCTCGGCAGGAGACGGGCCGTCACGTGGCATGCACCGATACGTAGACAGGAAAATTTGAAGAGCTTGCTGCCTGGAGTGCTGACCTTTCATCTTCTCCATGTGAGACTTGAATGTTCGAACGAAACGTTCTGCTTCACCATTGGACTGAGGGTGAAAAGGTGCGGTGGTGATATGCTGAATGCCATTCACACGACAAAACTGTTGAAATTCCGCACTAACAAACTGAGGTCCATTGTCACTGACGATAGTTTCAGGCAAGCCTTCGATGCAAAACACTGATGTTAAGGCACTGATTGTACTAGAAGCTGTCGTTGAGTTCATGGCAATCACAAAAGGAAACTTGCTGAAAGCGTCTACAACAATTAACCAGCGCGTATTCCAGAAAGGTCCGGCAAAGTCAATATGTAAACGTTGCCATGGTCCCTTGGGGCGTGGCCAGTCTGAGAAACGCTGTGGAGGAGCCGCCTGATGCTCCGCACAAACTGTACACTGTGATGTCATGCTCTCTATCTGAGAGTCCATACCAACCCAGGTACAATGACGTCTGGCCAATTGCTTTGTCCTAACAATACCCCAATGTCCTTGATGCAGGAGGCGTAACACTTCTCGTTGCAGGGAACGAGGAACAATCACTCTTGCTTGGTCGTTGTCGGTATGCAACAACAGTACACCCTGACTTAAAGATAATGCATGACGTTGTGCAAAATAACGTCGAACCAGAGGCCGATCAATGTCTTTGGCTCTGGCAGGCCACCCTGAGCGAACAAAACGTGCTACCACACTTAAGTCTGCATCCGCAGCTGTTTCCTGTGCAACCCGACGAGAGTTCAAAGGGAAATCTGCGACAGCGGTAGCATCTCTGGAGTCTATCTGACAACATGCCATTTCCGAAGAATCAAACGACACATCCTGGCCAACCGGAAGTCGGGAAAGTGTGTCCGCGTTGGCATGTTTAGTGGTAGGTCGGTACAAAATCTCATACTGATAATTTGACAATATCAAGGACCATCTCTGAAGCTTTTGTGCCGTTCGTGGCGGAATTGGCTTTGTGGGTGAGAACAACGACGTGAGAGGCTTGTGGTCTGTCAACAAATAGAATTTTCTGCCATAGAGATAATGATGAAACTTTGTGACGCCGTAAATGATTGCTAAGGCCTCCTTTTCTATCTGACTGTAATTCTGTTGCGTCGGCGTCAGTAGCTTGGATGCAAAGGCAATAGGACGATCGTGACATCCAATACGATGCGACAGAACAACACCCAGACCGTACGACGAGGCGTCAACTGCTAACACTACAGGCTTCTGTGGGTCAAAGGGAATCAAACATGCATCACTGAGTAGTGCAGACTTTAGTTTGTCAAAGGCAACCTGACAATCTTTAGACCATACAAAAGGAACATTCTTCCTACGTAAGTGATGCAGTGGAGCTGCAATCTGAGAGGCATTGGGAATAAACCTGAAATAATAGTTAAGCTTTCCCATCACTGCTTGCAATTCATGCACATTCTTAGGAGGAGGCAAGTCTTTGATTGCTCGAAAATGTGACTGTAAGGGATGGATTCCTTGAGCATTAATCACATGGCCTAGGTACTCTATTTCAGTTTGAAAAAACGAACACTTTGCTTTATTGCAACGTAGACCTGCTGCAGTCAAAACTTTGAAAAGGCACTCCAGGTTTGCTAAATGTTCTTCAACTGTACGTCCGGATACCACAATATCATCTAAATAGTTCGAGCAACAAGGTACCGAAACTGTCAGCTGTTCCAAAAAGCGCTGAAAAATAGCGGGGGCGGAAGAACTGCCAAAGGGTAGGCGTTGAAATTGAAAAAGGCCCATGTGAGTATTAATGACGAAAAACTTTTTTGACTCATCATCAAGTGGAATCTGTAAGTATGCCTCTGCTAAATCAATCTTAGAAAAGAAACGAGACTGTCCTAATTTGTCCATTAGTTCGTCAGGTCTGGGCAGGGGATAAGTGTCTACAATTGTTTGACTGTTCACCGTTGATTTGAAGTCCGCACAGAGACGAAGTTTTCCTGACGGCTTGGGTATAATTACTATAGGCGAGGCCCACTGACTCGCAGAAACAGGAGAAATCACCCCACTATCTTGCCAACGTTTAAGTTCTTCGGCAACTGTATCACGCAAGGCGATAGGCACTGGTCTAGCTTTACGAAACTTTGGAACTGCAGATTCTTTTAAAGTTACATGTGCCACGAAGTCTTTTGCACAACCTAGTTCCGGCGAAAACAAGTCACTATATTTGTCACACAATGCATTGATTTTATCCTGAGGCACTATTGACGAAATTTGAAGCACATCTCTTTGAATTGATAAACCAAACAAGTCAAAAGCATCTAGTCCAAAAATGTTCTGTGTCGATTTGGCCTGGAGAACAACAAAAGCAACTGTTTTCGTTACACCTTGAAAAGAGGCAGGCAGGCTACACGTTCCTAGCACGGGAATAGTTTGTCCTGTATATGCTGTTAACACTTGCTGTGACGGCGACAATTTTGGCGAACCCAGAAGTTCATAAGTATCTTTATTTATTAATGTAACAGCGGAACCAGTATCAAGCTGAAATTGCACAGTCTTATTTTCTATAGAGAGAGTAACAAACAGCTTGTGCTTCTGGCGCACGACCGGTGCGCGAATGTGGGCAACGTCTAATACATATTGTTTTCTGCGCTTGCGCGGGTTGCGTGCGGTAGGAAGCGGCGCATACTCGGCACACAGCGGATTAACCACACTGTCACTAGACGACACTACCGCCGGATCGGCGTCCGCGCAATGCGAGGCTACTGCACTAAAATTACTTTGAGTAGCTACACCAATTCTACTGTCACTAGCTACACAGTACTGGGCACTATTACAATTAGAAGTTGCAGAAGGCACTATTTTCACTACAGGAATGCACTGTTCATAGTCATTTTGCGTGTCCCGAACCCTTTTCCGTTGCACTGTTTTACGCGCTCGTCGGCGCTTGCTACGTGGTGCACGATATAGTTTTGCCATAGGCGCAGAACTAGTTTCTTGCAATTGAGATCCAAGGAAAGCACTGTTCAATTCCACAGCCCGTATAACATTGACAGAATGAACTGTTCTCGCACTTTGCGAAGCACTGTTTCTAACGTTACTGTTCGTTGAGTTTTTAATTTGCATACACACAGACTGTACATGTCCTGATTTGCCACATTGATAACAGGTTGCGTTGCGACTAGGGCAATGAGCACGCTTGTGGCGAGACACACACTGGGGGCAAGACTTACGTACATTTTTCTGAAATGAACGTTGGCGCCCGTTATTCAAATTACTGTGTCTAACACTACGGGGCGACCTTTGCGTCGCACTTTTACACTGGCTACTGTTCACTGTCTGTTCAGCACGGCCGGTAGAAAAATAAGAATCACTAGTGCTATACTGAGAACTACGGCTAGGAAAGCGTCCGTTGCGGCGCACTGAATTTACACTGTGGCTTTGCATTTCTACGTCTGCTAAGTCAAAAGTATCATGCGCTTCTATAAGCTGCAGTACACTGTCTAATGAGGGGTCAGACTGTTTCAGAATTGCTGCTCTAATTCTGGGGTCCTGAATGTTCTGCGTAATTGCATCCCTCAACATCACGTCACTATACGAAAGTCCACAAGAGCAAGTAAATTTACATTGGCGGGTTAAGCCCTTCAATTCCGTGATCCATTCTTGGTGTGACTGTTCCGGTAATTTTTTAAGTCTGAAAAATCGGTATCGTGCAGCGGCTACAAGAACTTTTCTCTCATAATGAGCATTCAGTGCATCTACAATTTGTTCAAAGTCTACATCACGAGGAGATGCGAGAGGGAAAAGTTTTTGCAATAGTACGAACGTCTGGGGGCCCACAATCGATAAGAAAAGGTTCTTCACTCTCTGACCTGTAATTTGATGAGCCGCGACGAGTTCTTGAAACTGTGCGAAGTAGTCGCTCCATTCTTCCTCACGTTCGTTGTACTGGCGGAACGTCGGAAGCGGTGCGGCGGCAGGTGTGGGCTGCTGAAGCGGCGGCTGTTGTTGTTGGTTAGCTGCCTGCGCTGTGAGCTGGGACACCGCCTGGAGGAGTTGCGTTATTTGCGCCGTCTGTAACTGAATAATTTCCATTAAGTTTGGGTTCGGGGTAGTGGCCATGCTGACCGATTAGGTGCCGCGTATACAAGTAACTTATAACAAAACACAAATGCAATATGAAAGAGGACGCTCTGCAACAAAAAAGTCCACAAAACACGTAACAGAATATGTTCCCCCAAAAATCTTATAATAAGGGTGGGTGGGCGGGAGCAATTTTTGCGTGCTCCGACTGCTGCTGTCTGGCTGCTGTAAGCGGGCTGGTCCAAGGTTCTATCACTCCTCGTCGCCACTTTTGTGTCCCAACTTCGTCGCCGCTTTTGTGTCCCAGCCTCGTCGTGGGTGTCGGTGGCCGAGTGGAATGAGACCGACACGCTGGTGCAGGTACGGAGGGGAGCAGCCAGAAACTATAAACACTCGAGTAAATTAGAAGAGATATATATTGCACAGAATGTAACAATACTTAACTTTTACATAGTACTGCAGAATGTTGATACATAGTTGTTAGAGGCCTGCCTAGTGCCTGTACAATAGCAAAGTCTTCACTGGTGCCTATCTGATTACGAAGGTCCTAACTCGTTGCTATCTCAGTCCGAAGTGCCAAGTGGCCGATGTCCTTCAGTGGTGGCCACGAGCGGCGTTGTACCAGAGGGCGCTCGTGGCTGTCGTCGGAAGAACGCCGCGCCGTGCATGCATGGCGGCGCGCGGCGAAAGTAGGTGGCGCGCACTTTGTACTTGTGCGACACCACACCCTTTATTGTGGAACTCATTGAAGAACTACACTCTAGACAGTAGAAGATACGCATATGACATTGTCATAATAATACTTAGCAAATTTGCAGACACAGTCAGGAATATGGTACAAGGTGCACTGGACATTGTGCAAGACTTGTGCAGGAAACATGATCTGGGGGTTTGTCCTAGGAAGACTGTTGTTGTACCATTTACGAAGAAGCATATCCAATCCCGGGACAGGAAAGACTTACCTTGGGGGAAAAAAGGAGGGTAAACAAATACACACACACCCACACATTTACACAGACACAAGTACACTCAGGCAGACATACTGTAGAAAGCAAAGAAGCAAACTAGAGCTTTCTACAGTATGTCTGCCTAGGTGTGCTTGCATTTGTGTATATGTGTGGGTGTGTGTGTATTTGTTTACCCTCCTTCCCCCCCCCCCTCCCCCTCCCCAAGGTAAGTCTTTCCTGTCCCAGGATTGGAATGACTCCTTACCCACCCCCTTAAAACCCTCATCATTTCCTTTTCCCTCTCCTTCCCTTCTGCCTGATGAAGTAGCTAGGCTGCGTAAGCTAGTGTTTGTGTGTGTAAGTGTGTGTGTCTGTGTGTTTATTTGTTACTATCAATGCCTGTGCTCCTTCACCTGGTAAGTAGACTTCATCTATTTTTTACACATACTGGAAGCTGGAATCTGTGGGAGAAAACAGTTTGATACAATGTGGGGAACATTATCTGGTTCACTGACAAGTTGATATCAGACCAAGACTTTGGAACCAGGATATACAGGGTGCAGCCAAGACTGGAATGTGCCATCTTTCTACGGAAATTGGCCTAGGTATTCCAGGTCAAAATCACTGTCATCAGGGCATGTGTGGAGGAGAATTTTCTTAGGTCTTACAAGAACTATAGTATCTACATTTATTCAGACAGCCAGGCAGCCCTGAATTCACTGACAGATCCTGTAATGAGATCTAAGATTGTTGCAGAATGTTAGAGGGTTCTGGTGGAGTTGGGGGAAAGCAATAGGGCAAACCTAGTGTGGGTCTATGGCCAATCAAGGATTGGTGGCAATGAACAAGCTGACAGATTGGCCAGGATGGGGGCAAAGACTCCATTCATTGGACTGAAACCTGCTCTGACAATCACCAAGGCAATGCTCAAACTAGAGCTACAGAACTCACTCAGAAGACAGCATGTAGAATATTGGAGCAAGGTCTATAAACAAAAACATGGCAAGTGAATGATAACAAAGCCGTATTTTAAAAGAAACTCTGTAATTCTGGGCTTGAACAGTAAAGAGATTTAACTTATGATTGGACTGATGACTGGCCACGGGAACTTCAAACACCACCTACATACAATGGACATAATGGAAGAAGACCGTAAGAGAAGAATCTGTGATGGGGGTGAGGATTCTGCCTCATTCCTAATCTCTGAATACACTACATTGGAGAGCAAGAGACACAGAATATTCGGAATGGCCAGACCTGAAGATATTGTGTCTAATAAAAAAACTGGCAAAAGGACTTATATCACTATTCAAAGATGTTGTTTGGCTTTACTAGATATACAGGAATCAGTACAACACAATAAAATCGGTTTTGGTGCAGGCAGTAGGGAGTTGGACCAAAACTGCTACACCTTTCCTTTTAAAATCTAATCACATCAATCACCAAACTTATCCTCTAGATGTTCAACAAAGAAATGAGGCTTGGTTGCCATGAATGAATCCCTACCATTTTTACTGCACACAAGAAATTTGAGAGATTATGGCTCATTCTGATCTGTAGCCTGACGGTCCACCCATGGTGTAACCAGGGAAGGGAATGATTTGGTGTCATATACCTCAGCATTACATTCTGATATGTCACACTTAGAGATACCAGTTGCTGTTCAACTATAAGCATTTGACTTCTGATGCTTCACTGTGCTCCTGTGAGCAGCTAAGGAAAATGGTCCAGTCTGACAAAGCCTGTATGCCTGATACAACTGAGGTACAGCTGATCCCTAGGAGTTGCCCCACTAGTAAATGTTTCACCTCAACAGCCATGCATCTCCTCAGCTCACAGCACACCTTGAGATTCACATTAAAAAAAAAAAAGAAAGAAAGAAGAGGCTTGGACCATCCCCATGATGCAGGTGATTAATCCAAGCTAACTGGCCTCTGTAAGATACAAAGTTCCACCATTGTGCTATATGGTGGTTGCTGTTACAGCCACAGAACTTACAGTGTAGGAGACTGTTGGCATGACACAGTCCCCAGCTCGGGGATTCCGGGCTTATGAAGCCCGTACACAGCGAACAAATGCTGAGGAGAGCATCAGATGTGTTCATATCATTTTGTTAGTTAAAAATTTCATTCATACAGCAGATTCTCTTAAATAATCAGGGAAATCAATTACCTTAGAATGCAGTCTAAAATAGAATCATTGTTTTTATAAAGAACTTATATCATTTAGCAAGTGTAAAGCACAAATATAGTGTTTCACTTGCCTTGTAGACAAACTTGTGAGGAGAAAAACTGAGGCAACAAATTGAATTTCCCTGTATCTTCCTCAACATGGCTATGGAAAAACGTGAGCATTGTATGTTCAGTTGAGAGTTAATTAATAAAGAAAGTAGTTCATACAGTAATTGTTATAAGAAGCTGAAGAATCAGAAAACATTTTATACAAACCTGTATTAACAAAAAGTAAACTTCCATTTTGTATTCCAACAAGTATTTCATTTTTCTTCCTTGTTGAAAAAGTAAGACATGTGCTTGAATGCAGCTTGATTAACAGCCAAAATCTGAAATATTGTGAAATATTTTCTTTAATTTGAAGATTTAAATTTATAAAAAACATTTGAAACAAGTTAGAAACACTGGAATACATTTTTATCACCCTTAGAGCTACTGGAATTTTAAACCACTTGTATCAAGAAAGAAAACAAGGACGATAAACAAAATTAAAACAATTACACCATTTACATAAAGAGTAAAGACTGGGATATGTCCAACATACACCAATATTTCTATACCAAGATGGTTTGATAATTTTGGAAAATTTCCTTGCAGGAATGGAACATTTTTGTTGTACCTTCATGGTGAGTGTGCTTGATTACTGCTGACTACTACTTGTTGCACAGCTCTACAATGGACACCATTATTGGCAGAGATAAGGGTTTGTGGTGAGAGTGTAGATGATACATCTCCCCAAACCTTCATGCTGTAAAAATTTGGCAGCACAGGAAAGTCTGAATTTTTCTCATTCACAAGGTCTAAGTCTTATTCTTGTTTTTAAAGTGAGAATATTTTTTTTTGATGTTATGCTGAGTTTTAGGCTAACATGAAGGAATTATCTTCAGTCCTAGCAACAATTATTTATATAAAACCACATCTCTATACTGTTATTGAAATTAGAAAAATTTCCATTACACAAATGCAGTACCTATTTTTTCATATACTCTCTCAAATTCTGATGATCAACTTTTTCTCCAACAGAATGTTAGCCTTGAGGAAAGCTCAAGTTGTTGATAAAATAAAATGTTCTTTATTGTTTTCAACTCATTTTACCACTGCACTGATATCAGTGAGAGTAAATTGTCTTCGGACACTTGCTGTCATTACTATTTTCTCCATGTTCTTCTTCTTATCATTATTATTATTATTATTATTATTATTATTCTCGTTATGTTTTAGGAGCATGTCCTTTTCCAATAACATTCATTTCGCACATGACAATATTTGCACATCAAATTCTTCCAATAACAATTCTCTGTATCAATAAAAAACACTACCATATTAATAAACTACAGCACAAACCAAAATACCAGACTGAATGCACCGGGAGATTAGCAACAATTTCAACAAACAATACGTCACCCTATCAAAGAATGCTTGAGACATTGTTGATTGTAGAAAATGAAAATATACTCAATACAAGATACTGATATAAATCAAAATGCTATAGAACAGATTATCATTTATTTTTTGATTTGATTGCCATAAACTTGAAGGATTGTTGACAATATAGAAAAACTCATGTTGGCAATTGAGGGATTCCATTTAGCCTATAGTACATGAGCAGGCTCAGTGAGCGTGGGGTTTTCAGGTACCCGGAAGGAAACTGAGGGTGGGCACAATGAGTCAGACATGCTCAGTACAAAGGTTTTCCAAGGAGAAATTTGATATGGGAGTAGACATGAAGGAACAGTCACAGGGAAGTGGTGTTACCATTGTGGGGACCTACAGTACATAGTACATGACTGTCATGTGGAAAGGAAGCCACGTCCAAACAGCTGGTGCCAGGGGTTATGGAATGCAAGCTTCCATTGAGGTGTTGAAACCGCATATGGGCTGTATTTAATTAGTGCCTGCCCTTACTCTGTCCCTCCTTGAACCATGAACCCATCTGTGCCATACTGGGGTCTGGGAGTAGCATTTCCTACACTGCTTTCATGAGCTACCTGCATGGCTTACACTCTGCATGTTCTCGATATGGTGAATTTACATGAGAGCGATATTTTCAATGCCCTGGAAGAAGGAAACATAATTATCTGTAAGAAATATGTGTACAAGATTTTCTGGGAGAATAAAAAGATTTACTACAAGAAATTGTGTATATGCTAATTTTAATATTTAATAATAATTTTTTTGGAATATCTAAATGAGGTTTCATTGTTTCAAATGAGACAGTGAACTCAATTATTGCATTTCCGAAAACTTGTTAAAACGGCAGTCCAGCTGCCCTATTCAGAGTCACTTATGCCAGTCTTGAGTGTGTTAATAAGGTTTCAGTAAAAGATTTGAAGTTTTGGATGAGTCATCTCAATACAGTGGAGGCAGCCATTTTAACCATTTTGAGGATTCTCCATCAGTTTCCCAGGATCTTGACTGATAAGTTAGGAGTAACTAAAAATACATCTGAGTGATGATCTCCTGTCAGTCAACTGCTTTAATGTTTGTCGCCCCATAATATGGAGGCTTTGTGCCAAATAATGGAGAAGATGTTGAAGCGAGGAGGGGGGGGGGTCATTAAGCCTTCTATTTCTGCTTATTCTTCCCCAATATTTCAGGTACCCCAAGGGGACTCGGGATACAGGCCAGTCGTGGATTTTTGACAGTACCATTTGAATCGGTACCATTTCTCAAAATACATCAAAGACTTACCTGACTTGTGAAGGCAAAGTTTTAACTATCTTGGACCTTAACCAAGCATACTAGCAGATTCCTTTGGCAGAAGAGTCAAAGTCAGTTAAGGAATTTTGTATGGAGTGGAATTTGTTTGAATTCAACAGAGTCGCTTTTGGCTTTCCACAGGTGCAGCAGCTCTTTCCAGGTTGTTAGACAACGATTTGTGGGATTTAAATTATTTGTTTATTTATAACTATTTGAATGATGTGGTTATCTTCAGTGCCACCTTTGGTGAACATTTGTAACATCATGAGCAGGTTATACTGTGTTTGTTTGCTTTTGGCGACACAGTTAAGCTTTTGAAAAGTAATCCCCTTTCTTGGGAACTTAGCTTCAGCCAATGGTGTATGTATTGATCAGGAGAGAATCATAGATCTGAACAAGTAACCTGCTCCAAAAACTAAGAAAGCCACTGCTTATTTTATCAGGATGGTAAATCTTTTTAAGGAAATTCATGCTCCATTTTGCACAACTGGTTGCTCCCTTAAATCAACTCCGTAAGAAGAAGCAAAGTTCCAGTGAGGGGAAATCATGACAGCGGCTTTCAAAGCTATTAAGGCGACCCTTCCACTACACAGCCTACTGCACTCCACAATGCCAAGGTAGTAGCGTTTCATGTATTTTGCATCATATGCTTTAAGATATAATTCATTTTTATGTGCAGTGTTCTCTGTGCTTTGCCATCTATTCATGGAGTTGCTAATGGGTGAGGTTCTGTGTTATTCTGTTGTCCTTACTGCCACTTGTAACTGCATGTACAATTTTTATGTTAATGGCTGATCTTTATAAATTGTTAGTACTGAAATTTGGAAAAATGGCTACTTCAGCCCATTCATGTTACACAGATCAAATATTTGGCAATTTTACTATGAAGTTAACTGAATGTTAAGCGACAAAATTTTAAAACTTACTTGTTACTTGCAAAATCAACAATGAAGATGTTTGACTTGTGATCTGATGCAGCTAACCTCTCCCCGACATCTTCAAATGCGATATGTATGAAACGAATCTGCTGACTTTCTCCATGATATCCAGGGATTGTGTGATGTATCTGCAGTATAGGCCTATATTGAAAGAGTCATTAACAATACATTAATAATGTTTAGCAATCACAGTGAACACTTATAGAATCTGAACCGTTAAATAAATGGAGCTAAGACTTGTATTACACAGTCATATATCTTTGTAAAAGTCTATATGTCATGTATTTACATCAAAGATATTTGATAGCGTAATAAGGAGCTTCGACATACATGTATTTTTCATCAAAGAAATGTCATCAAATGTAGCGCCATGCCGTATATTTGATTATAAAAGTTGCTTGTCTTCTCTCTGCTGCAAATGTATCTGCTCTGAGTGCTAGCATCACTGTTGCTAATCGACATGTGCATACGTTTGAACCAAGGAGGTAAGGTTTGAACATAACTGTAACGCTGCACCATAATTAGCGTTTAAACACAGTAGCAAGAAATTACTGTAACCCTGTCTTCTCCAGATATAGTCATCGTCACGTCCCGATACCGATGTAGGTAATAATACCTAACTTAAGTAGATAACATACTTTATTACTCAGAGAGATGGTACCATAAACTACTCATTCTTACATCAAAAATGCAACTGTTCGTACGCGCCAGCCGCACTGGCAAAAAAGCTGCCGGAAAGATGCGCTACTCCGCTATGTTTGTGACCGGCTAAGGCAGTGCACAATAAAAAGTTGTTATTATCTGCTATGTTGAAATATGACGACTATAATACCCGTTTTGACACCATGAAGAAGATTTATGTCTAAGAAATATTACAAATATTTGATAATATTTCTTTGTCGAAGATTTGATCGAAAATATTATCATGTAATACCGGCCTAAAGGGATGTTTTTTAAAGCCAAGTAATCCCTGCCTGGTGTTTTGTTGTTGCAGATGGAGTGATACCAACCTAAATTCGAGTAATCCGCGCACCTCAGTTTTTCATTCATAAATTCGGGAAAAAATGTGTGCGCCTTAGTTGAGTATATACGGTACATAGATAGATACACACATACAGCCTATTTTATAAGATGTAAGATTATCAACACTAAGAATTATTCTGTTCATTGTAAGGGACTGATTTTTCAAAAAGGATTCAACAGCCATTACCAACATCAATACACTACTCTGCTGCCATAAGGAAAATCATAGCCCTTGTTTCAGTGTATTACACTTTAGTTATGAGAATAAACAATGCAGAATCACCATCTATTAGTTATTTGGTATACTATGTCAGTAACAGTGCCTCTATCAGATCTTTGCTATACTATGCTGCAAAACAGGCATAGCATATACCAGAGGCTACAAAGTACGATATCTTTTCCTCCCCTGATCCGATTTTGATTAAATGAAGCTTATATGTTGGGCCAAGGTACTCTCAGTTGACCTATGAAATCCTATGAAAGTTTGTGACATACTCTTGGAGATTTGCTGTACTACATCATACTTATAAGCATTGTTTACACAAAAACTTCAAATTACGATATCTTTCCTTCCTCTGATCCAATATTGATGAAACTAAGCCTATGTTATTCTCCAAACTATTCTCAATTTACCTGTGGAAACCCATGAAACTCCGTGTAGTACTTTTGGAGGTTACCCTCAACAAATAGACATACACACTGGCTTTTAAGCAAATGATTAAATTATGATATCTTTATTTTCTGCGATCCGATTTTAATTATTGAAGCCTTTATGTAACCACACGATATACCCAAGTTACATGTGCAAACACCATGAAAATTTGTCAAGCAGTTTTGGAGATATACGTGTTCAAAGAGACAGACAGACAGACATAACGGTCGTAAATAACAAAATTGAAATTGTGATATTCTTTTTTTTTCCGTGATCCGAATTTTCTGAATTTCATATATATATGTATGACGGTCACTGAAAACATTTAAAATTACGATATCCTTCTTTTTTTTCCCCCTGTGATCCAATTTTAATAAAATTATGCCTCTATGTTGACCCAAACTTTTCTCATGTTTCCTGTGAAAACCGGTCCAGTAGTTTTGAAGATTGAAGGGAACAGCGACAGGCTTACATTTACAGATTTAGCATTAGTATAGAATAGATTACATTCAACAATAATAAAATCTAGTATCAATACAATTACAGTATCTATGTAATATTAAATTGAAAGTATTCTTTGACTGAGTTGACCTTATATGCAATCATGACCTAAACATAATTTGTCCAAATATGTATTTATATATATAGTTATAGATTCTTAATATGTAAGATTACCCTACCCATCTTTCTGAGCAGTCTTCAGCTGGAATACTTGTTTTAGTACACCATTTGAACAAGGGGCAGCCTGCAGGTCAAGATTCATTGCTGGAAAAAATTATTCAAGTGAAGCATATTAGAAACTGATAATATTAGTGTAAAGATTTGCTTGACAAAATATTATGAAATCATAAAATATGAACTTTCATGGCCGGAGTTTTTTAAGTTAAAACTTCTGGGCTGTGAGGCTATGGTTGATGCATAAAATGTCTTCCTGACATTTCATCTCCAGCCGCAGTTGACTTCTTCTGAGGACCTCAGAAGTTGTCTCCCGTAGCTAGTGACAAAATGTCAGGAAGAAGTTTTATACAGTGAACATAGGCTCTCAGACAAGAAGTTTTTACTGAAATATTCTGAATATGTTGGAAAGATCAGACTGAAAAGAAAGTAATACACTTGGAAATAAAACGGCCTGCCACTGAAAAGGAGAGGCACAGAGTCATCAACAGGGTACACACACCAAAATCACACTGACATGTTGTACGGCCACTTTAGTTTTTCCTGTAGTTTTATTATTTTTTTGCATATGTTTTGGACAAAAACAATAAAAATATAAATAATAAAAATTATGGATGATACAATTTCAACTCTACTATTGTTATAATATTTATGCACTCAACAAGCAATATTCTCTCTGAATGTATTTCAACAAACAGCCAAAATTATTTTAACAATGAAAAATTCGATTGGAATGTCAATAATGGAGGATGGATAACAACTTACCATACAAGACTCATGAGTTGCTGACAGGCACAAAAATAATCACATACACACAACTTGAATTTTTGGCCATGGCCTTCATCAGAAAAAGGAACACATACATTCACACAAATACTCTGACAACTATACACACATAACCACCATGTCCGGCCACTCCAGCACCACTCCTGCAGTGGTCGGACATGGTGGTGGTGTGTGTGTGTGTGTGTGTGTGTGTGTGTGTGTGTGTGTGTGTGAATGTAAGTGTTTCTTCTTCTGATGAAGGCCATGGCCGAAAATTTAAGTTGTGTGTATGTGATTATTTATTTTTGTGCCTGGCAGCAGCTCAGCGAGTCTCATAGGATGAGCCAAAAGTATTTTATATTTGAGTTTAGCTTTGACAAACATATTCTTATTTAGAACCTTTACATATTTAAACTATTATCACCAGTCTTGCCATGTTAGTTAGTCCAATTTTTCAAGTTTATTTTCTTTGCCTGTACAGGTTTATGTAAAATCAAGTGACACTGTCAAATAGCCATTATATTTGCAAATATCTCTGAAATGGAGCAAGTTATGAAATTAACATAAGGGAGCAAAGCTGTTAAGCATTTTCTCCTCTACAAATATGTTTATTCAGTTTTCGCCTCAGATGAACAGTTTATGCCTTATTTGGAATTAAATTTCCCGCTGTCAAAAGGCTATCACAAACTGCATATTTTAGTGTTACTAAAAACTGAATCATTTGAAAAAGGGAGGTTCTATTCCCTGGAGGCAAACAATTACATCTCTAACAATTTGGTGTCAATTGGTTGAACGGAGTGACCTAAAATTGGGAACAGGTAACAGAAAGACTGATATTGTCAAATCACTGATATTTTTGCAAATATCTCTGCAATGGAGCAGGGTATGAAATAATTATAACAGATCAAAGTTGTAGAGAATTTTCTCCTCTATAAATTTGTTTATTCAATTTTTGTGTCAGGTGAACAGTTCAGCTGTTATTTACATTCAAATTTCAAGCTTTCAAAAGGTGATAGCAAAGGACAACCTTTAGTGTTGAAACCGTGAAGTGGGCCAAAAAGGAGAAGATTGCTTGTCAGCTTTCAGATTAACCGTTTTCAAGCAAAAGTACAAAAACACACATACACATGATCACATGTACTGGGTTATGTCACTACATGATGCCAGCTTTATGACTAAGGTGACACCACATTCAGCAAGTTACTATGTTAGGGTGGAAGTTGTATGGGGTGGGGTGGGGTGGGGTGGGGTGGGGTGAGGTGAGGTGAGTGAAGGGGATGAGGGCAGGAGGCAGCAAGAGAGGTTGAGTGAGTAGATGGCTAGCAGCTCAAGAGAAAGGGGTGAAGTGGCCAGGTGGCTGGACAGGATTGTAGGAAGGAGGGGTGACATGCATGCGGAGTAGACATGTGATGCAAAAGAGTATGAGCTGATGTAGTGCAGTGCACAGGGAAGATAACATGGAGCCACAAATTTTGAGGGGGTGGTAGGGTAATGGAAACTGTTAGGTGTAGAGTGAGGAGACAGAAGGTCATCAGAGGTTAAGGCCAGGGAAATTTCAGGGGCAATGTATGGGTTGTAAGTATAGTTTCTATCTCATAGTTCAGAAAGGCTAGTGAAGCAGCTGAAGATCCATATGGTCCAGGTGTGAAGCAGCCATTGAAATAGAGCATGTTATTTTCTGCTACTCTTGGCTACAGTTTGGCAGTGGCCATTAACTTGGCTGAATATAGAAAGCAATAATTGCAGCAGAGCTATTATATGATATGGCTGCTTTCATCAAGGATAAGTCTAAGACAGGACTCAAGTAGGAAGAGCGAGGTGGTCAGATGGGGCAGGTCTTACAACTAGGTCTTCCACACTGCTTCAAGAGATGTGGAAAGATCTTTGATAGAGTGTGTATCACTTTAGGTTATGATGATAGGCTTTACAGCCTGAGGAAATACTCCTTTGTGAGTGGTTCTTGGAAAATGGTGGGAGGATTGGTGGTATGTGAGGATGTGACAGAGGAAATCTGTTTGAGGACTAGGTCTGGGATTAGATTAGATTAGATTATTTATTTGTTCCGTAGATCCATATTGAGGGATCCTCGTGGATGAGGAACATGTCAAGAAACAAAATTTACAAGTTGAATAACAAATAATACTAATAATATAAATATATGAAACGATTATTAAGACGAAAAATTCCTAGCAGGAAAAATAAAATATAAAAAATAGACGAAGATTACTCACCAGGCGAAGGAGCACAGGTGTGACAGCATCACAAATAAATGTGTGTGTGTGTGTATTCATTTATTTATTTGTGATGCTGTCACACCTGTGCTCCTTCGCCTGGTGAGTAATCTTCGTCTATTTTTTATATTTAATAATATAAATACATACACTTATAATATAAATACAGATACATAATTTTTTAAGGTTTTTTTTTTTTTTTTTTTTTTTTTTTTTTTTTTTTTTTTTTTTTTTTTTTTTGCTGATAATATAATAATACTAATATAGTATGAGTGCATGCATCATTTGGTACAATTTAGAAATTCACTAATGGAGTAGAAGGAGTTGGCCACTAGAAAGTCTTTTAGGTTCCTCTTAAACTGATCTTTATTTGTAGCTAAATTTTTTATACTTGATGGTAAATTATTGAAAATGTGTGTTCCTGAGTAGTGGACCCCTTTTTGAACTAAAGTAAGTGCTTTTAAATCCTTGTGTAGATCATTTTTATTTCTAGTATTGTATGTATGAACTGAGCTGTTTGTTGGGAAAAGGGATATATTATTTATGACAAATTTCATTAAGGAATAAATATACTGAGAGGCAGTAGTTAATATACCCAGTTCTTTGAAGAGGCTTCTACAAGACGTCCGTGAATTTACTCCACAAATAATACGTATTACACGTTTTTGGACTCTGAAGACTTTTGACTGACTTGAAGAGTTACCCCAAAATATTATACCATATGACATTAAGGAATGAAAGTAAGCAAAGTATGCAAGCTTTGTTATTTTTATGTCTCCTATGTCTGATAACACTCGTATTGAAAATACAGATTTGTTGAGTCGTTTCTGCAGTTCTGTGGTGTGCTCCTCCCAACTAAATTTATTATCAAGCTGTAATCCCAGGAATTTAATTCTGTCAACCTCTTCTATCTGCTCTTCTTCATATTTAATGCATATGCTGTCAGGAAATCTCTTACATGTTCTGAACTGCATGTAGTGCGTCTTTTCAAAGTTTAATGACAATGAGTTGGCTTTAAACCATTTATTAATGTTCATGAAAATATCATTAGCAGACTTTTCTATCAATATACTTGACTTACTCTTTATTGCAATACTTGTATCATCTGCAAACAAAACGAACTCTGCTTCTGGTAGTGTAACTGATGAGAGATCATTAATGTACACAAGAAAAAGCAATGGCCCTAAGATGGATCCTTGTGGGACACCACATGTAATTTCTTCCCAACCCGATGATGACTGTTGGCCTAATTCACTAGTCACTTGCACTGACACCCTTTGTTTCCTGTTAGTGAGGTACGACTTGAACCATTTTGCAGCATTTCCCGTGACCCCATAGAATTCTAATTTACTTAAAAGGATGTTATGGTTCACACAATCAAATGCCTTTGACAAATCACAGAAAATACCTGCTGCTTGCAATTTATTATCTAATGAATTAAGTACATTCTCACTGAAAGTGTAAATAGCCTTCTCAATATCGGAACCTTTCAGAAATCCAAACTGTGTTCTAGACAATATGCCATTTGTGGTTAAGTGGTTGAGAAGCCGCTTGTACATTACCTTTTCTATAATTTTTGAGAATGCTGGCAAAAGTGAAATGGGTCTGTAGTTTGATGGTATCTCTTTATCCCCCTTCTTGAAGAGAGGTTTAATATCTGCATATTTTAGCCAATCAGGAAATGTTCCCGTTATAACACACTGGTTACACAAATAACTTAAGATTGTGCTAAGTTCACAAGAACACGCTTTAATTAACTTTGTTGATATTTCATCGTATCCACTGGAATTCTTTGTTTTTAAAGATTTTATTATGGAAGATATTTCTTGTGGTGAAGTGAGTGACATATTCATGTGTGTGAAGTTATTTGTAAATGCTAGTTTCAAATATTCAAGCGCATTATTTACTGACCCAGACAATCCCATACTATCAGTAATGGATATAAAGTACTTGTTAAATAGATTTGCCACACTATGCCCATCAGTTACTAATGTCTCAGCTACTCTTAACCGTACCTGCTCTTGTTCCTTTCTGGTTCTACCAGTCTCTTCTTTCACTATATCCCATATTGTATTTATTTGGTTTCCTGATGTTGCTATCTTCTTTTCATAGTGCATTTGTTTAGATACCTGAATAACTTTTTTTAATATTTTACAGTATTCCTTATATTTAGTTAAATCATCATCATTGCAACTACTCTTGGCTGATAGATACATACTCCTTTTTGTCTTACATGAAATCTTTATTCCTTGTGTAATCCAAGGTTTTATTATAGACTTCTGTTTAATTCGCGTTACTTTTAGAGGAAAACAGTTTTCAAACATGATACTAATATTATTAATGAATACATTATATTTTTCATTCATGCCATTAGCACTATATACATCTTTCCAGTTCATGTCTTTGAGGAGTTTTCTAAAATTTTCAATTTTTGGTCCGTTGACTACTCTCCTGTATGTACATTTTGCAGTCTTCATAATCTGTTTAGAATCTATACCTAAAACAAGGAGCTGCATATCATGATCTGACAGGCCATTTATTATTGGTTTTATGATATGATTTTGTTCCTTTGATTTGTCTATAAAAATATTATCAATTGCTGTCCTAGAGGTTTTAGTTACCCTAGTTGGAAAGTTTACGGTGTGTGTTAGATTGAAAGACAAAGTTACTGACTGCAATAAATTTTTACTGGAAGACTGCATAAGAAAATCTGTATTAAAGTCACCAGCAACCAGGATTTCTTTATTTCTTCCTGTTAAATAACCCAATAGAGCTTCTAGATGATTTAGGAATAGATTATAATTTCCTGCAGGTGCTCGGTAAATAGTTACTATTATATAGCATCTGTTATGGAATTCTACTTCTGTTGCGCAAGCTTCTAAATGCTGCTCTAGACAGAATTTATTTATATCAATATTCTTGAATTTATAGCAGTTTTTAATGAATGTGGCAACTCCTCCTCCCTCCATATCTACTCTACAGAAGTGTGAAGCTAAATTAAATCCTGGAATGTTTAACATATCTATACCAGTGGCCACATGATGTTCAGAGAGGCAAATTATGTCAATTGGGCTAGAGGAATCTATTTCATCAATACAAATGAGTAGTTCATCAAGTTTATTTCTGAGTCCTGGAATATTTTGATGTAATAAAGATAACTGATATTGCATACTAATGGCTTGAGTAAGATTTACTGGAAGTTTCTGACTACTTTCTGTTAAATATTGTTTGCTAAAATCTATCTCCTGTTTATCTGCTTTTCCAAACTGAGGGTGTCTTACAAGCTCTCTCAAAACTGGTTTTCTTCCCCCCCACCCTATCCTAAAAAAGGCATCCCTCTGACACCTGGGATGTGGGATGTGGGATGTAATGCAAGTCTGTGAAAGCCTGCTTGAGACCTCATCACACAAGGGAATTCTCATCAGCACAGATATGCTATTCACAAATGACCGTGACTTTTGTCACAAGATTTTTTTCTACTGTGGAATGGATGACAGCTATCAAAATGCAGGTACTCTTGGTGGATAAGGGTTTTGTTGTGGGCCAAAATGTAGAGGGCAAAATCAGGGAGGAGAAGGTCAATCAATATCCCTTCCTCTGATGGCATCATCTGCACCTTGGTCCTCATCAAACCCACCAACCACCAACAGTACTTGAATTTAAATGACTGTCATCCATTTCACATAAAAAATTCACTCCCATACAGCCTGGCCACTTGTGAACAGCATATGTTAAAGAGTCTCATGCAGACTCTGACAGACAATCATTATTCCCCAGACCTAGACTATAAACAAACTTCCTGTGCAATATCCTCAAACAGCACAAATTCTCCCAACAGTTCCACAAAACAACAACAAAGGATTGCCAACTTCATCACCAACCACCACCCCTGAGATGAACAGCTGAATCATCATGCTCTCAAATGAGGGAGATCCATGCTACCCAAGATTCTTCTCATTTTACAGGCACCTAAAAATAACGGCACAGAATTTTATAATTCTAAATCCTTTTTCATTATTGAGTCATTTGCACTCACAGACAAGACCTTAAATTACTTGCCCACTGATGTTGGTTCACAGGGGTGCATTTCAGATGGTGCCGTCTTTAACATAGTGTACTGTAAAAAGAAAAACATATATACGACTTCCTTAAATCCTGCCCCGAAATGAGATCCATCCTTCATGACCTCCTTCCCACTCCACCGAGAGTGTCTTTCCGCCGACCACCTAACCTCCGTAACCTCCTAGTCCATCCATATGAAATCCCCAAACCACCTTCCCTACCCTCAGGCGCTGAACATGTCATTGTCATTAAACAATGCACAGCGTGGCATGTTCTGATGTCTACACTGGCTGCACTTCACTGAACTTCTTTCTTTGGTTTAGAGCGGTGTAGCGCAACATGGTGCAACACAGCATGGCACAGCCTGTATGCACGAATCTTTACTGCGGAAGTTGGACCATTATGGAACAAATGGAGTAGCTCAAACTGGTTCACCTCTTACTATAACGAAAGACAGCAAAATGTCATTCTCTACAGTGTTGAGAATGGGTACAAAGTGCAGTCCCAAAGGGGATGCTCAGAGGTCAATGCTGGGGCTGCTTTGTTTCTTATTTATATACACTCATGTTCAGGAAAAAAGAACATCCTGAAAGACTAGAGATAAGTAGTTCACATCCACAGGACAAGTTCCTTAGCATTTTCTGAAGAAATCATCAGCATTTCAGTCATTCACTTCAGCACGTGTCCTGTTGCCTAGTACGCATAGTGTTCACCATGGGTGATGATGATAATGGTGATTGGTTATTTAGGGCACTAAACATCTAGGTCATCAGATTTTATGGAGTGTAATTCATTATGGGCCATTTCCAGCCACTTTGGTTCCCACCAAAACGTGGTTTTTCTGTATCACATATGTTGTGATGGCTTTCAGGGGGACAGAACATTGTATGAAAGGTCGAAGGGAGCAGGCCTCCTTGGCAGCCCTATCAGCCAGTTCATTTCTGTGGATCCCTATGTACCCTGGAACCCAGCAGAAAAGTATTTCTTTCCCTTGCCTCTGCAATGCTAGAAGACCACCCTGAATTTCTTGCACCATGCGATCATAAGGGTACATTAGATCAACAGCAAGAAGAGCACTTTGGGAATCTGCAGATGAGGAATTTCGTATCACAATGTCGTTTAATCTGCTCCATTGCCCTCCAGACAGCAAACAGTTCTGCATAATAAACAGAAGACTGTTCTGGCAGCCCTACCCAAAGGACAACTTCAGAGAACAGAACAGAGCAACCAATACAGTTATCTTGCTTGAATCCATCTACACACATGGTAATGAAATTTGGATGGTGGTTTAAAATGTCAAGAACTCTAGTTTCACAAAAATTGTCAGATGTACAGGTCTTTTTAAAAGCAGTCAGATCTAAAAGTACTCTGGGCCTATTAAGTAGCCAGGGGCGCTGGGCCTTAATGCCCTGCACTTATAGTAACTCAAGGCTTTCCACTGTCCTGACCCCAAATGGCCTGGTTGCATGCAGCCGGTTATGGAACAAACGTTGCCAAGGGTACTGTGCAACAGTGAAAGATGCTAGTGGATTAGGAACAGCCATAAACCGATATGCTTGAGGTACCATGAAGATGGTGGTGAATAGAGAGTGGAGGCTCACCAGCCTCTGCACACAGAGGTTAGCCATGGAAGTAGTGTTTGCAAAATAATCTGCCATTGTCTGGGCGATGTCACCAGGTGCTGTTTGTAGACTCTCCTGTTTCAGCACAGCTGCGATAGGTGAATGACTGCCTTTACCAGAAATCCTCCTGATGGCTTCCCATACTTTTGTGGAACAAGTGGAGCGATTGACAGAGCTCAGAAATGCTTGCCAATACCTTTTCTTGCTCTCCTTAATAATGTGTCGAGCCTTGGCTCTTGCGACTCTGAAGGCCATAAGGTTGTCAGTTGTCAGAGCACCCTTAAACCGTTGTAAGGCCACAAGCCTGGCTTTAATTGCCAGGTGGCACTCATGTGACAGGATGCCTGCGAATTTCACCCAATGACCTAGGAACAAAAAGATCAGCAGCATGGTGGATCACTTGTGTTATGTTGTCCACCCAAGCAGTGATGTCATCTCGGTGTCCAGTACAGCCAGATGACTGACAAAGGCCAGTTTGCCCTGCTAGTAATCCATCTCGGTGGCTACTGTCCCAATGATGGGCCATCCGGTAAGTGGATCCACAATGGAAAGTGGTCACTGTTGTGGAGGTCATCAGTGGCTTCCCACTGAGCCAAGTCTGCAAGAGCTGGAGAGCGGAAAAAAAGCCGAGAATGCCGAGACTATCCCCATGGCAGCACAAAAAAAGTGTTGGATTGCCCAAGTTAAGCATGCAGAGTTCCTGTGATGTTATTAGGCAGTCTACATCCCGACCCCTTGGGCAAGTAGAAAGTAGAGTCTGAGCCCCATAGCACATTGTGGGCATTGAAGGCTCCCAGTAGAAGATACGGACGGGGGAGTTGCTCAATGAGACTGATGAAACCCACAAAGTCTATCAGTTCCTGGAGATGTAAATACAAGGAACTCATTGTGATCCTCACACTCACATGAACTTCCACTGCCACAACTTGGAGGTCAGTAACCAAAGGAATGCCCGAGGAGTGATGTGCGTCACTGACAAATGCAGGAACGCCTTTCTTGACCCTCTCGCCAGTAATATTGTTCTTACGGTAAATGGTACAGCCCTTAAGTGTGGGAGCGCCTGAAGCCTTAAATGTGTTTCTTGTAAACACAAACACAGGGGATGTTCCTGCAGCAGAAATTCTAGATCTTCTAGATGGGTCCTAAGCCCATTCATGTTTCACTGTAATATGGGTGCCATGGATTACAGAGGTTACACCTTCACTCTTTCCTTCCACCAAATAGAGGATACAGAACAAAGTTCAGTTTTGGGGCGAGATGAGTGCCCCAAATGCCCAGCAATCTCCATGGGCTCTGGAGATGAGTCAGAGGAAGCGTCTGCTATAAAGTCAACATGGTCGGATGGTTTGGTTCCTTTTTTTGTCCACTGTTTGGCTTTGGCAGTTGCTTTTTTGTCCTTGGATGGTTTTGTAGTAGGTGTAATGGATGTGGTAGTAGTGGCACTGGATGAGTGAGCAGGTTCTGCAGAAGAAGGTAGTAGGGGCTCTACAAAGCTGGTAGCTGTTCCTTTGTCAGATGACTTTGGGGGGACTACCAGTGCTGATGATTCTGCTGCCTGACAAGTACACAGATGCAAGTGTTTGTGCCTACAACAACAACCTCTGTTTGTGTGGAGGGGTCAGCTTTGGCAACAGGCTGCTGCAGGGCAGATGCGAAGGAGATACCAAATGAAGGAGGTTGCATTGCCTTAAAGGTCTTTCTGGCTTCAGCATAGGAGATACGCTTAGTTGTTTTGATCTCCTGTACCTTTTTCTCCTGGTTATAAATACTACAGTCCTTATTCCAGACTGGATGATCCCTTGAGCAATTAACGCACTCTGCAGGTGGCATGCAGTTGAACCCAACATGTGCAGCTTTGCCACATTTGCCACAAGTGGCCTCTCTCTAGCATCCCAAGGTGGTGTGCCCAAAGCGCTGACACTTGAAACAGTGCATGTGGTTAGGGACATAGGGCCGTACACGTAAACGCAGAAAACCTGCCTTCACATACTCAGGTAACTGAGGACTATTAAAAGGTAGAATGAAGGACTCAGATTGGACAAGTTCTCCATCCTTGCTTTAATTCATCTACTGGGATGTCAACTATATCTCTACAGAAGACTACGTTCTTACTGTAGTTCAGGGTACTATGTAGCTCTGTTTCAATATCATATTCCCCAAGCACATAGCAGATTGATGTTTCCACCAACAGGGTACCATTCCGCAACCGTTTTACCGATTTCAGGGTACCTGCAATTCCTTCAAAAGCCTTATTTATAAATGTAAAAAGGTGACACTTTCTCAAATGAACCATCCTTTCTTTTCATTACAAGAAACACATGCTGATTTACAGTTGGTGTTCTGTTACTCATTACAAAACTTTTTTTTGGCAGCTCTTAAGTCTGGAGGACTGGGAACCTCTTTTTGGATTGGTTGTTGGAACCCCCCAGTGGTACACCCATCCCACTGAGAGGTTTAAAATTACTCAGTAGATCCATACTGATCCAGCAAGCAGCTAGGGAACTAAATGTCCACCTAGACAAAGATCTGCATGCCTAGGTAAGCCTTATACAACTGAGGTTCAGCAGTATCCCCAGAGGTTGCTTGCTAGCGACTGTTCCATCTCAACAGCCATGCATCCCATAAGCATGTAGCACACCTTAGAATTGAGGTTTTCTTTATAGAGCTATTTTTTCCTCATGACCTGGGCATTCATGTCAAGGTCCCCATTCCCTGGTACACACAACGTTCCACCACCGTGCCACATGGTGGTCACTGAAGTGTGCTCAGAGTTTACAGTGTCTCGAGGACTGGCGGCGCCTACCAGCTAGAGCCCTGCACCCGCATTTCCTGTCCGTGTGGCTCGCATTCGCCATGTGCGCCAGTGGTGTGCGAGTGAGAGCGTGAATACAATTCGGGAGTACTGGCGAATGAACCGAAGATGACCAATGCTTTTCTGCGTAATACAACAAGCGTGTGCACAGGTGCATAGGCCACACATATGCCACAGAGACGTCACACGCTTAAACTCGTCACACATCAGTTGCGAATTTGCAGCTGTGCATGCGCTAACCTCTTCGGCGTAGCCACTAGCTGTAGCAGGCAGTGTAATGGGGCAGCAGCTGCCAAACCGGCATGCCTATCACAGTTCAATGTTCATCTTTGTGAAGAGTTGCAAAATATCCTCATTATTATTACTGATTTTCAACATATACTTTCCATTGTTATGAATTATAATGGAACATCAAAATACTTCAGGAGGAATTAAAGTTCCTATTGGTGTAGGAGAGATATTTGAGTAGTCAGTGCAATTGTACTTGCCAGTTTGCCAGTCAGTAAGCACAACTGCCTAGTGATCAGGAGGAGTCAGGTTCAAATCCTATTCTTGCTACAATTTCTAATTCTACACTCCTGCTGACATTCATTAACTTTGTAGGGATACAATGTGGAATGATCACCTAGAGTCAGTCGCAACTAAAGCATGTGGCACACTATTGTTCATTAGTACAGTACAGGAGAAATGCAACCAGTCTACAAAGGAGACTTCATACAAAACATTTGTTCAACTCATTGTTAAATATTGTTCAAGTTTGTGGAACTTGCAACAAATCCGGCCAAGAAAGGATACTGAATGGAAGGCAACAGAGCAAAAAAGAACAATACAAACTTTTTTAAAAATATATTTCATAAGTTTGTTTGAACTGTGGGACAGTCATGAAGCTTATGCAACAATAGAACTGGTGATACACTCTTAACTACCCATATCCCATAAAGACCTCCTCGAAAGTTTTTAGAACTAATTGCAGCTGCTGAATCTAAGAATTTATAATAAGTCACTATATATTACTCCCATAGGGATCAAGAAGACAAGATTCAAGTTTCAGGGGATACAGACACTTTTAAGAAATCTTTCTTCTCTTGTTGTATATGTGAATGAAATAATAAAAAAAGCCCTAATCATGAGTTCAATAGAGATACTCTCTTCCATAAAATTCACAGTGGAATGCAGAGTATAATTATGTAAATGCATGAAAAAAATTGAAGTACCAATTTTTAATACTGTATTAATCATATGGGAAGGCTAGAAAGGTGATTTGCCACAGATATGCACAAAATAAAAATCATATGTGAATATTGCCACTGATGTAAAAGTAAGTAGATGTTTTCATATCATTACTCTGATGTTACCATCATCATTATATAATAACATGAACATGAATATTGAAGTAGCACTTTTGGCCCACTTTAGGTTACGGTAGTAACACTAAAAGTGGGCCTTTGCGATTGTCTTTTGACAGCTCGAAATTTAAATGAAAAGAACGGCTTAACCATGCATCTGACACGAAAATTGAATAACCGAATTTGTAGAGGAGAAAATTCCCTACAACTTTGCTCTCTTACGTTTTTTTCATATCTCGTATCGTTTCAGAGATATTTGCAAAAATAACGGCGATTTCGGGATGGATGTCTGTCTGTCTGTCCGTAACGTGTTCCCTGTTTTTAAGACGAACCGTTCAACCAATCAGCACCAAATTTTGCACACATAACTGTAGGCCACCAGAGACCAGAACCTCCCTTTTTCAAATTTTTTGGACGAAAAATACGGTAAGAATACAAAAAAAAAGCCGTTTGTAATATAATTGTAATTGCAAACGAACCATTCATCTGACACGAAAATTGAATAACCTAATTGGTAGAGGGGAAAACTCTCTACAACTTCGCTCGATTATCTTTTTTTCATATCTTGCATCGTTGCAGAGATATTTGCAAAAATAACGGCGATTTGATGTCTGTCTGGCTGTAACGTGTTCCCACTTTTTAGGTTGAACTGTTCAACCGATCGGTACCAAATTTTACAGATATAATTGTTGGCTACCAGAGACCAGAACCTCACTTTTTGAAATATTTCGGACAAGAAATACGTTAGAAATACCAAAAAAGCCGTTTGTAATGTAATTTTAATTGCAAACAAACTGTTCATCTGACGCGAAAATTGAATAAACGAATTTGTAGAGGAGATAATTCTCTACAATTTTGTTCTCTTATGTTTTTTTTTTTTTTTTTTTTTTTTTTTTTTTTTTTTTTTTTTTTTTTTTATATATATCGTATCGTTTGAGAGATATTTGCAAATATAACGGAGTTTTGACACCTTTCATTGAATTAACGAAAACCAGCGTTTGCAGATGTCACGTGACATTCCTCGTCCTGAACTCTCTCTGACATACACCATCCTGCGTTGCGTATTTGATGATTTTCTTACTGTAACTTACACGTTGTCATTTCAAAGCAATGGCACACTGAAGAATTAACAAAAACACATTGTCCTTTGTATGATAAATGATAATCTAGTGACTACAAATGCCATCAGTTAACAATGACTATCAATAGTATAAGATTAGAAAACACAATTCGCAACTGTCAGCTGTAGCGTAGTGGGCAATGAGTTGGACAGTGACGCTGGAGGTCAGTGGTTCGAAACCCACCACTTCCTAAATTTTTTTTCCTAAAAGGGTTTCAGACACTCTTATTAATTAATTTTTTATTATTTAGATTATTATTTCGGTCCAAAATGTTTGCAAAAACCTATAAAACTACAAATCTAAAGTGGGCCGTAAAACAAGTAAGTGCGATTTTTTTAGTATTAGTATCTCTGACTTCCACAATCCTCATGACCTAGGCTGTGAATTACATTCCCCTTCCTTTCCCATTCCTTTTTTTCTTTCCTTCTCTCTTACCTGAAGAAGCAACACAGTTCCGAAAGCTTGTTTTATTTTCATCCATTTTTCTTTCTGTGTGTAACTATCGGTGCGACATCAAAAAGGTAAGTACTGGCCAGCCAATCTATCTCTTTTGTAAAACAATTTATCATCTCTGTGTAGAATTTCCATGATTAATCAAACTTTTTAATATTACTTATATGACAAGGCTACCCACAAGAACCACATACACTGACGAGGTGGGGAGGCTTGCATGCCTCAATGACAGATAGCAGGCAGTAGGTGCAACCACAGTGGAGGGGTTTCAATGGAGACGTCAGACAAACTTGTGGTTTCTGAAGAGGGCCAGCAGCCTTTTAAGAAGTTGCAGGAGCGACAGTCTGGATGATTGACTGAGCTGGCCTTGTAACATCAGCTAATGAGGTTTTGCCATATAATTACTGTAAACTGCTGAAACCATTGGGAAAATACAGCAATTAATTTTCAAGAGGAAATATAGTTCTACTGTAGGAATATATGATGTTGCATCCTCTTGGGTAAAATATTCTGGAGCTAAAACAGTACAGTACAGTTTAAACCCTGATTCTGACATCTGTCTTGCCGTTACAAAATCTATCTGGTACTGCCAGTGTCTCCTGAACTCTTCCATGGATACAATCTTCTTTCGTGGTTCTTAAACCAAGTGTTTGTTATTACTAAATTACGTTCTGTGAAAAATTATATGAGAAGACTTCCTCTTCCATTCCTTTTCCCCAGTCCATATCAACCTACCTTGTTTCCTTCCCTTCTTTCTCTTACTGCCGAATTCCAGTCCCCTATGACAATTAAATTTTCCTCTCCCTTAATTGTATGATTAAGCTTCTTTATCTCCTCATACATTTCTGTGATCTTCTCATCATTGGCAGAGCTAGTTGGCATATAAATGTGTACTGCTGTGGTCGGCGATCAGTGTGCTGCTTATAGTAGTTTATTCATTATTGGATCTACACTTGTAATCCCCCAATAAATTTAGTATTTATTACCCTGTACTCATCCAGCCAGAAATCCTATTCATCCTTCCACCAAATTTCACTCATTCCCACTACATCTAACTTCAATCTATTCATTCCTTTGTAAATTTTCTAACATCCTTACTCAATTAAGAGATCTAATATTCCACGGTCCGATCTTTAGAACATCGGTATTGTCTTTCTTTGTGACAAAATTTCTGAGTAGTTCCCACCCAGAGCCCAGGATCGGAGCAGTGAGCTGTTACAAGAACCACAGAAAAATATCAGGGGCACCAGCCACCCCGAACAGGAGCTGTTATCCTCCTGACAATTTAGCTAGCAACTCCTCCTGGTGAGGTAACGGGTAAGTATCTATAACGGACTGGGCATTTATCGTGACCTTAAAATTACCACAGAGCGGCAGTTTGCCAGTCGGTTTTTTTAAGACGGCCAGGAGAGTAGCTCACTCACTCGAAGAAATAGGGCAAATGACCCCGAAGTCCCTGAGGCAATCCAATTCCGCTTTAACTGAGTCACAGAGGGTGACAGATAATGGCAATTTCTGAAAAAAAAGGAAGAAGGAAAATGCAGCCGGGTGGCAGATTTCATCGAGATGTGAGCATGGAATGATGCGGCACAGGCCAACTCTGGCTCCGGCATGAATAAGGACAAAAATTCCATGCATAGCACGTCCAGTTATGGGTATGGCACCACGTCAGAGACTAGATTAACCTCATCAGAAAGAGAAAACCTTAATAGCTGAAAAGTGTCCATGCCAAAAAGGATTTTTGCAGAAGCATTGTCCAGCACCAGAAATGTTAAGGGACACATCACAGTGCAGTAGGTCGCTGGAGCGGTAAACTGGCCAAGCATGGAAATTTGTTGTTTATTATATATCAGCAGCATGCAAGCGACCAGCAGGAGGGGCGGAGAGGCCAAGTCAATATATGTTTGTGAATTTAACAAGGTGACTGCTGCCCCCGTATCAACCAGCATACGGAGGACCTTCCTAAATGCTTTAAGGTCAAGGAAGAGTTTAGAGCCAGGTGTGGCGAGCACTGCAACACCATTTACGTTGGTGTCCATATCCTGATCTTGTATGGAGGGGTTTGAATTACAAACAGATGCAATATGACCCTTCCTCCTGCAATGATGACATGTGGTCCAGTGCTGAGGGAAAACAAGACAATTGTGACTGACAAAAAAAGAAGGGCAGGAAGACAAAGGAGAAAGAGAGTGAGCCAGTGTCATTTGTTGTTGCGAACCGCGTGCCTTTGTCTGTTGCAGCATACGACACCGACCACCTGACTGCTCAGAATGTTGTTGAATTGGCAACACATCGGCTTTGGTAGGCTCATCATCCCTTGGATGGAGAGGGGTGGAGGGCTGAACAGCCGACACCTCGTACCAAGCCTCAATCTGGTTTTCCATGGCCCTTGAAACCTCAAAAACTTGAGCAATGTTTAGAATAGCAGACAAAGAGGGGTTTTCTCTTTGCCAAGCTTGCTCCCTTACTTCTCTATCAGATGCGAAACGAATAATCACATCCCCAACAATCTGATCAGCGTATGATTCCTTGTGAACCTTGGACACGAAATTGCAATGGCAACTGAGGCAATATAATTTGGCCCCCCAATCTCAATACAATAATTGGTGTGGTTGTTTCCGGCATCTGTAAAATTCCACTTGAGAAGCTACAATATGAGTATGCTTATAGTAATATGATGACAGCAACTGACACATCTGATCAAAAGTAAGAGACACAGGATCTTGCAAGAGAGCCAGTTGACACAGCAATTGATAGTGCCTGGGTGAAACCCATGAGAGAAATAGGGCATGACAAAGAAGGGCATCCTTAACTCCAAATGCCTGAAAGTGTTGCCGCAATCGTTATTCATAGGTATCCCACTCTTCTGTAGCCTCATATGCAGGAAAAGGTGGCGGGTAAGAGACTGAGGGCGATCTCTCAGAAACTGTGGGGTGCAAAGGCCAGGATGTAGTCAAAGCTAAAGACTACAACACCTGAATTTGAGTCTCCAATGCCATAGCAAACAGGTGATTCTGGTTTTGCAATGCTGCGTAGAGAGTTTCCCGGCGTTCAACCAGCCGGCGGTACACTTCTGCGAGTGCCGGTACTGTTATTGAGAGAAAAACAATTAACAAAATAACGGTAGAAATGATCAAACAAGTAGAATCATGACCACTCGTTGCCAATGTTGTATTCTCCAACACATAAAAACCACTGTAACTCAAAGGGCCTTCATCAGCTGCTAACTAGTTGTCTCTAGAAGATACCCAACATAACTAAACAATTCCTGCTCTCCCCATCACAAGTTACTCCGTGGTGTGCTGCTTGCACTTGCCTTGCTCACACCTCTGGTGGTGGGCATCGCAAGTATGTGGACGGCGCACGCTATTTGAATGCACACTCACACTCGATATCTCACAGCACATAAATAAAAAGAAAACCAATTTTAAACCTAAGTTTGGAGTAAACAATTCCATAGCTCTTGTACACAGAATTAAATACATACCAAGTTCTAAACACATCAAGTTCTAAACTAAAGTCTGTAAAAATTACTTGCTAGTTGACGGTTCACGAGCTGGAACTGCTTTCCCCCAATCAACGTGGAGTGCTCAACATCAAGCCGAAACATTCACCGTTGCCAAACTGGCTCAAAAACTGATCAGTTCACTACCATCCATTTCCTTGTCTGGCTCTCCTTCTCAATTTGTTTTGTTCTCAATTTATAGGTAAGCCCTTCTTATTTCACATTTCATCACTTAATGACAACCATATAAAAAACAAGACATTGATAAGAATGCTAACAAAATGTGTACTCAGTACACAGCACTAAGCAAACACCTGAATCCTTTCCTACAGGGTGTGATTTAACTCACATAAATAAGTATTATATCACAGATATCAGCTTACATTTGATAAACATAGCATGATTTACCTACAAATAACCTCTCTGAAGACTACAATTCAGTGTTATTATGGCGTTTAGCAAGGTGGTTCGTAGCATAGTGGTAAAGCATCAGCTTCCGTCTGGTACATCGTAGGTTTGGGTCTCAAAGTGTGCTATTAATTTTAATATCTAAATTAAATTTACCTTTTTTTATTGTTTAAAACTAATTTGTTTTAACTGATTTTTATAAGTTCTTACACCTTCTTATGTCTTTTTCATAATTGTATTGACTTTCATGCACTCTTATTTTTCATCCTATGATTCTTTTATTGGCTTGGAATCAGCTTGTGTCATTAATAACTTGTAATTACGTGCCAAACTGGATTGGTGATGGGTTCGTAACATGGCAGTTCATGTGACCATTAGCGATTGAGAGGGTGTTTTCAGATAATCAATGATAGCTAGAAATTAGAGTTTGCTTTTAATGCTACTCTTAAAATATTTCTGTTTGATTTTACTCATGTAAGTAACTTTTAATTAGCATGAATGAAGAAATAACAATTTGTGTGCTGCTGGAGATGGTTGACCGCCATTTTATCGGATACATAGTATGTTATGTGCAATTAGGTTACAACAAGGGATTAAATTGAGGACTACAAAACACATCTACTGCTACCATTCAGTCACTGATCATTTGCAAATAGCTGTTGAAAGAGATTTTTGCATTGCTGTAATTAACTCTTGGTGGCCTCTTGCACTTTTGCTCTGCTTTATATTAACAGCAATTTTGAAGTGACCCGATGTGTTTATGAATTGCCTACAGCCAAGCGTTACCCAGCTGCCTATGTGGACATACTATAGCGCCATGTGACAAATGTCAACTAGCAAGTAATCTTAATCGGACTGTTGTGCCTTTTGATGTCACTGGTTTGTTTAGCAATACAAACATACTGACCTTTCACATAAATCTAAAATAAACCCTGAAAAAGACATGACATAATTACTACAATGATGATGATTTTGCGTGGCACTGTTGGCCATTAGATGCAAGGTAGGATCATGTTCGGCCTGCCTGGTGCAAGTCTTTAAGTGGTGCCACATGGACGACTAATGACCTGGTCCCCAAGTGGAGAAAATCTCCAACCCCACTGAAATCAAAACCGGGCCCCCTGCCTGGCAATCTAGCATGCTGCCCACAGGTCTACAGAGGCAGACAATTACTATGACTGAAGTATGTGTAAAACAAAATTACTTCTCATTTCAAAGTGTTAATATGCCAAGGCTGTGGGCCCTTGAGTGGCCCTTGCTTCCAACAAGAAGATGGCGGTGATGGCTGTATCATCAGCATCACAGGGATCTGGAATGACTGTAAAATAATGATGTGTAAGGATGGGTTGTTGTGGGTGTCCTTGAGGGAGGGGTGGGGTATGCTAACAAAAAAACTATGCTATCATGGAGAAGAAGGCTGAGGTCGTCTTCTCAAAAACCAGAGGCATCCATGGTGAATGTAACTGAATGAGAAGCTGGTTCCATTAAAGCAGAGCTAGGGAGATAGCTAACTGAACCCACAGAATGTATCCAAACTGGAAGAAACAGAGTCAGTTGGGGCTTGCATGTCTGTGCCAACTGCCTGATTATTGGAGGATGGACACTCATCTGAAGAGGTTCTAACTGTTCGTTGAGCAACCAACGTGTCTTAATTCACGCGAGGAACTGTAATGTGCTTGTTTTCAACTAATTTTTCCATGGTTTTGGATGTATGGCTAAGAACTCTGTGAGGAACCGAGTAGGCTATCGTAGGGTCATGCAACCCCTATCATCTCGCAACGTAACAATATTCATGTCACATAGATTTTTGTTGACAAAATCTTTTGGCGAGATTTGGGCGCAAGAAATGGGGGTGCAAAAACAGGAGATGTAAGCACGAACACGAAAGAATGCTGGAAGTTCATTAGGCATTGGTACTTTAAGAGTCCTTGACAAATTTGGCAGGAAGGACTAATGGTTCACCATAAAGGACATCTGCAAGGTAAGTGTTCAAATTGTCCTTGTGAGCCAAGTGGATCCCCACGAGTACCCATGGTAAGACCTCTGACTGCGATCCACTGTGGCACATTAGGGCAGCATTCAGAGTGCAATGCCATCTTTCAATTAAATAATTGCTCTGTGAGTGATATGGTGTGTTAAAAAACCTTTTGACACCACACAAAATGCAGAGCTTACTGAATAGTGCAGATTCAAATTGTCACCCCTGATCAATAATGTTTGAGGATGGACACCCAACCTGTGAGATCCAAGCTCGAGTAAAGGTGTGTGCCACAGTGTCAGCTGTAATACCGAAGTGGATCATTACCTCTAATGTGATTGATGATTGACATAATATATCGAAAACCATTGGAAGGAGGGAGAGGGCCAACTAAGTCGACTTAAACATGACGAAAATGGCCCCCCAGGATGTGGATTTGTCCCATAGGTGGATGACTGTGGTGTGATACTTTGGTATGTTGGCAGGACACGCAAGTGTGAGCACAATCATGACAATACTGCTTGACGCCCAATGAAGATGTTGAGTTGGGCCATCCACGTCTTGCTGGAAGACAGCACTGACTGAGATTTCACTAGCATCAGACAAAATAAAAATATGGGCATCAAGCGTGGTGTGCACAAGCATAACCGTGCAACAGAATGTGGCCTTTAAATGCAAGAAAGTGTGTCATGTCCTCGTTCTATTGTAATTTGCAAAGTCCAAAGGTGTGATTGCCGACCAGTGCATCAGTGAGGTTGCTTGGGTAGCAACAGTGTGAAGCATTCCAATGAACTGATGGAGATCATGGAAAGTGACATGGAGTGGTAGAACTCACATGGTACCTACTCTTTATGTAGTTGATGCCTGGCTTTATAGAGAGTAATAGCTTTTGTTTCTATAAATTTATTTGTAAGTTCTCTTGTATACTGAAGGTAAAATTGACCTGGAGGACTTGAGAATGGGCTCAGGGCAGCCCAAAACTAGTCATCAATAAGAAACCAACATTTTATGTGACTTTGCCTGTTTTCAAATAGTTAACATAAGTAGTAAAGAAGTTGCTGTTCCTAAACAATCCAGTATCCTGAAATTTCATGGTATCAAATCTGAACAAAGTTTGGCTAATTTTCTTGGCTTAGTCTGTGTGGGAGGAGAAGGTAACACTCTCAAACTATAACTGTGACTTGTCATGGTTAATTTGCACTCCACATTCACTAACAGTTTGTTTTACTTCAGCTAGGTGAATTTCATGTTCTTTCATAGAAGGAGAAAAAATTAGGATGCCGTACAGATAAGCATATCGAAAAGGAAGGTCGAACAAAACTGAGTCTGTAAACCATTGGAGTACTGATGGAAATTCTCCACTGAGATGTTAAAATATTCTTGAAAAGAGATAGATTGGCTTCCCAGTACTTACCTTAGTTCTGTACCATCAACAGTAACACAGAAATGGAAACGAAAAATAGGACACAAACCTTTAGAAATATTTCCCTTCATCAAGTAAGAGAGGAAAGAAGAGAGTGGGAACAGAAGGAAAAGTTTATTCACGATCTAGGCCGTGATGACTGATGATGGCTGATTTGTGGAAGTCAGAGATACTGTATGTCAAGTACTGAGCCAAGTTAATAGCAAACCAAAGAGGATATATAACCAAAGGGGATAGATCAAGCATCAAGGGGAAGTAAACTGAAAAAAGCTGGGTGGGGGATGGTGCAGAAGATTTAGAGAAAGACAGAAAGAAACACACACACACACACACACACACACACACACTGATGCAAACACAACAATGTACAAGAGAAAGACAGGAAAGGGGGGGGGGGAATGAGTAGTGAATAAGCGAGTTGAGGATAGAGGAGGGGGAGAGGTTAGCGTAGATTTAGACCAGGAGAATGGCGGGAGGAGAGCTAGTTCCCTCTGTAACTCTGAGAGACAGGTACCAGATGGTAGTATTCAGATGGCATGTATGGTGTAACACATGCCAAGGTCCCTGGAGTTATGTTTTAGGGCAGACTCTGACACAGGATAATATTGGGTGTCTCCAGGCGAATTGTCCATTTGTGCCTGTTCATGCATTCAGCCAATTTGTTGGTGGACATGCCAACAAAAAGGCTGCATAGTGAATATATGTCAGCTGATAGATTACATATGTTTTTTTTCCCACATGTGGCCCTGCCTGGAATGGGGTAGGGTTTACCTGTGGTGGGGCTGGAGTATATGGTTGTGGGAGGATGCATGGGGCAGGTTTTGCAGTAAGATTGGGTAGGAACCATTAGGTAGGGAGGGTGGTTTTGGGATGTTGTAAGGTTTGACAAGGATGTTATGGAGATTAGGATGATGGAAGACTACTCTGAGTGGTGTGGGAAGGACACTTTGGAGTGATGATCTCATTTCAGGACATGAGTTGAGAAAGTCATAGTCCTGATGGAGCAATTTGTTGAGGCATTCCAGGGCGAGATGGTATTGGGTGATTAAGGGGATGCTTCTAGGTGGTTTGGGTTTAGGATCATTGTTGCTGGAAGGGGAGGAATGGACTGCTTGGAAGATCTGCTTGCACACAAGGTTTGCAGGGTAGTTGCGAGAGAGGAAAGCACTGGACAGATTGTTGTAGTAAGTGATTAGGGAGCCATCACTGGAGCAGTTTTGTTTCCCAAGGATGCCTAAGCTGTAAGGAAGGGATCATTTGATATGGGAGGGTTAGCATCTATCAAAGTGGAGGTACTGATGTCTGTCTGTGGGTTTAATATGGACTGATGTGTGACTCAGCAAGATGACAGTCAACATCAAGGAAGGTGGCTTCAGTTCTAGAGAAGGACCAGGTGATTTTTAGGTTAGAGAAGGAATTGAGGTCTTGGAGGAAGTTCATGAGAGCTTCTTCACCATGAGTCCAGGCTACAAAGTTGTCATCTATGAATCTATACCAAGCCAGGGGGCGCAACTTCTGTGTCTTAAGGAATTGCCTCTTCCATGTGGCTGATAAAGAGGTTGGCATAGGAAGCAGCCATCTTGGTTCCTATACTGTCCCCCTGATTTGTTTGTAGGTTTGGCCCTCAAAGTTGAAGTAATTATGGGTGAATATAAAATTAGCAAGTGTGACAAGAAATTATGTTTCTGGGAGGCTTTCAGGTGGATGTTGGGAAATATAGTGTTCTAGGGCTGATGGGTTGTAGGAGTGAGGTATGTTGTTGTAGAGGGATGGGGCATCTATGGTGACAAGGAAGCTTTCAGGTGGAAGTGGAACAGGAATACATTCCAAAGAGTGGTTTGTGTCTTTGATGTAGGATGGGAGCCTGCAGGTTATAGGTTGGAGCTGATGGATTTGAGTTATGTACTGTTGGGGCTTTGAAGCCTGGTATGATGGGATGGATAGGATGATTCTCTTCATGGATTTTAGTGAGTTAGTAGAAGGTTGGGGTGTGTGGTTTGGGTGGAGAGAGAAGTTCTATGGAGGCAATAGTGAGACCCTTGTGAGGGGCCTAGGGTTTTTATAATTTTCTGTATTTCAGCTTGGATTGAAGGAATGGGGTCATGAGGAACAGGTTCATAGGTAGAGGTGTCCGAGAGTTGACACAGTTCATCTGCCATAGACTCCCCTTGATCAAGAACCACAATAGTGGAGCCCTTATCCGTTTGGAGAATTAAAATGAAACAGTCTGATTTCAGCTCTTGGATGGCACGGGATTCAGCTAGGTTGATGTTGGGAGTGTATGTGCTGAGAAAATTTATTAAGGACAGAAACGACCCACTGTGGTTTAATAACAAAATTTGGGAAGCACTGAGAAAGCAAAAATATTTGCACTGTTGGTACTGAAGACAGTGTGTGTACAGAGTTGGCAAGGAAAAAACCATGTAGCATCAAAGAAGTCTGATCCAGCCCATATCAAAGGTAATACAGAAAAGATAATTTTCAATACTATCATCTGGAAACATTTTACTCACTCAAATGCATATGGAATATCTCATGCAGCAGCAAAAAGAGACCTCAGTCACATACACATGTATTTCATCTGCTGACCGTATTTGAAAACAAAACAAGAAGAAAACTCACTCAAAATGGTGTGGTCTGTGCATGCGCATATAAACCATCTATACTGCACATGCACAGATTCAAGGTAGATCAGAATGTGCCTTTTTTCTCCACAGTGAAAAAATCTGTTATATTCATAGAATCACACATTCTAGTGCTATGTGACAGGCCATCTTACACATGTCTTGCACATGTTTGTCCGTACTATTCACCACTGTGCTCGAGCTCAGTGACATGATAAAAGCATTGGCGTTCATTTTGCGATTATGATATGTTGCAGAAGAATATCTGTAGTGACAGTAAATGTGATGGAAGCCATGTACTTTTTGCATTATGATTATATTAAGAGTTAATAAGTAATTTTTAATCATATAAAAAAGATTCAAGCATTCCATCAATTTTTTTTTGACAACGAAGGACTTTCTAAGTAGCATAAGGAGTTTGTATCCACCCTGTGAAGAGAACAATGAAGAAAGGCAAAACTTAGTAGAAATCTACACACATGTAAAAATATCAGTGTATGAAACATACAACCACCACTAGCATATCTTAGCAAGAGAGCTTGATAAGAACCTGAGAAAATTCTGGTAAAATAGATACACAAGTTGTTGATAAGCCTGAAATGACAATAGAGAACAGCAAATAGGAAAGCAAAGTTAAAAATTTCCTGATTATGAAATTGTTCATACAAGAGGTTCATATAAATACCAGCAACTGACTGTAGCATGGACTGTAGCATGGACACCTCAATGAGAACATATTATTTGGTATTTCCAATACAGAGAAGCAGTTGAAAGAGCTGAAAACTAATTAAGAGCCAGCTATGGACAGAATAGCAATTTGGTTTTACAAAGAGTACTCTACAGCAAATGCCTGTAACTTAGCTTGAATAAATGTGTTCAAATTACAGTAAAAAATGATAACAATAATAATCTATAATGTCGTACTGATGTTTCTCGTATATGATAGGTAACATTCAGATGTTGGAGTTCAATTAATGCCAATTAAGTGGAATAAATTCATGAATAACACTTTTTGGGTTTTGTTTCAAAGCTGCATATTGGCTATATTATATACAGGGTGATCAATCCTCAGTGCAACCGCCTTTGCGCCATGTGACTTGCTGGCGACATCAGCTGCGGTGCTCACTTAGTGGGCCGCGCGACCTCCGCACTAAATTTAATACAGGCTGTTGCGCAAATTATTTCTGACATACATCACACAAACACTTAGAAACAAAAAGTTTATTACTCACCTGTATTATGCAAGGAGGTGTTGGAACTTCCTCCCTTCCTTGTTCAAGTATTTCTGACATCTGCTGTGGAAGCTGCTCATTTCAGTCTTAAGTTCGCCCACAGAAATTGCAGTGATTTCATGACAAATGTTTGTTTTTAGTTCATCTAAAGTGTGGAGATTTCATTTCTACACTTTCTCTTTTAATGATCCCCACAGATAAAAATCACACTGGGTTAAATTGGGAGAACTAGGGGGCCAAATGTTCTTAGTGATAATTCTTCCACCGAACACATTACCAATTTCCCGTAATGATAAGTTGGCTGTATGTGCCGTCACAGAGTCTTGGTGAAATGTCACAAAGGGTTGTTCTTTTAGTTAATTGGGCAAATAAAGGCTGCAATATGTTTTCAACATACCTACCACTATTAATTGTATCCTGAAAAAATATAGGGCCCATTATTCTCCCGCCACTAACAGCACACCACAGTCCTATTTTCTGTTCGTATAGGGGCTGTTCATGAATTAAGTTAGGCTTTTCCTAACTCCAGTAACAATTATTTTGCGAATTAACATACCCACTTAAGTGGAACCATGATTCTTCCGAAAAGAAAGTTAAGTTCGGGTCAATTTATCCATCATACACCTTTTTCAGAATTAATGAGTGTAATGAGTAACTTCCTCAGCAGGTGTCAGAAATGCTCGAACAATGAAGGGAGGCAGTTCCAGCACCTCCTTGTGTAATACAGGTTATTAAATAAACTTTTCTTTCTATGTGTTTGTTTCACGTATGTCTGAAATAACTTGCGCACCAACCCGTATTAAATTTAGTGTAGGGGTCGAGTGGCCTGCTAAGCAGGCAGCGCAGCTGCCGTCGCCAGCAAGTCGCACGCCACAAAGGCAGTTGTGCTGAGGATTGATCACCCTGTAGTTAACATTATATCCACTAGTAATTTCAATTATGGACATGAAAAACACAATCTTATCGGCTTTCTTAACTCCACTTCCCATTGGCTATCTTTGCCATCTGCCATTCATCTCACTACTAAGACACAATCTTATTGGCTGTCTCCACTCCTGATTGGCTGTCTCTACCACCCGTCATCCATTCCGCTGCTATCAAAATCTCAATGTCAAGCAAAAGCTGTGTACACACAAACTGCATTGTAACAACACATGCATTTCCTTACTGTGATGGCAACTCTAGCCATTAGAGGGAACCATTTGGTTTGGCGGCGGTGGGGGGCTGTTAAATATCAAATGGAGTTGATTACATCTTCTTGTACTGCTGGGGCCCCTACACCGCCGACCCAGGCCTACCCCCCCCCCCCTCCCCCGCTCCTCCAGCTTTTCAAGAGTCTAAGGAAGAGTGGGACTCCAATGTGCGGCGTCTACAGCAGCATTTTGTGTCTTTTAAGGTAACGGATCCTGACTTCTTGATACTTTTCGTTTTGTCTTTTTCCCGTATGTCAGAATCGCTTAGTTCTTATTACTCCAAATTTCTTCCTAACATGGCGGAGGTCACTTATCCTTTGAACGCACTTCGAAAGAAAGGTGTTCCATTTGTGTCTTCTGCTGCTTGTGAGGCAGCATTCACCCACATCAAATCGATGTTAGTTTTCACCTTGCCTCGGCACGTTTACACCAGGCCGACAGCTAGTCCTAGCTACAGATGCTTCTTAGCACGGGATTGGAGCAGTGTTGGCCCACAGACTGGATTATGGTTCCAAGCAGCCCACTGCCTATGCGTCTAAGACGTTGTCAAGACGCCCAACATAATTAATCTCAGATTGAGGAAGAAGCTATCTATGGTGATTGTTTACGCTGTTCGGAAGTTTCATGTGTTCCTCTACGGCATTAAATTCCACCTTATCATGGATCACAAACCCCTGGTGGTATTGTTTGGTCCGCATTCTCTTCTTCCAGACTGGACTTCGCAACGTCTCCAGTGTTTTTGAGTGCCTATCACTATGAAATTCATTATCAGCCTTTGTCGCACCATGCCAATGCCAACGCCTCGTCCCATCTGCCCATGGGCCCCGACCCTTCCTTCGCAAAGCCGAAGTGGCGATTTTTAAGATTGACGAACGTTTGCATGACGCTGTTGAGAGACTTCCGATTACGGACAATTGAGTCGCGCAAGCCACCAGTCGGGACCCTGTGCTCCGTGAGGTGCTTAAGCATGTCACCACCGAGTGGCCTGAGCTACTACAAAAAAAGCACATGATGCTTTCCCGACTGGATTTTCATTAAAGCAAAAAGAAACCTGGTCAGTTGTATCAGTCCTGGCTGGAAGACCTCCGCGGTTTGAGTCGTAAGTGTGGTTTTGTGTGTGCAACTTGTCAGCAGTCATATGCAGATTCCTTAATTTGCAACATTGTTGTCAGTTCGGCTCCTGATAGGGCTCTGCGTCGCAAGGCTTTGCGGTTACTGGATGCAATCCTTGACGAGGTTCTGTCTATTGCACAAGCTTTTGAGGTGTCTTAGGCGGCAGCGGATCAGTTTGAAGTAAATGGTAAAGGTGACGGCGGTACAGTCCTTGCGACCCCATAGGCGTCGTTCTTCACTCTCCTCTTCGTCATCTATGTGTTCTTCACGATTACCTTTAGCCATTCCATTCCGATGACGCGACCTTCCCTCTTGTCCGGATTGCTTTTGTGCACACGATCGCCCGCTCTGCCTCTTCCGCCACGTGCGGTGCACATCCTGCCGTAAACAAGGCCACATGGCGGCTGTTTGTTGTATTTCTGCACATGGTCAGCTGCCGTATTCTGACAAGTTTCACATGGAAGTAAACTGTCCCTCTACTGCACTTGGACAGGAGCAGGTCACTTATTCAAAGATTTATGTTACACTTCTTATTCAAAATCGGCCGTTCCATTTTCAAGTTGACACCGGTGCCTCTGTCTCTCTCATAAATTTGGATACGTATTTGGCACTTGGGAAGCCGCCCCTTGTTAAAACTTCTCGTCATTTGGTCAGCTATGGTGAACAGCTGATTCCAGTGCTCGGTCAGTTTACTATTGAGGTGGAGTACTAGCACGGAGTGCGCGCTGTCACATTTTTGGCCATCGCAAGTGCGGCTTCAGAGAACATTTTTGTCGTGTTCAAGGCGTTTGGTTTCAGTGTTCACAATGCTGTTCATCTTGTGTCTGACTCCATACCATTTAACAAATTGGATTCGCTTTGCCGCGAGTTTGGAGCACTTTTCTCAGCCATTGGTTACAAGGCGCACATCACTCTCAAACCCACAGAGGTTCCAAAATTTTGTCGCACCTGGCCTATTCCTTTTGCTTTGCGCCCAGCGGTTAAGGACGAGTTGGATCTGTTGCACGGCTTGGGTATCATAGAATCAGTTTCCTCTAGCCTGTAGGCGACGCCTCTGGTGATAATAAAGAAACCCACGGGAGCCCTTCAGTTGTGCGGTGATTTCAAATCCATGGTTAACTTGCAGTCAGTGATAGATTGTTTCCCCGCCTGAACGACATTTATGCAAAATTGGCGGCCGGTGAGTGTTTTCCAAAAATTGATTTGGTGGAAGCGTATCTCCAGCTTCCCTTAGATTCTGATTCCCAACAATTCATGGTTCTCAACACCCCTTCCGGGCTGTACCGCTACAAACGTCTGCCGTTTGGTGTTGCGAGTGCACCCGCGATAGTTCAGCGGTTCTTGCAACAGTTGTTAGACGACATTCTGAGCTGTGCAAACTATCTGGATGATATCATCGTCACTGGTTCCTCCCGCACAGATTACTTAAACAACCTGCGGTGCCTGTTCACGAAATTGCACGCGACAGGCCTCAGGTGCAATCTTCAAAAATCACATTTCTCTCAACCTGAAATTGAGTATTTGGGACACCTGGTGTCACGAGATGGCATCTGCCTTAGGTCAGAATTAGTTACGGCGATTGATCATCTTCCTCGCCCTACCAATCTGCAGGAACTCCAGTCCTTTTTGGGCAAGGTCAGCTACTACTCCAAATTTCTTCCTAACATAGCGGAGGTCACTTATCCTTTGAACGCACTTCGAAAGAAAGGTGTTCCATTTGTGTCTTCTGCTGCTTGTGAGGCAGCATTCACCCGCATCAAATCGATGTTAGTTTTCACCTTGCCTCGGCACGTTTACACCAGGCCGACAGCTAGTCCTAGCTACAGATGCTTCTTAGCACGGGATTGGAGCAGTGTTGGCCCACAGACTGGATTATGGTTCCAAGCAGCCCACTGCCTATGCGTCTAAGACGTTGTCAAGACGCCCAACATAATTAATCTCAGATTGAGGAAGAAGCTATCTATGGTGATTGTTTACGCTGTTCGGAAGTTTCATGTGTTCCTCTACGGCATTAAATTCCACCTTATCATGGATCACAAACCCCTGGTGGTATTGTTTGGTCCGCATTCTCTTCTTCCAGACTGGACTTCGCAACGTCTCCAGTGTTTTTGAGTGCCTATCACTATGAAATTCATTATCAGCCTTTGTCGCACCATGCCAATGCCAACGCCTCGTCCCATCTGCCCATGGGCCCCGACCCTTCCTTCGCAAAGCCGAAGTGGCGATTTTTAAGATTGACGAACGTTTGCATGACGCTGTTGAGAGACTTCCGATTACGGACAATTGAGTCGCGCAAGCCACCAGTCGGGACCCTGTGCTCCGTGAGGTGCTTAAGCATGTCACCACCGAGTGGCCTGAGCTACTGTCCACCAAAGAGGCTGGCCCTCTGTGTACCTATTTCCAGCTTCAACACCGGCTGTCAGTCATTGATGGTGTCCTCCTCAGTACCGAGCCGACTTACGGGCTCGTATGGTAACTCTGTTACATCGGGGTCACTGGGGTATAACACGCATAAAGGTGCTTGCACGCCATTTTGTATATTGGCCAAAAATCGATGCCGCCATTGAGCAGTTGGTTCGTACGTGCACTCAGTGTGCTAACCAGCAAGCTGTCCCCCTGGCACACGTTTTCCCCGTGGCCTACTCCGGAGCACCCCTGAACCACATTCATGTGGTCTTGGCTGGCCCTTTCTGTCAATCAATGTGGTTCGTGGTGGTAGATGCAGTGTCTAATTATTTGTATGTTGTGCGTATGCGTACCACTACGGCGGAAGATGTGATCAGATCTTTGCTATTGAAGACCTTTCCCAGGCGCTCATCTCTGATAATGGCCCACAATTCACATCGTCTTATTTTCAACAGTTCTGCACTAATAATATAATTTCCCACCTCACCTCCTTTCCACCCCCAATCCAATGGAGAGGCAGAGCGTATGGTGCGTACTTTTAAATCACAACTTTGTAAGTGCCTGGAAAAGTCTTCCGCCGAGGTGGGGCTCCCCTCATTTCTGAGTACTTATCAGACAACACCAATTAATGGTTGGAGCCCAGCGGAGGTCCTCCGCGGCCGCCAGCCCCACATGCTGTTGCACCTGCTGTGCCCGGAGCCCCGACCTGAGGTGCCCAGAAACCCTCGGCGTTACACACCAGGCACCCCTGCCTGGGCACGCACCTTTGGCCACCGTCCAGGGTGGACGCCAGGGGTAGCACAGCATTCTCGTGGTCGACAGATGTGCATGGTAGACGCAGACGGGGTAACGGTCTCCCGCTATCTCAACCAACTACGTCCTAGGTGAGGCCCCACTCCATCGCCTTTGGCTCTCAAGTCTAAGCCTCTCGGATACTCCTCCGTAGCTTCAGAGGTCGAGAGAGGCATTCATCCGACATCATGGTGGCACCGGCTTCCTCCCGCCGATGGCTCACGCACGGCGGCTTCAACTGTGCTCTCTCCCACTTCTCACCACCATGACAACACCTTACCATTGGAGCCGATGCTCGGCGAGGCTCAGGAAGAGGTACTACGGATGGGTGCCCACAATGCCAACAGTCGGCCGCCGATGACGATGTCAAAATGCGGCCTCTCTTCCTGCGGGTCGATGCAACGGCTGGTACTCCTACTGCCTGCTCTGGTCCTGCTATGGACGCAGCTGTGTCATCTCCTGCACCATCGGTGGTGGGAGCACCGGCAGTTTACGTAACAACGAAGTGTTACATTTGAACAGAAAGACAGTGCATACGAAGAAACGTAGTTTTGTAGTGTGCGATGTTCTACATTTGAATATTGTGGTTCATTTTGAAAATAAAATCATTGATACATGATGTTAACACATTTATTTTCACATCTTGTGAACATTGTGTGCCGCCATTCATCTCAGCATCCACAGCGACTGTTGTCAACTCTGCCGCACCACATCATGTAAGTACATTAGGCCATGCTGCTGATGGAGAATTTTACCGGCATAGTGTACTAATGGTTGGTTGGTTGGTTATTGAGTGTTTTAAAGGGACTAAACAGTATGGTAATGTTTGCAACAAACTGTTTGCTTTATGAGGATAATTAATTTACTAACTGTACAAGGGTACTTGCAATAATAACCTGTCAACCATAGAGCAGAAACAGCATTAACTATTTATTTCACAGACACAATGTGTAGATGCCAAAATTCGTGCTTGCTTATGCCATTTTCAGAAGAGGCATAAAATCAGCAACATGCTAAGTTTTTCTTCGTGCTCTGGTGAGGAATCCTCACTGGATTCACAAATTTTTTTTTTTTTTTTTTTTTTTTTTTTTTTTTTTTTTTTTTTTTTTTTTCCCCTAAGAGCATTCAAAAGGTGTTTTGAATGTAAGCACACTACACCAGTTTAAAATTCCACACAGATTCTGATAGAGATTTCATTGCATTCAAGAAACACATTCAGTTTCATCAATTTCAGCTGTTTCTTACTGCCACTGAACTAATATTCATAATAATATTGTGCTTTATCCTGTGGTGTGAGAGTTAAACTAGGATCTACCACTGAAAGGAATATTTGGAGTCCAGTAATTCTATTTTGTTTTGTTAGCCTCTGTTTTGTTTGTTGTATCATACATAAATTTCTGAACATGTAATTTCATGACACTGACCTTATTGTTTTCAGATGGAGATCTAGGAGGGGTTAGGGATGGAAGGCATCTGGGGTGTCTACCTGGGGTAGCACTCACAGAAGGGTGCCAAATGGTCTCCAAGATCAAAGTGACGTGCTCCTGATGAACAAGGGAGATGCAACCAACAAAAGGACACTCAAGGGAGGGCATAGGTTAAAAAAAAAAAGGGGGGGGGACGACGATGACGACGACATTAAGCGGTGGGGCAACAAACTGATACAAAGTGAGGGAACAGGGGAGTGTAGCAATGTCAGTCACTGAATTGGATGGACTGGTTTGCGTACCTGTTGTAAGATGTCATAGGTGTATTACTGATTGTTTTAGTTATGCCTATGTCTTTCAGTACAATTCTGCTGTGGTAAACCTAGAAGATTTCACATGTTTTATTCAACATAGATTTGTCAATAGCCCTACATTTTGGTTATAGACATTGTGTACCAGTAATGGTACATCCGATCATGAAGTGTTTTACTAGTTACGCCTACATGTCAAATACATGCTCAGTCAACCGTTTTTCTGAACTTGAGCCACAGGGTCTTTAGATGCTAAATATTTCGGAGTGTTAACTAAGAAATGAAATGAAGGATTTTTTTAATCCAATTTATTGTATGCAAACATTCCTACTTCTTTAATTGTCCTTTGCACTTTGGTGACAGCTTTCGAATGCCTCTTAGTCAATACAATCTGATTTCCTTAAAGGGATCAGGTGTATTTGTAGTTATATGTAACATATTTACGTCATGAAAGTGCTTCTGATATTTCATATAAATCTCTTCCAATGATGACAGTAAAACTTGTTCTTTCGTTCAAGAGTTTTTATTTTCATCGATATTACAACTTGGCAATAAACAAAATAACTCTGATAGCTGTTTATAAAAGTGAACACGATTTCATAAAGTGAATAAATGACCAGTTTTAGATTGCTTACCGAACTCTTTCAGATCAGGTACAGTTCTACTGCTGTCAGTCGCTTCTCAGCACAACCAGATTCTTTCAATTCATCTGTTTCAAAACAAATAAAATACGTGCAGGTAATTAACAATAACAAATCGCTTTCATTGTCTGTTCCATTATCTCTAATAAATATCACCTCATATACATCTCTACTTGAAACTGGCGGCACAAAATATAAACATAAACATACCAGTTGTTTAACCATAAACATCTCTGATACCATTACCTACCCCACAGCAAAAACCATCATTCTTATATATATGTGTAGCAAGAATAAAATACGAATATTACTAATAAATTGAAAGTGTCACCAAGAGACGTTTACTTTCAGAAAAGAATGTATGTTTTACGTCGATGTGATAAGTCGTGCAAGACGATAAAGTCGATACTTTGTGCATTTGTGTGAGTTAATCCTTGTGTTGACCACTACAACTCTGCAAGTGATGACTACAGGCGACTAGAGGCAGCTTAGGAGGGCACTCAAGATTTCCCGACCGCCCGATAGATGTCTCTACGGTTACGCTACCGTACTGGTATATCCTTAACTCGATGCAGGACACGCCGTCGTTCATTCTGGCATAATATGTAAACTGGTTCGTGTTAAGGCTGCCCAGTTCCATTTCAAAGTGACAGTGCACTGACACTGCATCACAAGGAAATTTACCTTGTTATTACATATGAAATTGTACTGCAGCAATAAGATGTTGTAATGAATATAATAATAAAGCATTCGAATGTTCATTGTCGATATGGTGTAATGGATAGCGTTCTAGATTGTCACTACAAGGGATGATAGTTCGAAACTACACACTTCCTTTAATTTTTTTGAAATATTTTATTTAAACACATTCTAGGAGTTGCTTATTAATGTAAGGCAAGTATGATTTGCAGTGTTATACATTATTTATATTTCCTTGTGATTAGAAAATGAAGGACGCAAATATTTCGCCGTTTATTTCCCAATCTATGATAATTTCACAGTGTGCCCTTAGGTAGGAACCCAATAGGACAACTTCACGAGCGGCAACAATATTAATATTCTTCCTTACCACATATATTTGGCTGTCTGCTTCCGAAATACAGCACTCTCAGAGAGTATTATCAGAGTGCACTGTAGATACTATTGTAGAGATTTATTGAAACAGGTGGCTTTCTTCAGTAAGTCATGCTAGTACATTTTATTACTTATGTGGTCTCTGAACTATAATCATACTGTTCACAAAACTAAGAGTGCATGTGAACTTGATATTACAAGAAGTGAACACAATCTTCAAGTATAGTATTTTATTAAAAATTCTAGCAGGAGACAATGAGGAACACGGTAAATTATTCAGGCAGAATAGTATAAAATAAACCTATAGTTTATATTACATCAGTCGGTGGTGATATGGCTAAATTCAAAAAGCAAGACCCCCTCGTCTTCTAGATATCTATTCTTTAAAGGAGTTGATTAATAATCTGCGTTACTTCCTGTTTAAGTTTTAGCTTCACTATAAGAACTGACCATGTCACTCTCATGGGTAAATTACTTATTGGCTGTATACTTTTTCTGCGAATTAGAACGTAAGTTTTATGGTACAGACTTAGTGTGTTGGTGTTGGCAACCACATTACACGTTCTCTGAAAAAATAATATAATTAATCTTTTGTGTTGGCCGTGAAATAAGTAATTAATGCTGTTCCTGCTCTATGGCTGACAGGTTCTTGTATATAACCTTGTCCAGTTAGTAAATTGATTACCATTGTAAAGCGAAAATTTCATTGCCAACATTAACACACTAAGCCCTTGCAGCCCGTAAGTAAAGTGTAGCACTTTTCATGCATCTGTTTGCAAACAATTTAGTCAGTAAGCCGCATGACATTTACCTATGATTATTATAGCAATGATATGACACATTCTACATCCCAGCGATACACTCCCGTCACGATTTCATAGACCTCGAAAATAAATAAATAAAATAAATCTGGACAGGCAGCGAATTATGAGGGCAGCTTAAATTGCTCCGAAAGCAGCAATAAAATTCGTATTCGCCTGCCTGACCACACTCTCGGAAATCGTCACATATCTGGAAAGAAACACAAAAATTTGTTATAAGGAAGAACATGATTTTTCCTTCTTTAGGCTACGTTACACTCGAAGCTATTTTTTCGTACTTCGTTCTGAAATTAGACGGAAATGTAAAAACGTCGAATGTTGCAGAATATACTCGCATTACTTTCATAAGAAAGAGGCAGAATGCGTTCAAACTGCCCGCATCGAGGCAATTAATGTTTACCCCAGAATGCAATTCTTTTGGCTCTCGCTAACTTGTGATGCTTATTGGTTGTTCTCATTTCGCACAGAATTCTGGTAGCGTAACCGTAGAGACATCTATCGGGCGGTCGGGAAGTCTTGGGTGCCCTCCTAAGCTGCCTCTAGTCGCCTGTGTGATGACTCTTTGTCATCGTGTAAAAATCTGTTTTGCATGTAGGTAGCTAGCGAAAATAATAATTTGAAGAGTGTATATTTGCATAATTTATTGGGCCAACATTTTTAACTAAAAGTATACGAACGATTTAGTGTATAAAAAGACTTGTCAACATGAGTTTTTTAAGCAAGGTATTTGGTGGTAAAAAGGAGGAGAAGGCCCCCAGCACTGGGGAAGCAATACAAAAGTTGAGAGAGACAGAAGAAATGCTTATAAAGAAACAGGAGTTTTTAGAAAAGAAAATCGAACAAGAAATCGCAATTGCACGAAAGAATGGAACGAAGAATAAGCGGGGTAAGTGACGTGATTTGACAGTTGTACTATTGCCATTTATGTTAACCACCTTTGTCATAGGATAATGTTTAAGCTTCACAAAAGTAAACATTTGCTTATGTTATTAAAGCAACAAACTTTGTCTTGGTTAACCTAACGTTTAGGCACTTGTATTGGTTGAATTTTTGCGACACGAGTATTACTGCTATTCAGCAGTTAGTTTCAGTGACAACAGAAAGTGACTGGTCTAGGTCTGTGCTGCCAGGCTTAATATTTTCCATTGTTGTTGTAGGAGAAATGAATAGTTTTGTTTGTAAGCAATATGGATTGCCGAATGTTCATTTTCGAAAAGCTGTGACTAGGTTAAGTTTTATAGGCTACCATACACTTTTTCTGCCTGTAGAATCCAGTGGTGGTGTTTTTCATGCAGTTACGCCCGTAAAAACTATTGTGGACTGGCTATTCTATACTTAGAATTTATGATGGTCCTTCGTGCATTTCAGTTATGTATGTAGGTCAGATTAACCATGAGGTTCAGTTGTTTTGTCAAAAAAAAAAAAAAAGGCAAATAGTCTAGATATGATCCAAAAAAAATAAAATAAAAAATAAAAAAAACTTTCTAAATCCTATTTGGTCAAAAGGTATGGGCCTAGTTCTTTTTGTAAAATAGTTGTAACAAAATAATGGAAGCATTTGGAGAAAAAAAAATTATATGGCTTTGATTGTTTGTGGTTTAATCAAGACATCTCAACAATTGGAAAAGTTAAAATTGTAGGCCTACAGTGTAAAGGGTACTATTTTTGAGACAGTCATTTTACTTGAGAGACAAGCTTCAGAGTCTGTATATCAAGCGACCGATGTCTCTCGAAATGGTGAGCGAGCCTATGAGTGAAAATCTGAAAGTCACAGTTATGAGTACTTCCAAAGAAATCTTAAGGTACTGAAGTTACCTTTATAGGATAGAAACCTTCTGAAATTTCCTTTTTTCTTTATCACCATCAACTGAGAGACATTACAATCATGGGTGGTGGTAGTAAAATAGGTTGTCAAATTAGCAGTGATTCCTCTCTCCCCTCCCCCCCCCCCCCTCCATAGTTAACTAACAGTTCATTGTTTTGCTTGTTTTTAAGACACCTATCTTTCAATTAAGCATTATTTGTGTTACTACAACCATTTTGTTTAATGTTATTTCTCACTCAGGTGTAAAATATAATTTTGGAAGTCAGGTCATTGGACAAGTCCCGTCTGTCACATTACCTGTCCCATAACATTTATTGTTCCAGAAACTTAAATTTATTAGTGGTCCTATATTGTAGAGAAACCACAGAATAGAATAAAAACAAACATTTTATTTTGATTTCTCTGCGACTGAATGTTCCGTCCATCAGTCATGGAATGTCTGGCAGGTCTTCACACTTGACCCTCTTGCTCTTTTTATTAATTGTCAGTGATTTGAGTTGTGACTGTCATAATTAGTACCCTGCTCAGTACAGATAATATAATGTTAATGACAAAAGTGCAGAAATTCTGCAGACACTGTAAAGAATGTTGATATTTTGTGTGGAGAAGCCAAAAGTGGTTCAAAGCAAACAAAGTGAAACTAAAGAATATAAGACCCATAAAAATATATAAAGCAGTTTACAGTTGCAATTCGTAGTCATGTCTTTGTGGTGAATTGTAAACTGACCTTATTACATATTGTTAATTCCATTATTAGATTAAAACCCATAAAATGTATGCAGCCTTGGTGACTGTTGATAGTGTAAAACTCCAGGGTATCACAGTTGACAAATAGGTGATGTGGACCAAACACACTTCACATGAGTGTAATTTATCTCCTCACAAAGCTCAAATATCTAATAACACATCTGTACTTGATTATTTATAGGCCTAAAGCACTGTTCCACAGTCATATCACGTATGGACTTCTGAAAGTAGAAAGTATTGTTTCTAGAAAAGAAGGCTCTAAGAATAATATCTTGCAGCAACAAATTAAACCACTGTAGATCCATTTTTAACTGGTTATGAATAATTACAATAGTCCCATGTGTACTTAGTTTTTAACTTCTGTCCATATAAAAGATAATCAAGGAACTTTTCGCAAGAGACAAGGGATTTACGGTACAACTACGATATACAAAAAGTGGCCATTAATATTCCAACTGTTGCCTAAAGGGAGATAATGGGCGATTTTCCACAGTTGCCTAGATGATGATCTGCCAATTACCACTTGACATTTGAGCGTTCTCAAATAGGATGTTCAGAAATAGTGATGTATATGCTCAAGCTACAGCCATTGTATCCTATGGATAAACCTTTCTCCATTAGTGGACTGAGTTGACGGGTCAACGTGTCTGAAGCCACAAACAGGAGCTACAAAATGCTGTTTCTCACAGTTGTCTTCATTAGTGTTACAGGCCTTTTTTATGTATGATGTTGGCTTGTTGTGTTGTGACATTATTCTTGCGCACTGATTTTGTCTGTTTTCAATTGTCTACATTATAGCTTAAAAGGTAAATCAGTCAATAATCCAAAGATTGGTTTGAACACCACAGTGCTTTAAAATAGACATGTTTGTGTTTGGAGGTGGTATGCCATTGCCTTCCTCCAACCTTTGAACTGTTTTACCCAGTCAGTTATAGGGGAACCTACAGTTTTACATAGATTCTGACCCACAGTGCTACTTGACATTTTTCACATCAGCAACATTGCCAGAGTGGAACGTGCTAGGTAGAAATCCTAAGCACTGGCGGGAATTGAGCCTCCGCCTTTTAGATTCATAGTCTGGCACTCTACCACTGTGCTGTCTAGTCACACAACAGTACTTTTCTTATTTATTTCCAGATTATCTTATTAAAAGTTGAAACTTCGTGGTAGATTAAAATGGAGCCAGGAATCAAACCTAGGACCTTTGCCTTTCGCAGGCAAACACTCTACTGACCAAACTATCCTGACACGACTCACAATCTGTGCTTATAACTTTAATTCTGCAATTACCTTGCCTCCTACTTTCCGAACTTCACAGAAGTTCACCTGCGAACCTTGCAGGACTAGCACTCTTGGAAGAAAGGAGATGGTGGAGACATGGCTTAGGCACAGCCTAAGGGATATTTCAAGAATGAAACTTTCCACTCTGGAGCTGAGTGTCCACTGATATGAAACTTCCTGGCAGATTAAAATTTTGTAGCTCCTCTCTGATAGTTAGGTTGGACCCATAGGTTCCTTTTTGCAAGTGAGCGCTGAAGGCGCAACATTGCCAGAGTGGAACGTGCTAGGTAGAAATCCTAAGCACTGGCGGGAATTGAGCCTCCGCCTTTTAGATTCATAGTCTGGCACTCTACCACTGTGCTGTCTAGTCACACAACAGTACTTTTCTTATTTATTTCCAGATTATCTTATTAAAAGTTGAAACTTCGTGGTAGATTAAAATGGAGCCAGGAATCAAACCTAGGACCTTTGCCTTTCGCAGGCAAACACTCTACTGACCAAACTATCCTGACACGACTCACAATCTGTGCTTATAACTTTAATTCTGCAATTACCTTGCCTCCTACTTTCCGAACTTCACAGAAGTTCACCTGCGAACCTTGCAGGACTAGCACTCTTGGAAGAAAGGAGATGGTGGAGACATGGCTTAGGCACAGCCTAAGGGATATTTCAAGAATGAAACTTTCCACTCTGGAGCTGTGTGTCCACTGATATGAAACTTCCTGGCAGATTAAAATTTTGTAGCTCCTCTCTGATAGTTAGGTTGGACCCATAGGTTCCTTTTTGCAAGTGAGCGCTGAAGGCGCGAATTTTTGTGTGGAGACCTGTTATTGATGCTACATTCTGATGTGGTAATCCGTAATTTACAAGGATAATCACAGATTATTTATTATCTACAATACATAAGTATTAAGATATTGTCCCATACGTTTATTATGTTGATAGTGTTTGTTTTGCTAGTTGGTATATCTACGTACCGTATCTTGTGCGACTCGGATATGATGTTGTTATTGGTCAAAGCTGACGGGTTGTATCACTGTCTTCAATTATGCCCTTTGCTATTGTCTTCCTATCTTCAAATGAGTTGAAATGGTACTAACTGAAAGAAGTTGATTTTTTTTTTCTCTATATGAAATGTGACTTCATTTGCTGCATTTTGGATGCATACTGTTATTTTCTCAGCAAGTTTGTTTACTTTTGACTTTAGTATCTTCTTTCTGTTTTGCCATGTTTCTCAGGTATAGTTTGCTAAAATGAAACTTTGTTTCCCTTTGTCATTTACTTGTGAAAAACTGTGGTTCCCTATAATTTTTGATCTTTTAAGTTTGTGACTAAATGTGAAGGTAACTGAAACTAGCCTATGGTTGCTTTTAATTTTGAATCTATTTCAGAGACAGCTTAGCAATTCCCCCCCCCTCCCCCCTCCAATTCTAGTAGTATGACTGAAGTATACTTCATTTTTGTTTTTATTACTATGGCTGTTGCATATATATTTGTGTTGGATGGGATTTTCAAATCAAATTGAATACTCTTTGAAATCGTAGTTACCTAAAAAATTAGGGGAATAATTGTTCATTTAGACCATAAGAAAGCTCATTAATGCTGTTCGTGCTGTATTGTATCTTGTTTGGGTAAAAGTGCAGTTTATGAGTCCGCGAGCTGTGATTCATGCATAGATGTTGGTAACGGCGTGATGAATGACGCAGGTGAAGGCCGCCTATCAGATTCTGCGTTTCATGTGTTGTGAATTTTGCCTTTCTTCACATGCATTTTCGTTCAGATTTAATAATTTCTTGCTGTGTAAATTCAGTTAGCTTAAGTGTTTCTCTGTCAAGTAATAGGACTGACAATATTTCCAGTGAATTGCAATACGTGAATAATGAACGTTATTAAAATTAGTGTTCACGTCCCTAAGAAAAAAAACAGATGTTGGTTAATTTGCAAGAATCCATGTATCTCGAAGTTCCAGTTCTGAACCGGAGATTCGTGCTAAAGTGGGGTCGCTATTCGTTCAAAGTCTTCTCTATTTCCCTCGGACCCATATGTTCTCTTCCGTAAAATCTTTACATGTACAGTCCCTCATCTTTCTCCCTCTTCCTCTGTCCATCTCTACTACCGTTGCTGTCATTCTCTTCTCATGACTGGTCCATAACACTGTTGTCTCTTGAACCTTCCTTGATAGCTCTGTCACTTTAACACTGTCTCTTATTCTTTCATTTCTGATCGTATCAGCTCTTGTGATGCCATAAATTCTTCTTAATTTTTTTATTTCAGCCACATCCATTGCCTTACAATGTATTGTAGGTAGTACCCATGACTCTGCTCCATAAACCACTGCAGGTTTCACTACTTACATATACACCATTCCTTTAGTTTTAAGGTTTATTCTTCTATCTTTTCATGAAATTCTTTTGAGGAAATTTAGAGGGCCAGAATTTGAAGCTGAGAGTAGTGTGATCTTGCTGCTGCCTACTTACATTTCGCGTAGTGATCCCAAAGACAAGAGAAATTAGAGCTCCTAAGGAAGCATATAGGCATTCTTTTTGTCCTCGTTCTATTTGGGAGTGGAATAGGAAAGGAAATGCCTAGTAGTGGTTCAGTGTACCGTCCGCCACGCACCTTACGGTGGATTGCGGAGTATGTATGTAGATGTATCACACAATACACTTGACATCGTTTTCTAGTTCATCCAGCCTACATGCTATCTGTGTGCTGTCACCATGTCAGAATTAACTGTTGATCCTAAGTAGTTAAATCTGTCGACTTTAAGTCTTGCCGGTCTAATTTGATTGTTTCTACTCCTTGTCCTCCTGGACAATATACGTTTTCTTCCTATTGATTTTCATCACTCTGTCTTCCAAAGCTTTTCTTCAGTCTCATTTGCATGTCATTCTTGTTGGTAAAATTTTAACAATGGAAAATCTAATTGGAATGTCAATAATAGAGGATAGATAATAACACACCGTAAAGAGGCTTGCTAGGTGCTGACAGGGCCAAAAAATAGACAATCGCATTCACACAATTAAATTTTGAGCCATGGCCTTCAACAGGAAAAGAAACACATAGGCTACATGCTCACAATCACTCATACAATTGCTTGACCAGTCTACAGGTGTATTGACACTTCATAGTGGCCAACGGGCACAGTATTTCGGCGACCAGACATTTCGCCATCATCAGGTGTGCTGACAAACTGAGGTCCTGAGGGCAGGCGGCCACCTTATATCTCCGCCCCCTCCAAGACATTCACACCGTGGTCTGCGCCTGTGGGCACGCGTCGACTGTCTTTGAGATGCTGGTGTCGGCGTCTGTGGTTGTGTCAATGTACTTGCTTCATCATCTCGCAGCATCTCAACGACAATAGATGCATGCCCACAGGCGTAGACCACAGAGTGAACGCCTTGCGGAAGGGTGGGGATATAAGACGGCTGCCCGCCCTCAGGACCTCAGTTTGTCGGCGTACCTGACGCAGGCGACATGTCTTATTGCTGAAATGTTGTGCTCTTTGGACATTATGAAACAGCAGTACACCCGTAGGCTGTTCGGGGAACAAAGGCGCCAGGAGAAATTGAAGAATCACGTTCGTACCACTGTACACAGACAACCACCGTGTCCGGTCATTCCAGTGCCACAAGCATCTAGACTGCGAGTGAGGTGGAGAGTAGAAGGGGGAGGATGCTGGGTAAGGATGGAACAGGTTCTGATAGATGGGAATTTAAATTTCGGCATTGAATACAGTGAAGAGAAAGGTCAGGAAGGAATGAAAGGGAGGTGTAGGGAGTTAGGGGATCTGATATGATAAAAATAATAAGGGAAAAATATATAAAAATAAATACAGTAAAACCCCACCTATATGTTCCTGGATTTTACATTTTCCTGCCATTTACACCAATTTTTGACGGTCCCGTCAAATTTCCTATGTTCACAATGTTAATTCGCCACCATTTTTGCTTTAACATAATTGCACTTTTTTCGTGTTTTACACTTTTTTGAAACCATTTCCATGAAGAAAAAAATGACGTAATTGACATAAATTGATGCTGACATGGCTTCTGCCTTCAAATATAGTGTTTATAAGCATTACATATCAAGTATCTTGACACTTCGCGTTTACTCAAAGATATATTTCGCGTTTCGTTGTTTGCAATACGCACCTAGTTGACTCACAAGGCAGTGGCTGATGAGTATAGCCATCCCATCAGCCACCACACAGTGGCTTAGCTTTGTTTCTGCAACTGTTACTTTTTTCATTATTTGCATGAAGCGTTCAAGAATGTATTGTTATTGTGAAATGCAAATGTTGAGTATTTTTTTGAAGTTTTATAAACGGTGAGATGAATAGTTTGCTTGTGTGTGTTTTTCTGCACTTTGAAGAAGACACAGTATATTATAACCTCAAAAACACAATTATACTGTGCTAATGTCACAAAAATACTTGTGCACTTGGGGACGAGAATAAATTTTCCAACATGTCATGCGAAACATCTGCAAATACAAAAAGTAAGGTTCTTGTGCAGTTTCACTACACAATTAATGAATGCCAGTTAAAGACTTGCTGGCAAAGTTGATTATTATGAATGAAATTAGCTACGTAAAAAATTACTACTTCCTATAAAGTTACCAGTAGTTCCGCCTGGCACTTAAAGTAGTACAAAATTCGAATAACCTTTATTACATAATAAATAAACTTCCTGGTGAGTATTTTGATGCCTCTTATGTACCTATATGACAAACTATGAAAATGTGAGGGTGATCCAGTAATCATATTTTACTGTTTAAAACATTATTTACCACATTTTACATTTTCTCACATTTTACACCATTTTCTTTAAGTCCCTTTAAAAACATAAAAATGGGGTTCTACTGTAAATAAAAATTTTAAAAATAATAAAAAAAGATAAAAATAGAAAGGAGATTTAACTAAGTGAAATTGTAAGAGGGAACATGCAGTTGCGAGGAAGACATGAATTGGAGAGATACACGATGATGAGTGGGGAAGGAGGGGGAAGATGTTAGGCATAGGGTGTAGGGGTTGGAAGTCATCTTAGGTTGAGGCCAAGATGATTACGGGACTGTTGAATGTGTTGAGGGGACAATTGCCATGTGCACAGTTCAGAAGAGTTACAGGGGATCCAGATGGCTTGGGTAGTGAAACAGCCATCGAAATCCAGAGTGCCGAGTTCAGCCGCATGCTGTGCCACAGGGTGGTCCACCTTGCTTTTCACACAGCATTTTATATTCGTAAGACGACGAACTATACATGCCCATTTCTCTCTCTCTCTCTCTCTGTCATGCACCTCCAGATTTCAAACCATGGCACTGTTGTAAGCCTTTTCTAGATCTACAAAGACAATATGAAATTCCCTCCTCTTCTCTCCGTATTTCTCCATAAGTTGCCAGAGTACATAAATAGTGTCCATTGTTCCTTTCCCTCTCATTAATCCAAACTGTTCATCCCCTGTTGCTGCTTCTTATCAGAGCCGACTTTATATGATCTTCTGCCAGATTTTCAAAGTATGCACCATCAGTTTTATCCTGAATGTCACCCTTCTTCTTGAATAAGAGAATTACTGCAGTCTCTCTTCAGTCATCCAGCATCCTTCCTTTCTGCTATATCTGCTGCATCAAATCCCAGACCATATTTGTCCCTTCCTCGCCTAAGCACCTCCAAGCTTCAACAGGGATTTCATCAATACCTGGCATTTCCCACTTTTCATTTTATTCACAGCTGTTAAAAGTTCTCTTGTTATACCCATTACCATGTTCTGGGGGGGCACACACTCGTCAAAAACTGATCATGGATTTTCCACATTAAGCAGATGTTCAAAATATTGCTCCAATCTTTTTTAATGCTGCTTTCCTCTTGAAGCACCAGTCCTTCCTCATTCTTTGTCTTACCTGGGTAAAATCTTTTGTTGTTTTGTCTTTAGCTCTAGCTATTTTAAATATCCTGATACTTGTTTTAGGTGACTCTAGTTCTTCCTAACCCTTATTCCATGCAGCTGTCTTTGCTTTTTCCATGGCCTTTTTATCAGTTATGCTTGCTGTCTGTAACTATATCATTTTCTGAGCCAGATGAATCACATTGCTTTTTGGCTCACCTTTTTGCCTTGATTGTCTCTTGTAACTCATCGTTCCACCACCAGGTCTATGTCTACAGGTGGTCCTTTTCCCAATGTTTTGCCAAGCACGTCTTCTCCTACTCTTTGGATGTTATCACCATTTGTTTCCCACCACTTCTGTACTCCTTGCACTGGCAATACCTCTTTTAGCACTTTCACTTTGAAATTATGTTTAATTCTGGATCCTTCAGATTCCATCGCTTGATTCGTGGCAATGTTTGTTATATTCTGCTCTTATTTGTGGCACTGTACACCCAGTCTAGCATTAACACTGTTGTGTTGTAGGCCTACCCTTATCTGATCAGTAAACTAATTCTCCTGGTAAAGTGAAATTTTAGTATAACATTAGCACACCACACCGTTGCTGACATAAGTAAAATTTAACCTATTATAGCATTCATTTACATATTTGATTTCTGCTACCTAACTCATAATGACCGATGTTTCATAGTCTCTATCTAAAGATCCTCTATCTAGGATCACTAAGTAACAACTTATAGATAAAGACAGCCTATAATTAATGTTTAATGCACCTTAACTGCCGAAAACCAGTCGATTGTGCTTGGAGCTGAACTTCTCCCATGGTTTAGCAACTGTACTGTGTACATGAGTAAAAAATTGTACTGTCTTACTGTAGTAGGAAATTGAACTATCATAAGAATGTGTTCAAAAGAAATCCAACACGTCTGTCAAATATGGCCAGTGAAATGATCTTGCTGGTGCCATGAAGATACATCACCTTCTGCTTCGCAACACTATCCAACACATCCTAAGTACTATTTACCATCATAAAGCGCAAGAACATAGCAACCTAGTTGTAGGCTATGTTGCCACTTTTGCTTCTGAATCCAGGGTCTGATGCACTGTGAAGACACTTGAATGAACCTATAATTATAACCAGACAGTCTGCTCATATGCACATTGTCAGAGCCCACCGGAGAAAAATGATGTTGGCTCTGCATGCCTGCAATAGTTTTAACATGTTCTAGTCTGCTTTTAAGCAACTCTTCAACAGATTTCACCTCATCTTTTGAAACATAAAATGGCCCCATCAGTGAAGTATTTTGCAAATTTGTACCTGAGGGAACTTGTTCTTGACATATACCATGGCAGTGCGTATGTGGGTGTGAACTGAATGGCATCATGAATTAAGCAGTCACTGTAAAAACACACAAGTTCATGACAGACAGAGTACCCGATTCATTACTATGGTGAATTGCAGATGGTTGGAGAGTTGCTTGGGTGTTATCCCAGTGATATCCTTGAATAGCATATTGAACTATAATGCATAATTTTCAGAAAGTCTAGTATTACTATAATTTCATCTTGTTTCAAGTGATCCTTGCAAAAGTGGAGATATACTGACTAAGCTATTATTGTAAAGCTTTTGATGGTCTGTTTGTCCCTTTTTTCACATTACAATTCAACAAAATCATCCACTGTACTTTGCTTCATTTCAAGAGTCGTGCAAACCATGTGTGTCCACTGTTTATCAGAAATAAGTTCATCATCTATAAGGCACTCACCATACAATTTATTATTCATGTATTCTGCTAGTTTTTCCTTACCAGGACAGTTTTAGCATTTGTACATCATGCACCGGTATTAACTTATGTCACACACTAGCAGTTTCATTGCATCTTTGTAATCCAGACCAGAATCCTTTATAGCAGCAAACATTAGCTTCACATTTTGATGGGTTTCACATATACACAGAGTGTGTGTGCCCCTTGCCCCTACAGGGATAACCCATTTTGGCTGAAGACTGAAAAGACGATAAGCCCACTTTGTCATTTGGATACTTTTTCTTGAATTCTACGTATAATTCTGATGTTACATAGCAAAAGTCTTTTTCATTTATGCATGTAAATTTCCTATTTTTATTGAAACATTCTTTTTTCCTGGCAATATTCTACTGTAGACAATACTTTCATAAAATTCCGGCACTAGCACCCCTATTTCTGAACTCAGTTGCTTACCCTGAGCATGTCGAAGTTCTTGGAGGACTCCTTGTGTTGCTTTTATTTTCCTAGCTTGCTTTACCATGTATGTAGAGACAATTAATTTCTTTGCGGTACCCTCAGTAGACTAACTGGAAGGCGCAAGGCTAAGACTAGCTACTATTTTTCCGGCGTGTGGATGCAACACATTTTTATTTCAAATTGTGCACAATTTTGTCGAAATCAGAGCATTTCTGGCATGATTTCTGTTCCTGTGGAGCAGATAGTTCTTCTTCTTCCACCATTAGTGTCTTTGCTATTTTGTGTTTTAATTCTGTTGATCTTTTGGTAGTTTTCTTCTATCATAGCTGGGTGTGTCTCTTTTCCCAACTCTGTGTCTTCATGGGTGAAAATCCAAGAGCAGTCACTGAAGTATTTAATTGCTCATCCTCTGTGGTAGAAGGTGGATGATACTCTTCATCACTGTCATGTACATGATCAGAATAGACTTCATTTTTCAGCAGTGTGACACTACTTGAACATAATTTCTGCCCTGATTTCATTTTATGTCCCATTGACTGATTCACTTTCAATACTGTTTTAATATCAACTTCTCAAAGGCTACACGACACTGTCTTCTTATGGATCTAAAATGAATCAAAACAATTTCTTGTAGGAAAGAATACTTACCAGTATACAGAAACACTATCATATGATGATAACAAACCCTACCGGTAATGTTTCCTGGAACTGTATTTCTTGTGACCACAGGGTGCATTCCAGATCTCCACAGCAACAAATATTGGTTTAATTCATCCATATTGTGTACAAAGTGAATGTCACATTTAATTCCTATGTTATTCTAGTGCTCTCCCACTATGCAACTTCTTTGAACAAAAGCAACTCTTCTGCATCCATACTGCCTTTCCACAACAGCACTCACCTGTTTGATCACAATCTTTATTATTACCTTTGTTGCAAGCTTGTTTCCTTTGTTGTTCCTGCCTGAAAACTTTTATTTTAGTTGCCAAATGGTTCCAAACAATTTATGCAGCTTTATTAGAAACAAGCTATCTGCATCATCACTATTACTTGCTAAATCGTGTTAAAACATATGTAACCAAATAAGTCTCTGTCAACTCTTGTTTTACACAATGCCATGGAATAACATGTTGAAATTTTGAAGCATATTACATTATGGACTACATAAATAGTGTATAAAGTTTGGATTAGGCATCACGTGTCCCTTTTGTGCTACCATAATTTGAAAATCCATTTTCTTCAGGTGATTTTTCAATTTTTGTATTTTCCTGTGCATGTAACTCAGTATTTGTGACAGATGTCACCATGATGTGGTCTGTGTGTGTTTAGTCCACATGAGGCTTACTACAAAAAATTTATCCCCTTCCTGAGTGAATTATATTTGGAATGTGGGCATCTACAATATTTATCTAAGTTGTAACATGTTACAAGTTTTTAATCACATTTTGAAATTTATTTCCCCTCAGAAACATGTTGTTGGTGTTTTGACCTATGAAGTGTATTCCCTAAGTGGATGTTAATAGGTGATAAAACTTTCACCGGATGGGCAGAATAGTTCTGAAGAACTTTATTAAGCCCTGAAGTTGGCTCTGAAGATAGATTGCCAATGACATGTTGCAATATCTGGGTCACATCACCTTCTTTCACAAGCTATTATTCTGGAACTAATTGTCAGGGGAACGTATACTTTGTACAAGAATCTTCCACACTTGGTACCATTATTGTGCTAAATTTCAGGCAAATCTGAGACTATGGGCTGGAACAGTTTCTCAAACTGGTTGAATTGACATGGAATGACATTCCTTTATTGTGATGATGAGCTTCAAGAGGAATGTGGGAACTGGCAGAAGTTACAGTACTAATTTTGAGCAACCTGGATAGACCCTAATAATAATAACACTTGCATCTGAGAGTAACGAAACTAACTTTCCTCTTCTGTAAACAGATACTTGATAAATGGAGCAGGATATGACCTAAGCAAGTTTATCCCAATGCAAATCCATACTGAACAGTCCACACAAAGACAAAATGTAAAGGACTCTTTCTTGTCTACCAAGCCACAATTCTTCGTGTTGAGGTGGTGTCTTTCTCAAAAATGAGAAGTGGGGCTGTATTGATACAGACAACGTCCCCAGCCCAGTTGAGGGCATTATTGGTCTGCAACAAGCTGGGTGATATTCCCATCAGTGTCACACCCCACAAGATCCTCAATATAGTCCAAGGTCTTATCTACCTCTGGGATTTGTTGTCACAGTCCGATGGAGTTGCGTTCAAACCTGGAATGCAGGGGTGTTCATTTTGTCTGGGGTATTTATAGGGGACCAAAAGATCACTGGGTTGCCACCGATGCATTCCTCCTGGCCTTCGAAGGTGATACACTGCCCTAGAAGGTCAAGGTAATGATCTACCGGTGCGACCTGCAGGGAATGTGGACGTCCATTTCATCCTGACCCTCCATGCACCCCAACTCCCATCTGTGTGAACTGTAAGCAGTTACATCTACCGTGCTCTCCAGTCTGCACAGTTCTACACAAAGGACGAAAAATCATGGAAATCAAGACCTTGGACCGGCTATTGTACAATGAGGCAAGAAAGAAATATGAGCGGCTCCATCCGGTGAACTTGACTACCTCTTTTGCTGCTGTAATGTCATCCCCGCGCACTACAGGTACGACTCAGAACAAGGTCTCGCCTCCTCTGGTGGTCCCTAGAGCCCGTAAATCTTCCACTGCCCTCTTGTTTGGTGTGAGCACTCCTCCATCTACTGCTGCTCTGCCTGTTGTGGGGGCAACTTCTCCACAACAATCGGGGACACTAGTCCCCAACCCCTAGCCAGAGAAGCAACAGTTACCTCCGGCACCTCTCACTTGGAAGGGGTCCCTCAGGACACTCCCTTCCGGGGATTCTTAGATTGTGCCAGGGGATCCCAGCCATTGGCTGAAGGATCCGAAAACTGCTCATCGAAGGGCTTCGCTGTTCGACGCTCCCTGATGTCACTTCGAGAAGCCCTCCCAGCCCCTAACACCAAAGGGCCGGCCACTCTTCAAGGACTCGAAAGGAACGCTTGATCACATCTTCGGCCTCTAAAGACGAGGTGGAGATCCTTGCATCCACCGAGGATCTCGCCATACTAGGATAACCAGAACCCATGGTTCTCAATCCTGCAGGTTCTGCGGAACCTGGGACCTTTGCCTTTCGCGGGCAAGCGCACTACCAACTGTGCTATCTCAACACGACTCACGATGCCGCCTCACAACTTTACTTCCACTTCTTTGCGATTTGTCAAGCCATGCAAGAAACATGGTTCCTCGTTGAGAGGATCACTGCCCTCCGAGGCTATCGGGACTATTTTAAAAACTGTACCGTCTATGACAGAGTTTCCGGTGGCGTCTGTGTGTATGCCCTAGCCTCTGTCCCCAGTGCTGCTGTGCTTTTTCAATCATCTCTAGAGGCAGTCGCTGTTAGGCTCCAGGTATTACAAGATTTTACCATCTGCTCTGTCTACCTTCCACCAGATGATGCTGTCTGTCCCGTAGACCTCACTGCCTTGGTTGCCCAACTTCCCCCACCCTTTCTTCTTTTGAGGGATTTCAACGCCCACCACATTCTGTGGGGTGGCACACAAACCTTGGCCCAGGGTAGAGATATTGAGTCTCTACTGTCAGAGCTGAATATCTGCCTTCTCAACACCAGTGCTCCTACCCGTTTTAGCATAGCACATGGTACGTATTCTGCCATAGACCTGTCTGTCTCCAGCCCTAGCCTCCTGCCACATCTCACCTGGAGGGTCCATGACGACCTGTGCAGAAGCGGCCATTTTTCTGTCGTTCCCACAGTGTCTGTCTGCCTCACTGGTCCCTCCGTAGGACTGACTGGACAGCTTATTCCTCAGCTGCTGTGACTCCTCTCCCCTTCCGGCTGATATTTGATGCCACTGTTCAGCAGGTCACAGAGGCCATTGTTTCTGTAACCGGAAAATTTGTCCCCACCACACTCGGTTCACTCCATCGTAAGTCGGTTCCCTAGTGGACACCGGAGATCACTTAAGCCATCCGGGAACATCGGCGAGTACTACAGCACCACCAATGCCACCCTTCTGTACAACATCTTGTTGCCTTCAAGCATCTCTGGGCACGGGCACGGTGACTAATCTAACAAAGTAAGAGAGACTGCTGGAAGAAGTATGTTGCCTCCATTGGTTCCCGCACTTCTCCTTTACAGGTGTGGTCGCAAGTTCGACGCCTCTTCGGACACCGCCCACCGGTGGGAATTCCTATTGTACTGACGTACTGACCCTGTCTCTTTAGCTGTGCACTTGGTAGACCATATGCATGCACCGCAGCAATTGGAGTGCACAGAGCGAAATTGGGTATCCTTTCGAATGTGACGCTGGGAAATATACAACATTCCTTTTACTGAGTGGGAGTTTGAAAGTGCCCTTGCTGCATGCCCAGCCATTTTCCTCGGACCCGACCACATTCACAATGAGTTCCTCCGACACCTATCAGCGGATCATCATCCCAGTGATGAAGCCTGGAGCAGATCTGCAGGTGGCTGATAGTTACCGCCCAATTAGCCTCACCAACGTTCCATGCAAGCTCCTTGAACATATGGAACTTATGTGGATCCTCGAGGACTGGGGACTCTTGGCTCTACAATTCCGCCAGGGCTGCTCTACCATCGATAATCTCGTGTCGCTGGAGTCGGTCATCCGTATGGCTTTTATTCGCCGCGAACATCTGGCGACATCACATACTGTCTATGCTGTTCGACTGGGGCTTACAGGGTCCACTTCTTGTATTTATATAGAACTTCCTTGCATTGCATTCTTTTCATGTTCGAGTTGGTACTTAGCTCGCCTCATTATCAAGAAATGGTGTCCCCCACAGGGTTCCATTTTTTGTGTCCCTCTGTTTTTAGTCACGGTTAATGGTCTTGCAGCGGCTGTGGGATCATCGGTTTCCACATCCTTGTATGCTGATGACTTCTGCATGTATTTTAGTTCCACCAGCATTGGTTTCACTGAACGGTGGTTACCAGCTAGCCATTCGAAAGCCACAGTCGATGTTGGGCGATACACCCGGAAACGAAACTGTATTTGGCTGATGACCTGCTGCTTATCGAAGAGACGCATCATTTTTTAGGCATGTTGTTCGACAATCATCTCACTTGGGTTCCACACCTTCACCAGCTCAAACAAAAGTGCCGGTGACACCTCAACATCCCATGGTGTCTGAGCCACACTGTTTGGGGAGCGTCACGCCCAACGCTCCTGCGACATTATAAGGCCCTCATTCAGTCGCGTCTCAACTATGGGTGCATAGTGTACGATTTGGTTGTGCCTTCAGCATTGCAGACCTTGGACCCAATCTTGTATTGTGGTGTCTGTTTGGCGACGGGGGCTTTTCGCACAAGCCCTGTGACAAGCCTCCTAGTCGAAGTTGTGGTCCCCCCGCTGCGGTTCCACACGCAACACATGCTAGCCTCCTATGTTGCCCATGTTTTGTCCTCACCCTTCCAACTGAACCGCTGGCTCCTGTTTCCAGACGCTGCACATCCCTCAACGACAGCCCAGGTCAGGTTACCCGATCTCGGTCCGTGTTCGGTTCCTTCTTTCGTCCCTTGCATCCTGTCCACTCCCTAGCACTTTCCACTATTCCTTACAAACCCTTTCTTGGTCCATTCCTCGTTTGCAGCTACGTCTGGATCTGTCCCGTGCATCAAAGGACTCAGTTTCCCCAATACATCTCTGCCACCAGTTTCTGCAACTCCTCGATTCGTTCTGTGTCACAGTAGTCATTTACACAGATGGTTCCATATCTGATGGCCGTGCTGGGTATGTGTATCTTCATGATGACCATGTGGAACAGCATTCTCCGCCACGTGAGAGTAGCATTTTCTCCGCCGAGCTGGTCGCCATTCTCGTGGCTCTGGAACACCTCAAAGCCTGCCCCAGGAGGTCATTTGTCATCTGTACTGACTCCCAGAGTCGCTTACAAGCAATCAACCAGTGTTTCTCACATCACCGATTAGTGCGGTCAACCCAAGATGCTTCATACTCTTGGCCAATCTGGTTGTTCTGTGGTCTTTGTGTGGACCCTGGGCCACAATAGTATCCTGGGGAATAAACAAGTTGATCGTTTGGCTAAGCAGGCCACTACGGCAACACCTCTCAATATTGGTGTCACGGAACCAGATCTTAAATTGGTGTTGCACCGGTAGGTGTGTGAGGCTTGGTGCACTGAATGGGCTATGTCGAGTGCACCAAATAAGCTTGGGCAGTAAAGCTGTCTACGACTCTGGTTAAGCCATGGCTATATCCTTCACCATGAGGCCCCACCCATGTGTCAGTATGGAGCTGTTTTGGCAGTAGTCCATCTTCTGATGGACTGTCCAGTTTTAGCCAACTTGCAGCAGTCTTTTAACATTCCAGAGGTGCTTTCCTTAGTTTTAGGTGACAATGCCTTCATGGCTAACTCGGTTTTAAGTTTTATTCGGGCTGCTGGTTTTTACAATTCCATCTAGTGGTGGGTGCTATAGCCTGATGTTTCAGGTCCCCACCTATCCAGCACTTTTAAAGACTTTTTAACTCTCTTTTGTTAAATGCCTAGGGGTTTTTGGTGTGTGCAGTATGGCTGGCTCGTCCTGAATTTCTTTGTGGCCAGCCAGCCACGGTATTCTGCTGTCTAGTTTTTAACTCAGTTCCTGACTTGGTTTTTTACATATGTGTCTTTCTTTTGTGTTGTGAGCGACCTGTTCATTCTTCGTCTGTCCCTTTAGAGAGTCTCCATTCACGATACCTGTTTTTACCCTCTGACAGTGAGCTCTTATCTAGGTGTAAGGGACTGATGATCTAGATGTTTAGTCCCCTCAAAACAACAACAACAAGGCCACAGCAGAATAACCGTGCACCCTAAGGTGTCTTGCTACAGTGCATTTGACAGTTCTGTGTTGGAGGTTTGAGTCCTCCTTCGGGCATGGGTGTATGTATTTTTCGTAGGATAAGTTAGTAAAGTAGTTTGTGAGTTTAGAAACCAACTACCACTGCAGTTACGTCTCATAACATTACAATTATTTGAACACACATGCAAGAGCAAAGCCGGAGGTTTACATTGCATTTATACACCAACAGAAACTTCTGGAACATTATCTCTCAATGCATCTAGAAGGTACTAGAATTTAATATTCAAATTAAAATGTACAACCAGGGTGGATCTCGAACCCAGAACCCTTTGCTTCACAGCCTAACACTTTATCCACTACACCAAACATTTGCTGTCTTCTAGGGTTTCATATTTGCAACAATTTTAACAGATAATTTTGTTGCACATATAAATTTTTACCTATCATTTTGTGTTATCTAAAACCAGCCACAGCTCAAAATTAGGGCACCATGTCATCTGCAAAACATACATGGTGTTAGGCTTTTATCTGAATGGAAATTTCCTTTACACACAATGCACAACATTTAAATTATATTTCTCCTCTGGTAAAATGCACTTATTAGTCCAAGTACAATTTTTGTGTAACATATTCCTAGACCACATTCCATTTTGTGTTTTTCCAGGAAAAATAAAATAAGAAAAACACTGACACCATTGCTGAGGTAAAACATGTTTGGTTGTCAAAATAAATATCCTGAATTTGCATAAAGGTATACTCATTGCACATTCCGTGTTAAATCTGTCTTAATGTACAATCTTTGTGTCATAATGATCAAAACATTGTACATAACAATACATTTCTAATCACTTTTGATTATTTACTAATAAGAGTGGTTTTTATGTGAAAAATTGCTGTATTAGTTCACTGTATTTATAGTAACAAGTTACTATCCCTACTTAAAATAGAGGGGGGGGGGGGATAAGTTAGAATATTTTCCAAAGTTCAGTCATTATTTTTCCAAAATGGCATTGGAAAGGCCTTCTTTTGTGAACAATGTAACGTACTTTGTGATCAGTAAAATCAGTAGGCATTACAGTTATATATAAATTAGCAATATCTATAGATCTTGGGTATGTATGGCATAGAATTAAACTCAACATGAAAGTTGAAAATTTGTGCCAGGCCAGAACTCGAACCTGGATTTCCCACTTGGGACCATTGGTCACCCTAATCAATGGCTATCAGGACATGCTTCTCAACCTGTACAAAATTTCATCTTATCACGTATTACTAGCTTGCAGCTTTACCTTTATTCCCACAAGGGATCAGATTTAATTGTGCATTAGCACTTCAGATCACTACTCCTGCATACTCCCAGATAGTATGGAAGCCTAAAACGTGAGTGAACATTCTGCAACAGGCTGACATCTGAGATATGAACCTGTAGTTTTCTGCATTTGTTTGATGGCCTGAAATGACCTGTACTTTTTCCCAATCATTAGCAAAACTTCACTCCTCTATGGACCTACAGTGTGCTGCTGCTAGAAGTAGGGCAAGTGCCTTCACATACAGCGTTTAGAATTAAATTTGTATCCTGTCAAGTCATGTGGTGTTTCCTCTGTTGAATGCCTGCAGTTGTTTCCTTCCCCTAGTTGTCATTTTTGTATAACTTCCTTGCTTTTGGAAGCATAGAATTATGAATAGAGTAGCTTGATACTGCATGATAGGTATAGTATTACCAGTATAAAAAAATCACAAAGCAGTTCAGAGAGTTGAAAGTATATTATTGAAAGATTTGTTTCATTCAGGGGAATCAAATGCAGTCGAGCAGTTAATTTTAGCTCTGCAGTTAAGGATAGTCAGTGTGGATTTCTCCAACATAATGGAACCATACACTGTCATGTGCAGACCATTACGTATGTATTTTTATTTATGAAAAATTAATCATTTTAGAGTATGCCATTTTCATCTCCATTTTTTATAGCTGCTATACAGGCACTCAAGAGAAAGAAGCGATATGAAAAACAACTGCAACAGATTGATGGAACTTTATCAACAATTGAGATGCAACGAGAAGCTCTTGAAGGAGCAAATACCAATACTGCTGTACTCCAAACAATGAAAAGTGCCTCTGATGCTCTTAAGGCTGCTCATCAACATATGTAAGTGTATACTACTCCTCAGTCGAATTTGTGAAGGATGCCAAGTTCTTCATGTGAGAGACCATTAGATGGTCACTCTTTTCTTTCTTTATATATTTCTTTTTCTATTTCCTTTCTTTTTGCTTACCTGAATTACTTTTCACATTCATTTTTTAAAAATTTATATTTTATTCGTTCATTGCAACCTGTTACATAGCCCATATTTCTCACTTTTCCTTCATCCATATATTATGCCTTCCTTACAACATCCCTACAACAACCCCATCCAGTTTTATTTACATTCCCTCCGTAAACATGCTTTTCCCCTAGTCGGATTACGCTCCCACATTCTTTTTATGCAGGCTTGTCTGACATTTGGAATCACTCCCAAGGGCCTCACACTGAAAGTTCCCATCTCTGGCTGTAATCCATCCTTTCATCCCGCCCTATACCAATTCCAAACTGAACAATCCATATCCCTCACCCGCCTAATCCTTAACCTACACATCAACTCCGCCAATGAACACACCTGTCAACTCCTATCCCTAATCAAAATCCTTAACCTTTCCTCTCCTACATCTACACCTGCAGTTCAGAATATCCTCCTTCAGGCCAACCACAAATTAGAACAGCATGCCACCCAGCACCTCAAAAAACTATCCAATCTCCTGGTCACCCACCTCCGGAAAGGCAATACTCTCTCCCTCAACAACCTCTCCAGTAAACCTCAACCTCCTCTGATTGCACACAAACCCAGTCTCTCCCATCTACTCAATCTCCCACTCCCAACTCCTCTCCCTCCCAAACCTCAAAATTCCAATCCACACAATCCGGAACCACAACATCCCAATTCAGTGGTCAACCTCTCCTCTAAACCTCTCTCCCAATCTGAAACCTCTGTCCTATCCAAAGGGCTGACCTTTAGCCCTACTCCCAAATTCAACCAAACAGCCCTTGTGAAAGATTTACTATCCTATACTCGCAGTCTTTGCTGGAGATATCACTTTGCAACGAAGAAAAATAATCCTCTTCCCAATGATCCAGCTCCCCAAGACATCATTCAAATCGAACCCTGCCTAGAACAGTTCCGTCCTCCGTCACAGCGAGACCCACCTGCTCTTCCTCAAAATCACCCTCTTCAAACCTTCCAGGAATTCCTTACCTCCAACCTTGCCTCCCATTCCTTCCTGAGAAACCTTAATCCTACTCCCAACATTACCGCAGCTGAATCCCGAGCTATCCGTGATCTGAAGGCTGACCATTCCATCGTCATTCTCCCTGCCGACAAGGGCTCCACGACAGTGGTACTTGATCAGCGGGAGTATGTGGCAGAGGGAGTGCGTCAGCTTTCAGATAATACCACATATAAAGTTTTTCAAGGCGATCCCATTCCTGATGTCCAGGCAGAGCTTCAAGGAATCCTCAAAACCTTAGGCCCCCTACAAAACCTTTCACCTGACTCCATTAACCTCATGACTCCACCGACACCCCGCACCCCCACCTTCTACCTACTTCCGAAGATTCACAAACCCAATCATCCCGGCCGCCCCATTGTGGCCGGTTACCAAGCCCCAACAGAACGAATCTCTGCCTACATAGACCAACACCTGCAACCCATCATGTGCAGTCTCCCATCCTTCATCAAAGACACCAACCACTTCCTTGATCGCCTGAAATCCTTACCCAGCCTGTTACCTCCTGAAACCATCCTTGTAACCATCGATGCCACTTCCTTATACACTAATATCCCACATGCCCAGGGCCTCGCTGCGATGGAATATTTCCTTTCACGCCGACCACCCACTTCCTTACCTAAAACCTCTTTCCTTAATACCCTAGCCAGCTTCATCCTAACCCACAACTTCTTCACTTTTGAGGGCCGGACATACCAACAACTAAAGGGAACAGCCATGGGGACCAGGATGGCCCCCTCGTACGCGAACTTATTTATGGGACGCTTAGAGGAAGCCTTCCTGGACACCCAAGCCTGTCAACCCAAAGTTTGGTATAGATTCATTGACGACATCTTCATGATCTGGACTCACAGTGAAGAAGAACTCCAGAATTTCCTCTCCAACCTCAACTCCTTTGGTCCCATCAAATTCACCTGGTCCTATTGCAAATCCCATGCAACTTTCCTCGATGTCGATCTCCATCTATCCAACGGCCAACTACACACATCCGTCCACATCAAACCTACCAATAAACAACAGTACCTGCATTATGACAGCTGCCATCCTTTCCACATCAAACGTTCCCTTCCCTACAGCTTAGGTCTTCGTGGCAAACGAGTCTGCTCCAGTCCTGAATCCCTGAACCAATACACCAATAACCTGATAACAGCCTTCACATCCCGCAGCTATCCTCCTGGCCTGGTACAGAAGCAAATTGCCAGAGCCACTTCCTCATCCCCCCAATTTAAGAACCTTCAACAAAACCCCAGAAGTGCCCCTCTTGTCACCGGATACTTTCCGGGACTGGAGCGGACTCTGAATGTGGCTCTCCAGCAAGGATACGACTTCCTAAAATCCTGCCCCGAAATGAGATCCATCCTTCATGACATCCTTCCTACTCCACCGAGAGTGTCTTTCCGCCGCCCACCTAACCTCCGTAACCTCCTAGTCCACCCCTATGAAATCCCCAAACCACCTTCCCTACCTTCTGGCTCCTACCCTTGTAACCGCCCCCGTTGTAAAACCTGCCCTATGCACCCTTCCACCACCACTTACTCCAGTCCCGTAACCCGGAGGGTTTACACGATCAAAGGCAGAGCCACTTGCGATATTACCCACGTGATCTACCAACTGACATGCCTGCACTGTGAAGCGTTCTATGTGGGAATGACCAGCAACAAACTGTCCATTCGCATGAATGGACACAGGCAGACAGTGTTTGTTGGTAACGAGGATCACCCTGTGGCTAAACATGCCTTGGTGCATGGCCAGCACATCTTGGCACAGTGCTACACCGTCCGGGTTATCTGGATACTTCCCACTGACACCAATCCTTCAGAACTCCGGAGATGGGAACTAGCCCTTCAGCATATTCTCTCTTCCCGTTGCCCACCTGGTCTCAACCTCCGCTAAATTCGAATTCCCACCCACCATCTTAACATCTTTACCTTGGTTCTCTGGACAGAGTCTCTGCCTCATGTGGCATCTCTGTCTAACTTCTAACTTCTTTGCTTTCTACAGTTCTACAGTATGTCTGCCTAAGTGTACTTGTGTCTGTGTAAATGTGTGGGTGTGTGTGCATTTATTTACCCTCCATTTTTTCTCCCAAGTTAAGTCTTTCCTGTCCCGGGATTGGAATGGCTCCTTACCCCCTTCCTTAAAACCCTCATCATTTCCTTTTCCCTCTCCTCCCTTCTGCCTGATGAAGCAGCTAGGCTGCGAAAGCTAGCATTTTTGTGTGTGTGTGTGTGTCTGTGTGTTTATTTGTTGCTATTACTGCCTGTGCCCCTTCGCCTGGTAAGTGTACTTCATCTATTTTTTACGTATATATATATATATATATATATATATATATATATATATATATATATATATATATATATATTATAGAGGAAAAATATACGTAAAAAATAGACGAAGTACACTTACCAGGCGAAGGGGCACAGGCAGTAATAGCAACAAATAAACACACAGACACACACACACACACACACACACACACACACACAAAAATGCTAGCTTTCGCAGCCTAGCTGCTTCATCAGGTAGAAGGGAAGGAGAGGGAAAAGGAAATGATGAGGGTTTTAAGGAAGGGGGTAAGGAGCCATTCCAATCCCGGGACAGGAAAGACTTACCTTGGGGGAAGAAATGGAAGGTAAATAAATGCACATACACCCACACATTTACACAGACACAAGTACACTTAGGCAGACATACTGTAGAACTGTCATGTGTGGGTGTATGTGCATTTATTTACCTTCCATTTCTTCCCCCAAGGTAAGTCTTTCCTGTCCCGGGATTGGAATGGCTCCTTACCCCCTTCCTTAAAACCCTCATCATTTCCTTTTCCCTCTCCTTCCCTTCTACCTGATGAAGCAGCTAGGCTGCGAAAGCTAGCATTTTTGTGTGTGTGTGTGTGTCTGTGTGTTTATTTGTTGCTATTACTGCCTGTGCCCCTTCGCCTGGTAAGTGTACTTCGTCTATTTTTTACGTATGTGTATATAATATATATATATATATATATATATATATATATATATATATATATATATATAAAAAAATTTTTTTTTCTTGTGGGAGCATCATTTAACTAATATGTGTTCTGTTGTTTTTTACCAGGAATGTTGACGATGTACATGACATGATGGATGATATTGCGGAACAACAGGATGTAGCAAGAGAAATATCAGATGCCATTTCAAATCCTGTCGCATTTGGGCAGGATGTAGATGAGGTAAGGAATGCTTTAGAAGAAAACATACTGTAAAATGAAGTTAGATCGTAATTCTTTCTGAACATGTTTGTAATTGCAGTATTGTTATATGTTGCCAGAAAATAATTTTTCACAATGATCAGTTAATTTTTTTGTTCCATTGGTGTAAATAAGACACAATATGTCATTATATTTGCTAAGATTTTGTCTCAATTCCTGAATTTTTTATGCAGGATGAACTTGAACGTGAATTGGAAGAATTAGAACAGGAGGAACTGGACAAAAAGTTGCTCGACACACTCCCAAGTACAGCAAAAGAATTGCCCGAAGTACCAACAGAAGAAGTTGCCACGAAACCGAAAGCCAGTAAGTTAAGCAGTGTTCACATGTTCAGATTACATGTTTGATATTTAAGAATAACTACCTTCAATGTCTTTGATATAACAGTCAACATTTAAATCTCACTACAGTAGTGACTAAAGTCTAGAATGTTAGCACGGCTCTTGTTCATGGTGCAAATGTTGGCAATACTTGTACTAGTAAGGCAGTCAATGGGTAGCCAGAAAATAATCAACAAATGTCAAAGCAGAAAATTTGGTTGTGATAAAATATATTAAATTCCAGTATTTATAGTAAAACATTGCTGTTAGTTACACAATTCAGCTGGCGACTGATCACCTCGATGTTTAGTCCCTTACTAAAACCAACCAACATCAATGTCTTGGTAAGAACACACACCGCCTTTTGTATAACCTTGCCACCTTTGTCCACGTTTCTTTAACAGTAAAATATTTTTAATGAAAAGTCCAGGTTGGAATTAACAGTATATTAATAAGGACAGTTTACAACTCTCCATAAAAACGTGGCGACGAGCTGCAACAGGCAGATAGATATAAAAGACACACACATAAAACACTTTCAGCTGTCAGCCATGGCCTTCTTCAGAAAATAGAACATTCACACAATCACACAGGCACACAACGCAGTCATACAGTCGTCACCTATGGCTGTTGCACTTCGAATCACACTCTGTGGTGTGCAAATAGGGGAGTTGCAATAGGAAGGTTGTGTCACGGTGGTGGGGATGGGTACAGGATAGCCTAGATGGGAGTAACAAGATGCAGCTTTGGAATTGAGTGGGGAGGCAGGTGAGGCGAGGAAAATAAAGTAAATATAGATGTAAAAATAAAACGTGTACATGCGTGAAAGCACATTTTATTTTTATATCTTTATTTATTTTCCTCCCGTGCGAAATTTTCCAGTCCTCAACCTACGATAACTCCCCTTTTTTCCACACCTTCAATTCCTACCTCTATCCGAAACCTGTCCTATTTTAAGTGAGTGTGTGTGAATGTACATGTGTGTGTGTGTGTGTGTGTGTGTGTGTGTGTGTTTATTTTATTTTCTCCCCCTCACCTGCCACCCCACTCCATTCCCTAGCTGCATCTCGTTACTCCCATCTAGGCCGTGCTTTACCCAACCCCACCACAATGACGCAACCTTCCTACCACCCTCCCGTCCCCTCCCCTATTTACACACCGCAGAGCAGAGTGTGATTCAAAGTGCGGCTGCCGCATGTGACTGTTGTATGACTGTGTGATTGCGTGAGTGTTGTATTTTCTGAAGAAGGCCATGGCCGATAACTGATAGTGTGTGTGTGTGTGTGTGTGTGTGTGTGTGTGTGTGTGTGTGTGTGTCTTTTGTATGTGCCTGTCACAGCTTGTTGCCACGTCTTTGCGGTGAATTGTAAACTGTCCTTATTACTATATAGTAAAATATTTTGGGGTTTTACAGAGGAAAATGCAGTTATATTGGGTTTTACCCAAATACAATGCTGCAGCATTACAGTGGTCATTCAACCATTCCTTAGAAAGACAGATTATTTCAGGATGTTTTTATTTATTTTTGTGACCACAATCTCCTCACTATTTTTATTGTTCCTTGGTCTCTGCAGTGTTTTAGTGTATTCATGTTTCATCTATTTACAGACATGTTCGTATGATTAGACTAAAGACATTTATCCAAAACTTTGCATTTATTACACATTTACATCCACATACAGATTATATTTGTACATTCAAAAGTTTGTATACGTGCCTTTATTATTAAATCAATGTTTTTATCCTGTTCATCATAGTGTTTATTAGCTTTTCACATGACATTTGGATATCATTGTCATGGTACCAGATTTTGTCTTTCTGCACGAGATCTTATTTGGTGGTTATTGTGAATTTCCTTGTCCTCTGTTTCACAATAAACCATAAATTTTCAGTGGTATTCATTTCTGGGCTATTCTGTGGTTGGGCAACACTTTGTTACTTTTCTTCCAAATACATTTTTGGTTTTATGCATCAAAATTATATCTTTGTTAGGAAACTATACATTATTTGGAGAAAGTTCCTTTTCAAGTATTTGTTTACTTTCCTTTGCCTCATTGTCCCTTCAACAGTATGTAATTTGCCAGGACCTTCACGGGAATCACACTTCAGATGGTAATGGAAGTTGGATGTTTCACATGTTGCTGAACACACTCAGGTTTGAAATATTCTCCAAGTCTCCACGAACATACTTTTTTCGTTCACAGCGAATACAGATTCATCACTGAAGCATACCTTAAGCATGTGTACAAAATTGCAAGTTAGAAGAGACAGGAATGATAGCATAGGAGACCTCAACTGCCCCAAAACTCAATTATGCATTTCTTCAGTATCAATAAAATAACATAATTTCAAGTCCAAACTCCTTAACTTTAGAGATCAGACCCACTTAATTTGCCATATCATAGGAAAAAAAACGTCAGCAAGGTGAATAACACATTTTTCCTCTGTGAAGAATAAACCCAACTTCATGGTCAACAATGAAGCTGTTTTGATGCTTTCCCACTGAAATCTTGCCGAGTTCACATCAGTACAGATGTGTTCAAATTATTAGACTAAACGATTATTTTAGATATATCAAGTTTTCTGGTGTAAAAACAGGAGAGAAAAGTGTAATAACTGTTTAGTTAAACTTCCCTCCCATGGAACTCAAAGATGATTGAAATTTTCACAGTTGGTAACATTTGTCATTTTCCCTTCAAATCATTTTGTGTTACTTGTCTGTGTACATGCTTTGAAACTGTGTTTACATCGTTTGATGTTTCTGTAGTGTACTCCAGCTTGTTATTTATTCTATCAATTTCTTGCTAAATTAACAAGACATGTTTTTAGCTAAGGGGATAAATCTTAGAGTTTCCAAGGAAAGTGAGGTTATGGTAAACACAAAATATATTTCACCTATGAAATTTTCTATAAACAAGAAATTGTTGATAGAATGAGAGTATCTTTTTTCCAGCAAAAAAAAAAAAAAAAAATAAAATAAAAAAAAAAAAAAATATGTATGCTGTAGCTATCACAGATAATTTCTTTTTGTAGTTATTGTTGCCAGACTTTATAGAAGTAAATACATTTTAACACTGCGACTTTATAACACAAATTAATTCACATATTTATTATGTTTCAGAGCAACGTGTGGATGATGATGAGGATCTAGAAGAGCTTAAAGCATGGGCCCTGTAAAGGTGAAAATGGAGAGCTTCGTGTATAGTGCTTCAATGAATGTGGTTCTTGGAAGTCTTTCCTAGCCTGCTTCTTAATTCTGCCATTTAATTTCTGCCATAACAGTCACTATTGACAACTGTATGTGATTGGGTTTGGCGTATATTGTGGCAGTGTATATAACTTAAAGAATTCAGCTGCTATATTTTTGATTGTGAACTATTAACATTAAAGCCTTATGTGGTAATTTTTGCTAATGTATTATAGATTTTATTTAATGAAGAATGTGATATAGTAGTGATTGGAAATGGTATTACTTTGTCTGGATAGTAAAATACCCCACTCAAGTTGCCAGCAGAAATCATGCAAGGTTACAGTCCATATTAGTGTTTGTTGGAATCTTGCTTTTGTTGTCTAATAATTTGTAGCATACTTTAAATTTACTTTACAGTAAAACTTTATAAATAATCCAATCACTGAAGATTTAATGCCAATCAAAACTGTGTTGTTATATGAAGATTTGACATTTATGTACTTTAATTTTCTTCCTCTAGTTATGAAATAAAGATTTTATTTTATATTTTTCAGATATATGTACATATTTCAGGAACACATTACTTTCAGTTCTGTTCATTCTTTGATGTATTTCTGTGTGATATGTAGATATTACTGAAACACTATATTTTTATATTGACATTGTATTTATAAGGCACAAAGCACAAAAATTCAACTTCATATTAAGGTGTTTGTACTTATAACAAATGAAGTGATGGCAAGAAATTTTATCAATAGTCATAAAATTGGAAGCATTAGAAAACTCAAAAATGGGCAATTTTTAACTTTCAAGATAATATTTAAAGTAAAATAACAATATTACTATTATAAAATTCGTTTTATTTGTTTGAAGAATTCTTAGCATCTAATTTGTACAACCTTGAATTGTATGTTTGAGCAGTAGCTATTGGAAATTAAAAGAAAAGGTTCTGTACATTGTCAGAAGTAATAACTATTTTTGAGAACTGAAGTGCTTGTTAATGAAAATAGATACACTGAAAGATCAGAAGTTAAAGTAGTTTTTAGGAAATTGTATTTTTTAGTCTGAGACATCAGAAACTAAATTCATGGAATAATTTTTTGGTTATTTATCCTCCATATATCATTTGTCTACTGGAGATTTTACTGCATTTATCTTTGAATATTGAAAGATGTAAGTCTTTGTACCAGTGATGGCACAATGAACAACGGGCAACTGATTGGAACAACATTGTTTTTGCTGACCCATCATGATTCTGTCTTTACTGCGACAGTAGTCAGGTTAGAGTCTCCACAAGGTTTCTCGGGCTTTGAAATACTGAATGGTCTGACTCGAAAGCACTGAACAAGCTCTGTGTGGTCAAGCTCTCTCTCTGTGGTTACATTGAAGTCCTCATTGAGGACCTCTCGTAAGAATGTGTGCATTGTTTTCTGCCTCATACATATTGGTCATACCTGGTTACCTTCTTCATTGAGAGGACTCACCAAAGTGCCATTGTGGTGGTTTCTTGGTGGTGGTCCACATCTTGTTGGACTGTCCCCTTTTAGCTCCCTTGCAGCAGTCCTTCAATCTGCCTGCTGTGCTTCCTTTAATTCTTGGTGGCGATTTCTCTATGGTTTTATTCATGCAGCTGGTTTTTATCATTGTACTTCAGCCTGATCTCTTAGGCCTCCACTCTTCTAGCAATTTTAATCTGTTGCCACATTTATGTCTGTCATCTTTTTAACTGTGGTTTTTTTAGTGTATGCAGAGTGGCTGGCTCATCGTTCATTATTCCTGTGATCAGTTAGTGAAGGTCACCTGCTGTAATGTTTTCATTCATTTGACCACTTGCTCTACTAGTGTGTTTTTCCTTCCTATGTTTTGTCTCTGGCACTGTAGCATTCATTTAAGCTCACTATGCCTAGTGGATTTCCCCTCTGGGTGCTGTGTGTTGGAGTTTTAAATTGTTCAGCCTTTTGCTGTAATATCTTTGAAATTGGGGATTAATGACCATGATGTTTAGTCCCCTTAATAATCCTAAACAACAGCAACATTTCCATATTGGTAGTGCACCCATGATTAATGCAACTGCATGTGACTTGCAGTATTAAAAGTCCCCATTGCCTCTTGGATTGCATTGCAGCCTTGGGCTTCTAATTTCTCCCAATTTTTCACCTACAGAAAGCTTTTGGTTGATATTTGTGAAACAGCTTGCAAGGAGGTATACCACCTGCTGCTAAACTAGCTCAACTTTGGCAATATGTGAAAGCAGCCTGGACTGCCAAACCCCAATAACACAACCAGAGCCTCTTTCATTCAATGCCGGTGTGTGTATAGTGGTTTTGTAGCCAGCAGTGGTGGCAGTGCTTAATACTGATTTCAGCTTCCCCACTTCATGTGTGGCTGTATAACAATATCTCGCAATTACTGTGCTGTCTCTGGTCCTTCATGGTATTGTATTTTTGATGGCCTGCTGTGTAAATGGAGTTTGCACTTGCCAGAAAATTTGCAAAAGTAAAGTGGTCCAACAACTCTGTGTTAATATTTTTTTTCCACCCTGTTAGCCATGAACTTGGACCAATGTACTAATATTCAGAGCTTCAAATCTAGATATGTCATGGAGTTTAGTGAGTAAATTGATATTGTCAAAGTTATAACACCCACAAATATTATCACCAACACCCTATTGCTTGTTTCTGTAAAACAAAACCCCTCTTGCTCCCCATCAATCTTGTCAGGGTAGTTACTGATCCTGAAAAAGACATTGAAATCCTCTAAAAAACCTGGATTTTAAATACTAGTTATCACTTTATTTTTGTATACAAAAAATATTGTTTTAATCAATTTATGGGCTTTTTAAAAAGTATTCAAATTATTGGTATATATTTTGACCTCATCTGAGAATTGCTGTCTTTATCTCAAAATCTTGAACTTTACGACTCACAGTATTTATTTCCTAATGTGCCTTTCTGTACAAGAGATGAAATGTTATTGCAGCACATGACTTTGTGGAATTGCAGCTTTAATTACAGGTGTCTTTATTTACAAAAGCTTTTGACATTTCATTAAAAGTCTCACATAGTTATATCTTAGACACCATGATAACAGATCTTTTCATCTCAAATAGCTTTTCTTTTGCTTAATTCCGTGTTTGAAAGTCCCTTCCATATGCTAACAATCGTGTTGATAATTCAAACTTAAAACTTCATACTTGTTGGAATTGATATTTTGTTTGTAATAATGAAGGATTGTTCCAATGAATTACTTCACATTGGTATTGTAAATGGTAGCTGCAATTTCATATATTCTTTGCAAAACTTTCAACTATGCTCATTGTCAAAGATGATGTAAGCATAATCTTGAAAAACCACAATTTAGTGGGAATGTGGTTTTTCTTCAAGTGTAAATTAAAGGTTCTACATCATTTTAATAGTACATTACAAAATCATTCAACCTCTTCAGAAGCTAGCACCAACTACATATTTTTTAGATACTATATACTGAACAGGCTGATGTAGTGATAAGCACACTGGACTCGAATCCAACCTGCCCCTGGCCATCCAGATGGAGTTTTCTATGATTTCTCTAAATCATTCCAGGCAAATGCCAGATTGTTTTCTTTGAAAGGGCTTGGACAATTTCCTTTACCACCCTCAAACAAAATACAGTCAGAGATTGTGCAATATTTCTAATCATAACATAGTCTGTAAACCTTAATCTTCCATCCTTGTGTTTGAGATGAAAAGAGACTTAATGAATAGTAGTGGATACAGACAGTGAAGTGATGCAACAACTCTGTGTTGATCATTTTTGTTCTGCTTATTGGCCTTGCACTCATTTGTCCTTACCATAAACATGGACCGAGATCCTGATATTTAGAGCCTCAAATTTAGGTATGTCGTGGAGTTTATTGTGTTAATTGATACTGTTGAAGTTATAACACTCACAAATGTAATCACCCACACTCTATTGAATGTTTTCTAATCACCCACGTCATATTGCATGCTTCTGTAAATCAAAACACATCTTCTCCTCCACCCCCAACCCCTTCAATCATTCTTGACATGAATGCACACCACTACACAGTCTTAGATGTACAATAAAAATGTAGGTGTCTGATGAGCTATATTCCTTGAGCCATTCTGACTAGTGTGTGTGAGGGGAGGGGGGATGAATGGGGAGGATGAGTAGGTTAATAAGAAGTTGTTAGCATTAAAATGATATTCTAAAACACTTACACTCAAGTGCGCCAAACTCCTATTTCTTTCTAGATGAACTACCATAAGCTACAGTTGTTAGTTTATGAGATGTGCCCCTTGTTGTTTCTGTGGCACAATGGCAGTTTATCATAACAAGTCTAGTTTAAATGAACATACAGCATTGCTTATATGAATTCAATGTTCAGTGATGACATGTACATGAGATCACATGATTAAAAATACAGCTCCATTGGAAGTGAGGAAGATGATATCAAAATCAAAAAGGTTCTCGATGTGTAGTTTGTAAATATAAGTTCGTGCTACTTCCATGTATTGCCAAGTTGATCTTGTGTGGTACGAGGTAGAGGGTAATGTATCCCAGTCAGTTGTTCCACAGTCATCAATCACACGTTTTCAATAGGCAAGAACTCAGGAGAAAAGTGATGCCAAGGCAGCAATGCAATCATATGGGTTTTGAAGAAGTCTTGAAAATTCGTGTCAGGTATGGGAGAACAACAGGCTCCAATACTTAAGAGATGTAACACTGGCTGTTTAGTGTGCCAGCAATGTGTATTGGGAAAGGGGGGGGGGGGGGGTTCGAATGTAGGACCTTTCCCTTTCACGGGTGAGTGCTCTACTGCCGCAAAGTAAAAATATCATTATCCTAGGCTGTTGCTAAGCCATGTCTCCACCATATCCTTTCTTCCATGGGTGCTAGTCCTGCAAGGTTCGCAGGAGAACAGTGAAGGTTGAAAAGAGGTTAGTTACTGGCAGAAGTAAAGCTGTGAGAATGGGCTGTGAAGGGTGCTAAGAAAGTTCAATCAATAAGCACTTGCCCACAAAAGGTGATTCCATTGGGGGAAACAAAGGTGTTGAAATTCATCAGAAAGTGACTTTCATTGCCTCAAACATGAATTTTGGCAATCCCTCTAAGTATAATAGTCGCTAAAGCTCTGATGGTGTTCGCAGATGTAGTAGAATTCATAGGGATGCAGAACGGAAATTTACTGTGAGTCCACTACAATCAACTATCTAGTATTTCAGAAAGGTCTGGAAAATTTAATGTGACTACATTCCAATGGAACACAGACATGACCTACTGAAATGATGTTGTGGAGGTGGTACAAAATTTTCGCAGCATGTATGAGTTAAAACTAGGTACACTGGCAATGGGTGAGCTGTTTAGTATTGTTCAGATCCCAATGACCTTTGCGGAGTTTGCATAAAGCAAAAGCTTGTCTTGATAAAGGGATTAGGACTCTAGCATGTCCATTTGGCAAATGTACCAAAAGAACTCCTCTCTGAATGGACAAACACAGTGTTGCAGTGACGTCAGACTCCAATAACTGTTATGTCATCCAGTCTATAAATTTTGAAATCTGTTCTAGCTGAGGGTCATGCGTGGTAACAGAAGGAAGAATCAGTTCAATTGGACTGAATATCCACATTTTCATACTTAGTAGGGGACTCAAACGTCATACTTAAGAGAGTAGCAGCAACCATTGCTGTAGTTTCTGAACCATCCAATATGAAATGTCTTCTGACAGGTGAAATACGGATGTCAGTGACTTGTCTGTGGACAAGAAAAAAATTTCGGCTATGAAGATGTTTGTGGAAATCAGTGACACCATAAATAAAGGGCCCCTTTTGAATCAAGACTGTAGGTTGGATGAATTGCTGTAATTTAGAAGCAAAATAGGTGCCAACAAGTATTATCTCCCAAACAAATTTTGTTGTTATATTTCTGGTCCTCCTTAGTGTTGCATTTTAGATGCCCAGCAGTATAAATACAACTGTGTCCTTTTACAGTGTGGAGGATCCTACAATTTTGCATACTCTACTTACTAATCATTTATATGAGATGATTCAACTTATGTGACATATTGTTTAAAAATATGTATTTTTTTTCCATACCAATAGTATGTTTGATAACACCACTGAGTAAAATGATTGTGACAACCTGGAAAATTATTGACACTGAATTTGAAAATTAAGGTTAAGTGGCCCCTCTACATCTCCTCCATCATCTTCTGTTTATTTCAGTTTTGCTTTCATCCAGTCCAATCTTTACGATGTCAAACCACCTGCATTATGCATATTACAATAAAATAATTTTCCCAGTATGTAATATTATGAAACTATTGGTGAAATTTGTAGCAAACAGAGTTATTGGTGAAGACATTATAAATAAGTGTCGTGCAAGTTGGGACAGCATTTCATACATCTCGTCCTTTGTGAAGTAATAGCTCCTGTACTGTAAGTTGTACTATGATATAATTTTGGAGGTTTTATATTTTCAATTGACAGCAAAGGAAGTGGGTTACCCCTGACAGCATACCACCAACATAGCATAGCTGTGTCACAGGTCTTCTAAATGATCCGTAGTACAGTTTTGTACCATACACAATAGATACCGTAAGACTGCTAACTCTTTTAACTAAAAATAATTCGTTGCAATAAATAACACATCAGATGTCATATCACTCTCTGTAAATGAGATGATGAGCTTTTGTTATGTGATCTGACTTTGAAATTGTTGTTAACCAAACAAAGCTTGTATGTCTGATCAAGAATAAACTAGGCATAAAGAGACATAACATATTGATGTTTTCATTAGTATCAGTTTACAGGGCCCAATGACTGGACCTGGAAATCAATCGCAATCATTTCAGCATTCCTCCAGAAATCCCTTGAAGCTTATGTTGTATCTGAGAGAGAACCACTAAATGTATGTATTATTAAAATCAACTCGCAAGTTCGTAACACTGTGAAGGAAAGTTATCGCCAGCGATTAGAACCCAGTACCTATATGAACTGTTAACTAACAACAATCAGATGACAGATATAGTGCGTTTTCACCACTATTTGAAATTGAAATGATGATACAAATCATTTATGCTTGGCAGGAATTGAAACGCGGCAACTTTTGACTATTGTATTGTAGCTGTGAAAAGAAACTAAATATTTATTATTTCTTCAGCAGTAGTGTGATGGGCACATATTCAGCTAGAGGTGACACAACAAATAATTCTGTGTTGCCTGGGACTCCAACCCTGCACAAATATTGTTGTTGACCTCACACGATGAGCTGATGGGTATCACATTCACTTTCACCAGTAGATGGGATCACGCCATTGGCAGAGGCATGTAGGAGTTTGGCATCTTGTGGAAACAACTAAATGATGGGACATCATCCCATAAGGTTTAAATCCAGACAGCAAATTGGAATCTGAGCTTGAGTCCCATTCCAGTACCAATACAGTATTTTCAAAATCTCGATGTCGATGAAGGTCCTACGCTGGTTTCTGCAAGCAGTGGCTTCCATCTCTGAGAGCTGAAACTAATCTAACTTAGGACATTTATAATGATGATTTAGAACCTTGTCACAGCCCTGCATTTTTTACTTGGTGTTACTGCAAATGAAGAGTTATGGTTGTGGTTGTTAAAATCTGTTACCCCCAGTGTGAATCAAATCCACACCTCAACCATTACAAGCCAGCCTTTGTCCAACCAACCACCAAAATTTCACATATGATTGTATTGTGTTTTTGTTATAATGGAATATGCATAATATGATATGGTATGAGAAGTGTTTATTGCCACTTGAGCTGTTGTTCGGGATAATAGCTGTGTTTCTCAATGCCAACAAAACACAATATTGCAGTATTCCATCAATATGCTAAGAGCACAAATGTGATAGAATATAAGAGAGAGTTTCATTCAGCTTCTAAGCACCCAGTAACAGCAAAATCTTCAGATACAATTCTGTGAAAGGGGTCATGAATGTCCGTCACGGTAAGACCAATTTTTGTGCCATACCAGTGACCCCAACTGATGGTGACACAAGGGGCATTGAGCCTATAACCTGCAGTGAACATTTCTGCACTTGAAGTAGCAAGTATAAATTATGTAGTGTTGCATATGATATAGGCCTAAACTGGTCACAACAATTAGGGATCATTTGAGATATCTCAGTTCTGAAGTATTGTCATCGGCAGAACAAACTAAAATATTTTGATGCTTTTCTGTCAGTTGTACAAAGTGGAGTGTACAACATTATAGCAACCAAGATAGTGGTAATGACAGAAGGTTGCTGCAGAGGGGATTGGTGTTGATTTGTGTTTACTCAAACAAACAAATTCCCCAAGCAGTTGAGTTCAAATAGTGTAGTGAGCAGGTAGTGCAATGCAACAACAATAGACTTATCCGAAGCTAAGGCATGGAGAGCCATAGGAAGGTTGGAAGCAGAACAGGCACAGAGGGAGGTGGCTGCAGCTATTAGTGTACGAAAGTGTAATTTCCAGGACCAGGGAGTGATTTCAGACAACAGGAACTGTTAAAAGAAGGCAAGGACAAGATCGTCCACAGGTAACATCATCAAGAGGTGACCATTATCTCCAGTTAACACCCATCGATAAAGGAGGCTGAATGCAACTCAGCTGCAATGCGTTCTCCACGCAGTAACAGTACAAGAAATATCAACACAAACAGTTCAGAATTGCCTCTGGGAATGTGGCCTCTACACATGGAGGCCTATAGTATGTGTCCCATTGAAACCATGACCTGTTTAGACCACAAAAACTAGGCAGATGAACATCAGGATTGGAGTTGTAATGAATGGTGCCAGGTTCTGTTTACAGATGAGTCAGAATTTGTGTTCAGCTGGACAATTGTCATTCCCTCATCTGGAGAGAATCTCGAACTTGGAACAGTTCTGCTTATCTGCATGAAACATTGCTAATGGTGTGGGCAGGAGTCAGTATTGGCAGACATGTGGACCTCTTGTCATTCAGAATAGCACTGCTCAGAAGCAGAGAGATGAGATCCTTTGACCTTTTGTTGTGCCCTACACTGGTGACATAGGAAATGAATTCCTTCTGGTGGACAATAACACTCGTCCCCACAGAATTGCAAAGGTGGACAACTTGCTTGAATCTGAGGGAGTTGACAGAATGGAGTGGCCACCTTGTTGACTGGACTTAAACCTGATTGAGCATGTCTGGATGTAGTTGGCAGATGCACTGTAGCTAGATCAGTCTGGACCTTCCCAAAACAGCAGCAGAGCCTGATAAGGAAAAATGGCCAAGTATCCCTCAAGAGCTGAGTGATAACCTCATACTTGACACGCATGTATGCAACTATACTTGCCGTCCGTGGTGGTGACACACCATATTAGAGGACAACAAGAATGACTTTTTCACTTTTTGGTAGCTCCTTGGTATCTTGCTCTAAGTAAACCCCATGTAAACCTCAAGTAAAGAGTTGAGACAGAAAATATCATACTGTATCACACAAATTATACATGTGACCAATATATGGCTAAAATATGTTACCATACAGAGTTAGGGAGTAACGCATTACTTTTCATGCCGTTACTAGTGTTACTAGTAACAGTTACTTTTCAAAGGTAACGGTGTTACCATTTGCCTAAAATAACTTTAACAAGAGTAAAATGAAGGTAATGGAATGCAATGTCAGAAAATCAGGCGATGCTGAAGGAATTAGATTAGGTAATGAGACAATAAAAGTAGTAGGTGAATTTTGTTATGTGGGTAGCAAGATAACTTCTGATGGCCAAAGTAAAGAAGATATAAAATGCAGAATGGCTATGGGAAGAAAAGCGTTTCTTAAGAAGTGAAACTTGTTAACATCCAATATTAATTTAAATGTTAGGATGTCCTTTCTGAAAGCCTTTGTCTGGAGTGTAGCATTGTATGGGAATGAAACGTGGATGATAAGGAGTTCAGATAAAAAGATGATAGAAGCTTTTGAAATGTGGTGCTACAGATGAATGATGAAAATTAGATGGGTGGATCATGTGACTGAGGAGGTGCTTAACCGAATCTGGGAGAAAAGGAGTTTCTGGCATACCCTGAAAAAGAGAAGGGATAGATTGGTTGGACACATTCTGAGACATCAAGGAATTGTCAACTTAGCATTAGAAGGAAGCATGTGGGGTAAAAATCGTAGACGGAGACCGAGGGACGAGTACAGTAAGCAGATTCAAAAGGATGTAGGTTGCCGTACATATTCTCAGATGAAGAGGCTTGCACAGGACCGGATAGCGTGGAGATCTGCATCAAACCAGTCGGTGGACTGAAGAGCACAACAACTACTTTAACTGTAAAAGTTACTTTTATCGGTTAACGACTGAATGGCAGTAACGTTACTTTTTTGTCACTAGTAGCGTAACATACTTTTTGTAAGAATCTCAAGACTACAGGATGCCAAGCTTTAATTTTAGAAATAATATTTATTTCAAAATTATGTATTTTCAACAATGTACATCGAAATGTATGTAATAGGTATATATTTCAGTACCGTTAAAACATTTAATAGTACCCATTCATACATAACATTTTTATTTTATATTTATGTACGCAACAATGAGGATATAACAATCACCTGACGCGTCACACACAAAGTCTCTGATTATTTTCCAGACCTTTCGACATGGAGAAGGAAGAAGACACACGCATGCCTTGGCCAGCTTATGATGTGTTCGAATTTTTGATGTTGGATGGAAAAAATGATCCCTTTTTCTGCAAATTTTGTCACGATGGGAAAACAATTAAAAGCAGTCGAAACTCCAAAGCGAACTTAAGAATTCAAGTACAATTAGTTTTTTGTTTGCCCATTGGCGATAAGGCGAGTTTACAATGAATTTGCAACATATTCTGCAACTTTGCTCGCTGCGAGTTCTGGACTACATAACCGATTTCCACAACATGCTGGCGACACAAAATCTGCATTCCGTGGCAGTGTCGGTAATAGTCCAGTCAATTAGTGCTCAAAACAGCCTGTTTCGTAACAAAATTCCGAAAGTTTTCTTCTCAAGGGTTCTACATGTTTTTGGGGGGCCCTTAATTTGAATTTCAGGTTTGCTGCCTTGTAGGAGGTAGGCTTCACAACGAAAAACTCAAAAAACCTCAAACTTTTCGCACTTTTTTCAGTTTCTTGCTTATATCTCGAAAACTATGCGTTTCTCGAAGATGTTCATTCTGAGAAAAATTAAAGTCGACAAAATTTCCTACAAAATGCACTACTTATGTTTGATTTTCTTACGAGCAGTATAGGCGTTAGAACTCAATGAAAAAGAGCAAAGTTTTGGCCCTTCTGCGAAAACGTCGAAAGCGCACACTTGAACGCCCTACAACTCGAGAAATATACATATTATCAACAAAATCCCTACACCACGTCAAAGTACATTAAATTTACTAGAAAGGACGTCTATAATATTCCATTTTCTCGTAATGTGGGGAAGCACCAAAAAGAAAATTACGAGCAACGCTTTAATTAATATTTGGGTCAGTTATCTGTAAGACTCTAATTCCTCTCTCTCAAACCCCATCCTATCGGGAGAGAGGGAGAGATGTAGTTTTAGCGAATCAAAATTTACGAAGTAAATGAGTATTTTTCATTTATCCGTAACCATTTTCCAAGCAAAAATGAGAACATGGATTTTCAAAAAAATGTTCATATGTTTGTAAATCAATCGGATCAAACTGCATGATTATCAGTCCGCAGCTTACAAACTACTTAAACTAAAGTAAACTAACCAAAGGACAACACACACTAGGGGACTGATGACCCGGCAGTTCAGTACCCTTTAAACACCCAACACCAACCAACAACACACACACACCCATGCCCCAGGGAGGACTCGAACCTCCGACGGCGAGCAATAGAGCGCTCCACAGCGAGGTGCTTTAGACCGCTCGGCTACTCCACAGTGGCAACATGGATTTTCTTGAATTACAGCGCCAACTACCAGGAATAATAATTTTTTTAAAATGTTTACTACAAAATGTGCGTAGGTTTTTATGTAGAATCTGATTATGCTATACAAATGGGGATTCCCATTTGAAATTAAAAAGTTGACTCCCACGCCACCCCCAGGGGGCTGGGGTGGCGGGGTAATTTTCAGCACCTGCAGATGTCCCCCTCGAAAATAATTAACTTTGGATTCTACACATTTTTTCCTGTGAAGCTTAATTTTCGAGTTATTCTCTTTTCTCGACTTGAAATTTACACAATGTATAACTGAATTACATTTACATAAGCCTTCATCTAAATCTATACAAACTTCGGGGACAGTAATGACATGGCTGTCTTTGAAATGTGGGATGAATACGGTATGCAAGTGTTTCATAGGCACTTCCTGTTGCCGAGAAACAGCTAGCCTTCTCTTCACAGGAGTGGTTTTTCCGAACTTTGAAACAACTGGCCCTGTAATATTCATTGTAATTTCAAAATCTGACGGTGACATCTTGGTGAAGTCACGAAAAGCTAACCTTGATGGCCACCAATAGCTTCTCAGTGACATTTAGTTAATGCGATCCTGTTGCTGTATTCGCTGCGTCTTGAATCCCAAATTACGCTCGTGCACAGATGGCCGCGCTGTATGACTCGCCGCGTGTGTAGACGCTAGAGGTCTGCACCTCGCTCGGTTGCTCGCTCGAACCGCGTGATGCATGTCGTTCTATGATAGTCCGGCAGATGTTGGTACTGCAGCTTGCGGCAAGGCGTGTGGCTGCGCTAGACTTCCTCCACGCTCGTTCGAGCGGGGCACGCTCGACCGGCCCGACCGCCCACACTGCCCGCTCGCCACTCGGTCGCCCACCGCAGCGCCACTCGAGTCCAAGGCGAGTGTCGGGAGCAAACTAAACGCTTGAGAATAAATCCTGACTGAGAAATTTGGAATTGTTTCCTTTCCCGGGTGCTTCGAAAGCTGTTCTCTCGATCCACTTGAACTAGTCATTCAGTTTCACATTTTGTACTTTACCATACAAGTTATTATACGTGATTAATATAAAGTTTCTGTGCTAAGATCATTTACTAAATGAGTTATCCATGATCTTTCTTTCTTTCTTGTTCCCATTTTGTGGACTGTTAGTGCCTGTTTAGTGGTAGGTGTAACTTGCTGTCTTAACGAGGAAATGATTGTATTTAATGTCCATTCCTCTCATCACTCTCAAGTCCTGGAATAATTTGTGCGTCTTTTATATTGATATTAAATACTCCTATATTGATGTACACCCGTTAGGTTAGGTTTGTACATCTCTCTCTCTGTTGCACCCCCTTAACACACATTCAGTGCATTTTGGCACAGTGCGTGGTTTCTGTGCCTCTACCTTTTCCAAGTTAGTCCTTAACGGGAATTTTTCCAATTGCAACATTTATATAACCCCACTGCCACTGTCGTCTTTCTTATCTACATAATAAAGAACGCATGCAAGCTTTTGTACAATATATAGGATCCGCCCTTTGTTCCGTCATCAGGGTCATATGCTCATATATCCTGTACCTGTTTTAAATCCCCTTATTCCAATTGCTTAGTTTACACAGCTGTACGAATTTGTGGTGCTCCTTGTGTTTCAGTGATATCTGTTTTATATTTATTTAGGGCCGTCTGAAGAATGTCACCCGGGTGCACCAGCCAAAAGAATGAACTGCATGTTTTCGGAATGGCGGGATAAGAGATCGGCCTAGGTACATTGCAGGGGAAGTGACAATTAGGGGAGGGCAGCTACCCCTAAAGTGACCAATTTTTTGTGCTCAAAAAATTGTTTTGATTTAATCGAAGTTGAATCTATGAAATATGTCTTTTATCAAAAGATACTTTGATATCGAAAATCATTAAAATCGCTTCACTAATCTCTAAGTTATTGCCATTTTTCTATTTTAGCCCACATTTTTGAGGGACCGTTTCACCCCTTAAATATGTTTTTCCGCCGCTAAAAAAATTACGTGTCCCATAGTTTTTCATATAACATATGCAAATTTCATAAAAATCGGAGAGACACTTGGGTAGTTTTCCTTGTGAGTACGAGTGTCAACACGCTCGCAGCGAGCGAACACACTCGCCGCGCCACCGTCGAGCGTGGCGCACTCGACCGAGTACGAGCGAGCGAAACCGGCGATTTGCAGACCTCTAGTAGACGCCCCGTTTGTGGAACGCTGGCCGCTGCTGCCGCGTTACGAGGCCTGGTAAAAGCGCACGAGTGTTGACGCGGCAGCGATTAAAATAGGGCAGTCAAGACAGGTACCGGAATCTAACAGCCGGTGCTTGGAGGCCAATCGTCAAATTCTTTTACAAAGTGATGTGAAAAGTGGGCGACATCGATTTTATATAGTAATTTCAAAGTTACTGACAAAAGAGGGAACCACTGAAGCATAAGGTAAGGTACTTGTCTGTTCATATTTACCCCAAAGTTTAATCAATAAATTACAAACTGTTAATGGAAAATTCATTAGGCTCGTGTTTTCCAAATATAGAAATAGCCTTACGCATTTACTTATGACTAATGATCACCAACTGCAGTGGACAACGTTCTTTTTCAACATTAAAGCGCATTAAAAATGAATTAAGAAATACGATAGCACAGGAACGTCTAAATGACCTCAGTATAATAATGAACATTGAATACGATTTGCTCAGAGAAATTGATGTAACTTGTATTACTTCTAAATTTCCCGAAATTAAATCGAGAAAAGTGTATTTGTAATAATCTTGTTTTATTTTATGACCTATACCATATGACCTTAAAGTCCTAAACAACCAAAGGGCCCTTTGTCAGATTTTGCTACGGGCCCCACGCTTGTCTAATCCGGCACTGGTGCGAATACACGGTTTGAAATGTTTGCTGATTGCTGCCATTTCAGTGTAACAGAAGCTGCGAGTATATAGTAGACAACCAATTCGGCAGTTTTCACAGAGGCACGAACTACTAACAAGATGAAACGTAACTTTCACGAGATGGAATGTTTGAAAAACTACATTTGTTGAAAATGAACAAACATTGAAATCAGTGCTTTAGTTGAAAAAAAAATTAGGCGGTACTCTGCTAGGCGGAAAAAAAATATATAGGCGTTACTCTGCTCATTGCACATGAATTGAGTCAAATGGACATTTTTAGGAAATCAAGCAAGTAAAGATTTAGGCATGTGAATACACTAAGAAAATATAGCTATAATTTACAGGTTCGAAACACATTTTAGATGGATTCAAGGGTTTAGTGTATAAGGATACCACCCATCAGCTTTGGACAGCAACATCAATCAGGAGAGGCGTTCCAGAAGACAATAAGAGTGCGTGTTGCTGCCGGGAATTAAAAGCAGACTTATAACACACGAAAACCATCACAAAATTCGGACAATGGAACTGCGTGGAACGTTTAAAGACGGAACCAAGCGTTAAGGGTATATTACACGGAGCGTATTTGGTCGCTAGTCGCTGGCGTATTTGGACGCATCTGCTAATTCGCTCCGTGTAAACATGGACGGCGAACAAAGTCGCTGCTCCGAAACGCGAGCGTCTAAAGTTGAAGGGTGGGCTACTTTAGACGCTGGTCGCTGGCGTTTTTGATCGCTTTCAAGTGTTCATCGCCCCGTGTCATATACAGGAGTGTATAAAGTAGCCATCAGTCGAGTCAAGATGACGAAGGAAGTAATAAATACTGGCCGTGTTTTTCTCGCAACAGTCTGAAAAGAACAATTAATCTACCAAAGCCAGCCGAGGGGACTGAGGCGCTCCAGTCACGGTCTGCACGGCCACTAAGGTCGGGGGTTCGAATCCCCCCTCGGGCATGGATATTTGTGCCGTCCTTAGGATTAGCTAGTTCATAAGTAGTTTGTAAGTTTAAGGACTGGTGACCCCGTAGTTAAGTCCCATAAGCTATACAAACATTTGAATCTACCAAAGGCAAAACTTAAAAGTAGGAAAAATAAAAGAAAAAGGATAGGTTGGATTGCGAGGAGGGATAAATATAGTGCTTCTGCAAATCTTTTGAGAGAATTATCGTGTGAAGTTTCTTCTGCCGACAGAAATATAATGAGGATCACATAAAATTTTGATTACTGTAAATGGTAGAGGATAAAATAAGGAAACAGAATAACGTCATGAGGATGGCGATCTCGCCAAGAATAAAATTAAAATAATCGTTATTTTTAATGTTCGATAATACTGGAAAACTTTGATAAATTTTCAGAAATTTGGTAACAATTCCACCTCATATTTTGTTTGGTGGGACACAGAACTTTTAATGTCTTTATTTACGTCAGTGACCACATATTTCCTCGTCTTTTTGACGACCGGTTTCTGTCAGGATGACCATTTTCAAGCCTACAGCAAATCAGAAACAGAAGGATATATATAGTATTAAACTACCTTAGAAAACATAAATAATGCATTGCAGTCATCAGTGCATGTAATATAGCCATATGGCATCATCACATCATAAGTGTATCTTCATTAAGGAATGTAACAAGAGGTTTGATGTATAATATTTTTAACGTTTTTTTTTTAATTTATTTTTTATTTTTTTTTTATTTTATTGATGACTAATGCCTTTATTTATGTTTTACAAGGTAGTCTATTACTAAATGTGTCCTGTTTCCGATTTTATGGAGACTTAAAAATGGTCATTACTGACCGAAACCGGTCGTCAAAGCGACGAGAATTATTGTGATCATCGACGTAAATATATTAAAAGTAATTACGAAATGGATCACTGATATGAATTCGCGACCATCTCGCACCTTGGGAAACAGAACTCTTCTGTATCACCTAACCTCCAAAACAATATGTCATATGCTACGTCGTGTTTCAATTCTTTTTACGAAGACGCTAGCGTCTGAAGTCGCTGCGTGTCACTGCGTCAGCGTATTCATTCGCTATTCGCCCATATGCCGAGCGACAACAGACGTCAGCGACTAGTGACCAAATACGCTCCGTGTAATATATCCTTTAGGTTGTGGCTAATTCATAGCTCCACAACACACTGCCCCCCCCCCCCCCATAGGTATGGAAACACCATGCTGCGTATTTTATTTTTTCTTTATTTGGCCTTCCGAGCATAATGCTGCGTATTACAACGGAGCAAGATGGTAGTGATCTATGTGAGTTATTGATTAGAATACGGAATAGGAAGCTCAAATAATGATTAATAATCATACTTACAGTATTGTACCCTTAATTATTGTACATATACATACATTTTGGAACATACTAGTATTGCTCCGTTTTATGTAAACCGATGTCACCTGTCCAAGCAGTTCTTCTAAATACGCCAGGTGGTGCGAGTAGACCGCATGGCTATCTAGAGGTACGTTGTTTTCAGTTCTGTTCACTTGCGTTTTTATAAAGGCACTAGCTGAAAACCCGGCGTTGCCCGGGTATTTATTTAATTATTTCTGCAATATTTCAGATATACTTTCATTTGCATAAGGACTGTATGTCTGTAAAATCTCTTGAAAATACAATTAGTAGTAGAGAAGTAATAGATAAAAACTTAATGCATGATGGGGCCGTTTCCATGAACGTTGCTGTTTATGTGGTCATGTCTCATGAACCACGTGTCGTATTGTGATACAATTTAGAAGGTACACTCAACTACATGCATGTATACTGTCTGTAAAATTTCCTGTGGCTACAATTCATGGTGTAGAAACTATAAACTGTAACGTCATACAGAAAGCCGTAGTTTTAGTCCACGAACAGCAGAACATTACTGTTTATGTGCTCATGTCTCATGAACTACGTCTCGTAAGATGATATAATTTAGAAGATACATTAAACTACATGTGTGTATACTGTCGCTACAATTTGTAGTGTTCAAATTATAAATCGTAACGTCATACCGAGAGCCGTAGTTTTACTCCATAAACAGCGGAAAAGTAGTAAGCGAGAAATTTTTTTCCTTTCATCATTTTACTCTGGTTGCCAGCGAGAAAAAGTTGAATAAACGGTTGAAATTATGTTTAAAGTTTGTTGAAAGTCGCTAAGTACTGTCATTCTCATACAGTGTATTTCGAAAGTCTCGCCGCATTATATGGCATTTTTTGCCTTTTCTATAGGTTATGACGTAATACCTTTTGAACCATGTGCCGTGTGTGATTCTTAACCATGCAGCAATTGTTACCTCATGGTAAGGAATGTGTGTACAAAATTTGGTTGAAATCGCTCCAACGGTTTAGGAGAAAATGAGCAGCAGTGTCGCAAAATGCAGCAGTTTTTCGCGCATCTCATTGTTTATGACGTCATATCTCTTGAACTATATGTCGTGTGTGATTCTTACTCTTACGGCGACCGTCCTCATGGATTGAAGCTTTCGTGTACAAAATTTCATAAAGTTTGGAACAAAACTCTAGATTTGTATGCAACACGTAAAAATATACGGACACTCTATATATTAGATAACACGCCTCGAAAGTAGTTGAAAATGGGTCCCAAGTGGCAGATTCCTTATGAACCACGGGTAATGATAATCACTTTGCACCAAGAAGGCAATAATGTCCGACAAATAATAAAGAAACGGAAGATTTCCATTAGCGGAGTTGTCAAAACCATACCCCGGCATCGAGAAACAGACTCCTATGAAGATCGTCCTCGCTCAGGAGCACACGAAAATATCAGAACGCCATGAAAAGTGTTTGGTAGTAACCAGTAAACGTAACAAATTAAAAATCGTCCGTGAATTGACTGCTGAACTAAAACGCAAGGAGGAATACACCGGTGAGTGAGTCAACAGTGAGACGACGCCTGGCAGACACTCCGAGGTTATGTAGCAAAAAGGAAACCACTGTTGCGCCCTTTTAAACATCACAAGAAGAAAAGGCTTCAGTGGGCTAAGACACACCAACATTGGGCAGAGTATTATTCACTGAAGAATCCAAGGTAGAAACATTTGGAAGTAAACGGCGTCAGTTTGTCCGCCGTTTACCCCATAAACGCTGGAATTCTCAGCGCGGAATTTCAACTGTTAAGTATGGAGGGGGTTCTGTGATGGTATGGGGATCCTTTGGAGGGGATAAAGTCGGAGATTTAGTGAAAATAGTGGGAAAAATGAACCAAAAGTGTTATCATGCTATTCTCCGGCGACATGTCATGACATCTGATTCGCGTCTGATTATGAAAGGGTTTGTCTTGCAGCAAGACAACGACCTGAAACATAAGTCTCGCTTGTGTCAGAACTATGTGAAGACTCTGGAGGTTTGTAAAATATTGAAAAACATGGAATGACCGCCTCAATCCCCTGACTGTAATGGAGCTGCTATGGGCTGAATTGGGCAGGTGGTTTCGAAAACGGGAAATCATGAGTGGGACTTAATTGTTGGAGGTTCTGCAGCAAGAATGGAGATTAATTCCAACTGAAACCTTTGCAGGACTGATGCAGAGTATGCCGAGAGTGTGCAAGGCAGTGATGAAAGCAAAGGGCGGCTATTTTGAAGATTCGAAAATTTAATTGTTGCATCTTCCTGTGTACTACAAGAGCTTAATAAACATTTGGAATACAACAAAATACATTTTATACTGTATTTCCTTTCCAATGTCTATAAATTACTAGGTGTTTCCAAAATTATGGAGGGTAGTGTATCCTTGTTTCCAGGAGTGCTAGTCCTGAAAGGTTCGAAGGAGAACTCACGTTTATAAGAAAGGAAAGATAACTGACCCACATAATTACAGGCCAATATCGTTGACATCAGTTTCCTGTAGAATTTTGGAGCATATTCTCAGTTCGAATGTAGTAAATTTCCTTGAGACGGAAAAGCTTCTTTCTACGAACCAGCATGGGTTCAGGAAACATCGTTCATGTGAAACTCAGCTTGCCCTTTTCTCACATCACATCTTGCGAGTCATGTATGAAGGACAACAGGCGGATTGTGTTTTTCTCGACTTCAAAAAGGCGTTTGACGCGGTGTCACACTGCAGACTGCTAACGAAGATACGAGCAAATGGAATAGGTTCACACATTTGTGACTGGCTGGAAGACTTCCTAAGTAATAGAACGCAGTAGGGTGTTCTCAACGGAGAGTGTTCGTCAGAGAAGAGTGTATCGTCAGGCGTGTCTCAGGGGAGTGTGATAGGATCGCTATTATCTTCTATCTATATAAATGATCCGATGGACAGACTAACTTGTAATTTGCGGCTGTTGGCTGATGATGCTGTGGTGTATGGGAGGGTGTCGTCTTCAACTGACTGTAATAGCATACAGGATGACTTAGACAAAATTTCTAGTTGGTGCGAAGAATGGCAATTAGCTCTCAATGTAGAAAAATGTAAGGTGATACGCATGAGTAAGAAAAACAATCCCATAATATTCGAATACAGCATTGGTAGTGAGCTTCTTGATGCAGTTACGTCGTTCAAATATCTAGGCGTAACATTGCAGAACGATATGAAATGGAACGAATATGTAAGGACAGTTGTGAGTAAGGCGGACAGCCGACTTCGGTTTATTGGGAGAAATTTGGGAAAATGTACTTCATCTGTAAAGGAGACCGCGTATAAAACGTTTGTACGTCCACGTCTTGAGTATCGCTCAAGTGTTTGGGACCCGCAGCAGATCAGTTTAAATGAAGACATAGAAGCAGTTCAGAGGCAGTCACGGTCTGCGCGGCCACTACGGTCGGGGGTTCGAATCCCCCCTGAGGCATAGATATTTGTGCCGTCCTTAGTCTTAGTTAGTTCATAAGTTGTTTGTAAGTTTAGGGACTGATGACCCCGTAGCTAAGTCCCATATACTATACACACATTTGAACAAATGAATCAATTGTTTACACATATACACTTAATTGAATACTAGAATACCGTGCGAATACTTCGCACCATTAGTGGAATGATAAAAGAGTAGGGAAAGTGGAAGTAAAGTTGAATGTTCATGCATAGCTTTCTTCAGAATCAGTCAATGCAAGTGTTTAAACGAGCAAATGAAAACCTTGATCCGTTGAGTGTTGTTAGATCAAAAAGAACTGCGTACCGAAGATATCGTAAAACAAATTGATTAGAATATTTAATGCAAGGATAGAAAGATACCGCGTTTGATTAAAAATAAAGGATGGAGAGACATAAATTAATTCTAATACTTGATGACAAATCTGCGAATGAATACCTTTCGTTTAAAGCAAAAATGAAGGAAATCGGTCAGGTAGAACGGCCTGACCGACTGACTTTAGTTCACAGCAAGGACATCCCCATAAGAAATATACAGAACGAAATCGCGTTTCAGTATAGAAAAAGGAAGGCGATACTAATGTAAATTCTGATACTTGATGACAAACCTGTTCATGAATACCTTTCGTTTAAAACAAAAATGACGGAAATCGGCCGGATGGTTTTGTCTGGCTGACTGACTTCAGTTTTCGTAGATTCTTTTGATATACAAGAAGATTCCAGAATGAAACTTTTACTCTGCAGCGGAATGTGCGCTGATATGAAATTTCCTGGTAGATTAAAATCGTGTGCTGGAAACGGGATTCGAACCTGGGGCCTTTGCCTTTAGCGGACAAGCGCTTGGCTACACGTACTTTTTTTACTTTTTTTTTATTTTTTATTTATTTATTTTTTTTTTTTTTAGCGCCTTAGTCCCCCTTTTTTTTCTCCACCGGTCGCTTCGACCCTTTTTCAAATTTATCTTTATTTAAACAAAATAGGGACAGAAGGAAAAAAGAGAAAAAAATACAATATATTTAAAACTAAGGAGCCCTTGAAGCATAAACAAAAGAATATCTCTGACATCTTTGTAGTAAAATTAATGATTCCGCCATACCAGCACATCCTCACAAGACTGGCGATCGCTTTGATTAACAGCACGAGAATAAAAACCGTGCGGCGGCGATACATCAGTAGATCATCACACTCCGCTGCAGAGTGAAAGTTTCATTCTGGAAACATCCCTTAGGCTGTGGCTAAGCCATGTCTCCACCATATCCTTTCTTCCAGGAGTGCTAATTTTGCAAGTTTCGCAGGTTAACTTCTGTGAAGTTTGGAAAGTAGGAGGCGAGGTATTGACGGAAGTAAAGTTGTGTGGCGGCATCGTGAGTCGTGTCGGGATGGCTCAGTCGGTAGAGCGCTTGCCCGCGAAAGACAAAGATCCCAGGTTCGATTTCCGGTTCCGCCACACAGTTTTATGCCGGCCGCGGTGGCCGAGGGGACTGAGGCGCTCCAGTCACGGTCTGCACGGCCACTACGGTCGGGGTTCGAATCCCCCCTCGGGCATGGATATTTGTGCCGTCCTTAGGATAAGCTAGTTGATAAAAGTAGTTTTTAAGTTTAGGGACTGATGACCCCGTAGTTAAGTCCCATAAGCTATACAAACATTTGAACATTTTGAACACAATTTTAATCTGCCAGGAAGTTTCATACAAGTAGATTAATCACACTTCCCGATGCTCTACTTCATAATAAGCCAAGAAAACGTATTACAAATTTGAGAATGTTATTAAATACACCGAAAAACATTGACACGTTGGAGGTTCAAACCTGGATCCACGGTTTGACAGTTTTTTTTTTTTTTTTATTATTTCTTTTATCGTCTACGGCGCTCGGAAAGTCGCTCATGTTTACTAGTAACTAAGCTACAATATGAAAACACAAAAACGTTAGTTACTCGAAAGTCATTAACTTCTTACCCCATACATATTAGTAAAAAAAATGCTCATCTTTAGACTATCTTTCTATGTATAGCATTGAAAACGCGATTTCCCATCATCAACTTTGACCATGATTTTTTCGAAAACTATTGAGTTTCTAGCAAAAAGCTGTATTCAATACAGAATGAGCATGCAAAATTCGATCGAAGTCGGCGACTGACATGTCAGACCTTCTCCCAACGCGGTCGCAGCTAGATACGGCAACTCTAAAAGCGTAACAGTTCCCCGCTTGGGAATACCGATGCAAGACAAATGCTGTAACACTCGCCGCTCCACGCAGCGTTGCGTACCGCGTGTTTCCAAACAAGCGTCTGTGACCACACGGGCTAGGACCGCTTTCACTGGCGCGCCGTTTCACCCTCTTTGCAATGGCTGCACGTACTACGTGACAGTGCGGGGCGCGTGCCAAGCGACAGCTTCGCGCCCGTCCAATGCCCACCCTGCAGTCGTCCAGAAGCTACCGACAGGACATGTCGCAGGTAAATGATAACCTTCAACATTTCTCCCTCTTAAAATTAGGGGAAAACAGCTGAGTGCACCCCTTTGCGTAGGGTAGTAAAGTGCCAACAGGTGACGTTTTTGCTTGATATCCAGAGAATTGTCAGTTAATTTTTTTATTTAGGCATTTTTATGATTATTATCCTTGTCATAGATAAGTAATAGATAGTCGTGAGTCTACCGTTTCCGAAAGATAAGTGTGTTTAACTTTGGAATATTATTACGTGTGTGCACGGAATAAATGAACAGAAAACACAGTGTGGGCCAAAACTTTCGATGGTTTAGCTCCCGGCGTTTTTCAGTAGCTTCAGATATAATCAATTAAATTTAAGTTTGTGGAGTGTTGTGCTTAACGTTTCTCTCCTTATATAACAAAATTTCCAAATACTGCTTTAATTATAACTATTCTTTACTACTATAGGACATATTCCGCATAACTGCCAGCTTCAGGTAATGTCAGATGGTCTTGATGTCAATATATATCGTTGGTTTTTGTGTGTCGTTCTATTTGGTTGTTCGTAAGTTTTATGAGAGAAATATTCGTTCTCGATAAGTTTTAAAATTTTCTTACTGACGTTTGACAGCTTATTGGCTGATAACCAGTGTTCAAGTCGCTAAGTGCTCTCCTTCTCATAAAGGTGGACTGATAAAGTCACACTATCACGTGCCGCAAGACACGGAAGTTTTCATTGTTTATGACGTCATATCTCCTAACAATGGGCGCTATCCTTTCTTAGCTGACGCCTTCTACCTATAAACTATGTTCCTGCCAAATTTCAGCTTCAAAGCTGAAGTAGTTTTCGAGATTTCGTGTTTAGTCAGTGAGTGAGTGAGTCTCCTTTCGCTTTTATATAGATAGAGATACACAGTTGTAAGTATTAGGTACATTTTTGAAAAAAAAATGTAAATGTTTGTAACTACACAGACACCCATACCCTAGGGGGGGGGGGGCGGCCGCGGTGGCCGAGGGGATTGAGGCGCTCCAGTCACGGTCTGCACGGCCACTACTGTCGGGGGTTCAAATCCCCCCTCGGGCATGGATATTTGTACCGTCCTTATTATTAGTTACATCATAAGTAGTTTGTAAGTTTAGGGACTGATGACCCCGTAATTAAGTCCCATAAGCTATACAACCATTTGAACATTTAAACCCTAGGGGGGACTCGAATCCCCGACGGCGAACGGCCGCGCGCACCGCAACACGGCGCTCCAGTACGCGCGACTAATCCGCCGCGGCTACATTTTTTACATCATGTTTTGTTGCCTGCTTCAGTGCTGTATGGAAATTTTTACTTTGAAGTAGTATATGAAGATATCAGCTAGAAAAATTCTGTGTGTAATTTTAAATGCGAATAATTTTATATTATATCTAGCTCAAAACACGGTGTCGCCTAGGTACATACTTATTCCAGTCTTACGTTAGTCCATGCCTCCTTCCCTTTCCTGTTTCTGTCCACCTTCTCTTTTCATCTCCCTCTCTCTCTTCGTCCACTTGTTACTACCCCTTTCTCTGCTACTCACCTCTTCGTCTCTCTGTCTGATTCTTCAGTTCATTCCCTTCTTCATCTGTGAAAAATTGTGTAATTTATCTTTCATGTTGATCAGTGAAGTGATGTATAAATTAATTGTGTGGTACCCTCCGCCATGCACTGTACGAAATTTTAGAAAGACGGTGTTGTTCCTCTTGTTTTGAAGGTCTTGCGTGCAGAATTTCATCAAGATCGAAATAAAACTTTAGATGTTGTCGAAGTTCGTACCGGTCGTTAAAGTATCCTCCCCCATACATCATACAAAATTTTACGTAGACAATGACTTAATTACGCCTATAACCCTCGCGGAAGTGGAAGCAATATGTTAACAAAGTTTTATAGCAATCGGATGAACGGCACGGAAGCGCATAAGAAAGAAACAAACTAACATTCATTTTAATATATGCTAGATTAATTTTAATTAATAAAGTGATGCCTAGGAATAAAAATGTTAATGTCAGGATAAGCTACGTACATCTAGGTTATACTCAATGGAGTGGACACCTACTCGTTAACGTAAAAAAGAATCCATAGACTTAACAGTACAAAGTGTTAGAACGTCTTAGACGGGGGAAAAATCACTTAACAGTCGACATTGTCACCAATAATTATACCTTTGTAGTGCTAATATGTTTTGACGCAGTATTTCTGTCCCACGACTTGATTTGCTTAATATGATATATTTCAGGTGATTTGACATCTTGTTTCGCTAGGATTGCCAACTCTCCCGGAATTGAATGGGATCTCCCGGCTCCTGAACTGAAATTAAATCTTCTGGAATTATGTGATATCTCCTTAAACATTTTTCATTATTATTATTATTACAGTTAAATTTTGTTCACCGTGTTGACGGCCTGGAATGATTGGAAATGAGGCGACCAGCAGATGCAGGTAGTCAAACGGAATACAGATGGTTTTAATTTCTTTGTCCTTAGTATGCAGATGCCCTACGTGAAATTGGCAATGTCAAACAACGAAATTCATTACCGAGCGAGATGGAACAGTGGTAACACACTGGACTCGCATTCGGAAGGATGGTGGTTCAAATCCACCTCCGATCATCCAGATTTATGTTTTCCGTGTTTCCCCTAAATCACTCCAGGCAAATGCCGGGATGGTTCCTTTCAAAGGGCACGGCCGATTTCCTTCCACATCCTTACCCAAACCTTCCGAGCGTAAGCTTCGTCTCTAATGACCAAGCTGTCGACGGGACGTTTAACTCAAAGTTTCCTTCCTTCCTTCCATTAGTATATTTCGCTTAAAAAGGGCTGCGAATCTCATTGTATAGCGTATATAACTACGCGACTGCCTAACGACAACGTGACAAAACTCCCGCCATTCTCATCCGTTGCCAACATCAAACGCTAGGCCGTCAACATGGTAAGTGAAATTTAACGTCACATAGGCTACTCATGTTGAAACCATATTTTGCATTGTCCTGATTTCGACCGAAATTTATACACCATAGTGATATCTTATTCAGATCGTTCTGCAGTTGGTTTTGATCTTCAGATGATTTTATACGGTAAATGACGGCGTCATCTGCAAACAACCTAAGAGAGCTACTTAGATTTTCCCCTAAATCATTTATGTAAATAAGGAGCAGCAGAGGGCCAATAACGCTACCCTGTGGAACGCCCGATATCGCCTCTGTTTTAATCGATGATTTACCATCGATTACTACAAACTGTGTCGTCTGTGACAGGAATCCCCTATCCAGTCGCAAATTTGGGGCGATATACCATAACCACGCAATTTGATTAAAAGCCGTTTGTGAGGTACGGTGTCAAAAGCCTTCTGGAAATCAAGAAATACGGAATCAATTTGAGAACCCTTGTCGATAGCAGTCATCACTTCGTGTGAGTAAAGAGCTAGTTGTGTTTCGCGTGAACGATATTTTCTAAATCCGTGTTGACCTTGGGTCAATAGATCATTCTGTTCGAGGTAATTCATAATATTTGAATACAGGATATATTCCAAAAACCTGCTGCAAATTGACGTTAATGAAATAGGCCTGTAGTTTAGTGGGTTACTCCTACTGCCTTTCTTGAATATAGGTGTGACCTACGCAACTTTCCAATCTTTTGGTGCAGATCCTTCTTTAAGAGAGCGATTGTATATGACTGTTACGTAAGGAGCTATCGCTTCAGCATAATCAGATAGAAATCTAATGGGTATACAGTCCGGACCAGAAGACTTGTTCTTGTTAAGTGATTTTAGTTGCTTCACTACTCCGATGATATCTACTTCTACGTTACTCATTCTGGCCTCTGTTTGTAATTCGAAATGTGGAATATTGGTTTCGTCTTCTTTGGTGGATGAGTTTCTAAAAGCTATGTTTAGTAACTCTGCTTTAGTAGCGCTGTCATCGGCAGGATCGCCATTACAATCACGTAGTGAGGGTATTGTTTGTGTTTTGCCCCTAGTATGTTTAACATATTGCCAAAATCTCTTTGGGTTTTCAGTCAAATTTCTAGAAAGAATTTCGTTGTGATAAGTATTGTAAGAATCTCGCATTGAAGTCCTCGCTAAATTTCGTGCTTCTGCGTAGGACCGCCAATACGGGGGATTTTGTGTTCGTTTAAATTTTGCATACCTTTTCCGTTGCTTTTGCATCAGTGTCCTGACCAGTTTTGTGTACCTAGGGGATCACCTCCTTCTTTTATTAATTTATTTGGTATAAAACTGCCAATTGCTGTCGATACCACCTATTTGAATTTGAGCCACATCTGGTCTACACTCACCTTTAGTGTTAAAAACGAGTGGCAGCTGTCTTTCAAGAAGCAATTTATTTTATTTCTATCTGCTTTCCTGAACAAATATACTTTGCGTCTATTTTTTATAACTCTGGGACTTTCAATATTCAACCTCGCTACGACAACTCTGTGTTCACTAATACCTGTATCCGTTTTGATGCTCGTTAAGAGCTCAGGATTATTTGTTGCTAAGAGATCAAGTGCGTTTTGACATCTGTGTAGATATAGATATAGAAACTGACGTAGGCTGTGCATTTGACAACTGACGCAACAATACTCTGATACATGCCGCGAGTGTATCCTATTTGTATCATCCAAACAATACCACTGAAAATTGCCTATTGTTAATTATGTACATTAAATTAATTATAATGGAAAAGTAAACAGTTATGTGCAACTGGCTATAATAAAAGATATCGCAAATAATACTGTTTAATTAATATACAAATCTCGGTTAAATGAATAGTATTTGCTTTACATAGCTAACAAAATAGATTCATCAACAATATTTTCGTAATTAACGGTAATTATACAGAAACAAAAGAGGGCAAAACTTTGTTAACATTACTTGTGAAACATAGTAATAACTAATTTAATATTATGCGAAAATAATTTACCTAGTTTTAATACAATCTGAACTTTTACATTATACGTCTGGTATGAATTAATTAACATTTGCTTATTAAACAACTTTTCTGGCATCAAATAATATAAAATGATTTCATCTAGTTACATTACAAAAAAGAATACCAAAAGTTTTGGAAAAGAAAATGATAATATCCCGATTATATTCATATTTATTATTATGTAACAGTGGTATCGGGAGGTTCATAAATGCAAGCAGATGGGAATAAATCCCAACATGCTTCATTACATACACAAGGGTGTAAAGTAGGTGCACAATGCTGCCAATTTAGTTTCTCAAAAAATGTTCAAATGTTTGTAAATCTATCGGACCAAACTGCGTGGTCATCAGTCCGTAGCTTACAAACTACTTAAACCTAGTTAAACTAACCTAAGGACAAACACACACACCCATGCCCCAGGGAGGACTCGAAACTCCACGTCGAGCAACCGCGCGCTCCGCAGCGAGACGCTTTAGACCGCTCGGCAACTCCACCGCGGCTTTAGTTTCTCATTTGTACACAAGAAATCGACTAAGATGTTACCAAGGAAGGGGAAGATCAAGAGGCGTGCTGAAAGATGAACTGACTTGGTTCCCCTCTCTAAAGTATAGCTGCACGGATTGGATTAACGGAGGACATCGGGAAAGTCCAAAGAATGGCAACTCCTTTTGTAATATCGCGATGTATGTTAGAGAGCGTAACGGAAAAGACTTGGGGTGGAAATCATTTTATAATTTATCAATTTTACATCATGAAGTGAGAATCTTTGTTTCTACAGGCAGGAAGTAATGTAAACCTGTAGATGATGATAAAGCAAATGATGCGCTCTTGTCTTAAAGACCATAAAATAAGTAGTATACAATAAATGCGTAAATATTTTGTTGTCAGTCACCTACTTGAGAAGAATTGATCATTGTAATAAAATAAGAGTTATCAGTGCTTGCACGAAAAGGTTTCAGTGTTGTTTTTCCCGTGAGCTATTAAAGGGTTGAATGGTAGAAAAATAGTCTGAAAATGATTCGGTGAACCTCCTGTCAGGCACTTAGATTTGAACAGGAGAGTAATCACATAGAACCAGAACGAGAGCTAGTGGTAATTATTTGTTCCTCCCCAAGATAATTTATGTGTCTAGCCCTTCACTAAAAATTGTTGCTCCACTGGGAACTCTTCTACAAGTTTCGGACATTGCTTATAATAATTTTTAGCTTTTCAGAATATGAATGTAACGTTTTATTTCATACATGAAACGATCAGCATAGAAAAAAGTTCTTATGTTGGATGGACATACGAGACAAAGCGAGAATCTTGATGCTATTAAAGTTGTAAGATCTCACGATGTTTCACTTTTACAAGTTCCGTCTCACAACACGTTGTTTTCAGGCTTCGATGTGGCAATATTCCAGCCATTGTAAACCTATTACGATGAAGCAAGGAGTACGTGGCCGCGAGCTAATATGCCATCTGCGACACAGCTCAAAGTTTGTTGTCTACTATTCGACGTATTCAGCCGGGCAGTGAGTTTCACCCACTGGAATCTGGCCTTAAGACAAATGTATTCCCCGATGTTGGCTTTCTTCCATCCATAGCCCTTTGGCAAAGAAGCAACCCAGATCAACCTCAAGAGACGCCAAGAGACTTCCAAGTATCTGAGGCAGGAGACAAGAAACCAAGAGATACCGGTACGAATGTACTATAGACCTACCATGTAGCATGAAAAGGTTGTGTTTGTGTTACAGATTTCTTTAGACTCCCTTTCATTTTCACGGTTCGGAAATGAATGTCGGCTGGGATATTGTCAAAAATATTCGACTTTGATTCTAGCCACTGTATGTTCAATGAAATAATACGAGAAAAATTCAGATTAAACAAGACCCAACGCTTGTTAATCCTAACAAAATACCAGTCGGTTTCAGAGAAGCTTAGTCGGTCTACAGCGTGTTTTCATTTGTTAAATTGGCGCCTAAGTCTTATGGCGTCACGTTATTCGCCTTTCTGTTCTACATGCCCTTACCTCGTCGAACGGGAAAGCGTTACGACATTCAGGAAAGTTTTGTATGTGGACACCAGGCAAGAGTGTGTCGAACAACAAGCTATCGACGTTCATTGCTCTGATCTCTCTGTGTATTCCGTTGCTGCAGCAGTATTTTTCCCGATGATAAATAATCAACCAAGACAATGAAATATACAAGTCGCGCAATTTATACAACTTCCTTATCTGTGCAGATAAAACAGTAAACATTCACCTCTTCTACAGATGATCCGATAATGGTAACTGTGTATTACCGAAACTAGTCATCCAAACAATAAAATAGTGATTTCGGCAACTTTTGGTACTAATAAATTATTGTACTGAACCGTATAAATTTACTTGGGTTATAAATACGAATATGGTTCATGGTGTAGGTTCCTGTAGTCATGTCCTAGTTCATGAACCACAGGCAACGTATGAGTGGCCAAGTACGTGGTCCTGACAGTTGGGATACCAGTTACTTTGGAATAAGGTTGGGCATCTCGGACATAGTCTAAGTCGTGGCCACGTTTGTGCTCAAACGGCAAAGACTACCAAATCCACCGGTTAGTCCCTCAAACGTTAGGTGTAAAACCCAGTGGGGCCCTGGGCAAGTAAGGCTAGTAGCAACCTGCTTCCCAGGTACTTCAATATCATGCTGGCAATAATCAGAGCAAAAAGGCTCGGTCCTTTGGAGGTGACGGAGTCCCACAGACCAGGAACTCCTCAGATACGACTTGGCAAACGATCTGGAATGAGATGTGGAGATATTAATATCAATGGGGGTTAGACTGGGAAGAAGGCAGAGCTGGCAGGAGCTTCAAGTAAGATGGGGTTAGATGTTTTAGCTGTTAGTGAAGTTAAGGTAACGGGAGAGAAAGAGGACGAAGTCGGAGAATACAAAGTCTACCTCTCAGGAGCCCAGTGGGGTGTAGGGCTTTACATCCGGAAAGCAATCGAACCCAGCATAATTGCAATAAGGTATGTAAATGAACGACTGATGTGGATAGATTTGGCCATCTACAGCAAGAAAATTAGGATTGTGTCATCAGATCAAGATGAGGTAGGCAGATTTTACAACGTGTTGTTAGAGTGAAGGACAATGATAGTGTTTTGCTCCTGGGTGATTTCAACGTCAGGATAGGAAATTGAACAGAAGGGTATAATAATAATTTTGGGTGGGTCATTGGCCTGTTGCAAGTCTTTCAATTGGACGCCACTTCGGCGACTTGCGTGTCCCTAGCCTACCCCAGTTATCCAACCGGGAAAAAGGGACCTACAGCTTAACGTGGAATCCGAACCACGTGTCGTTACTGGTGACTCCTCACATCGTTGAGAGGTGAAGGATTGGTTAAAGTGCAGACCCTCCGGTTTCCAGTTGAGCACTTTAACCCAAGACCACCGGGCCCGACGCACAGGGTATGAAAAGGTTATGGGTAAGTTTGGAGAGGATATGGAGGCCAACAGGAACGGAAAACAGCACTTGGATTTCTGTTCCAGTATGGGCTTAGTTATCACAAATTCCTTTTTTTTAAGCATAAGGACATTCATCGGTATACTTGGGAGGGAAGGGGAACCAGACCTGTCATTGACTATTATTAACAGACCAGGAATTCAGGAAGACAGTTTATTCAGAGGGTTCTTTGATGAAACTGATCATTATTTAATCTGAAATGAAATTGGTTTTATGAGGCCAAAAGAGCAGAAAGTCAGGTCCATATGTAGAAGGATAAGAGTAGAGAAGCTTCAAGACAAGGAAATTAGGCACAAATATATAACAATGATATCGGAAACGTACCAGTTAGTTGAATGTAGTCATTTACAGTCACTGGAAGAGGAATGGACAAGGTACAGAGACACACTACTAGAAGTAGCTAGAGAATGTCTTGGGACAGTAGTGTGTAAAGGCAGGAAGAAGCAGACAGCTTGGTGGAATGACATAGTCAAGGCAGCATGTAAAAAGAAAAAGAAGGCATTTCAAAAATGGCTCCATACTAGAAATCAGGCAGACAGAGAAAGTTATGGTGAAGAAAGAAACAAAGGCAAACGGATAATTGCAGACTCCAAGCAGAAATCATGGGAAGACTTTGGAAATAAGCTAGAAACTCTAGGTCAAGCTGCGGGAAAACCATTCTGGAGCGTAATTAGCAGTCTTCGAAAGGAAGGGAAGAAGGAATTAACAAATGTTTTAGACAAGCCAGGAAAGCTGCTAGTCAATGCTGTGGATGCCTTGAGCAGATGGAGGGAATATTTTGAAGAATTGCTCAATGTAGGTGAAACGTTCAATGATGTGTCAGATTTTGAGGTAGATTGGGATAGGAACGACGTTGGAAACAGGATCGTATTTAAGAAAGTGGAGAAAATTGCCAATAGATTGCAGTGCAATAAAGCGACTGGGGTGGATGAAATTAAGCCGGAACTCGACAAATACAGTGGAATGTCAGGTCCCAAATGGTTATACAGGATAATTGAGAAGGCTTGGGAATCATCTGGCTGGACTAAAGCGGCAATCACGCCAATTTTCAAACATGGAAACAGAAAGGATTTTGACAATATCGAGGTATCTCTTTAATTAGCGTTGCAGGCAAAATATTCTCAGGTATTGTAGAAAGGAGAGTGCGAGTATTAGTTGAGGAAAAGTTGGATGAAAATCAGTATGGGTTTAGGCCTCTTAGAGGCTGTCAGGACCAGATCTTTATCTTAAAGCAAATAATTGAGAAGTGCTATGAGTGGAATAGGGAAGTGTATCTGTGTTTTATAGATCTAGAAAAGGCTTATAACCGTGTTCCTAGGAGGAAGCTATTGTCAGTTCTACAAGATTATGGTATAGGAGGCAAACTTCTGCAGCCAGTTTGGTCTGGTCTTTACGTAGACTGTCAGGCTGCAATTAGAGTAGACGGAAAATTAAGCTCATGGTTCAGGGTAGTATCAAGGGTAAGACAAGGCTGTAACATGTCACCACTGTTGTTCATAACTTTCATGGATCTTATGTTGACAACAGTAGACTGACAGGGCGGGATTAAAATATGTGAAAACAAAATAAGCAGTCTCGCATTTGCGAATGACTTATTTGTAATGGCAGATTCGATTGAAAGGTTGCAAACTAATATTTCAGAGCTCGATCAGAGGTGTAAAAGTTATGATATGATGATCAGCAACTCCAAAATGAAACTAATGACTGTGGGAAAGAGATTTAAACAGATTGAGTGCCAAATAGGAGGAACTAAGTTTGTACAAGTAGACAGTTTCAAGAACCTGGGATGTATTTTCCCACAGGATGACAACATAGTGAAAGAACTGGAATCGAGGTGCAGAAAAGTTAGATCTACTCTCTTCTGCAAGAAGTAAGTAAATAGCAAGACTAAATTAGCATGCACCGCTCAATCTTTCGACCAACTTTGTTGTATTGGAGTGAAAGTTGGGTGGATACAGGTTACCTTATTCATAAGGCGTAGGTTATAGATATGAATGTAGCAAGAATGATTGCAGGAGGGTGTCCATAATGAGGAAATCAAAGAAAAACTGGAAATGAACACGATAGATGAAGCAGTTAGAGTGAACAGGCTGAGATGATGGAGTCATATTACACGCATGGGAGAAGCAAGGTTACCTAAGAGACTCATGAGCTCAGCAGCGGAGGGTAAGAGGATTCGAGATAGACCAAGAAGAAAGAACGTACTTAGATTCGGTGAAGAATGATTTTGAATTAAAAGTCTTAACATGAGACGAGGCTTCTACGTTAGCACTGAATAGGGGATCATGGAGGAATTTTATTGGAGGTACTATGCTCCAGTCTGAACGCTGAAAGGCAAATCAGTCTCTAATGATGATAAATATGTATGAAGCAAAAATTATGTACAAATCTTTATTTTTTATCCGAAAACTGCAGAAGCCACAGTCACACAATTAACTACAGCTGTACTATTCTGAACTGTACCTTTCATCTTCATGATCAAATGCTTGCGAATGTCAGCACCAGTGAATCGCAGAAACATTATTTCAAGACACCTATCTCTTCTGTGCGCGAAGTTAGGACCGTGGACTCGCATTCGGAAGACCGCCGCTGCAAATTCACGCCCAGAGATGTACATTTACGTGCTCTGTGTTTTCCTCAATTCTTATAAGGCAAATTCTTTGATGGTTTCTTCTAGATGTGATACAGATGTCGTGGTCGAAATGGAATTCACCCCTAATCTTCCTTGCTTATTATGCATAACTAATGCCACTCATAACGCTCGATTTTGTTATAAAGATCAGACGCCTTTTTTAAAACACATTTTTAGCCATCAAACCTTGGGAATAAACAGTTCTTATCAAGGTACATAGAATTTTCATCATCAGCACCACGAGAAAAGAGCACTATATTAACAACAGCTTCATAAAACTGAGAACACGTATGCTGCAGACAGGGCAGCAAGTCTTACCTATATTCATACACTACAACTTACTCAATACAGAGATCACTGACATTATCGACGAGAACAAGCTTAATTAATCTCACAGTTGTTAGTGTTCTTAATAGCAATAAGTCCGAGTATTTTTAAAAGGTTATGTCTCTAATTTGGGCAGAAATTGCTGATTTTATCATGTTGTACGCCCTGTGAGCTCCCAACGTTGCGTTACGTCACGGTGTCCTTGGTCGCCGGCGCATCATATCCGCTGTCTGCTACGACATCTGCCGTTTCAGCCGAAGTCGCTAGCCCACGGGACTGTCATGCGGCAGTACGCACTTGGCTGGTCGTAAGTTTATCTGCCGGAAGTTTACGTCACGTGACCCATATGTAAACAGGAGGCTGCAGTCCTCCTCCTGACGGAATTCGTTGTGGAAACAGTTGAAGGATTCACTTTAGCGTGAGCTGTGTAATTCCCACCTCATGTTGTTCATCTACAAAAACAAAAAGGGGTAAAAGCACCGCAGCAAGACGTCTTTGCAATTTACTCGCTTTATGTATTATGCCCACATGTGTAGAGGATGCGCCAAAATACTCAACGGAAACGTGTTTTTTCTTCTTTTCCCTATAATTTCTGGAAGTTTTAATTATTACAATGAAATGTGCTAAATATGTTATAATAAATGTGGCGAAAACGTTGACGCTGTGCTACACTGCAGGTCAGTTTCAAAAAATTCAAATGTTTGTAGAACTGCTGGGACTTAACTACGGGGTCATCAGTCCCTAAGCTTACAAACAACATTTCACGTAACAAACTTGACAATTAAACACTGAAAATATCAGACATTTGATCAAGTTTTTTTACACGGAAATTCCGTAACATGACATCATCGAATTTTTCGTATTAGGTTCTCATGCACTACAGTAAAAGCATGACAGAAATCCCATGTCTTTCTTTATCATATTTTATTCATTCACATACTATACCGAATCTATGTAGACAGATGATACGATTTCATTGTGCAATACAGTTTTATGTCAAGTAATTAGATGTCACAATGTCACAGAGTTACAGGATAGGAAGGTACTCGAATGAAACATAGGCCTTGTGGGTTAACATTTTATTTTATGTCAATAAACTGCATCTTGATAATGCAATTCCACACTGTGGATACAGCCTTTTCCATTTCTCAACTTATTCCGTTGTACTCGGAACTGCATTCCTTACACGTTTGGAACGTTTAATGCGCATCACTGATGTTCACAGAAAGACAGTAACAACGAAATTACAAAAAACGGCGACAACGAATTAAGCAAGCAGCAACGAAGTAAAAACATAATATATTTGCAACAACGAAAGCAGTTAAACGGAGCTCTTCGTATGACAGAAAAGAACAGAATGGAATGTGGATGATAACTTGAAACAAGCTGACTGATCACATGATATCTATTTCCGGTCAGCAAATGTCAAAACAGCCGAGTGCGTACTGCAGCGAGACGGTCCCGCTAGCCCACGGCTGCGCGCCCACTCGGAGCTAAATCAGATCGAAACTTCCAATGCCAGTATTTCAGCGGCAAGGAGTGGAGAGGTGGCCGCGTGAACGTTATGAGCTCAACTCTACATAATTACTCTGCAAATCACATTTAAGTGCGTGAAAGTAGATGTTCCTGGAGTAGTAAAACAACTTAAGTCACTAAACAAAAATAAATCTTCCGGGCCAGATTGTATACCAACTAGATTCCTCTCAGAGTATACTGATGCAATAGCTCCGTACTTAGCTATCATTTACAACCGATCACTCAGCGAAAGATCCGTACCCAAAGACTGGAAAGTTGCCGAAGTTACTTCAATGTCATTGACGTCGATTTGCAGTAGGATTTTGGAACATATACTTTGTTCGAATATTATGAACTACCTCGAAGAGAACGACCTATTAACCAGTAATCAACACGGATTCATAAAGTATCACTCTTGCGAAACACAGCTTGCCCTTTATTCACATGAAGTGTTAAGTGCCATCGACAAGGGATCTCAAATCGATTCCACATTTCTGGATTTCAGGAAGGCTTTTGACACTGTACCCCACAAACGGCTTCTTATGAAATTGCATGCTTATGGAATATCTCCCCAATTGAGCGGTTGGATTCACGATTTCCTATCAGAAAGGACACAGTTCGTTGTAATTGACGGTAAGTCATCGAGTAAAATAGAAGTGATATCTGGCGTTCCACAGGGAAGCGTTATAGGTCCCCTACTCTTCCTCGTGTTTATAAACGATTTAGGAGACAATCTGAATAGCTCCCTTAGATTGTTCGCGGATGATGCTGTCGTTTATCGGTTAGTGAAGTCAACTGAGGACCAAAAGCAACTGCAAAGCGATTTAGACAAAATTTCTGCATGGTGCGAAAATTGGCATTTGACACTAAATAAAGAAAAGTGTGAAGTAATACACATGACCACTAAAAGAAATCCGGTGAACTTCAATTACGCGATAAATGAAATACTTAGGAGTTACAATTACGAACAACTTTGACTGGAGAGAACACACAGAAAATATTGTGGGGAAGGCGAACCAAAGGTTACGTTTCATCGGCAGAACGCTTCGAAGATGCACCAGCTCCACCAAAGAGACTTTCTACATCACACTTGTGCGTCCTCTCCTGGAGGACTGTTGCCTCTTGTGGGACCCTCAGCAGGTGGGATTGACGGAAGACATTGAGGAGGTTCAGAGAAGGGCAGCTCGTTTTGTTCTATCACGTTACGGGGGGAAAGCGTCACGGAAATGTTGCACGAATTGGGGTGGAAATCATTAAAAGAAAGGCGTTATTCATTGCGGCGTGATCTGTTTGCGAAGTTTCAATCACCGACTTTTACTTCTCCATGTGAAAATATTTTGCTAGCACCCACTTACTTAGGGAGACATGACCATCCCAATTAAATAAGAGAAATCAGATCGAAAACGGAACGATTTAGGTGTTCTTTCTTCCCGCGCGCTATTAGACAATGGAACTGTAGAGAAAAGTTATGAAAGTGGTTAACGAACCCTATGCCAGGCACTTGAATGTGATTTGCAGAGTATCTATGTAGATGTAGATCTATGTAGATGAAAGAGGATTCATCGTACCGCTTAACGCACGGAAAAAAGGAACACCCAAATCGTTTCGTTCCGAAGTGATTTTTACTTATTATTATTATCATCATGTCTCCCTATGTAGGTTGGTGCTAAACAAAATATGTTCGCATTCGGAGGAGAAAGTTGGTGAAAGAAATTTCGTGAATAGGTCTCGCTGCAACGAATAATGGAATAATGCCTTTCTCTTATTAGTTGCTGTTGAATCTTCCGGGTTGTATGGTCGTGATCAAAGAAACTTTTCTTCTCCTGGCGTTTCGTCCAGAGCTGCGCTGGACATCTTCAGAGGTACTTTTGGTAGCGGTGTGTCCTTCCGACTAGTTAGTCCTGCGTAAGAGAGCGGTATAAATGCTGTCTAAAAGGGGTGTGGTCAAGTGTTCACGTGCGCAGCACAGATAAGCCTAGTCAAAGATAAAACCAGAACTATCGATAGTCGATGGTCAAGGATAAAAGCATAACTACCTACTCTGAAGAGCCACTGTCCATAGGTCAAGAGTTTCAAAGCTTCTTCCTTCCTATTAAAATTATCCCCATGTTTGTACATTTCGATTGCTTCTCTGTACAGCCGTCGTTATAGATAAAATATCCTTTTCAGAAACTTCACTTGTGGAAAAGTGTATATTTGTACTACAAAAAGGAGTGTGAATACAAGACTGAAAGAACACAAAAGCCTTTGCCGACTAGGTAAATCTGAGAAATCAGCTATAGCTGAACATGTTTTTAATCAGGAAATCATGAAGTTCTCCGAAACAGAAATTTTATCTACAACAACGAATTATTTATCTACGGCTGTACAGAGAAGCAATCGAAATATACAAACATGGGGATAATTTTAATAGAAAAGAAGAAGCTATGAATCTAGTGATATATGGGCAGTGGCTCTTCAGAGTAGGTAGTAACACTTTTATCCTTGACCACTGACTATCGATAGTTCTAGTTTTGTCTTTGACAAGGCTTATCTCTGCTGCGCACGTGAGCACTTGACCACGTCCCTTTTAGACAGTATTTATACCGCTCTCCGACGCCCGACTCGTCAGTCGGCAAGACTCACCGCTACCAGAAGCACCTCTGAACATGTCCTGCACAGCTCTGGACGAAACGTCAGAAGCAGAATGTTTCTTCGACCACGACCATACAACCCGGAAGATTGAACAGCAATTTTCTCCCCTGTATCGCAATAGTAAAAAAACAAAGTCTCTTGAATGATACTTTCACGCTGCAGCGGAGTGTGCGCTGATATGAAACTTCCTGGTGTATTAAAACAGTGTGCCGCAACCGGGATTCGAACCAAGGTCCCAGGCTCGAATCCTGGTTCCAGCACACAGTTTTAATCAGATCAAATATTTGTAAAGCTTTGGGACTTTGGTTATCATTCCCTAGGCTTACAAACTACTTAGACTAACTTAAGGACAAACACACACACACACACACACACACACACACACACCCATGCTCGAGGGAGGAGTCGAACCTCCGACGGTGAGCAACTGTGCGCTCCTCAGCAAGACGTCTTGGAGCGCTTGGCCATTCCAACGCGGCTATTTTAATCTGCGAAGAAGTTTCACATCAGCGCATACCTAGCAGTACAGTGAAAATATCATTCAAAAACATCCCATAGGCTGTGGCTAAGCCATATCTTCACCATATCCTTTCTTCCAGGTGTGCAGTTCTTGCATTGTTTGCGGTAGAACTCATGTGAAGTTTGGAAAGTAGGAGTCGACGTACTGGCAGAAGTAAGGCTGTGAAGACGGAACGTGAAGTGTGCCGGAATAACTCAGACGGTACAGCGCTTGCTCGCGAAAGCCGAAGGTTTCAGCATCGAATCTCGATACTGGCACACAGTTTCAAACCGCCAAGAAGTTTCAACGTGCCCTTCTCCGATCTTTTTCTGTGTCCTCGGCCAGTCCCGCCTGGTTATGATCGCGTAATACTTAGCAATACTTGAAAATAGGACGGGAAATGTAGTGTAGGCAGTTTCTTGAGTAGAATTATTGCATCTTCTGTGTATTCTGCCAAGTCTTTGGTTCACTTTGCTATTGAATTTGTTGTTCATCGTAATTCCTAGGTATTTAGTTGAATCTCACAGCGGGACAGATGAGCGACCTCCTCGTCTCGGCGGCAAAAAACATCGTACACTATCAGGGGCGAGAGACAGACGCCTGATGTGTATGGTGGGCGTCGTTCACTTATGCGCCTGCGTTTGACTAATGCGCAGGAAGATGCTTGACGGCAGTGGTGTGTGAAACGATTCACCAGGGATAGGAATGCCATCAGACAGTGTTTTCATACGATTCCAGATTCTGATTTTCGTTTCCACAGATGGGGAAGAGTGACTTACAACACCAACTCGAGGCCTTACAGTGTGGGGTGGTATTGGTTACAATAATTGCCCAGGACACAGTGACCATTTTAAGTTAGTTGCTTTTGGATAAGGATCAGCCTTGACTAAAACACTGTTTTTTAAGCCCCTACTTGTTTCACTACAGTTGTAGCATCTTCAATGGGACCTTTTTTTTGTGCTTTAAAGTGAACAACAGAATATATTAGTTTTAACAGTTATTACAAGTTCATCCTGTTAATTATAATTATGTACAAGAATTTCTTATATTTATATACACGGTGAGTCACTTAACACTTGCACCGCAAATATTGCGGAAACGGAAAAGTGCGACTGATATGCGGTTTTCACAGAATGGATTGGTAGTAAGGGGCTCGCATTTTTAGCCAACAAACAATTTGTAATATTACTCAGAAAGTGTATTTTTTATGCAAACATACAGTTTTTTAAATGGAACAATGGTTGTTTCTATCATGCACAGGAATTTTTGACACCAGCTGTGTACAAAATATTTGAACGACATTTATCACGTTTAGTTTGGCAGCTATAACCTTTCAAAGCTGTTTCTACTATACACCAAACTACCAGTCTAAATCTTCCCACGTTACCCCAGAAAATTAGTAATTACTTAAATTATCCCAATTGGGAGTACTCATGGATGCTCACCTACTGAATAATTTAGTAACACAATAAACATGCCACGCACTCACGATTAAAGTGAGATGTATTATGCATATTTAATAATGATTAAAGAGATCGACAGGGACGCGAAGTCCGTCGCGTTTCAAAGTGAAATAAAAAAATAAATAAATAAATAAAATAAAAATAAAATCATAAAAATTAGCTCTACAATGTAAGACCTTATACTACCGTGTTTCTTTTTCAAGATTTAAAGTGCCTCATATCAACACGACATTTACAAGTAGGCATATACCGAAATTGTATGTAACTTACCTATTAAAAGCAACTGGTCCTCCTTTCACATACTTTTTCTTGCATCCATAGCAGCAACAATACTGTACCATAGTTGCTACTAATTTTGCAACATACAAAACATGATTAAAACAAGGCAAATACGTATAATAATTGAGATCGCTAGTATCATAATACGCAACCAAGGCGAATCGTCCCAATACCACGTGACTTGACCAGACAGGTATTGAGAACATGCGCAAGAGGCAACGAGCTTTAATTTCATAGAGTGACTAACACACGACTTACAGCGCTGTTTGCGGCAACCTGTGTAAACTCAGCCGTCATATTTTTGGTGGTCAGTACACTTGAGAGGAGTCTGTCTATCGTATGTTGTTGTTGAGATTGAAGTGTTGTATTTAGTGTGTATTGCATTTACTGTGTATTGTCTGTACAATTTTTGCTGCTGAAAGATTCCTAACGTGTGTTCAGCATTTAAATGTACAAATCGAAGTGATAAAACGTGAAAGTACTTCGTGAAATAACACCAAATGTTTTGCCTTGTTTGTTCTCAGTCTGTCTATACTCAAAATTCCTGACGAATGGCACTTAGCTGCCCCAAGAAAGAAGCTTCAGATGACCTATCATGCATTTCCCTTGAAGTAAACACCATAAAATGATATATATTTTTTCTTCTGTTGCTCCTGTGGTTGAAGAAACCACTCATTTGAGTGTCTAAACCTTTTTTTTTTTTAATGTTTTCATTTGTTGCTGACAATACTTGATCCAGCATGGTAGACATGTAAATGTACTTATTTCAGCTTGGCAACAACGAAAGTTATTAATGATACGTTATTTCGGTGTGGAATACTTTTGTGGCAACTGACCCAAGCGCATTTTTATTGCAGTATTCTTCTGTCACTTTCGTCTTTGTATTCAAATTTCGTCCGCCAAAGTTGACAATCAAACCCTGTGACAGCAATTTTACAAATTTGTAGACTTAATACGTTACGTTAAGATTAATATATAATCCTACTATACTTAATGAAAGCAGTTGTTATCAAACAACAGATGCAAATTCATGATCAGGACTGTCCGTCATAAGAATTACTGTTCACTGTATGTTTCGCAGCTCGTTTAGACCATGTACTTGCATTATAACTAACACAAATTTTTTAGATCGGTACTGCTGGTGTTATTGCAAGCCTCAGATAACTTAACTAAGTCACGTGACTCGGGGGCCGGATACCGGTTTCATCATTACGAGTAATGCGAAATTTAGCTGAAAATTGCAGTTCTTACTCTTTTTAGTGGAAATTAAGCTTATATTTGAACAATGAAACGTATTAGCGTATTCTTACTACATCTTTAGATGTAAAAGTGGTGTTAGTTCTCCGCAATTGCAAGAGTTAATGCGATAGCTACAGTTTTTACATGCGCCTATATGAAACGTATCGGAAATCTTTTCACAAGCAACAAAAATACAGTGTTATCGTTGTACTGTGAGTCTTTTAGTCTGCATTTTACACAGGAGTAGAAGATCAAATATCAATTTTAAAGGAGCATCAGCTTCCTTATGATTCCTCAACAATATATAAAAAATATTTAGTTGTGATTTTATAAGAAAACAAATCTGTTTGCATCCATAATGTCCGATTTTAACAAAATACAACTGTTTATATTTTAAGACTTTTGGCACGGACCGTGATTCCACAACGTAAAACAACCAAAGTATTGGCTGTTTACATTAAATAATAGTGAGGAAACATCATCGATGCACTAGCCAAGAAGTAACTTCATGAGGAAAATATAGTATGTATGAATGTTTAGTTTTGTATGACGTTATTGAAAGCAGATTTTCAGCAGAAATTACATACTTGCTGACACATAAACTTGCACAAGAGCAGCTTAAAGTATATTCCCGTCGATAATCACATTCATAAGTTACAAAAAGTAAAAGATTCATAGCGTAACACAAACACTGAGGATATGTAATTATATTACTTCGAAAAATAACTGACAATATGGTACTTTTCACCTGGGCACATGCAAACACGACAATCATTGCATTAATATTAACAATATTCATAGAATATATGACATCAACTGCGATTGGGCAAAGCTGAAAATGTGTACCCAGCCGGGATTCGAACCCGGGTCTCCTGCTTTCTAGGCAGTTGCGCTGACCCCTACACCACTGGGGACACAGTGACCGGCCTAGAAAACAGGAGACCCGGGTTCGAATCCCGGCTGGGTACACACTTTCAGCTTTGCCCAATCGCAGTTGGTGTCATATATTCTATGAATATTAAATAATAACAACTGCAGGATCAGAAGTGACGTCTGTTCTTTCGGAACAGACGCCACATGTATATATATAATATGCCGGTGACGGGCAATGATCCTATCGTTAGTGGGGAGGGGTGGGCAAGTTTGAAGCCCTTACTCTTACGGGAATTAGTTTCATAACTACGAGTTTGAGTACTGTGGGCAGGGCGAAGCTGGGAATTTGTATCTGACGGGAGGCGAGCTTAGGTAGTCCTTGCAGGTGCGGTGATCACTGTGTCCCCAGTGGTGTAAGGGTCAGCGCAACTGCCTAGAAAGCAGGAAACCCGGGTTCGAATCCCGGCTGGGTACACATTTTCAGCTTTGCCCAATCGCAGTTGATGTCATATATTCAATGAATATTAAATAATAACAACTGCAGGATCAGAAGTGACGTCTGTTCTTTCGGAACAGACGCCACATGTATATAAATATTAACAATATTATGAAATTATGTTGCTATTACTACTAGATGTGTAATAGGAATACGAGAAGTCGTTTTATTGTTAAAATCAACGCTTTATATCACCTGTAAATGAGAAAAACTGTTGCTCATAATGAGGAAAACTCGGTCACGTGACTCGGGGCAATTTTACATGTTGATTTCAAACCACAACACACCAGAGATAGGGACACGTGCAGTCTATGTTATCTTTGGTCTATGCTATCGCCACTCTATGAAATTCAAGCTCTTTGCCAAGAGGCTGTAGTCGTAATTCTATCACACATAAGTGAAACAAACTTAATATGCCTAACAAGAACACTTTTATTTAAAACTTCACTCAACATGAAAACCACAGAGAATAATACATGTTTATTCATATAGCAACGTAAAAATCCATAGAAATTATCATAAAAAAATAACGGCAAAGATCATTTAACTTACGATCCGCCACAGAGGTTACTCACACGCGTACTTGTCATTATAACAAACAAAAACTTAAGATCGCCACACAGCCCCCCCCCCCCCCCTCCTTAAAGAGCGGAGCTCCTGGAATGTCTTGATACTTGAACTTGATCTGACGCCCAGCTCTTGAGTGCATCGGACTATCTTGCGGTGGTGAAACCATGGGTGAAACTTCCAACTGCGACGCCTCTGCTTCATTCTGTTGTGGTGAAGTCACAGGAGGTGTCTGAGGTAACCTACCAATGTGCCCTGGGTTCACATCTTCCTGCAGTATCGGTTCATTGTCTGTTGTTGTTGTAGGTATAACCCATGCTGGCTTAACGCGCTCAATTGACACTTTCGTCGGAACACCATTGTGCAATATGTCCATGGTATGTTTACTTCTTGCTAGTCCTTGAAATGGACCAGTATAAGGTGGCTGTAAAGGCGCTTTGACAGAATCTATACGCAGCATTACATGTGAACAAAAGTTTAAATCTTTGTGCACGAATACCTGCCATGACGAGAAAGCGGTGGACAATCTATTTTAGCACAGTGTTGTCTCAACTGACGCACCAGCTGAGGAAGCTCTTCTGAGCTTGGTAGTGACACTGGTATCAAATAGTCTGCTGGGATGCGAATAGCCTCACCATAAACTATTTCTGCAACTGATGCACCCATGTCGGGTTTAAATGCTGTCCGCAGCCCTAACAGCACCAAAGGCAGTGCTTCTGTCCACTTGTCTTGGTGACACATTAATGCTGCTTTCAAAGTTCGGTGCCAACGTCGACCATCCCGTTACTGGCTGGATGGTAAGTGGTCGTGTGATGCCGCTGAAAACCACACATTCTAGCGAGCTCTAAGAAATGTACAGATTCAAATTGTCTTCCCTGATCAGTGGTAACATGGAGTGGACAACCAAAGCGTGCGATCCATGTACCTATAAACGTCTTCGTTGTCGTCTCTGCTGATATATCAGCTATAGGAATCGCCTCTGCCCACCTTGTGCACCTGTCTATGACTGTAAGCAAGTACCTGTAACCTTCTGACTGCTGTTTCCATCTCGGTCATTTTGTCGTACACCGGTACTTAGCTGTGCCGCCAGTGCCTCTATTGAAGCTTTTAAGCCTTTAATTTCATCTGACATGCTTGATCCGTTACGTGGGCTGACTGCTGCACAGTCTGCAGTGGTTCCACCGGCTGAGTTTTGTTGAGAACGTGGGTTATCACATATTGCATCTATCGACGTCATTGCCATTGTTGCAGTAGATTGTTGTGTCAGGTAGACTCTATCTGCTGTTTGTAATAATTCGTCTGTCGACTTCTCTTCAAGTACTGTTAGCGATGATCTTACTTGTACTGGTAGCTGTTGCTGCCACATATCTAACAATAAGTTGTCAGATACAGTTGTACTATCTACTAAACCTCATAAATGTCACCAGAATTCAGACAGGGTTCAGTCCCCTCTTCTCTCTTGGTACAGTACTCGCTTAATTCTTATGTCTGCTGACTTCAAACACCGAGAGATAAGCTCTTCTATTAATCTGCCGTAGGCTCCTTCTAATGGTGGCTCGGTTACCACGTCTGATATCAACGTCGTGCTATGTTGATCAAGATTACTAATCACCAACGTAAATTTCTCATTATCGTCTACAATCCTTTGCTGAAGAAATATATTCTCCATTACTCCAAACCAAGTGCGTGGTTGTAAAGGCATAAATGGAGGTGCTCTTAATTGCAGCCGTTGCGTAGGCGAACTGATAAAATTGGCGGAATTTTGTCTGGCTGTATCAAGTTGTAACTTGCTTGAATTAACCATCGTACTGTATGGAAGTTCCTTTCCACCAGATTGCGGCCGAGTTATCGAATCAACATTTTCTCTATGCATCATTACATGCTTGAAATCTGTAACTTCAAATTCTTCATTTCATGTTGAAGCCGTTTGATCTCTTCCGATATGCCTTCGTCGCTCATCATAAAGCCTGATATTAAGTATTTAGACGGAAGAAAAAAAAAATAAAAATAAAAAAAAAAAAAATTAAAAAAAAAATTAAAAAAAATAAAAATAAAAAAACCTACTTCTTGAAAACCTTAGACGGAAGTCAGCAATTATGTAGTCGTAATTCTACCACACATAATTGAAACAAACTTAATATGCCTAACAAGAACACGTTTATTTAAAAATTCACTCGACATGAAAACCACAGAGGATAATACATGTTTATTCATATAGCGACGTAAAAATCCATAGAAATTATTATAAAAACTAACGGCAAAGATCATTTAACTTACGATCCACCACAGAGGTTACCCACACGCATACTTGTCATTATAACAAACAAAAACTTAAGATCGCCAGAAGGCTATGCTCACTCCATAGATATTCATACTCTATGGCCACGGACAAGGAGGTTAGAATCTAAGGAGGTGGCGTTATCTATGCTGAGAAGAGGCACTGGTTGAAGCCACTGTGGCCATTCTTTTGTGCCCAAAACAAGGATTTCTTGCTTAAAATCCTGTGTGAATGTTGTCCTCTTTACGTAAAGCCACTAAACTGGTAGTCATATCGGAGTATTTTCTTAAATATGACATACATTTCAACAGCTACAACTACTTTACTACACAGTACGACGAATGTTGTGGTCACAAACAAATGCCGGAATGCGCATTTTGCGGTCTTTACTTATTCAGTGTTAGGGCATCTCCAGAGATTCTAACCTCCTTGGCCACGGATCATGGAGGTAAAAAGATGGGAGTGGGCATGACGTCACAAACTTGAAGCCGGCAAACCTAGCTTCGCCATTACAGTTTGTTCAAAACATTAGTTTTCTGCTGAGCTGCTGTGTTGAATTGTCGAAGAGTTGCAGTTGATAATGCCTGTGTGTGTTATTTATGGTTGTACTAACCGTTTTGATATCATTAATAATGTGAAGAGAATCACATTCCATTATGGTCTGTGAGTCTTTTGAACAAACGAACATGGCTGCTGACCGGCTTCAAACAGAAGTACAGCAGACGCCAGTAGTGACATCTCCCTTCTTCTTACCTCCATGCCACGGATTGTGTTGATGTGGCGATGGTCTTTGCAGTCGGCACTGTGGTCATTACGGCGTTGCTTGCTTGTGCGGCAGGTCCGGACACTGGCGGTGGTGGTGCTGCTGGTGACGTGGTGCGCCCGCGGCGAGGCGCAGCAGCTGCTGGGTGTGTTGGCGGGCCGGCTGGTGGACTCGGTGGTGGCGCCCAAGTTCCTGCTGGCCAAGGCGCGCCCCGCCCTCTTCGACCCGGCGGCCGGCGACCGCAACCGGCGCTCCTTCGAGGCGACGTTCGGCCGCCGCGGCGCAGACCTCGTAGACTGGTACGGCCGCGGCCTTCCCAGGGCCGAGCTGGTGCGCCGCGGCGCGCTCGACCGCTAGCTGGCCTGCCACCCGACGACGCTTCCCGAAAACTGATGTCTTGATAAATCATCAAGAGAGTGACTCAACTGTTATGGTCATGCATTTTCTTCAACCACACTGTATGCGCAGCACTCGACCACAGGCCTGGCACCCACTCACACAGGACCGCTGCCACCTACCTCAGACCACACTTCCCAAAGACTGATGTCTTGATAAAATATCAAGAGAGTGACTCAACTGTTACAGTCATGCAAGTACTGCAACCTCACTGATGTGTAGTGTTCGACCACAGACCTGGCTCCCACTCACATGTGACCGCTGCCACCTACTTCAGACTACACGTCCCAGAGTCTGATGTCAAGAGAGTGACTCAGCTGTTATGGTCATGCACCTGCTTCAACGTCACTGTATATGTTGCGCTCGACCGCAGGCCTGGCACCTACTCAGGCAAGACCACTGCCACCTACCTCAGACCACACTTCCGAAAACTGATGTTTTGATAAATTATCAAGAGAGTGACTCATCTGTTATGGTCATGCATTTCCTTCAACAACACTGTATGTATAGCACTCAACCACAGGCCTGGCACCCACTCACATAGGACCGCTGCCACCTACCTCAGACCACACTTCCCGAAGACTGATGTCTTGATAAATTATCAAGAGAATGACTCAACTGTTATGGTGATGCACTTATTTCAACCTCACTGATGTGTAGTGTTCTTCCACTGCCACCTACTTCCGACTGCACTTCCCAAACACTGATGTCGAGAGAGTGACTCTACTGTTACGGTCACGCATTTACTTCAACCACACTGTATGTGCAGCACTCGACCACAGGCCTGGCACCCACTCACACAGGACCGCTGACACCTACCTCAGAGCACACTTCCTGAAGACTGATGTCTTGATAAATTATCAAGAGAATGACTCAACTGTCATAGTCATGCACTTATTTCAATCTCACTGATGTGTAGTGTTCGACCACAGACCTGGCTCCCACTCACATGTGAACACTGCCACCTACTTCAGACTACACTTTCCAAAGTCTGATGTCAAGAGAGTGACTCTGCTGTTATGGTCATGCACTTGCTTCAACCTCACTGTATGTTGGCGCTCGACTGCAGGTCTGGCACCTACTCTCACAAGACTACTGCACCTACCTCAGACCACACTTCCGAAAACTGATGTCTTGATAAATTATCAAGAGAGTGACTCAACTGTTATGGTCAAGCATTTCCTTCAAAAACACTGTATGTGTAGCACTCAAACACAGACCTGGCACCCACTCACATAGGACCGATATCACCTACCTCAGACCACACATCCCGAAGACTGATGTCTTGATAAATTATCAAGAGAGTGACTCAACTGTTATGGTCATGCATTTACTTCAACCACACCGTATGTGTGGCACTCGACCACAGGCCTGGCACTCACTCACGCAGGACCGCTGCCACCTACCTCAGACCACACTTCCTGAAGATGTCTTGATAAATTATCAAGAGAATGACTCAACTGTTATGGTCATGCACTTATTTCAACCTCACTGATGTGTAGTGTTCGACCACAGACCTGGCTCCCACTCACATGTGACCGCTGCCACCTACTTCAGACTACACTTCCCAAAGTCTGATGTCAAGAGAGTGACTCAGCTGTTATGGTCATGCACTTGCTTCAACCTCAAGGTAAGTGTGGCTCTCGACCGCAGGCCTCACAAGATCACTGCCACCTACCTCAGACCGCAATTCCGAAAACTGATGTCTTGATAAATTATCAAGAGAGTGACTCAACTTTTACAGTCATGCAAGTACTGCAACCTCAATGTATGTGTGGCGTCTGACTGCAGGGCTGGCACCCATTCAAACGTGACTGGTGCCACCTACCGCAGACTACATTTCCCGAAAACTGACGTCTTGATACGTTATCAAGAGAACGACTCAACTTTTGCGGTCATGCACTTGCTTCAACATCACTGTATGTGTGGTGCTCGACCACAGGCCTGGCACCTACTCACACAAGACCACTGCCACCTACCTCAGACTACATTTCTCGAAGACTGATGTCTTGATACATAATCAAGAGAGTGACTTCACTGTTATGGTCATACTCTTATTTCAACCTCACTGTATGTATGGCGCCTGACCGCAGAGCTGGCACCCATTCTCACACAACCGCTGCCACCTACCTCAGATCACACTTCCCGAATACTGATGTCCATAAATTATCAAGAGAATGACTCAACTCTTATGGTCATGAACTTACTTCATCCTCACTGTATTTGGTGCAATCTCTATAGGGAGAGTGTTGTACGTTGGAACACTCTCAACCTTTAACATTTTGATGACATCTATTGTTTCAGCACTGTATGGTTTAGCTCCTATAATCTTTTGATCTGGATTGCAAATGGCTGCTTTCTTTTGATCAGTATCAATGTTTCAAATTTAGCTTGTTTGAAATTTAGTTTTGTTTGAAATTTAGCTTAAGTAAAAGTAAATTTTAATTTGCTGGCTTTTGCTGCTTTACAGTTACATGATGCTTTTCTTTGGTTCCCCTTCTGTCTATAATTGGACTATAAGTATTACTTATTTAAAATATGTACCAGAATTGGAACTGATGTGTTCTAATAAATAAATACGAATGATTTAAAATAAAATGTACGTTTGTGTACCTTGGAACACAGTTTATTCATGTACTGTTGAACAGTTCCAAGGTTCAAGAACATATCATAAAATTAATTTAAAATTTTAGTTTCAATATATTTGTGACATATTATGATTGTTATAGAATGCACAAGATGCCTAGAGCCAAGGAAGGGAAGAATAGTATTAAAATATAGAGGATATTGAGAAAGTCATTATAGCAATGGTAAATGAAGACATGTGGATGCGAGAGGTATGTGGTGTTTTTAGTGTAAAACTTGGATATTTACAAAGGCATTTCCAGATACACAAAGCTTCTAACAGCATTTGCTATGAATACAAATCTAGTAATGCTGTGAAACAAGTTTTCTCAGAACCCACAGACAAGAAATTGCTTAATTATGTTAAACAGGTAGCTCTATTACTTTATGGACTAACAAAAACGAAGGTTCAGGAAATTCAGTACTCCAAAGTAAATCAATTAAATGATCCCCATTAATGGGATAAAACAAAAGCAGCAGGAAGTGACCAGAGAAGGAAAGCATCTTGAATCATCTGTGGAAAGATGTTCTGGGGAGCATTAACCAACCTATAAAATTTTCAAAGAGATGTTTCTGTGATGTTCCAGAATCAAAATTGCTTTAAGATGAACGGTTGTACTTGAAATAGTAAATAAAAGTGCTGTTCTAAGGTATTATACTTTATTGTTCCAAGGAACGGTTGCCATACATGTGAATTTTTTTCTCATTGAATCTACCTTAATAATGCAATGCTGTTGATTTTCAAATCATTTTACAGGAACTGAGGTAATTTGTAAAGAATATTGCATTATCCGAACTCCAAAAGTAAAAAAAAAAAAAAAAAAAAAAAAAAAAAAAAAAAAAAAAAAAAAAAAAAAAAAAGTGAAAAAAAAAAAAAGAACCTAAATATGTTCCAAGGTACAACACTCTCCCTATAAAAATCTCGTGTCTTGGTGTTTCTTACTCCTCCGAAACGGCTCGAGCGATCCTTATGAAATTTTTTTATGTGTATGTGGTAGGTAAGAGAACTGGTCGTCAAGTATATTTCATATTGCTAGGTGATTAACGATTGATGGAAAAACATTGTTGAAGCCTCCTTTTTGAATGTCAAATTCCGAACCGACAATGTTTCACTGCCCCGAATTCGAATGGTTGTCACAGATGTGCCAGTTGAAGTCAAACTCGTTTAATTTCCTATTAGATTGGCATCGGCAATGACAATCAATAGGTCCAAAGCCGAACAATGTCGTTTTGCAGCTTAGATTTAGGAATACAATGTTTTTCAAACGGACAGTTATACGTGGCGTATTCTCGTGTGGCTTATTTTTGTTGGCTAAAGGAGAACTGACAAAAAATATTGTATACTCTATTGCTCTTTGAAATCAATGTTGATTTTCTTTATTTCAGTTGTAATACTTTGGGATAAAATATACTTCTTTATTTCAGTTTTAATTATTTGCGTTAGAATGTATTACCTTTTTAATTTACTGTAACTTTTTACAGATCAAACAATGAATATGATCGTTACATTAATGAAATACATCGTATTGACAAGGAGAATGTTTTGTTTTTATTGGCTGTCATCATCTACAGCGTTTCATTCCTCTTTCTGTCATATATCCCACTCCACAAAATTACAATGCTTTCCTTATATTCAATTAACAACCAAAATATTCACTAGAAATAATGTATATTAACTGAATCGGCAAACGTTGATCTAAATGTTTGCCGATTCATACCTGGGGTTGCCTGGGAGGCCATCTATTTATTCTACACTCTTGTACTCCATTTTTCCCTTCCTTCCCTAAGTAAGCTGTGTGTCGGAACCGGGCTTATTTTTACTTTTTTTTTTTTTTTTTTTAAATCCGGCCCATATGTCTACTCGGTCAGAAAGTCTTATGCCATAGACAGGTAAAGCACTATTTAAACTTGTTTATGTAAATCATGTATCATCCAGCTTTATCTTTTCATGTCTAATTGTTATCCCAACACTGAATCTTGTTGTCCATCTCCTCCTCTACCTACTTCTCTCCCTCCTATATATGAAAACATACATAAAAGAGCCAAGTTTCATGGTGACTGGTCAAACGGTGTCAAAGTCACAAGGTACCCTCCGTTATGCTAAATTCACTGGCTTGTAGATTATAAAAATCTCCTTCATAAAAACATACATTTATGTGCTGACTTTCATTGTGACCAGTCAAACAATTTGGATGTTTGTTGCAACGTATCCTCCGTCATGCACCTAAGGAGGTTTACGAAAGCATGTCCATGTATTGATTAGGGGTATAAGCTATCTTCACTCCACATTTCATGCAATTCCGTCCAGCTGTTTCAGCGTGATGAGAAACGCACTTATTAACCCCTTCTAAGGTACCCTCCGCCATGTACGGTACGCCGGCTTACGAAAGGTAGCCCATGTATTAATGCAGGGTATAAGCTATATCCATTCCAGATTTCATTCAAATCTGTCCATCCCTTTCAGAATGAAGGTGTAGCAAATTTATTACCCCATTGTAAGGTGGTACCCTACTCCACATACCATACGGTGCTTGCGAAAGGTAGCCCATGTATTAATCAGGGTATAAGCTACCTCTGTTCCAAATTTCATTCATATCCATCCAGCCATTTCATCGCGAAGGCGTAAGAAACCCATTTCCCGTCATGCCGATGACGTGCAATGATCTTTTCTTCAGTGCAGATGCAGACCTAGACCTTTACTCTTACGGAAATTAGTACGACGTGACTACGAGTTTGAGTTCTAGTGGGCAAGGCAGAGTTAAGAATTTGTATCTGACGGGAGGCGTGCTTGAGTAATGCCGTTCAAGGCTGATGATGGCTGTGTCCCCGGTGGTGTAGAGGTCAGCGGAACGCCTAGAAAGCAGGAGACCCGAGTTCGAATCCCGGCTGGGTCCACATTTTCAACTTTACGCATTCGCAGTCATACATTACGCGAATATGAATTTTTTGTATGTTATTTCTCTCGAATTCTTCTTCAATTTCGTTGAGTCTACTTTTGTCGTATGACCTTTTCACTGATCGAATACATTTGCTATTGGAAAATATTATAAAATTCCGCAAGTATTCCATCAGAACCTGGCGATTTGTTTTTAGGGTTGTGTTTTTTGGAACTACTTCGTCGATTTCCAACGGCCGGCCGCGGTGGCCGAGGGGACTGAGGCGCTCCAGTCACGGTCTGCACGGCCACTACGGTCGGGGGTTCGAATCCCCCCTCGGGCATGGATATTTGTGCCGTCCTTAGTATTAGGTAGTTCATAAATAGTTTGTAAGTTTAGGGACAGATGACCCCGTAGTTAATTCCCATAAGTGCTACAAACATTTGAATTTTGATTTCCAACATGACATTTGTTGCGTTGGTATTGTTAAGTTTCCTTAGCAGATTTTTTTAAAAAGGGCTTCCTGGACATCGGATCAGCGAAATAATTTTAATTATTTTCCTTTATTGCATGTTTAGCACATTCGAGCCACCACATTACTACAGAATTGTATGATGCGTATTTACGTCCATTCTTCCCAGTTCCATTTGGATCTTTCACGGTATACAGGGTGGTCCATTGATAGTGGCCTGGCCAAATATCTCAAAAAATAAGCATCAAACGAAAAAACTACAAAGAACAAAACTTTTCTAGCTTGAAGGGGGAAAACAGATGGCGCTATGGTTGGCCCACTAGATGGCGTTACCATAGGTCAAATGGATATCAACTGCATTAAAAATAAAAATAGGTACCCCTATTTTTATTACATATTCGTCTGGTACGTAAATAAATATGACTGTTTTATTTAGAACAGTTTTTTCGCTTTCAAATGCTGCTGGTATTGGTGGTATCCAATACCACCAGCTTTTGAATTATTTTATGCTTTGACTGGACAAAATTTTAGATTTTAACTGTTGGGACTGCCAATTTTATGTTCTGACTGGACATGACTTTTAAATATTTTTAACTGATGGAAGTGCTAATTTTTGACCGCCTAGTTTCACTCCTGTGTCACAGGAAATTTTACAGACAGTATACACATATATAGTTGAGTGTACCTTCTCAATTGTATCAGAGTACGACACGTACGACACGTAATTAACTTTCACGGAAAACTGCCCCATCACGCACCAAGTTTTAATCTATTACTTCTTTACTACTAATTGCATTCTCAAGCCCTTACACAAATGAATATATACCTGAGAAATGGCAGGAATAAATAGATATACCCGGGCAACGCCGGGTTTACAGCTAGTCTAAGTATAAAGCAGAGTGTCCGTATATTTGTACGTGTTGCATACAAATCTATAGTTTTGTTCCAATCTTTATGAAATTTTGTACAAGTGAGCTTCAATCCATGTGGACGGTCGCCGTAAGTGTAAGAACCACGTACGATATATAGTTCACTCGCGTACTACTTTTCTGCTGTTTATGGAGTAATACGATTTACCCATATCCTTATTATACACTTGAAACACTTGAAATGTCCGATAAGCAATCACATCTCTATTATTAAAACTCGCGCCTGCGTATGTAGGCATCCTGCAACTGCTCTGTTTGACCTTGGCGGTGTTCCAGCTGCTGCGGCCAACAGGCCAGCCTCTCTATGCTTACATGAGGCTGGCCGCGCGAAAATCAAGATGACGTCATAGGGCGTGGCGTAATCGCTTGCGGGGTAGCTTTAAAAGGGCCGTTAGGAGCGCTCTCGCGGTCTTTCAGTATCGGATAGACGTTCATTATGGTTCGTAGGCGGCGGATGAGGCGTTCTCGTCTCGTTAGCGTGTTTAAAGCTATTGACAATATAGACATTAAGAATACGACTAATAATGTAGAGGCACAGGTGTTTCTGCAAGGACTAGTGTGTTTTGCGGTGGTGTTCTCCAGTTTACTGTTACTAGAGCTGACAATACTCCGAGTCATGGTAATGGTTGGATTGCAGCTGCAATTGTTCGTGGTAACGATGATACTTTAAAGGCGCAAGGTAGACTTGAGAGTTTTAATAACAGAGATGTGATTGCTTATCGGACATTTCAAGTGTTTGAAGTATATAATAAGGATATGGGTAAATCGTATTACTCGTGTAACATGCCATTTGTTGTTAGAACTCGTAATCATCGTAGAGTTAACGAACAGGAAGGCGTCGGTATTTGGATTAAAGGAATGTTAAATTGTAGTAAGATTAGAGTTGTTGGAGATGTATTGTATTATTATCGTCATTGAAATAAAGAAGTATTTTTAATTAAAAGAACAATGAATGTATATAGGGCAATGTCACGTTGTCAGGATAAGAAGTGATGGATCATAGCCAATATATAAAAATGAATGTCTGTATTTTTATTCGTATTTTATGTGCTACCATATCGTCCATCCGTGTTGAAACTTGACAGACTTGATCATCAAAACAAGAGGTAAGTCACTGTTTACGTAAAATTTTGTATGCTGTGTGGCAGATGGTATTTTACCTACGAACCTCCTGACGGCGATGATGGTGGATATCCTAATTATATGCGGCAAGTAAACCGAGAACTTTTTTGTGCAGGAGGAGTTCGACACAGAAATGAGAAGGTAATGGCGAAGAAATGGAAAGGTGGGCAGAGAGAGGAGGAAATGCGCAGAGAGAAAAGGGGGAGATAAGAATAGAACAGGAAGATAGAAGCATGCAATATGCAATGTGCCATTTGGGAAGAACTTTCAGAACAATACTGGGATAATAATGTCGTTTGTTAAAAAGTTCAAAGGTAGATATAACATATTAAAGGAATAACTACACAATAAACATATTGTACATATATACTATAGTTTTATTTTATATGTCACATAATCCCTGAGATCACCACATGGATATAATTGTACATTTATCGTATGTGAATGGTGATGTTATTCATTTGATGGACGTGACATCAAATACTGGTGTAAGATTGTGAAGTGCGACGTCTCCCTTGCACCTTGAGCTCAGGTGCTGGCAGTGGCTGGCTGGTTGAGGTGTGCAGGTGCTGTCAGTCTGTCAGTACAGCTTCTCGACTGCAGGTGGAGGCGCCACCACGACTGGAGGGGCGTAGTAGTAGGGGTAGCCGTAGTAGGGGTACGGGTAGTAGGGCACCGCGGCCACCACCCCCTTGGAGTCGGAGCGCGCCACCTGCGATGGCGCTGCCAGCGGCACGTAGTACGGCCAGTAGTAGGACGAGTACGGCGTGCTGAAAATGACACACAGTTGACATGTGAAACGCATCCAGAAGTAATAAAAAGTGAATTCCTCTCATCTTCACGCTGTTACTTTCTTTATTTCAGCATCTTGATTTAGATTCTGTTGCACACCCTCATGAACAATTCGAATACAAGCACCCTGGAAGAGCAACTGAACGGAATAGATAAGAGTGTTGAAAGGTGTATATAAGATGAACATTAACAAGAGCAAAACAAGGACAATGGAATGTAGTCTAAGAAAATCAGGCGATGCTGAAGGAATTAGATTAGCCAATGAAACAATAAAGGTGGTAGATCAGTTTTGTTACTTGGGCAGTAAGAGTAACACATGATGGTCGCAGTACAGAGGATATAAAATGCAGAATCGCAATGGGAAGAAAAGCTTTTTCGAATCTTGATTTAAGCGCAAGGAAGTCCTTTCTGAAGGCATTTTTGTGGAGTGTTGCCTTGTATAGGAGTGAAACATGGTCGATAAACAGTGCAGACAGGTAGAGGATAGAGACTTTTGAAATGTGGTGTTATAGAAAAATTCTGAAGATTAGGTCGGTGGATTGGGTAACTAATGAGGAGGTGCTGAACAGAATTGGGGAGAAAAGGAATTTCTGTCATATGTTGACTAAAAGAAGGAATCGATTGGTAGGACACATTCTTAGAAATCAGAGAATCGTGAATTCAGTATTGCAGGGACGTGTGTGGGGTAAAAATCGCAGAGGGAGACCAAGAGCTGCACACAGTAAGGAGATTCAGATGGATGTAAGGTGTCGCCCCTATAAGGATACGAAGAGGCTTGCTCAGGATAGAGTAGGTTAGAGAGCTGCATTGAACCAGTCTCCGGAATGAAGACTATAACAACAACAATAATATCAGAAAATTTCAGAGACTATTGTAATAGACACTCCAGAAAATCTCCAGTTTTCAAAAACACAGTACAATGTTCGTGAATTTTTCTTAATCAGAAAACAGTAAAGTGAAATTCAATTTACTGTTTTGTGATAAACAGGTTCTGTACAAAACATTTCTTTCAACGAAATTACTGATAGATGTTGCCAGGTCTCAGGAGGTTAAGTGACAGAACCGAATAGGTAGTCTTTGATGGGCATTATTCATCACAGACAATAGTCAGCTCACATACGAAGGCGGCCCAGTTTTCAGCCGTTCTGCGGATCTTCCTCCATTACCGCACTGGCAGCCAATAATATTCGTTCTCTAGGCTCGTGACTGGCCGCGACTTACGCAATGTTTCTCCTGGAGCCACAACTGTTGGTGCTCGCTTGTAGCTATCCCTCAACGCTTGCCCTATCACTCTGCCTCTATGCGTGGAAGCAACTACCTACATGACGCCAACTGTAGGGTATCGCCAGGCGTGCTCCAGAGAACTGTCATAGTACTGATATTGTGTACATAATCATTTAATGGACATCGTGAGTGGGTATTTTCTGATGATGCTGTGGTGAAAGAAAAGAGCTATTATTCTGTGGAATCATAGCAGGATACAAGATGACATAGACAACCTTTATAGTTGGAGAGAAGAAGTTTTAAATGTAGAAAAATGTTATTAGTAACGTGATGCTTGATACATCAGTGTCCAGTCAATACCCAGTATCGTTTCAGAGCAATATGAAATGGAATGAGCATGTGAGGACAATCCGGGGAAGGCGGATGCTAGAACTTTTGGAAGATGTGGTGTGCTACTCCGTCTTGAGTGCTGCTCGAATATTTGGTGTCTCTATCATGTGTGTTTAAAGGAAGACATAGCAGCAATTCTGAGACTGGCTGCAAGTTTGATACTGGAAGGTTAGATCAACATACGAGTATTTACAGAGAAGCTTTTGGCACTACAATCACTTTACGTGGAGGGATGGTAACGCTCTTTTAGAGGGACACTATCGACAGAATTTAGAGAAAGGGCGCTTGATGCACACCACAAAGCGATTCTACCCTGGCATCGCGAATGCAAATAGACCCTTGTGTGGAGGCACGAATATTGTCGTTTTTATCTTTCTCTATATTGGAGTGGAACAATAAAGGAAAAGATTAGTAGGGAACAGTTACTCTCTGACACATTGCATACAATGGTTTGAGGAGTATGTATCTAGTTTTAGGTATATTGTTTCTGTTGCAGTATCACACAGGTCGCCAAGTCTATAGTTATGTCCCATAAACTGAGAAAACACAGACTTGCAAGGGTTGTCTCAGCCTCTCACAACAAACTGGCTATGGTAATCTGATTACGTTTACACAATCGCATCCATCTTAGAGCTAGTCATTAAAAGAAAACAGAAAGGATCGCACCATGACCCCAAGGAGGACTGCATCTGCAAACTATGCAACGGGTCATACAGCAGATACAATCTAGAGAGAGCAGAACCCAACCACTGAGCACACTCGCAAAAGACTGGTGAAAAGCAATACTTACAGTAATTACTAACTCTCATGTACACATAGTGTTTGATAAAACTATTATAATAAGAGGACCAAGAAATACAATGCATAATTATTACCCATATAAAATTTATTTCCTGCTATCAGGTTTCTGGGTTTCCTAATTACAGAACAGAATTAAATACTAAAATTTAATGGATTAGTAACGTAGTCTTTCATGTTTGTACCAAAAGTACTGAGTCCAGAGTGGAAATTCGAAGAAAATTTCTATATTAATCACAATACAAAAATAGCTGTGGAGAGTGAAGCATTCACTCAATTGCCACTAAGGTCACAGTAGCATATCGGAATGATCTTTACTATTAATTCCCAGTGCGAGATACATATTACAGAATCAACCGATAGAGATATTCAGCTACCCAGAATTAAATAATCACCCGGACACTTTATTCTAAAAACAAAAGCTTCCAACTTTAATTACTCTTTTAATTGGGATTACGTGTTAAACAACAATAAGTTATGGATAGGTTTCAACTCACAGCAAATGTAACTACATACCTGCAGAAAGGCAGATAAAATCACACTTTCGGCCAACGCCTTCGTGTGAAAAGAACACAGCCGGCCGCGGTGGCCGAGGGGACTGAGGCGCGCCATTCACGGTCTGCACGACCACTACGGTCGGGGGTTCGAATCCCACCTCAGGCATGGATGTTTGTGCCGTCCTTAGTATTAGTTAGTTCATAAGTAGTTTGTAAGTTTAGGGACTGATGACCCCGTAGTTAAGTCCCATAAGCTATACAAACATTTGAACATTGAAAAGAACACACAAACAATTTCATACAGTCATTCACTCACAAAGATACAACTCGCGTACACACAAACTGCCATCTCCAGCTGATGTGTCCGAAGTGTTACCCCTATAGTGAGAGCAGTTAGTAGTAGGTTGAGTAGGGGGAGGCCGTTCTGGAATATACGAGCGATTCTAGGTACAATGTCAGGAACTGCCTCTGCGAGGTTGCTCCCGCCAGAGGTTCGAGTCATCTCTCGGGCATGGGTGTGTTTGTTGATCTTAGGTTAGTTTAAGTACACTCCTGGCCATTAAAATTGCTACACCACGAAGATGACGTGCTACAGACGCGACATTTAACCGACAGGAAGAAGATGCTGTGATATGAAAAAGATTAGCTTTTCAGAACATTCACACAAGGTTGGCGCCGGTGGCAACACCTCCAACGTGCTGACATGAGGAAAGTTTCCAACCGATTTCTCATACACAAACAGCAGTTGACCGGCGTTGCCTGGTGTAACGTTCTTGTGATGCCTCGTGTAAGGAGGAGAAATGTGTACCGTCACGTTTCCGACTTTGATAAAGGTCGAATTGTAGCCTCTCGCGATTGCGGTTTATCGTATCGCGACATTGCTGGTCGTGTTGGTCGCGATCCAATGACTGTTAACAGAATTTGGAATCGGTGGGTTCAGGAGGGCAATATGGAACGCCGTGCTGGATCCCAACAGCCTAGTATCACTAGCAGATGACAGGCATCTTATCCGCATGGCTGTGACGGATCGTGCAACCACGTCTCGATCCCTAACAGATGGGGACTTTTGCAAGGCAACAACCATCTGCACGAACAATTCGACGACGTTTGCAGCAGCATGGACTATCAGCTCGGAGACCATGGCTGCGGTTATCCTTGACGCTGCATCACATCCAGGAGCGCCTGCGATGGTGAACGCAACGACCAACCTGGGTGCACGAATGACAAAACGTCATTTTTTCGGCTAAATCCAGGTTCTGTTTACAGTATCATCATGGCCGCCTCTGTGTTTGGCGACATCGCGGTGAACGCACATTGGAAGCGTGTATTCATCATCGCCATACTGGTCTATCACCCGGCGTGATGGTATGGGGTGCCAATGGTTACACGTCTCGGTAACCTCTTGTTCGCATCGACGGCACTTTGAACATTTGGACAGTGACCGTTACATTTCAGGTGTGTTACGACCCGTAGCTCTACCCTTCATTCGATCCCTGAGAAATCCTACATTTCAGTAGGATAATGCATGACCGCATGTTGCAGGTCCTGTATGGGTCTTTCTGGATACGAAATATGTTCGACCTGCCCTGGTCAGCACATTCTCCAGATCTCTTACCAACTGAAAATGTCTGGTCAATGGTGGCCGAGCAAATGGCTCGTTACACTATGGCAGTCAGTACTCTTGATGAACTGTGTTATCGTGTTGAAGCTACCTGTACACCCCATCCAAGCTCTGTTTGAGTCAATACCCAGGCGTATGAAGGCCGTTATTACTGCCAGAGGTGGTTATTCTGGTACTGATTTTTCAGGATCTACGGACCCAAATTCCGTGAAAATGTTTTTTACATGTCAGTTCTAGTATAATATATTTGTCCCATGAATACTCGTTTTTCATCTACATTTCTTCTTGATCTAGCAATTTTAATGGCCAGTAGTTTTATAAGCCTTGGGACCAATGACCACAGTAGTTTGGGCCTATAGATTCACAAAGATTTGATTTGGAGTTTTGGCATGGAAAAAAAACTCTGAAAACTATTACTCTGGGAAACTTGTAGTCTCCTTGACTCCATCTTCTAACGATCTGATTAGGGTAGAGATGATTTCCATTCCGGCTTGCTACATAACAGAGCCACAGGGCTTACGAAATGAGACGATGCCACACAGTGCTGGATCTGTACTCACGGGTAGATGGGAGCTGCTGGCACGGCGCTCCTCTCGCCAATGTCGACTGCGCCTGTCCTGGAGCCCAAGTCGTTGTCCACCTTGGCCTCCAGCACCGCCGTCTTGTCTTCCGGTTTGGCCTCAACCATTTCAGGCTTCGCCTCAACTTTTACTGCTTCCTCCACAATAGTCACAGTGACCAAGACAACCAGCACCTGACGGTATAATACAATCTTACATTTATTTTCCAACACCTACATCTACTTCTACTCTCTGCAAGTCATCTTAACCGTAAGTATAATTAGCGTGCTGTACCATTAAGGTGCTTCATGAAAATGGTGTATTTTCAAAATGAAATTCACATGATGATGAACATTAATGAGAGGAAAACAAGGATAATGCATTGTAATTCTGACAGAATTAGATTACGAAAAATGACAGTAAAGGCAGCTGAAGGGTTTTATTGGTTTAACAATAAAATAACTTGTATTGGCCAGTGGAGTGAAGATATAAAATAACGAATGTGAATGGCAAAAAAACACTTCTGGAGAAGAGAAATTTGTTGACATGAAATATTATTTCATGTATTACAAAGACATTTATTGAAAGCATTTGTCTGAAATGTACCCTTTTACATAACGTATACAATACGAATTCCAGGAAAGAAGAGGATGGAAACTTTTTGAGATGTCTTACAGAATAATTCTGAGGATTATAAGGAAAGTTTAACTAATGTGGAGGTACTAAAAAGAATTCTGGGCCGGCCGCGGTGGCCGAGGGGACTGAGGAGCTTCAGTCACGGTCTGCACGGCCACAACGGTCGGGGGTTCGAATCCCCCCTCGGGCATGGATATTTGTGCCGTCCTAGTTCGTAAGTAGTTCATAAGTAGTTTGTAAGTTTAGGGGCTGATGACACCGTAGTTAAGTCCCATAAGCTTTACAAACATTTGAACATTTTTGAGAATTCTGGAGAAAAGAAATTAACAGATGAGATCGCTTGATAGGACACATTCTGCGACATCGAAGATTAGTCAATTTAGTATTAAAGGGAAGTGCAGGGGGTAAAAATCGCACAGTGGAAGACCAAGAGACGAATACAGTAAGCAGGTACAAATGATGTGGGTTGCCATTGAGTCTTTCACAGGATACAGTAGCACAGACAGTTACATGGATCCAATCTTCAGACTGAAGCCAATTTAAAAAGTTTTTACATAGGACGAAACTTATGAACTAGTATAATGGTTTGTGAAATAACTTTTAAATCGAAGATAGTAATTAACAACATAATGATTATTCCTGTGTCACATCACATTACAAGTGCTGAAACCCAACCTGTGAGTATGATGCTGATAAAGAAGTGGTACAAAGATATGGAATTATGTAGTACAGTAAAATGAACATGTAAGGTAACATTGACTCAATAGTTCACGAAGTCTCCGGAAGCAATATGCAGGGAGATCAGAAATAATTTTTAACAAAAAATTTCTGTATACTGTACAATTTCTGATTTCATTAACACTGGAGGTAACCCTACATAATTCTGTGTGCGAAATCAAGTAGTTTGCTATATGCGGTGTTGGCAAAGTGTCTGTCGTTCGGTTAGCTGAAATCGAACAGACGAAAAATGAATAAATAAATAAATAAATAAAATAAAATAAATATTAAATCAAATTAAAAAAGAAAAATAAAGAAAATGTAGCGCTCGAACGTTGCTACCGTTTATTGTGCAAGCTTTTTTACTGTCATTTTAATCAGTTTGATGAAAAACAACAACGAATTCACTTGACAACTTCCTCACTTGCAGGCTGCTGAATTTGCATCTGCGGTGACGTGATTGTCTAACTTCAAAGCTAATTTAATCCGAACCGTCTCAACGTGCAACAATAATTTCACAGCACGACCTGCCCTAGAACACCATATAGGGTTTTGAAGACTGCTTCAATGCTTTTTTTCTAATCTGTATGCTTCAAAGCCTGTGACTATCACAAATGCATGCCACTGGCCCTGGTTTGTCCCATGCGAGATGGCATCGACGCTTATAAGGCGCAAATAGCGTCCTGTGGTATTCCCATCCATGTTGCCCCAAAGTTCGTTTGTGGTAAGAGCACTGGGTCAAATGGTGCACTCTTTCACCATTTGCCCCAGATTTTCTGGTGGCGATATGTCTGGTGATGTGGCGGACCAGCCTAATAGGCCGACATCCTGTGACGCCATGAAGGACATGTGATCATGTACTGTCTTGCAGTGTCTGGGTTGTCACGCAGAAAATGTATGAATACAGGCAGTGGCAGACTACAGCTGTCGGAGGATCGGAGCGGCGGCACTTGGAAATACATGTAGCTATTACTATAAAAAAGTAACTTTTGAGATTTGAAGGACGCCGAGGACAAGAGAAACAGTAAAAAAAAAAAAAAAAAAAAAATAATCCTGCAAGTCACATTGAGGTGAATGATAGAGGGTTTATCGAACCGCCTTTATGGTAATTCTCTACAGTTCTATTTTCGAAAAGCTCGCGTGAAAAAGGAACACTTAAACCTTTCGGTTTTCTATCTGTTTTCTCTTATTTTATGATGAGGATCATGTCTCCCTATGTAGATGGTTGCAAGGAAAATATGTTCGCATTCCGAAGAGAATGTTGGTGAAAGAAATATCGCAAACCGATCTCGCCGCAACGAATAACACCTTTCTTTTAGCGATCCCCCTCCCCCCCCTCCCCAACTCGTGCATCATTTCCGTGACACTCTCTCCCCTATATCGCGATAATACAAAATGAGCTGCCCTTCTCTGAATTTTCTCTAAATCATCAGTCAGTTCCACCTGGATTGGCTCCCACAAAGAACAGCAATACTCTAAAATAGGACACACAAGTTTTACCATGAAGATATATTATCTATATCATTTAGCAGTGGCTTTTGATTTTCTGCTGACTTTAAATTTCAGCATCATCTGCGAACAGCCTAAGAGAGATACCCAGGGTGTCTGCTAAATTGCTTAGAAAAGTAAGGATCAGTAGGGCCCCTATAACACTTCGCCGCGGAACACCAGATGTAACTTCCGTTCTGCTCGATGACTCACCATCAGTTACAACGTACTGTGTTCTTTCTAACATAAACTCCAATTGCACATCTGAGGCGATATTCCATAAGAACGCAGTTTCATTAGAAGACGCTTGTGAGGCTGGCCGCGGTGGCCGAGGGGACTGAGGCGCTCCAGTCACGGTCTGCACGGCCACTACAGTCGGGGGTTCGAATCCCCCTTCGGGCATGGATATTTCTGCCGTCCTTAGTATTAGGTAGTTGATAAGTAGTTTGTAAGTTTAGGGACTGATGACCCCATAATTAAGTCCCATAAGCTTAACAAACATTTGAACATGTTTTGAACGCTTGTGAGGTACAGTGTTAACAGCCTTCCGGAAATCTATTTGACATCCCTTGTTAATAGCACTAATCACATCATGTGAGTAAAGAGCTAGTTGGGTTTCACGATAACGATACTTTCTGAATCTGTGTTGACTATGGGTCAATATGTCGTTCTCTTCGAGATAGTAATTATGCTGATCACTGGTATTGCCTTTCTTGAATATTGGAGAGCCCTATGCAACTTTCCCGTCCTTGGGTATGTTTTTTTCGCTGTGAGCGGTTGTGTATGATAGGTATACTCTGAAAGGAATCTAATTGTATACAGTCAGGACCGAGAGACTTACTTTTGTTGATTTAAGTTGCTTTAATACTCCAAGGGTATGTACTTCGTCTCCTTTGCTGAAGGAATTTCGGAAAGCTGTGTCAAGAAATTATGCTTTAGTAGAACTGTCATCGGTAGCGTCACCATATTTATCGTGTAGTGAAGGTGTCTAGAAATGAAACGTTCGTAATGAGTTGAATTTTATATGTTCTGTTGATGAGAAAATTACCGGTGTAATGTGTCATGTACCTCTTCATGTGAACAGAACCTTTTGCTATCCGGATCTTCCTTAAGTGGTCAAAACACACGGAAATGATTCATGTTCTACGGAGTCTGTGAAAGATACTTAAATCCCAGGCTTGTGATTATCGCCGCTATGAGCCTTGATCTATCGCATTGCTACATAATACCCGCAGAAAGTAATCCAGGTCGAAGATGATAACGCCTATTTCGACTCAAAAGAGTGCCAGAAAAACAACTTCTCTCCTAATGGTTATGATTTTAATTTCTTTGGTTTGTGTCGTGGCCAAATGTAACATCTTTTCTAAATATATACTGAATTCTTAATGGAACAGAGTAGAGCAACGGCACAAGATAGGATAAAGCTACTAGCTACTTTGACTTACGAACAAATAAACTAGTGCTTGTTACTTACGAAAAACGCCTTCATGGTGATCAGGGTCGCTGCTGTTTTGGAAGTGAGAAACGAATGTCCAAACTGGAAGTCCTAGGCGGCTTTTATACGGCAAAAGAGATTACCTGAGTGTGGTATCTTAATCGCCTGTCTGCCTCAGGACGTCTATACCCAACCGCGGGAATTCTGGTCATCAGATAAGGATTTTGTGTGACGGGTTTCAGGGAGCGTAAATCCCGTTATGAATGAAAACCACGATAACTAATGGAGTTTCTTGTTGCGTAAAATCCAGTGACTAAAACTGGGAAATAAGCACCAAATTGACATGTGCACCTTTTGGTACATCCTTCTGCATGTCACATCCACCCTACAAATAAACAATCCATTGCACATTAAATAAAAACGATGTTGGAAAGTATAGCGTGGGAATATGTAATTCTGCCCTGACTCATCAAGGTCGTAAGGTTCTATTTCCCGGCCTGATTTCGAATTGTGCTCAGAATAAACGCTTGTTAAATAAATTTCGAACGCGTTTCACTTCATATTTCACAGTTACATATTCTGAAATAAAATGCAAATACATTTGCGGCACATGAGGATAAAAACTTTATCTATTGGCAACTGAGATTATTGCGTCCTTTATCATCAACAGCTAAGAGAAGACAAATAATTTGCTGTCTTTTGAAACAAGAGAATATGTATATTTTGTGATTCCATAGAGGACATAAATTTTCTCACAGAACTATTTTATGCAATTATTCTTCGCAAATAACGATGCCATTGTTACATGCACTGGATAATAATCATCAAATTGAAAATAATCCATTCGCGAAAAATAAAAAAAATAGTACGGCCTAAAAATTAATAAAAAAAAAATAATTTTCTTGTTGCTCGTCACATTTCGCTATCGCACCACATCCCACATTATTAGCGCAACCCACAAAGTGAAATTCGATGTATGCTGTAAAAAGTAGTACCTTTCTTATAGTAAGCGAAAATGTGTTCACTTTCGATTGGGGGATTACCTCGAATTTGCAGTAACCGAAATTATAAAGATGAAAACTTCGTATTAAACGTAGATAAACGGTTATATTGGCACTCCTCTTACAGCAAAGTAGCATTACTTTCTAATTATTTATTGCTATTTCATTAAAACTTCCTTTCTGAATCTCTAATGCAGACCGTTTAAAACACTCTAGTGCAGTGCGTTCATACTGTAATTAACCTCTGAGGAACACAATTAGATTTTTCCGAGAATAAAAACGAATTGGGTCTGATAGCATATGTCATTGGACTACTATTCAAATATCATAATTATCAAATTAAATGTGAGGTGTGATAAGTAACTGTAAGTTATTAATTTAGCAGAATATATATATATATATATATATATATATATATATATATATATATATATATATATATATATATACGATTTTTAATTTTATAAATCTTCTTGGTGTACAATTTCTGTGATGTATATTTATATTTGCAGGTGTTTTGAATGTTAGGTGATTTCCGACAGTCAAAAAGCTATAGGATTTTTCCGAAGTTAAGCGAATTTATAGTTTTGAAAAAGTTGGATCAAAGATTGCCGCGGTGGATTGGCCGAGAGGTCTAAGGCGCCTTGCTACGAAGCGCGCGGTTGCTCACCGTCGGGAGTTTTAGTCCTCCCTGGAGCATGGGTGTGTGTGTTGTCCTTAGGTTACTTTCACTTAGTTCAAGTAGTTTGTAAGTCTGGGGCTGATGACCATAGCAGTTTGGTCCAACAGGTTTACACACATTTGATCAAAGAATTTGCATTAAATTTTACTCGATAAATGGAATAATGCGTAGAATCTAATTCGAAATGTTGAGTGTAACTTTTAGCGGATCTGTTATGTGTAAGACAAGATGTTACGAAAGGTACAAACGTTTCATGAAGGACCGAGAAAAAGTTGCTGTCCTGAACACCCTAGCGCATCAATTGCAGACTGGATATTGTACATGTGCTAAGTGCCAGTTATATTAAAATGATTTATTACAACAGCGCTACAAGCACGTTTAAATTGATTTTAACATACTTTTTACAACGGGAAAAGTATGTAGTGCCATAGAAATAGGTAATAACCAGAAAATAACTCCACATTTGTTTTTATGAGGTTTCCTAAGAAGCATTAGAAGGTATGAAACGGTACTTTGCAGGACAATTTATTTAAGATTACCTTGAAATGTTTAATCAAGAATTTCACTTTGTATTGAGAGCAAAATTGCTAATAAACAACAGAAGACCCAAACTTCTACAGAGGAGACTTAGGTTTTCTGCGCGGAAACGACATGATTTCTTCATTACAATTCCAGCCAAATCAGTAAATGATGAATATAAGAAACTGATATGTAATGCTTTACCTACATTATTAAATGTTCCAGATCAGCCATTACAGCTGTAGCTGAAGGGAAATCCTCACAAACTTGACAGTAAAACATCAAAAGCGAAAATACACAGTTTCCCAATAAAGCAGAAACGGCATCCACAATTTTACAGTACTACATATGAAAGACAAAAGGCAAGAATCTTCAAGACATTCGTTTTATAATCAAAAGTTATTATACTCAAAAGTATATGTTTTTATGACGAAGATTACTGAAGTGCAAAATTGTTCGAATCATTGGACCGATAACGAATTTTTACACAACAAAGAAAGTTCTTGTTGTATAAGAACAGACCACAACAGGAATTACTGTTTCTCGTCTGTTCGTAATCCTTCAGCGGAGGAGGCTACAAAATAGACACATATTCGTAAGTATTTCGTTATGAATAAGTTGTTGTTCATATAAATGAATCAGGGAAATTGGGCTATTTTAAATAAATTTCACTATTATTAATGTCTCCGATATTTTATTAATGTTTGGAATGCAACAATTACAGTAACTATTCGGTTAATTATGAAGAAAAGTAATTCCAAACAAACATTTCTCTTACGGCACATTGCCCACCACTAGGATCGCTAGTGTCGTTGCAACTGTCAGTTGATAACAACTTTCACAGCAGTCAGTGTCGCGACTGTGTATGTTAGACTGTGCCAGTAGTCCAACCAGCGTTTATGTTATGCACCGAACATATGCTTATCACATTGCCTCGTCCATACTTGGAAAATTATATAACTTCGTTCACTTTCATGGTGATTAGTCAGTTGGTGTTTAAGTTTATTGCAAAGTAACATCCGCAACGCACCGTATGAAATTTTAGGTATACGACACTATTCCGCTTTTTTAAGGGTTAAGTGTTCAAAATTTCATGAAGATCGCAATAAAACTGTAGATTTTATCGAAGGTCGTAGGTAAGGTATCCTCTGCTATGCACCAAACAGAATTTTACTTAGTGTTTTTCCTGTTGTTGAGAAGGTCAAGTTTCAACACAATCGAATGAACGATACGGCAGCACATAAAGTACGAACAAATATATTGGCTAAGAAACATCACTTTTTATTCCCAACTAGATGATAACCCTACATTACCCAAGTATACATTCATTCCAATCTTCTAGTAGTGTATCTGCTCCTCCCTCCTATTTCATCTGCCCTTACCATTTTCCTCTGCACATCTGCTTCTTTTCCCCTCTTTTTTAACTTTTTAAATACTATACCTCATATTTTCATTTCAGGAGCAACACTGACGCAGAAATGCTTAATTGTAAGTCTTTGTACGAGGGACGCGGCTGTATAATTTACTTACAAATAGACCAACACACACCTTCAGCCTTTCATGTCACAAATCCTTTATTACCATTTTCGGTAACTCATTGCTACGATCTTCAAACCAGTGCTTAGTTGACTACCACCACGTAGCCGACATCTGCATCTGGTGCGCAGAGTAACTGGAGCAAGTGGAGCTTGTTGTGCTAGTTAAAGGAACACTTGTGTCTTTCACCCACTCATAGCCTTGCACAGTTCTACATAACTCGTACCATCAAAAGATCATTCAGTACATTAGAAAGAGTCAAGACTTGGTTACGTTCGATAATGACGAAAACCGTCTAGTCTGCCTCTGTACAGTGAGTATGCTTTAAAGTGCAGATAAATTTGAAACTGCAATGTTAACCATATTTTTCCAGAACTCTCGACGGTTAATTTAGTTAATAACTACAACTTACAGAGCTGTTCTACTTTTGTCCCAGTCCTAAGCAACTCCTAGGTACGACCATGTCTCCTAGTTCTTCACTCAATATTTGACTTGACGCCTAGTGACGTCTTATCTATTTTTACTGTGTGACATGCATGCCAGTATGCATAAGGAGGCATATAATGTAGCTGTTTGATCAGTCTGTGCAGTTCTCTTCCGTGAAGATGGTTTATAACCAAAACCGGTAGAAGATTGAAAAAAAAAAAATAAACAGCTGATAGTTTACAGTATGCATTTCCTCAATATTTGATGTTCTTCACTCTCCTCATAAACCCCACAAGGCGTGGTGGCAAAACTAACCACGAAGGACATTATCACAATCTGGTGGCCTTTCTTTTTGTCACAGAGAACTGCAGCTCTAATTAATTATACATCCGTCGATGATGTCTTCGCGCACGAAGATACACTTCCATACTACCATGTCTTCCAGGTGATTATCGTTTCTCTCTCTCTCTCTCTCTCTCTCTACCTCTCTTTCTCTCTCTCTTTTTTTTATTTTTTTATTTTCAGGCAGTGTAGCTTCACTTTCTATACCTTACTGGAGTTCAGCTTTCCAGTTGGTGAGTGGGCCATGTGAAGGTATTTACAGTCACATACAAAGGAATTTAGGCACACTATCTGCCTGTTGGCCCTGACTGAAATAGATAGCAAAAGTCCAAATTTTATGCGGAGCCGGGATTCGAACTCGAGTCTTCCTACACAGTCGCGCTGACCACTAACGCCACTTTTTTAAAAAAAAGTATACTCTTTTATTTACCAAATGATCTTTAATTACACATGCACATCACATTTACATAAAGACATTTTCTTTTTGACTTGTGATGCATATTTTGACATCTGCACTTGTACACACTGTAGTTTTCTCTATGGATAACTAGAGAAAGACAGTTTTCATCGGTCAAATTATAAGTTATAATCATTGTCGACAAAGCTTGCAAACTTTTTTTCTTTTCCATGAATATTTGTCTGTATGCCCTCTATGTGTGCGTAAACCATTCACTCTATTGCAACGAAACTTTGATGAACTGTTCACCGTACGCCCACGAAAGTTCATGACTCAAAAACAAAAGAGCAAAACACATAGCTCAGGAGATATGACGTCATAAATAATGAGAGGCCACCGCGTGAGAATAGCCACATTTAATCGTCAATTATTCGAAAATGGGAGTAGTTAGGGACCTGCAACACAATTTGCATGTAATTTCGGACGTTTATGAAGGGTTTTGTAACTGACACCTCCCCCTTCCCCCACAAAATGATGAAACGAAAAGAAGACTACCGCTCACAACAGTTTCGCTGTAGATGCCGTAAAACTGTCGCATGAGGCGTGACTTTGTATCAAATAGACTTAGCATTACAGATTTGCATGTTACTATTTATTTTTGTCTGCAAATCTTCCTTAATTCTCTTGCATCCAAAATTAAGCAATCTGTTTTCTTAATCTCTGTCTTTATAAGAGCGAAAGGACACTCACTCACTGACTAAACACGAAATCTCGAAAACTATTTCACCTATGAAGCTGAAATTTGGCATATTTGTTGTTTATAGATAGAAAAAGTCAGTTTAGAACGTATTTTGTGATGGGTGCATGGAGGAGCATACTTCTACTACAGACTCACGAAATCTACAGTTTCATTCCGATCTATACGAAATTTCGCACGCTTGACCTTCAAAACAAGGAAAGTCACCGTCTACCTTAAGTTTTCAATATGACCCTGCGTTTCTATTGCATAGAAATCTATAGTTTTGTTCCGATATTGATGAAATTTTGCACACTCTACCTTAAAAACAAGAGGAATATACTTTCTGTATAAAATTTGGATCGATGCATGGTTTACAAAATGCATAGTTTTACTCTAATCTTTAAGAATTTTTGCACACATGAACTTAAAAACCAAGAATAAGATCATTGTGTACCTACATGTTTGTATGGTACATGGCAGAGAGTAGTTGGTAGAAAACCTTGCCCAAGAGAGGCAAATGTGGAAACGAACAGAGAGATGGGGGAGAAAGAGGTGGATATAGTTTTTGGTTTCTTTAAGTTGTAATGTTGCGTAGTGAAGTACAGCCAAAATCTCCCTTGCTTTAATTTTCGTTTGTTAGAATATAAAGTGTCGTATAACTTTTTATCCAACTCATAGCATTCCGCTTTGTTACTGGATATGGAACATCGTCTGAGTTTAGGAAAGCTGCTGATGTAATATACAGTGCTCAAAATAATTAGAGGATCAGGTGAGAGCCGGCCGTGGTGGCCGAGGGGACTGAGGCGCTCCAGTCACGGTCTGCACGGCCACTACGGTCGGGGGCTCGAATCCCCCCTCGGGCATGGATATTTGTGCTGTCCTAGTTCGTAAGTAGATCATAAGTAGTTTGTAAGTTTAGGGACTGATGACCCCGTAGTTAAGTCCCATAAGCTATACAAACATTTGAACATTTTCAGGTGATAGTACACACATCATATGGTGACGTATTTTATTCAGATATTGGTTACAATTGTAATTTGTATGTGATACAGTACCATATCTTGGTGTCTCAATTCTTTACTTGAGGTTTACACGGCGTTTAATTATGTTTCCTGCACATAATCAGGATTGTTCCACGTTCTCTCTAGATGAGGAAACAAAGATTGTCCGGCTGAACACAAAATCATGACACATCTGTGAACAGAACCCAGCGGTATTCGTTACGACTCCAACACTGATGTTCCTTCGCCCAGTATCTGCTGGATAAACGGTGCCGTGGTTTTAATGGAACACACGTTGCAGCTGAGTTGCATTCAGCCTCCTCTATGAGCTGTTAACCTGAGATAACGGTCATCTCTTGCTGATGTTACCTGTGGACGATCTTGGCCGTGACTTCTTTTAACGGTTGTCTGAAATAGCGTCCAGGTCCTGGAAATTTCACTTTGGGATAATCCAATAGCTACAGCCACCGTAGCCTGTGTCTGTCCCGCTTCTAACCTTCCTGTGGCTCTCCATGCCATAGCTTCGGGTAAATCACGTTGTTGTTGTATTGCACTACCTGTTCACTACACTATGAAAAACGCAACTGCTTATGTAATCACCGAGCGGTGTGGCGCAGTGGTAACACACTGGACTTGCATTCGGGGGGATGATGGTTCAAATCCACCTCCGGCCATCCAGATTTAGGTTTTCCGTGATTTCCCTAAATCACTCCAAAGCAAATGCTGGAATGCGGCCGATTTCTTTCCTCATCCTTACCCAAAACTCCGAGCGAAAGCTCCGTCTCTAATGACCACGCTGTCGACGGACGTTGAACACTAAGTTTACTTTTATTTATTTATTTATTTATTTATTTTTTACTTATTTAATCCTCTAGGAAACACAAGGCAACACACACCAAACACATCATTTTAGTTCCTTCTGCCGACGACAATACATCAGAACCTAGATATCTCAGCTGATCCCCTAATTGCTTTGACCAGTGTATTTAAGAACTGTTATTTTTATACTCGCTAGTTTCAGCATATTGGCTTGACACATTTCTGCAACTTTCTTGCAAAGATCTGTTTTCTTCGCTGTCTATTTAGGTTAGACACATAGGGGGGTCTGCCAGGTGGATATCGAAAAGCCTTAAATTGTCGGAATTTTTTTGTTAATTGCCTTATACCAGGTTGCTTAGCATTTGATGGTAGATTGTGGCAACTAATTTTTTTCAGATTTCTGTGCTATCATTGGCTGAGAATTGTAATTCGATCACAATTTTAGTTCTGTTTTATACTGGTTAAGATATATCTCCCTTGCCGTCATCAAAACTTTCAAAAGAATCTTTATTTGCATTAACTCAATTCTATTAAAATACTTAAATTGGAAAAATCATTGTGGGATATGTTACAAGCTTGTAGGTGGTAATATTTTCAGATGAAATTTCTTTGAATGAATGAGACGTTAATCTGTTAATATTGACCTTTCCATAGCGACTTGTGAGGATATTTTTGCAAGTATCAGCGATGATATGCTTTAAGGTGCCTCTGTATTCAATACTCAACTTCTTCATGCATGGTACCAAGTTTAGTTGTTCTGGGTTTTGCACTGGTATCTAGATATTCATGATGATGTGTTTGGATTTATTTAACTTCCCTCCTAACGCCAGTTTGCACTGCCCAATGATTTGTAGTGATGACCATTTATTAGGAGTCTAGAAGGGCTTTGGAATAATATTCTGTGAATTAAACTACGAAGAGTCGTGGAAAACACTAACCTTGCATTTTATCTTGGAAAATACGATAAAATTCCATTGGTATTCGATCAGGACCCTGGCGATTTGTTTTTACGGTTGTGTTTTCTGGAACTACTTCGTCGATCTCCAACGTGACATTTCTTAATTGTCTGGGATAAATATTGGTGGTTTTCTCTGTCAGAAGCTTTCTTTAAAATCTAGTGACATTATAGCAAATTTTAGTTAAAGAACATTTACTCTGGCTGTTAAATCTGTGTAATCACATACAGTCGGTATAATCGATTTAACAGTCCCTACGCTGGACTGATAAGGGCTGGTCACTACACGTATTACAGTTTTGATCCTTGGTGTTCATATATGTACCATTATATGCTAATTACTATTAAGGAACGTTATGGGTGTAGGATTTTCGATCGATACTCACAGTGATTTTTCCGGTACGACAACAATTTCTTCCACGAAGCCCTATGCAATTTTAACAGTAGGATTCATTACTTCATAGTATATGCATTGCAGTTGCTCTTGGAAAATATAATAAGATTCCGCAGGTATTTCATCAGGATCTGGCTGTTTGTTTTTACAGTTGTGTTTTCTGGAACTACTTCGTCGATCTCCAATACATTTTTTGTGTCGGTATTGTTCCGTTTCCCTTGGAAGCTTTTTTAACAGGGCTTGCTGGACTACAGATCAGCGAAGTCATTTTCCTTTAGTTCATGTTTAACACATTCGAGCCACCACGTTACAGAACTGTATGATGCGAATTTATTTTCATTCTTTCCAGATTCGACTGAATCTTTCACGGCCTATGTATATATATTTGATAAGCTCCTCAACTGCGAGAAATGTACAGACCAATTAATCTTCACGAACACTAAATCAAGAATCAGAACCAGCCACAATCACAGAGGTAGAGGAGATTATAAAACAACTAGCTGAAAACCCGGCGTTTCCCGGGTATTTAATTATTTATTCAAGTCTTGTGTTGTACTTCTCCTACCCCTTCTCTGTCCAACATGTTTTATTTATCACAGAATATATAAGAAATAAGGCTATCTTGCATAACGTACAAAATTTCAAGTACAGCATCGAAACAAACAAAGATAAAAATCAAAATACAAATTATATGTAACATTCATACAGTCATTTAATTCACAACTTGACTATAAACAACACCGAGCTAGGTGACGGTGTTGTAACACACTGTGGTTCAGACCAGATTCCAGCCATCCTGATTTATGTTTTCAGTGTTTTCCCTTAATCTCTCCCGGCAAATGTCGGGGTGGTTCCTTTCAAAGGGCACGGCCGATTTCGATATTCATCCTTAGCCAAACAATCCAAACGTAAGCTCCGACTCTAAGGACAACGCTGTCAACAGGGTTTTAAACGCTAATCTTCCTTTTCCTATAAACAATATTTCTTGTGAGTCGTCCAGGATCTAATATGAATATTTTCTGTGGCGAACCCATCCCTGAGCAAGCGACATAAAGCTGTCTATGTGAGAAACACGGTGATTTCAAATACACTCCACAGGATTGAGTAGATTGCCCTGTGATTTATTATTCATAATAGAAAATGCAAGTCTCACTGCAAACCGCAGTCTCTTAAAGGTAAAAGCTATATCTGTCGGAAATAATGGGTATTCGTCGGATGTACACAGTTTCACTCTCTTCCTATCCTTGTAGTTCTGTAGAAGTCTCTGCTTCTTCCTACAGCGGTATGCGCTTCACAGTTCAAAGTTGCTTCAAAAGTTCTCAACAGCACTGTCATTTTTCAGGAATTCCCTTAAGGTCACTGGAATACAGGATTGTCTTAACATAGTGCCTGTGTGAAAAGTTTTTACCAAACGCAGTATATACGATCTCATATTTATTGAGTTATATGTTGTTCAAGTGTATAATTTTTCGGGTATTTATTCATTTGTATGAGTGTTGTATGTCTGTAAAATCTATTAAGAATACACTTGGTAGTAAAACAGCAATAGATTAAAACTAGGTGCGTGATGGGGCGGTTTGCCATTAACGTTACTGTTTATGTTCCCATATGTCATGAACTACGTGTCGTACAGTGAGAAAATTTCTAAGGTAGATTCAGCTGTATGTGTGTATACTGCCTGTAAAATTTCCTGCGGATACAATATGTAATGTAGAAATTATAAATTGCAACGCCATACCGAATGCCGTAGTTTTAATGTGTCAACAGGGAAAAAGTAGTAAGCGAGAAACTTTTTTCCTTTCATTTTGCTATGGTTGTCAGCGAGAAAATGTTTCCTAAAGGTTTGAAATTATGGTTAAGTTTGTTACAAGTCACTAAGTGCTCTCTTTCACAAATAGTGGACTGATAAAGTCACACTACACGTGCTGCAAGCTGGGGAAGTTTTCATAGTTTATAACGTCTTTATCTCCTGAACTATCGGCTCTACCGCATTTATATAGAAAGAATTTAATAAAAAAAAAAACAATAGGAAGAATGTCTATAAACATGTAATATGCTATATAGAAAGAACTTCCAGAATAAATACTGGGATAATAATGTTGTTTTCTAGAAAGTTTAAAGGTAGATTTAACATGCTAAAAGAACAACACAATAAACATATTGTATTTATACTATTGTTTTATTTTATATGTCACATATTCTCTGAGATCACTAAATGGATATAATAAATAATTGTACATTTATCGCATGTGAATGATGATGTTATTCCTTTGATGGAGGTGACATCAAATACTGGTGTAAGAGTGTGAAGTGCGAGGTCTCCTTTGGGCCTTTAGCTCAGGTGCTGGCAGTGGCTGGCTGGTTGAGGTGTGCAGGTGCTGGCAGTCTGTCAGTACAGCTTCTCGACTGCAGGTGGAGGCGCCACCACCACTGGAGGGGCGTAGTAGTAGGGGTAGCCGTAGTAGGGGTACAGGTAGTAGGGCACCGCGGCCACCACCCCCTTGGAGTTGGAGCGCGCCACCTGCGATGGCACTGCCAGCGGCACGTAGTACGGCCAGTAGTAGGACGAGTATGGCGTGCTGAAAATGACATACACCTGATTTGAGGAACGCATCCAGAACTAGTTAAAAGTGAGTTTCTCTCATCTTCACAATGTAACTTTATTTCAGCATCTTGATTCAGATTCTGTTGCATATCTTCATGAACGATTCAAATACAAGCTTCCTATCGATACTTGAGTAGGCTAATATCAAACCTGGACATCTGACCTAATGGTCGAAATTTACTTAGCAGTCGATTCGAAGGGAAATTTTTCCTCTCTTTTCATTGGTGAAATCTTTTTTTTTTTTTTTTTTTTTTTTTTTTTTTTTTTTAATGATCACATGGCCTCGAAAATCAGACATGACGGTAGTATGTGCCAAGTACTATGACATATTAGCCAGTACGTAAGTTTTTTATTAATTTTTATAGTATTATTACTAACAACGATCTTAATGCGAGTAAAATGGAACATAATATATCACCAGCATCCGAAGGAAAAGCTAGGAAGCTGTCGATACAAACTGAAAAATGGAAAAGAAACATTGAAAAGAAACAAAGGTAAGACTAGCTTGTAAGCTACAGTGTTCTATTGTAAGGTGTGTTGTACGAAATTATCACTTTTTGGAAAGACGTTCAATGTCAGAAATAACGTAAGGATGTTTACGGAAAAATCTGGCGACAGTTTCAACAGACCTTTCGCTAATAATAATTGTGGTAAAGTTATATGACAGGACAAAAGTTCACTATGATCACCTCGAGAGGGTTTTCAGCACTTTAATGAGCATATGGGCATGTGTCAATAAATAAGTAAATAAATAAACAAATACATACATATTTTGACCTAGGGCACAATGTATTCGAAAGGTATCGGTGAGTAGCATTAGAAATAAAATTCGCACAACCTACAAGTTAAGATATAAATAATACATACATAATAGGCTGTGTTTTGTTAACTATCAACTAAGTAAATGTTTTATTTTCAGTTTGTTTATAATGGTAACTTATATATCAGCAAATTTCAGAGACTATTGTAATAGACATTCCACAACATCACCAGTTTTTAAAAACTCAATAAAATTTTCCTTAATTTTATTGTACTGTTTTACGAATAACAGGTGCTGTACATCACACCTATTTCAAAGAAAGTGCTGATAGATGTTGACAGGTTTCAGAAGGTTAAATAACAGAACTCAATAGGTAGACCTCGATTGGCATTATTCATCATAGACAAGGGTATCTTCAGGCGTGCTCCAGACAACTGTCATAGAACTGATATTGCATACACATATCATGTAATGGACAGAGTTACTTGCAATCTGTGACTGTTTGCTGATCATGTTGTGGTAAAAGAAGAGGTGCTACCTTTTTGGGATCTTAGCAGGATACAAGATGACATAGACTAAATTTCTACTTGGTGAGATGAATGACGGCTACCTTCAAATGTAGAAAAACAATGGTTCAACATAATATTAATAATGTGCTACTTTATACACCTGAGTCCAATAAATAACTTGTCGTATTGTTTCAGAGCAATATGAAATGTAATGAGCATGTGAGGACAATCTGTGGGGAAGGCGGATGCTAGACTACAGTTAATATGCAGAACTTTGGAAAGACTTAGAGTGCGACTCCATCTTGAATACTGCTCGAATATTTGGTGTTCCCATCATGTGTGTTTAAAGGAAGACATAATAGCAATTCCCAGCAGGCTGACTGCAATGTTTGCTACTGGAAGGTTCGATCAATGTACGAGTATTTACAGAGATGCTTTTGCCGGCCGCGGTGGCCGAGGGGACTGAGGCGCTTCAGTCACGGTCTGCACGGCCACTACGGTCGGGGGTTCGAATCCCCCCTCGGGCATGGATATTTGTGCCGTCCTAGTTCGTAAGTAGTTCATAAGTAGTTTGTAAGTTTAGGGACTGATGACCCCGTAGTTAAGTCCCATAAGCTTAACAAACATTTGAACATTTGATTTGCACGGCGCTCCTCTCGCCAATGTCAACTGCGCCTGTCCTGGAGCCCAAGTCGTCGTCCATCTTGGCCTCCACCACCACCGTCTTGTCCTCCACCTTGGCCTCAACTATTGCAGGCTTCCCCTCAACTTTCACTGCTTCCTCCACAACTACTGCAGGCTTCGCCTCAACTTTCACTGCTTCCTCCATAATAGTCGCGGCGACCAAGACAACCAGCACCTGTCGGTATAATACAATCTTACATTTAGTTCCCAATACCTAGATCTACTTCTACGTTCTGCTAGCCACCTTAACCATATATGTACTTACAAGGGAACATCATCAACTCGACCTCATATTTTCTTGAGAGAAAAAAAAATACATTAGTTGGATATCAACCCCAGAAATCGATATGGCGTGAAAATTTGGGCAATTATTCATATACTACGGACTTATGGCCTCCTTCAAAGTACAGCTTTTAAACAATTGCCAGCTCGGGTTGTTCCTCAGTTGGCCCACAGTGAAGTGCTGCGCAATGAAGGGACAACAGCGAGTCCCCCGAAATGAAGAAATTTGAAGAGATAGGGAAGTGGAGGAGGAAACAATATTACAAAATGAAACATATGAACTGTAACTCTTTCTACTTCAGTAGTTTCAGCTTTATATATAACAAAATGATGTGCATAAACTGTATTAAAAATTAAATTACGTTACATTGCTTGTTGAAAACCCGTCTCATTCGTTTCCACTGCAATTATGAAGCGCAGTATAAAAGTGTCCAAAGCAAAGAGACCTTCGACACTAGCTACACGTTAGAAATCGCGCACTTTGACCTAATGAACATAGCTCTGCACCAGTGTCAAAACAGTATTTAACAGGATGTCCACAATGTTCTGGCCGGTCACTGGTGTAGCCACTTCCATACCAAGCTACCAGAACACTGACCTAAACACTGGTGCACATAACGGCCAGTGAATAAGCACTTGCAATTGCAGGATGGTGTTACGCTGAACGAAGTTCATACTGACACCCAGAAGTCCTACGGACTTGGTAAACCTCCAGAAGAAACCCTTGAACACACGGAAACCAAATACATCTTGTGGCCGACAGTATCTTGTGCCACCAGGTGGTACTGTCAATATGGAAACGGCGGTGTCTTCAAATCCGTGTCCTTCATCCACTGACCAGAAAACGAGTCCACTGTTAAAACTGATCTGTTATCATCTCGTGTGCTTTTATTAAACACCGCTATTTTCTTCTATATCCAGCACGTCTTCATCAGTGCAACTGTCTATGATATCTGCAACGCAGTTGACAGATATAAGGAAAAGCATAAATAAGGCGTAATGTATTTTCTTTTTCCTTGTATAGTGCGTCTAATAACTGCAAATGATTATGCTAACCGGTGGCGACTTTAAAGAGCTCTGAGTTTTTTACATTTAATCGTTGCAGATTAGTCATAATTCCATACCGCTTCTGGAGGTGTCGCACGACAGCCTGTAACATCGCGAACACAAACCTCTTACTAGACTCTACTCACGGTACTAATCATCCGGGCATTAAGCGGCCGCAGTGAAGTGGGCCGAGAGAGGAACAACGGAAGTGCATGAATGTATAAAAGCTGTACTTTGAGAAAGCCATAACTGCGTAGTATCTGAATAATGGCCCAAATTTTCACGTGATATCCATTTCTGGGGTTGATATCATGGCCGCGGTGGAGTAGCTGAGCGGTCTAAGGCGCCTCGCTGCGGTGCGCGCGGTTTCTCGCCGTCGGTGGCTCGAGTCCTCCCTAAGACATGTGTGTGTGTGTGTGTGTGTGTGTGTGTGTGTGTGTGTGTGTTGTCCTTAGGTTAGTTTCCTTTAGTTTCAGTAGTTTGGAAGTTAACGAACTGATGACCACGCAGTTTGGTCCGGTAGATTTACAAACATTTGATATCTTGGTCACGTATTTCTTTCTGAAGAAAATATGAGGTCGGGTGGTGTTCCCTTGTTAGTGTTGTGTATAGCACCATTACGGTCCTCCATGAAAGTCGTATATGTACAAAATGAAATTCACAGGGTGATGAACATTAACAAGCGGAAAACAAGGGTAATGCAATCTGATTCTGACAGAAAAGAAATTTGTTGAGATGAAATATTATTTTATTATAAACACTTTTTTGAAAGCATTTGTCTGGAATGTAGTCTTTTACATAATGTATACTATACGAATTTCAGGAAAGAAGAGGATGGAAGCTGTTGAGATGTGGTCTTAGAAAAGAATGCTTAGGATTAAATGGAAAGATTAACTAATTTGGAGGTACTAAAGATAATTGGGGAAAAAAGAAATTGACTAACAAAAGGGATCGATTGATAGGACACATTCTGTGATATCAAGGATTAGTCAATTTAGTATTAAAGGGAAGTGTAGCGAGTAAAAATCACACAGAGTAAGACCAAGAGACGATACAGTAAGCAGGTACAAAAGATGTGGGTTATCATTGTTATTCAGAAACGAAGAGACTTTCACAGGATAGAGTAGAACGGAAAATTACATGGATCCAATCTTCAGACTCAAGCCCCACAAAAAGAACAAAAATAATTTAAAAAAACTCATTACGTAAGATCAAACTTATGAACTAGCATAATGCTATGTTAAATAACTTGTAAGTCAAAGGTATTAATTAACAACATAATGGTTGTTCCTGTGTTACATGTTTCATTTCAAGTGTTCTAACATAACCTATGAGTAAGATTCTGATAGAGAAGTTAACTTCCACAAATATTATGAATTACGTACACAGTAAAATGAACATGTAACGTTGACTCAACTTTTCATACAGTTTTCGGAAGCAATATGCAAGAACATCAGAAATAATTTTTAACAAAAAATTACCGTACTTTGTACAGTTTTTGATGGAATTGACACTGGAGGTAGCCCATTACATTATTCTGTGTGCAAATCCAAGTAGCCTGCTATAGGCGGTGTTGCGAAAGTGTCTGTCGTTTTGTTAGCTGGAACTGAACAGATCAAAAGAGACAAAAATGTAGCAACGAGACTGATAAGCTGTTGGTTGGCATTAGAACATTGCTGCCGTCCACTGTGAAGGATTTTAGCCGTCCTGTTAATGAAATGTTCAAATGTTTGTAAATGTATGGGACAACTACTCCGGCTAACAGTCCGTAGGCTTAAAAACTACTTAAACTTACTTATGCTAAGGACAAAATATACACCCATGCCCGACGGAGGACCTGTACCTCCGACGGTGAGCAGCGGCTCGCACCAAAGCTAGGTGCTTTAGCACTCTCGGCCACTTCACCGCGGCCCTTTTAATCCGTTTGATGGAAAATAACAAAGGATACGTTTGGCAACATCCTCACTTGCTAGTTGCCTGAATCTGCATATGAAACGACGTATCTGCACAATTACAAATATTACATGAAATTGGCAGTACAATCGTTTATAAAATTAAGCAGGAGTAGGGGCCTATAAAACGTCCATGGGAAACAACAGATATTACTTCTGTTCTGCTCGATGACTCACCGTCAGTTACAACATACTACATCTACATACATACTCCGCAATCCACCGTAAGATGCGTGGCGGAGGGTACACTGTACCACTACTAAGCATTTCCTTTCCTATTCCACTCCCAAATAGAACGAGGAAAAAAAGAATGCCTATATGCCTCCGTACGAGCCCTAATTTCTCTTATCTTATCTTTGTGATCACTACGCGAAATGTGAGTAGGCGGCAGCAAGATCGTACTACACTCTGTTTCAAATTCCAGCCCTCTAAATTTCCTCAACAGAATTTCACGAAAACAACGTCGTCTTTCCTCTAACGATCCCCAATTGAGTTGCCAGGGCATTTCCGTGACACTCGCGCATTGGTCGAACCTACCGGTAACAAAGCTAGCTGCTCACCTCTGAACTGCTTCTATGTCTTCCTTTAAACTGATCTGCCGCGGGTCCCAAACACTTGAGCAATACTCAAGACGTGGTAGTACAAGTGTTTTATACGTGGTCTCCTTTACAGATGAAATACATGTTCCCAAAATTCTCCCAATAACCGAAGTCGGCTGTCCGCCTTACTCACAACTGTCCTTACATGTTCCTTCCATTTCATATCGCTCTGCAATGTTACGCCTAGATATTTGAACGACGCGACAACTTCAAGAAGCTCACTGCTAATGCTGTATTCGAACATTATGGCATTGTTCTTCCTACTCATGCACATCACCTTACATTTTTCTACATTGAGAGCTAGCTGCCATTCTTCGCACCATTTAGAAATTTTTTCTAAGTCATCTTGTGTGCTATTACAGTCAGTTAAAGACGATACCCTCCCATACACCACAGCATCATCAGCAAACAGCCGCAAATTACAAGTTACTCTGTCCATCAGATCATTTATATAGATAGAAAATAATAGCGGCGAACTTTGTGCTGAATTAAAGATTCGCGATAAATGGCAACTAAGTAGGGGGCCAATGCCGCAGAATACTCTTTATGAAACCGAACTGGTATTCCATCTGGACCAGCATACATTTTCGAATTTAGCTCTCTCAGCTGCTTCTCTACACCGGAAATATCTATTACTATGTTCTCCATTTCGAAATTAGTACGTTGACCAAATGATGGTACATTTGTGCGGTCCTCCTGCGTGAAAGATTTCTTAAAGGTTAAATTTAGAACTTCAGCTTTCCGTTTTCTTTCTTCTATTACTGCCCCGGGACGTGGGCTTTGACCCGCTTATCGATTTTACATAGGACCAGAATTTTTTCGCGTTATCGGAAAGATCTTTTGCTAATGTATGGCTGTGGTAATTATCGTATGCTTCGCGCATCGATCTTTTTATAGACGCACGAATCTCTACTAACTTTTGCCTGTCATCATTTGCATGTTCTTTTTTGAATCGAGAGTGCAACAGTCTTTGCTTTCTCAGCAGGCCGGCCGCGGTGGCCGAGGTGACTGAGGCGCTCCAGTCACGGTCAGCACGGCCACTACGGTCGGGGGTTCGAATCCTCCCTCGGGCATGGATATTTGTGCCGTCCTAGTTTGTAAGTAGTTCATAGGTAGTTTGTAAGTTTAGGGACTGATGACCCCGTAGTTAAGTCCCATAAGCTTAACTAACATTTAAAACATTTTTTTTCTCAGCAGTTTTCTAACATTATTATTATACCACGGTGGATCTTTGCCATCCTTAATCGTCTCTTACTGGCACATATTTCTCTAACCCTTTATTTACAATGCATTTAAATTTAGTCCACAATTCCTCTACATCCATAGTCCCCGAATTAAACGATGTCCATTCATTTTCTAAGTGCGATCGTAACATTTGCTTATCGGCTCTTCCCAACAAAAACACACTTCTAGCCTTCTTGATTGGTTTATGAACTTTGGTCACCATCGACGCTATGACGATATCATGATCACTAATTCCTGTCTCTACACAGACATCGTTAATAAGGTCAGGCCTGTTCGTGGCTATAAGGTCTAAAATATTTCCATTACGCGTGGGTTGTCGGTTTAACGGTTCAAGACAGTTTTCTGAGAATGTTTCCAAAAGTAGTTCGCAAGACATTGTCTGTACCGCCTGAAATGTAACTAGAGAGGTCCCAATCTCTACTCTTAAGGTTGATGTCTCCCCCGACTAATATTACATGGCCCACACTACCTGGTGTGGACTTTCTTTGGATGACTCTAAAACTGATGCAGCAGCACTGGGGGGGGGGGGGGGGCGGTAAAAACACCCAACTATTAACTTTACTTCTTTTAGACCTGTTATACGTGCCCAGATAACTTCACAGTTACTTTCAACCACGATCTCAGTAGAAACAATATCTTTGTCCACAGTGATGAACACTCCTCCTCCAGTTGTATCCGATCTATCTTTCCGATATATGTTCCACGCCTCGCTAAATATTTCTGAATTTTCCACTTAATGATTTAGCCAGCTTTCGGTGCCTAAAACTATCTGAGCATAATAATTTCTATGCAGTGCGGCAAATTCGGAAACTTTGTTTCTAATACTTTGTAAGTTCGCGGCTAATATTTTGATATTCGAATTTTTGAGCCGAACGTGGTCTGAATTCGCTGTTTGAATTTTGACAGGCGTGTGCTCATCAGAGAGCGCTAGCCTAAAAAAACCCCATGTGCACTGCACAAGTACTCTGCTACCGAGTAGCCGCTTCCTTAGTGTAGTGCACCCTGATCTATCTAGGGGCACCCTACAATTCTCCCCCCCCCTCCCTCCCGATAACGAAGATCCAGAAATCTGCAGCTAGGACTGTCACAGAGTCGGCGAAGCCTCTGGTTCAGACCCTCCACTCGGCTCCAAACCAAAGGACCTCCATCAACCCTGGGAACAATGCTACAAATCGACAGCTCTGCTTGCACCCCGCGTGCGAGGGCAGCAGCCTTCACCAATTCCGCCAGCCGCCCGTAGGACCTGAGGATGTCCTCAGAACCCAAGCGACAAGCGTCATTGGTGCCGACGTGAGCCACGACTTGCAGTCGACCCCACCCCGCACCCTCGATAGGCGCCGGCAAGGCCGCCTCCACATCTCGGATGAGGCCCCCCGGCAGACACACCGAGTGCACGTTGGAATTCTTCTGTATCTCGACGCTATGTGCCTAAGGGACTCCATCACGCACCTAACACTGGAGCTCCCAATAATTAATAATCCCCTCCCACCGTGGACCTGCTCGGACCCTGCTGAAGGAGTGGCCACACCACCACTCATAGGACGAACGGGCGTGGACGGACGTCCAGCCTCCACATTGGCCTTCCGCCTCGAGCGACGCGAACGGCGTATAACCCGCCACTCCCCTTGCGGAGAGGGCGGCTCGACCACGTCCGGTACACCTGAAGGTGCCTCGGTAGCAGGGACAGAGAGCGAAGCATGAGACACCTGAGGTGTCGCACTCGACGCACCAGACTCCCCACCATCGCTGCACCCCGAGACAGCAGCCTGAAGACGGCTGACCGTAGACAACAGCACGCTCAGCTGTTCGTGAACTGCGGCCAACTCCTCCTGCGTCCGCACACAGCAGGCACACATCCTATCCATCCTATCGATACAATTAACTGTAGAAAGTAGAAAACTAAATAATCAACTTTTAAGTAACCTAGTACTTTAATAAAGGCGGCTGGCAGTTGACTGAACTGTGGTCAGTGGTAACTACACTGTCAAAACAACGGAACTCAGTTCGGCAGTTTTCAAAACAAACAAGAATATCTATGGAATACACCGTTATCAAACACGCGGCAATATAAGCTTTCTCAAAGCAAAACACGAAATAAGGAAGTGACAATATGACACGTAGCTTGCAGCAGATGAAAACTGTACACACGGTATTTATCAAAGTACGCGAGAGTAAACTCTTAAAGCAATAGCACAAACGAAATCTGTCAAGTAGGTGAGAAGGAACCTCTTAAAAAACAGAAACAGTAACGAAAATTAAGAAATTAACTGGCAACGAAATTTCACGCAATTAAATTATGATACTTAGCGCTCTGGTTGATGATGCAGCGACAACAGCTGGCACTGAACTGACTGCTAACTGACTGAATGCTAAATTGCCGAATACGCGGGAATAAACCTCTAAAACAGAAGTACTAACTAAAATGAAGAACTAGACTGGCAAATTAAATTTGACACAAATTAAGATACTTAGCGCTGTTTACGATGTGACACTGGCAGCAGCTGGCACTGGACTGACTGATAACGAGCTATAGTGACGATCTCTGACTTGTTTAGAAATACACCAGCCGCAGACGAAAACTATACCTAACGGTATTTATCTAATACGATAGAATAAACTATTAAAACAATAGTACAAACGAAATCTGCCGAATACGCGGGAATAAACCTCTAAAACAGAAGTACTAACTAAAATAAAGAACTAGACAGGCAAATTACATTTTACACAAATACTTAGCGCTGTTTACGATGTGACAGTGGCAGCAGCTGGGACTGGACTGTGTTCTTTCAGACAATAAATCAGAAATCCAATGCCATAACTGTAGCGATTTTCCCTATAGCACGCAGTTTGATTAGAAGTCGCTTGTGAGGTACAGTGTCAAAAGCCTTTCGGAAAAACTACAAAAACTGAATCTATTCGACATCCCTTGTCGACAGCTCTAATCACATCATGTCAGAAAGAGCTAGTTGGGGTTTCACAATAACGAAACTTTCTGAATCTGTTTTGACTATGGGTCAATACGTCGTTCTCTTCGAGGTAGTTCATAATATTAGAGGAAAGTATATGTTCTAAATACAATCGGACTTTTGTTAAGTGATTTAAATTGCATTAATACTCCAGGGGTATCTACTTCTTAATTACGCATGCTAACAACTGTTGTTGATACGAATTCTGAATATTTGCCTCGTCTCCTTTGCTCAAGGAATTTCGGAAAGCTGTGTTAACAAATTTTTCTTTAGTAGAACCGTCATCGGTAGCATCACAATATCTATCGTTTAGTGAAGGTAACTAGAAATAAAACGTGCGTAATGACTTGAAAATGTGTTATGTATTCTGTTCACGAGAAATTTAACGATGAAATGTGCGATGTACCTCTTCACCTGAACAGAACCTTCCTTTTGTGATTCAGATCTTCCATAAGTGGTCAATACACATAGAAGTGGTTCAAGGTCTATGGAAGATGTGAAAGATACTCAAAACCCAGGCTTGTGATTATCGTCGTCATGAGCCTTGGTCTGTCCTATTGCTACAGAAGACTCGCAGTAAGTAATCTAGGCTGAAGGTGATAACGCCTATTTCGACTCAAAAGAGTGCCAGAAAAACTTCCCTGCTAGTGGTTAGGATTCGAATTTCTTTGGTTTGGGTCATGAGGAAAAGTAACATCTTTACTAAGTATTTACTGAATTCTTAATGGAACAGACTGGAGCACGACATTGGACAAAGCTACGAGAGAGCAGCAAAATCTGTTATTACTTTGCCTTATGAATTGATAGGTTAGTGCTTGTTAGTTACGAAAAACGCCTTCATGGTGCTGTTTTGGAAGTGAGAAACGAATGTGTAAACTGGGAGTCCTAGACCTCATATATATACGGCAGAAGTCATTACCCGAACTGAGTGTGGTATATAATCGTCTGTCTGCCTCAGGCCGGAATTTTTGTCATCAGATAGGAATGTGTGACGGCTTTCAGGTAGCGTAAATCCCGCGATGAATGAAAACCACAATAACTAATGGAATTTTTTGTCGCGACTAGGAGACGTAAAATCCAGTGACTAAAACTGGGAAATAAACACCAAACTGACAGGAGAAGCTTTTTGTACATACTTCTTAATGTAATATCCACCCTACAACAAAATAGACCCTTTGTAAATATATTAAAATGATATTGGAATTTATAGTGTGGGAATATGAAATTCTGTTCTGACTCCTCAAGGTCGTAAGGTTTCGTTTCCTGCCCTGATTTCGTATGGTGCCAGAATAATCACTTAATAGTTCACAATTATATATTCTGACATAAAAGGCAAACACCTGTGGCGTATTCAGGGGGAGGGGGGTGCTGTCGGGCTGTAGCTCTTTCCCTTTACTAGAGAGAGGGGGGGGGGGGAGAAAAAAAGAATGGGATCAATCCTCCCAATTTATTTTTTCTTTTTTGATTCTTTGTGAACCAGCGATTGGGTTAATTAAGAGTAAATATAGCAAACGTAACGCAGTGACGACCACGGCGGACAGAGCCCTCACATCGACGTCATCTCAGACGCCGTCGCAATCGGTTCCACTGCGCGACCTCGGCGCGGGGCGCGGACCACGGAGGGGTCGCTCCGCGGGCCGAGGGTATTTAAATCGCCCGCTACCGGGCTAGAACCCAGTTCCCTTCGAGCGGCCGTAGAGTGCGGATCTCCGTGCCGGCGCGTTTCCAGGAGCTCAGTCCGTCAAGTTCACCTGATGATGGCCACACGTATGATCGCCGAAATATTGTGTCCGTTGAACCGGCAGTACACCCCTGGATATTTTGATTATCAAATACGCCGGGAGAAACTCAAGAATCACAGCCCACTTTTGCTTTTTTCCCCATTCCCTCGTTCTGCATTTTTCCACTCCAAACCACCGCTGAACTTGGTGATAGGTTCGACACGAATGTTGTCGTGCTGCAGCTTATGACGGTGGCAGCGATGCAAGATTAAAGTTACCTTTGAATGCTGATTTTGTGAAGCATTTGTATCTATAGTTGTTTAACGACATACTTTTTACATCATTGTAACCATATAATGCAAGGACGAAGCGTTCTCCAGCTTCAACAATGATTTCCGGGTCGTTATTTTGGTTTTTAAATAACCGAACAAGCTCATTTAACATTTTTTCTTTTTTTTTTCTTTTTTTCGGAGTAGGTTGACACATTTCATTTTTCCTCAATTGAAGAGTGCTGATGTTGTATCACAGTCACTGAAGGCATGCGAGGATAGTATGCTATCTGCGACTGTTTTATCTATGTTACATTCTGTTGAATATATTCGTTGCGACATTTTTCCTTTTCTTGGTTTTAGAATATATATGTCTGAACGCGGGGATAGAGCCGTCAAAAAATAAGATGATCTACATCTTCACCGACAACTATTACGGAATCATATGCAGATGAAATGCTGATTGCTGTGTTATTAGCGTATATGCATCTTTCTTTGCTTTCTTAACCGCGAAGTGTGCAGCTTCAAACTTGGTTTTCACCATTCTGATGAGGCGGTTCTTGTTTGCATCGTTGTCCAGAAATTGGTTTTGCGACCCATGTGGGATCATTGTCTCGTCAAAAAGCATATCTACTGAAGTCGTGTCGCTCCGCGCATTTGCTACTTATTCCGGATATCCATGGAATACAATGATATACTGCATTGAAGTATAGATTTAATAAGCATGTGTTGTTGTTGCGATCTTCAGTCCACAGACTGGTTTGATGCAGCTCTCCACGCTATCCTGTCCTGTACTACGTTATCGGCAAACCGCAATTTTTTTATTTCTTCTCCCTGGACTTTATGTCCTCTCAAATTTCTCCTTCCATTCCTTCACTGCCTGCTCAATGTACAGATTGAACAACATCGGGGAGAGGCTACAACCCTGTCTTACTCCCTTCCCAACCTCTGCATCCCTTTCTTGCCCTTAGATTCTAATAACCGCTGTCTGGTTTTTATATAGGTTGAACATAACACTTCGCTCCCTATATTTTACCTCTGATACCTTCAGAATTTGGAAGAGTGTATTTCAGTCGACATTGTCAAAAGCTTTCTCTAAATCGACAAACGCTAAAAACGTAAGTTTCCCTTTCTTTGGCCTATCTTCCAAGATAAGTCGTAATGTGAGTTTTGCCTCCAGTGTTCCTACATTTCTCCTAAATCCAAACTGATCTTCCCCGAGGTCAGATTCCACAAGTTTTTCCATTCGTCTACAAATAATTCGTGTTAGTATTTTGCAACCATGACTTATTAAACTGATAGTTCTGTAATTTTCACACTTTTCTGCACTTGCTTTCTTTGGATTTGGAATTACAATATTCTTCTTGAAGTCGGAAGGTATTTCCCCTGTCTCATACATCTTGCATACCAGGTGATACAATTTTTTCATGACTGGCTCTCCTAACGACATCAGCAGTTCAGACGAAATATCATCTACTCCAGGGGCCTTGTTTCGACTCAAGTCCTTCAGCGCTCTGTCAAATTCTTCTTGCAGTATCATATCTCCTATCTCATCTTCCTTCACTCCGTCTTCCATTTCTAGAATACTGCTTTCAAGTTTATGTCCTTTGTATAGGCCTTCTATATAATCCTTCCACAGTTCAGCCTTCCCCTCTTTGCTTAGTATTGGTTTTCCGTCTGAGTTCTTGATATTCATACAGCTGCTTTTCTTGTCTCCAAATATCTCTTTTATTTTCCTGTAGGCGGTATCTATCTTTCCGCTAGTTATGCATTCTTCTACGGTTCTGCATTTGTCCTCTAGCCACTCCTGCTTAGCCAGTCTTAGTTAGCATACGGACCTTTGTTTGTGTCTCCATTCGTTGGCCTTTGGTATATTTTGTTTCATGCACAAGTTCCAATACTGTACATCGGCTGAGACCAAATCATTTACTTGCTCAAGACGCTCTAGCAATTTGTTACATTGTTTTTTTCATTGATAATTTAAGCTCACTATACACAAATTACGCTCCCATAAGCGCGTCTTTGTTTCGCTAGAAACTCTGCAGTTATTTCAGCAGCGCACTAAAAGCAATGACTTCTGAATGAGAATGTTGAGGTAGTGGTGGATCGCTGTCGTGGATGAGAAGATTCGACATAGCCTTCTCTACGCAAAGAATGCAAAGATTAATTTCTCATTATTGTAACGTTTGCGACACACATCATGAACCAATATCGTTTTCAGTCCCTCCAAGAGTTTTTTCTTGTTATTCTTTCTTTTAGCACTTGACTTACGAAGTGTCTCCAATCCATTCTCCTTCACTCACTTCCTTGCAATGGAGTTTCACAGATAAAACAGTTCCCTTCCTCAGGATCAACGGTACTAAAAACGCGAAGGAAGGAAATCCCGCTATACCTGTGGCAGACGGTGTAACCTCAAGTAGGCCGCAGTAGGCCGTGTTTTCACTGCACAGTAAAATATTTTTCGTTAAGTAGCCTTTGCGGCACTGGTATGTGGAAGGGGTCCGAATGTCCCCAGAGTCAAGAAGTGAAATACCGACATACCTGACATAGTTCATGTAGCCACAGGCAGGCCACAGCAACTGGGTTTCCACCGCTAAGTAAAATACTTTTCGTTTAATAGCCTTTTCTGCGCTCGTACGATGAAACTATTCATTAAAAAAAATAATCTCATAACTATTTTCACTGTAAAATGCGTCGGAAAGGAGATATCGTCAAAAACCTGTTTTTGGAGGCCATTTTGCAAATATGGCGCCGCGAGCGGCTAGGATACGAGGTGGTAATATGAAAATTCTGAAAGAGCACATCAAAATCTAGAAGTATACCAATTTTAAAAACTCCCGCAAAACTTTCCAGGTAACCCCCTTTTTGGACACCAAATGGCTTGACTACCAGATGGTGTTGCCTCTGTATTCTGAGTGTGCATAGAAGCGCAAAATAAATTTGAAACTGAAACGTTAACCAATTCCTCCAGAACACTCGGTTTTTATTCAAGTAAATAAGTAATAAGTACTTCTTATAGAGCTGTTCTACTTTTGTCCCACTCCTAAATAAATCCTAGGTTCGCCCATGTCCGTGCGTTCTTCACGCTCCTTATAAACCCCACCAGGCATGGTGGCAAAACTATCCACGAACTACAATAACACAATCTGGTGGCCATCTGATTGTCACAGACAACTGCAGCTCTAATCATTTACACATCCACCGATGATGTCTTCGTGTATGAAGGTACACTGCCATACTACCATGTTTTCCAGGTGATTTACTTTTTTTGCTTTCTTTTTGCCAGGCAGTACATTCTTCACTTTCTATACCTTACTGGAGTTCAGCTTTTCAGTTCGTGAGTGGGGCATGCGAGGGTAGTTAAACATAAAAAGGAATATTTTGACGTTACCTACTAGTGAGCATTGAATGATATAGATGAAAAATGTCGAAAATTTGTGCCGAGCCGGGATTCAAACACGGGTCCTCCTAGGCAGTCGCGCTGACCAATAAGCCATTTTTTTTTAAAATTAACTCTTTCATTTACCACATGTACATTAATTACACATGCACATCACATTTACATAAAAAATATTTTGTTTTTGACTTGTGGTGCATATTTTGACATTCACACTTCTACACACTGTAGTTTTCTCTATGAATAACTTGCTAAAGCCACTTTTCGTCCGTCATATTATAAGTTAAAATCATTGTCGGCAAAACTTGCTTTTATGAGTCTCATTTTTCCTTGTTAATAATTTTTATATTGGTTTAATATTTTAGTAAAATTGCTAACTTTAGTATCTCATATTTTTTGCTTTTCATTAAGTTGTGTTGCTGCGTAGTGAAGTAAACCAAAAATATTTCTTTCTTCTATTTTATTTTGTTAGAATATAAAGTGTCGTACGACTTTTTATCCCATTCATAGCATTCCACTTTGTTACTGGATATGGAACATCGTCTGTTTTGAAAATCTGCTGATGTAATATACCCTGCTCAAAACAATTAAGAGGATCAGGTGAGAGATCGTACACATATGGGGACGTATTTTACACAGATATCGGTTACAATTGTAATTTGTGTATTTACCCATAGGCGGGGAGGGGGGGAGGGCGAAGGGTCGTTCGCGCCCCCCACCCCAGTACCCCTACGGTTTTTTTTTCCTGCGAAGTTAGCGGCGTGCTGTCACTACACTGAGTCTTCAAAACTGTGAGACTTTTTTTTGATTGGGCGTGGGGTAAAGAGAGTTTAGCTGACGATGAGAATTCTTTCACCGCCCCATTCCCTCTCAGCAGGCCGTACTGGATCCGCCCCTGGTGATACTGTACAATATTTTGGTGTCTCAATTTCTTTCTTGAGGCTTACACGGCTTTTACTTAGAGCGAGGCATAATGGGACTACCATAATGGTGACAATGTCATTCTAGTTGTCCTTTAATATGGTTTTCAACCACCTCGGACGGCCAATACAGTTGCACACCTGTGCGGCGTGAACAGTACGAGGTTATCAATCAGATCTTGAGGGATTCTTGGCTATTCTTCTATGAATGCAACATCCAGCTCTGCACCTGTTGTGAGAGGTGCTGGTCTGGCTGCAGTGCGTCTGCCAAGTGCATACCAGACATGCTCAATCGGGTTTAAGTCCGTCGAACAAGCTGGCCACTCCGTTCAATTTCTTCAGTTTCTCCTTTGAGGAGTCAAAGCGCCATTCTAAACGACATAAAAATCGGTACTTCCGCCAATACTGGCAAAATCCATTTAGGACAAATTACACGTTTATAGGAGGTGATTTGGTCAGCAGAAATATCGTTGGGTGAATGAGATGTTAACCTGTTAATTGGCTTTTTCCATAGTGAAGTTGTCAGGACTGTTTTACAATTATCAACGATGGTATGTTTTGCCGAGCGGTCTAAGGCGCATCGCTGCGGAGCGCACGGTTGCTCTCCGTCGGGGGTTCGAGTCCTCCATTGGGCATGGGTGTCTGTTTTGTCCTTAGGTTAGTGTAACTTAGTTTAAGTAGTTTGTAAGCTAGGGACTGATGACCACGCAGTTTGGTCCGATAGATTTACTAACATTTGAACATTTTTTGATGGTATGTTTTATGGTGCATCTGTATTCAGTTCCCATTTTCATACTGGTACCAGATTTAGTTATTCTGGGTTTTGCACTGGTATTTCGATATTCATGATGATGTGTTCGGAATTATTTACCTTCATTTCTGACGCCAATTTGTACTTGCCAATAACAAGTAGAGGTAAGAATTTATTAGGAATTATTCTATTAATTAAACTGCGAAGTGTTGTGTAAAATGAATGCCTTCATTGTCTGGAATAAATATTGGTGATTTTTTATGTCAGAAGCGATTTTGAAAATCTAGTGACATTATATCAAATTTTTATTGAAGAACTTTTGCTCTGGCTATCAAATACAGATGGTGTAATCGATTTAGCCGTGCTTACGCTCGTATGATAAGCACTGGTCATTACATGTATAACAGTTTTGATCCTTTGTGTTCATACACATGCCATTATCTTATAATAATTATTAAGCAACGTTATGGGTCTAGGAGTTTCGACTGATACCCACTGTGATTTTTTCCGTACTAAAACAACAATTTCTTCCACGAATTCCTTTTCTATTTCCGCAGTAGGATTCATTACTTCATTGTATATGCATTGTATTTTGGTCTTCATTTGCTCTTGGAAAATACGATAAAATTCTGCAGGTATTCCATCAGGACCTGGCGATTAATTTCTTAGGGTCGTGTTTCTTTCTGGAACGACTTTGTCGATCTCCAACATGACAGTTTTTGGCTTTATTGTTAAGTCTCCTTAGGAGACTTTGGAATGGGTTTCCTGGACATAAGATCAACGAAGTCATTGTAGATAGTTTCCTTTATTTCATGTTGAGTACATTGAAGCCTCTGCATTGTTGCAGAATTGTATGATGTGTATTTACTTTCTTTCTCCCGAGTTCCAATTGAATTTTCAACGCCACACACACACACATTATATATATATATATATATATATATATATATATATATATATATATATATATATATATATATATATTCACAAGTTATTCTATCAGTGTAAAGGTTATATGACAAAAGTAGACTCAATGAAATTGAAGAAGATTTCAACAGAAATAACACGAGGAATTTCCACACAATATTCAGGGAAGACATAAAAGGTAATCAGCCACCAAATATATGCTTCAAAAGAACAAAATATTAGAGAAAACTCAACTGCAAGAAACGTGCAGACCAATAAAACTTCACGAAGACAACACTAAAACCAGATTCGGAAAGCTGCCACAATCACTGAGGTAGAGGAGATTATAAAACAAAAAACAACAGGATGCTAGAAGCATGCAATGTCTATAAAAATTAATATGTCATATGAAAAGAACCTTCAGAATAAATACTGGGATAATAATGTCGTTTGTTAAAAAGTTCGAAGGTAGATTCGACATGTTAAGGGAAAGTAACACAATAAACATATTGTAAATATACTAAAGTTTTATTTTATATGTACATAATCTCTGAGCTTACTACATTAAGATCATAAATAATTGTACACTTATGATATGTGAATGATGATGTTATTCATTTGATGGTGATGGCATCAAATACTGGTGTATGAGTGCACCTTCAGCTCAGGTGCTGGCAGTGACTGGCTGGTGGAGGTGTGCAGGTGCTGGCAGTCTGTCAGTACAGCTTCTCGACTGCAGGTGGAGGCGCCACCACCACTGGAGGGGCGTAGTAGTAGGGGTAGCCGTAGTAGGGGTACGGGTAGTAGGGCACCGCGGCCACCACCCCCTTGGAGTCGGAGCGCGCCACCTGCGATGGCGCTGCCAGCGCCACGTAGTAGGGCCAATAGTAGGACGAGTACGGCGTGCTGAAAATGACACACAGCTCACATGAGAAACGCATCCAGAAGTAATTAAAAGTTAATTCCTCTCATCTACACGATGTTACTTTCCTTATTTCACCATTACGATTTAGCCTGTTCTGTACCCTTGTGAACGAATCAAATACATGCACCCTTTCATGTCAATACTTAATGCATAACTTGCCACAATTACCACAACACAGATTCCATGTTCCTAGATTTCCTGAAAATTTTTGACATGGTGTCCCAATGCAGAATGTAAACCTCTTGAGACATGATCATCATTAGAGACTGATTACGTCTTTTAGCGTGCCTCCTGGAGCATAGTCTTCCTAATAAAAACTTCTCTGCGATCCCCTATTCAGTGCCAACATTGTTGCCTCGTCTTGACTGAATCCAAGTACTGAGACTTAATGTCCATTATAGTGGTCGTCTTGAATTCGGTAGTAGGACAAGGAAGGGAAGGGAAGATAGTAGGTGAATATGGTCTGGGCAAAAGGAATGAAAGAGGAAGCCGCCTGGTAGAATTTTGCACAGAACATAATTTAGTTATAACAAACACCTGGTTCAAGAATCACAAAAGAAGGTTGTATACGTGGAAGAGACCAGGAGACACCGGGAGATACCAGATAGATTTTGTAATGGTAAGACATAGATTTCGGAACCAGATTTTACAGTGTAAGACATACCCAGGGGCAGATATAGACTCTGACCATAACTTGTTGGTTATGAACTGTAGGCTGAATCTGAAGAAACTACAAAAAGGTAGGAAAATAAGAAGATGGGACCTGGATAAATTGAAGGAACCTGAGGTTCTTAAGAATTTCAGAGGGAGCTTTAGGCAACAATTGACAGAAACAAGGGAAAATAAAACAGTAGAGGAGGAATGGGTAACATTGAGAGATGAAATAGTGAAAATAGCAGAGGATAAAATAGGTAGGAAGGCAAGACCTACAAAAACTCCTTGGATATCACAGGAGATACTAAATTTAATCGATGAAAGGAGAAAATATAAAAATGCAGTAAATGAAACAGGCAAAATGGAGTACAGACGACTAAGAAATGAGATTGACAGGAAGTGCAAAATGGCTAAGCAGGAGTGGCTAGAAGGCAAATGCAAGGATGTAGAAGAATGTATAAATAGGGGAAAAATAGATACAGCCTACAGGAAAAAAAAACATTTGGAGATAAGAAAAACAGCTCTATGAATATCAAGGACACGGATGGAAAACCGGTTCTCAGCAAAGAAGGAAAAGCTGAAAGGTGGAAAGAGTATATAGAGGGGCTCTACAAAGGAAATGAACTTCGAGACAATATTGCAGGAAGGGAAGAGGATGTAGATGAAGATGAAATGGGAGATACTGTACTGAGAGAAGAATTTGACAGAGCCCTGAAATACCTAAGTCGAAACAAGGCCCCTGGAGTGGATGATATTCCCTCAGAGCTACTGAAGTCTCTGGGAGAACCAGCCATGACAAACCTGTTTCACCTGGTGTGTAAGATGTATGAGACAGGCGAAGTACCCTCAGACTTTAAGAAAAATGTTATAATCCCCATTCCAAAGAAAGCAGGTGCAGACAGGTGTGAAAACTACAGAACCATCAGTTTAATAAGTCATGGTTGCAAAATATTAACACGAATTATGTACAGAAGGATGGAAAAACTGGTAGAAGCCGACCTCGGGGAAGATCAGTTTGGGTTCAGGAGAAATGTAGGAACTCGGGAGGCAATACTCACTTTACGGCTTATCCTAGAAGATAGATTAAGAAAAGGCAAACCTACATTTCTAGCTTTTGTAGATTTGGAGAAGGCTTTTGACAATGTTGATTGGAATACACTCTTTCAAATTCTGAAGTCAGCAGGGGTAAAATACAGAGAAAGGAGAGTTATTTACAACTTGTGCAAAAGCCAGGCCGCAGTTATTATACTCAAAGGGCACGAAAGGGAAGCATCAGTTGGGAAGGGAGTAAGACAGGGTTGTAGCCTTTCTCCAATGTTGTTCAATTTGTACATTGAACAAGCTATAAAGGAAAGCAAGGAGAAATTTGGGGAAGGAATTAAAGTTCATGACATAGTAATTCTGTCAGATACAGCAAAGGACCTGGAAGAGCAATTGAACGGAATGGACAATGTGGTGAAAGGTGCATATAAGATGAACATTAACAAGAGCAAAACTACGGTAATGGAGTGCAGTGTAGGAAAATCAGGTGATGCTGAAGGAATTAGATTGGGAAACGAAGCAATAAAGGAGGCAGTAAAATAACAAATGATGGTCGTAGTACAGAGGATATAAAATGCAGAATGGCAATGGGTAGAAAAGCGTTTTTGAAAAAGAGAAATTTGTTAATTTCGATTATTGATTTAAGCCTAAGGAAGTCATTTCTGAGGGCATTTGTATGGAGTGTTGCATGGAATGGGAGTGAGACATGGAATGGACGATAAACAGTGCTGACAGGAAGAGGATTGAGGCTTTTGAAATATGGTGCTACAGAAGAATGCTGAAGATTAGGTGGGTGGATCGCGTAACTAATGAGGAGGTACTGAACAGAATTGGGGAGAAAAGAAATTTCTGGCATACCTTGACTAAAAGAAGGGATAGATTGGTGGGACAAATTCTTAGACATCAAGGAATTGTGAATTTAGCATTAGAGGGAAGTGTGTGGGGTAAAAATCGCAGAGTAAGACCAAGAGATGGATACAGTAAGCAGATTCAGACAGATGTAGTTTGCCGTTCTTATGTGGAGATGAAGAGGCTTGCTCAGGTTAGGGTATTGTGGAGAGCTGCATCAAACCAGTCTCCGGACTGAAGACCACAACTACAACAACAGAATTTACTGTTCGGGCTATCACAGATTATGCATATTATGACATAATTACCTGTGGTCCAATTTAATGGTCAGTGTGGTACAGGTATCTGTCACGACAAAAACTCAATACGATCACTTTGCATCAAGCAGCACTTTCGTATACAATGTTTTAGCACGGCAGGCTTCATTGTCATTTTTTCAAAGTAATCCTATATATATGTGGTCTTCGTCCGCCGTATAACGTTTGTCATATATACAGAGCGTGCATATAGCGGTATATAGGATTACTTCCAAAATATATATGTGTGACTTTGGGATGTAACTTTATATGGTTGAATTTATTCTTAAATATACTAAACATGAAAATTATACCGTTTCAATAATAGGCGATGGGAGGATTGAGAAATATATAAAAATGGTTAAGTATGTGACTGCACTGTAGCAACCATGAAAATTATATTTCAACATTTTTATAATATCACCTATTGTTTCGTCGATAATGGGCTCAGAAGGATATAAACCGCGTTTTTCTCGAGAGGGTTTTCAACATGCCAACGACCGGATGGGCATGTGTCAATAAATAAATGAATATTTTGACCTAAGGCGCAATATGTTCTAAGTGTACCGGTGAGTGGCATCAGAAATATAATTGTCACAATCTACAATTTAAGATATGGATGACACATATGTAATACGACTATATTTTGTTAAGTAAATTACGAACAAAGTAAGTCTTTAATTTTTATTTCGTTTATAATAGTAACTCATATATCAGCCAATTTATGAAATTATTGCAATAGACACTCCAGAATATCACCAGTTTTTAAAAACTCAATAAAATCTTCGTGAATTTCACGTTACTGTTTTATGACTAACAGCTGCTGTACATAACATATGTTTCAAAGAAAGTGCTAATAGATGTTACCAGGTCTCAGGAGGTTAACTAATAGAACCCAGTAGATAGACCTCGATGCGTAGTATTCATTACAGTCAAGGGTATCATCAGGCGTTCTCCAGAGAACTGTCATAGGACTGATATTGTATACATAAATCATGTAATGGGCAGAGTCACTTGCAACCTGTGACTGTTTGCTGATCATGTTGTGGTAAAAGAAGATGTGTTACGTTTTTGGGATCTTAGCAGGATACAGGCTGACATAGACAAAATTTCTAGTTGGTGAGATGAATGACGGCTAGCTTCAAATGTAGAAAACAATGGTTCAACACGATATTAGTAATGTGCTACTTGATACACCAGAGTCGTTAAATAACTAGTCGTATGGTTTCAGAGCAATATGAAATGTAATGAGCATGTGAGGCCAATCTGGGGGAAGGCGGATGCTAGACTTCAGTGGGAAGATGTCGTGTGTGATTCTTTATTGATTACTGCTCGAATAGTTGGTGTCCCCATATTGTGTGTTGAAAGGAAGACATAGTAGTAATTCTGAGAGGCTGGCTACAAGATTTATTACTGGAAGGTTCGATCAACGTACGATTATTTACAAAGAAGCTTGTGGCACTACAATCATGTTCCGTGGAGGGATGGTGATACTCTTTTATTGGGATTCTATTGACAGAATTTAGAGAAACGGCACTTAATGCTGACCGGAAACGATTCTACTACCGGCATGACGAAGAAAAATAGAGGCTTGTGCGGAGGCATGTATATTGTCGTTTTTATCTCTCTCTGTGTTTTGGAGTAGAACAGGAAAGGAAAGTATAAGTAGAGGAACAGTTACTGTCTGCTGCGTTCCATACAGTCGATTGAGGAGTATGTATCTAGTTGTAGGTGTATTGTTTCTGTTGTAGTATCTCACAGGTAATCAAGTCTATAGTTGTGTCCCAGAAACTGAAAAAACACAAATTCGCAAGGGTTGTCTCGGCCTCTCACAACAAATTGGCTAGGGGAATCTGATTACATTTACAGCACAAGTTAATAACATCCATCTTAGAGTTAGTCAGTAAAAGAGAACAGAAAGGACATGACCCCAAGGAGGACTGTATCTGCAAACTGTGCGACGGTCCATGCAGTAGATACCATTTAGTGAGAGCAGACCCCAACCACTGAGCACCTTCGAAAAAGAGTGGTGAAAAGCAATACTTACCGTAATTACCGTAATATAAATGTAACTCTCATGTACAGATTGTGTTTGATAAAACTGTTTTAATAAGAGGATCAAGAAATGCAATGTATCATTTTTACCCCTAGAAAATTTATTTCCTGATATCAGGTTTTTGGGTTTCCTAATTGCAGAATAGAAATAAATACTAAAATTTAATGGATTAGTAACATAGTCTTTCATGTTTATATCAAAAGTACAAAGTCCTTAGTGGAAATTCGCAGAAAATTTCTATATTAACTATAATACAAAAAATAGCTGTGGAGAGTGAAGCAGTCACTAAATTGCCACTAAGCTCACAGTAGCGTATCAGAATAATCTTTACTACTGTTCCCAGTACTAGATACATAATACAGAATCAACCGATAGAGATATTCAGCTAGCCAGAATTAAATAACTATATTAACTATAATACAAAAATAGCTGTGGAGAGTGAAGCCGTCACTAAATTGCCACTAAGCTCACAGTAGCGTATCAGAATAATCTTTACTACTGTTCTCAGTACTAGATACATAATACAGAATCAACCGATAGAGATATTCAGCTAGCCAGAATTAAATAACCACCCGAAGTACGGCCAGTTTATCCTAAAAAAGCTTCCAACTTTAATTACTTTTTAATTGAGGTTACGTGTTAAACAACAATAAGTTATGGATAGGTTTCAACTCTCAGCAAATGTGACTACAGAGCTGCAGAAAAGCAGATAAAATCACACTCATACAACTAACTTTCTGTCACCGCGTTCGTGTGAAAAGAACACACACAAAATGTCATACAGTCATTCACTAACAAAGACACAACTCGCGCGCACATATTGCCATCTCCAGCTGATGTGTCTGAAGTATTACCCCTATAGTGAGATCAGTTAGGCAGTTAGTAATAGGTTGGGGAGGGATAGGCCACGGTGGCATAGCCGAGCGATACTAGGCGCCATTTCAGGGACTGCCTCTGCGAGGTTGCTACCACCAGAGGTTCGAGTCATCTTCAGGCATGGGTGTGTGTATTGATCTTAGGCTAGTCCATCTTCTAACGATCTGCTACACAACAGAGCTACAGGGCTTATGAAATGACACGATGCCACACAGTGCCAAATCGGTACTCACGGGTAGATGGGAGCTGGTGGCACGGCGCTCCTCTCGCCAATGTCGACTGCGCCTGTCCTCGAGCCCAAGTCGTTGTCCATCTTGGCCTCCAGCACCGCCATCTTGCCCTCAGCCTGGTCCTCAACTATTGCAGGCTTCCCCTCAACTTTCACTGCTTCCTCCACAACTACTGCAGGCTTCGCCTCAACTTTCACTGCTTCCTCCACAATAGTCGTAGCGACCAAGACAACCAGCACCTGTCGGTATAAGACATTCTTACATTTACTTTCTAACACCTACATCTATTTCTACAATCTGCAAGTTACTTTAATCGTATGAATAATAAGTGTAGCGTACAGCACCATTAAGGTCCACCATGAAAGGTATTTATGTACAAAATGAAATTAAGAACAGGAAATTCTGACAGAATTAGATTATGAATTTTGACAGTAAAGGTAGAAGAACAGTTTTGTTAGTTTAATAATAAAATAACTAGCATTGGACAATGGAGTGGAGATATAAAATGGTAATGTGAATGGCAACGAAAGCGTGTCCAGAGAAGAGAAATTTGTTGACATGAGATATTATTTTAAGTATCACAAAGACGTTTTTGAAAGCATTTGTCTGGAATGTAGTCTTTTACATAATGTATACAATATGAATTTGAGGAATGGAAGCTTTTGAGATGTGGTCTTATAGAAGAATGGTTAGGATTAAATGGAAAGATTAACTAATTTGGAGGTACTAAAGAGAATTGGGTAAAAAAGAAAGTGACTATCAGAAGGGATCGATTGATAGAACACATTCTGTGACATCAAGGATTAGTCAATTTAGTATTAAAGGGAAGTGTAGTTGGTAAAGATCGCACAGAGGAAGAACAAGAGACGATATAGTAAGCAGGTACAAATGATGTGGGTTGCCATTTTCGGAAAGTAATATGCAAGGAGATCAGAAATAACTTTTAACAAAAAATTACTGTACAATGCACAGTTTCTGATTGGATTAACACTAGAGGTAGCCCATTACATAATTATATATGCAAATTCTAGTAGTCTGCTATAGGCGGCGTTGTGAAAGTGTCTGTCGTTTGGTTGGCTGAAACTGTGTGTGTCCTAAATCGTTAATAAAAGTAAGGAAAGGTAAAGGCCCTATACACTTCCCTGGGGAACGCCAGATATCACTTATGTTCTGCTCGATGACTCTCCGTCAATTACAACGTACTGTGTTCTTTCAGACAGGAAATCACAACCCAGTCGCATAACTGTGGATATATTCCATAATTACGCAGTTTGATTAGAAGACACTTGTGAGGTAGTGTCAAAATCCTTCCGGAAATCTAGAAAAACGGACGTATTCGACACCCCTTGTCGATAGCACTTATCACATCATGTCAGTAAAGAGCTAGTTGGGTTTCAAAATAGCGAAACTTTCTGAATCTGTGGGTCAATACGTAGTTCTCTTCGAGGTAGTTCATAATATTTTAGGAGAGTATATGTGCTAAAATCCTGCTGCAAAAAGGCGTCATTGTTATAGGCCTCTAACTCTGCGAATCTCTCGCATCGTCTTTTTTGAATACTGAGGTGTTCTGTGCGACTTTCCAGTCTTTGGGTATGGATCTTTCGCTGCGTGAGCGGTTCTATATGATAGGTATGGAGCTATTGCATCAGCATACTCTGAAAGGAACCTAATTGGTACACAATCGGCACCGGAAGACCAACTTTTGTGAAATGATTTAAATTACTTTAATACTCCAGGGGTATCTACGTCTAAATTATGCATGCTGGCAGCTGTTTTTATACGAATTCTGGAGTATTTGCGTCTTCCTTAGCGGTATATGTCAGAAAACTGTTAGGATATTCTGCTGCAGTAAATCTGTCTTCGGTAGCATCACCATATCTATCGTGTAATGAAGGTAAATAGAAATGAAACGTTCGTAATGAGTTGAAAGTGTATTCTGTTCATGAGAAAATTATCGGTAAAATATGTGACGTGCCTCTTCATGTGAACAGAACCTTTTACGATTCAGTTCTTCCGTAAGTGGTCGACACACATGGAAATGATTCACATTCTATGGCGGTTGTGAAAGATACTCAAACCCCGTTATGGGCCTTGGTCTATCGTATTCCTACAGCATACCTGCAGAAGGTAATCCAGGTCGAAGCTGATAACGCCTATTTCGACTCAAAAGAGTGCCAGAAAACTTCTAACTGTTACGATTCTAATTTCTTTGGTTTGGGTCATGAGGAAAAGTAACATCTTTACTAAGTGTATACTGAATTCTTAATGGTACAGACTAGACCAACGGCACAACTTAGGACAAAACTACGAGCTGCTTTGACTTATGAAATTATAAACTAGTGCTTGTTACTTACGAAAAACGCCTTCATGGTGATCAGTCGCTGCTCTTTTGGAAGTGAGAAACGAATGTCCAAACTTGGAGTCCTAGGCGTCTTATATACGCCAGAAGTCGTTATCCAGAGTGTCGTATCTTAATCGTCCGTCTGCCTCAGGCCGCCTATACCTAACCGCGGGAAGTTTTGTCATCAGATATGGATTCTATGTGACGGGTTTCAGGTAGCGTAAATCCCGGGATGAATGAAAACCACGATAACTAATGAGGTTTTGTGTCGCGACTATGAGGCGTACAATCCAGCTACTAAAACTGGGAAATAAATACCAAACTGACTGAACAGCTTTTCGTACACCTTCGTAATGTCACATCCACCCTACAACTCAACAACCCATTATAAATAAAATAAAATAGATATTGGAAATTACAGCGCGGGAATATGAAAGTCTGTCCTGACTCCTCAAGGTCGTAAGGTTCCGTTTCCTGGCCTGATTTCGTATTGTGCAAAGAATAAACGCTTGTTAAATAAATTTTCACTTTATAGTTCACAATTATATATTCTGACATAAAGTGGAAATACATTTGTGGCACATGAGAATAAAAACGTTATGTATTAGCAACTGAGATTCTTGCTTCTATTGTCATCAACAGTTAACGGAAGACTAATAACTTTACTTTTGAAACAAGAGTAATGTCTATATTTTGTGATTCCATAGATGACATTAATTTTCTCACAATACTATTTTATGCAATTATTCTGCGTAAACATCGATGTCATTTTCACATGTGCTGGAGAATAATCAGATAATCGAAAATATTTCATTCGCAAAAAATAAAAAAAACTACTACGACTTATAAATTAATACAAAAATTATTTTCTTGTTGCCGCTAACATTTCGCTATCCCAACACATGTATTATCACAACCCACTAAGTGAAGTTGCATGTAAGCTGTGAAAGGGCGTACCTTTCTTATAGTAAGTGAAAATGTGTTCAGATTGAGGGGTTAATTCCAAAAATGCTGTAACCGAAACTGTAAAGATGAAAACTCAATACTAAACCTTGATGTGCCTCGTAGGTAAGCGTTATACTTGAACTGCTCTTATAGCAAAGAACTATTACTTTATTTATTATTTATGCTATTTCATTAAAAACTCCCGTTTTGAATATCTAATGCAGACCGTTTCATACTGTGGTAATTAACCCCTGAGAGACCAAATTATATTTTTTCCAGGAATAAAACTGAAATGGATTTGAATGCGTATGTCATTGAACTACTATTCAAATATCATTATTATCTAATTAAATGTGAGATGTGATCAATAAGTAACGGAAAGTTTTTAATTTATTGGACTTCCTTCTTTCTTCGTTTCGGCCATCTAAGGACCACGCACCAATTTCAATGTTTCCTCCTTTGTTCTTCTTTCTTTTTCCTCCAGTATTCTTTCATCTTTTCACTATGCATCATTTTTTTCTCCTCAGACCACTTTACCCCTGTCTTCTTCTCCCTCCTGTCTTCGAATCCTCCCATTTTTAACACTTTCTTCTTAAAAGTTTCTCTTTCTGTTGCATCTTTTTCACTTATATTGTTTTTTCCAAATCTTTCCTAACTTCTTGAAGCCATACTATTGTTGACTTCTTGTCCCAGAGATATTTAAAAATCTGTTTGGTTAACCTGTTGCTGTTCATTCGGTATAAATGTCCAAAAAATAGCAGTCGCCTCTTCCGTAGTGTTTGGGTTATGTTTTCTATGTTACAATAAACTTCTGCATTACTTCTTAGTTTCCATACCTCTGTATTTCTTAGTGGACCAAGTATTTTTCGAATGATTTTTCTCCAAATGAGGATGTACAAGCGTAGTGTATGTATGCAGTCTCTTTAGTAGTTCTTTTGCATCTTTTAAGCGTTCCGCCAATAAAACGCAGTCTCTGGTTCGCCTTTCGTACGACATTATCTACTTTTTCTTTCCAGTTTAAGTCTGATGTACGTAATAGTAATTCCTAGGTATTTAGTGGAGTTTACTGTCTTCACATTCGATTGATTTATCTTGTAAACAAAGCTTAACGGATTTCTTTTCGTACTCATGTGGACGGTTTCACACTTCTCATTATTTAGAGTCAATTGCCAATTTTTACACCATAGTGTTATCTTATTTAAATCGTTCTGCAGTTGGTTTTGATCTTCAGATGACTTTACTAGAAGAAAAAGGACATTCTGAGAACAAAGATGTTGTTCTGTGTTTTTATTACATTTGTCTTACATAAATAAAATCCAGTGATCGGACCCCTTCCTCCCTTAGAACTTCTATTCTACAATTATTAAAATTGTAAGTACAACATGGAAGAAGTACAGAAAATGGGTTTGTATAATTTCAGAATCACCAACAGAGACATTTCTGATAACGTCGGAGTAACCTTTGGTTCATGCCAAACAATTTTTTTGTATCGGGCATGAAACGGGCAACAGAAAGGTATGTTCCGAAATTGTTGTATTTAGACCAAAAACGTCTCTCATAGCCATCGTTCATGAATTGCAGGATTAAGTCGTCAAATCTAGAAATAACCAATATAACATCGAAACCAAGGCCGAATAGTGCCAATAAAAACTTCTTAAAGAGACAACACCGAAATAAATTACACAATTTCTATAACACGCGAAGATTTTTCTGTCCGTTTTCTTCTATTACAGTGGAGAGTGCATCATACGGTCAATAAGGAGTACTGCAAGTTATGTGCCGATGTCGCGAAACAATCAAAAGAATTCTGACAAAATTGTGTCATAATGATCCTGTTCGCACCTCAATGATTCTACGTGATTTTTTCGAAAAAAAAAAAAATAAATAAATAAATAAATAAAATAAAAAGTAATAATTAACCGGTACGTTCCATCAGCCGTAATATTCGACTGATAGGCTCCTGCGATTAATTTCTGCTCCCAAGGTTGAAGAGAACAATGAAAGGACGTCGTTTTGCCACCACTGACGAGATAAAAACAGTGTCGCTGGAGGAACTGACCACCATAACGAAAATTGAGTTCAGTGCTTCAAGATTGAGAAAAGTGTTGAGACTACTGTATTATATGTAAAGGGTGTTCCTTTGAAGGAACTGTTAATATTGGTGAATAAATAAAAATTCTTTAATAAAACGAAAATTCCCCTTACTTTCTGATTACACATCGTTCAATTATAGAATCGATTACACAGAAAAGCAATAATTGCTTTTATTTAAATAGTGTTAATATTGCGTGGAGGTCATAGTAAGTAAACCGAGATGAAAAACATTTTCTTAGCATGTTCATTCTCCAGACACATACTTCGAATTTGTACCTTACAACTATGTAAATATATGTGTAGTATCGCGTACTGTGAGACAACCAAAGACAACTATACCAAAATCGATAGGCCACAGGATGACAGACAGTTGGCAACACAAGTTCCTACCAAGGCGTTATTTGTTCACCGGCTAGCCACAGTCTATCACAGACAGTCGCGAAACTCTCTAGAAAAAATTGCAGCTGATGCGATACTAGCGCTCCGAGCGGCCAGTAGGGAATAACAGTGGAATGTGTGACGAGACTGCTGGCCCGCTCATCTCAACGTTATCGTGCGATACCGTCTGCCTGGTCCTCCCATCTCAATGTTACCGTACGATACCGTCTGCGTCGGACCCAGAATCATGTGGTTCAGTAGTGATATATGTTGCGTGTGAAGTTAGTTAAAAACGATATAGCCAGCCTAGGAATCAGTGTAGGACAGTGTCTCGGTGATACTGTGATTAAAACAAGTGATAGATTTCATTAATTAAGAGATTCGTTTAGATACTTTCCAGAAAGTTCTATAAACAATAGTTTTGTCATTGTGTGTTATTTCAATAAATAGACAGACGAATGGTAAAAGCTTTTGTATCTACGTAAAGACATTAAAATAAATAGCATTGTATATATGTTAGGCTCATAAACAAGTTGTGTTGACCAGCTAATTGTGTTATTTCGACTATTACATTAATTATCAATATTGAATTCTTTGTACATATTGATTGACGTGAGATTTTGAGTATATTTTGTGAATGGCCATGAGATTTGATAGTTCAAAATATGTTAGGAACATGTATGATGTACTCGTTAACTAATTAATTGACATTTAACATTTTGGTTTGTTGTCAAACAAAAGTAGCGTGATTAAAACTTAATAAGATAGGTGCCATCTAAAACTATTGTGTGTATAGTTTTCATTTTATATTGTGATTATTTTTGTGTACATGAAATGTTTTCTTTGTGTGTTTGTTAATTGTAAATTAGTATATTCAATTGTTATGAACAATGGATAATGTAACGTCATTATTGTCGATGTTATATATTTGCCTCATCGCCTTGCGTGGGGGAGTTCGAGTTTCAGTCGTTTGTCAAGTGCTCTGGAAGCTATGACACTGTGTGTTTTGAAATGGAAGTAGTACCGTTCTGATGCTTTGTATATGTTTATAATTTGTTTTGTTTTGGCGGAGAAGAAGTTTGATTCAAATTAAAGAAGAAGTGAAAAATTGTACCTACGAGTATTTATTTCTACCACGACGCCCCAGGAGAATGATGTTGCAGCGAGCAGAACCCCCATACACCGAAATGAAAAGCTGAGTATTATGTTTGAAAGTGGTAGAATGAAATGTAAATTACTTATATAGCATATAAATGTTATAAATGGCATGATGCAAACTGAGAAGTTGCCGTTTTTAATGCTGTTACTTTCATATTTCCTGGTCAGTGAACGTTGCTGTGAACGTTCTAATACAAATACGAAAACATTATTAAAGTAATATCACTGCTTCTGTTAATGACAGTCTATAATTTAACAAACAGTGCAGTGTAATTCATACAGTTCTCAATACTCGAGTCAGATTAATACCGTCTGAAACCTTTTGAAAGCAGAAACGAATTGCAACCTGATGTGCTGAAGTATATAAAAGGAACTGATTATGATTATGTTGGCATTCTCGATGCGTACTGACGTGTTGCACGAGTTTTGTTTTAGCGAATTTCGGACATTGTGATGTTTTGAAAAATACACACGATTTTTACATTGTAGGGGACTAGATTCTAAATCGTCGATTAAACAATCTTTTCACCTCGCCCTTGCTTCTGTGCATTTCGTGGACCTATTATAATTTTTAGCTACTTGGCAGGTATCAAACTGAATATCTTCAAGAATGTTAGAGTGCTAACATTAACAGCTTATATATGGACATATTTATTTGTAGCTACGTATTCACTTTATCAAACTAGTAAGTAACCGAGAAAATATGTTAGTATACAGGGTTAACATCTTTTTGAAGCTGAGGTACGAACCTTTATGCAGTCATTCATACATTACTTTTATTCAGCAGTAATATTATGAAATAGTGGTCAAGTATTTGCGATTCTTATTAACAGCAGAAGTTTGGACGTGAATGAATTGTTAAGATTACTTCAATGCCTAAAAGTATAACAAACCACAGTCAACGAACACCAGTGATTCATAACATTATTCTCTTACTTCTGAGCATCCTTTGCAAATGAGAGATTTCCGAATTTTATTTTTGCAGTTGCTACAATTTATAGCGCCACAAAAGCTCGTAAATACCAAGTTATATTGAAAATGCTGCTTCAGTCCAAATACACATTTATTACTCAATCGCTTCGCGGTGTGATTTTACGACCCGGCCACTTGGCAGCGCTGCAGTCGCGAAGTTGCAGAAATTCATTGGGAGTTTCGGGACTCTTTATGTTGGGGCTAAATTTGTCTACAGGGTTTTGATTGTACGAGTATTTTTACAACACATTTCCACATAATTTACTGTGAAAATAAATTTCTATCACTGGATTTAAATTCATTGTAGTTATATGAAATTCTATGTGGAACCTACCACTATCTTTACATAAATTCCTTTATGATGTTATGATTTTTAATCACTATTCAATTGATACTATAGAAAATTATTAGCATTAAAGATCTTGTCCATAATTGAAATCCACACATCACATTGCAAATAAATGTGTCTCCTGACAGAAAAAAAACTGATTCAGTATGATTTAAATTATTTTTTGTACCTCTCTGTTTGAAAAATATTAAATGAAATACTATAATTCTTCCTAACTGGCATGAAATAAAAGTCACTGTTAGAGTCTCGTAGCACTCCGTAGGCTAGTTCAAAGAGCTGCAGGGCTGCAGCTTCCTGCAGCAGCAAAGCAGGAACTACCGCGCATACGCGGTACCGATGACGTCAGTCAGACTGCAGCGCTGGCCACGGGCTTCAGGAGGAAATTTTCCCTGCAGCTCATGGAGCCCGGAATCTGCAGACGGAAGCTTCCTTGAACAGCCGGTAGGCTGCAGCATGCTGCAGGATTGCTCTTTGAACACGAATTTCCGTACTGCGCATGCGCGGTAACAGCCCTGCAGCTCTTTGAACGAACCCCGTGTCTTTACACAATACCTTTCAATGTTCAAATGTTTGTTAAGCTTAAGGGACTTAACTACGGGGTCATCAGTCCCTAAGCTTACAAACTACTTATGAACTACCTACAACTAAGGACGGCACAAATATCCATGCTCGAGGGGGGATTCGAACCCCCGACCGTAGTGGCCGTGCAGACCATGATTGAAGCGCCTCAGTCACCTCGACCACCGCGGCCGGCACAATACCGTTCTATATTGATATATTACCACAGTTTTAGTAAAACTACGTTCAAGTTCACTACAGTGTCATTGAAGATGTGAAATAAAATTATTAAATCATTACTAAGCTGGTTACCACCCGACTCTGATTTATTAGAGTTACTATTTTTATGCTTGCCACGTAATGGCGGCAGGATGCTGCAATCCATGTCGGCAGCTGTTCTCTGCAACAACTACTGAAGTTTTGCGAAAATATCTCAAATTCGGTTTAAATATTTTCAAAATAAATTGAAATTGATACACGTGTTATTAATATATATGGGGCCGGGGAATATGGGGTGCTGCCAAGACTGGAGGGCGTCATCTCTCTAGGGAAACTGGCCTCAGTACTCCAGACCGAAATCACTGCCATCAGGGCGTGTGTGGAGGAGAATTTGCGTAGGTGCTACAAAGATCGTAGCATCTATATTCAGACAGCCAAGCAGCCCTGAGATCACTGGCAGCTCCTGCAACAAGGTCTAAAATTGTTGTAGAATGTCACAGGGTTCTGGTGGAGCTAGGGAAAGCAATAGAGTAAACCTATTGTGGGTCCCTGGCCACTGGCAACGAACATGGCGACAGATTAGCCAGGATGGGGGCAGAGACTCCATTTATTGGACCGGAACCTGTCCTGACAATCACCAAGGCAATGATCAAATTGGAGGTACGTAACTGGCTCAGAAGACAGCACGTAGAATATTGGACCAAAGTCCATCAACAAAAACATGGCAAGGTAAAGATGCCAAAGTCATGTTTTAAAAGAAGGTCTGCAATCCTGGGTCTGAACAGGAGAGAGATTAGACTCATGGTTGGATTGCTGACAGGCCATGGGAATTTCAAAAAACACCTACGTACAATGGGAATAACAGAAGAGGACCCTAAATGTAGGATCTGTGATGACGGTGATGAAACTGCATCACATCTAATCTTCGAATGCATTGCATTGGAGAGTAAAAGACACAGAACATTTGGGACAACCAGACCCGAATAAATTGTGTCTAATAAATAACTGGTAAAGGGACTCCTTGCACTGTTCAAGGGCATTGGTTGGCTTTACTATACAGGGAGCGATACAGCACAATAAACTTAGTTTCGGTGCGGGCAGTGGCAGGTTGGACCAAGACTGTTTTGGCTTCCCTGAAAAAATCAAATCAATATATATATATATATATATATATATATATATATATATATATATATATATATATATATATATATATTTGTATTAACATAATTTTTTAATGATCGAATCCATTTATACCGAAAAACAATCTAGCGACGCCTGAACTAAAATTATACCCCTCTCTCATTCGTCCTACCACAACGAGATAATTGATTTTGAATGGGGGTATAGTGTGCGGGTGAAGTAACTGTTGGTACGTATGGAAGCAGAGGTCTAGAGGAAGCGCCTACTGTAACAAGTGTCTAATCTCATAGTGGATAGCTTTATTTCTGAGGAGGATTTGTAAGAGGCAGACACAAATATACCCATTAATTCTTCATAATTCAGACTAAAACCACTCTGCTTGAGCATAAGAGGCGGAAAAGTAATTGCCCAAGTTTTAACGATACAGAAGTAGAGTTTTCGCTATGATAAGAATGAAAACAAAACGAGGGAACAAAAGGACTTTCAGAGTGACTTGTGATTGATTCATTCGTTATTGATTTAATGAAATATCTACAAAATATTAATAGCATTTATCTTTAGTGACTTTCGGACCCGCAGCAGATCAGTTTAAAGAAAGACATGGAAGCAGTTCAGAGGCGAGCAGCTAGTTTCGTTACTGGTAGGTTCGACCAATGTCACAGAAATGCTCCGAGAGTGCAAATGGGAGTCGCTGGAGGTAAAACGACGTCCCTTTCGAGAAATTCTGTTGAGGAAATTTAGAGGGCCGGAATTTGAATTAACTGTAGAACAATCTTCCTGTCGCCTACTTTCATTTCGCGTTAAGATCACAGGAACAAGATAAATTAGGGCTCGTACAGAGGCGTATAGACATTCTTTTTTCCCTCGTTCTATTTGGGAGTGGAATACGAAAGGAAATGCCTAGTAGTGGTACAGTGTAACCCCCGCTGTCGAAATAGAATAACCGTGGAATAAAGAATGTTCTAGGGAGCTGTATATTGCCAGGGACATCTCCCACAATCAATGCACACGTTTCTTATATCTAGAAAAGAAAACCTGTTTCTATTTACACACAGCTAGATGCAACTAGGTGTCTGCACGCTTTTTTGTGCAAGTACTTGAAGTAACAAGACGTCATAGCCCAGGCACAGAATAAGGAGTATACAGAAAGGAAACTCCCGCTGCAGTCTGTCGTCCAAAATTTAGTGCGCATACGCGGAATCGGCCATCTTGAAAAGTAGTAAACGCGTGGTGACTCCCTACTCTGCGGCGTGGTAATGCACCGTCTTTATTTGTTAAATGAGCTTCCTATTTTTTTTACCCTACGCCGTTAATTCACGGTCAGAGCGCTGAATAATATGTACAGTGCTATCGGAAAAACTTTCGAAAGCATTTCCTCCTTTTCTAAGGCCCACTCAGACGAAATATATCAGGCACGTTATGTGGAGACCCACCTCCTTCTACACACGTAACTTGGGCGAAATCGGCGTGTCCGATTTCCGACCTCCCCTTGTTAGGAATGTTGGAAATAAACTTATTAATTTTATGGGGAATGTAATATTCAACCACCCATGTAAGGAGTCAGAATGAGAATTTTCTATTTCTTGAAGTTCACAAATAGAGACTTGAAATATAAAACCAAAATTGAAAAAAAAAGGTCAAACTGATAAGAGTGACCCATCTGTGAGGTAGAAATGGTGTGTAATGTTCTAGTGAATGCATATTTACAAGGAAGGCTAAGAGGAAAATGTGTGCCACAAAATGACAAGTGCAGACTAAGTTTGTTATGTAGTTTTATGTTTCCGCTACCTGTCCTTCATTTGTGTGTAATTTAACAGTTTTATATATATGCCCAGACGTCATTAGTTCTGTGTAATCGCATTGTACTGCTAAGTCTGACTCAATATTTTCTGCAAATTTATTAGTGTCAAATAAAACCTGGCAGTTGTAAAGTCACTTTCTTGTTTATAACTAATTTCTCCAACATAACTTCGCGTTTCTTGGGATTTTTTTTAGAGATCAGCACCAAATAAAACGATCATTGATTCCATCGTACATTTTCGTTGTTGTATTAAAATTTAGGCCTACTTTTTTTCGTTGTGTTACAATTAGGTGCAAGAACGGGGCACAAAATAGGAGAGAGCATAATGAAAAGCCGTTTTCTTTCGTAAAAGTCGGTGAGATTAGCTGCAGTTCGTAAAAAGTCCATTTCCAGCCAAAGTACTGAGTGGCTATAGTTCCGCGTTTACTGCTTTTCAATATGGCGTCGAGCGCAACGCTTGGTAACATACAGATCAAAGACGCCGCCCCCAGCTTTCCCTTCTGTATGCTCCCTATCCTGTGGCCCAGGCCTTTGATCGGAAGGGGTGCTCATATTCTTGCACAGTTCAGTCCTGTCATATGACAGCTTATTGTTAGGATGGTGGACAAGTTAGTAGCGTTTTTGCTTTGCATCTTGGTATTCCTGATTCTATGGGTTTAGTTACTGACTTCCATATTTAAAGTGCAATTCATTGTTGCTATTCATTGAATAACAATTCATTGTAGCTATTTTACTTAACTTGTTGTTAGTTAGAGATAGTGAGTGGAACTGTGAACGTTAAAGAATTCTAGTGTTAGCTGGAGAAATCTGAATATTTCTAACATATCCATTTTAGTCGAGTGGAGGAATGTTTGCAGGGGGGGAAACCAGAAATTTTTTTCGACGTGAATGTAGATAAGGCCATTGATCAGAGCACGACAAAAATGGTTTTCCCGTTTCAAGGAGGATCGTTATGATATTATTGACCTTCATGAGGTTAGTGAATCTCCACGTTCAGGAAACATTTGGGGTCTGATGTGGATAGTTTAATCCACAATGATCTACGTCAATCTGTTGTGTTTATTAAATATATGGGAAAACGCTATTAACCATCCTGATGTTATTATTATTACTTTTAGGAGCACATCAAAAGTTGCACAGTTCCCAACGAAGACACATTTCTCTCCAGGATACGTACAGCATCAGCTGCGGTTAGTGCAATAAATTATACCAGTTTCAACATTTTTCCGACTTAACTGGAATCTAATATAGGGGACGGGGCACATTTTCTATAGGGGCAAGTTTTCCAAATCCGTCTATTTTCGAAACAAACCGTTAGATGTTACCACCGGCGATACTGTAGGAAGTAGCAACAAAGCACGCTTCATTTACGAAAGTTTCAGTGTTGTACCAGCAGTCACTACGTCGGCAGGGATGTTTTCGTCATTTTTGCAAATGTGAGTAAACTTTCGCGTTTTTATTGAAACTTAAAATAAACATTTTAGCGTTAAACTCATCATTTTGACATTGCACACACTAAAAGTGGGTTTCTTTCTTCACGTAACTGTGCATTTTATTGTAAATAGCTTACACTGTTACTAATGGACGTAGTGTTATAGTTCCGAATATAGCGACGGGGCACGTTTTCCGAGTGCTTATGGGGCACATATTCCTTATTGCTTTGAGTCTTACGCCAAGTCTAAAGCAAATGAAAAGTGTGTACAGCGCACGAAATGGGCGCATGGAGACTGTACGAAAGGGAATGTTCCATTTTTTGTTTGCTTACATTTTGATTTAGACAATCAGTATACGTATTGTTAAAAATGCCTGTATTTGTAAAATATTTTGTAAAACCATTAAATAGCATTTGTTTTTATTTAATGTGGCTATTTGTACTATCCTGTTTTGTACTGTATTGTAAATTCATGATAAAATACGTATTCAGTGAAATCAAGATAATTATCCCTGTTTTAACATTAAAAGTATAATTGAAATATTTGCCCCTGTACATTTTAAGTAAGCTAGAAAAGTTGCCCCGCATACGGGGCAAATTTTCCAACGCAATATGGTCAGACAAAACCATTTGCTACCAAGAATGATATTTACTATTTTCAAAAATATCTGTACAAGACTGTAAATAAAGGTGTAGGAAATATAATGATACGCTGTTTACCGCAAAATCCATAAAAATAAGAAGTACAAAAATAAAAATTTATTCAAATACAATAATAATAATAGTAATAATAATAATGTGTATCCCTCACCCCCATATTTACGTTGTATCCTTCACCGCATTTATCACAGTTAAGATTAAAGCAAGTGTGACTCTAAGCTGTAAGAACCTACGTATTGGGCTAGGTACGGTTCTGATTTAGAAATTTGGCTCGATTTTATCTTAGGGTCGAACCGTACATGTCTACTTTCATGCCCTATCAACCACCTTAGTTAAAGATATTATCTTTTACCTATGATCCTGTAGTTAAAACACTATATGCATAGACTGTAGTTTGCGAAACAAATAAGAAATATTACATAAAATAACTGATTCATTAATTAAAATGGTTTCATTCTAACATTTGCAAATGAGGTACTCAAAGTCAGAGATTTAGATGGTATGTTAAATCAAATTGGTTCCTTGTTGGATGTGGTCAGATGAAATTTTATTCATAAAAAATGTTCAAAAGTTTGTAAAGCTTATGGGACTTAACTACGTGGTCATCAGTCCCTAAACTTACAAACTACTTATGAACTACTTACGAACTAGGACGGCACAAATATCCATGCCCGAGAGGGGATTCGAACCCCCGACCGTAGTGGCCGTGCAGACCGTGACTGAAGCGCATCAGTCCCCTCGGCCACCGCGGCCGGCTTTATTCATAAATGGAATAAAATAGTTCAACAGTTCCATTGTCTGCGATAAGACATTGGAAACACTTTCCCACAACTGAGCAATAATAACACAGAAATTGTCTATATTTCATAAACACTCAACATGAAATTGTCAAAAGTTCAAAATAGTTTTAACTTTCCCGAAGACCATTTCTACACTCTTAATTTCTTATGTAAAAACCTAAAGATATGTCATCTGCATAGGCCAGTGATCTCAATTATTAACACTGGAATCTGCAACTATAGATCTTTGAATCTGTGAAAATCGTTGTTAGGTTGGTAACTCCATACTTATTGGTCGTACACAGTACTGACACCAGATTATTTTTGAGCTCCTGCCACTGGCGTTCGCTTGTTCTCGCCAAATTTACAGTCCCGGGGAGCGACCCTTCGCTGTGCAAATCTTAACACTCTTTCCAATTGAATCAATCCTATCATCCAGGAGGGTGTTTCTTCTGCCAAGCATAGTCACGGAGTTTTCTTTTTTCCGCGCAACCTTTCGCTCATCGCTTCCTTCTCAAACACACACTCTCCACCAGTTCTGTCCCTTAGCCACTTCCTCATTAGCCGATCACCACCCCCTCCAAAGTAGTATACTTGTTGCCATGAAATATTTATTTAAGTAAAAACTGAAACGTGTTTCTTACTAAAATAACATTATTTAAATAAAAGGACCGTAAATTAGTATCGCATGACGTCTGAAATAAATAAATAGACAAACCACCTTTCATGAGTTTGAACGCTCATATCACATAATAATTACATAAACTACTGGCAAATTGTACAATAAATCGACACACTAAATTAAATATATGAAAGGTAAATCATGCTGCTTGCATTTTCAGCGTTAATGTGGAGAATACGATGATCTGTTTATACTTCCAATATAAATTTATATCAGTTGAAATCACTCATTAAATAAATATATACAAGTGTGACGTCTTCAAGATGACAGCTTGAGACAATAAGCTTTCATCAAGACCAAAGTTTGTTGAAATTACATGATGCATTCAAACGTTGATTATTATAAGATTGATTTGTCTATATTTAGATACTGTAGTCATTAACATTTGTAATTTTTGATAAATTGAAATTATTTTTAGAATCATGAGATGTATATAATTGTTCTAACATTGTCGATGTATTAAATGTTAAAGGTAAATAATTTTATAGATTATTTTATCCTGAAGTTTTGGTATGTTGTGAGGACATATTAGAGTAGTATTAAACCAAGTTCGCAGCTTCGAAATCCTTTAGCTTAACTTTTAAGAGCCAGAAAACCTCGAAATTTTCGGACTTTTTTCTGGTTTTGGCTTATAACTCGTGAAGGGTGGTTTTTTGACCATACGTTACTAACACCTTTATTAATGTAGATAAAATATTCTAAAATTTAAGCCTAACCGCAGCTCTGTAAGTCCAATAGTTCCCGAAATAATGGACTTCAAAAATTGACTTATCTCTCCAAAAAGTTCAAATTTCCGATTTCAGTCATCTAGCGGCTAGAATATTGGCTCTAATGATCATTCTACGGGAAAGTCATTCAAAGCAAAGTTATAGAGCAGTTACTGAGCTTTAATATAAGTACAGAACGAAGTCCATAGGCCCAATAGATTTGTAGTCATCCTCAAAAAACGAAAAGTTGGAAAAGTCTGATTATTCAGTAAACTGACCCAGATGAATTGCAGTCCTCTTATCCTATATGTTAAAGAAAATGGAGGAATTACTCTTTCACGATTATTATTAACACATTTTATATAAGTAGGTGTAATTTATGTGTTACTGCATACCAATATTTTTTAAAAGTAGGTATTGCTGTAAAAACAACGAAAGCCTCTTCGTTTGGGAGTATTGGTCAGCCATTAAGGGACTGGGACTTTCGTTCGTAGCATGGCCCTCACTCCGAGTTGTGACCCAGCGGGTGTTGTGTCCTCCCTCCCAAACTTCTTGTCTCCGAGGTCTTCCTCACTACACCCAGTCTGTCCTTAGAAACGGCCGTATTGGGTTCTGTGACGAACGTTTCAAACAAAAATCGTCTAAATCTCGATCGTGGTGGTGTTTTAAGTAATTTCTTTTTTACAATATGTCAGAGCTACCCCCGTCGGATGTTTGTTATGGGGTCGTCGGGAAGTGCATGGAGAGGGAACAGTGACAGTGAAAAAGAGTGGAATTTAGATGCTGATAAAAGTGTGTCACAAACATGGGATTGAAGGGAACATGACGCATGCAGGAAGAGGTACACTGTGGAAAGTAATGTGAAAGCATCTGTCCAGCGAGAAGGAGATGTTTCATCTGCTCAACCATTGTCTTGGGGAAAGGCTGAGAAGTGCGTCGGGTTCAAGGCGTCACATCATTGGAGATTTTTGCTTCGGTTGTGGTGAAAAATTCTGCAAGGAATATTTCGAAAAGCAGATAAAATTGCCTAGAGATCTACGGGATGAACTCCATCAAGTCCAAACACTGGAAGTGAAAGAATCGATTGTGGAAAAAGCTAGACAAGCTGGTGAATGGGGAAAACAGATTCTTAAGCATCTTTCATGTATAAGTGAACTTGTTGCTGCCGAGGGTAAGTACCACAAACATTGCTACTCAAAATTGTACTCCCTTTCGCGATCTACTGGTGCAGGAGGTAAACGAGGGCGTCCTGAACATACTCTCCTTATCGAGGGTATGGAATGTGTATATGCATACCTTGCAAAAACTAGAGAGGAAAAGCAATTTTCCATAAGTAACTTGATTACAGAGAATTTCACAGGTAAATACAAACCAACAGTTGCAAGTGTTCAAGCTCATATAAAAAGGCGATATGGAGAAAAAATTATTTTTGCGCAGCTTGGTCCGTATCACAGCCCAGTGTTGATGTTCACAGACATTGGACAAAACATTCTTTATGCAAAGTGGTACAATCAAAAGCTGAAGAGCGGCTTAGAGTTGTCAGAGCTGCAGCAGAGATTATCCTGGAAGACATTCGTTCCCAAACATTTGACACTACTCAATATCCCCCATCAGATGCCTTTTTAAAAGACGCAAGGCCATCAGTTCTTGATTCTCTGCAACTGTTGCTTGAACAGATTATCTTGAGAAACAAACTTCTTCCCTCGAACAGTGGAAAAAGAAGTGCATAGGATTTGCTCATGGAATCATGGCTGCAACGAGGCCCAAATCTTTCCTATCCTCAATTCAAATAAGCTTTGGAACCTATTTGTATAGAAAATTTGGATCAAAGCACCTTGTTGAACTTTACCACAGTATGGGAATTTCTTGAACATATACGGAGGCTATGCGTTTTGAAAGTTCCTCTATGCTCCATGGGGAAGTGACCCAACTTAACACAATTGATGGAGAAAATACATTCCATGAAATGGGTGGTATAATGATCGTGACCCCTCATCCGTTCACCCAGACGAAACCATCCCACGTTTGAAGTCTGTTTCTGCGGAGTCTACCAGGTTCACACACTGCCACACACATTAAACATTCTTCTATTAGTAAGAAATTTGGCTTGCCAGCCATTTCAATTAACGAAGTGAAAATCGCTGAAGACATTTTGCCAAAATCCCCAGAGCTGCTGTGGTTGTTTGGAAAAGCAAATAACATGCCAGGCATCCCAGGATGGACTGGATTCATGGAGCAAGTGACAGAAGATCTTCCTTACATTCGTTCAATGATTGTATATCTCCATTTTATCCATGCTGCCCCAACCGACTATGACATTGTTTTAACATTACTTTTGGTAGCCAGTTAAAGAACAAGCATTTACGGTCAGGAAACATGTTTTGTGACCTGTACTTGAAAGCCCAAGACATTGTGGAGAGCCACCAGCATCCTCAGCTCGTCAACATTGCTGGGAGGTTTTCACCTTCTCATGTCATTCATGGGGGCCATCGGTGCCATAATGGCAGGAAGTGGATTCAAGGAACTTCTCTGTTCAATATTTGCTGAAAACAATGTTGAAAAAATCCTATTTATATACAAGGCGTTAATAATCATCGTCAATGAGTAATTCCTCCTTTTTCTTTGATATATATAGGATAAGAGGACTGCAATTCATCTGGTTCAATTTATTGAATAATCAGATTTTTCCAACATTTCGTTTTTTAACGATAACTGCAAATCTGTTGGGTCTATGGACTTCGTTCTGTACGTAGATTAAAGCTCAATAACTGCTCTATAACTTTGCTTTGTATGACTTTCCTCGTAGAATGATCATTAGAGCCAATATTCTAGCCGATAGATGACTGAAATCGGAAATTTGAACTTTTTGGAGAAATAAGTCAATTTGTGAAGTCCAATATCTCGGGAACTATTGGACATACAGAACTGCGGTTAGGCTTAAATTTTAGAATATTTTATCTACATTAAGAAAGGTGTGAGTGACGTTTGGTCAAAAAACCACCCTTCACGAATTGTAAGCCAAAACCAGAAAAAGAAATCCGGAATATTTCGAGGTTTCTGGCTCTTAAAAGTTAAGCTAAAGGATTTCGAAGCTGCAAAATTGGTTTAATACTACTCTAATATATCCTAACAACATACCAAAAATTCAGCTTCCTGCAATTCTTTTGGACATAAACATACCTAGCGACTGGCCTATTTCCCAGATTTCTGCTCATTTGGACAAACCTGAACGGCTGCTCGTTGTAACCCGATATTACCTGGGCTGTCAGGCAGCAGCTTGCAGTGGTCCACTGCCAGTCCATTATGCTTCCAAACAATATCATTACTTACACTAATTGTGCGACTTTACGGACAATACTTCCGTAATGTAACAAATAGATACATCATATTATTTCTAACGCAATCAGTATCACGAAAAATTACATAAAGGATAGCGTTGTTGCCATTGAGATAAGGCAATTGATGTGGAGAAAACGTGAAGTTGACTTTTGAAATACGCGAAGCGCGCAGGTAGCCCGTCCTGAGACTCAAGCCGGATGCATGGTCACTAGCGCTAGCTGCCCGCTTCATGTATTTCAAACGTCAACTTCGCTTCAAATTTTCTCTGTATGTAATTGAATTACTGCGATACAATAATCGCCATTTTGTGATGTTTCATATTATTTATTTCCTACGAAATAATATGTAGCATCCATTAAAAAAAACTGAAGTTCATGTTGAAAATAGTATTTGTTTATGTCTTAGGCTGTCTCATAGTACTTTCCTAAACCTTCGTCGTACGTTCATGTACATGGAAGTCGTTTCCTAATATCTGTTGTAGTTCCACAGAGAGATTGTTACTGAAAAAGTTGACTGGGACACCTTGTATACAGGTTGTAAAAAATGCTATGTTATTTTTCGACATACACTGAACTGTTTCAGAATAAATAGAATTGGGATTCCATCCAGGCCTGATGACTTAGTTTATTTAAAAACTTTCAGTTGCTTCTCTACACCAGATGCCTATTTCCGATAGGCAATCGACAGCGTATTTATACGACCCTCCTGCTCGAACGATTTTTTAAATATGCAATTTAAAAATTCCGCTTTCTTTTACTGTTTTTCATTGTCACTCCGAACTGATCAACGAATGATTGGATCGTAGCATTCAATTTTACTTCGGGCCATAATTTTAATATCAAGTTTGTTTAATTTACGATGGATTGTTTTATTTGTAGGGTGGATGTGAGATGCAGAAGGATGTACGAAAAGCAGTTCACGTCAGTTTGATAATTAGTTCCCAGTTCTTTGTCGCTGGATTTTACCCCTCCTAGTCGCGACAGAAAACTCCATTAGTTTTCATTCAAGGCGGGATTTACGCTACCTGAAACCCGTCACACAAAATCCCTGTCTGATGACCAAAATTCCCCCGGTTAGGTGTAGACGGCCTCAGGCAGACAGACTATTAAGATACGATGCTCAGTTCGGGTAATCTCTTTTGGTGTATATATGCTGCCTAGGACTCCCAGTTTGGACATTCGTTCTCACTTCCAAAACAGCAGAGAGTGTCACTGATCACCATGAAGGCGTTTTTCGTAAGTAACAGGCACTAGTTTATTACTTCTTAAGGCAACGGATTTTGGTACTCTATCTTAGCTTTGTCCAATGCTGTGCTGCTACACCAGTCTATTAAGAATTCAGTATACTGCGCGGGTATATACTTAGTAAAGAATGGCATATTTGCTCATAGCTCAAAACAAAGAATTTAGAATCGTGACCATCAGCAGGGATGTTTGCTGCTACTCGATTGAGTCGATATCGGTGTTATTTTCCCACTGGATTTCTTTCTGCGGGTCTTCTGTAGCTAGCTAGCGAATGCCCCATAATGGCGGTAATCACAAATCTGAAGAGGCACATTTCACTGATGGTCTTATTTACCGCTCAGGTGCGTTGTAAGAACCGATAGGGTTTGCGTTGGACGTGGGAGAGGTAATAATACACAGTATCATTCAGAAATAGTGAAGGCAGCAGAGGACAAAATAGGTAGAAAAGCAAGATCTACAAAAAAACATTGGATATCACAGGAAATACTAAAGTTAATTGATGAAATGAGAAAATATAAAAATGCCGTAAATGAAACAGCCGACCAAGAAATGAGATTGACAGGAAGTGCAAAATGGCTAAGCAGGAGTGGCTAGAAGCCAAATGCAAATCCGTAGAAGAATGTATAAGAAGGGGAAAGGTAGATACCGCTTACAGGAAAATAAAGGAGACGTTTGGGGACAGGAAGGGCAGCTCTACGAATATCAAGAACTCGGATGGGAAACCAGTTCTCAGCAAAGAAGGGAAAGCTGAAAGGTGGAAACAGTACATAGAGCAGCTCTACAAAGAAATGAACTTAGAGACAATGTTGTAGGAAGGGAAGAGGAAGTAGACGAAGATGAAATAGGAGATACTATACTGAGAGATGAATTTGACAGAGCCTTGAAAGACCTAGGTCGGAACAAGGCCCCAGGAGTAGATGACATACCCGCAGAGCTATTAAAGTCTCTGGGAAAGCCAGCCATGACAAGACTATTTGAACTGGTGTGTAGGATGTATGAGACAGGCGAAATACCGTCAGACTTTAAGAAAAATGTAATAATCCCCATTCCAAAGAAATCGGGCGCAGACAGGTGTGAAAATTACAGAACCATCAGTTTGATAAGTCATGGGTGCAAAATTTTAACACGAATTATCTACAGGAGAATGGAAAAGCTGCCCTCGGGGACGATCAGTTTGGATTCAGGAGGAAGGTAGGAACCCGGGAGGCAATACTCACTTTACGATTTATCTTAGAAGATAGATTAAGGAAAGGCAAACCTACATTTTTAGTTTTTGTAGATTTAGGGAAAGCTTTTGACAATATTGACTGGAATACACTCTTTCAAATTCTAAAATCAGCAGGGGTAAAATATGGGGAAAGGAGAAATATTTACAACTTGTACAAAAGCCAGACCGCATTCATTAGACTCGAAGGGCATGAAAGGGAAACATTAGTTGGGAAGGGAGTAAGACATGGTTGTAGCCTTTCTCCGATGTTATTCAATTTGTATATTGAGCAAGAGGTGAAGGAAAGCAAAGAAAAATTTGAAATAGGGATTAAAATTCAGGGGGAAGAAATAAAAACATTGCGTTTAGCTAATGGCATTGTAATTGTCTCAAAGACAGCGAAGATCTGGAAGAGTAGTTGAATGGAATGGACAGTGTGTTGAAGAGAGCATATAAAATGAACATTAACTAGAGCAAAACAAAGATAATGGAATGCAGTCTTAGAAAATCAGGCGATGCTGAAGGAATTAGACTAGGTAACGAAACAATGAAGGTGGTAGATGAGTTTTGTTACTTGGGTAGAAAAACAAAACAAATGACGGTCGCAGTACAGAGGATATAAAATGCAGAACGGCAATGGGAGGAAAAGCATTTTTGAAAAAGAGAAATTTGCTAACATCGAATATTAATTTAAGTGTAAGGAAGTCTTTTTTGAAGGCATTTGTGTGGAGTGTAGCCGTGTACGGGGGTGAAACATGGACGATAAACAGTGCAGACAGGAAGAGAATAGAGGCTTTTGAAATGTGGTGCTACGGAAGAATGCTGAAGATTAGGTGGGTAGATCGCATAACTAATGAAGAGGTACTGAACAGAATTTCCGAGAAAAGAAATTTTTGGAAAAACTTGGCTAAAAGAAGGGATCGCTCGGTAGGACACATTCTTAGACATCGGGGAATCGTAAATTTAGCATTGGAGGGAAGTGTGTGGGGTCAAAATCGCAGAGGGAGACCACGAGACGCATATAGTACGCAGATTCAAATGGATGTAGGATGCCGTTCTTATGAGGAGATGAAAAGGCTTGCTCAGGATAGAGTAGGGTGGAGAGCTGCATCAAACCAGTTTCTGGACTGAAGACCATAACAACAACAACATATCAGATTTGTATAAAAGTCCACATTAATTAAATTTTTAAGGTTATTATTTTTATCACAGAGATAATTGAGGAAGTTGCAGGTCACATAGCGTATGTGTAAATATCATATAATTAAAAAAAAGGCAACGAAGTAAGTCCGTCAGCAACTGAATGACAAAGAGATGCAAGAGGCTCAAAAGGAAAAGTTCAGTATGAGAGATGAAATTTCCTTTAAGCCATCATTGTGTCACTGCTGTAGATACTAAATCTTAGTAACACAAACAGGAATTCTCAACCCCTCATGTAATAGGTCGTATAGATCAACATGTAGTGCGGTAGTTCAGTAAACAAAGACCCAAACAATCAACATATGACTGTAGTGTTGTATACCTGACACACCAGGCCTGAAATACCAGTTATTTACACTTATTTACAACTATATCTTCTAAGCGAAATCGTTTAAATACTTTGTAAACTTTCAATCCTGTGTCCGTTCTCAGAATAATTGGATCATGTAATATATTAAAGTGTACAACTGACCTTAACAGTCGTTCTAATAATGCAACAATATTGTCCTTCCGCAACTTATAAGCATCATATCTTAAAGTTTTATGGTACACTAAATTTAACTTTCTTTAATTCCATTATCATTTTTAAATTTTACAAATATTATTCCTTCAATTCATTTAGCAAAATTAAGGCATGTCCTTCAAACCAGTTACATATTATAATTGATTCGATAGAAGTAGTAAATATTTGAAATGAAGAAACATTAAGTACCCAAACAGATCAAAGCAAAATGCCTGCAAATTACTGTCAAGTGTTTGATAGAATTTCTATCAGTACTGTCTCTCTTCATACAACATTATGTGTGGGGGTGAAGTTGGAAATAGTCAAGAGTATTATACAGTGATATATACTTTGATAATTCTCCATACGCAGGGGTTTTTCAATTAAACAGATAACCAATATTATTGAAGTAGAGAAAAAGTGACTGAGAAGGAATACATTGATGCTGAGATCTGACATCAGACTCGAAGTTTTTTTAGTATCACAACAATTTCCGCAAATACAATACTTACCTCTACTGATCATTTGAATAATCCAGACTTCTGCAAATGTACACACCTGTAAAGAAAAAAAATCACAGTGCAACACCACCTACGTGTAGCATGTGCCTTGGCTCTCGTTATCGTTATTAAAACTAAGGTAATGGATCAGTGTAACTTGAGGAGACATACCCGATTCTTCGCAAACGTATACGCGAAACGTACCGTCAAATCAGTGAGTTTGAAGGAGAGCGCATGAGAGAATTTAACGCATTCGTCTGGGAAATTGCAACCCTTGTGCGACGAAGTCTTTCGGCAGTGGTATCCGCCAACATGCTAGTCAGTAATGGAGTCTGGAACGACGTGACTATTGGCAGAAATTGCAGCAAAATGTTTTACTGAGGAAACCAGGATGAGTCTGTTTGAAAATAATGACCTCATTTTGGTTCGCCGAAAACAGCGGGAGGGGCAAACTCTATGTTGTTTTTCCTGAAACTGATTCAAAGTACGGTAAATAAGATTACACAATGGACGGCAGCAACGTTAAAATGCGAGACAATAGCTAATCAGTCTAGTGTGCAACATTTTTTCTTTTTTAATTTTTTAAATATTTACGTATTTTTTGTGTCCGTTCAGTTTCAGCTAACCAAACGTCAGACTGCAGACTGCTTGAATTTGCACACGGAATGATCTAATGGAGTACAGTCAGTGTTCATTAAATCAGAAACTATACAATGTATACAAACTTTTTGTTAACAATTATTTCTCAGTTCAACCTATCCTGCAACATCTGCATATGGTTTTCAGACCCTTCCTGCTCTCGCACATATTGCCTCCAAACACTGTGTGAACAACTGAATCAACGTTACCTTACACATTTCTCTAACTTTGTGCAAGTTAACTTCTTTATTAGCACAATAGATCTTATTGTAATACTTGAAATGTAAAATGGAACACAGGAACAACTATTATATAGTTACTTAATATTTTCGACTTAATAGGTATTTTCCATACCACTATACGAGTTCATAATTTTGGCCTTACATGAGTTTTTAAGATTGCATTTCGTACTTGTTCTTGTGGGCTTCAGTCAAAAGACTGGATCCATGTAGCTCTCCATGGTACTCCTTCCTGTGAAAGTCTCTTCATATCTGAATAACAATGGCAACTCACATTAATTTGTACCTACTTACTATATTCATCTCTTGATCTTCCTCTGTGCGATTTTTACCACTAAACTTCCCTATAATACTTAATTGACTATTCCTTGATATCCCAGAATATGTCCTATCAGTTTCTCCCCAATTCTCTTAAGTAGCTCCTCATTAGTTAAATCTTTCCATATAGTTTCAGCATTCTTCTGGAAATCCACATCTCTTGCCTGAAATACATATGCTTGCGTTTCATAATAGGCTACATTCCAGACAAATGTCCGCATAAAAAATCTAATATTTGACATAATTTGTCATTTTAACAAATTTCTCTTCTTCATTAATGCTTTCATTCTTTCATTCTCAAGCACATTCGCCTTTTTATAACTTCTCTCCACTCCACTGGAGAATACAATTTATTTTATTGTCAAACTAAGAACGACTACCTTCACTGTCATCTTTTCTAATTAATTCTCACAGAATTACTTTGCCTTACATTTGTTTCCTTCTTGTTAATATTCATCATCTTGTGAATTTTGTTATTTTGTACATATACGACTTGTGTAGTGCACTGTAATGGTGATGTGTGCTATGCAAAGTATATGTATATTAATGTGGCTTGCAGAGTGTAGAACTAGATGTCGATATTGGAATGTTACTGAAGGTTTGTACTATGCCGACAGGTACTTACTGTCTTGGTCGCTGCAGCTGTTGCGGAGGAAGCAGTAAAAGTTGAGGCGAAACCTGAAATGGTTGAGGCGAAGGCGGAGGACAAGATGGCGGTGGTGGAGGCCAAGATGGACGACGACTTGGGCTCCAGGACAGGCGCAGTCGACATTGCCGAGAGGAGCGCTGTGCCAGCAGCTCCCATCTACCCGTGAGTACAGATCACTGCGTGGCATCGTCTCATTTCGTAAGCCCTTTGCCTGTTCATACAGAATTAGGAAGACCCTTTACCATCTTCCTACCATCTTTTATCAGTGTTTTTTGACATGCCACACCTGGGGGAAAGGATGAAATATTTGGGGAACTGACAGGTATTGGCTCACTTAAGGTTACAGTAGTAACACGTAAAGTGGGCCTTCGTGATGGCCGTATGACAGCACCAAATTTATATGAAAATAACGGCTTAAACTTTCACCTGAGACGAAAATTAAATATACTAATCTGTAGTGGGGATAAATATACGTATGTGCTCTCTATTTATATATATCGCTTCGTTTCAGAGATATTTGCAAAAATAACGACAGTTTGATAATCTCTCTCTGTCTGTAACATGTTCCCACTTTTTACGTTGCGTCGTTCAACCAATAGGTACCAAATATTACAAACGTAATTACTGACTGGCAACGACCAGAACCTTCCTTTTCAAATGTTTCGGACAAAAGATAGGTTAGCAACGTTAAAAATAGTCCGTTTGTGATGACCTTTTTGACAGCACGAAATTTAACTGCATGTAATGCCTTAACCGTTCATCTGAAACGAAAATTTTACAAACGTATTTGTAGCGGAGGAAATTCTCTTAAACTTTCCTCTCTTATGTTTTTTTTCCCGTAACTCGCACCGGTTCAGAGATATTTGCAAAAATAATGGCGAACCGTAGAACTGACACTGGACAAACTACCACAGCAAATAGGTGATATTATTTTAACGCAAAAGATAATGAAGATATGGGAGACATATTAAAATAATTTTCTAAAAAAGTAAAAGTTCAAAAAAGAGCATGTTTCTTACAGTTAAACTCAAACATCAAATAATTTTGGCTGTTTTTTAAAACACATTCAGAAAGAATATTACATATTGACGGTATAGACATCATCACAAAAGTATTCTAGTAATCGTATCGCCCATTTTTGTTATTTAACTTTATATTATTTATATTTTCATCAGTATTGTCCAAATAAATAAATAAATCAAACCATGAAATTAGAAGAAAATCTAAAGTGGTCCGTAAGACACGACAGTGCGATTTCTTTTTCATTTAGTTGTGATGATTGGTCATTTATTTAGTGACCAAGCTCCAAATAACACAGTACACATTTGTCAAGAAAAGGTTATGCTCCGAAAAGGTATTTGAAAGCTAGTGGATGTCGTAGCTATCTACATAAATGAATGTCAAAATATAGGATGATGTGTGCTATAGTGCTCTGGGCAAATCCGTCTACTGTTAATTATACATTTCAAACGGGGATGGCACGAGGGTATTATCCACACGCATTATTAACCGACTATTCGTTTGTGACCCCACCAACCAGAAGCTCGAAGCAGTGTAATCACTTGGCCACGATTGTTTGTCCTTAGCGTAAGTTAGTTTAAGTAGTTTGTTAGACCTATGCAATTTGGGCCGTTAGGTTTGGAGTACCGCAGTTCATCATTCATGGGTCATAGCTCACGATTACAGTTGTAGATTGCCTAACTAAAAGCTTTCAGGTACAGCAAAAATTTGAGTTTCATTACTTTTCGTTTCTATTGATCGAATTATATTCTTCAAAATGAAATGCCAAGATCGCGAATTAACAATTTACTGAATGACGACCGGTGAACTGTTTCACCATTATCAGGTCATATATATTTTATAAGCTGGTTACAAAATAATAAAATATAAAAATACATTTCACTTTGAAGAACATAAAACTATCAGATCGCCTTCTAAATCGGCTATTGTTGTTGTTGTGGTCTTCAGTCCGTAGACTGGTTTGAATCAGCTCTCCACGCTACCCTGTCCTGTGTAGGTCTCTTCATCTGAGAATATGTTCGGCAACCTACATCCTTTTGAATCAGCTTACTTCATTCGTCCCTCTGTCTCCCTCTACGATTTTTACCCCCCCCCCCTCCACACTTCCTTCTAATGCTAAGTTGACAATTCCTTGATGTCTCAGAATGTTTCCTACCAATCTATTCCTTTTCTTAGCCAGGATATGCCGGAAACTCCTTTTCTTCCCAATTCGGTTAAGCACCTCCTCATTAGTCACGTGATCTACCCATATAATCTTTATCATTCGTCTGTAGCACCACATTTCACAAGCTTCTATAATCTTTTAGTCTGAACTCCTTATCGTCCACGTTTCACTGACATACAATGCTACACTCCAGCCAAATGCTTTCAGAAAGGACTTCCTAACATTTAAATTAGTATTGGATGTTAACAAGTTTCGCTTCTTCAGAAACGCTTTTCTCCCCATAGCCATTCTGCATTTTATATCTTCTTTACTTCGGCCATCAGAAGTTATCTTGCTACCCAAATAACAAAATTCATCTACTACTTTTATTGTCTCACTACCTAATCTATTTCCTTCAGCATCGCCTGCTTTTCTGACATACCATTCCATTACCTTCGTTTTATTCTTGTTAATGTTCGTCTTATATCTTCCTTTCAAGACACTGTTGATCGAATTGAAAAATTGAAAATGCTGTCAAAACTTTATCACAATAACAAAAGTATTGAAGTTAGAAACATCAGACAGTGTAAACAACCACACGAAAACACCCAGATTATATAATTTGCACATGACAGATCTTAGTGACTTCCAACAAATTTTAATTGTAATTTCAATCCTTTACTAACTTTTGTCTCGCTAATACTCACCACAAAATGACAAAAGGGCAAAAGTTTGTCGATAATTACATTTTCTCTGTTTTTGGTTCATGGAGTAAATCTTCAGCATCGTGCATGGCGCTGTAATTTATTACTTCCTTGCCATTAATATTGACATTTTGCAGACAATACCCAGATAGACCACTGAAAGAACCTTTAAATGGTACAACTTTATGATACATTGAGCGAGAGACCTAACATCATAAATTGATCATGCTGCCAGTGTTCTTACACATCTTTCTCTTTTTAACTCATGCAGTAGGTCAAAATGATTGTGAGGGCAAAACTCTATGCCTTTCAGTTTTGGAAAAATAATGAAGAGGTACTCACTTGCCATTGTAAAACATCATATAAAACGCTGCTACTTGATCCAAAGTAATCATATCAATCTCTTCTCTTGCCAGATAACTGTACCATACTAGCCATTAAATTGGGCCAGTGATATTACGACGGAATCTAAAGAATCTTGGTAGTATGAACAGAAAGTTCTATGATCATTATAATGGACATCAAGCCTCAAGACTTGTATCACTCTAATAACTTGCTTAACATCAGATAAGTCATCAATGTTGGCATTGGATACAGGGCCGTGGAGGAATTTTATTAGGGGGACTACGGTCCAAACAAAACGCTGAAAAGTATAATCAGTCTGGAGCAATGTTGATGATGATCGATTCTCACGAGTTTGTCTATAATGGAGCACCTTGCCAACAGATTTTAAGAAAATCTATGAATATGGAATCTTCATGGTGACAACTGTAGCATGTTATACATTAAGCATCGGCAGGGTGCTTGCATTTGGATTGCTCACTACTGTACCCAACAGAAGCTGAATCATGGTGTAATAAGAAAAGTAACAGCGTGAAGATGAGAGGAATTCACTTTTAATTAGTTCTGGATGCATTTCTCATGTCAGTTGTGTGTCATTTTCAGCACGCCGTACTCGTCTTACTACTGGCCGTACTACGTGCCGCTGGCAGCGCCATCGCAGGTGGCGCGCTCCGACTCCAAGGGGGTGGTGGCCGCGGTGCCCTACTACCCGTACCCCTACTACGGCTACCCCTACTACTACGCCCCTCCAGTGGTGGTGGCGCCTCCACCTGCAGTCAAGAAGCTGTACTGACAGATTGCCAGCACCTGCACACCTCAACCAGCCAGCCACTGCCAGCACTTGACCTCAAGGTGCAAGGGAGACGTCGCACTTCACATTCTTACACCAGTATTTGATGTCACCTCCATCAAATGAATAACATCATCATTCACGTATTATAAATGTACAATTATTTACAATTTCCATGTAGAGAGGTCAGATAAAATAAAACTCCAGTATACTTACAAACTCATTATTGTGTTGTTGTTCTTATTAACATGTTAAATCTACCTTTGAAATTTAAAACAACGACCTTACTATCCCAGTATATTTCTTAAATACTGCATGGTTCATATCTCCTATTCTGTAGGTGAGATCAAATTTGTTAGCCAAATACTACTATCTCTTTTCAACTTGTGAAGTACCATTGCCTCTGTTATACAGTTCTACCTTGCATTCACGGATTTAATATAGTAAGTCCCTACTCTTGGACGAGGTAATGGCCGAGTTATTTATACAAACACGCAACGGAAACTAATTACCTAAATATACATAGAGATGACTATTATCAGTGGGACTACGTAACGTGTGCAACAGACTCCGTTAATTATTACACATAATGTTCAATGGCATAATATTCTCATTCAGTAAGGTACTGGGTATTATACTGGGAAATGAGACAAATACTCTCGACATAATTACAATATTTATTTGGGTCACAGCCCAGCAATTGTGGTTATTAATTACAAATACTTATTTGGGACACAATGATGGGTATTCAACATAAAGAACAAAATCGTGTCGATGACTGAGAATTACTTAACATTTTCATAAAGAACAGGCACCTAAAATTAGCATTACTATATGAAAGAAAATGGGGGTCTAGTAACGAAGTTTTCCTGAAGCAAAGGAATCGATATTAACCGGGTTTACGAATGCATCATCAATTTCTGGCATAATTCCTCTTTCATTACCAAAGTTTGTACAGTGTTACAGACTGAATAGCACCAAAACTACTGCATTAAGAACTTGGTCTTTTACCTTACCACTTTTATTATGATGACAGTATTATTTGTCCTCCAGTATGTTTTTGTACATATTACATTGACACCTTATATGGTAGTACCAAAGTATTACTTTTAGTATTTGCACAGTCCATGTATATTTTTATACATGATTATAATTTTAGGATCATTTGTGGCATTTTTGCCCTGTGTTTCAATTATATATGTTTGTTTGTCATTCGTTGTCTTAATGTTAGAATATTACGTTGTTTCATTAAGTAGTTCATTACTACATTTCTGTCAGGCGGAATATGTACCATGCAGTTGCTAATAATGTGCATGCTACAGTTTTTCCTTACCTGTTACCTTTACTCGTCCTCTTGTTGTGATATTTATTGAGATGTTTTCTGTGACTTTATATATTTCAGTTTTTATAATTATTATTGTATTACATATTTGTTGAGTATTTTCTATGTGACCACGAAGAAGTATGTTGCATATCTCCCTCCTTTGAGAACATGATTCATGTGTATAGTATATTTTTGACTTGCCTAGCTTATTTGGTTTTTATGTGCCTATGCCGACAAACATGGTAATGTTTTAATCGCCAAAAGCGACCCTCTTTAGTCGTACACTATAATTCCCTTTGTCAGCTTTGGGATTCTAAATGTCGCTATTATGCGATTATTTTTTTAAAAATAAAGTGCATGTAAAAGTTGTCTACGTTTGTAGATATTTTTTATGTGTTACTCAGTAGTGGTTTCATACCTATATTGTATCTTCAGTGTGCTACCATACGATTCTTTTATGTATTTTGTATTTTAATGTTTTTGCACTAGTCACTTGAGTAGGTTTGTTTAATACGCAGGGACCTGAAGATGGCATGCCGAATGTCGAAACTGGTAGTGACACACTTCCTTCATACTCTTGACCAGCTGCAGTCCCGGTTCCAAGAGCAATGATGGATTCAATAAGGTGTAATGTATGTGTTATATCAAAAGGATTGTTCGTAGCGGTCAATAATGTTTTTGGGTACTGTATTCGATCAATTTGGTATAGAATTCACTGTTTTGGGGCTCTGAATAACTTCATAAACGAAAACAACTTGTTGTATAGATAAATCTTTTCTGTTAAATTGTTCTGTGTGTCGTTCATTTTTGCGATCCTAACGACTGTTGAGGAACGCGCCGATGTTGTGAATCATGGGAAGGCACGTGGTGTTGATGTTTGTACACCAGTGATTGTTTAACAAATATGGCTGATGGATGGTGAGAGTCGAAACTTTATTAAACTGTGTTGAAGCAGTCACTCTCTGAATTGTCGGAATCGGACTGATTGTTATCGAGAGCAAAGAGAAGCGTCGGTGTGAAGCAAAATGTAAGAACAACATATCATGTTTATACTTTTTGCACATTTTTTCAAAACAGACGGCGCTCTGGGCCGTGCTTTGTCGATGGAATGACCTTTTCTTATAAAGTGGGGCGCTGCGCGGTTTATAAGTTGCCGTATATCTGGGTGCAGGGCAGTGCCTCCACCAAGTCGAGCGCACGGCCGTACTATCTTTTTCTCGAAACAGTTCATGGCATTTTTGAACCCCTGTATGTCCGCTGTGGATAAATCTAGAAACCAGAACTTTCGGTTACCAAGAGTATCAACTATATCTAGCTGTATTTTCAAATTATACTGTTCTACACTTTATAGTTTACGAAAAAATAGCAGTCGAAAATCGCTAATTCTGTCACTCACTGACTCACCTATCATCAAAATTCTAAGGTACTTCTAGTTTTTTACTAAGTGAAGAGTCGTCAGACATGACATGTGACACCTGAGTAGAGAGTGAAGAATAACTGGTAAGATATACGTAGCTTAAATTGCTGCAAATGTAAACAGTACCAATGACACCTACATTCTAACTTGATTTCCGCGATGAGAAAACTGTTGCTCGTAATATCGAAAAGTCCGTCACATGACGCGGGTCCAAACCGTTAGACCGGGAGCAAAAACGTTAGATGTTGGTTTCAAACCACAACACGGCAGGGATAGGGAATCGCTATTGATCTGGGAGACGTGCAGTCTATGTTATCTATGGTTTGTGCCATAGAGTAGAAACTAGTGCTGGGTTTGAACATGATTCGAACTGTTCGAACAATTTACGTCAGAGTTCGGGAAATCTCGCGAAATGTTCGAACATTCGATCAGGACGCTATCTAGCAACATCAGGAGGTACTATCTCTACGATTTACAACGATAATATTGATAATTTTTTTCTGTGCTGTGCAGTAAACGATTTATAACGAAGATACGTTGTCATTAATGTACAAGTGTGAAATTCCGACTATTGTAGCTTCTAGGGTGCAGGTCATAAGTAAAAACAGTAACGAATATAGGCTATAAATACACGAGAGCAATCGCGATTTGAAATTCTATTGCTGCGATCTAGCGACGTCTGTTGATACTACGTATACAACAGCTCGTGCACCGTTTAATCCGAGGTAGCAATTACAGTTTATTTTTGTATGACTTATTTCCGTTATTGGATATTAAATTTCTAATGTTTTCCCTGTTTCATCTCTTAATGTTGTTTTCAATGCGATTAAAACGTGGTAACATTTTTATCTGTTACTGTACCATATGCACCGGGAATGGAATGGTCACTTGCAACCTGTCTCTTAAAATCACATTAAATGTAATTTCCTTATAAAGGATTCACATTTTTTTCCTTTGAATTTTAGCCTTCAGTAATGTGCTGCAAAAGTTCTTTTATAGTAGTAGATATTTTGTTTATCGATGGATCAAATCTTAATGTGATACTAGACAGGTCACGTATGCACTATTTAAAAAAAATACAGTTTTTCACAGTTATGCACTTTTTTTTCTTTTACATGTACTTGTACTTTCTATGAAACTAGTTCTGAGCAAAGCGATAGCACGGTAACCTCAAAATTTCCCGCGCATCGTTTGCAGATACGCAGCGGAAGTCATTTATTATCTGAGTGTTCTAATAGTTCGATACTGTATCGACTATCGAGTTCTCTGCCGTAACGGAAAATCCCGGGCATGTTCGAACGCGAGTATTATTTGCCCAGTCCTGGTAGAAACTATCTGGAGTGAGTGTTGCGTTCTAACTTATCTAGGAGGTGCTGGTTCTGCTTATGTTAGCAACATTAAACTGGGATTGTCACGTCGTATCATTATATAAGTACGCGAACTTGAAAATTGAAGTACGAATTTTATAATTTTATCAGGAGGTCACAATACAATGTGCACAATACAATAATAATGAGTGTACATAGCCGTAAGAGTGTTAAAACGAAGTAGATGTTTTCAAATCCAGGGCTCGGGTCACGATTTAAATTATCTAACTGTAATAAAAAGTGAACGTCAATAATTGAAGTGCTACCAACTACTGCCATAGAGATGATCGATATTAAAAAAATATTGATGGTAACATCAATTCAAAGAAATAGATGTACGATGAACATCGAAAGGAAAACGTCGACCTCCGAGAATATCAATGTTTAGACACACATTACTAGACCGGCACTATGGAATACAGTATTATTAATATCCCTGTCACTTGAAACAACGTATCAACAATTATTTGTGTGTGGATATAACAGTCGTAAGAAACAGAGATAAACTGATATAATTTCGCCACAGAGTTTCGACGTAAAGGCTAAATATTACTTTCGGCATTGGCGTCGTGGGCAAATGTTGGCAACGAAATGTTCGCTTTATGAGGGTGATTCTATTTACACTTCGGTAAAACCAGACGTGACGTCATTATGACGTATCCACACTATCGAAGACGACTGGGGTGATTCTATTTACACTTCGGTAAAATCAGACGTGACGTCATTATGACGTATCCACACTATCGACGTCCAGAAGAGCGGCGCATCGACTTTTGCGATCGTTCGAGGCGCTGTTTTTGGGTGGGACAAAATGCTTCTTCTTTCTGAACTGCATACTTTTTTCCTTCGTAGTTTAGTGACAAAACTAGGCCTTACTTAATATTGGTATCATGTTTTGGAAAGCACTGACGGAAATTTCAGTAAATGTAAATTGTTTATGGGGCTAAATTATTTTTAAACATGTCCTCTAACTGTCATACCCATCGTCTTATATGCAGAGTGGGGCTGGTGGGTTAACTTGAACCTTCCATAATCTATGATTGTCACTATAGGGCTCTCAGATCGGTTGAATGTGCGAGAATTTCTAACCCTATAAGTAATAGCACAATTTACAATATGTACCCGTGGTTTTAGAAATTATTTTGTTTGTATCCCATCTTTATCTACTTGCAGTATTGTACAATATGATTTGTAATTATTATGTTATGTAAGCAGGGTGTACTGAGATGTGTATAGTCTTGTGCAAGGAGTGAGTTACAAACGACTTCCGAAAATCAACATACAGATGTGAAAATTATGTTTTCATCCAAAAAAAAAAAAAAAAAAAAAAAAAAAAAAAAAAAAAAAAAAAAATTGTGGGTGATGGCCAATAGCAAGTAAGAGAGGTGTGCTGGTGTGACTTCCTGGGGTTATTATGTGTTTTACTATACAAAACAATTGAAAAAAAAACTATCCCCAGATGGTTAAAGTGGTGTGATGTCTGGAGGTGGTAGCAGTGCCATTGGCAGGGTGAAGCCAGTTCTCGGCCACCAAGTGAGGAGTGTTGGGGGTGGTTGTGGGAGTTGTCATGTCACTGTCACTTGTCCTTTAGTAGGGGTGAGGGGGCAGTTCAGTGCAATTTCATTTTAGCTGTCAATCATTCATGTCGGTACCCTTTGATCCTTTGTTTGGGGAAGAGCGCCATTGTCTGGGGAGGAGTAGTAAGTAATAGAACGCAGTACATTGTTCTTGACTGCGAGTGTTCATCAGAGACGAGTGTATCGTCAGGCATGCCCCAGGGGAGTGTGATAGGACCGCTATTATTTTCTATCTATATAAATGATTTGATGGACAGAGTAAGTTGTAATTTGCGGCTGTTTGCTGATGGTGCTGTGGTGTGTAGGAGGGTGTCGTCTTTAACTCACTGTAATAGCATACAGGATACAGGATACAGGAAGAATGGCAGCTAGCTCTCAATGTAGAAAAATGTAAGGTGATGCGCATGAGTAGGAAAAACAATCCTATGATGTTCGAATACTGCATTAGTAGTGAGCTTCTTGATGTTGTCGTGTTGTTCAAAATATCTAGGCGTAACATTGCAGAGCGATATGAAATGGAATGAACTTGTAAGGACAGTTGTGAGTAAGGACAGCCGACTTCAGTTTATTGGGAGAATTTTGGGAAGATGTACTTCACCTGTATAGGAGACCGCTTGTACGACCACGTCTTGAGTATTGCTCAAGTGTTTGGGACCCGCAGCAGATCAGTTTAAAGGAAGACATAGAGGCGGTTCAGAGGCGAGCAGCTAGATTTGTTACCGGTAGGTTCGACCAATGCGCGAGTGTCACGGAAATGCTCCGGAAACTCAATTGGGGATCGCTGGAAGAATGACGACGTTCTTTTCGTGAATTTCTGTTGAGTAAATTTAGAGGGCCGGAATTTGAAGCTGAGTGTAGTACGATCTTGCTGCCGCCTATTTACATTTTGCGTAAAGATCACAAAGACAAGATAAGAGAAATTAGGGCTCGTACGGAGGCGTATAGGCATTCTTTTTTTCCTCGTTCCATTTGGGAGTGGAATAGGAAAGGAAATGCCTAGTAGTGGTACAGTGTACCCTCTGCCACGCACCTTACGGTGAATTGCGGAGTATGTGTCTAGATGCAGATGTAGATGGCTTGGTGGTGGCTGTGTCAATGGGTGGGTGACGTCATAAGGGGAGGAGGTGGTGGAGTCAGTGACTGATATATTGTTGCAGCAGCCTCATTACCATACCACTGATGCAACATGCCCAACTTGCAAGTCAATTCGCAGAAGGATCATCCAACCGCTCAGAGGACTTTCAGACTTGCTAAGTTGGCTGAAGGAAGCACGAGTTGGTATGGCACTCGTGCAGCTCTGTCACTACACTATCTGTTGGTGAACATCGTTGAAACTAGTATCAGTACATCTGTTATCACTCTAGGTGGCATCTGCTCTCATAGGATCGAAATCGATGTTGTCTTTATAGGTGTCCTAATTTTTTTATAATAATGTAGATTTCATTAAATGATTGACAAAATATTTGTCTTCAAGGAATAATCGTAGGATTGTAGATGGCAATGATGCAGAAAGACTCTTCTATAGCCATCATTTCTATAAGTCTCTTTTGAGAGATACTTTCTGGCACAAATGGTTTACGTTCAAAGTTCATATTTCACTGTAGCGTTCGGAATCGAGTGTATATAATATCGTCCTTCTTTGACAGTTCCTATAAAAAATTTCAGTTTTTCCTTCTCGACACACTCTAAAATGTATTATCATCAGGATGGAAACAGTTCTTATATCTAGCCAGCATTGCCCACTTATGTATTTGTTCCATTCTTATGTAAACCCATGGGCTTCTTCCCACTGGGTCAAATTACTTTTGCCCCTATCTCTGGCTATATGTTTCGTTCTGACGCAGCTCAATGCTTATGATGTCTTATATACTGATTAATGTGCAATCCTATAAAATAATTTTTCATGTATGTATTGTAGAATTTTAGAATACTGTCTGCCAAATTTGTTACAAATATAGATAGTAGAAAATACGTAATAAATTAGAACTTCACGCAATTAATTGTTTATGAAGTAACTCGAGAACTATGTGTTGTACTATGACATAACCGTGAAGTTACTTTAAATGGTATATGAGAATACTATCTCTAAAATGACTCGCCAATACAGTCAGTATTGTAGAAGTAATATATTATAACGACCTGCTGAAAGCTGTAGATTTACTGCGGGAACAGTGGAAAAGAAGTAATATATAAACTGCTTTCTTTTCTTCACTTGACCGGAATTCTTATCCAGATAATGTTTCTGAAAACTCTGAAATTATTTGGAAATTTTGGTGGAAGTCCCTTTGTGCTCGCATTCTGTATATTCCTGCGTCATATGTGGGTGCATTTTTTGAGCATCTCATTGTTTATGATCGTCATATATTGAACTGTGTGTCATAGGTGGTTCTTACAATGAGAGCAGTTGTTAAATTTGAGAGGTTACTGCTAGTAACATCTCATGGACTTTCCTTTTGGTATCTGCAATTTATTTTAATTACCTTAGGCAGTACCGAATTACTTTGGAAGTGAGATGGAGAAAACTGCGTAGTTTATTTTCTCTTACACCTAGTTCTTTTCTTGAAGCACATCCATTTATCCCATTCCTGTTTAATCTAATCAGTATAATTGTATGTAGCTGGTAGAAAGCCCCTTTATGAGGCAAATAATTAGATCTTAATAGTGCCACAGTAATTCTTGTCAACCTGTATGGCAAAGATTTAAGCTTAGCGTTTCACATCTCAGTGCAAAGAGACCGGCAGAATGTATGGACTCTACTACTCTCCTCCCCACTCCTGCGGCCTTGGCCCAGCGATTTCCGCCAACCGCCAATTTCCAGACACTCTGCTGCAGTCTGTGCCTGTGCTAAGTTGGTTGGTGTCGTGGTTCCGCCGACTGATACTGATATCGGTAAATATATCTGAACAAACCCAACTTTCATTGGGCGATATCGTACCACGTATTTAATCTTTTTGAAAGTACATTCACATAGGATTTTAACATTCAAGCCAAGTCTGGAGTCTCTGAGTAATTCATTACGATTTTTTTGTTTGTGGTATAGACTTGTAGCTTCACGTGGTCAATGGATCCAACATCTTCGGCCTACAGATAGTGTTTAATCCATTTTATGTCTTCTTCCTTTCAGCAATGATTAGGAAATACGTATGTGAAATTACAAGGGCGTGTGACTCATATTTTTAATAAACTATCCCCAGATGGTTAAAGTGGTGTGATGTCCGGAGGTGGTAGCAGTGCCGTTGGCAGGGTGAAGCCAGTTCTCGGCCACCAAGTGGGGAGTGTTGGGGGTGGTTGTGGGAGTTGTCATGTCACTGTCACTTGTCCTTTAGTAGGGGTGAGGGGGCAGTTCAGTGCAATTTCATTTTAGCTGTCAATCATTCATGTCGGTACCCTTTGATCCTTTGTTTGGGGAAGAGCGCCATTGTCTGGGGAGGCTTTGCAGTCGATCTGTTTACATCCAGCTCTGTTGGTATAAGCAATGCCCCAACACTCATCATAAATTTAACTTCAACTAAGAAATACATGTGACAATTTTCAAAAAATAAAATAAAATAAAATGAGATAAAATAAATAGAAATAATAAATAAATAAATGAAGGGGAGAATAGAGGTCACTACAAGCTGGCAACATGGCAAGAAACTTCAGGCCCAACAAAATGCTCAAAATATTCTAATTGTGAACTGAGGCTTGTGTGTGCAGAATTTGCTAAAGTACCTGGTCGGACCTTAAGGTGAGCTTCTATGAAAGCCTTGCAGACGCAGTAATGAATTAAGCAAGAGCGTCCTACCTCTGGGTACAGTAAATGTTAGAAAACAATGCAATGACCGAGTGCAACCATAATAGGATGTATAGCCTTAAGTACCATTACAATATATTCTAATTCGAATCTGGCTCACATCATAACTTCCGCAGTTATCGGCAACATTCATTTCTTACTTGAGTAGTAACGGCAGTATTGGCATTATTCAATCTGTAAAACTTTACAAACTTTGGTAATGAATGAGGAATTATGCCAGATATTTATGGCGCATTCGTAAACCCGAGTAATATCGATTCCTTGTGCTTCAGTAAAACTTCGTTACTAGATCCCCATTTTCTTTCAAATTATAATGTTAATTTTAGGTGCCTGTTCTTTATGAAAATGTTAAATAATTCCCGGTCATTTACCCGATTTTGTTCTTTATGTTGAATAACCACAATTGGAGTGCTGTCTCCCAAATAAATATTTGGAATTAATAACCACGATTGCTGGGCTGAGTCCTAAATAAATATTTGTAATTATGTGCAGAGTATTTGCTCTCATTTAAGCCCACAAATGATTCCCAGTTTAGTACCCAGTACCTTACTGAATGAAAATCTTATGCCACTGAACATTATGTGTAATAATTAAATGAGGCTGTTGCACACGTTATGTACTCCCACTGATAATAATTGTCTGTATGTATATTTAGGTAATTGGTTTCCGTTGCGTGTTTGTATAAATAACTCGGCCCCTACCTTGTCCAAGAGTAGGGACTTACTATATTAAATCAGTGAATGCAAGGTAGAACTGTATGACAGAGGCAATGGTCCTTCACAACTTGAAAGGAGATAGTAGTATTTGGCTAACAAATTTGATCTCACCTACAGAATAGGAGATATGAACCATGCAGTATTTAAGAAATATACTGGGATAGTAAGGTCGTTGTTTTAAATTTCAAAGGTAGATTTAACATGTTCATAAGAACAACAACACAATAATGAGTTTGTAAGTATACTGGAGTTTTATTTTATCTGACCTCTCTACATGGAAATTGTAAATAATTGTACATTTATAATACGTGAATGATGATGTTATTCATCTGATGGAGGTGACATCAAATAGTGGTGTAAGAATGTGAAGTGCGACGTCTCCCTTGCACCTTAAGCTCAGGTGCTGGCAGTGGCTGGCTGGTTGAGGTGTGCTGGTGCTGTCAGTCTGTCAGTACAGCTTCTTGACTGCAGGTGGAGGCGCCACCACCACTGGAGGGGCGTAGTAGTAGGGGTAGCCGTAGTAGGGGTACGGGTAGTAGGGCACTGCGGCCACCACCCCCTTGGAGTCGGAGCGCACCACCTGCGATGGCGCTGCCAGTGGCACGTAGTACGGCCAGTAGTAGGACGAGTACGGCGTGCTGAAAATGACACACAGCTGACATGAGAAACGCATTCAGAACTAATTAAAAGTGAATTCCTCTCATCTTCACGCTGTTACTTTCCTTATTTCACCATGATTCAGCTTCGGTTGGGTACAGTAGTGAGCAATCCAAATGCAAGCACCCTGTCGATACTTAATGTATAACATGCTACAGTTGTCACCACGAAGATCCATATTCGTAGATTTTCTCAAAATCTGTTGGCAAGTTGCTCCATTACAGACAAACTCGTAAGAATGGATCATCATCAACATTGTTCCAGACTGATTATGCTTTTCAGCGTTCAGTTTGGAGCATAGTCCCCCTAATAAAATTCCTCTATGACCCTGTATTCAATGCCAACATTGATGCCTTATCTGATGTTAAGCAAGTTATTTGACTGATACAAGTCTTGAGGCTTGATGTCCATTATAATGGTCATAGAACGTTCTGTTCATGCTATCAAGATTCTTCAGATTCTGTCGTAATATCACTGGCCCAATTTAATGGCTAGTATGGTACAGTTATTTGGCAGGAGAAGAGATCGATATGATTACTTTGGATCAAGTAGTAGCTTTGTATATGATGTTTTACAATGGCAAGTGAGTACCTCTCCATTATTTTTCGAAAACTGAAAGGCATAGAGTCTTGGCCTCACAATCAATTTGTCCTACTGCAGCTACTTTCCATGAGTTAAAAACAAAAAGATGTGTAAGGACACTGCCAGCGTGACCAATTTATAATGTTAGGTCTCTCGCTCAGTGTATTATAAAAGTTTGCCATTTAACAGGTTCTTTCAGTGGTCTATCTGGTATTTGTCTGCAAAATGTCAATGTTAATGGCAAGGAAGTAATAAATTACTTCGCCGTGCTGGATGCTGAAGATTTACTCCATGAATCAAAAACAGTGAAAATGTAATAAGCGACTAACTTCTGCCCTTTTGTCATTTTGTGGGGAGTATCAGCGAGACAAAAATTAGTAAAGGATTGAAATTACAATTAAAATTTGTTGGAAGTCGCTAAGATCTCCCATTTGCAAATTATATAATCTGGGTGTTTTCGTGTGATTGTTCTAATTTCAATACTTTTGTATTGTGATAAAGTTTTGACAGCATTTTCAATTTTTCAATTCAGTGAATTGCTGGTTCAGGAGGCGATCTGATTGTTTTATATTCTTCAAAATGAAATGTATTTTTATATGGTGTCTAAGTGCTATGTTGTGTCTATTATTTAAGTAAGGTAACCAGCTTATAAAATATATATGATGTAATGTTACGTGTACCGAAATATTTATTATCTGATGTACTCGGTTTCATAATTTAACAGTTGTCTTTTAACGAACATTCCTGTGTTTAGATTAATTAATGACAAGTTTTATCAAAGAAATATTTTAGGAATCCACAGATATGCACAAATGAACTTTATGAAATGTAAAGAAGAAAAACAATAACATAATTACACTCTTAATTTTTTTAACTAAGCAAGGAGGAGCGCCAGGCTTAATTTTATCTGCTACTGTTAGCACTTGACCTGAACGGACGTAATGAAGTGTCTTTCCGTAAATTGTATGATTTTAATTGATCATTTGATTTCACTTGGATCTTTGTTAAGTCAATGTAAATAATACTCCACCATTTCGGAATATAGATAATTATCTCGTGATCATGCATTTGATCATTAATAGCCAGCTCATTCCTACCTTATAATATAAAAGTATTTTATAGGTGCAAACCTCTTTTTCAGGCACCAACAGCCGCCATTACACGGCCTACATGAAACTAATTGTTGGACAACGCACGATTCTACGATACTTCTACTAACAGTTTTCAGAATTATATGTTCCGCAAAAGCGTCCCTGAGATTTCCGCCGGTTTATTAATTTTTAATTTCTTTCATTTGGCTCGGCGTGGTGATACGATAAATCGGCATTGTCAATGTGCAGTCCAACAGTTAATTTTTGTGTAGAGGTTCGTGGCGAGCTGAATACCAACCTGAAACAGTATAGGGTGCGCCGACGTAAATTAATATTCTCTGACGACTTTTTTTTTTCAGAGCCGTAATTTCATTTTCATTTAATTCTTGTTTTAATTGTATCGCGGAACATAATTTTCAGGCGCTAAACATTCGTTATTTATATTTCTTCACCATCTGTGTGTTTGGCTAATTTCAAAACTCTCAGGGAGGAGTAGTTCAATGACCAGATGATGGTGACACAGTTCACCGAAATCGGTCTTCATTCAATAAATTATTAATTCGAGATCTTGGCATTTCATTTTGAAGAATATAATTCGATCAATAGAAACGAAAACTAATGAAAATTAAATTTTTGTTGTCCTTGGAAGCTTTTAGTTTGGCAATCTACAACTGTAATCGTGAGCTATGACCCATGAATGATGAACTGGAGTAGGTCAAACCTATGGGACCAAACTGCATAGGTCTAACAAACTACTTAAACTAACTTACGCTAAGGACAAACAGTCCTGCCCAAGGAATCTCACTGCCTCACTGCCTGGAGCTTCTGGTTGGTGCGGTCGCAAAGGAATAGTCGTTTAATAATGCGTGTGGATAATACCCTCGTGCCATCCGTTTTTGGAATGTATAGTTAACAGTAGATTTTCCCAGAGCACTACAGCACACATCATCCTCTATCTTGACATTCGTTTATGTGGATAGATACGACATCCGCTAGCTTTCAAATACCTTTTCGGAGCAAAACCTTTTACTGACAGATGTGTACTGTGTTAGTTGGAGCTTTGATGACCAGTCATCAAAGATAAATGAAAAAAAAAAAAATCGCACTATTGTGTTTTACGGCCCACTTTAGATTTTCTTCAAATTTCATTTTTTTGTCTTGTTTTTCTAAAATTCAGGACAAAACTGATGAAAATATAAGTAAATAACAAAAATGGACGATACGATTACTACAATACTATACACTCAATACGTAATATTATTTCTAACAGTGTTTTAAAAAACAGCTAAAATTATTTGATGTTTGACTTTAACTTTGAGAAACATACTCTTTTGTGAACATTTAGCTTTTTAAAGTATTATTTTAATATGGCTTTTTGCCTTAAAATTTTATCACCTACTTGCTGTGGTAGTTTGTCCAGTGTCATTTCTACGGTTCACGATTATTTTTTGCAAATATCTCTGAAATGGTGCGAGGTATCGGGGAAAAAAACATAAGAGAGGAAAGTTTAAGAGAAATATCTCCTCTACAAATACGTTTATAAAATTTTGGTTTCAGATGGACGGTCAAGGCTTTATTTGCAATTAAATTTCGTGCTGTCAATAAGGCCATCACAAACGGCCTATTTTTAATGTTACTAACCTATCTTTTGTCCGAAACATTTGATAAGGGAAATCTGGTCATTGCCGGTCAATAACTACGTTTGTAATATTTGGTACCGATTGGTTGAACGATGCAACCTAAAAAGTGGAAACATGTTAAACACAGAGAGACATTATCAAATTATCGTTACTTTTGCAAATGTCTCTGAAACGAAGTAGTAGATATATTTCTACACTACAGATTAGTATATTCAATTTTCGTCTCAGATGAACGGTTAAGCTGTTATTTTCATCTAAATTTGGTGCTGTCAAACGGCCATCACGAAGGCCCGCTTTTAGTGTTACTATCATAACCTAAAGTGGACCAATACCTGTCAGTTCCCAAAATATTTCATCCTTTGCCCAAGTTGTGGCATGTCAAAAAACACATAAAACTGTGACTGTAGGAAGATGGTAAAGAGTCTTCCTAATTCCATCTGCTAACGACCTGAATAGGGTAGATATGATTTGCATTACGGCTTGCTACACAACAGATGCAAAGGGTTTACGAAATGAGACGATGCCGCGCAGTGCCGGATCTGTACTCACGGGTAGATGGGAGCTGCTGGCGCGGCGCTCCTCTCGCCAATGTCGACTGCGCCTGTCCTAGAGCCCAGGTCGTCGTCCATCTTGGCCTCCAGAACCGCCATCTTGTCCTCCACCTTCGCCTCAACCGTTTCAGGTTTCGCCTCAACTTTTACTGCTTCCTCCGCAACAGCCACAGCGACCAAGACAGTAAGTACCTGTTGGCATAGTACAAAATTTCAGTAACATTCCAATACCTACATCTAGTTCTACATACTGCAAGCCACATTAAAGTACATATACTTTGCATAGCGTACAGCACCATTACGGTTCACTACATAAGTCGTATGTGTACAAAATAACAAAATTCACAAGATGATGAACATTAACAAGAAGAAAATAAGTGCAAAGCGATGTAATTCTGAGAGAATTGATTAGAAAATATGTCAGTAAATGTGGTCGTTCTTAGTTTGGCAATAAAATAACTTGTATTCACCAGTGGAGTGGAGCGAAGGTATAAAATGGCGAATGTGCTTGAGAATGAAAGCATTAATGAAGAAGAGAAATTTGTTAAAATGACAAATTATGTTAAATATTAGATTTTTTATGCAGACATTTGTCTGGAATGTAGCCTATTATGAAACGCAAGCATATATATTTCAGGCAAGAAGGGAATAGGAGCTTTGAGATGTGGTTCCCCAGAAGAATGCTGAAATTAGATGGAAAGATTAACTAATGAGGAGCTACTTAAGAGAATTGAGGGGAAAAGAAATTGACTAAGAGAAGAGACCGATTGATAGGACATATTGTGGGACATCAAGGAATAATCAATTAAGTATTATAGGAAAATTTAGGGGGATAAATCGCAGAGAGGAAGATCAAGAGACGAATATAGTAAGCAGGTACAAATAATGTGAGTTTCCATTGTTATTCAGATGAGAAGAGACTTTCACAGGATAGAGTACCACGGAGAGCTACATGGATCCAGTATTTGGACTGAAGCCCACAAGAACAAGTACGAAATACAATTTTACAAAGTCATTACGTAAGACCAAAATTATGAAATCTTATAGTGGTATGGCAAATAACTCTTAAGTCAAAGATATTAACTAACAACATAATGATTGTACCAGTGTTACATTTTACATTTCAAGTATTACAACAAGATCTATGATGCTCATAAAAAAGTTAACTGGCACAAAGTTAGACAAATATGTAAGATAATGTTGATTCAGTTGTTCATACAGTGTTTGGAGGCAAGATGCGGGATATCAGGAAGGGTCAGAAGGCCATATGCGGATGTTGCAGGGTAGGTTGAACTGAGAAATAATTGTTAACAAAAACATTGTACAGTTTCTAATTTAATTAACACTGAAGGTAGTCCTTTAGATCATTCCGTGTGCAAATTCAAGCAGTCTCCAATCTGATGTTTGGTTATCTGAACCAGAACAGACACAATAAATTAATAAATAATAAAAAAAATTAATAAAGGAAAGAATGTTGCGCACTAGACTGAATACCTATTATCTCGAATTTTAACGTTGCTATCGTTCATTGTGCTATCTTTTTTACCGTCCTTTGAATCAGTATCAGGGAAAACAACATAGAGTTGTGCCCCTCCCGCTGGTTTCGGCGATCCAAAATAAGGCAATCATTTTCAAACAGACTCATCCTGGATTCCTCAGAAAAACATTTTGATGCAATTCCTGCCAATAGTAATGTCGTTCCAGACTCCATTGCTGACTAGCATGTTGGCGAATACCAGTCGAAGGTAGGTGGAGAATTGGGCGAAGAACTCGTAATCCATAGCTTTATAATAGGCGATAATAGTGTACGATGTGTTGCACTGTCCCACAGTTGTCCCACATCCGAGGAGGACTCATATCTGTACTGCAATGACGTTCGTATGAGTGGTCGGTTTTCTTGGTGTGGAGGGATGGGAATCTTGGTGATGCGACCTGTCCCATCTCGTCGTGTTCTACAATCTTCCGTGAACCATTCTACCCACACCAGTTGCACTGCCGAAAGACTTCGTCGCACAGCGGTTTGCAATTTCCCGGACGAATGCGTCAAATTCTCTCATGCACTCTCTTTCAAACTCACTGTTTTGACGTTACTGTACGCGCATATGTCTGCGAAGCATCATGTATGTCTGCTCAAGTCACACTAATCCATTACCTTAGTTTTAATGCACAGTGATTCTTTTCTTTAAATTTATGTACGTTTGCAGAAGTCTGGATTATTCAACTGATCAATAGAGATAAGTATTGCACTTGCGGAAGTTGTTGTGATACTAATAGAACTTCGGGTCTGATCTCAGATCTCAGCATCAATGTATTCCTTCTCAGTGACTTTTTATCTACTTCAATAATATTGGTTTAGTATCTGTTTAACTGAAAACCCCCAGCGTATGGAGGATTATCCAAGTATATATCACTGTATAATATTCTTGACTATTTCCAACTTCGCCCCAACACATAATGTTGTATGAGGAGAGACAGAACTGATAGAAAATCTATCAAACACTTGACAGTAATTTGCAGGCATTTTGCTTTGATCCGTTTGGGTGCTTAATGTTTCTTCATTTCAAATATTTACTATTTCTATTGAATCAATTATAATATGTAACTGATTTGAAGGACATATCTTATTTTTGCTAAATGAATTGAAGCAATAATATTTGTAAAATTTAAAAATGGTAATGGAATTAAAGAAAGTTAAATTTAGTGTACCATAAAACTTTATGATATGCTGCTTGTAAGTTGCGGAAGGACAATATTGTTTCATTATTAGAACGACTGTTAAGGTCAGTTGTATACTTTAATATAATATGAACGTTATGCCAATTATTCGGCGAACGGACATAGGAATGAAAGTTTACAAAGTACCTAAACGATTTCGCTTAGAAGGTATAGATGTAAATAAGTGTAAGTAACAGGTCTTTCAGGTCTGGTCTGTCAGGTATACAACAGTTCAGTCATATGTCGATTTGTTTTCCTCTTTGTTTACTGAACTATCGCACTACATGTTGATCTATACGACCTATTACACGAGGGCTTGGGAATTCCTGTTTGTGTTAGTAAGATTCAGTATCTACAACAGTGACACAATGATCGCTTAGAGGAAATTTCATCTCTCTTACTGAACTTTTCCTTTTGAGCCTCTCGCATCTCTTTGTCACTCAGTTGCTGACGGATTTACTTCGTTGCCTATTTTTTTTTTTTTTTTTTTTTTTTTTTTAATTATATGATATTTACACGAATGTGTAATTCTAAGATGACGCTGTGACCTGCAACTTCCTCAATTATCTCTGTGATATGCCGACGTCCAAACAATAAAAATAAAAACCTTAAAATTTGTTTAATGTGGACTTTATATAAATTTGAATGATATTGTATATTATTACCTCTTCCATGTCCAACGCAAACCCTATCGGTTCTTACAACGCACCTGAGCGGTAAATAAGACCATTAGTGAAATGTGCCTCTTCAGATTTGTGATTACCGCCATTATGGGGCATTCGCTAGCTAGCTACAGAAGACCCGCAGAAAGAAATCCAGTGGGAAAATAACACCGATATCGACTCAATCGAGTAGCAGCAAACATCCCTGCTGATGGTCACGATTCTAAATTCTTTGTTTTGGGCTATGAGCAAATATGCCATTCTTTACTAAGTGCATACCCGCGCAGTGTACTGAATTCTTAATGGAACAGAAAAGAATCACTGTGCATTAAAACTAAGGTAATGGATTAGTGTGACTTGAGCAGACATACATGATGCTTCGCAGACATATGCGCGTACAGTAACGTCAAAACAGTGAGTTTGAAAGAGAGTGCATGAGAGAATTTGACGCATTCGTCCGGGAAATTGCAAACCGCTGTACGACGAAGTCTTTCGGCAGTGCAACGGGTGTGGGTAGAATGGTTCACGGAAGATTGTAGAACACGACGAGATGGGACAGGTCGCATCACCAAGATTCCCATCCCTCCACACTCAACATTGGACAAAGCTAAGATAAAGTACCAAAATCCGTTATTACTTTGCCTTAAGAAGTAATAAACTAGTGCTTGTTACTTACGAAAAACGCCTTCATGGTGATTAGTGAGACACTCTGCTGTTTTGGAAGTGAGAGACGAATGTCCAAGCTGGGAGTCCTAGGCAGCATATATACAGCAAAAGAGATTACCCGAACTGAGCATCGTATCTTAATCGTCTGTCTGCCTGAGGCCGTCTACACCTAACCGCGGGAATTTTGGTCATCAGACAGGGATTTTGTGTGACGGGTTTCAGGTAGCGAAAATCCCGCGATGAATGGGGTTTTTTGTCGCGACTAGGATGCGTAAAATCCAGCGACAAGGATCTGGGAACTAATTATCTAACTGACATGAACTGCTTTTCGTACATCCGTTTGCATCTCACATCCACCCTACAAATAAAACATCCATTGTAAATTAAATAAACTTGATTTTGGAAATTAGACCGTGGGAACATGAAATTCGGTCCTGAATCAACAAGATCCTGAGGTTCCGTTTCCTGGCTTGATTACCCATGGTACACAGAATGTAGCGTACGTCGTGAATAATAACGCAGATTCACTGTTTACGTTCTGTATTTTCAAAGACAAAAGCTACATCAAAGATTCAATTATCAATCCAGAGATATTTACAAAGACATTACAAAATAATATATTATCAATTCCTAACACAGAATAAACGCTTATTAAATAAATTTAGAACACGTTTCACTTCGTTCTTCATAACTGTATTTTCTAATAGAAAATGCAAATATTTTGTGGTACATGAGATTATAAACTTAGTATTAGCAACTGAGATTCTTGCGTCTATTATCACCAACAGTTAGGACTAATAACTGTACCTTCTTTTGCAACCTATAGAAGTGCGTATATATTGATTTTTTTTTCCACAGACGACGTTTATTTTCTCACAGAACTAATTTATACAATTATACCGCGCGATATAATTTTCACATGTACTGGAGAATAATCATGTAATCGAAAATAAATACTTCGCAAAAAATAAAAAATACTATGACTTATTAATGAATACAAATTGCCCCTCACGTTTCGCTATACCACCAACATGTATCTTCACAATCCACTAAGTGAAATTGGATGTATACTATGAAAAGTCGAACCTATCTTATAGTAAGTGAAAATGTGTTCACTTTGATTGAAAGTTTAGCTCGAAAAATGCAATAACCGGAATTGTAAGGATGAAAACTTCATACTAAACCTGATGTGCCTCGTAGATAAACGTTATATTCGCACTACTTTTACATCAAAGTGCCATTACTTTTTAAATTATTTATTGCTATTTAATTAAAACCTGCCTTTTTCAATCTTGAATGCAGACCGTTTAAAACACTCTAGTGCAATGCGTTTCATACTGTGGTAATAATCCCTGAGGGATCAAATTAATTTTTTTCCAGGAATAAAAACATAATGGGTTTGATAATGTATGCTGGTGGACTACCATTCAAATACTATTATTATCAAATGAAATGTGACGTATGATAAGTAACGGTAAATTTTTAATTTAGTGGAATATATATATATGGTTTTTAATTTTCTACATTGTCTTGGTACACAATTTTTGTAGTGTATATTTGCATTTTCAGGTATTTTGAATGTGTAGTTTATTTGCGACAGTCTAAAAGTAATAGGTTTCTTTCAGAAGTTTGAGCAATTTTTAGTTTTGAAAAAGTCAGATCAGATTAGATCATAGAATTCATCGGTCGAGTGGCCGAGAGGTCTAAGGCGCCTTGCTGCGGACCATGCGGTTGGTTGCCATCGGGGGTTTTAGTCCTCTCTGGAGCATGGTTGTGTGTGTTGCTCTTATGTTAGTTTAAGGTAATTCAAGTAGTTTGTAAGTCTGGGTACTGATGACCATAGCAGTTTGGTCAACAGGTTTACAAACATTTGATCAAAGAATTTGCATTAAATTTTACTTGATAATTGGAATAAAGCGCAGAATATAATACTAAATGTTAAGTGTGACTTTTAGCGTATCTATTACGAGTAGGACAAGATGTTACCGATGGTACAAACGTTTCATGGAGGAGCGAGAAAAAGTTTACGACTGTCCTAAACACAATAGCGCATCAAGCGGAGACTGGAAATTATACGTGCGCCAAGTGCCAGTTGTTTTGAAATGAGTTATTACCGTATAAAAGACGTGTGTACCAATGTAAGTATGCTGGTAAAAGCGGTATGCTGTCTTCCTGCTGTAAGTGGTTAAAACGTCTCTAGTTGCACAGGAGACGATAAAATTGTATGTACACCTAACACAGACACACTATTTATTTATTAGTAGACCGCGGATTTTTAGGTCGTACCGGGATCATTTTAGGTGCCTAAAATAGGCATTTTTAATAGCTCACTAAGGCCAAATAAAATAGGTCCCGAAAATAATTCATTAGTCGAAATAAACATAAAGTAGGAGTACAACAGGAAGTGTTGAGTTGCGAGCAAATTATCATTCACTTGAAAGAAAGAAAAACATCACACAACATTAACGATCAAACTGACACCAAAAATTTGTATTTTTCGAAGATAAAAATACGTTGCAGATCAGAAGCCACATGTTAAAATACTTGTAATACGCCTACACGCTGTATAAACCAGTGGTTTCAAACTTGCAGACCGTAAACGGCTTAACAGTAAATAACTGAAGCATTTTGTACGTTTTCCAGAGAAAAGTCACGATATGCTGAGTACGAACGTTCTGCAACCACGGATGTGACGGGGCGTACTTCACTTGAGCAAAATTTTGGTCGGGAATGCAACAATCAACGGAACTTCAATTTTTGTCAAAGGCACTCCATGCCGGTGTTCTGGTGAACCTGTTGAATTTTTTCCCGTAATTTTTCTCCCACTTTAGCTGTCGGTTCATTAATTTTCTTTTTCACCTCATCCAGAAAAGGAATATTCTTGTGGTAGGTCTACTTAAGCCTTATAATTCGGATATAACTGTCACCATAAGCTAAGGGGCCTTTTAGGCTTTTAAAGCTGAAATAGGCAAAAATAGCCATTTACGTTGAAATAGGTAATTTTAGGTGCTATAAAATTAGCTGTTTCGGCTTTAATTAGTCATTAAACGGCTAAGTACGAGTTTATTTGCGATTAGGAACTCAGGAAAAGAAGAGTTTAAAACATAAAGACCTTATAAATAGCTTCAGCTTGTCATTAAGCATGTTTGTAAAGAACACTTTTAGTTTCCAAAAAAAATGTTATCCCTTTTTGTATCAAAATAAACCACTATTACTTGGACGATGTTCGAACTAAATTTGGTCCTTCACTTCAAAACTTCCCTCAAAAGTTCAATTATGTCGAGAAATTGTGATTTTGCTACTTAACATGTTTCATGATTTTTCTGATGCTGTACAAAGTACGCCTGAATATATATGTGTGTGAGGATGCATTAACATCTTGGAATATGGCAGTGTTAGAAATATGTTACTCTTACGTTAGTACGCAGTTTGCTGCTAAGTATGGTAAGATATTCCTTAAAAGTTTCTCGAACAATGTGGATAATGTTAGAAACAGTTGAATATCACGATGTAGGTGTCCAAATCGCGACGGAACCTCCCCATGCTTGACTGAAGGCATGCCATATCGTAAGCTGCTTTTGGGGTTTTCGATACAAAAACCTGGTTACATGAAGATGCAATGTTTAAAGTAGTTTTATCGGACCACACCACTTACCTCGAATCATTAAGTGCCCAGGTATTATGATCGTGGCATCCTGCTTTTGCAGCTTTGGAGTGGATCCTATTGTAGGGTTTGACAACTGCAACATTTCCGCGAATGTTAAGTTTCAGCAGTACTGTTTTTATCAAAACAGTTTCAGTCAAGTGAGTATTTTACAGTCGCTTTTGCCGTTGTAGTTTTATATTGTCTGGTCAAATTGATTCGTCGCTTGTGGTCAGTCAACAGTGGGTTTCGACCACTATACCTCTCCACCTATGAGTTTTCCCTCATGTTTTACCTGGCAAGTATATCCTCTGTATATCATCCTATTCAGTTTGTTTTGTGTACGCTGTCACTACGGAGGACAGTGTCGCTAGTGAAAAGTTTAAAAGTGCGTCTTTTTCGTTATAGATGATCCCAGTAACTGTGAACCATCGAGTTCGTCTCTCTGGAAGTATGAGAGATCACGCAAATCAATGATCATGTGTGTTGACTGTTACACTGCAAGGTAACGTCTTAGACTTGGTACGTGGTTTTTTCACTGAGGACTCAGTGTTAACACGTAGACAGTCGTGCCAACATGCAACAAAATGTAGCATACTGCATGGTGTTCATGTTATTTTGAACGCCAATTGTATGTTCATGCTATTTGGAAGTTGTAGGTCTGTATTTGTACCACCTAACCAGTGAAATAATCCACTGTCTCTTATTTCCACTCAACATGTCTACAATCGAATGTACCTTGTGCGAGGAAGTGCAAGCTCAGTGTAAAAATAAGCCTTTGATTTCGATTGTTATTGTTCCTAAACTTTATAGGTACTTGAATTAATATAACTAATAGAGTGGAAATCTGAAGACTGATGTAGTGCATCTGCAAATCATCTTTTGCATTTAATGTTAATGTTCCCATTAGAAACGCGCTAGGAAATACTTTAGTCCACACAAGACAACTAACATCTCATCATTTTCTTACCTGCTATATTTTAATACACTTTCTATCTGAATTATTTTATCGCCAGATCGGCTGTACTTTTAAAGTAATAAATTATTCTTAAATAACGGCATACTAAACTATTTGTTCCCCAAATTTCTACACACTAACTGCTACTAACCTTGGCAGGGCTAAATTTGCTTTTTTTAAATATTTTTTATTTATTTTGAACTGAGGTGCAACGAGCTTTGTTTTTTTAAGCATTTCCAGAAGTCCGCTATTAAACTGTCGATCACCGTTCTTAATCCACTTACTCGGCACACACTTCTCCAGAATTTACAACAGATGTATATAATAATTCCTCTACGTCCATCGTACCGCAACTAAACTGGTACCTTGAATTGCATAAGTGGGATACCAAAAACTGCTTATTTGCTCTTTATAGCATATGTAATAACGTGATCATTCCATTCGTCGGTGTGCGAAAGCAATTTCACAATTTTATTGTGAAATCTGCAAACCTGAATAATTGTTTCTCAAGGAGTTGCCTGTGGCTTTGGCTCTTACTTGGCTAGCATTTTTGAGAATCTCTGTTCTAGTGCAAGCTCCCAAAGGACTTAAAAATAGCGCAGGTTACTCCTGTAAAAATGGTAAAAGAATAGACACGCAAAGTTACAGACCAACAACATTAATGTCAGTCTGCGGAAGAGTTGTAAGGTAATCAGTTCGACTATAATAAATTTCTTGGGAAAGCTTCTGTTCATACATAAGAACGAATTTAGAAAGCATCGCTCGTGCAAATCACAGCTTGCCCTTCTCTTACGTGGATGAAGGTCAAAGGATAAACTATTCCTAGCTTTCCGAAAGGCGTTTGACAGGGTTATGCTTAACAGACTCCAAACGACTTCTTATGTAATAGAACTCACTGACGAGTATTTAACAGAGGTGAGGGAATCTGTCTCTATTTACATCTTATAAAATAGACTGTATGTGTGTATGTATGTATGTTCCACAACTCCTCCTAAACTACAGGACCGAAGTCAACGAAACTTGGAACACATTTACCTTGTTGTTGTTGTGGTCTTCAGTCCGGAGACTGGTTTGATGCAGCTCTCCACAATACTCTATCCTAAGCTAGCCTCTTCATCTCCACATAAGAACGGCAACCTACATCTGTCTGAATCTGCTTACTGTATCCATCTCTTGGTCTTCCTCTGCGGTTTTTACTCCAAACACTTCCCTCCAACGCTAAATTCACAATTCCTTGATGTCTAAGAATGTGCCCTACCAATCTATCCGTTCTTTTTGTCAAGGTATGTCAGAAATTTCTTTTCTCCCCAATTTTGTTGAGTACCTCCTCACTACTTACGCGATCCACCCACCTAATCTTCAGCATTCTTCTGTAGCACCACATTTCAAAAGCCTCTATCCTCTTCCTGCCCACACTGTTTATCGTCCATGTTTCACTCCCATACAAGGCAACACTCCATACAAATGCCTTCAGAATGGACTCCCTTAGGCTTAAATCAATATTCGATGTTAACAAATTTCTCTATTTCAAGAACGCTTTTCTGCCCATTGCCATCCTGCATTTTATATCCTCTGTACTGCGCCCATCATTTGTTATTTTACTGCCCAAGTAACAAAACTCATCTACCTCCTTTATTGCTTCGTTACCTAATCTAATTCCTTCAGCATCACCTGAGTTTTTTAGACTGCACTCCATTACCCTAGTTTTGCTCTTGTTGATGTTCATCTTACATGCTCCTTTTCAGCACACTGTCCATTCCGTTCAATTGCTCTTCCAGGTCCTTTGCTGTATCTGACAGAATTACTATGTCATCGGCAAAACGCGATGTTTTTAATTCTTCCCCCTGAACTTTAATTCAAATGTTCAAATGTTTGTAGCACCTGTGGGACTACGGGGTCATCAGTCCCTAAGCTTACAAACTACTTATGAACTAGCTAAGACTAAGGACGGCACAAATATCCATGCCCGAGGGGAGATTCGAACCCCCGACCGTAGTGTCTGCAAACCGTGACTGAAGCGCCTCACTCCCCGCGGCCACCGCGGCCGGCGAACTTTAATTCCTTCACCAAATTTCTCCTTGCTTTCCTTTATAGCTTGCTCAATGTACAAATTGAATAACACTGGAGAAAGGCTACAACCCTATCTTACTCCCTTCCCAACCCTTTCATGCCCTTCAACTCTGAAAACCGCTGTCTGGTTTTTGTACAAGTTGTAAATAACCTTACGCTCCCTATATTTTACTCCTGCTTGCTTCAGTACTTGAATGATTTTATTCCAATCAACAGTGAAAAGCCTTCTCCAAATCTACAAAAGCTAGAAATGTAGGTTTGCCTTTTCTTAATGTATCTTCTAGGATAAGCCGTAAAGTGAGTATTGCCTCCTGAGTTCCTTCTTTTCTCCTGAACCCAAACTGATTTTCCCCGAGGTCGGCTTCTACCAGCTTTTCCATCCTTCTGTAAATAATTCGTGTTAATATTTCGCAACCATGACTTATTAAACTGATGGTTCTGTAGTTTTCACATCTATCTGCGCCTGCTTTCTTTGGAATGGGGATTATTACATTTTTCTTAAAGTCTGAGGGTACTTCACCTGTATCATACATCTTACACACCAGGTGAAACAATTTTGTCATTGTTGGTTCTCCCAGAGACTTCAGTAGCTCTGAGAGAATATCATCTACTCCAGGAGCCTTGTTTCAACTTAGGTCTTTCAGTGCTCTGTAAAAATCATCTCTCAGTATAGTATCTCATATTTCATCCTCATCTACTTTTCCCCTTCCTACAATATTGCCTCCAAGTTCATTTCATTCTTAGAGCCTCTCTATATACTCTTTCGTTTCAGCTTTCCCTTCTTGGCTATAACTGGTTTTCCATCAGAGTCCTTGATATTCATAGAGCTGTTTTTCTTATCTCCAAATATTTCTTTTATTTTCCTGTAGACTATATCTATTTTTCCTCTATTTATACATTCTTCTACATCCTTGCATTTGCCTTCTAGCCATTCCTACTTAGCCATTTTGCACTTCCTGTAAATCTCATTTCTTAGTCGTCTGTACTCCATTTTGCCTGTTTCATTTACTGCATTTTTATATTTTCTCCTTTCATCGATTAAATTTAGTATCTCCTGTGATATCCAAGGATTTTTTGTAGGTCTTGCCTTCCTACCTATTTTGTCCTCTGCTGCCTTCACTATTTCATCTCTCAATTTTACCCATTCCTCCTCTACTGTTTTATTTTCCCTTGTTTCTGTCAATTGTTGCCTAAAGCTCCCTCTGAAATTCTTAAGAACTTCAGGTTCCTTCAATTTATTCAGGTCCCATCTCCTTATTTTCCTATCTTTTTCTAGTTTCTTCGGTTTCAGCCTACAGTTCATAACCAACAAGTTATGGTCAGAGTCTATATCTGCCTCTGGGTATGTCTTACAGTTTAAAACCTGGTTCCGAAATCTATGTCTTATCATTATAAAATCTATCTGGTATCTCCCGGTGTCTCCTGGTCTCTTCCACGTATACAACCTTCTTTTGTGATTCTTAAACCAGGTGTTTGTTATAACTAAATTATGTTCCGTGCAAAATTCTACCAGGCGGCTTCCTCTTTCATTCCTTTTGCCAAGACCATATTCACCTACAATCTTCCCTTCCATTCCTTGTCCTACTACCGAATTCCAGTCTCCAATAACAATTAAGTTTTCCTCTCACTTAATTGTCTGAATAATTTCCTTTAGCTTCTCATATATTTCTTCGATCTCCTCATTACCGGCAGAGCTAGTTGGCATATAAACCTGTACTACTGTGGTCAGTGTTGGCTTCATATCTATCTTGACTACGATAATGCGATCACTGTCTTGCTCATAGTAGTTTACCTCCATTCCTATTTTCTTATTCATTATCAGACCTACTCCTGTAATACCCCCAACTGATTTTGTGTTTATAATCCTGTACTCGCCTGACCAAAAATCCTGTTCCTCTTTCCACCGAACTTCACTAATCCTCACTATAACTTCAACCTATCCATTTCTCTTTTTAAATTTTCTAGCTTCCTTACCTGGTTAAGGGATCTAACATTCCACGCTCCGATCCGTAGAATGCCAGTGTTGACGTTCCGGATGATCACATCCTCCTGACTAGTCCCCGCCCGGAGATCCGAATGGGGGACTATTTGACCTCCGGAATATTTTACCCGAGATGATATCATCATCATATGATCATACAGTAGAGCTGCATGTCCTCAGGAAAAGTAACGTCTGTAGTTTACCCTTGCTTTCAGCCGTTCGCAGTAACTGTGTGGCAAAGCCACATTAGCTGATGTTGCAAGGCCAGCTCAGTCAATCATCCAGACTGTTGCCCCTGTAACTAATGAAAAGGCTGCTGCCCCTCTTTAGGAACCACACGTTTGTCTGGCCTCTCCACTATTCTATCAATCGAAAATGTTTTCTAGAATGGAATTAATTTTTATAGATGTTTAAATTTATCCTTTCATTACAGGCTAAACATTATCTAAATACAAAATTTGCCGTTTGTGTGTCTGCTAGAAATACCTTAGAATTTTGATGATCGGTGAGTTAGTGAGTGACAGAATTGGGTATTTTGGATTGCTAATATTTCGAAAAGTATTAGGTTTATATTGGAAAACACTCTTTCAGATCTTGAAATCAGCAGGAGTAAAATATAGGGAGCGGAAGGTTATTTACAACTTGTACAAAAACCAGACAGCAATTATCAGAGTTGAAGGGCATGAAAGGGATGCGGAAGGGTGTAAGACAGGGTTGTAGCCTTTCTCCAATGTTGTTCAATTTGTACATTGAGCAAGCTATAAAGGAAAGCAAGGAGAAATTTGGAGAAGGAATTAAAATTCAGGGCGAAGAAATAAAACATTGCGTTTTGCCGATGACATTGTAAATCTGTCAGATACAGCAAAGAACCTGGAGGAGCAATTGAACGGAATGGACAGTGTGTTAAAAGGAGCATATAAGATGAACATTAACAAGAGCAAAAAAAGGGTAATGGAATGCCGTCTCAGAAAACCAGGCGATGCTGAAGGAATTATATTAGGTAACGAAACAATAAAGGTGGTAGATGAGTTTTGTTACTTGGGTAGTAAAATAACAGTCGACGGCCGCAGTACAGAGGATATAAAATGCAGAATGGCATTGGGAAGAAAAGCGTTTATGAAAAAGAGAAATTTGTTAACATCGAATATTAATTTAAGCATAAGGAAGTCCTTTATGAAGGCGTTTGTGTGGAGTGTTGCTTTGTATCGAAGTGAAACATGGACGATAAACAATGCGGACAGGAAGAGGATTGAGGCTTTTGAAATGTGGTTTTACAGAAGAATGCTGAAGATTAAGTAGGTGTATCGCATAACTAATGAGGAGGTTCTGAACAGAATTGGGGAGAAAAGGAATTTCTGGCATACCTTGACTAAAAGAATGGATCGATTGGTAGGACACATTCTTAGACATCAGGGAATTGTGAATTTAGCGTTGGAGGGTAGTGTGTGGGGTAAAAATCGCAGATGGAGACCGAGAGATGAATATAGTAAGCAAATTCAAATGGATGCAGTGTGCTGTTCTTATGAGGAGATGAAGAGGCTTGCTCAGGGTAGATTATGTTGGAGAGCTGCATCAAACCAGCTGAAGACCACAACAACAAGGTGTAGAATAGTGTAACTAGAAAATATAGCTAGTTATATTAAATACTCTTAGCAACCGAAAATTCAGGCTTCTAACATTATCCACAACAGCGGTACAGGTGGGTCGAAAGTGCCCAGATATGTGGGTATACTACTTAATTTAACAGGGTAATTGCAATTCAGAAATATACGCTTTATAGCCTACAATATTTGAAGCTCTTCTAGTCCTTGTAAGATCTCTGCTTATCTAATATTTTTGGTTCTTATTTAACAGATGTATTAGAACTGTTGATGTTGTAGTTCTTTATGTAGTTGTATATATATTTTTAAAATAATTCTTGCGTTGTCGATATTTGGCAGCTATTTTGTCAGATATGTCAGCGATATTACAGGGTTACATGCAGTTATTTCTTTGCTATTATCTGAAGCATATCTTGTCTTCGTTAGTATGTTAATAGTATAGATCAAGGAGGTTAGAATGCCAGCCGCGGTGGCCGCGGGGACTGAGGCGCTCCAGTCACGGTCTGCACGGCCACTACGGTCGGGGGTTCGAATCCACCCTCGGGTATGTCGAATCCACCCTCGGGTATGGATATTTGTGCCGTCCTTAATATAAGGTAGTTCGTAAGTAGTTTGTAAGTTTAGGGACTGATGACCCCGTAGTTAAGTCCCATAAGCTTAACAAACATTTGAACATTTTGATTTTGAGGTTAGAATACAGGGAGACGCCCTTACGCTGAAAAAGTGAAACCTGCCTCCGCCATACTGCTAAGTTTTGGAGAAGTGTTCGTACAGTAGAGCTGATGTTTATGTCACTTAAAACAGGAACAAAACGTCCGACGGTTTTGCCGTGATGTACAAGGTGTTAAAAAAGTGCAAATTAACCCTTAAAAATTAAGTTTTCAAATATTTTGTGATGATTATTTACTACTATTTATTCAAGAAATTATATTTTTTGAAAGAACATACTTCGCAGTGACTGTCAGTTCAATGCATTTGGTGTAAGAAAGTCGACTTAACGTATGGTTTTAACGGAGAGAAAGAATTCCGAAAATCACCAGGATGACGGACTGGCTTCAACTGACGTATGTGCTCGGCATGGATAATGCCATCTCAATTTATTCTAACCTCCTTGGTATAGATGATGTTTATGCGATTGTGTAATGGATTGCCCATATATTAGTGTGTGGAATTAATTCTCGTGTAATTTTGTGGTGTTTGAGGATTATAACAATTTATGATGTCTTAATCGTAATTGTATGCTTTTCAGTGATTACTTATTTTTCGTTTACTGTTCACTGAAAATTTTGTGATCTCGTTATTGTGCAGATGGTTTAGTTGAATTGTACCTTTAAGTAAACTGTATGGGAATGACTTGCATCTGCAAACATTTTAAGAATAAAATAAAAATATCGCTAGTCATAGAAAAGCACAAGAACCGTTTATTAGTATCGGAAAATTAAAAGACGAAATACTTTAAAACATACACGTGTATAACCAGGCCACTGAAGTTGCCTTGTAAATAAAGTAAAGCGAAACGCAGTTTGTATAAAAACACGTTTCCCAATTGCGTAGACAGACGGTATAAAAACAAATATCTAAAGATACTGTACGTCGGCGGGGGCCGTCTGCTGGTAGCTCACCGGCATGCAAGCCAACGTATTTTTCTGCGGATTCTAAATGGGACGCATCTTAATGATAAATTCTAATGAGACGATTGGAGAGAAATTTGTTCTCAAAGGATCAACGGGAGAAACCAAACTACAGTTTGTGATTTTCCAGGAGCATTTTAAAGTAAAGAGTGGGGATTATGAACAGGGGATACTGCCTTTTACTTACGGGGGAGAAAGCAGAACTGACCTTAAGCGACAGCAGTGTCTGGGGAAGTAAGTTTTTCTTGTCTGAGAGCGAGAGGTGTCGGCACTCCAACTTAGATAGAACTTGTATTTATAGGATTAGATAGTGAGTGACTGTGTAAAGCTGTTCGTAACAGGATGAACATGAACCTCGCCTGTTAGACTGGACGTTCTAGTCTTGCGTCTGGCAAGCAGTCTTGAGGAGACAGTTCTCTTTTGTGTACCACCATTAAAAGGTTCCTGAATGACGGTTTTGGCTGTGAATCCACATCTTACGTCTGCTGCATACAGTTAACTCTTTGCATCCAAAATGTTATTAATTTGTGAACAATAGTCTTTATTTGTATATTTATATAGATAATGAATGGAATAATCTATATTTTTATTATAATTTTATAGTTTATTTTTTATTTTTTGGAGGGCAGGATATGTTTCATTTACCATACCTAACATCATTTTCATACTGTTTACTACTAATTGAGACATTTGACAATAATTTATTAATGAAATTTTCAAATTACATGGTTTCCTTCACCTTGATGTTATATTATAAAAGACTTGATTCGTGTACTCTGACTTGGACATAAGAAACAATAAATATTTTGTCAATGCATTGTAGCCTAATGCTCCCTGTTTCCTTGAAGTAATGGTAGCCAAACTAACTACAATGAATTTTGGAAGGTCCTGTGGTGTTGTTTATAATCTTTGGTCAAATGGGTGAACCAAAAAAGGTAAAGATGGCGGTGCCAAATGGGCCGGAGAGTATTAATGATAGCGACAATTTAATAGTTTCTGGACACTAAGTTTCTATATAAGGATTGGAAACACTGGACCGACATAGCCAACCCCTACACGAGAGAATCCTCAAAGACTCGTCACTGCCCTACAACAGCAAGCTGCTGATACAGTGATATCGCCATGCGCTCTGGCATTCAGAGGAGGTAAAATAAATTGTTGGGATTACTGGTAAAGATTTCTCCACTCAGGCTTCGTAGCAAATGACTAGAATAAATTCTTATAATTATATAAAATGAAGTCAGTAGTTCTGTTCAGAGCTTATTAGAACGTCTTGTCCACTACTGGGAAGAATTAAGACTTCGAGAGCCAATGTCAATTTAAGTAGCTTCATGTTTCGTTTTGGGTCCACTGAAAATATTGTAACCTCGTTATTGTTTAGCTGAGTTTTATCTTTAAATAAACTGTATGGGAATACTTGCATTAAGCCTTTAAGTTGTTAATACAGGGTGAGTCGACAGTCACAGTACACACTTCTATTTCAAAAAGCTCTGAATAGTCTAGTAAGTTTTTGGTGAAGTAGTGTATCTTTTATGGTATGCACTGGGCACAATGTGGTTGAGCCCCATACTGTTGAAAATAAGAGAAAAAGCTACCATCTGCATTTAGATATAAGAGAAACACCATTTCTTTCAGAATTTCCAGGTATCCTTGAACATGAAAGTACTTTTTAATGAAAATGTGTTAATACATATTTATTTAATATATTTTACATGACCCCCTTCCCATAAAAGATTTAGCTACAAGATGGACGATTTCAAGAGGGCGCCGAAGATCGGTACATACCGTAAATGATACACCTCACACATACCTTACTGGAATACCAAGGTTTTCCAGTTCTGTAGATTTTTCGAAATAATGCTGTGTACTGCGTTTTCGACTCGTCCTGTGTATTTTGTAGTTTTTGAAATACTAGAAATCATCCAGAGATATCTCCCATGCTTACGTTCATATTACTATAATAATTCACCAGTTCAGTCGAATAAAATGTTCAAATATTTTGTAAATCTATCGGACTCAACTGCGTTATTTACTTGTCCTCTAAGCCACTTCCCAGGGAGACAGAACCATTTTGAGATCGCTGGTTTTGTTTATGCCGTTGTGCAGTTAACACTGATGGATACCCTTGGTTTGCATATCTCGAAGCTATAAAGTGGAGAGGTGGGAAAACACAGTAACAAGTCAACGACTGGAGATCTTAGACAATCACAATTATTTTGTCAGTTTTACAAGCTAAAGAATAAAATATCATCTTACGAGAGTAAGGGGCAAGGCGAAGATACTGTTAATAGTTCATTTTTTCCCCTAAACAGTATAATCCAGTACAAGAATTAAATAAAAATTGCCATGGTTT